>CADEHL010000031.1:0-1290785 GCA_902827135.1 Harpagifer antarcticus
GCCGTGGTGTTGGCGCGGAGGGATAAACTAGCAACAGGTATGTTACTGTTTGAAGAAAAAATCAAACCTTACCGTTATTTTCGAAAGAAAAACGGCTAGGGCAGATTACAATATTAACTGGTGTGTTAATATTTGTTCAATTCTTCTGCAAAGCAAAAACGTAACATGCTCATGTGATTGGCTTAGAATTGAGGAGACATCTGATTGGCTATAGATAGAAAAAATTACAAGTACGAATCGGCTGACCGTCAGGGGAGTCTCAAAAGACCCACACACGAATGCACAGCGATCCGTGCACAGAAAGCGGTTGTGTGTTTGCAGGTTCAGGGAATTTAAACGGAAAACAAATATGTGTGGATCAAAAATAAATATGTAATACTTTTTCTGTATTTGGATTTTATTTACATGTATATGAAACGGAACACATTTGTGTGTGCATTGAAAAACACAAGTGTGAATCCTTTTGCGGATCATGAAATACAAGTGTGAATCCTTCTTTGTGCATGTGTGTATTATGAGACTGTTCTGAGCCCATACTCAAGCTCTGTGATTGGAGAGTGTGCTCCGAGGGTTACGCCGAGCCTCGAACAGCACTTGAAACGGGATGGAACCACGGCAGACTGTCCAAAACTGGATTTGAACGGGTCCACCGCGTCCCCAGAACTACACATGCTGGCTATTCTGTTTCGCAACATGTTCTCTATCTATGGCACGTCTCTACTGGGAGTTGTAGTTTTAAAAGACGTTTTCGTATTTCCCATAATAAGAAGTTGCCAGTATTAAACTGTGTACATCCCTGGAGGTTTAGGGGATAGGAAACACTCAAATTTAAAACATATAATTAATAAATGGGTGAAAATTGCTTGTGCCCATAATGGGCAGCATTAATATATATACACACATGCCAGCTAAGTTCAGAAGAGCTTTATTTAACTGCTGGTCTTATGTTTGTGACCCCTGTTGTTAATTGATAACATTACATTACATTAATTGATAAGCCTGAAACATGCACTTGTCAAGGTTCAGAGGCAAATTTTGCAAATATGGCAGTAGCCATCGATCAGCTTAAGATAAGATATACTTTATTGATCCCAAGTTGGAACATTTGCGTTACATCAGCATGTGTAACAGTTGTACTGTAAATATGCAGTGGTGTTTATTGTAAATCATTAGTATAATCACACAAATTCTGTGTTTTATATTTAACAATTCTGTGTTCTTTATTTATTGATTGTTCAATACCTGACAAGGCCGGAGAAGAAATATCTACATACATCTTATAAGAGTATAATACATTATGTATAATATCAGTTAAAATAAGTGCTTCAACATAGTTAACATTGCTGGAGGTAAGCAAATATTGATAGATGTCTTGTAATGCACTATTGAGGAACCTGCGACCCAAGTTTTTCATTCAATGCATAACTACACCATAGTTGTGTAGGCCTATATGATATGTCAATAAACCCTAGGAAATCTTGAAAGGGATGTGCAAAATAGTCATTATATACAGTCTTTAATTAACTATTAGTAGAGAATAACGAGTAATGAATATACTTTATAGGGATCCTATTAATATCTAGTAATAAAAATTATGAAATTCAATAACATGCTTTAACCACTAGGTGTCCCTTTATATCAGCTCCTTTATGGTGTAAATACAGCCGATCTACCAATTGGATCAAATATAAAGGTCAGCCGAATTAGTGTTGATACTGCAAGGAGACGTATTGTGTGAAAAGAAATGTAAGATGTTGTTTAATGGCTGATATATTTATGATCCAAGTCACGTTTTCAGTTCCTCATGTTTGTCTAGAAGTCTTCTCATCAGGGCTCTATAAATACAGAACTACGGCAGATATGTAATATTTAATGCAGCCGAACCGTGTATTACAATGCCGTTATGTGATGACTTTCAAAGAGAAAAGCAAGCACACTCGGAATAAAGTATTATTTTATTTTTTAAAATGTTTTCGGTCTGTTTCCGGTATTTGTTAATGACGATGTGCTGTGAGATGTGAGACTGGAATTGCACAGGAGAAAATAACGTAGGCTATCTTTAGATGCGGATTTTGTTAAACTAATATGCTTGCGCTGTGGACCAACACTATACATTGACGGGGAAGGGGGTAGCAATAAAGATAACACCATTAAACAGTTACACAACATAACAGAAATAATATCGATAGTAGCGTCCCTAGCAACCACCTTGGTAACAATGAAAACGTTCTATGGACGCAATTTCCTGCAATCTTCGTAATAACTAGCAAACTAAAGATCATGTACATCCACTGCACACATAATCTGAAATAACAACTCATATTTCTCGCATCAAATGACATCAAAACGCATTTTAATGGCCAAACTATCCTTAAAATAGGCATTTTCCACCGAGAATAAAACGAAGTTCGGCCATGTTTTTTTTTCTGCAGGGAGAAATTTGAAGATCACGTGACATAGATGCCAGCCATTGGAATGAATGGTGAAAAAAAACGGGGTTTGTCAAACAGAGCACATGGTGTAGTCCAAACGATAGCTGGGGATTCTGGGTAGTGTAGTGTCTTCTGCCATCCTTTACTCCGAACAAATATTTGTTTCTCCGAATCGAAGGGGAAAAATACAAAAGCATTGCACACAATTTAAACCAATCGATGTTGTGTAATCTGGTGTGTTTTAGTCGATGAGTAGTGCAGATATCACTGTAAAATCAATCGACAGTAAGGGGAATACTTACTTCCGGGTGTACAATTCTCCGTTATCCAATGAGAATGGACGCTCACATTGCCTTTAAGGGCAGCCGACACAAACAAATGCCGTGCTTCCATGAGCGTCATTACCAGTAGAAATACATTGCTTTTAAAATCGTGCTGTGCAACACGAAACAAGGGGAAAATCGTGTTGGTGAACTCGAATCAATAGATTAAAAATCGTGTTGGTATCTTGGCATATAATGTTGTGTGCTACTGTTGGTGTTTTCAGCTAGCTTGCTACATAATGTTGTAAATGTCAGCTAGGCTACCTTTCTAATTTCTTTGCAACAAATGTTTTCCACTTCGGTAGGCATCATGGCGCAGTTTCCACAAGTGCACCTAAATAACAACAGTTGTAGGTACAGTTCGGTTAGTTAGCGTATAACATATACGACTGTCCCGACGCCATTGTAAGACTGATGTTCCGCTCAGAGCCGAAAAAAGCACTGTTAGACATGGGCGGAGCCTCTCTGGTGGTTGACTAATCAGAACAGAGTGGCCGAGCTGACCAATCGGAGCACACTGGGCTCACAGGGAGGGGGGGGCAGGAGCTCCAACAAGCCGTCTAGGACAGAGAGTGAATACACATAATTTACAGAGATGCTGTATGAGAAACCAATGTGAGTTTGGAAAATTGCACAGTGTAAATCTATTTTAGTATAGAGTGGCGAAGTCACGCCCATCTACTTCCTCCCCATGGGACCTTATTTCTGACACGAATTACACATATGATGTTTGCCAATCTTAAAAAATCATTTCCATGTTAAAACGGTCACAGTTTGTCTTAAAACTGTTGAAATATAAGACTATGAAAAATACGCAACTAGAAAGACTACAAATCCCAGGGTCGCTTAAGTGAATTTAACTAGCTGACACTAGCGTTACACATTACACTCGTTTTACTCACCAAAACCTTGTAAAGCCGGTCCTGCATGCTGGCTCTTACGGAACCGACTAACTCCCCGTTTGTGTATGTACAGTTCTCAACATGGCCAGACTTGTAGTGATTTTCACCTCTTTTAATATTTTTCGCTTCATTCTGAAAGAAAGAGGTGAGTATGCAAGACCAGAGTTGTAGTTCATTGAGCGCTTCACACAAAAAAATGTGTTACTTCACAGTTTTACGACACATTTACATTTTTTTGACTTTGAATTATCTTTTAAATTTAAATATGACAAACATCATATGTGTATTTCGTTGCACAATTCAAACGGGATCAAAAGATAATCTTTCTCTCCATTGACTTCAATACATACTTTTCCGAAATAAGGTCCCATGGAGGTCCACCGGAAGGGGAGGGACTTCGCCACTCTATACCTCAACAATGGAATTATGATCAGTATTACTTTTTTCCTGAAACTTTCAGAATCTCTTTACACAGAGGGGACACATGTTTTTGTATAAAAGACATGTGGTCAAGTGAATTTTGCACAATAGATGACCTTTAAATGCAGGGAATAGTTATTGTTTTTGTAAGCCCCACACCCTGCTAGCTGCCTGCCACTGATGGATTTTGTTAGCTAATGAGGTCCATAACTTAATATATCCATATAAGTCTGACAAACTACAGATAGGGTTACCCTTTTTGCAAACTACAGTAAAGTGACCTTTTCACACATGAATTGTTTAAATTAAGACGTAAATGCACAATGTAGTCAAAGCTTTGGCTCTATGCTGCCTATATGATGGAAATGACATGCATAGAGTGGTTACAGTAATATCACTAGAGAAGCAGTAGCAAGAGTGCATCATAAGTGAAATTCCATATTCTAATTTCACCAGTTTGCGAGGCTGTGCTGCAGCTGCTAAGATCTGTGGGTAAAAAACGAATGAGTCCGCTTGGGCAACATATCTGGAGCCCATTCTCTCTCGCACCAGCTGGTAGATATAATTAATATGTAAAGAAACCTATTCGTGGCATAACATGATCTCCGTCCTGTCAAAAAAAAAGAAATAAATATATCTTCAGTCCCAAACTGCCTGCCTGCTGAGCTGGGAGAAACACTGAGGCGAAACAGGAAATCCAGTTTATTTTGTTTTCCCTCCATTGTTTTGTGTTCAAGCGGTTTTTTGCATTTCCATGTATGTATTCACATGCATTAGATACATCTTTATAAATGCCATTTACAATCATGTTTGCACTTGGCAGCTTTTTCTGTGATGCTCTTTATTTTGTAAACATGCATCTCCCTCTAATTACCTTCCAAAACACCACTTCATACATTCACAGTTGCAATGTATTTAATTATTATAATCACCCTTTGCTTCGGCAGAGGTAAAAACTCATCTGATAGTTGATGTTGATTCATTCACATTATGCCATGAGAGAGCCATATCAGAGTGCCAATAAATGGGTTCAGTTGTTGGAACCTTCAAAGGCCAGCCAATAAGAAGCAGAGGCTGACACTGGGCTCCACTAAAGGTGTCCTTTTTAAATGCTATCTCAAAAAGATGAATATCTGCAACAGAAAGTCAACAGGTTTCAGAGATGTCGAGCAAAACACACCAAGCCATCATCTAAACCATCACAAGTAATAATTAACACTTTCATTCCTCTAATTCACACATTCACTTGGATACATTTTGGAAGCGAACAGCCTTTCTTTGCTGGCACTTCTTACAAAGGCCGGCCAATGAGAAGCTGGGCTTGGCACGACTTCCTGCAGAAAATCTTGCTTTGAATGCCAGAGGAGCATGATGGGAGGTGGGTGCCCGCAAAGTGTGCCAGAGGGGAGAGAGAGAAGACTACCTGGCATGGGAGCTTGAGAGTAACTCTGTCTCCACTCACTGCTCTCTGTAGCTGTTTAAATCTGAAGATAAATAGTTACCAAGTTCCACTGGGTAGTTTGAGACAAATATCAAGGGACACACAAATGCACATGCACGCACATACTTTATACACAATACATCTCAGAGTATTCATTATTTTTATGGTTTATTTTCCCAGGCCGGTTTTATGGGATTCCGTTTCCTTTGCACTCTGCCTCAAATGAAACCTCTTTCTGATAGACTTTCATTTTAAAACTAATAAACCCACCGCCAGGGCCATCTGCCATTTATCCACACAGCAGAGGCAATTGAAAGCGCATTTTTTCTCAAATCATGTCTAAATAGAACTGGCTCAAGTTATCTGCTGTCACATAAGTTATTTAGAAAATATTTGTAGCTTGTGACACCTGGAAAGAACACATGATTGCATCAGTAGTATTACTGAAGTCACATTAATAAAAGTGCAGACACCTTGCCATTATGGTTATAATTTAGCTTTAGCTTTTGATTGGTGTCTTAACTATGGTACATTCTGTTTATCGACAATGATTGTTAAGGCCCACATAACTCTATATAAGCTCTCAATGAACATTTAGTGTTAGATGAAAAATCCCTGGAGACCTAAAAAAATGGCTGCCCACCAACCATCCCGATCATGGCTTTAGAAGAATGGCAGGTGTGCAAAGCTTTTCAGGTCATACCCAACACGACTTATGACTGTTATTGCTGAGGCAGGCTCCTTAACTTATCAGTCAGTTAAGAGTCTGGATATCAATGTGATATTTCAGATGATGGATAAGTCTGTGACATAATGTGAAAAAAGTGAAGAGGTCTGAATACTTTGCCAATGCCATGTACTCTATGTGGTCAGGTCTCACCATTTCTGCAGCTTGAATTCAATCAAAAGGATTCATTGTGCCGTCTACTTAAGTCACTACATTTTTGGCTATACTCCATTCATGATTGTTATACATTTAAAATGGAAGAAATTGGTGAAATTAGTTGACTTACAACATCCTTTTGAAAGTGTGTTATTCTAACTTAGTAATGCACCAACCTAACATGGGGATTCTCCCAGATGTATTTTTTGAATCTTTAAAAAAACAGGGGATTATCTTGGTTAACTTTCCAAAAAATAATTCAATAATATAGTGATAACATTTTATGAGCATCACAAATAAAGTACAATTTAACAACTTTGTCTGCAGTTTCAGTAAGTATCTCAAGTTAAGCAAATCAAACCTGGACTCTGCATGACTTCCAACTGTCAATGGTCCTTTTTTTGTTCAAGTGTCAGTGAACCAGTCCTTAAAACATTAATGTCAGAGATTCTTCCTGTACAAGTGTCAGTGAACCAGTCCTTAAAACATTAATGTCAGAGATTCTTCCTGTACAAGTGTCAGTGAACCAGTCCTTAAAACATTAATGTCAGGGATTCTTCGTGTACAGGACAATGCCATGGTTCAAGTTTACAAAGCCACATAGCTGGAGGGCACCTCCAGGGCACTGACAGCAGTAGGGAGAATGGAGTGAGACCCAGGAGTGCCCACTTGTTAGGATAACTAACTCTGGAAGTCCGATTGAGGATACAAAAAACAAGCGTCCAATGAATTTTCCCTCCCGGGGAACAGAAAAGTATTATAGTACAGAAATCATTCCGATAAGGCAAAAAAACCCAATTTAACTTTTTATATTAAATATTTCAGCTATTCCTCTCTCCAATGGAAACAAACATACAACATTATCTGGTGTACTATGCAGGGCAACCCGATGTAAGAATTAAGTAAAAGCCCTTTGGTATGATGAAAAAACACATCATTACGGAGTACCACTTCTAGAGATAGAGATGTCATAATTGTTACGGTTATCCGAGAGGACCCAAACGCAGGCCACCACGGCAGAGTGTTAAAAAAGGTTTATTTTGAGGTGGAGGAGCGTGGAGAATAATTCGGCTGGTGGCAGCTGTTGAGGTGGAGGAGCGTGGAGAATAATCTGGTTGGAGAGTGATCCTGGAGCACAAGAAGAACAGGTAAGAAGAACATTCAGGTGAAGAGGAAATAGCTAATAATGCTAAGAAGGCTGAGAGTTTTACCACTGGGGTTAAACAACGATCTGGCGCTGACGAGTTGTGGAGCCTCCGCTGATATGCCATTAGTAAATGGCTGATGGAAATCAGGTGTGTAGTAGAGGAGGGTGCCCAACTGATTGCAGCAGGTGGAGGGTGAGCCGGGAGCCAGGAGTGACAGCCACCACGCCCACACAGACAGGGAAAGGGACAACACACAAAAGGCAGGTGGCTGGAGAATACAACCACCACAATAATAACTGGAGCGCTTGTTTTAAAAGCAAAGTGCAAATTGTAGTTAATTCGATCCGGCATTGAAACACACTTGGAGCATTACTATTATGTTAGGATGCGTCAAATTAGCAAGAGTCCACCGGATGCTTTCAATGGAGGTAAAATAAGTTGGTTTCTGCAAAAGAGAGGCAGCATTAGCAATGATATGTGTAATTGTCATGGCTCTAAGTTATAGTTTTAGTGATACATGCAGTAGCTATAGCTGCACTTAACTGATTTGCTAACACTACACACTATTGGACAATTCTTTTAAATGCTGGCTGGCCATCATTCTACATTAGAAGCAGCGTCATTGGCTCTTGTTAATGGATGAATACATTCATGTCGTGCTTTTATCCAGAGCATGTTGCATTGTATTTCTCTTTTAGCCTTCTCATACACACTAGAAAGGGTTCAGTGTTGCGACACAATGACGGGAGGAGACAGGGATCAAAAGGCCAGCCAACTGTAGCAATAAGTGGGTGACCTGCACTGCCTATAATAATATTGCTTATTTAAAGGTGACCTATCATGCTATATTTAAATGATATAGTGTATGACCATACCTATATAAGGTATATTTATACATTTTATTTTCCAAAATACCAAACAGATCATTTTTTAGCCATGCCTCGTTTCGCTCATTTTCGCTTTATTCCAAACCTGCCTATGAAAATTCTGAGCAGCAGCTGACCACGCCCCCTGCAGAAGAGCCGGCGAGAGTCACGTTACCATGCTTGCTGTGTTTACGAGTGTGGAATACACATGTCATCTCAGAGCAATGCATGTGTTCAAGCATATTATCATTTGATCCAGAAACTGAAGCAGCGGAGGTTTTGGTGGAGGTGCAAACATCTCAGTTGTCAGCAATGTGTGTTTCATGTGTTTTAAAAGCTCAGTTATTGACTTCTTTCTAAAGGGGTACATGTGCAACTTGCGCCACGATGCCTTCTGAACCGGAGCATGTGCTGCATGGAGATACCACACGTAACATTAGCTTCACTAAGTTGTCTGTTTAGAGAATACATTTTTCACATGTCATTCAATATATGTTTATCACACTAGGTGTAAAGACGGATGCAGGAACTTGAGGACTCTAACCTGTGTGGTGGATCATCCTGGATTGTGTGCCTAAATGTGTTTTCCCTGCAGAATGCATTGAATATTTACAGAGCTGAACACAGTTGGACTACAGTTGAGGCAAATAGAGCACTGAGTGGTTTGTTTTGACTGAAATTGTAAAACGAATGCTAATATTGTTCATGGAAATAAATACTGGTGTATATGGCTTTATGCAATCTTTCATTCTGTCATTGTACTATTATATACTACACAGCAATGGCATAACGCACCCATGTGTATGACAAAAAAAGTCCACACACAACCTTATGCTTTTGAAATCAGAATATTCTTTACCCATCCAAACATGAATAATCACGACACACTTGATATCAACTCGGAACTTTATTGTCAAAATCAACGGTTATTTGAACCCATAAAAAACAGGAGCTTTGTGAGCTGGTGCTGGGGCTTCCATGGAGAGAGAGCAGAGTGGTGATTCCGGCCTGCGTTGTCCTCTGATCCGTGAAATGTCTATGTTAGGTTCAGACAGCAGCCAAATTGAACCGTGTAGCATACCCGGCGATGACCTCCTCCCTGTCAGGTTGCTCATAATGGTGCAGGGTCCACAAAGACTTGGTCGAAGATGAGGTCCATCAAGTTGGCCACGTAGCCTGTGCAATGTTAAAAAAAGCACAACAAAAAAGTGGTTGAGATTAGTAAATGCATGTCGTCACAAAACAACTACCAGGGCTTTAGCTCCGTTTTACTCGTGGTGTGTGTCCCCTCGCATACATACATACAGTGTTGTATCCTAACACACCCCCATTTATATTCATGTGCGCAAACAAGTAAACATGCAAAAGCTTTTACATATAACGCTGCAAAAAAACGGCATGTCTCATTAGCGTAGCGTAGCGTAGCTTAGCTTACAGGTCGATGATATATGATCGTTCTTACAGACTACAATCACAAAAGCTTTTACATAACGCTGGAAAAAACGGCACTTACCTCCAGAAGATTACGTTTGTTATTATAACTTACTCAATATGATTTTTAGAGGATACAAAATACTAATACATAGGAGAATAAATACTTGTGTTATCGGCTAGGCCAGGCGTGGCTTTACAGCCTTCACACAGATCGCCATTACGGCAGTCTGAACATGTTCGCAAATGCCTGATAATTAAAATAAAAGACAAAGCAAATACTGCGGAGCGTACAAAATAAAATGTTACAAGAACATATAAACACCTAACCGATTACTAGTTGGGGTTGAGGCGACATTGATACGGCTAAGCTACATGCTACCAGCTAGATATAGCTTTATCAGGAAAAACACCGCTAAAAAAAACTTACAGCTTCAGAATTGGATGTGTCCTCACTGGCCTGGTCCCGGATGGTTGGTATTGATCCCGGGTGTAGCATTAGTTTGGAGGCATATCCGTGTTGGACTTGAGAGAAGTTCATAAACATGTCCGTGGTTTAACTGGCTTAGACATCCTGGCAATAGCAGGAAAAAACACAGATGTGACTGGGGTAGCCTGCCGATAGCCTATATGCGAATGAGAGGTTTGGCAATGCACGTGGCCGTGGCTCATTCCCTGATAGGTGGAGAGTTGACCAATAAGCGGAGTACGTCTTTGTGACGTAGAAAAGTGTCGGAATGTGGATCCATTTTTTTCAGATCCGTTGCAGCCCCTTTTTTTAGAGATTTGGCGAAGGAGGAAAATAGAGAGGGTTGTGTTTTCTGACACTTGGTGAGTTCCCCGGAACACCGGGGACACATAATCATGTATAAAAGACGTACAAAGGTGCATTTTGCATGATAGGTGCCCTTTAATCAATGTATTTCTCACTTGTTTTCCTTTAATTTATTAAACACTGGATGCAGAGTTGCTTTAGCCTCAGGTTTAAACAGTATTTCTGTTTTTGGTTGCATATGTAGTTGAAACAAAGCACTTGTAGTGACAGTAAGTAGGTAATTTGTTCAGTTCTAATAACAACATGTTGCTCACCACAAATCACAATTACGCTGCTGCTTTGTCACTCTCAGCAAATGATCTAAATTGATTTTAAAGTACTATTGCTAGTTTTTAAATCACTACAAAGTATATTGCTGAACTCCTGCATGATTACGAGCCATCAAGGTGCCTCAGGTCTTCTGGGACAGGTCTGCTATCAGTTCCGAGAGTAAAAACAAAACATGGAAAGGCAGCATTTAGCTGACACTCTGGAACAAACTACCCAAATCATGCACGTCCGCAGAAACGCTTACTATTTTTAAATCGAGACTAAAAACATATCTCTTTGCCTGCTTTTAATTGAGATGCTCATATTCGAACTACAGTATGCCTTTTAAACATGTATTGTATACCTGTGGTGTTTATTTTATTATCTTTGCTTTGTAATGTCTGTTGTAAAATTATATAATGTGTTTTTAATGTATTTATTCCTAAAAAGTATTTTAATTTGTTTTGTAAAGCGCTTTGAATTGTCGCGTACAGAAAAGTGCTATATAAATTGCCTTGCCTTGCCTTGCCTTGCCTTGCCTTAGAGCCATAGCATGTTTGATGTGTTCATGTTTAAATGTTGCAGCTGGTAATGTTTTTTTCTATATACTTTTGAATTTTAACAATGATCTATACAATGGATCTTATACTTTACACATATAATATTGTTGATTTGTTTATTAAAGTTAAAGTATTAAACAGAAAATTATAGTATTCAAATTACAAGTAACTTCAAATGTTTCTTTTAGTACACTATTACATTAGTTACAGTCTACCACTGCATATTCAACTAAAACACAACAGTAGTAGTCATAGCTCGAGTACGATATATCACGACCAAATGTAGTTTGCAATATTTACACTTGAAACGAACATAATGACCAATTATCTTCACCTTGGAAATCATCTGAAATGATCAATCCTATTCCTAATAGGTCTCATTAATGCAGCATACCATATGACGTATCACAGATTCACTTGCCATAATATTTGTTATATCTACTGAGTTAGGGTCATAAGTATCCAGGATTCAAAGTCGGGAACCCAAGTTGATGTGTGAATCAATACTTTGAGTGCGATTTTGATCCTAAATCTCGAGGTGTGTTGTCTGGACCGTAAATTGAATTGAGCTGGGAGCCATTTATGCACATTTACATGGAGACAGGATGTTGATGGTGGGATTGCAGAGTTACTGAGCGCCACGATGGGGACATTTCCAGAGAGGCAAAGCACTAAAGAGTTCACAAGCACATCAACATCAGGTCATAAATCTTCCTCAACTGAATAAGCACTATTTTTTGTATTCCTCTTCGAAATGTGTCCCGCCTCCCCCTCTGTGTCTCCTCCTCTACTGTCTGAGACTTATCTCACTGTCTCCCTCTCTTACTTTTCAGTCGGATAATGTGTGTGATGACAGTAAAAGTTTCATCATCAGCCTCCATCCCATTAGGCTGTTATTGGATAATGTTTGTTTTTCTGTAAGCCCTAAGGAGAGAAGAAAGAAGAGTTAAGGCACATAGCAAAATGCAGCATGAGACACACTGTCAGGTTTTGTCTTGGCTTTGTCACTCTCAGCAAATGAGAATTAGGCTCATTATTTGTATATTTGCATTAATATGTATGCAGAAATTAGCAGCCATCCAAATAAATTGACAGTGGTTTCTAAAAACTAAATCGCTGAGGTTTAAGTGCTTAAAATGTCATCCTGCATCCACAATCACAATGATTCCAGGCTTTGTTTTCTAGTCGCCTCCTTAATGCCATTGCCCAGCAGATGCTACAGTCTAACTATTCAACTAAACACTGTTGCCTTCAAAATGTCATCTGCTCGCCCTTCAGCCAAATATTTGTCAATTTCCTCGCTCTAATTAAATGAAATAATGAACCAAGTTGAAATACAGCACATTCTGGATAAATGATTTCCTCATTTAGCTGAACACTAAGTGGCCAGAGATTAAATGACATGAGGACCACTTTCTTGCACAGTCAAACGCAGAGAACACAATATGAATTATGAGGAAATAAAACAATTATGTTAAGCAACAGAAAGTTTAACTATAGTTCAATTTAAAAGTGGAATAAATCATGTCCCAGGATGAAAATGAAGCCTGTCATCAACAATGTGAATCAGCCTTTCGATAATGACTTTCCATATTAGACTAATGACATATAGTTTGCACAGAGCCGGTGGTGACAAATTGTCAGCCTCCATCAGACAGCCCCTGATCAAACGGATCAATTTGGAAAAGAGCACGGCAGCCTCAGGATCGTCAACATTGAGAAGAACTGTCAACAAAGTGAGGAGAAGAAAGACATTTCACTGGCACCTGGTGTCAAAATGGAAAATCAATACCCTGACCCTAAGAGAGGCCACTGTCGTGTATGTGAAATATCAAATAACAATCACCTTTACAAGGCTCCCAGAGGCTCACCATGGTATTATTTGAGCAGAAACAACATATTACAGACCCCGGGTTATGGATGGTGTCTGCTTGTTTGCAGTCAGTTTGCAGAACTAATGGTGTTTGTGGTTCAATACTGGAGAAAATGAAATGGCATCATCTGATGTTTGTCCTTTCATAGCACAGAGGTGTTCCGTCTGGTTCAGTTCAATCAGGAGCCACATGAAACACCCTCAAGTCAACATCTGAGCATGCTTTTATTGTAAATCATTTCCTTTAGCACACATGCACTCGATGTCCGCACTGGCTGCCTGTGGTTGGGTTCCACTTGGATGTTTGATGCCAGTCCTGTTCCTCATTGCCACTCAATAGGGAATGTATAGAGCAGCGGTCGGGAACCTATTTTGAGTTGAAAAAAAAAAAATCAGTTTGGAACTGATTTTAAAATATTTGTGATATTTCTTAATAATACTGTGTCATTTTAAAGTAACAGAAATTAGTTTTGAAGATACATTTCACGGGTCACAGGTCACCCGTGGGTCGGGTCGGGAACCAATGGCTCGCGAGCATGTCCGGGTCATTGTAAAGGTGAAGAAATCAATTTATCAGATAGCCAACTAGTTTATCCGCTTCAACCCTTGTAACGGAAAAGATGATGATTACCCTGTACCCTGTATGTTGGGGAAGAACAAAGGATTTGTAGCGCTTCTCCGTGAACATGAAAAGAGAGCCATCCTAAGTTTTCATTGCATCCTGCACCAGGAGGCGCTTTGCGCTCAGACGTGTGGCCAGGAGCTTGGTGAGGTGATGTCGCTGGTCATTCGAGTGGTCAACTTTATTGTTGCCCGAGCTTTAAATGATCGCCAGTTTAAAGCTCTGTTAGAAGAAGTTGGGAATCATTATCCCGGTCTGCTTTTACACAGCAACGTGCGTTGGTTGTCAAGGGGGAAGGTGCTCAGCCGTTTTGCAGCTTGCCTGAGTGAAATCCGGACTTTTCTTGAAATGAAAGGCGTCAAGCATCCTGAGCTAGACAACACTGACTGGCTCCTGCAGTTTCACTATCTCGTGGACATAACTGGCCATCTGAACCAGCTCAGTGTGAAAATGCAAGGTATTGGAAATACAATCTCATCCCTTCAACAAGCAGTGTTTGCATTTGAAAGCAAGCTGGAAGTCTTTCTCAGGGACATTGAAACAGGTCGTCTTCTGCACTTTGAAAGACTGCAACAATTTAGAGATGCATGCTTAGCAAGTGACTCCACTCAAGCTGGCTTTACGTCCAATCTCCTGCAGTCATTCAAAGCACGTTTTGAGAATTCGTGCGCGCACTTCAAGTTCATCACTCATCCACATGAGTGTGCGGTGGACAAAATCGACCTGTATCCCCGGGGTCTCTGTCGGAGACTTTGAGCTGGAAGTTGCTGACCTGAAGGCATCAGACATGTGGATGAGTAAGTTCAAGTCACTTAATGGAGAGTTGGAAAGTCTTACGCGACAGCGAGCAGAGCTGGCGAGGGAACACAAGTGGCAGAAATAAAAATCTTCAACCTGAAGACCAGCTGATTCTTAAAACTTGGAACGAGCTTCCTGTGACATACCACACAATGCAGCGTGTGAGAATTGCCGTATTGACCATTGGCTCTACATATGCATGTGAGCAGTCATTCTCGCATATGAGGAACATTAAGACCAACCTACGCTCACGTTTAACTGATGGAAGCCTCAACGCCTGCATGAAGCTCAACCTCACCACGTATGAACCAGACTACAAGGCCATCACCAAAACCATAATTGAAATCCCACTTTGACAGGTTTGCTAATTTTAATGTCAACGCACCTTTTGCAAACACTTGTCAGATGGAGGGCACAGCTGAGGAAATAATATATTTATAGAATACGAGAGATGTGCTTTGATGTGCGTCGGAGGAAAACAGCAGCAGGTTGCCAGCACAATATGATTTTATCCACAACAAATGCAATCAAGCCAATTAAGAGCCGTGTTAGTAGCAGCAAGTGTTCAAGCAAACTATTACTGCAATATTTTCCTCTGGCTTGTTTTGCAGCAGAACTCTAACCTCTACCTTCAATTTGCATTTGCTTAAATAAGTGTTAGGCCCTGTTTTGCAGGACTTTAATTGTTGCAATTAGTTGTTTACAGTGCAAGGTATGTGTGCTAACATGTGGAAAAGGCAGAACACCGCGGTGTGTGTAGGTCTGGCAAGTCTGTGAATGCGTGTGTGTATAACATTATATCTGTTCATTAACCTTGAATGTGACGAGCGATAGACGATTGCCTTCTGTTCTTCTGAACTTTTTTGACCAAAAACAAAACAACCCTTTGCAAGGTAATTCAAAAGTCTTATAGACAATGACAAACACACACACAGCAGATGCTTGTGTCAAGCACTGCGCTTCTGTTGCTCGCAGATGTGTCCACTGAAGCATCATATAAGTTGAGCTGGAAACCGTGACTTGGACCAAAAAAGCTATTGACCCTTGACAACGGCTGGGCAGCACAAAGCAAAACACGGTTAAACGCTGAGTGAACCCGAAAGAGAGTCTGGAACTCGCACAGTCACACAATGAGGCTCATTCATTTTCTGTTCAGTAGAGAGGTGTATGGGCTACTGGGCCGTACCCGCCAACTTTCAGTGGTCTGACATTACAGCTAAAGTGAACACCAGGAGATGCTCAAGGCTATCATTCTCCCCACATGTCCTATTCATATCTGAGCTAACATCTCTTGACAGCACGCAGGCTAAATGTAAAACTAGGATGTATCTAAAGTCTGTACTGTTTCATTTCCTTGTGGATTACTATGAATATGTTACAATCAATGATTCCCAGTCAGAATCCTCTGTGGTTAAGAGCAGGAGATGTACAAGTATTCCAGATTAAAGAGAACCACTCATAATTATTTTACAGATTGTTCCAATAATGCTACTGAGCGAACAGAGAATCCCTCTTCAGAGTACGGGTAGGACTTAGGTTGTGAAGCATAAGTTGATGAGTGAGAACCCAGAGAAGCAGGTCAATGCTCATCCCAGGAGGAAACACAGATTTAAACTAAGGAAGACATTTTGTAGAAGTGCCATAAGTTGCAGTTCCTCGAATGGCCACTTGAGACTACCTCCAAAGGCGAGCCAATCTCCATTTCCCTCTATGTTTTAATGTTCAACTTCCA
Source organism: Harpagifer antarcticus (assembly GCA_902827135.1). Taxonomy (NCBI): domain Eukaryota; kingdom Metazoa; phylum Chordata; class Actinopteri; order Perciformes; family Harpagiferidae; genus Harpagifer; species Harpagifer antarcticus. The sequence goes on from CADEHL010000031.1 coordinate 16,516, forward strand.
ACGATAATAAAGTTTACATCCTGGTAAAATGACAACTGTACATTCAATCAGCTACAGCTCCATGTTTGATAAGGCCGTAGTTAGGCGTTATCGTCACTGCCAAGATGGCAGAGCTCATAGGCAACCATATTGAGCTTCAGGATGGCTTCTAGGAATCCTTTGGGTTACACCCAAGACCGTCCATTCTACAGTCAGTGGTTTTTACGCAAAGAAGATGTGGAAAAAAATTGACATCTCAGGCTCATAGAATCGAATTCTGACTGGGAAGAAGTAACTTATTCCCCTTAAAATAGATGGTGAATGTTTCATACATTTCTACATACCTCAAGCCTTAATGATCCTGTACACTTTCTAGAGAAAAAACATTGAGAACAATGTCATACTCATGGCTACACACTTGTTGGACACAAATTGCTTTGGGAATATTAAGAATTTGAGTGCTAAATTCAAGAACAATAATTAATCAAATAGTCTCGGGACAGCTTCACGCTCAGGGACAGAAACACATCAGTGCGCAGCTCAAGCAGAGAAACAGGTAGAGATACAGGCTCAGACAAAGAGATAGTTTAAGGCTTAAAAGCAGAGAAGTTGAAAAGCAGACAGAGGTTTGGTTTTACTCAGGCTAAGGGTTTGACAAAGAGAATATGTTGAAGGTTTGAAGTATCATCTAAACTTGAAAAATCATGCTTTTTTGCTTGATAATTGAAAAATACTAACAAAGAATTGGCCTTAAACTGCCTTTTAAAGTTAAACACTTTAATGTGAATATGTGATTCAGAGAAAAGACAGAATACAAGAGGACAGCCCAGGAAATAAAGATTACATTAGGTTAAGTAAGGCCAGACAAGAGTACAAGCTAAGACGTTGTGAACCCATTGAGATTCACTCCAGTGTGAGTCCCGGAGAGCTGCCACGGTGTCATATCTCAGCCACCCTGATTGAAATGAGAGGTGATGACACGGTAGTATCGATTCTCAGCATATCTGCATTTTCCTAAAGGACAGGCCCCGCTGTATTGATTGACCCTGCACTCCAGGGATAATGTTAAGCGATGAACAGTCGTCCAGACCGAGCCCATTTCGCAACATAAAATCTTGATAATAAAAAGACGGCAATTGCTGACTAAGCAGAATTCAAATCAGACCCCTTTAGCCTAAGCGGCTGCTAACAATTATTCTCATGTCAGGAAAATGCTGACAGGAATTTCTCGGATGATGTGATCACTTGAAATGCATCTATATGGTATTTAGACTATAGCATACAGTACTTTGTTGTTGACTTTTACATCTGCAATGTGGAATGGATGAGAATCCTAAGGGCTTCAATATGCCCTCATTGCCTCAGTACGGAATTAAATTCTGGTAGGATTGTTTAACAGTGACTATAACCCCCCTCCTCACATATGCTTCAATGTTGGAATTGGGGTGGTTGCGTTCAACAGTTTTGTAAGTTTCCAAAACAGACAATCTGACACATTTACAGGCCAGGTACACTTACCTGTTGGGCAGGCCAGGGTTTGAACTTCTCTCTCCTGAACTCAAACTTGTATTATTTACACGCCTTACAATGTTTTTTGGACAGAGAATTGGGGAGGCAGTTTAATACAACCTTGTCACGAAGAAGTCACATTTACAGTATATAACACTATTTTCTTTTGGCAAAGCATTTTGAAAGGTAATTCAATGTCTTCTGGGTGTACAACAAACAACATGGAGTGAAAGGAAAGATGTATAACGGGCGTACAAAGTGTAGGACAATGGAAGCAGGATTTTTGATTGTCTATTGTTAAAGGTGGTGAGGAAGAGCCCCTTTTATCTCCATTGTATTTATTTGGGTTACACACTATTACTGTGGCCTCCATGTCCATTGGTTCTTTATATTTATATGTGTGTGTGTGTGTTGTTCCTGTTCCACCCTTCACCTGAATCTTGCTACCAACACACCTGGGACTTTTTCTCCAACTAATCTATTGTCTAACGTTTAAAGGTAACACGTGAATTGTATTCTTGTTTTTATTGTAATTATCTTAACCACATCCCATCTCCACGTTCACTTAAGTTGTTTTGGGAATCACTGGCAATAGAACTATTTTTATGTTTGAGTATGAATGTAGATTTTTTCGCTGTATCTATTTGCTGTTTTTGTTATAAATTACTTCTACCCATTTTGTTCCAAGCATACAAAAACCCATACATATACAGATAGACTAAATATAAAGTGAAACAATGTGTCGTATCAGGGCTTCTCAAACTCCGGACCACACTGTATCTCAGGGGATCTTAATATTTAAGAACCTATTCATGTGTAACGGGAATAATCTCAGCTAACTGATGATACAAACCATTAGTTTGAGTTCCCCTGCTGTATATCAGATAACAAGATTACACAGATGTTTTATTGTGAAAAATAAATACAATTTTGAAACTTTATGGGTATTATGTAATACGATGGTGTCCATATAATATCTGATGAACTTTGTAAAGAGAATAATGACATCCCTTGCAGTTTAATTTGTGCAGAACCAGTTCTCTCCAAACTGGATTCCTTCTCTGAATGTGTCTCCATGCGTATTATTTGAATCTCTTTTGTTGAACAATGCATTCATTCCAGCCATGGAGGGACACATTATCTCCCTGCTTTTATAATAATGAGATCCTAAAATGTACTTTAATGTCTCCACCACAAGATTTTCATGCCATAAAAGAGCCTTTTTGTGTGAATGCCTTTTATAGCGTTTTCATTGTGGGAGCCCTGCATTTATTGGAACTGTGTTTTGCATAACCACCATTGCCTCAAGTCACTACATCTGTGAAACTCAAGCAGCATGAACAAAAGAGGAAAAGAGAGGAGAGACCGAAATTAGAAATAGGAGGGATAGCAAAAAATATACATTAGAGGAAAAACAAATCGCAGAAGGGATTAGAGAGCACATGTAAACTGTAACCTTGGTCTTCACTCGGTGGTAGAAGGCAACACAGTTAATTGAATGGTCCTTATTATACTTTTGATGTTTTTTCCTTTGCTGTAGTGTTTATAGAGGTTTTTTGCATGTTTATTATCTGCAAAGGCTAAAATCCCAAAGTTCACTCCTACCCTGCCTGAAACGCATCGTTTGGACTACTTTGTTTACCTCCATAACATAGTGACATCACTATGTAACACTTGTGCTTCTATTGGCTAGTGCTCTAAAACATTGTACCTAAGAGGCGGGAATCTCTAAGCGTTTTGACATAAAAACAGAGCTGGCCAGCTAACCAATCAGAGCAGGACTGTGCTCTGGTTTCAGACAGAGGGTGAATAAGAGGTGCTGCAGCACAAGCAACTATGATAAAAATAAAGCACTTTTCGAAAATTAAAGCATGTAAACATGTCACAGTAGAGGCACAACATACAATTATGAAACCTGAACATTTGTATATAAGACTCCCTGTAAGTGTGTTATTTGTTTACCAAATAGTTGAGAGGAACAATGTATTTGCCCCCCCCAGATACAGCAGATGTTTGCATATAGTAAGCAATGTACAGTTGTCATCTCTTTGCGTGCTCAGGCAACAACATGCCTGGCTAGCCATTTGTAATTCAGTTGCCTTTTTGAAATCTCCTAGCAAATCTTCACTGACTGTGCACTGCTGCAACTTCAAAGTGACCTTGTTAGACTGCTTGTAGTGTGACTGGCTCACTACAGTGGGTATACAGCACCATTTTGACTGATATAGCAGACTGCTGACGCACAAGTAGCGAGGGTAGAGTGCGCCTTTAATCATCTCTTAATTAACAAGAGCACTGATGACATGTGCGGCAGAGTGTTATCTGTCCTGTATCCCTTTGTTACCCTGAATAATTCAGATGGCACAGAATAAGGAAGACATGAGACAACTTTACATGGTTTCAGTGTTTCAGCAAGCCTGCATTATTCAGTTTAAATATCTGTCCTAATTACTTCCCCTCAGGCTGATCTATGACTTTGTATTTTCTCCCTGGGGGCTCTATGTCTCAAGACCAGGTCTTCTATAAATAGTTTTTTTTTTGTTTAGAGGCTCTTTCACCAGGCATACTTTTTTTCTTCCACGAATGATTATAAGATCTGACCTGTCTAAGCATACTTTACTGAGGCGCAATGCAGCCAAGAGCATGTGGAAAATGGGAGGAGAAATCTAAAAAGGAAAAAAAAGAGAACGAATGGGCATTCGACTGAAGTGTAATGTGCAACCCCACTCTGAAAAGTTGGGAATGCAAGGGTTTTTAATTGAATCATAGTACATTCAATAAAAACAAATTGGTGACATCTGTTAATAGAGCAATGTACAGGCTTACAAACATGTGGATTCAATCTCCAAAAATCTAAGAATTATACGAGTACATCAATTTCATCAAATATGCTTAACTGCTTTAAGTGCCGCCTTAAGAAACAATTTAGCGCCCCATGGTGCGGATCGTTTTCAATCTACGACGGAAAATGTGTAGAGTCTCCGGCGTCCTGATGTCAATGGGGAGCTTGTGCTGAATTTATTATTTTGGTGAGTAATAGCTGTAACACCCTCATAGTGTGAACGTAGCACCTGACTGGCATTAACAGGACATAGAAGACCAGCTGGGTTGTATAGTTTTTATAGTCCAAGATGGAGAATGGGCCTGAGACATTTGCAGCATGGTAAGCAATTACCAGTGACTAGAATTGGATTCAAGCAATGATAGCTAGTGCAGGATGCAGGGGGGGTAGTGAGAGGAGAACTCGGGTATTGAAGGCCAGTCGGGTTGAAATCATCCTGAAGGATCCTATTGAAATTGTAGGAATTTCTATTATTCAACTAAATTAATCACATTTTTAAGAACGCCAACGGGTACATTTTACCCGCAGCTGTTTTTTATTGTAACTTTTTTCCATAACATATAAAGTCTCCCAAGTCCGTGACTTTTCCTGAAAGTGTGTTATGTAGCACCCTCTGTTGTTAAAAATTGTCAATAGGAAGTCAGATTGAAAAAAATCGCCAAAAAAATTGCCATTTATACCCATATCCAGCCAGCGGGTAATATATACCTCATAGAAAATGCAGCGTAACATGATTTGTTGCTATAGCAACGCCTTTTGTCTACTGCGGTTCCTTATAGATAGAGAGATAGATAGAGAGAGATATATAGATGGATAGATAGATATATTAGATAGAGAGAGAGAGAGGAGATAGTTATAGATCGTTGTAATCTTGGAGAATACAAGATCTTGGATGACTGAGCTCAACGTTGAGGATGTAATGCATGTGTGCAGGTTACGTGCCAGTTGATAAAGATGGACCACTCGGAATGAGAGAAGTAGTCTGTGTTGTCTGTTTATGTAGACAATATATGTCAATAGAACAGAACAGAACATTACAGATGGATCGATAGATAGTTATAGATAGATAGAGATAGAGAGATTTGTCCCTAAACAAAACACAAAGTCTAACACCAAGCGTTTAAATCAGCGCTGGTAGCGATATTTTATACTTCATGTTATCTGCACAAACTATATGATATGAAAGCTGAGAGTCCACAGATTCTATTGGTATAAGTTTCATCCCTGTCCGATCAAAACTCACTGTTCTACATGATAAATACAAGAACATTGTACCTTGAAAATCAATAGCGGGTACATTTTACCCGTTGGCGTTTTAGGTATACAGCGACCTCTGGCAGTTCTAGTGTTAAGGGCCTAAACATGAATAGAAAATAGTATGTCCTAGATTTATGACATTTGACGGGTAAATGTACATTGTGAGACTTCCAAAAAAAGTAGTCCCATGGAAAAACCTCATCGTGACATGGCGAGAAGCGCGGCAACAAAAAGAGCGAGACACTTTTAGAGAAAGAACATAGAGATACCTGCTGCCACTCAAGAAAGGATGCATCCAGTGGTGTAAGAAGTATTTCCTTCACTTTATGAAAAGCTCTTATACCACACTGTGAACATTCTACAAAGTTAAACCCCTCGCAAACTTTACTGAAGTGAAAGTATCATTACAAAATGTACTTACAGTAAAGTAATTGCATGTGCAGTTACACATAATTCAATGTGTTACCGCTTGAAGATGGTGGTTTTTTGCATTAATATTGTTGTTGTAGATGTTTAGGGTTGTTAAGGTTCTAATTTTAAGTCCATTATGTAGTATTGGGTGCTCTGATCTACAGAAAGGCGTCACATTCTATTAGATTACATTACATTACATTTAGCTGACGCTTTTATCCAAAGCGACTTACAATAAGTACATTCGACCAGGAAGACACAACCTGAAGAAAACAGAATCATATAAGTACAATCAGGTTTCATAGAGCCAAACATTTCAAGTGCTACTCAACTGGCTATAGATAAGCCAGTCCTTTATTAGTATATAAGTGCCTTGTTAGTAATTATATCGCTCGAAGTGGAGTCGAAAGAGATGTGTTTTCAGTCTGCGCCGGAAGGTGTGTAAGCGTTCTGCTGTCCTGATGTCAATGGGGAGCTCATTCCACCATTTTGGAGCCAGGATCCATGTGATCATATATATTTATAGCTTTGTCACTTTCATATTATACCAAGTTTTAAATGTTTTGCTTTGTGATGAATATCTTCAAGCCTATCCAACAAGGAGAGTTTTCTAAACACAAAAAGCAACACAGACATTCAAAGTAACATGTGTAAGAAATACAATATTTGCATCTGAGATGAAGTGGAAGATACGAAAGTTAACTCGGAGACCATCAACAGTATTTGAGTAATTGTACTTAGTTTCTTTCTGCCACTGGTAGTATATAAGTACGTATGCAAGTATGGAGTTTTACAAAGACACATCAAGAACTGTAATTACATGACTTCCAGAAAAACAACCCATACGACAATTTTTCCACCCTAATGCTTAAGAGTACTCGACCGTTTTAGCACAGCACATCTAAAATGTTGGCTAATACCGTCACTTCAGCAGATGAAAACAAAATCCCTTTAGTCAACGGTTCATTCAAGTCTGATTTACTGGATACATGACAACTTCATGACAACTTTATTCTCCTGTTCCCCAGTTCAACACATAATAAATGTGATCAGTGACCTGATCAAGTAAATGCGTGTGCATCCATGATAAGAAAACGGGAAGGAGAGAGTGATAGGCCCAATAAGGAGGACAGGAATATAATGAACGATCTCAAGATGGGAGATGAATGTGAAACAATAGTAACACTCCCCTATTTAAAGTCCATCAACACAATATATTTGCATTGATTAAATAGCAAATGGCACTAAATCATCACGTAAAAGTTGGTTGATATATTGGCCCCCAAAAAAAGTAATCCATTCTTTGACCATGTTGTTTGAATATCAAAGAGTGCTGCAATGTGCGCAACGTGTTCGCCGACATCTGCAATTTAAATTGGGAGTCTGAATGTGCATTAAGCACATCAGCATCAATCATTGGGCATTTAGTTAGCTAAGCTGTACGGGAGGAGGTTGGTTCAATGTTCTCCTCTTTAATGAGAAAATGGTTCCATCTGAATTTGCCTCATAAATCATTGCCATGGTGACCAAATACTCTGGTTTTAAAGTACCAGTCCCCTTAGACCGTTTTCTTTATGATTCAGCATCCTTTGTGTTCTTTGCTGTTACTAGAAACACATTATTTAATGTGCACTTTGTGGAATAATAAGCACGTCCGAAAAACAGCTTGCTTGGTAATTTCTTGATTTTATATCGACTTTGCATTTGCAGCAGAACATATTCTGGTCCCTTGGGGATGTGCGCATTATATAAATGTTAGTACATGTCTTATGATGATTATTTACAGCTGTGCTCTTGCTTTTTTGGTGAGAACACTGCTGCTTACACCAATATGCCACTGTTGAAGCCCAGGTGTGAAAAGCATTATGGTTTCATAATTAACAAAGCACTCATAAGTGTGCTTCATCATTATCAGTCAAAGATAAAATGTATTTTGAAGTCTGAAGAGACTCTGTCGCCCGTCAACTGTCATAACCCCCCCAGGTGTCGTTTTCGAATCAAACCTTCATTTATTGTCACCTTCCTTCTTCAGACAGGCGGGCACAAAGTATTTTTCTCCATTGCTAAGACCATCTGCTATTGTGGGAATCATTTCAAGGTTGTGTATGCAATTTCACACCACAGTAAGCAAGAGTAGGGTCCATAGTGCACACGTAGGTCTAGTTATGTGGAACAGAGAGCCACCTGAAAAGGCGACAGCTCTAAAGCCAGAGGCTATGGAGTAGCCGTTTAAGTTTAAGCCTCTTGGCCAGAAATTGTACTTAAGGAGCAGGCGACCCTCCATTTTTTGACTTGTGTATGGTCTTTTGTCCTTCATGCTCACTTATTCAAAGTTGAAGGTTTTATGTGTTTGAAATGGAATTGCACTCTGCGGGTTGTACGCACTACATGTGGAGACACTTTTACAATTCATTTCATTTCAAGACCGCTCTTGGTCCTGTTCGGCCAAATGGCAGTTGTCATTATGCATTTCCATTTACCCTGTCTAACGGCAACACTCGTGCTTCTATTGGCTAGCGCTCCAAACATATTGTTCATGATAGGCAAAAGGGCGGGACATTTCATAAACATCTCTAAGCATTTGACCAATCCAAACAGAGCCAGCCGGCTAACCAATCAGAGCAGACTAGGGTTTGGTTTCAGAATAAGGGTGAAAAGAGCAGGCAGTATGAGAAAAATAAAGCACTTTTTGAAAAAAATACAAATATGAACCTTAAAATATGTTCTCTTTAAACTAACTTATTATGTACACATTTGGTGCACAGTTAAAAAACTGTTAAAGGTGGGGTAGGTCATTTTGGAGAAACCAGCTCGAGTGCTAGAATTTTAAAATACACAACTGGAAAAAATCTGCCACTTTCTTACAGAGCCCCTCCTCCAACACAAACAAACGTGCACATGACCAATGAGGGCAGGAGATAAGTTTGTGCACAGATGGAAGGCTGACAGGCAAGTAGGCCATCCAGTTACTTTAGCCGGGCCGGCTCAGATGATTGGTCGTGCTTTGTACAGCACCACGGCTTCCACAGATGACATTATTTTATGGATTTTTTGTCAAAGCACTTCAGATATTCATTGCTATCGGGATGTTAAGAGCATTCCATGGAATATAACAAAGTGTATCTCGAGCCGGTTTCTCAAACTTACCTACCCCACCTTTAATTTACAAGATCAAAATCACACAGTTTCACATTGACATTTTTTTCTGAGATTTTGACGTAACTGAATAACTGCATTTGGTTCAACTCATTTATTTGGCCGTGCAGTGACAGGAAGCAATGATAATTATTTATTTTCTCTCCTTTCTTTCCCAAATCCTTAGGTTAGATGTTTCTCTTTTCTCTCTCGTATCCTCTCCTGTGGAGTTTGGATGTGATTGGCACTCTGACAAGCCCCCTGCCTCAGACTGACCAATCATAAGGGGAAGCATCAAGCACATGTATACTTTACCACATGCATTATTACAATCAGAGGCTGAAAGGTAGTGGCATGTTTTAGCTGTATCCTTTGAAAACAATATCTGTGATGGGCAGATCAGCTTATGCAAATGATGGGCAATCCTCCTCCTCACAACATTACAACTATTTCTATTTTTTACCTGTGTGAATCTGTACTGTCCTGTTTTTGTTTTTTCACGCTTACCCTGTTGCTGCTTCCTACTGCTGAATTTCCCCACGGGGATTAATAAAGGTCCATCTAATCTAATGTAATCTAATCTAACATATTCAGTTGGTCAGGGTTATGTGAGTCATACTACGCCAATATGATGATTTAAAAAAACCCAATGATAAGCCAATATTGTCTGATAAAACACATTAAAAGCAGAACATATTTATTTGAGAAAAACATTATACATGAGAGTTTGCATGCATAACATACTCCCTATTATGCATTTAAGGGTTTTCCCTTTCTTTTAGTGTGTTATATAGGTTTGTGTGCGTGTTAAGGCCAAACCCCCCCCCTTGGACTCTTATGTTTAAGTCCATAACAAAGTGACATCCCTATTTAACATTCCCATTTCTATTGGCCGCTCAAACACATTGTAAGTGATAGGCTAAGGGACGGGAGATCACAAAGTGTTTATATAATCACAACGGAGCCGGCCAGCTGACTAATCAGAGCAGATTGGGCTCTCATTTCAGACAGAGGGTCAAAAGAAGTGCTGCAGCACAGGCCTAATGAGAAAAGTAAAGACCTTCTCGAACATTAAAGCATGTACATGTCACAATACAGGCCCAAAATACAAAGAAGTACCTGAAAAATGAGCATAAAAGTATTGCCCAGTATTAATCAGGATGATGGAGAATCAAACATGAACCTTCAGTTTCCAACAGTTTTGACAATTCTAGAAGTGTGTATATCATTCTGAAGCTGTACATCTGGCAGAACATGACATTTGAGGTTGTAACTAACAGGCGCTCCTTGCTCGGCCTTGCGTTCAGGCGTTCTCAGTTCCGTTCTATGTCTGCTGTTCACTGTGACAGCCTACGGGTTAGAAAAGTATGCGGCCTTTGTGTGGAAGGTCAGCGCTTCAAACCAACTTTAAAATTTGATTGAGCAAAGAGAACGGGTACCTGTGCTCCCATGTCAACTAGGAATAGAAGTGCCCTTGAGCTAAACATTTAACCTCCCACTGCTCCAGTGGAGCTGCTCATTGGCCAGAAACCGAAAACAATGGCTATAGTGTGCGACTAGCATGTGTGAGTGCTTTGTACTTTAGCTGGGTGAAAATGAGTGTGATTCTCCTGTCAACCTTGCCTGAATAAATACAGATTAAAGACACAGGCAACCAAGAAAGTCCACAGCACAATAAGTAAATCTCATATGAAATAAAGCTGATTGTTAAAATTGCTGACATTGTTCTGCACTTGTTAATGCATTCATGTTTACTTTTTCCAGCCAATATGGGTTTTATTTTGCCAGTGATAGTTCAGAATCTCGATAACACAATATTACACTTTGCAATAAAAGTTTATCACCAAGACAACACGGCTTTTGTTTACAAATCATTCGCTTGCTCACAACCAAACTAGGCAAGGGAAAAAGTGCAGCAGCGGTAACAACTTAACCAGCACATAGGAACATTCACAACAACATTTGAGGGTACACACTTCCCAGGTTGCTCTGCCCCTGGCTTGACAAATGCAGGGAGCTGGCTTCACACTAATCACTGTGGAGTACAGTACATCAGCTGCTGTGTCTGCAAAGTGGGCCTTTCCCTCTGGATGTTGTACAATCAGAGCTCCACAGGAAATGTTCAGAGTGACTAAGAGAGGGAAAGGTGTTCGGGTGTGGGACAGAGTGATAAAAGGCAAAACAGAATGAGAAGAAGGAGAGACATGTCAGAGTTGCTGACCTTGGCAGCCATGTGGCAGAGTTGTACTAACTGTCCTTGACTTTGACACGGATAAACTATCAGAACCCTCTAGTTCTCCGGGAGGATGGGGATTAGAAGGCTCTCTCTGTCATTGCACGCTGGGACCCGCTGGAAATGGATGACCAGATGGGCGGTAAGCCTCTGTCTCCAACTGTTGATTTGCCTGGACAGCATGGGATGGATTGAAGGCTGACTATTTGTGTATGTTTGCGGGTGAGTCAGTGTGTTTATATTCTCGGTAAGAGTGTATCAGCGTGATAAAGAGAAAAGCGGCTGAAAGGAGATTGGGGCAGGAGACCGATCCAAATGGGGGAACGACAGAGGGAGGGAGTGGGGCAGCAGATCTCACTCGGCTGGTGAGGAAGGGTGTCTGAGTGTAATGGGCACATTTTCCTCCCTTTACATTCCGGAAACCCTGGCACCAGACTGTGGTCTTTGCAGGCTGCCATCCATGGCTCAAGCTACGCTGCTCCAAGCCATGTAAGCTACCTCACTTGGCAGCAGACACAGCAGCGCTCAGCCAGGGATTTCTGGAAACAAGCACTCTCCGCCGCCTGCATGCCGTGTTTATATGCAATCAAACCAAAGTTAATGGGAAAATTCTCCCTTGCAATACAACAAAACAGGGGTTTATCACTCACACCCTGAGGGTTTATGGATGCCATATCCACACACCATATGACAGCCTTCTGTGTGAATTTCGCCTCTGCACTGTCACATGCTGCACCCTGCTATTATACCATACTGTAGCTACAGAGTACTGAGTTCCCCCTACTTTCAACTTCTTCAAGCTATAAAACTGGGGAGACTCTGACAAAACCACATGGATATAGCCTCTCAGATATATTAAGTCACAAACCCCCACAGGTCAAATTTGCTCTGGTAACTGCCAGGAGGATGCAAGACTCAACACAAATAAAAAGGCAACCTAGCCGTTGGGATGTGCCTCAGCTTTACAGAAGGAGCCAGTGCTGAAGCCCCATCTTTGAACATGTAAGTGTAAAGTCGTCTTCTGGATTTTCCTGCAACATAACAATGAAACGAAGTTCAGTCATGAAGGCTGTGGCTCGTTGGTCTGATCCAAAATAATGTTAACTAGTATCCCTTTGGACCACAAACGTTGTACGGCACAAAGTGGCTGCAGTGCTGTGAAACTGCTAATAGTCTGTTATGGAGTTAAGGCTTTGAGACAGGTGGCTAGCATTCAATTATGGTATTATGGGTTGCAGGATGTAATGTATGGATTTACAGGCGCTCTTCTACTAGAATCTTGTGCATGCTAGAGACCATCGACCTGCCTTGCCAAACCAAAGACAGAATAAGAAATATACTGTAGAATAACTTAAAATATGTTACTGCACATTCTGCAGAAATGTCAGTCTATTTGAACTTTGAAAATCCAGGCTTGTTGCAGGCTGTGTTGCTTTTGCTGACATAATGCTCCAGCTACCACCTGTTTAGAGTTGCTTTTATGTGCTATGAGGGGGACATTATGTGCCACTTAATTGCTGTGTAATTGCTCCACTGTACCAACAAAGCAAACAGAAGCAGGAACACTGCAAAAAAGCAAAACAAAGGTGACATTTATTTAACCAATTTCCAAGCTGCTCTGAATGTGGCTTGCTTGTCTTATGTTTCTCATTTTGTATTTGTTTTATGGCTGTCAGTTGATTATAATATTTAATCGCATGATGTCCATAGTTAATCGCGATTAATCGCACATTTTCTATCTGTTCTAAATGTACCTTAGATGAATATTTTTCAAGTTTGTAATACTCTTATCAACATATGAGTGGACATGCTTTATGCAAATGTTTGTTTATTATCATTGGAACAATGACAAATATTCTCCTGAATATTTTCAACACAACCACCTGGAACCTCTCTCGTACACTCTCTCCCAACCGTGTGTACTTCTCTGCACTGAGCCAGTTGCTCAAACAGACAAGCCTGTTTACAGTTGTCGGCGAACTGCCGCTCCTCTGTCTTCATAACAGTCAAAGCATGAGACTGAAGTTCCCACTGTGGGTCAAAATAATGCGCTGTGATGTGCAGTCGACACGTTGAATGCGATCCGAATTATCTAACGCAGCCCCTCGTCCTCCACAATGTTAAGCTGTAGCCACCGATTTAGCTATCGCTGTTGTTGTCCAGGCGTCTCCCCGGGAAACTTTCAAGCGTTTTTTGTTTATCCATATCTCTCGCTCGAATCTCCCACCATCCAACTAACAACAACAACAACGTCAAGCCTTTGGGCTCTGAAACTACGGGGCAGGCCGAAGAAAAATACACATGCGTTAATCGCACGTTAAAATAATTAGTGGCATTAAAAAAAAATTGCGTTAATGTGTTATTAACTCGTTAACTTGACAGCACTAATTTGTTTTGTACAAAAAACAAATCTTGACTTTTTTTTCTGGCTGAAAAAATACGTCTGAAGCAAAGTGAATCGTCTAATCCCTCAACTGAGACAAAGCACATCTACACAGTTAGCCTAGATTACATTTTGGTGGTGGGTTATGGTCACTGAAAGGAGTCTTCTCTGCCTAAAGGATGTAGATCAAAACTAATATTCAAATCCAGTATAATCCCACAAAGCAAAGGGATACAGTTCTGAGCCTCTTCCATAACTCTTCCCACGCAGCAAAGCTACTACAAAGAGGACATATGATGACTTGTGGGCTTGGAATCTTTCTATTCAACATGCTTCCTCTTTGTGCTGTATTGTTTATACAGTATTCATATTGAAATGTTGCAGTGGTCAATTCGGCTTCGGACGCCACATTAACTCCGGACTGCAGCTTTCCATGTTAGAAAAAGCATATGGATTTTTTCTTCTGGACCCGAGGAAAAAAGTGGCTTCCAATTTCTTTTTTTTTGTGATTTCCTACCTATTTAGGGTTAAAAAAACATCTTGCAATTTAGACTTTTTTTATTTTAATTTATTTTAAAATGTTACAGTATGTCCACTGTAGAGGACGTCGGGACCATATTAGTTTGAAAAGACAGCCAAAATTGATGGACTATAAACAGATGGACTATGTAACGTATTATGGTTATAGAGTGATATTAATACAATAATACATTCACCTTTATTTAAAACATGAATAAGTAATTGATCTGAACATTGCTGTTTATTTGGTCAATACAAAACTAGCTTGTTTTTTGGTGAATCTTTCCAGATCTTCAAAGACTTTGTAGTCGATGTAGTGGGAAAGTACCTCATTGACTCCAGTCAGCACGGGCTGTAGGGTCATCTTGATTAGTTTTATGGATGTGTTCTCCATTTGACCATGCTCATAGAAACAAAGCTTGCATTCCTGAGGCAACTCTCATTTTTCATGGCTCCACTTAAAATAAATACAACAATAAGACATACGTGCTACTCCCCCACAGGGGGCCATGTCTTTCCAGCTCGTCCCTATCTGTCTCTCTGTCTGTATCTGTGCGCTCATGGAGCCTCCTGCATCTTTCCCCCCCCCCCTTCTTCTTGACCCTCTTCGATCCCAGGTGTGAAAGCCTCACCTCTCTCATCATCTGAGAGCTCAACATCTGAATCTCCCTGAATTATCTGGTACAGAAAATGTCTGCATCAGTTCCGTCTCCTGCAACAATATTGAGTCATAAAGTCCATGAAGACGGTCCTGACGTCCACTAGGATGGACAATTATAAAAGGGCTCTTATTTGAAAACTTGAATTATTTAATTGCTTTCAGAACTAATTCTATAGTTCCTCACATGTTAATAAACAAGAACATATATGATTTTCATGGTAATAATGACAATTATTCAACAATATTTGGCTTCTCCTCCTGCTTCTATACAATTTTGTTTTTCGTATGCCAGCCATTTTGGATGAAAAGAAAGAGGAACTTCCCAGCATGCAATTTTAACCAATGGCATATCACTGGAAAGACCAGGATGTCCTCTGTACAGCACATCAGGGATTGATAGAGTATTTCAAAAGAGTAAAAGGAGATGCATGTTAACAAAATGTCCACTACAGTGGACATTTTCAATGGGCTGGGTCCCAGGAGGGTAGAATCTAATTTGCTCTCTTGGTTTGTGCAAACAGATCTTCGAGACATCACACAACTGCTCTGGCCTTGGGTGTATAATTTCTCTCTTGATGTTTTGGCTCTAATGAACCATACTTAACACTATCAGACTGTATGATATCCTTTTCTGGCTCATGTTTTTTGTTAACTTTTTTATTTTTACCACAGACTATTTAAAGGAACAATATGTTATGTATTTACTGTGATAACATTACTATCAAATCAAGTTTTATTTATATATCACATTTATAAACGATTTTTGGTCGAGCCAAAGTGCTGTACATATAATAAAAATAGCCTACAGTAAGGCAAGGCAAGGCAAGGCAAGGCAAGTTTATTTATAGAGCAACAGTAGAGACACTTTACAGCAAATACAACAGCACAGATTGTTCAGAATATCAGTATGAGAAAAATGACACCCACTATCCTATAATACGCTATCAGAGATTAAGGAACCCAAACTAAATTGAAATATAAGAAGTATGCTACTGCTGGTATGATATCCTTTCTTTTTGAGAGTGTTGTTTTGGCCTTTGTAATCCTACCCAAGACCCTTTTGACTCCCTTTTTTGAAAAATAGGAAACACATTGGCATAATGCTGTATGGAAGCAAGAAAACAAACTAGATTAACAAAACTAACAATTTGATGTTACTGATCTAAAAAAGATCTGACTTATATTACCCAGGAGCCAAGGAACAAGACTCAGATTGCTTTATTCATTGAAAAAGGTACTAATCATGACCACTTTGTTTCCTGACCCGAGGTGTTTTGAATGCCAAAACAACATCATAATTAAAGTCAAGAGCTCTTCAACCCACAATTCTGCAACAAAAGTTTCTCCCTACTTTGGATTTGCTACTGTCCACTGCACATCTCCTCTCCTGCAGATTTGATGTGAATTGAAAAGCAGTGCTGCTACAGTGAATGGCTCTTGGGAACACGCTGTGCTTTACTCTTAACAATTCTCGTCTGCAGTCACACTGTTCTTGAAACTTGTGTTGTGAAAACATATTGTGCTTAGCGTTCTGCATCAATCTCTCCCTCCCTCTGATTATTCTCAAGGTGAAAGCTCCCAGGCCTAGAGGTTAATATCATTTTTAAACCTGGTTAATGCAAATATCAGCATGCAAGGACTTAGGAGGTGTAGTAATATGTACAAAACAGATCTAATGCTTTCATTTAGAGCTTCTCACATGCTAAGGCCTAAATCTCCCAGTTCTTTTTGAGAATTTTATGATCCAATGTCGAAGATGTAATGAAACCCTGACGTTTCATTAGTGCCTGATAATCTCCGTAATGGGAGCTTTACTGCATTACAAGGGCTAACTATTGAACCTTAACATCCTCTGTTCAGGGCAAATATTGGATTTTTTCATACCAGTTCAAGGTGTTATAACTGCACATGAGCATGGATACACAGCACACTTCTGCTTTAGCCATAGGGGTTTCATTAATTCTGTTCTGCTTAAGATGGATCAAGCTAATTTGCCCCCAACGGTCGGACTTCGCTGTTCATTAAAAGTAGCATCAGAGAGACCAATTAATCAGTGTTCCTTTCATCTGTCAAACAGGAATACACAAAGGAAGGTATGCTCCCCTTCATAGTATAGTCATTAGAGGATAGGGCTTTTTTTCTCTAAATGTTTTTTGTATGCTATATCATTAGCTATTCCTGCTTTTACTCCTAAAAAGGGTGTCGGTGTAAGGAGGTAAATGCCTTACCTCCTTACACCGATCATTAATTGGCATGCCGCCAATTAATGATGCTGCATAAATATTGAAAGGGAGACTGATTACTTCCTGTCTAATTCAAATGTTCCCACCTAAGATAATAGCTTCTTATTAAAACTCCTTTCCTGTGTCAGTCAGAGGACTGCTTTGAGATGTGGTGCTCCTTTTTTGTTTGTTAAAACACATCAGAATGTATGTAATGAGTTAAACCAGATAGACCAAAAAGTTGTCAGGTATGACAATAATTAACATAAAAAACGTTTCTAAAAAAAGAAAAATACATATGTACCTCAATCTTTAGAGGAAGTTACCCGAATAGTTTAGGTGGATTAGTTTTGCCATTAATTAGCACTTCTTTATTAAATATTATGAATATGTCTTTATTATCAGGCTATGTTCCACAATCATTCAAAGTAGCAGTGATAAAACCGCTTCTTAAAAAGCACAACCTCAATCAGGAGGTTTTAGCCAACTATAGACCTATTTCTAATCTTCCGTTCCTCTGAAAAATTCTTGAGAAAGCGGTCGCAAAACAGCTGTGTGATTACTTAAAAAACAATGATTTATTTGAAGATTTTCAGTCTGGCTTTAGAACACATCATAGCACAGAGACAGCTCTGGTTAAAGTCACAAATTACATTCTAATAGCCTCTGACAAAGGACTTGTCTCTATTCTTGTTTTGCTCGATCTCAGTGCTGCATTTGATACTATCGACCATGATATCCTATTGCAAAGATTAGAGCACTTAGTTGGCATACAGGGAACTGCTTTAGGCTGGTTTAGGTCCTATCTATCTGAATGCTCTCAGTTTGTACGTGTCAACGATGAATCTTCCACGCAAACCAAAGTTAGCCATGGAGTGCCACAGGGCTCAGTGCTCAGACCTATTTTGTTCACATTATATATGCTTCCAATATTATAAGGAATCATTCTGTAAACTTTCATTGTTATGCGGATGATACTCAACTATATTTATCAATCAAGCCTGATGAAATTAATCATCTAAATAAAATTCAAGACTGCCTCGAGGACTTAAAAACGTGGATGACCTTACATTTTTGGTCGTGTTTAACATAAAAAAATGTAAGGTCATCCACGTTTTTAAGTCCTCGAGGCAGTCTTGAATTTTATTTAGATGATTAATTTCATTAGTTATTGTACATGGCCCGCAGAATCTACGAAAAAAATTATCTAAATATATACTAACTATGGATGGCATTAATTCGGCCTCCAATGAGACTGTAAGGAATCTTGGTGTTATATTTGATCAGGATTTATCCTTTAACGCCCACATAAAATCAATTTCAAGGACCGCCTACTTCCATCTATGTAACATTGCAAAAATCAGGCATATCTTGCCTCAAAACAATGCAGAGAAACTAGTGTTTGTTACTTCAAGGCTGGATTATTGTAACTCCTTATTATCAGGGTGTACCAAGAAGTCAGTCAAATCGCTTCAGCTGATTCAAAATGCTGCAGCTCGTGTACTAACCAGAGTTAGGAAAAGGGACCACATTACTCCTGTTCTGGCTGCCTTACACTGGCTCCCTATAGAACACAGGATAGAATTTAAAATTCTTCTTCTCGCCTACAAAGCCCTTAATGGGCAGGTGCCATCTTACCTTAAAGAACTCATTATACCCTACCGTCCTACTAGGGCATTGCGTTCCAAGAATGCAGGGTTGTTGGTTGTTCCTAGAGTCTCTAAAAGTACAATGGGAGCCAGAGCCTTTTCTTATCAAGCTCCACATTTGTGGAATCAGCTTCCAGTTTGTGTTCGGGCGGCAGACACCCTATCCGTTTTTAAGAGTGCGCTTAAGACCTTCCTTTTTGATAAAGCTTATAGTTAGGGCTGATTAGATTCAGCCCCTAGTTTTGCTGATATAGGCTTAGTTTGTCGGGGGACATCTTACTTATTCCTTCTCTCTGTCTATACCTGTCTACTCTCATGTTCCGATTAACCCAGCTTCCCCAAATTTCTTTCTTTTTGGTGTCTATATACGCCGGGATCTGGAGTCATGGATGATCCTGCGGTCCTGTGTCCTGCATCGCGAGCCCTGGATCTTGAGTCGTGGCTGTGGTCCTGGATCATAGGTCCTGGATGGATATCCTCGTGGATTCATCTTCCTATTATACACACACATGCATTTCCAAACATTTGGACTATATGTTGCAAATGTATTATCTTTTCAATTTACACACGGCATCTATTGCGCGTCTGTCCGTCCTGGGAGAGGGATCCCTCCTCTGTTGCTCTCCCTGAGGTTTCTCCCATTTTCCCCCTTAAACTGTGGGTTTTCTCCGGAAGTTTTTCCTTGTACGATGTGAGGGTCTAAGGACAGAGGGTGTCGTATTGTCATACTGATATTCTGTACACACTGTGAAGACCACTGAGACAAATGTAACATTTGTGATATTGGGTTATATAAATAAACATTGATTGATTGATTGAGGTGGAGAAGAAGAGGAACTTTGTGCTCATTGGCTGAAGCTGGAAAGTTCATGTTGACCTTATGAACTTGTGTTGTGAGGTGTAAAGTAAACTCACACACAAATAACACTTTCTTATGGTAGAATAATGTATGATGCATTCTACTTAATGTTCATTCAAGATGCAACCCATCAATACGAACCTACAGGCATAAGAAACTCTGTGAAGCTGACTGAGATAATTACATTAATTCCAAATAAAAAGTTCCTGTTATTTTTTTCATTTATAAGACTTTTAAAGGTCAACAACATCAAATCATTTCAATTAGCCAGGTCAAAGGAAGGGTTGCCACAAAGCTGATGTGCGTTCACCAATTCAGATTGATGTCAAGCTCTTCACAATGTGCGTTTAATGGAATATGGTATCTTGAAAGAGTAGTTTAATTACACATTATGCGCACAAAATGACTGCTATCGTGTCAGCAGCGGGACCTTAGCATATATATAGGATATATGTACAATATATACAAGTACACAATATTGGACACAGACTATAAAGGGCACAACGTTTCATTCACTAATGAAAGTCAAACACATGTTTGTTTCCACTGTTTTATTGTGTGCCTGTCGCGCCAAGCAATTAATTGACTTATCGTACGATAAATAAAAATGAACTCGATAAATTGTCATTTACATGAGGATGTGACTAGCAGTTTGAAAGGATGTACTTGAATTATTATTATATATTATCATTATGTCAGTGGTCTAAAATGGTCATACAACGGTGCCGACAATATTATCGTTTATCGTAATAATTTCCGGGAAAATGTATCCAACAAAATTAATTAGGCCTATAGGCTACATGAAACACACACACAAACAAATCTACAGACTTACTCCAAACTGCCAAATATATTAATTAACACACTCTCACTCTCATATACTCTTTGACTCTATTTTGGCCTAGCCGAACAATAAGCAGCAGACTTTTACTTTCTTATAATTTCTACTGGATCTTAGATCTGCGCATGCGTAATACGGGTCGGCAGTTGCGGCTCCAGAGTATTTTTGTTGGGTAATCTATGGTAGGGCTAACCCATACAGTGGTGGGGCTCAAATCAGTATTTGCATTGTAATTACATACACGCTCCCCTTGACAGTGAATCGACACGCGTGAGAGTTAGATTATTTCCCTGTCTCAATCCAAATTGAACTGTATGAAATAAAGAGGCACATTTGTCTTGTAGTAAATAAAAAGGGCGACCTGGAGCCAATCCTGCAATCTCCCCACAGGTGAAAGAGTTGACCTGCTGAAAGCCCAACCCCTGCAGGGGGTCTGGGGGGATTCTCCCCCAGGAGATTTTTTTGGAAATTGTTTGAAATACTAACATTCACATTCTGGTACTCTTTTGAGAAGAAAAATAAATACATCTATTACTCCACGACATATTTAAAAAAATGCCATTTTAGTTTTGTGTTACTTTGTTCTGAAAGCTGAACCTGCTGCTCCTCACAGAGAGAAGAGGGAAGAGGCTGTGAATGACTTTACATTGTGGATAAGGGTGGATAGCCCCCATTGTTCTGTGTGTCAAAATGAACAGCCCACACACCTATCAATCATCAAACCGTGGGGTCTGATTTCATTACGTGTTGATTTCTATAATAATAAGTAATGTTGTATCGATGTACTACTGCATAAGTATTCTCCGTCGGGACTTCCTGCAACAACACCACGCCGTTATCTTGATTCTGATTGGCCAGAAGACATGATCAAAGATGTTCTATTGAGAAGACGATCACTACGTGACAACAGTTTTCAAAACCGTTTCTAGTCTTCGGTATTCTTGTTTTTGGCGTGAGAATAGTGTGGGCAGCGTGAGAGCGTGAGATTGAGAGTGAAAGCGTGTGTCACACGCCAGATGCGTGAGAGTTGGCAACCCTGATAAATCCCTGTGCCGCAGCGACACGGAGTGATTCAGAGCGGGTCCTTCTGCTATTGGTTCTGGACTGGTGGTGTTGTGTTGGTGGATAAAGCAGACTGCTCCGTGTTTGGTGTTGCTGTGCCATTGTCACGTCTGTTCCCTGATCTCTGCGTCACCGACCGATTTGATATTAAAGTGAAAGAAAAAAAAAACGTTATAGTAAAGCCGCGGCCGGAAAATCAGGAAGCAACGTTACTACGCTATAACCGATTATCTTCCGTCACTGCATCGATACCGAATCGTCCACATCGCAATGCATCGTAGAAACGATTATTTTCAACACCCCTAGGACCAGTATGAATTACGGCCTGCACGGCCCCTCATAGGATTGTCTGACAGTGTTATTCAGTCTATCCAGGCAGCTAGAGCTGGATCCACCACAGCCTGTGGCTAGGATTCCAGCGATGGTGTGAGGAGCGGAGAATAGAGCCCCTATCTTGTGAGTTAAGCTCTATTTTATCCTTCTTACAGTTACTGGTGGACAGAGGGCTTGCGCATTCAACAGTGAAAGTGTATGCAGCAGCCATCTCGTCCTGCCATGAGGGATTTGGTGGCAGGTCAGCCTTTAGTCAACCACTGATGTCGCGGTTTTTACAGGGGGTCAGGAGGCTGTGCCCAATAGTGCACGCCTCCACCCCGCAGTGGGACCTTCCCCTAGTGCTCGAGGCTCTGGTCTCAGAACCATTTGAGCCTCTGGAGCTCTCCTCCCTAAAAGCACTGTTGTGGAAGACAGCTTTGCTTCTTGCCTTAACGTCAGCCAAAAGAGTGTCCGAGTTAACCGCTCTGTCGGTGCACCAGAGCTGTTTACTGATTCGGGGTGACCGGAGCGGCGCGACACTCAGACCGAACCCCTCCTTTGTGCCCAAGAGCCTAAGGAGTGCGTTCAGGTTGAGGGCTATTCAATTAGGGGGTTTTAGTCTCCCCCCCATGGTGGGGACAGGGAAGCTAATCTGCACCTCCTCTGCCCAGTGTTTGCGCTAGCATGTTATGTGGAGCGCACGGCTGCCCTTAAACGCACCGAACAGCTGTTCGTGTGCTTCGGGGGCGGGATGATCGGGAAAGCTCTGTCCAAGAAACGCCTAGCAGGCTGGCTCTGCGAGTGCATTGCACATGCCTACGGACAGGCAGGGAGAGCCTGCCCCACGGGGGCTCGTGCACACTCCACACGGGCTGTGGCTGTGTCGACAGCTTTATTCAACGGTGTGAGTGTGGAGGTTATATGCACAGCGACGTCTTGGTCGACGCCAGGCCCCTTCATAAAGTTTTATCTCTTGGACATGTATGGCTCTTTCTCCTTGTCTGTGCTTGCTGGGGCAACACAGGATTTGTAGGGGTGGGTTGTGGGTCAGTTGGCATTTGACCCCCTCCCCGGACGTGATGCGCCTTCACCTTTCCCGGGCCCTCTGAAGGTCCCGGGATGGGCAAGGGGCGCGCTGGCCCGTCACACTCTGCACGGGGTCAGTGCCTGAGTGTGAGGCATAGGCGCTGGTGCTCTCCCTATTATCCTTAGGGATTCAAGGAGGCAGGTGTCAGCCGCAGCCCAGACGTCTCCACGGTCACAACCGGGTTAAAGGAGAATGTGGGGCGGCAGCTGCTGACCAGAAAAGCCGGTCAGTGGAAGTAGGGGTACCCATAGAGTCCAGCAGAGGGCAGAGCCTGTGAGTGTTATAACGTTGGGTTACGTATTGTAACCCTTAGCACAGGCGGAGCCCTCTACTCAGGGCACTGTCTGTCCTATTCCGCTCGCTGAAGAGAGGTGGAGGATGATGGGCAGGAGGCGAGGCCTCCTTATATACGATGAGATGCGCGCGCATTCAGGTAGGCCCGCCCCGGGGCCAGCTACGTCTATAGAAGTCTCAGTAGGTGAATGCTTGCATAGAGGGTAGTACCCATAGAGTCCAGTAGAGGGCTCCGCCTGTGCTAATTAACAAGGGTTACAATACCCAACGTTTCATCATATGTTCATCTTATGTTTGCAAGGTTACATCTCCAAATAAACTAATAACAGGACAAACTCCAAACCCAAACCCATCTTTTTCACATTCACAAATACTTCCTCTACTTAGCAATGTGTTAAGTAACCTTATCATATTATTCAATTAATCTGCAACCATTCCAACATATTAATACAGAGCATATCTGCAAAATGTCCACTAATTGTAGTTTTATAACATCAATAACATATTTTTTCATCTAATCCTGGGAAGTGCAAGGCTTTTGTGCACGGTAGTTGTGGTAAGTATTCTAAGGTTGTGGTCTATTTTATATTTTGAAAAAGGTACATTTGTTTTCACTTATCAATATAAAGCTTTATCATTTTTTAACTGCGCGCAAATGTTTCATCAGAATAAAAACTAGACTGATATAGTAGAGGAATAGCCAATGAGAGAAGAAGCTCTGAAAACATGGAGGTGGTGATGAAAGGCAACAAGATACACAGTGGTTCAGACTCATACTCCCTTCTGCAGACAACACCGCTGCTTCAGTGAAAAGAAGTCGGGTCAGGTCAAGGTCAGGCTGTGGAGCTGTGCAGACAAAAGCATGTAGTGCTTGTTTGAGGGACCCCTCTGCTGTTTTTATAATTCTGTGTACAGCCCAGAATTAACCTGTGCTTGTCTGTGTCAGACAGCACAACTAGGTGTGAAGAGGTCTTCTTTGACTTCTAAACAACTTAGAAGAGGATTGCACCCTAGTTCACAGAGTTTCTTGTCCTCCCGGAAGGCGTATATGCCCTCTGTTTGAAAGGATGCTTTACATTTACTGTTGGCTAATGCAGACAGTGACATGAATTGATTCTCTTTATTGATCAGGGCCATGCTTACCAGACCTCAACATATTGCTGAGTTATGTTGGATGTTTTTATAATGACTTTTCGGCTGGAGCCAAAAAGATTTTCAATAAACATCAGGGTTAATTTAAAGAGGACAGGAAGTGCTGCTGCCCAGCATTAACCCACAGAGACGAGGAGTCTTTGAAAGATGCTTGCAACGACAGGATAGCTAAAAGCGTAAAATAACAAAGAAATGGCCCAGAAATGAGAGATATCCCTTTTTCATCCCGAATGGCTAATTGTGTTACTGAACAACAAGGGGCACACATTAGACAGAATTGCTAAAACCTCATGGGATATTGATTCTAAGTGAGATTCTTGCTAGAAGCAACTAGCAATGTGTTAGTTACATTTAATATAAATCAATGGTTTTCTAAAGCAGTAATGGTTTTGGTTTGTTGAACTCCATACTGTATATCCAAGTGGCTATCTAGAACAAGACTTTCAAAAGGGAATTTAAAACAACAACAATGCCAAGTCCTTTCATTAGCCTTTGGTCACGTGCAAAGCTAACAAGCCTTGACAGACTTTTTATTTACCACAATGGTAAGACATTAATGTTGACACCCGTTCAAACCCCCTTAAGCTAGCAAACAAAACAATCCCCCCAAAATGTTGGGAGTCACATAAAGTATCTTCATCATAAGTCTCTCATCACATTGTAAGCCAGCTACTTATGAAATGTGGTTACTATTCAATCCGCTGCTACTCTTTTTGTCATTGGTTTTCTGGCTACAGAACATAGAAATGCAAAACGATTTAAAGTTTTTTTCATACATGTTTATTTCACAGACGGGTGTTTTGTTTCACTTTTGACATTTTTGCCAAAAGTTGTCACTTTGGAACAGCATCATCGCTGTTTGATGATCAGCCAGGTTGATAGTCCAGAACAAAGCTGCTATGGACTCACGTAAGATGCTCTAAACATGAGCCAAAACACATTGCCGCACTTTGAAAGAAACCCACATTTCCTTGAATATAATATATCAACCCAGTTAATTTTTTCCTCTGTGCAATTTATAATATTCATCCTTGCGGATGACTTAACTTCACAGAACTCTTCCATTTTCCAAAGAAGCAATTACCTGACATCCCAGTATCTGTCATGTCTCAGGCAGTAACAGATTAAACTAATTTCTCAACTGACCTTGATTGTTGGAGCCTCATACATTTAGGTACTAAGCGACTGGCTTTTCTACATACCCATTAATGAGGTACCAATAGCTAATTATGCAAAACAGGTGTCATAGCAGGAGACTGATACACAAATTGCTTGCAATTTTCTTCTAACTGTGATGTTCTGGAAAGGCCTTTTGAGGCAGCCGCACACTCACCTCATTACTATGAAAAATGTCTACATTTCATCACAATGTTATACTCGACAGTGACACAGCTTGATGATCCTTCAAGAGGCCAAATGTGATACAGCATAAAGAAAACATGGAGAAATGGTTCCCTGTTCTACAAATGTGGGTTTGAATTTTAGGACATAATGCTATGGCACCAGTTATGATGAAAAAGCAAGCACGAAAGAGAATATGAACCATGGAGCATTGATGGATCCAATTTGCCTCAGATGGGAACATGGCCAACGTTAATAACAATAGTACTGAGCCATTAAACGTTTAAGATTGTAGAGCCAGTCAAGAGGTACAAGCAAAGCATTTTAGAGGGGCTATAGTGCAATCTGCCAAGCGATGCATTCAGAGACTTGTCTATACAGTAGAACATCTCAAAATGACTACTTGCTTTGACAGCTCATAAGAGGGTTTCAGGTTGAATGTGCAAAACCGCCATTGCTTTCACAGGAAATTGGCATTTAAATTGTAGCCCTAGGCCTAGACCCTTAGTGCCAGCAACATATATCTTTAACACCCCTTGAATGGTATCCCTTTGAAAATCAGCCAAATCAAAAAGTATTAGATATCTGGCCTATTATAATTATATATCCAGACTTTAATGAATGCCAAGCCTAATGGCCAGTACTTTCTGAAGGGCTCCCTAGTCTTCCAGTCACTGATCTTTTTCAAAAGAGTCCTCATTCTAAAGACTATGTCTGTCCCCACAGAGTTCTTACTCTCTAACATAGCTTCACAATCAAACCTATGATCAGTCACTATTAGTTCTTAGAGCAAAATAAAGTCTGTACTAGCAATCTACAGAACCATACTTTTTTTAATGTTCTGACTTTTCCTCCAGCACCACCATATGTGTGGCATTGAGAGTAATATCGAAATATGGGATGGATTGGTATGACATTCGTTGCAATTGTTTTTTCCATCCACTTTTATTTAATTTTACAATATCTATCTTTATGATCAAATACCTGCCTAACTACCTTTTGTTGAGTGTAGCAATGAAATCATGGCGACATGCTAAAGTTAAGTGTTCAATTTGGTGAAAAGTATACTTGCTTATTACAGGCATATTAACATGTTATCAATGTGATGATGCGGATGTTATCTAATTTCTCAGTATTATGTGCATCGCTGTAAACTTGTATTTACCTGTCCATTGTAGAACTACCCTATTCCTCCTTTGACTACCGCAGATTATATTTCCCCCATTCCTTTCCACTAGGTTACGTGTTACATTTACCAGAAAGCTCAAGGAAGTTCTTAACATGCTTAAAAGTACATGAATGTATTGGCCAGTCTACAAACCAACATTAATTTGTGACTCTTTTTTAATATTGGCAGGAAAATGTACTGGAAATTCACAGAACAATATTAACTTAGCCCGGACTTTACTGTGAGTGATAACAGCCATTAAAAAGCAAGTGGGGCTCAGATGATGGGTGCTTACTTTTCAACAGGGTTACGCCCCCTCAACAAATTGAACCCACTGAGCATAGAGCAAGAGGTACTACAGTAGCTAACACAAATTACATGAATCATCAAACACTGAAACATTACGTTTCTTGCATTAAAAATCCATATAAAGTGTTTCCTGACGGGATTATAATCACTGCACTGGATCCTTTATTACATCAGTATGTCAAAGCTCTTCACATTTTCCATTTAGACAATTCAAAAAGCCCACACACTCTCTAACTGCAACTGCGTGGGATGGATGTCATGCTATGACAATCGTGGTCACCACATGTCACCTTCCTGAAACTATAAATGCACAATTGATCCTCCACTTACGAGAGAGGAAGCACAATTGTAAAAAAATAAATAATAATAACTTTTGAGATATGGTGGATCAGGCCAACTTTTTTGACCCTTGCCGTTCAGAAGACCTCCTGTTCCTTCTTAGTATAGAATGTGTGGTCCCTAAGCATACAACAGGAGTCTATCAGTCTGGAATTGAGTGTGCTCCATGAAAGATCAGACAACAGATCAATACTCCACATCCTTAAGGACGAGTCTGTTAAGTCAAACAGAAAGAAAAGGAGAGCTTTGACATACAGGGAAGGTAGGAATAGCAAATCATGCCAAATAACAAGAATAACAAGTCTTGGTGCTGAGAAAAGAGTAGATGCTGGAATATCTCTCGCAACACAAAACAGCAAGACCTCAATGACCATTCAGGCATTGAATGCAACACAAAAATGCATCATCTCCACCACTGCACACTAACACGCATGGTTTTACCCATCAGTGTTCAACAACTAATTCAAGGATTACAAAATTACAAAGGCAATGATGCAGATACTGGAATATTGGGTTCTTGATTATCTGCTAAACACAATTGTTGTCAGATACACCTGCAGTGAACAACAGTGCTTTGTGGGTATTATCTCCACTAAACTGGGCATACCAGAATACAATTGGTATGACTATTTGGTATATCCCATTCACTGTTATTAGAGTTCTTATTATTATTTTCAAGTGAATTAGGATGGAGAGCAACAACATGGTGTATTGATGATTATTACCTAACCCTGTCTATTTCAGAGATGGTAGTTTCAATTGGACTGCACCCGGCTGCACATTGGAACATTGGGATGGCTTTTCAGATATGCATTTATTTTTTGGATTTATTGAGTTTCTGTAGTGCGTTTAGGTGATGGGATTTTTCTTTTTATTCATTTACTACAGCTCTTTCAGACCACTCAGTTGGCAAGCGGTAAGTCTGGGTTTAAATCACTTCCTTACAAGCATGTAATTTTCCCAGTTGGCAATGGAGTAAATGGATGAAAAAAAAGGAGTTTTAATGGGTGAATGCTTTCAGGCATCATTGAGTTCTGGTCTGCTGTTTGGCTAAGTCGTTCACAACCTCGAGAAAGAGTGTTTACCTTACCACTTCAGCAAATACATTTACATCAAACTACCTGCACTTTCTCAGCTCTCATTTACAAGGTAAGTGAGACGCATCAAGGCGGACTCACAGACCTTATGTCAACATAGGGAGGTTTGTCGTGAGACAACCTATTGATTTTGAAACTATGCTAAGAAGCACTTGCAACTTTTTATGCTTGATTTAGTGCTCAATAAACTAATAGAGTAATAAGCATGATACACTGAACCCGAGGTATAAAACATTTGAGTGACTCAAGGTATTGTTGCTGTTTGAACTGTAACAACCAATCAGCCTGTCAATAACTCCTGGTAGGCATTTTTAAATGTGGTAATGGCGCACCCTGCCACTGATGAATATTAATATTAAGAGAGGTAATAACTGTAATGTGGCTGAAGCAGAAATAAATACAATTCACAAATTGCATACAAAATTATTTTTGAAAAAATAATCCTTATGACTTCATTTATATTCTCTTTAAAAACAGAGAACAGCTACACACCTTCGCAATGCCAATAGCAGCTATTAAACCTGGCCCATTATGACTCATCATGTTCACCTTGACTTTAGCCTCCACAGAAATGTCTTTGACATTTAACATCATATATCAGAACATTATGGATCACTTTATAGAACCTCAATGTGTCCCTTTATCTTTGAAAGAGCCCCAACAGTGAAGGATTGGTAATAACACATATCAAACTGGTCTTTGTACCCCCTGGAAATGCTTTTCCTCCACATTTCTGTTGATTAAAGTCCAGTTTTTGTGACATAAGACATGTTCACATCAAATATATAATGTTTTTTATTGAGGAGTATGAGTCAAATTCAGACATATCCAAGGCTTTTAGCTTGGACACTTAATAAACATATTGGACATGTGTTCAGGTAGCTACATAAACTGTGTTAGACTCTATGCAACAGAAGCATCAGAAGTCCTAATGTAATGATGTCATCAAAGCAATATGTTAATTGCAACTAAAGAGACTTGAAGACAAATCTACTCTTGTGCTATCTACCCTTGAAGAGTCCCATAGGATCCATGATGTTCACTTAAGAAGTAATGGCTTGAATTTAATAAAGCGAAGGACTATAATGAAACAGATATAATTACCATCTTCAATGAGATTATTATGTTAATACTGAAACACGCTCAGGTTCATCAAGCTTTCCTTTAATGGGCATTGAGAAACTACAGCCGAACACATTTGTCAGAATACAGTACCTTTGTTGCTTTGATCTCCAGGAAATGTTTTCTACAGGGAGCGCTCCAGACCCATTGTAACTCTCTGACTTGTTATCAATTTAATCAAAGATGAAATGAGGTTTAAATAGTTCCAGAGAGATCTTACACCACACTGTATATTTGTTACATTCTGCAGGCAATCATGTGCCCTTTGTTGTTCCTTTATGCAAATGGCAACCTATGATAAATGCTCTCTATTTGCATGGGGGGGGTCAACAGGCTAATAACATGCAACAAATGAGCTCACGGTGAACTTGCACGGCAAACATGCTTTTCAAATGATTGCAAGTCCACATTTAGTTTTGATGATTATTCTTTGAGGAAAACATCATTATGTGTGATTAAATGTGAATACTGTTTGTATACTCTGGTTTCATTCCAATTACAGTGATAACAATAATTCATATTGCCATAACAGTCAAATTAACTATATTCCTGCTGTTTTACCACACCTATACAATAACAAGGTGGGGAATCTGTACCACACAATGAATAAGATATTTGTTTACTTTTAGCCAATATTTATAATGCATAATAGCTTGCTGATAGGCACATAGCACACATCAAAAATAGATTCAACATAAGGAATCATTTGAAATGGACTTATAAGGTAATGTACAGTAATATAATTATTTGTTACTGCTTGTCACTCACTTACATATCAACAGTATATCATATATAATGATTTTGTATACTTATATCAGCCTGAATCTAAATATGTAGTATGTGTTTTGAGTTTGATCATGTATGATTTTTTTATTCAACCTTCCTGTTGTTCTTGGGTCAAATTATGTATTTCTAAATGTTTTACTATCAGACATATGGGTTTATTTAATCTGATTGCCACAAAAACTACTTGGATGGATCCTTTCTTAGTTTTTTTCACATTTATAGCATCTGGAATTTATTATTATTTTCTTTTTTTTAAATGATGTAGAATTCACATACATTACAGTTGGTCTATTGACCATACATTCCAAAAACAAATGTAAAAACCTGTATAAAAGTGTTGGAGTAAAGTTGGCTAAGAAGGTCTAGCACATAATTGGGATTTATACAATATAAATCATAAGCAGTCAAACCAAGCCAACTCAATTTTGACTGCAGGGAGGACCAAAGTGTCATGGTCAATGAGTAAAACAACAAAAAGGTTATAGTAAGACTAATTATATGAGATTAAACAATGCTGGACATTCAGTTAATCCTTTTCCAGCAAATGTATGCATTGAAGATATGACTTTTCTTTTTTTTTTAAAATGGGATTCGAACCATGGCATGTGTTCAGGGATCAGAACACCCACCTTATGTACTGCATGACCTATTGCCTGAAACAATGTAACTCCTTGTCTTCCAAGAGTCTGTTTCTGTAGGAGTGAATACATTTTTTTAAAGCCTGTGAAATCCTGTTTCAGTCCTTAAAAAAGCTGTTAAAAAGTATTGTTATCTTTTATTTCTAAATGGCAGGTTTCTTGCACCCTCTATAGCAGTGATTCTCAAACTTTTTTCAATAATGTACCCCCTTTGAAAAAAGCCAAGTACCCCCTGATCAGCGCAACAACTATTTGTTAGGGGGAAAAAGCCTATAAAGAGGTACAGTGCTGCACCATCAGTGTCTGATTTATTAAAACAACAACACATGAGAAACACTTAAATGCTACATTTCAAATGTTTACAATCCATCACTAAATTCATGGCAAACCAATTTCAACATCATGCAATAACACTAAGACAACATTAGTTGCATTGAACTGATCTTTTTAATAAGTTGTACAATGTAGTGAAACATGGGCTTGTGCTTCACTGAGGATCTTTGTCATTCTGACAGGGAGGCAACTGCAGTTATTACACTTCATGTTTTGTTAACTCTATTAATATAAAACCCACACTGCTCAAACTTCATTACTTTTCCTAAAATTGGTATATTTATCTTCTTTTTTTTTTTTCATTATAATAAAATAAATCTCACGTACCCCCTGCAGAACTCCAACGTACCCCTAGGGGTCCGTGTACCCCCATTTGAGAACCACTGTCTATAGAGTGGTGAAGTCCCTCCCCTTCCGGTGGACCTCCATGGGACCTTATTTCGAAAAAATTATGTATTGAAGTCAATGGAGAGAGAAAGATTATCTTTCGATCCCGTTTGAATTGTGCCACGAGTTACACATATGATGTTTGTCAATTTAAAAGATAATTTTGCAAGTAAAAAAACTTTGAAGTAACACATTTGTTTGTGTGAAACACTCAATGAACTACATCTCTGGTCTCGCACAACAACACACGTCACCAAGATGGCCGTCACTACTGTCTTGTCAACAAAACGATTGACTACTCGCTATCACCACAATGAAACACGTCCAGAAGAATGTCATGCAAAGCTGCCTTCCTTCCTTTGATTCTCTCTGAACTGCCTGGTCTTTTCAATGTTTAATGTCAACCATTTGTGCAGATGGCATGAAGTAGAAAAGATCGGCAATGCTAGAGTTAGCATTTCTCCCCCGGGCTTAAATTGTGTATTAGAATGATCACACCGGTGACGGTACTCTTCAAAGGGTTCACGAAATATGACTTCTACTCATACTGTTTAACATTTTGGGTTACTTAATGTTACTTCATATTAAGGCTAATAAAAATGACAAGGCTGTAATGCTAACTAACGTGCTAGCTACTAGCTAGGTAGCTAACTTGATCCAGCCACTCCTGGTGCTTTCATCAGACGGGAAGCGAAAGAACGAGCAAGACCCATTGCTGGTATGATAACAACCTGGTACTAAGCACACAGGCATCTTGTTAAAGTTATCTTATCTTAGCCAGCGCCATATAGCTAGATTATATCTATATGCTGCTGATCTTAGCTATCTCTTAGTGGAGGAAAACAATTGTGACATCACTTACACGACTCTGGGATTTGTAGTCTTTCTAGTTGCGTATTTTTCATAGTCTTATAATTCAACAGTTTTATGACAAACTGTGACTTTTTTGACATGGAAATAATTTTTTAAGATTGACAAACATCATATGTGTAATTCATGACACAATTCAAATGCGATCGAAAGATATGTTTTCTCTCTCCATTGACTTCAATACATTAATTTTCCGAAAATAAGGTCCCATGGACCAGAAGTAGATGGGCGTGTCTTCGCCACTCTATCGGTTTACCCATGTTTATCAGACAGTATTCTCTTCTATCAAAAATAAACATAGTTCTTTAGCGATTTGTTGCATTACATTCATATCAGCTGAATGGATGGAGAGATTGCACAGCTCTATCCTCCCCCTCCTCTCTTCTAATCCTGCAAACACGGGGGCAAGCAATTAGACTCCTTGTTGGAGGGAGGTTATCTCTGTGTCCATGACAAAAGCACAACAACAGAGTCCCACTGCAGTCGCACGTAAACAAGATGTGCCATGGGATGTGTGTTGCGTGTAAGGAAGCAGCTATCAGCACATGGTTGGGGGGGTCTGGGGAAACCCACCCCTCTTCTCAAGTCACCACGAACAATACAGATTAACCTGGGCAAGACCCACGGTTGAGGTTCTGGAGGGCCGGCTGCTGTTTTTAGGAGGGGGCAACTGTTCTGGTTAAAGTGCAATATTTTTGAAAGAGTAAATAATGAAGAGTGAACCTGTGGCCCTCTCATTAGCTCACCTGTGATTGTGTGGGGACGTGAAGCCGTGCAGCAGTGGGGGTGCGTTCGCTGTTATCCAATGCCAAGATTGGAGCAATTTAGATCCAATCTCTCTCTCAGGGCTATGACCTATTCCCTGCTCAGCTTGGAGGATATGTTCTCTGGTGGGAAAACAACGACCAGATTAATTTCCATCGGTTTCTTGGAGCTAAAGAATATAGAAGAAATGGAAAACAAATCTGTTCTGTGTTTACAGAAATTATTTTAAATTGGCAATGGTTGTTCAATTACTGTTTTCAAAGGAGTATCATTTCCTGCTTGTTTTATTGTACATATGTTTTAAAACCATATTTGATTCATACTTACCCTGATTCATTCTGACACACAGCTGCAGGTTAAAATCCATATCCCACTGTTTTTCTGCCAATTATACACATCAAGCTAATTATTTTTTTATTCTTTTAATTTGGGTTTATTCACAAAAAAAGCAACTGTTTCTACATAATAACGTATTATCATATATGGACCTGCCCCAAACCATAATTGCAGCCTTGAAACAGCATAAATTCACTAGTTTATGCAGATATGTCGCAATGTGCTGCCGATGCTAATTTGAATTAATTTATTCTGTATTGAAATAAATATGGTACATTCAAATACAACCAGCAAAGTGCACAGAAGGGAGTCACGTTAATACAAAAAGTTGAATTTTAGCCAACCTAAAGTTAATGTAAACCGTACCAGAAGCAAACGGTTCTTCTTCTTCTAGAATATACAGTATATTAGTGGAAAAATCCAGATTATATATATATATATATATATATATATGAGTTAACTGCTTTGTTTTACCATTATATGTTAACAAGTTATGTAAAGTTCTTTCAAATTCAAGATTAGAAGGGGTAGTTTCAGCTAGGAGTTCAGTTGTTCAGATAGAAAGTCCACTATTCTAGGAAATGAACTAAATAAACTCACACAATGTCGAGAAAGGAAATATTCTTGCTAATATTCTCCTTTAATAAAGAGACAAATACAGATGTGGTTAAATTAAACCCTTAAATCACAGAGTCAGATGTGGAAATTTGACAACACAGAGTATAACATGTACAATTTTGATTATGATGTCGATTCAGAGAATCATGTGTTTAATCATATAAGTGACTCGTGTAAATATTACACCGATGATCAATTTAATGACAATGTTGGACTTCAAAATACATTTTCTTTAATACATTTCAACTGCAGGAGTCTGTATGCAAACTTTAATAAGATCACTGAATACCTACATACATTTAAAAGTAAATTCAAAGTAATTGCCATATCGGAGACTTGGTTAAATAAAGACGAAGTCACTGATTTCCAAATCGAGGGTTACGTGCTACACCATATCAACAGAACCAATAAGAGAGGAGGGGGTGTGGCTCTTTATGTGGACAGCGTCCTAAAATGCACACTGGTTGAAAAAATGTCAATTGTGACTGATGATTTAATGGAATGCATAACTATAGAAATTGAAATGGAAAGGAAGAGAAATGTTTTTGTGACTTGTGCATATAGAGCACCAGGATCAAATGTAGAGCTTTTTAAAGATAGTTTAGGAGTATTAATGGATGGCCTAAATGAAAATAAAACATGTATTATTTGTGGGGATTTTAACATCGACCTTCTAAATGTATCTAAACACAAAACAACTTCTGATTTCCTGGATGCTTTGCACAGCAGGGGGCTTTATCCCCTAATCACTAAGCCCAGTAGAATAACATCAACTTGTGCAACATTGATCGACAATATCTTTACAAATGTCATGGAAACAGTGCTAAGAGTGGGCTAATAATAAACGACATAAGCGACCATTTACCTGTATTTGTAGCATATGATTGGCAATTAAAGAAAAAGAAGGAAGAGACTCGCAGTAGATATGTCAGGGTAAGGACTGCTGAAGCAAAAGACACATTTAGGAGTGACCTCTTAAAGGAAGAGTGGAGAGGGGTTTATGTAGAAGATGTAAATGCTGCATATGAGTCCTTCCTAAAAATCTACATATCACTGTATGACAAACATTGTCCCACTGTACTCCGTACATATAAAGGTACTTATCATCAAAAGCCTTGGATAACCAAGGGCTTACAAAATGCTTGCAAGAAGAAAAATAACCTTTATAAAGACTTCATAAAATTTAGGACAAAGGCAATTGAAAAGCAATACAAGGCATATAAAAATAAGTTGACAGTTATAATGAGACAAGCAAAAAGAGAATATTATAATAATATGTTAAAAGAAAAGAAAAATGATATCAAGGGCACATGGAAAATCTTAAATAATGTTATTGGAAATAAATCTGTATCCACTGGCCTGCCCAGTCACTTCATTGATGACAAAAATAAGGTTGTAAAAAACATGAACGAAGTGGTACATGAATTCAACTCTTTTTTTGTAAATGTCGGACCTAATCTTGCAAAGACTATTCCAAAACAACACAATGGGCAAAAAGAGGATGGCGGAATTGGGGGAAGTAAAGTGTTGCAGTCAATGTTTCTGGGAGAGATAAACGAAATTGAAATTAGATCCGTTGTAGACAAATGCAAAAATAAGACTTCGACTGATAGTGATGGGATCGACATGACAATAGTGAAAACAACTATTGACTGCATAACTAAACCGCTAAGCTACATCTTTAATCTTTCATTTCAGACAGGTATTTTTCCAGATAGCATGAAAATAGCTAAAGTTATCCCACTTTTCAAAACAGGGGACAAAAGCCAATTTACCAACTACAGACCAGTGTCCTTGCTTTCACAATTTTCAAAGGTCCTTGAGAAATTGTTTGTTCAAAAATTTGATAATTTTATTGAAAAAAATGAGTTATTGAGTGAGAGTCAGTATGGATTTAGGAAAAATCGCTCTACAGCTTTAGCTTTAATGAAAATAACAGAAGAAATTACAACAGCTATAGAAAGAAAGAAATACACAATAGGTGTATTTATTGACTTAAAAAAGGCATTTGACACCTTAGACCATTACCTATTAATTTCAAAATTACATAGATACGGAGTGAGAGGAGTAGTTCTAGATTGGTTAAAAAGTTATTTAGATAACAGACAACAATATGTAGAATGTGCTGGTAGTACATCGGAGTGTATGAACATAGAATGTGGTGTCCCGCAGGGCTCGGTTTTAGGGCCTAAACTTTTTATTTTGTACATCAATGACATATGTGAAACGTCAACATTATTGCAATTTGTGTTGTTTGCAGACGACACAAATTTATTTTGTTCAGGAGATGACTTAAACATTTTAGCAAAGTCTATTGGACATGAAATGGTGAAACTTAAAAGATGGTTTGATGAAAATAAGTTAACCCTAAATTTGAATAAAACGAAGTTTATGGTTTTTGCTAATAGAAAAAAAGATGAAAACATTTCATTGTCCATTGATGGAGTTTTTATTGAAAGGGTTTCTGAATTTCGATTCTTAGGTGTGACGCTGGATGAAAACCTGACATGGAAATCACACATAGCACATGTTAAAACCAAAGTGTCTAGGAATATTTCTGTTCTAAACAAGACAAAGTATTTGCTAGATTACAAGGCATTGAGGATGTTGTACTGTTCACTCATTTTGCCATTTTTTATTTATTGTATAGAAGTGTGGGGCAACACGTATATGAGCAACATAAAGCCATTGTCAATATTACAGAAAAGGGCAGTAAGAATAATTCATAAAGCTGACTCTAGAGAACACACCAACAGACTGTTTTTTAAGTCAGGACTCTTGAAACTCAAAGACATAGCTGAGCTGCAGACATTATCAGTAATGCACAGGGCAAAAAGCAGAATGTTACCAGCATGTTTACAACAGTTGTTTGTTTTTGGATCAGACAAGGAAGACCACAGAAGGAAATTACATTTTAAGCATCCATATGCAAGGACTACTCTTAAACAAATGTGTATTTCGGTAGTTGGTGTACAATTGTGGAATTCTCAACAAAAGATCTAAAGAATTGTATTTGTATTTTCAGTTAAAGAAATTGTATAAATTAAGAAAGATGGGAATGTATGAAGCAGAATGTGAATAAGTCTATGTACTATGGTCCTTCCTGTTTTTGATGTATTTGATGTGATGTCCCCTCTGTGTTTGCGGGTCCCATTGCCATTGTTATTGTTATTATCATCATGCGTCGCTTTCCACCTTCTTCTCCAGTAGGAGTCAGATGAGGGTGTTGCACTTTTCTTTTCCTTATACTTGATGTTTTGGTGTTGTTTTGTTTCTTTCTGTTAACCGTCAAGTGGGAAATAAGTATTTTTTGGTTAATGTTTCTCTTAGTGTCCTAAGATCCTGTGATGTTTGGCTGTGAGAAAAAAAAAAAAAATATATATTATTATGAAGGGCAGACCATCTATTTGTAATTATTTGTTTTTTTAGAAAGGGGCAGGTCACATAAGATTGTATTCTTCTCCTTGCTCCTTTTCGCTCATTGGTAGAGTCATGTTTGTGGCAATTATTGTACATTTGGTTTTGCATACCATGAGCGGGACAAATAAAAATGAAATGAAATGAAATGAAATAGCCCTACAGGGTATTTATCCCGGCTGTCTCTGCCTGCTGAGGACACTGGCTGAGCGGCCTGCATTGGAGGCAGAACTCTTAATAAGCTAAACAAAAAGAGAAAAGGCAATGAAGGGATATGTAGTAATTGTATAGTTCAGCTAGCTGTTAGCATTTTCAAAAACAGTCCACCAAGCCGGTTAGGAGCAGAGAGGTGTCAGCAGTGAATGACGTCAATAAAATAGGTTCTACAATATTCCCACAAGAGGTCATTAAGCAGATGTCATTAATGAGAACAAACACAACAGGCTGATTGTTCCAGTAGCATGCTAGATTATCCATGGACAAACAGACACAGAGATCACTCACTGCTGCGCATACATGATAGGCGGATATAATCCTACCAAATAAAATACCCCCACATAACCGCACTATTATAAACCACTGAAGCAATTTGCAGGGGGGCATGATAAAAAAAAGAGCTACAGTTAGGATTCCGCCATGCGGCCTCATGGCCCATTGTGAGCCCTGTAACGCCTGTCCTTGGGTGTCCTGCGTTTGGGCAAGCTGCATGCCCAGAGAAAGCCCCATGCTGGCCATTAGTGGTTCTGCTCATGTGTGGTATGCTTGCCAGGCCAAATCACGCAACATGGAACCTCACAGCTACACTCCACACAACTGCCATATCTGTCCCAGCAGTCTGTCCCACTACTCGCTCCATAGTATTTGTTTTGCTCATGGGCGTCACAGCCATTATATGAGGGTGGGACAAGTCCCCCACACCTTTTAAAATGATTAGTTTAGACCCCCCGACCTTTACTATGTTGAAAGTCCGTGCCTCGTTCTATCCACTGGCCAGTCTTTGTAGAGCGCTGTGTCAGTCTCAGATCTGTTTGAACCGATGCCGGACCCCTACACCCCCCGTCAAATTGTCCCACCCACATAGAGGATGCTTGCTACGCCCATGCTTTTGCTTAATGATATCTATTATCAAAAATAACTGGCTAATATGCAGACAGAATGCATTTATACATGCAGCTGGGAGGTTTCTTTTGCAGACACTTGGCTCGCCCTGCAAACACATAATCAATTCTACATTCATTTGAATTAATTTCTTAAAAATGTGTGATGGTGGATGAGAGGGCTTTTCATGGCTTTTTACTTTCTCTCAACTGTGAAAATGTGGTACTTTCTGTGGAATTGGTTGCCTCTAAGGAGGAAGAAAAGGTGATGTACAGGCTATGTCGGTAACATGCAGTTCAGCGAGTAATTCTTTCAAG
This sequence comes from Harpagifer antarcticus, assembly GCA_902827135.1. Taxonomy (NCBI): domain Eukaryota; kingdom Metazoa; phylum Chordata; class Actinopteri; order Perciformes; family Harpagiferidae; genus Harpagifer; species Harpagifer antarcticus. Next base: position 55,867 of record CADEHL010000031.1, read on the forward strand.
GATTAGCACGATTTGTTCTTGGTTCAACCGCTCGCTCAAAGAAACGCTGTTGAAAGTTCAGTTTCCTCGGTGGAATTTGCCTTGGCTCGCCCTGCAACTCTCTTAAACAAATCCTACTCAGTATCTCACCAGCGTTGTGTGTGTTTACGGTAAACAATGAAAAAAGATTGCAAATCCTCCAAGCAAGAAGTTCTTTATACTGTGACTGTGGGTGTAAACATTTTCCCTGCATGACAGAAGTTGTCAGATATTTGAACATTTATTCATTTCTATAATTATATTTCATGACTTAATTAGCTGCTCTGAACTTTAATGTATTCATTAGAAGAGATCAAAGTCTTTGTTTTGAGTTTGTGTTAATTGAGTACTGGTATTTCATGTTTTAATTTGTGAGCAAAGGAAGCACTTTTGAACATATTCAACGACAACTTTTTTTGTTATATATTTTGCAACGTTTTCACATATGTTCTGATAGAGAGTCATGTTAGGGTAACTGTAAAACTGCTTTTACTTCTCCACAAGGTAGCCTACAGTAGGGAATATATTGGATATAAACAGGATGTAATGATGAATTGCAGATGTCAAAGAGATTTGTTTCCACACAGTGACTTTCCACCACCTCTGGATCAAAGTTCGCCACCTTCTAGATTTATTTCCTGCCGCTCGCTGCCGGTAATGCTCTCATTGTCTACCTAAGTGATTTCCCTCAATTTGCAGAAATGAAATAAAATAGAGTGACTTCATCTCATTTGCCACAATGAGTGTGTTCGGGGGACTTTAACAAAAACAAAACAAGTTATTTGTTTAAGACAAGTTAAGGAAACTCAGATATGTAAATGAACCTTGGACCAAACCCCCTTGAGATATATTCACAAATATAAACATTTTGGCAACTGCTTGAATTCATATGAACAGTATGTGGGCATACAACCCGAGTAAGAACTCTGTAGGCCAAAGTTCAACTATCAGTCAGTTTGCAAAATAATTGTATTAGCTGCCTGCATTCTTTTCTATATAAAGTAAATATGGAGATTTGTTTGCAATCTTTCCGCCTGTCAAACTGCTCATGTTCCTTAATATTGTAGCACTGCTGCTGCATCCCCAGATCTCAGACATAAAGTGGTTAGTAATGTGTTTTCATAACCAATATCTATGAATATTTGTTTTTCTTTAAAGCCTTCAGAGTTCCAGTTCTCCCATAGCCAAGGGTAATCAAAGTTCTATAACTTTATGGCAAATACCCTGACAATAAAACAAAAACATGAGATAAATCAATACTGAAAAAGTTAGCATCTTCGAAATATTTAATGCTGCCTTTCTGCTGTTTTCATACAAAAATACTGTATTGTATACTTGTATCCACCCCATTCACTTGACATTCGACCTAACCACATTTGAGTGTTACCACATTTCAATTCCATCCTGTTATGGAGTGTTTGTGTGTGGGATTGTGAGAGAAAGACAATCACCCACTGCCAGTCTCCAAAGAGAATAATACCGAATGATTTATGACAGTCAGAGCACATATCATAGCATGATATTTACAATCCACTCTGGGAAAAAAAAGAGGGCAATACTTTGCCGTGACCTCCGATGTATCTTTCTGTAACATTTTGGCATTTCATTTAAGGCGCGGTTATCCGAAGCTGTGCATATCGTAGTTCAGGCTGCAGAGAGATGCCCTGTCACATTGTGTGATCTGAAATGTGCAATCGAAGATCCCTCGGCTCTGGTGGTTCTCTCTTGGGTCTCTTCTGAGGAAAGAGTCAACACAAACAAAAAAGAATGCCCCCGCAACCACCACATGCCACAGAAATAGAAAACATGATTATTGATGCGTTTTCATCCTAAATGCAAAGGCTGACAGTACAGATGTCTCTATTACAAGAGTCCCATGTTTCTTTGTAGAGATGCTTCTTGTGACCGTGGATTCTTGCCACACTGCCGCTCCGGGGGAAACTCACATTTCTGTTCTTCTTTGTTGTGTTTTTACTGTCAACATCTACAAGAGAAAATATGACAACCAGTAGAATGAGAGATTTGTTTTGTGCATGTTCTCCTTTAGATGTAAGGAGTTGCTGGTTGAAGCTGCATGCTGAGGTCTGGGTTTACTCTGTCAAACAAGATAACTGAGAACAAGTCATTTTCAGATGCAATATTTGTGTTATTGTAGCAGTACATTTTTAAACATTTTGTAACCAATCAGAACAACATGCAGACAGACAGTCTTATATCCAATAAAACAAATTGATAATAATTCATATAAAGAATAATAAAAGTAGCTTGTGTTAAAAGTATTACGTAGACTTCAGATTTAACAGAGCAACTTTACATGCTACTTTTCGAACAACATGTTCTGTATTGTTGCTTATTAGCAGCCCTTTCACAGACCATTTTAATTTTGCAACATGAACATGAATTTTCAAGACAGTGACCTCTACAGTTTAATCAAATCAAGTTTTATTTATATAGCACATTTATAAACGATTTTTGGTCGAGCCAAAGTGCTGTACATATAATAAAAATAGCCTACAGTAGAGACACTTTACAGCAAATACAACAGCACAGATTGTTCAGAATATCAGTATGAGAAAAACGACACCCTCTGTCCTTAGACCCTCACATCGTACAAGGAAACACTTCCAGAGAAAACCCACAGTTTAAAGGAACATGGGAGAAACCTCAGGGAGAGCAACAGAGGAGGGATCACTCTCCCAGGACGGACAAAGTTTACTAAAACACTTGCTGGTAATTTTAAGCTTTATAAGGAACATAAGATGTTGAAGTTCATTGAAGTGTGGCAAACACCAAATTTGAGAAATCCTAATAAAACACAAAGACAAGACAAGAGATACGATAGGACTTCATTTATCCGAAGGAAATAGTTGTGCCAGAAATACAAATATGCAATAAACAAAGCAGCATACAAATAAAAGTAACAATTATAACAATAAACAGTGAAATTGTTGAAAGATGTATCCAATAATTGTAAAGTTACATAGCAGCAGAATACTTACTGTTCCATGAGTTGTTTGAATGTTAAAGCAAAATGTAGCATAGAAACTTTTCAAATTAAATCATAGATCAGGTTATTCCCGTAGGGGGCCGTTGGTGCACTTTGATGACATCACCACCACATGTCCACATATCCCAATCATCCGCCAGTGCAATCCACCACCTCCTTTCCCATCCACCTCTTAATGCCCGTCAGCCATTCTCCCCTTGGCCTTCCTGCACCTCTTCTTCCCTCAGCTGCACCGTGTATGCTTGTGATGCGTCCAAACCACTAACTTTCGATGCCCAGCTGTTTCCTGTTTGTGGTTGGAAAAAGCCAACCAGTGCTTATATGGCCTGCTTCACGGAGTTATTTGTACGGTGCATTTATCACCACACAAAAGACTCAGTGAAGATTAAATCAGCAGCAATCAATTTTGAATAGCAATCCTGTGTGAGAATGTCCTAATATGTCCACCTAATCACATTACTCTTTGAATGTGTATCCTTCCATCACCTGAAACCACATCATGTGACTTGGGTCAATGACACAACCCCAGAGGTTATTGTGTTTCAGGAATCAACGGTTACTTCACATACACTTTTTTAAATTGCTGCATCCGCTGAGCCTGACCAGGCTGTGATGCTTTTTGGTTGACCTACTTCTCCAGCGCTTCAGAAGAGACTTAATTAGAAGCTAATTGAGAAGTTTAACGACATCCTGTGATCATATAGTGTGGAGTGCTGCAGATAGGAGATGCGTGGGCTTTAAACATGTACATGCTGCTCAGCTGGAACGCAGTTAGGGAAGCAGGACTGAATGGGGATCCGTCACTAACACTTGGTCACTTTGGGGGGCTTGATTGATCTGGGCCTCTGAGAGATTCCAATGTATTTTGCGACTTTAAGCGCAGTGTGGACTGGGATATGAATGTGCAGTCACACAGCTTCAACAGATGTGCTTTCAGTACTTGGATTCATCTATATAGCACATTGATGGAATCAGCACTCTTATTATGAAGGGAGATGTCCATCTTTTATCTACAAACAATGCTAAGTATGGTCTTGAGGGCGAACTTTAATATTCAAGAAGAGAAAAAACATTCAAAAACATTATGTGCAGGAGGGAAAATGTGAAGTCTTCTATTTTTATTTTCAAAAAATGCTGCAGCTTGAAGTGTTACTTTCGAGAAAGCTGGAAAAAATATATCTTTGGTGGTAGGGAACTTTAAAATGATCCATTAATGGAAAACTACATTCCATTAAGTCTCAAAGGCATTTTAACATCAGAGAGGCTTACGAAGTGATAAGCAGAAATGACTCATGGGGGTGTATTGTTTCACAGTAATTAAAGAGTAACTTCTAGTGATTGGTTGGTTTTTATCACAGTATCTCCTGAGCAAGTGCTTAGTAAAAAGAAAAGTTATGTTGTTTTACAGCCTGGGTCTCATTTTTGCTTTCATTCACGATAACACTTAACTCACTGACAGATCAATGACAGAGATGTACTGTAGGGCTACATCTAATGCTGTATGTGCACAGAACCAAATGTAGTGGATGATTCAGCAGTTTAAGAGCCTCAAACATGACTTCTTATGGATACCAACTTTAACCCACCAAATGGTGCAACAATGAATGAATGCAGAAAAAGACTAGGCAACTAAAGTTACTTGATCTGCTCTCTTACACTGTTTGTCGCCATGCCTCCATTACAATAATCCACTGTTTTTGTGTAAATGCCACAAAATATTTGTTTACGTTCATTTTAAACCATGAAGTTTTAAGAGCAAAAAAGGTTAGCCATCAATAGGAGGTTATCGGTGAACGGATGACTCAAAAATCACCATTGAATAATGGTTTAATGGTTGTTTAAGAAAACATTGATTTGGTGCAGTGACTTCACACTGTGCTGTGTCTTCCCTAAGTGTTCCAAACATCCCTAAGTGTTCCAAACATCCTGGTGACATTCATGTTGAACACTTAATGGACAAAACCAAACATACTGGTGACATTCATGTTGTACACTTAATGGACAAAAGATTATTGGTAGTTCCACTTCATGTTTTTACTGTGATGTTCTTTATGTCTGGCGATACACACACACACACACACACACACACACACACACACACACACACACACACACACACACACACACACACACACAACTCAGGTCAAACATCTGTGAAATTGTTCTATATATATTCAGTGCTATATATAAGGTGGCCATCCACCAGAGAAATAAATGAACCGCTCACTCAACAGGAACAGTGTGTTCAATGGTCTTTCATCATAAGCGATAAAGCGAAAGGAACAATTGTTTTTGTTAATGCAGGAAAAGACAGACTATTCATTATCTGCTCCCATATATATTTATATATTTCTTTAAGTGCACTGTGTTCTAAGGTGAATCTAAATATTCAGCACTTAAGCATTTATACGCTGAGTGTTTGGTTTCCACGCTACCGACGTTAACCGGAGAGTTTCATTAGTGTTTCAATTTTGTGTACTCCATCCATTTAAAGGAAATCATTCAGACGCTATTATTGCAATGTGTTGAATACACATCCACAAAACTTGGGTGGCTGAGAAATCCGGCAATTACCATATGAAAAACACAATCCAGGAACTTTGCGATTTTCTTAATCAGCTGCGCCCCGTTGCACCATCTGTTACAGTCGAAAATAATAAGCTCTATTACCTGTAAAGATATACGACCCTCTTCATTCCACATATGTGTGGTTTTCACACTATATGTTTTATTCTAACAGTGCACATCTTGATCAGAGAGTGAATGCACGAGGCTCCACAGAGACTTTGCTGGAGATGTGTGTACATTATTTAATTCTGTACAGACAAAACCTTTTTTTTTAAATAAACTATTTGAGACCAAATATGAACTTTTGTAACTACACACCTGCAGATGAACACAGTTATTTGCCTTGCTTAACTCCCTTTGTCTAAAAAGCATGCCAATATGTTATAGCAGGAGGTTATAGGACGCCAATTTCTTTCTTAAAAGGCTGTAGATCTAATCTTATGATATGAGAGATATATATAAGCATGGTGTATTTGCTGTTGAACTGATGTGGGATGTGAAAGGTGTGTTTAGATAAAACACAGACACTTTACACACAGAAGTGGAAGATATAGAATATGGAAAGATGCTATGAAATGCAGGTGAAGTTTTAAAGCTCAGAGCTAATTCATTCATAGGGGCCAGTAATATTAAAAGAAAACACTAAATACATTTTTTATTTTCCTCAGTAACCTCCCTGTAGTGATAATAACATGTATGTATGTTTGTTGCTCCTGTCATAGATCTTATTAGAACGGATGCCATTTCCCTCACAAGATTGTATATCCAAATGTATATATATTTAAAGAAAAAAACAAAGGTAAGCTAAAATGATTACTAATGATGCAACATATTATTATCCAATGTTTCCTTTTCTATTGACATGATGTTATAAAGGAATAGAAAGTCATAAACAGGTTACCCAGAAGTACAGATTGGATATTTCAAGGTGAGAAAGTATAATGAGATAATACTTTTTTCAATCCAAACTTTTTATATTGTTGTAAATACATGTGGATAATACTTCATAAATCAGCGACCTTGCTACGTAATGGGCGGGGGGGGGGGGGGGGGGGGGGGGGGTATAATCTCTGTTTCCCTTTCGGTTATCAGTAATAAAATGCAATCACAATAAGGCAGGTCATTATCAAACAAATCATTTTTGAAAGAGAAGAATGACGGATGAAGTATCTTTGTGCCTCACCTAAACTGTTTATTGCCCTATTTCTATTAATAATCGCTGTTTGAAATATCGCATGCATTTCATTTTGCCTAATGAAACCATTAAGCTGTCAAGATATCTTCAATCAAAGCACTTTCAGTAGAGGACCACGAAAAATAACTTTTGATCGTTTTGACTTTCAATTTGTTATTTGATCGAAAAAATGATAAACATTTATTGGAACACGGCATATGACGGAAATGTCAATCATTCTAAGGATGTACCATGACTTTTACTAATTTATTTTTACCATTTTTAGATCATTTTTTATCTTTGCAGAAATGATTTCATTTGATGAAACGGTGGTAACGTTCTTCCAATATCCTCTCCACTGTTCTTTAGCCCTGTCTGTACATTTATTTTTCGTGGCGGTGCAACGCTGCGGCCCTATTTTAGAGTCTGCTGTTTAGCGGTGAGGAGGGGCTGGGTTTCTGCAGATGCATGAGAAGGTGGAGGGCTCTCTCTGCGGTGATTAATCAAAGCTGACATTTGGATGGAAATAAGCTAAGATCTGATTGGAGGACCAATCTCTTTTATAACACAGCGCTGCAGAACTATTGTTTAATATAGAAGTTGCACTTCAATAAAGTATTGCCATGAAGTCATAATTGCTTTGTATAAGAAACAAAATCAGTGTTCAAACTGCTTTTTCGTAAAAAAAATATATACTTACTGAACCATTTCAATGGAGACCAAATTTGAGGAAGAAATTAATTGTTTTTATTATTAAATGAAATAATTGATACGGCCCTCATCTCACCTAGTGATGCTTACATAAAGGGGAGGCAAATATTTGACAAAAGCCACTGCTTTTTCAAACAACAGATTCAGAGGTATGCCTTATATTCAAATTCAACTTGATTAGTATAAAAAACAAAGCACATTTTGAAGGCCCTCCAGATAATTGCAATATTAAAAGTGAAGTGTTATGAAGATGTGTTGTCCAAAGTCTACTTACCAAACATTTGCTTGTGTTTTTTAGTCATATCTCATTATTGTTCATCATCCGATAATGTGATTACATGTGGCCATGAATAAAAAATGACATTCTGAAATAAATAGTCAAACTTATGCACATACGCTAAACATCATTTTTGTCAAGTTACTCAATGTTAGTTTCAATGTGAATATTCATTTGTATAGATTAAGAAGAATGTTTTGGCAAATTGTTATCTTTTAAGGACAATGACAATTTGGCAAATTCAGCTTTGACTTTTACAAAAGCACTTCCCCAATTTGTACTATTGACTTGTAATGTTGCCTGTAGCTTCAAACAGTCAATTACAATAGAAACATAAAGGGATTAGAATCTGAAGAAAGGACAAATAGCAATTTAAAAGTCTTAACCCTTGTGTGGTGTTCATATTTGTGTTACCCAGCCAGTGTTCGTGGGTCTGGTGGACCCGCTGCCTTTTTGGGCTTCAATTCAACACAATCAAACTATTTTATGTTAAAATACTCAACAGATGTTTACTTGATCTCAATTACAAGTATTATAAACAGCATATATGGTTAATATTTGCCCTTTTGCATTTGTTAGATCACATTAATACATTTAAGTGCTACTTGTTTTATTGCCCGCTGACCATCTGGTCCTGTGGCTCGTCTTTTGTTGTAACTAGCTGATGCTCAATCTCATCCTCATCTTCAAAGTCACTGTCAGACTCAGAATTCTCAGAAATGTGATCCTCACATTCTGAAACCTCTTGCTCTTCATCATCATCAAATGGTTCTCTCTCTTCCAGAATCATTTGCAAGGCCCTCTGAGCAGAGAATCTTTAGGCCATCTTCATCAGCTGTGATAAGGACCCAAACTGGCAAAGCTTTATTTATTGTGTCTCGCCCAAAATGTGCAGCTTGGATAGAATGTGAAAAAGATAAAGGTGTCGGTGCTTGAATTTATCAACAATGTTGCAACTTTGTGCGGGAATGGCAGGGGCAGAAACAAAAAAGTTGCACACACACACACACACACACACACACACACACACACCCACCCACCTCCTGTATGTAATATAAATGTGTAGGGGGGGGGGGGGGGGGGGTACAGTTGGTGGTCATTACAAATTTCATATCATTTTTCATTAGATAAGTAATGAAAACGGGTCCCACAGACCCGAACATCATACAAGGGTTAAAGGTCACCTATTATGCAAAATCCACTTGTTCATGTATTTGTAACCATGCGTCCCCTCTGTGTAAAGACATTCTGAAAGTTTCAGGAAAAAAGATTCTCTCACTTTTTGTCTCGATCCATTTATATAAAAACCTGTCTGAAAATAAGATGATACGATTGTGGCCACTTTATGATGTCATAACGATGTTTTGGCTTGTGTAACCATTAGCCAATCAGCAACCAGTACTTTAGTTCTCATGAAATAAGTACAGATCGCATTCACACCGGATGTCACTTCTTCTTCTTCTTCTGATTTGGGTTTACTGGCAGGCCGCAAACAACTTCACGGCGTATAAGTCCCCGGCCGGAAGTCCCCGGAGTTGGGGACTGAAGCCTTCCGAGTAAATTGCCAGAACGCAGACACCTCCTCATCACTCCATCGCTCCCATGTTTTTCTTTTGTGTTCCCATAAGTTAGTCTCTCTGCGTTTGTGCGCGGGGCTAATGCTAATGCTAATAATGCTAATGCGAGGATAATAAAATGGCGGCTTCACAAAACTTTTTGGGAGTTTTACGGGGCGTGGTTTGCAATCCGCCCAGCCAATCAGACATAGGAACCTTTTTCTCCCACGCAAGTACCTGCTCTCTAGCAGGGACGGAAAAGGGGATAAAAAAGGTGTGTGTATATATATAATTTAAAAATGATTTTAGTTCCGGCTCTTTTTGGTGTGAACGTGACATCTCAGAGGGGCGTGGTGAGTGGCTCCTCATTTTCATCTAAAGTAACAGACACAGAATCAGCACTTTTGAAACAGGGCTGAAACAGAGGGGATTATGGGATGCTACAATCTGTTTGGTATTTCGAGCCAAACACTTCAGAGACATGTTTGTATATATCTAGGTTTTTTATTAGTTTTCCATTACAGTTCAATTGTAATGTTATTTCTTCTCTTTTTTTAAGTCAGTAAATGCTAGATATTTCATATTTTAGGCAAAATAATATGGTTGTTGTTAAGAATAAATTATGGCTACTGGGAATATTTGGGGAGATTTCAAGTAAACTAAGGCAGTGTTTCAGTCTAAAAATAATACAATAATAATAAAATAATTGTTACTACATTGTTAAATCTGATTTTTTTTTTTTTGGCAATATTTATGTTCCTTTTCCACTTCCTCTTTCACAGGAATGGGTTCTTATGTTTTTTATATTACTTTGCTCAATTTGCTTGGGTACAGGGGTTTTTAGGTTGAATGCAGTCTGTCTTATCTTAATATATCTTATCTTCTTTAAATAGAGCAGCCACAATTCAGCAGAACCGCAGATCAAAACCCTGGAGGTTTGGTTAACAATTCAAACCTTGGCTGATCACCTTGGACTCTTTAAAAGTGAGGTGAGCCGATTTATTGCTTGAGAAGCGATAGAATTACTAACAAGGCACTTATATACTAATAAAGGACTGGCTTCTCTATAGCCAGTTGAGTAGCACTTGAAGTGTTTGGCTCTATGAAACCTGATGTACTTTATGATTCTGTTTTCTTCAAGGTTGTGTCTTCCTGGTCGAATGTACTTATTGTAAGTCGCTTTGGATAAAAGCGTCAGCTAAATGTAATGTAATGTAAAAAATATCCCACCGGCCAATCACTTGTGTGACGGGCCTGGCCATGCATGTCCCAATTGGACAATAAAGAATAAGCCATGACATAGATCATTTTTTCCCACTCCCTTGTTACCGACAAACAAAAAGCTTTAAAGAAAATGGTAAAGGTGTCCTTAAACGCTAACAATGTGTCATTACTTGAAACGCTTGGTTAAGGTTACAACGGGACTATGGTCATGATTTAATAAAGCCTCACTTTTCACCTGCCAATTTTCTATTTCATGTACTGAACACATACCTATCCTGACTTTACCGAAGCATGGTACAGTTAAGAGAATTCTCAGGTGCAATTATACAAGTCAAACATAACAGCGAAACCATCAGATATAGGTATGCCTCAGAGGGAGATGCTGAGTCTGCTGTGATCTGTTCGTGGTCACAGAATACAGAGAAGGTTTCATGTCAATACTACATAATGCTGAATTAATCCTGGACTCATAATGGCCTTCAGCTGTCTGAGGCAGTCTGGGATCAGCTTTGTGTTGACTGGATTACAATGATTTTCTGAGTGCTAAAGCAGCATGAAATTGGTTCTGTTTGCAACCAAAATCCTGGGACACATATTTCTTTGAAAGAGGAGCACCAAGTATTACCAATCAGAACGCTCTATATGTTCATCCTCTAAGGAACAGTTGATAGACAACAAGAAAAATCGATTTAAGTGTATTGGGCTCAATCAAAATAACAGGATTTTTCTCTGTGGTATAACTCAAAGTATATTGCTCTATAAGGGATCACATGTAGACAAAAAAAGAAAATATATATACATAATTGTATTATCTTATCTTCTTGATACTGAACTTGGACTTCATGTTATGATCTTCCACAGCCTGTTGAACTGTCCTATGCCAGACATTTAAAGCGTTTTAAATACAATAAATGATATTCGCTGACTGATTTGTATTGAAGAGGTTACCACATATTGCTGTATTAGAATGCACAAGTGAAACTAGATGAAACTAAGACACACAATCTTTGAAACCACACAATATTCAATATTGCATTATCAAATATTCTAACTCAAAGGGTCAATACTTGTAATAATTAATATTCAATAGTAGGTACACATTTAAAGTTCGGTGGTGGAGGTTGTGTTGCTATCCCACTGATGGACAGTTCGAGGTAATGTGCCAAGAAATGCAGAAACACACCAATATATAGCCTGGGGAAAAAAATACAAAAAATGCATTGACTCTGTTTCGGAGTGTACACTTAATGTAATATGTTACCTTATTTGTTTACAAACATATTCTGCCGGGACCCTAAAAAACTATTTCAGATACTTAAACGTTACTTGAGTATTTCAAGAATAGAAAACATACAATTTAGTATTTATACATTGCAACTATACAGCTGGTCACTCTATACATTAATGTTTTACATACAAAACAAATTATTTTATACTAAAATGCAATGTTTTCTTAAAGTGTAAACATACCAACAGTTAATCAAATGATATGATTGTATACTAAATAGTAAATCATTGGTTCACTACAACCTAAAGCAGTAAGTACTGGTTTCATATTTTTTAGACCATTGTAATAACATATTTTTTGTGAAGAAGTATAACATGTTTTCTTTACACGGAAAATGAATGCTTGTTTTACATGAAATAGCAAAGTAAATAAATAATAATTATTAAAACAAAAGGGACAGAAAACTAGAAAATGTAATGGTAATGATGCATTCATATAATAACATGATGTAGATGCAGCAGGCCAGGCAGATGTTGCCTTGGCAAACTGTCCTGCAATAACAACATCATAATGTTTCCCTTAGTTAGGCAGAGAAAGTGGCTCCTCTACTTTTGAGAGACAATTGGGACATCGCAATAAAAAAGAAAAATTAATTGGTTGAAAAAATCATTAACACATGACAGAATCATCTATAAAAAACATTTCTATCTTCACATGGATGTGTTTTGTTCTTTCTACTTGTGGATACAACGTTAGAGGTAATGCTTTGCCAACACACCTAGATTCTACCAAACCAAACCATTAGAAAATGTAAAAGAGTGGTATATCCCATAATGGCTTAGGGTGAGGGTTGGCATCTAAATATGTTTTTCAGTTGGAGTGCAAGTTTACTTGTTCACCCTCAACTAAAGTTCATATAATTGCATGATACTGAAGCTAACCCAACCATGAGATAACCATGTTTGTGACATTTTAATTGTTATGCTGGAGAAATATAATCTTCCTATTTGCACAAAAACAATAATAAGCATTTCAGAGTTTATCATCCGGTCCAGTTTTCCCTGTCACCCAGCCAATTTGGTGGCCACAAATAACCCTCACAGTGCAGTTAACAAATTACAAATACACAACACATTGTCATGGGGTTTTATTGTTTGCAACACACAAACCTAACGTTGGCTTTCCAATTGTACATTTATTTTCTGTTTCTGGGTATTTTTGCCATTCAGCAAACCACAGCTCTGAGGCAAACATGTGGCACTTCTTGATTGATGGAACACAGCATATGCACAGGCATATTACTGTTGTGACAGCTGGCACAGTCGGAATAATTGCATGCTTCTGTATCTTCTTTTATTCAAAATTGGAGTATTTCCTTGTCAACAGGGTTCACTTTAGCGCCTGTTTTGAATTGTGTGTTTGTATGTGTGTAGGCATGATGTGTTTAGACAAGTCTGATTTTGATAAAGGGTAGTTGTATGTTCTCATGTGCAGACTGCAGTGTGTGGGTTGTCATTCTATCAATGCAGAATACATTCAACCAACAGATTGTTGTGAGCTGAAACATCATCATTTAATGAAGCTATCTGCTGGCTGTTCTGTGGAGTTTCACTAATGATGTAATTCCAAAGAATAATGCAATATTGAAGCTGGGGAGACATCTGTTTTCAGCATGCACATGCCGACACAGTATCCTTCATTTATGCAATACATAAGAATACACAATATGGTTTGAATAGAGACCTGGGAATAATGCAGTTTGCTGTCTAAGTTAAATGATTAACTTAATAGAAGTTGGATTATGATTAAAATAAAACCTCAATTTACTCTCACTGACATGCATGTGTGTTTGTTTATATGTGAGAGTTCTCTGGCCACTGAACAGCAACTGCTATAATGAAACTTCACCTGTTTTGATTTTCTTTAAGCACCAATAGTGGCAATGGCAGTGGAGGCTCCCTGTGTCTGATCGCCTCATTAAAGAGCCATAAAGCAGTTTGACACTTGCAGGATGCCAATCAATCACAGCTAGGCCACTTCTGATAGGGGGGGAAACCTCTAGGGGGAGGTGAGCTGCAATGGCTGGGAGGAAGAGAAAAAAAAGAATCCATGTCAAACTGAGCTGTCGTCTGGTGAGCCGAGATGCCAAAACCCCTGAGGCGGCAGAGCTGGATCCAGATCCAGTAGCCGACTCACACGTCCCACAAACTTATGAGCGAGGCAATTAGCAAGAGCCCCTGTGGATAGCACATTCCTCTCCCAATGATTATTTCTCTAACTCCCAACTCTCAAACCCTCCCCTCCTCCGCCTTCACCCCGCTCATTCTTTCTCAGTCTTTCTTTGTTTCCTCTGCTTCCTTGCTAGTCCAGTGCTTACATCCAGCCATCAACACATTGCAGTGCAGCAGCAGCAGCAGTGCTTGCCTTGCCCATACATAGTCTTGTGGTTCGTTCTTGTTACAAAGCAATGTTCCTCATCACTCCAATTATCTCTGCAGGAAAAAATGAAAATAAATAAAATGTAATTTACGGGACCAATTAACAAAAGAAAGTACAAGTTAATGCAAACTGAGGGAAACAAAGTGTTCGGAGTTAAAATGTCAAAACCTCCTAATTGAAATTTCTTTTCAGTTGACAAGTTAAATAAATGGGTCTTTTAAAATATTAAAAACAATTCAAATATTGAAGAAAACCATTTTATATTAGATTAATTAGGTGTTTTTTTATGTTGAGATTGTGATATAAAATAAAAACACAAATGTGCTTCACCAACTTAACACGACATGCACAGCATGTAGAAAGAAGTACTTGAGTAAATGTACTTAGATACTTCCTGTGTCACATGTGGAGACGGGCTGTGGGCGTGTTTGTGTTGTTTACTAACAAGACTATCATGGCGGCGGCGGAGCTCAAGTCTAGTTTCTTCACCTGGAGATATTCTCACTATTTCACTTTTGTCGAGCACAAAGAAAAGAAGGTTTCTGTTAAATGTAAGTTGTGTCCTGTCTACTGCCCAAACCAGTAATTCAAATCTCTTAAAACATCTGCAAACACAACATGCTGGGACGAAGCTAGTAACTAAGACCGGCACAGACCCATCCAACGCCACTCCACCTCCACCTAAGCAACAGCGGCTGGATTTTAACCAAGGGACTGCTAGCCAGGGAAAAGTTGATAAAGCCATTGCACGGTATGTTGTAGAACACATGCAGGCTATTGCTACAGTGGAGTCACCCGCTTTCACAAAACTAAGGCCAACAGGGTGGGTGGAGGGGGTCTGGAGGACGGGCTTGGGCTGACAGCGGAGGACCCGGAAGGGGTCTCGGGCGGACGGCCCGGGGCAAAGCAGAGATCAAGGATGGGGTCTCGGGCGGACGACCCGGGGGCAAGGCAGAGTTCAAAAAGGGGGATTCGGGTGGACGACCGGGGGGCAAGGCAGAGTTCAGGTTGGGGCGAAGGCCAAACAGCTCCAGAGGCCGGGCAGGACCCGGTGTTGGCCGAACAGAAACCGGAGCCGGTGGGACAGGCTTTGGCAGGATCCCCCACGGAAGAGGACCAGGAGTTGGCAGCATCCCCGGCGAGACAGATGATGGCGGGGCCTGCAACGGAACTGGACAAGGGGTTGGCAGTACCCCTGGCAGGACAGGTGATGGCGGGGCCTCCAACTGGACTGGACATAGAGCTGGCAGGATCCCCAGCGGAACCTCCAAAGGCACGGGACATAGAGTTGGCAGGACCCCCGGTAGAAGAGTAGTCGGCGGGACCTCCAACGGAATAGGACAAGGGATTGGCAGGACCCCCGGCAGAAGAGTAGTCTGCGGGACCTCCAACGGCACAGGACATAGGGTTGGCAGGACCCCCGGCAGAAGAGTAGTCGGCGGGGCCTCCAACAGCACAGAACATATAGTAGGGACTAGAGTGGGTACTCGAGAGAGGGCTTGAGAGGGAACTCGAGAGGAAACTTGAGAGTTGACTTGAGAGGTGACTAGAAAGGGTTCTCGAGAGGGAACTTGAACGGAGACTCGAGAGGTGACTTGAGAGGGGACTCGATAGGGAACTCGAGAGAGGGCTTGAGAGGGAACTCGAGAGGAGACTCGAGAGGTGACCGGAGAGGGGACTTGAGAGGGAACTCGAGAGGATACTTGAGAAGTGACTTGAGAAGTGACTTGAGAGGGGACTCGAGAGGTGACTCGAGAGGTGACCCGAGAGGGAACTCGAGAGGTGACTCGAGAGGGGACTCGAGAGGGGACTCGAGAAGTGTCTTGAGAGGGGACTCGAGAGGGGACTTGAGAGAGGACTTGAGAGGGGACTCGAGAAGAGACTCGAGAGGGGACCTGAGAGGGAACTCGAGAAGAGACTCGAAAGGGGACCTGAGAAGGAACTTGAGAGGGGACTCTAGAGGGAACTCGAGAGGAGACTAGAGAGGAAACTTGAGAGGGGACTCGGGTAAGAACTTGAGAGGAGACTTGAGAGGGGACTTGAGAGGGAACTTGAGAGAAGACTCGAGAAGAGACTCGAGATGGGACCGGAGAGGGGACTTGAGACGGAACTTGAGAGGGAACTCGAGAGGAAACTCGGGTAGGAACTTGAGAGGGGACATGACAGGGAACTTGAGAGAAGACTAGAGAGGAAACTTGAGAGGTGACTTGAGAGGTGACTTGTGTCGGTCGGTACGCCGACAGGACTCGGGGAACTGGCGTCGGCTGGAGAGCCAGCAGGAGACGAGGTGCTGGAGTCGGCCGGTACGCCGACAAGACTCGGGGAGCTGGTGTCGGCTGGGGAGCCAGCCCTGTAGCCGAAACTGGAGTCGGGCCCATGGCTTCTGGGGCCGGTACTGAAGCCGGAACCATGGCTGCTGAGGCCGGAACCATGGCTGTGTCGGCCGGTTCTGTTGCCGGAACCATGGCTTCTGGGGCCTGTACTGGAGCCCGAACCATGGCTACTGGGGCCGGAACCAGGGCTGGAACCATGGTTGCTGGGGCCAGGACTGGGGCTGGAACCATGGCTCTTGGGGCTCGGGCTGCTAGCTTGGCCTTGCGACTCCTTCTCTTAGCAGCCGCCTGAATACTCCGTGGACCTCGATAAGCCAGACGAGTTCCAGAATACGACTCCTGGACAGGAGCAGGAACTGGGGCCGGAACCATAGCTGCTGGGGCCAGAACTGGGGCTGGAACCATGACTGCTGGAGCCAGAACTGGGGCTGGAACCATGGCACTTTGGGCTCGTGCTGCTAACCTGGCCTTGCGACTCCTTCTTTTAGGAGCTGTTTGGAGGCTCCGTGGACCTCCAAAAGCCAGACGAGTACCAGCGAATGGCTCCTGGACTGTAGCAAACACTGGGTGAGAAGCTGGGGCTGACGCCAGACGGACCACACCGATGGTATCAAAAAGGGAATTGGGAGACCTGGGTCTATCAGGATCGGGAAAATAAACCGTGAGGAAATCCAAAAACCAGGCAGGAAAGAATTTAACCAAATCTTGATTCTTCATTGTAAGGTTGAATGCATCTGCCAGAGCAGCATCTCGCTGTTGAACCCTGACCGCTCCTATCCTTCGATGAGCGCAGTCAGACAAAGAAAAGGTATAATCCAATATTTCCTGCTCAAACGGATCTGCTGAGCCCATTTCTCAGGTCGGTTCGTAATGTTACGGTGTGTGTGTAGGAAGCAGGACCCAAATGCAGATTAAAGTGACAAAAAATAGCTCCTTTATTTCAAGGCTAAACTATTAACAAATACAGAACAGAATACTCACCGCAGACCACGTCATAACACAAGACTAATCATACAAACAAGACACAGGTGAGGAGGGAGGAGAAAACACAGGGACACCAGGTGAACACTTTTCAAAACAAAACAGGAAACCAAAGACAGAAAAAGACAAGACAAAACCCAACACAGACAGATCTTGACAGCAAGGGGGGGGCCCTTTAGCGTCGAATTTCAACTTTCGGGGATGTCCATAGACTTCTATAGAGCTCCCTGAACGTATGTAGTAGACGAGTTGGGTTCGTGGAGAAATGCTCTCCGCAGATCCATTCTCACAGCGTTTATCAAACTTTTTCTTACTCAATATCAAGCCACACTTATTGTTTTTATTTCTTTATTTTAATTATATAATGTCGGACTTTTGTTGCCGTCATTTATGGGGAGAGTAGGGGCTCAGAATACTGAAATCTGTATTGTTTCATCGTTTTTTCCTACTAATTTTGTATTATTTTCTAAACCACACACTGTTATTTACTCAACAATAAGACAAAATTATCCTTGTGTTTATTTATTTGTTTGATTGTATAATGTCGGACTTTTAGAGTCCGTCACGACCGACAGTCTGAGCAGCTCATAGTAGTTGCTTAAGAGAATTTTACACCCGGAAGTAAGTATTTTCTCCGCTTTGCTTGACAAACCCTGTGATTAGTCCTCAAGCTCTATGATTGGATGTTTGAGTGGCAGTGCGCCGAGGGTTACGCACAGCGTCAAACAGCACTTTGAAATGGGATGGAACCACGGCAGACTATCCAAATCTGGATTTGAATGGGTTCTTATACTATCTACATACATATTCTAAAAGTATAATAAATATGTATAATATCAGTTGAAATAAGTGCTTCAACATAGTTAACATTGCAGGAAAGTTGATTGTCAAGTCCCAAAACAAATTATGCAATATATTAGACGTTAAGTACTTTGTCAGGCTTAATATTTATCTGTAGATACCCCCACATTTTTTTTCTTATTTAAAAGAAGACCTTAACCTAAAGTATTCTTTAATGTTTAAATAAAGCCTAATTAGTTTGTCTGTTTTGCACCTCCTCCTATTAATATCTTTGGACGTCCTGCACTAAACTGTTTTATTGTAGAGATCACTTACAGTATCTTCTTGATATTTTATATTCAATATTTATATCATTGACCTTCTACTTTCCCCCTATTTTGTATGTACTCTTAATATTTCTATGTTTTCATCAAATATAACATATCAACAACAAAAAAATCAATAACGTGCTTTAACCACTAGGCGGGTTAAAAAAACTGTCAAGTTTACAGTGTTAACAAAATAAAATATGCTGCTGTTTCCAGTTTAGTTTATAATGGATGTATTTTGTTATCCATACACACAGTATATTGTTTTCATATTTGTAACACCAAACCGACAGACAAGATGGTCTTAACATGACCCAGTAGTCTAGTTAATACAACATATATTATCAAACATAATATTAAAATGAACTCTTATTTGGAAAATACAGCTTCCTGTGTTCGAATGAGCTGCTCTTCCGACTGTTCGGTCCTGACGGACTCCAAAAATCCGACAATCAAACAAATAAATAAACACAAGGATAATTGTGTCTTATTGTTGAGCAAATAACATTGTGTGGTTTAGAAAATAATACAAAATTAGAAGGAAAAAACTATGAAACAATACAGATTTCAGTATTCTGAGCACCTACTCTCCCCATAACTGACAGCAACAAAAGTCCGACATTATAACATTAAAATAAAGAAGTAAAAACAATAAGTGTGGCTTGATATTGAGTTAGAAAAAGGTTGATAAACGCTGTGAGAATGGATCTGCGGAGAGCATTTCTCCGCGATCCCAACTCGTCTATTACAAACGTTCAGGGAGCTCTAAGTCAATGGGAATCCCTGATAGTTGAATATTGACGCTAATGGCACATTTCCTCTACAGCGCGGAGCTCGCTTTAAGTGTGCCGTGCCCGGACCGTTTTTGGTTACGTTTCCACTTTGCGTAGTTCCGGCTAGCGGGTACTATTTCACAGTTTTTCTGGCCCCATAAAGTCAAGGTTCTTTCCGGGCCAACAACCAGGCTGAGTCGGGCTGAGTATGTTAAACTAGTGAGAGAATCGCTGGCAAGGGGGCTACAACTACAACAAAATGAACATATTTTATCGTGATTTAATTGTAATACACGTTTTCAAAATGATGCCGAAGTAACAACATACTGATACCGGTTAGTAAAAATCATGAATTAATGCTTTGACAAGTCTGCAGACAGATGGCAGGCAAAAAACTTTTTAAAATGCGTGTTTTCTAAATGGAGCTTGGCTAAGCTAACGTTGTATATGCTCCGACCGTCCACACTCACAACAACGGCATATACAGACATAAATAAACCAGCGACTGTATTCGCCATGACACAGACAGTCTGTGGTTTGTACTTGTTTAACGTTTGTCTAGCTTCTGAACAGATATGAGGAGCTGTGAGCTTGAGTGCTAACAGCTAACAGCTGATGTTGTGATGACGTCACGGCTCCGCCTACATTGCGTTACTATAGTTACTGAAAAAAACTGAAATGGAAACGCAGTATACAGTGAGCCAGTCCTAACAAGGCCTAACGAGGCCACGCCATACCGAGCGAGGCCCTGTAGTGGAAATGTGCCATAAAGGGCCCCCCACTGCGTTTGATAGTGACGTCAAGGGATCCTGAGATAACGTAAACATAGGCCGAGTTGGGAGTGAGAATGTATTGGAAGAACAGCGAGCCAGCTTGCTGCTAGCACCATTAGCCTGCATGGTAGAATGTATAACATTTAAAGTTAGTGCTGAACCAATGGGCAATACAGTATCTAACCTATATTTATGTTCTAACCTATACTTATGTTCTTCCCATCAAGATAATGATCATCTCATCTGAAACAATGGAAAGAAATACACACAAACAAACACACGTCCCCGAGGATAATATTCTCAAATATCCTAATCAGTAACCTCCTAACCAAATAGTCTACAGCAGGGGTCGGCAACCCCTGGCACGCGTGCCAGCATTGGCACGCGGCACCGTAACCAGTGGCACACTAGAAATAAGTGTGCAAAAATATTTAAATTGTATTTTCGGATCCTGAACGAGACCGCCGCCAGAGCGCGTCTCCCCGTTACCCGCAGCAGGAAGCCATGCACGCAGTGCAGCCCCGCTCTCTTTAACTCCAGGTGACTTTCTGCTGCTTTCCTCCGTGGTGCTGATCGTTTCACCACGGAGGAAAGCACTTCACTAATTGCAGTAGCCTACCCATAAGGAGCTGTACAAATGCCGCAGTTTTTGCGTGGCTGTGTCTTTAGTTGAAAGCCCAGTGGCGATCTGCTCATCTCTCATCGAAATAATATGCTACAAAGGGGCGGACTGGCCATCTGTGTGTTGAACCTTCCTGTCGGCTCCCAGACCGTAGGCCTAGTCGAAGAGGGCAGAAGCATCAAGCTTCAGGTTCAATAACCCACTTTAGCTTCAATGACTGGAGAGAGGCGAGCTCTTCGTTGCATTTATTTAGCTGTTCTTCTGTTTCACAAAATACAGACCTCTGTTTTTCTGCTTCCTCGTGTCACTTCCAGAAACATACACACGTTCTCTCCATAGGTTCTCTCACTGTCGCTCTACCATCCACACACACACATGCACAAGCCACACCCCTCTCTCTCTCTCTTAAAGGGACAGCGATCTCATCTCACTCTGCATGACCCTAATATCATAACATGTGTGTTCTGGAGAATCACAGAACGGACGATCGTCCTTATTATTATGCCGTTAAACCAATTATTTAAATGTTTTTGTTAAATTCGGCATCATGTAAGTTGCGCTGACAGGTCCACACACTGCTTCCCGGCAGCGAGGCTCCCCCGCCCTCCTGCTGATAGTTGACGAGCGTCAAGCTCCTCAACCCCCCCCCCCCTTGATAATTTTCGATCCTTGGCACGCTGATAACAATTTTCTTTTTAAATGGCACTTCATATCAAAAAGGTTGCCGACCCCTGGTCTACAGTATCTATCCATGATGCACTCTCCCTTAAATAATAATCATATTATCACTCACTTTGCCTCATATTTGACTGAAAGCTAAACCCACAATGGCTCTAACGAATATAGTTGTGTCTTCTTTGTAGAAAGCTCATAATGGTAGATTTCAAATAATTGCATAAACTCACCATACTCCAAGGACATCTCTCCATTTAAGGTTCAAGGTTCTTTATTTGTCACATGACATGACATGACTACAGAGTAGTCATGTCTTAGGTCACAAGAAAAGGTCACAAGAAAATCTTAGGTCACAGGCTTCTCCAACAGTGCAACACAATAATACAGATAAAAAGAATATATAGTGAAGTAAATATTAAAAAGTAAATACAAAAAGAAAAATAGTTTAAAAAAACTGAAATAGTGAAATAAGAGTCTATATGCAAGTTATTGGAATTATATCTTAGATAAATAATTACTAAGTAGCAACAATGGCAGCAAACAGATACAATTGAAGTAGATGCTCCATGTCTCTGCTGCAGTGTGAATCTATAGAAAGGTAAATATTTAAAACCTTTCTAACTTGTTATCAAAATGACACAACCTGAGGGACAAGTGGTGGATAGTCCTTCACTGCGTCTCCATGCTGACGCTGTAGGATGGCACACTGCTTGGAAGAACAAAGAGTGCTCCTTCCCCCAGGCCGGCACATGCTTTGGTATTAATAAATGTCCTTCATCATTTCCCGCAGTGGGATCTTGTTAACCTATGCACCACATATAATCAATCCTGAGGACAACCAACTGTGTCCCCATACAGGTGCTATTACTTAGCATGTGAGAATAATTAGTACAGACATTGAACATCTTGTGTACGCAGGAAATGGAACTAGTGCATGCATTTTGTTAAAACATTAACAAAATCTGTCAAGAGAAAATATTCTGAATGATAACCTTTTTTAGGGAATGTTTTTGCATTTGTTTAAGATAGTGTTAATTTCGTCAGCTATTTTTTAATTTAGTTTTAGTCTTAGTCCTGTGTTACATTTCCTTTTTAGTTTTAGTCATATTTAGTCACCTTCATCCTGTTTTTATTTAGTCAAGTTTTAGTCGACTAAAGGTCTGAGCATTTTAGTCTTATTTTAGTCGACTAAAACAGTAACTATTTTAGTAAAGATTTAGTCGACTAAAAGTCTGAGCATTTTAGTCTTATTTTAGTCGACTAAAACAGTAACTATTTTAGTAAAGATTTAGTCGACTAAAAGTCTGAGCATTTTAGTCTTATTTTAGTCGACTAAAACAGTAAACATTTTAGTCAAGATTTAGTCCACTAAAAGTCTGAGCATTTTAGTCATATTTTAGTCAAAGAAAACTAATTATTTGAGTCCACTTTTTGTCACTGAAAACTGTTGAGTCTTTTTTAGTCATCAGATTATATAGAACATTTCAGTCAAACTAGTCTAGCCAAAACCAATAATTTGTCATTTTAGTATATATAAATAAATAAGGTTGAATGATTAAGAATGCAGCTTTGCAGAGAGTATCTGGTCAGGTTTGTGGTGTTTTTACCAGCTGTGTTATGGCCACATTGCTTCCCTTCTGATGAAACAATGCATTCGCTTTTTTTTCTCCGCCTCATTGTAGCGAAAATGGGCCCAAATATCACATCGTTTCTTTCTCCCAAGCAGTGGTGGCTTTAGACTTTTTCGTTGTCAGTCATTTTGACGGACAGGATCGTAACATTTCCGTCATAATCCATTATTACCCGTCGAATGCACAATTTATCACTCACTCGCGCTGACGGGGGGGTATTCGGTTAACGCGAGTGCGACCACTGCTCCCAAGCCCTGTTGTTGCCATTTTATTTTCTGTTAAATAAGGTTAGTTAGACCATGAGTTAGACCCGAGTCTTCCTGACAGTTCACAGTGTGCCGCTGCCCGGTGTAATTCAAATGTACTGCCGCACGCAGCACAGACACACAGCTGCTGCCCTGCCGCAGCACCGGAAATGGAACTGCTGGGAGAAAAACGGACTATCAGAAATGTAACGTTATCATTGATAATATTTCGTCTCCTCATTTTTCGTCAACGAAAGTAAAGAGAGATTTTGGCATAGTTTTTATTTAGTAAACTACATTTTCGTCTCGTCACTTTTCGTCAACGATATTGCATGATGATTTCGTTGCCGTTATTGTTTACTGCCGTCGGTGCCGTCTCGTCATCGTCTCGTTTTCGTCATGGAAAAAAAGGTCGTTGACGAACATATTTCGTCATAGTTTTAGTCAACAAAATTAACACTAGTTTAAGACAACTGAATCAAATTTTAAAGTTACCTTATTATGTGTTTTTGGGTATTCTCTTTCCTGCACTCACCCCTTGCCTAAAACACCTTTGTTGTAATCCTTTGTTTACTCCTGTGACATTCTGACATCACTGCGTAACACTCACTTCTATTTGCTAGCCTTTTGAATACATTGTCCGTGCTAGGCGGGACATTTCTAAGTGGTTGACCAATCACAACAGAGCTGGCCAGCTAACCAATCAGAGCAGACTGGTCTCTGGTTTCAGACAGAGGGTGAAAAGAGGTGCTGCAGCACAGGCAGTATGAGAAAAAGAAAAACCTTTTTGAGCATTAAAGCAGGAAAAAATATCACAGTTGAGGCACAAAATACAAATATGAAATCTGAAAATGAGCCTCATATGTCCTCTCTATTATTATTTAGAAGGCAACCTTATTTTGTTTTGAACTTGGGAGAACAAGTCCAATAAAACAACTCTCACATGGCACAATATAAATGGGCACAAATAAAACAGCAATATTAAAAGTAGAATACCAAGGAACTGGGACCCAGGCATCAACATTGTTTGTTTTCGAAGTGTTTGATTTCATTTATAGCTGTTCACCTTGAACTAGAGGCAGATAGTCCACCCACCAGGTGTGGTAAAGTGACGCTGTGTTTCTCCAGGCGTCTTGTAAGACTTTCAAATCTCCCACTGCTGTCTTGCCATCCGCTTTTGAGAGAGTTCTTCCTTTGAACATTCCGATAGGAGGTGGAAACAGCACGGGCAACGGGTCAGATACTGTATCATTCATTTCAAAAGTGGAAGAATGTTTCAATCATTGATGGCCGAGAAAAATTCACTTTAGTTGAATACACTGAAATATAGACTCCTGCACACTCCTGAACTGCATAACACATACCTTATATAATGCAGTGGCGAGCCGTGACTTTTATACCTAGGCCCTCTGACCCCCCCCCTCTTCCCTCAAAACAAACGAAGAGTTAATACTTCACAGCGTATACTTCAGCGGAATATCAGAACAACGGCCCGGGGTGCAAAACACATCAATGACAGCGACCCTCTACCACACAAAACAACACAATTTATATAGACACCTATCATGACAGGGCACCCACAGCCAAGTAACAATTACAAATGAATTAAATGGATCTGCGGCCCACATTGAAAATGACTTAGGCCCAGTGGCGACTGGTCATTAGGGGCAGCCCCACCTAGTGTCAGCAGAAAGTATTAAAATAATGATTACAACAAAATGCAAAAAATAAAATATATTTTAAGATCATGTTTAATCATCTGATTCGTCTGTACATTGCTGTTTTAGTATGTCTTCTTCTAATTAGTGTCTACAGTGTGTGCCTATTGAGCTGTTTAGAGCCATGTGGGACAACACCCGATCCTGCTCCTCCCTCTCACTGTCTAAGTGAACGGTGACTGTAAAAACTACACTGCGCATGCTCAGAGTATTTTCCTATTTAAGGTGTGTGGCAAAAAATAATGACCATAGGGGCATAGTGCTGCCATCCTCACCATACGTCATCTCACATAATTCAGAGCTGATTGGCTGTAAGTACGTGTGCCGTGAAAAGTGTGGTGGGTGAAGAGCAGGTGAAGAGGAGGAGAGAGACGGGTCCTAAAACCCGGAAGTAAGCTGCGCATGGCTTCCCTCCACAAAAAAGCAATGAGATTTCTCCATAGGATTTTAGAAAATAGCTCAAAATAAGATATGTGGGAAACGTAGCTGTTAGATAAATGCACGTTTTGTTCAGCCGGATAATATCCACATGTCTTCTTCTAATTACTTTTATAATTTTCGAATCATAAATCCATCATTTAGATTTATGATGTACTTTTGAAACTACAAGAAGATAAGGAGGACTTTTACAAAAAAGTAATAGAGATTTTTGTCCAGAAGGATAGACAAATGGACTTAATCTTCAAGTCAAGGTAAGACCGCAATTTTATTGAAAATGGGATCTTACTAAGAGAGAACAATTCAATATTTAAATGATAAAATTACATTTTGTGGGTATCCTTCTGTTGAACTGTCTGTTTAAAATTAATTGAAGCATCAGACTAAAGAGGCTTTTGAAAATGTTATATTTTGATTTAGGTCAAAATATAATATTTGTAAACCTGAAGAGTCAGTGCCAGTGCCTCACCAGCCATGAACCTCACTGCAGAAGCTTATACTGTATATAGACATCTACGTTTTTTGTGCCCCACCACTTTTGTACATATAGAAACGCCACTGCTTAGGCCTACCTTGATGATCAAATCACTTAAACACAAAGTCCATCCTCCTGTCCTTTTGGATGAAGCACTTGATGGCGAGTCATTCAGCTGATTCTTTGCCACTCCAGTTTATCAATGTAACTCAATCTTGAAAATGACTCGGTTAATAATTTCGCAACTATGTCATCACTATAAGTGAGCCATCATGAACGAACTTATGCTAATCATAAATCTATCGATTAGATTTATGATGCGAAAATAATAAAAGTAGGGTAGACATGTGGATATTATCCGGGCGGAAAAAAACGTGCATTTAGCTAACAGGTTCGTTTTCCACAGACCTTATTTTGAGCTATATGAAACCCATGCGCAGCTAACTTCCGGGTTTTAGGCATGTGTGCACCACTCAACACCATGCTCAACACACATGTATAAACCATAGACTGTATATATAAACCTCACAGCGGGCGGAACTTGTCATAAAGACCGCGAAAATAAAGCCCACCCATTTAGAGGGAAGATGTGATTGGTCAATTGTACTGTCAGTTGACATTACTCTCTCATTGAGTGCAGGCCCTCTGTGAAATTACAGCAGGTCACAGTAACTCGCAGATACGGCATTTAACCCTTCACATTCCAACATAAACTGAATAGGCAGATTCAAAGGATTTATTTCTTTGGAAATGCTATTTTAAATACAATTAAATCAAGTTATTTTTGTAAAACTAATGAAAAATATTCCAAACAATATTTAAAAGAATGATTTTTTTAATGTTTTCAAATATTATCTTTTAGAATATCTTAGGCCCTCAGAGAGGGCCTAGAGGGCCCTGACGGCTCGCCGCTGATATAATGTAATATCTGAACAGCAACGACCTTATGATATACGTATTTGTTTGATAGGCACCTGAATAGAAAATGTTTGCAACAAGATGAAAGGTGTTCTATTATTTACAAAGTCCTGTTGCATGCGGATGCCATATTTCAACTGCAGTAGAGCTCTGCTAGACTTGACTCAATTGTGATACCAGGGGCTATTAAATATGTTGTTGTCCTCCCCTGAGCAGACTACCATTTAAAAAAAAAATATATATATATATATATATATATATATACATACTATCGCTTAGCTGTTTGAAAAGGGCTGGGTTTGTCTGCTGATGTGCGAGCCACAATTCTCCATGATCTACAGTATTTTCTCTCCAACTTTTAGTTATCTAGGATTGTTAATTAGGCAGTTCTTAAAAAAGACCAGTGGAAAACTCTAAAAGAGTGAGTATACTTCAGTAGAGCTGTGCTAAACCATGCGGTGCAATAGTGTTGCACATAAGGAAATACAGCCTTTTTGACAATGATAGCTTTGTATGTAGCAATAACCCTTTATTTTGTATCTGAACATGGTAACGTTCCACTGGTTGCAATCAATGTATCACGTCTGCCAAGGAGGTAATGATTTGGGATTTGTTTGTCTGTTTGTCTATTTATCTGATTGTTCTTCATCAATATAATTGAAATTGTACAGGCCTCGATTTTCATAACACTTTGTGGAAATCTAGGAGGAACCTCAGTACATTTTGTGGTAGATCCAGATCCCAGAGAAGATGCACAAACTAAGTTTCACTTTTGCTAACATTGCGAGATGCTGCATTCATGTGGTGTCAGACTAAACAAAACACTGATAAATGGGATGATCACATTCAAATTCATTCAAATGCAGCATTGGCCTTGGCGGAGAGTCACGCTCCCAGAGTTCCATTGTCGTATTTAAAGAAAGAAGTGTAGGACTGTGCATTATTGAACACATGCCGTGTCAAATCTACATACGCTTGAGGTGCAATCAATTGTCTGTCTGAGATCCTGTGATTTCCCCAATCAGTTGAATGTGAATAATTAACCACGTTTGTTCTTTATAAAGCCTCCAATTGCATTGTACTTCTAGGAAGAGATGCTAACAAACTCATGAATACAGATATGAAATGTTTCTCTTCTTATTTCTGCTTGGAATAAAACAAACTATTGCCTAGCAGGTACAGAGAGTTGTGCACAAAGTTTCTAAAACAGGTATAATGTGAGGTAAATTAAATCAAAGTCTCTAGGTAATTTGTTAACATACTGTAACACAAGATTGCAAATAACTTGACTGCAGAGCTGGAGCAGCGCTCATGACCTCAAGCATATTAGATGGAATAAATGCATTTCGGAATTGAGAGCATTTCCATTTAACAACAAATCAGCTTGTGAGAATGCAGCTTACATTGGGTCAACGCACCCGGCTCCATGGGAAGAGATCTAACTGTATCAGTGATTAAAAAAAGAGGAAAAAAATAAAAAGGAAGAGTGAACACACTGTGATATATTCATCAATACTGCTGAAACCATGAAAGCAAGGCCGCAGATAGTTTAGCTGTTCTATTCTTGGCGAGGCAGATAGTGCCCCTCTTGTTAAATTCATCCGTCAATGGTGTTAGAGGGGGGGGATAAGAAGTAGAGCGACCCCCTCATGGAAGCAAGTCGAAGTTATATTGATCACTCGAGCCTTCATTTCAGCAGGTGGTTCAAAATGATTAGAGATCCGGAAGTGAAGTTCATTCTCAGGGATTGGCTCTCTGTAACAAGAGTGTGACACAATCAATGTAAATGATCTGACACCTCTGCGCTATCCAAACCAGCTCCATTCATAGACACAGGCTTAATCAAGGACTATCTGTCATTGTTCAAGAATTGCATTCTAGCTGTCTGTAGAGACCTTACACTATGCGTCTTGCCAAGTATTCCGCACATTGCTTTTTAACACTCTTAGGTCAGGAAAATAAATAAATAATACTAAGACAGTGAACTCTCTTGAGTGGCAGACTTATACATTCTCCACTGTATTTGATTTCATATCATGCTCGTTTTCAATGTGGCTAGAATCAATATGTTATATTAACAATAAATCACATAACTAGCTCTACATAGCATCATAGCTTTATTCTTTCAGCTCATATTATTTTCAAGCTTTCAACTTTAATGTAATGGTTCAATGTTCCAGCCAATATAGAGCAGATACTTCAAGGAATGCCCCCTGAAGGGTCGAAGAGACGAATCATCTGACTCTCTAGTTGACTTTTTCATCCTGTGTGCTTTGCATTTGGCTCTGTATTCCAGCAGGAACATTCTAGGATTATAGCTCAAAATAAATTCATGTGCAGTATTTTCTAGGTGGTTATAGGATATATATGAGTCGTGATGACACACCAACAAACCACGGTTAACTTGACACATTTGATGGTTCTGAGGAGGCGCAGTCTCCATTATCTGCACAAAGAATAGATTATGTTTTGTTGCTGATGATGTAAGGTAAAAAAAAGATATGCTAACAAAAACCTTTATTACAAATTGGTAGTATTTTCTTAATGTTTGCCATATGTTATGTGCCACTGTGTAAAATGTAAACCTTTAAATGATATGCTTTTTTTCACAGATGATATTTTGACATGTCACAGTGGGAAAAGCACAGGTGTGACAAATAAAATAAAGGCTATCCTGCATTTAGCCTCTGATATTGTGCAGCCATCATAATGTTATTCATAACACCTGTGCTTTTGCCAAAAATGAAATGTCAAAATGTCTATGGAAAAGGTACTACAATTATTATATTATTGGCAAAACATACTTTTTATTATTCACCACCTGATGCTTTAATACAATTGTCAGCACTTCTGGCACTTCATAGAAGGAGGGCGGTCATTTACATGGTGGCCTTTTTTCATGACTTGCCAAAGTCAGAGGAAAAGCACAGTCATGTGATGTGTCCCAATATTTAACTTAACATCTGACTTACAAAAAAGTAGTGGCAACAGTAATTACATTTCTCACTTTTTTCCCGCTCCCCTGGGGAGTTGCCATAGATGCCCTTGCTTGTTGAACAACTGTTAAAACACATACATGTATCACTGTCTGTGATGATTCACAATCCCTCCCGCTCTGCTCTCTAATGAGAAGCACAACATTTCCTCCGAAGAATATAGTGTACCAGGAAAATAATATTTTGTTTGCAACATATATCACTCTGCACCCAAGCAGTGGTTTTCCAAAACTGTGGATTACAAATATTGATTAAAAGCATGGATGCCTGAACTACCGAACACATACAGTAGCTGTTGAGCAACGGTGTGTTGTAGTAATCCTTTAACAAGCCCTCCTTCACTTCTCTCACTCTAGTAGTCATTGGCCCAGTAGTTCAAAACTTTTAATCCCTATCTGATCGGATCAGATTTGGATTTTGGGGAGTTCAAAACCAAAAAACAGGATTAGGATCACTCTGATATCCGACCAGATCAGGAAATCAAATCCAAGCTTTAATCTGGATCAAATCTTCAAAATGGGTAGTTCAAACCGACAACACAGGATTGGGATCAGTTTGATCCCAAACAACTGGTGTCACAGTCTGCTTTCTCACTCACCTATTTTCTGCATTATCATTCCTTAGTCACCTGGTAGTCACACCCTGTCTCTCTCTCTCTCTCTCTCACTCTGTTACACCCATCAGCTCCATTAGTATTAGGCCCACTTCACCTTCACCTCAGTGCCAGATCGTACTTCGCAGCATGCTTGTCTTTCCCGCACTACTCCTCAGATTGCTCTCCCGGTTTCGACCCTGCCTGTCCCTGACCAGCCTGCCTCGCCTGCTCCCTGACCCGTTCTGTACCTGCGACTCCCGTCCTGCCTTCTCCCGGAACCCTCGCCTGTCCCTGACCAGCCTGCCTCGCCTGCTTCCTGACCCGTTCTGTGCCTACGACTCCCGTCCTGCATTCTCCCGGAAACCTCGCCTGTCCCCGACCAGCCCTTTGCCTACTATCTGCCGTGTTGTCTCCTACCAGCCGATTGCCTCTAATAAAGCTGGTTACCGACTATCTCTGGTTTCCCGTGTTCTGCATTTTGGTCCTCAGCTCGTTTGTGACAGAACGATCTGGCCAGAAATGGACCAAGCAAACACCGGGTCTCCTAGAGACCGCTTTGAGAGGGTTGAGGATGCCATCCAAAGACAGGAGGTCACAATAGCTACCTTAGCTATCGAGACCCACCAGGCAACCTCAACCCAGGGACAAACGCTGGCTCACCTTACCTCCCAGATGCAACAGATGGCCGCCACCGTACAACAGCTAGCCGCTACCATGGCTGCTACCGTCCCTCCGCCCGCAGCTCCGATGCTCGCTCCAGCCCCTGGGTGGACGGGATACGCTCCGGAGCCTCGTGTGGGAACGCCGGAACGCTACGCTGGTGAGCCGGAGGGATGCAGTCCTTTTCTCACAAACTGTTCCATATTGTTTTCACTGCAGCCACACACCTTCGCCTCCTCGGCGGCTCGGGTAGCTTTCACCGTTAATCATCTGACGGGGAGAGCACGTTTATGGGGAACTGCTGAGTGGGAGCAGCAGACACCAGCCTGCGCCTCGTTTGCTGCATTTTCCGCGGAGATGCGGAAGGTGTTCGGTCCCGTTCGTCTGGGTCCCGACGCTGCTGGAGGCCTGCTGAGTTTGTGCCAGGGTTCCGGCACGGTGGTGGATTACGCTATTGACTTCCGCACCAGTAGCCGTCGCAGCAGCTGGAATGAGCCGGCGCAGTGTGACGCATATCTGAGAGGATTAGCGGATTATATGAGAGATGAGCTGGTTTCCTATGATCTCCCTGCTTCCTTGGATGGGTTGATAGAGCTCACCTCTCGGATTGACGGACGAATCCAGACTCGGAGAGGAGAGCAACAGACAACAACTTCCGGTTTCCGGGAGATTTCGACTTCCGGGTTCGGCGGAGAGTTCCCACTCCTACTCTGACTCACGGTACGAGGTCGAGCCCATGCAAGTGGGTCGTACCAGTCTTACCTCTGAGGAGAGGGAGGTACGTCGAAGAGGTAATCTTTGCCTTTACTGTGGTCAGGCTGGACATAGGGTTTCCCGTTGTCCGGTAAAAGACAGAGCTCATCAGTAATGGGGAGTATACTGGTGGGCCAAACCTCTGAGCTGATCCCCAATCTAAGACCCTTGTGCCATGCTCGACTCCTCCTGACAGGCAAATCTCAGGCTCTGGCTGTTTTTATCGACTCCGGATCAGATGTTAGCATCATTGACGAGGAGCTCGCACGACAGCTGGGCATCCAACAGGTTCGGCTGCTCCAGCCGGTACCGGCTAATGCTTTGGATGGTCACCTGCTGGGAACAGTGACACACCAGACGACACCGGTCCGTATGCTCATGTCGGGAAACCACCATGAGACAATCCAGTTTCATGTGCTACGGTCCCCCCAAATCCCTCTGATTTTGGGTTATCCGTGGCTCCGCCGCCACAACCCGAACATTGACTGGGCAACTGGGTCCATCCTAGGTTGGAGTTCTTCCTGTCATCAGGTTTGTCTCAAGCAGGCCGCCGCACCTCAACTATCTGTGGATATGAACCTGGTTCCGGATGTCACAGGGGTTCCGGCGGAGTATTTGGACTTTAAGGAGGTGTTTAGCAAGGCTAAGGCGACATCTCTCCCACCTCATCGGCCCTATGACTGCGCCATTGAGCTACATCCAGGCGCAGTCCCACCCAAGGCCCGGTTGTACTCGCTTTCGGCACCGGAGAGGAAGGCCATGGAGACCTACGTCAATGACTCTCTGGCTGCGGGAATTATTCGTCCTTCCACATCACCCGCAGGAGCAGGGGTTTTTTTTTGTGGCGAAGAAGGACAAGACCCTGAGACCCTGCATTGACTATCGGGGTCTGAACGACGTCACGGTGAAGAATCGTTATCCCTTGCCACTCATCTCGTCAGCATTTGAGTTACTACAGGGGGCTACAATCTTCACTAAGCTGGATCTACGAAACGCTTATCACCTGGTACGAATCCGGGAGGGGGACGAATGGAAGACCGCCTTCAACACCTCTTCGGGACATTACGAGTACCTGGTGATGCCATTTGGACTTACCAACGCCCCTGCAGTTTTCCAGGCGTTGGTGAACGACGTACTCCGAGACATGTTTGATCGTTATGTTTTTGTCTATCTGGACGACATCTTGATTTTTTCTAAGAACCTCAAGGAGCACGTCCATCATGTACAGACAGTCCTCCAGAGACTTCTGGAGAACTCACTGTTCGTCAAGACGGAGAAGTGCGAGTTTCACACTTCTTCGGTCGCCTTTCTTGGCTACATCGTGGGTCAAGGAAGTGTGGAGATGGATCCTTCTAAGGTCTCAGCAGTTACCTCGTGGCGGGTCCCTGATTCCCGGAAGGAGCTGCAGCGTTTCCTGGGATTCGCCAACTTTTACAGACGGTTCATCCGTGGCTACAGCACCGTGGCCGCCCCGCTCACCGCCCTGACCTCATCCAAGGTGACGTTCCGATGGTCCCCTGCAGCCGAGGAGGCTTTTCAGGACCTCAAGGGCCGGTTTACATCAGCTCCTATCCTTCAAGTACCAGACACCGCTGGTCAGTTGGTGGTGGAGGTGGATGCTTCTGACGTAGGGGTGGGGGCCATCCTGTCGCAACGTTCTGGTGAGAACCAGAAGCTCCACCCCTGTGCTTTCTTTTCGAGGAGATTGAGTCCGGCGGAGAGAAACTATGACGTGGGGAATCAAGAGCTTCTAGCAGTCAAGTTGGCGTTGGAGGAGTGGCGACACTGGCTTGAGGGGACAGAACAACCATTTCAGGTATGGACCGACCATAAGAACCTGGAATACATCAGGTCGGCACAGAGACTGAATTCTCGGCAAGCCAGGTGGTCGTTATTTTTCACCCGGTTTAATTTTTTTCTCTCCTACCGCCCGGGCTCCCGCAACGTGAAGGCCGACGCTTTGTCCCGGCAGTTCGGGAGGGAGGGAGACACCCGGGGTATTCCGGACACTATTCTTCCTGCTCCTCGAGTGATCGGCGTCCTCGCTTGGGAGATTGAGGAGAGGGTTAAGACCGCTTTGGTGGACCAACCCGGTCCTAGTTCGTGTCCTCTTAACCGCTTGTTTGTGCCTCAGGTTTTGAGGGCTGAGGTGCTTCAGTGGGCTCATAGCTCCAGACTTCCCTGCCACCCTGGAATTCAACGTACCAAGGGGATGGTCCTACAACGGTTCTGGTGGGCCACGCTGGAGGCTGACACCCGGGAGTTTGTGAACGCCTGTCCTGTGTGCAATCGGCACAAACCATCTCACCAAGCGCCAGCTGGCCTCCTTCATCCATTACCGGTCCCACGTCGCCCTTGGTCACATATTTCATTGGACTTTGTGACTGGTCTACCACCGTCCCACGGACATACTGCCATCTTGACGGTGGTAGATCGGTTTAGTAAGATGGCTCATTTCATACCCCTGCCTAAGATCCCGTCAGCTAAGGAGACGGCAGAACTGATTCTGCTCCACGTGTTTCGCATTCACGGACTGGCGACTGATGTGGTTTCCGACCGGGGGCCCCAATTCACCTCTGTGTTTTGGAGGGAGTT
Source organism: Harpagifer antarcticus (assembly GCA_902827135.1). Taxonomy (NCBI): domain Eukaryota; kingdom Metazoa; phylum Chordata; class Actinopteri; order Perciformes; family Harpagiferidae; genus Harpagifer; species Harpagifer antarcticus. Next base: position 90,359 of record CADEHL010000031.1, read on the forward strand.
TTGTGAGCTCATCGGGGCGACGGTTAGTCTCACCTCCGGTTTCCACCCACAGGCCAATGGCCAGACCGAACGGAAGAATCAGGAGATGGAGACCAGTCTCCGCTGCATGGCTTCCGATCATCCCACGACCTGGTCAAAACAACTCCTGTGGGTGGAGTATGCCCACAACACCCTCATCAGTTCCGCTACTGGTCTTTCCCCTTTTCAGTGTGCATACGGTTTTCAACCCCCATTGTTCTCTGCATTGGAGAAGGAGGTTACCTGTCCGTCTGTCCAGGCTTTCATCCGACGTTGTCGGAGGACTTGGAGGCAGGCTCGTACAACTCTGCTTCAGTCTGCTAACCGGTACGCCACATCAGCGAACCGCCGACGAACCAAGGCACCTGTGTACCAGGTAGGCCAGAGGGTGTGGCTTTCCACTCAGAACATTCCCCTTCGGACGGAGTCTAAAAAGTTAGCGCCCAGGTTTATTGGACCCTTCAAGATTGTCAAGGTCATTAATCCTGCAGCAGTTCGACTGAGTTTGCCCCGGAACATGAAAATCCATCCCACCTTCCACGTCTCTAGGATTAAACCTGTCCGGGAGAGTCCTATGGTTTCCGCCGCCCCTCCACCACCACCCCCTAGGATGATCGATGGGGGCCCTACCTACACCCTTCGTCGTTTACTCCGTTCCCGTCTCAGAGGAAGAGGGGTTCAATATTTGGTGGACTGGGAGGGCTATGGTCCTGAGGAGAGGCAGTGGGTTCCGGCTCGTCATATCCTCAACCCTCAGCTCATCCGAGACTTCCACCTGCGTTACCCGGAGCAGCCGTCTAGGACCCACGCTCAACCAGGCGTTAAGCCAGGGAGTACTCATCCGCTACGGACCAGAGGCTTCGTCGAGGAGGAGGGGGAGTCGTCATCGGGCGAGGAGGACGAGGATTTCCAGGAGGGAGAGGCCGAGAGAGCAGTCTCAGACGAGTACTAACCTTTCCCATACCTCCACCTTCCACCCGGTGTCTGTAGGTTTTTTTTTTCTTGAGTCTCTTTTTTTTGTTTTTTTTAGTATTGTTTAGACGTCTGGAGCCGTCCATTAAGGGGGGGGTTCTGTCACAGTCTGCTTTCTCACTCACCTATTTTCTGCATTATCATTCCTTAGTCACCTGGTAGTCACACCCTGTCTCTCTCTCTCTCTCACTCTGTTACACCCATCAGCTCCATTAGTATTTAGGCCCACTTCACCTTCACCTCAGTGCCAGATCGTACTTTGCAGCATGCTTGTCTTTCCCGCACTACTCCTCAGATTGCTCTCCCGGTTTCGACCCTGCCTGTCCCTGACCAGCCTGCCTCGCCTGCTCCCTGACCCGTTCTGTACCTGCGACTCCCGTCCTGCCTTCTCCCGGAACCCTCGCCTGTCCCTGACCAGCCTGCCTCGCCTGCTTCCTGACCCGTTCTGTGCCTACGACTCCCGTCCTGCATTCTCCCGGAAACCTCGCCTGTCCCCGACCAGCCCTTTGCCTACTATCTGCCGTGTTGTCTCCTACCAGCCGATTGCCTCTAATAAAGCTGGGTACCGACTATCTCTGGTTTCCCGTGTTCTGCATTTTGGTCCTCAGCTCGTTTGTGACAACTGGATTATCCTGATCCCACCAGAGGGGTGGATTTCCAGTGGATTACCAGAGAAAAATGTACTGTACAATTTATAAAAAAATATGTTTCAATTTAAAAAAGATGGCAAAGTTTGTTAACTGAAATAATAAAAAAAATAATAAAAAAAAAAAAAAAATGTTGATGACATAAATGTTTATGCTCATAAAATTATCACAACAAAGATTGTCAATCACAAATGTAATTTTGATTAAAGAAAAAATATCTTCAACAAAAAAAAAGTCCATCATCTGTCATCACCTTTCAAAAGTAATTGCGGACAATAGATGTCTCTGCAATGTGGTCTCTTGTCTTCCTTGTATTATTTTTCATATCCACTAGATGGCGATCGGTAGGATTAAAGCACTGATATTCAGGATCTAGTCATCTTGAAAAGTCGTAATCTGGATCAGGGTGATCCTATCCTGAATTGCTTTGAAATACTGGGACAAAATCTGGCCGACTTGTCTGATCCTGGATCACAAAACATGGGATTTCAAAATCTGATCGGATCTGATTGGGAATAAAAGTTTTGAACTACTGGGCCTGGAGATTGGGGATTACAAGTTAATTAGCCATTTTGTTTTTGTAAAGAACAGGTGAACTCCTTTTAAATGTTTTGTTTACTTTTACTGTATATTACAGACAGAATGACAGAACCTACTGTATGTTGCCAGCTCAGTTTTGAAGCTAGAGTTAAGAGAATTGCATCATTAGGAAACATGGGTATAATGACTTAAAGCAAAAAACAAGCACACTGAAACAGAGCAAAGAATTTCAGTGAAAAGCACCAGGCAAACATTTTTACTCTGAATTGACTCCACTTAAGAGATGTTTTGGAAACAGCGCTCTCGGCGATGGAGCTACCACACTGACCAGCGTTCCAGAGAGCTGCCGCACTGACGGAGAGAATGAAGCTGAGAGGAAGAACATGACTAAGGAAGGAGGAGTATGAAAAAGAAGAGGAGAGAAATACGTGGAGAAAAGACTGATAAGAGAGAGGCAGAAGAGGGTACATGTCAATGAATGAAGTGCTCAAATGCGAACTAGGGGCTATAACAAAAATCATACAAAGTTACTTGGACCATGTTCTTTTTGCTTTCTCTAATACTTAATTACACCAGCATGCAAACAGCTGACTCAGTTACCTGATGGATATCAAGGTAGGCCTTAATTAGAAGCAGCTGAGACCGGGCAGCAGACTGTAGAACTGCATTTGTGAACACACAAAGGGAGACTCAGGGACTTCTACTTTGTATCTACTTTTGCAGATTGTTGCTTCTCACTGCAAACTCTCCAACTCATATCTTTCAAAACCAACTACTTCAAGTTAAAGGACATGTCCAACCCCAAAAATAGGACGTACGTGCACAAATCCTCAGTTAAAATTGGGAAACACAAAGTGCTCTATCATTTTTTGAATGGGCAATTGTTTAATGGTGCATTCAGAAGGTCCTTGTCAACGTTGGAAAGTGAAATAAGTCGCATCCAGGTTCTTGTCACTCAGTTGTAAATGTACAACATGCACTAGAGAAAGTGAGGCGTTAACTCACCTTCTTGTTACATTACATTACATTACATTACATTGCATTTAGCAGACGCTTTTGTCCAAAGCGACTTACAATAAGTACATACGACCAGGAAGACACAGCCCAGAAGAAAAACAGAATCATATAAGTACAACAGGTATCATAGAGCCACACATTTCAAGTGCTACTCAGCTGGCTATAGATAGGCCAGTCCTATGTTAGTATATAAGTGCTTTGTCAGCTGGCTATAGATAAGCCAGTCCTATGTTAGTATATAAGTGCTTTGATAGTAATTCTATCGCTCGAAGTGGAATCTAAAGAGATGCGTTTTCAGTCTGCGCCGGAAGATGTGCAGGCTTTCTGCCGTCCTGATGTCAATGGGGAGCTCATTCCACCATCTTGGAGCCAGGATAGCAAACCCACGTGTTTTTGCTGATGGGAACTTGGGTCCACCTCGCAGCGAGGGTGCAGCGAGTCGTTTGGAAAAATAACTAATAACTACAACAAATTTTTTTTTGTTCAAAATATATTGAAGTTAATGGTCATGTGTGTATCATTTGTTATGAAATGTAATTTAGTTCAAATTAAATTGTGGAAATGAACCCCATTTCAACTGGTATTTCTCAAATTGCCCTAGGTTTTTGTAACATTCTGCAGCCCCATCAAAGAAAATTGTAGTTATTAGTTATTTTTCCTCATGGAAAATTGTGTTTTAGAACAGCTTTTGTATAGGAATAAATAAAAGGGAGTGTACTGTCCTTGAAATCAACCTCCCAACACTATTTGCATGAGGCACATGCACACTCAAGACAACACATTCAAAAACACGGTCATTGTGGTGAGTGGAATGAGCTCCCCATTGACATCAGGACAGCAGAAAGTTTACACATCTTCCGGCGCAGACTGAAAACTCATCTTTTTCGACAACACTTCGAGCGATATAATTACTAAGAAAGCACTTATATACTAATAAAGGACTGGCTAATCTATAGCCAGTTGAGTAGCACTTGAAATGTTTTGGCTCTATGAAACCTGATGTACTTATATGACTCTGTTTTCTTCAAGTTTGTATCTACTTGGTCGAATGTACTTATTGTAAGTCACTTTGGATAAAAGCGTCAGCTAAATGCAATGTAATGTAATGAACACAAAGCAATTACTTGAGTTGAATTATTGCTGGACATTTGTAAAATAATCACTCAAATAATTATTTAGTTCAAGACAGTTTGATTTTAATCATACTTGACATAACCAAAGTAACCTACTGTCTCTCTCGTTCCAAACAGATCAACAGAAAAGTGCTGCCTTAAATAGAGGCTCGGTCATTCAAAACAGGTGTTGCTAATTGGACCATGTACTGCATGGGTGAAAATAATTTCTTATCATTTAAAATGTCATTGATTAGGGCTTTCATTTAGCAATAGCAACATATGATGATTTATTTGATTTATTGTGTTTAATTATTTTAAGATGTACCTTATGCAAATAGTGATGACATCTTCGTCATACACAGTTCCAACATTTTGCTTTGGGACACAAAATGACCACAACAAATGTCCCGAGCAACTTTGTCTGTGCTTTGCACCATTTCCCAATGAACACAGTGTTCTACATCAACATATACTGTATTTAAAGTACCAAACTACAACCATAAATAGGGAGCAAATACATTGAGCATATCAATATAATGCAATGTCATCTGAAATTACAACCACGAGGTATTTGTTAGAAACAATTAAAAATAAGCTTCGAAAACATAAATCTTGTAAAAAAATCGAAATCTTGTTTTATTGAAGGATAAAGTGCCAGAGATTGTTGTAACGTACACACCTACATGATTTCCATTGGCTGTCATTTCAAGCAAACAAAGTGATGGAGAATCCTGACTTTGTGATGGAGAATGATCGTGTAGACTTGATTGATTTTTTTGTTTGTGATATGATGATGATATGGTGATAATTCGGGTATCGTCATGTAGAGGAAAGATGACGCCCACTGCACTGCTCCAACCCCACTTAGGTTTTTTTTTCAGACTACAACACACTCCTGTTTGATATAGCAATGTCAACCAATGATTGACGTTTGCTTAGTTTCCCACTATTGCCGATGCAGTTAAGGACAGTAACGGAGTGTCCACACAGCAGCGTGCGTTGGCGCTTGGCGGTGGGCGTGTCTGAAGCTTGGGGATTTTTTGCGAGCGCCGCGACCAACAACCAATCACCTGAATCTCCCGCCCCCGACATACAAAGCAATAGCAATGTTAAAACGAAGTAAACTGGATATAAAATCCCCAAACAGGCGAAAACCTACCAGTTTCACCCACTGTCTCTGCCACCTCCCTCCATGCCTCGCTCCTCCGGTTTGTATCCTGGTAGATGAACAGAGACTGATCATACAGCACCGGGTGATTCACTACCGCTATAATGAATTTTCCCTCCATTTTTTGGAATATGAGGAAATGACCTGCGTAGTCTCTCCCAGCATACATGCGGTTTGATTGGCTAGCGCTTGTACTGGCAGATTTGCATAAACTGGATTTCATTGGCTGACGCTTCTGCCGAGGCGCCAAAAGTTGAACATTGCTCAACTTTTGAAGCGAGCAACGCCAGCAACGCTCCACGTTACTTCCCAAAATGCAGTTCTGCTAAAAGTGACGTCACCCCATTCAAAGTGAATGGGCAGAAGCGTTGGAAGCTTCAACGCATGCCGCTGTGTGGACGGGCCATTAAAGGCCCGGGGCTCAGAGCAGGAGTCCATGTTAATGACGATCCCCTGCTGAGGCAAAACCAGCCTTAGAACGGCTCGTGTTGGCTCCATCTTACTAATCACGGATCCATGGCTCCACTGGGTGTAATTGAGGGAGTGTGCTTGACAGGAGAAAAAACCCTTCAGATGTCAAGGTGATCTTTTTGCCTCATTGCTATTGAAAATATGTAGAGAAGCTAGGTATTTTATTTTGTTATGTCACCTCTTACTTTAAACTCATATGAGTATTTACACTGAACAAAAATATAAACGCAACACTTTTGTTTTTGCTCCCATTTTTCATGAGATGAACTCAAAGATCTAAAACATTTTCTATATACACAAAATAACCATTTCTCTCAAATATTGTTCACAAATTTGAAAAAATCTGTGAGAGTGAGCACTTCTCCTTTGCCGAGATACTCCATCCCACCTCACAGGTGTGGCATATCAAGATGCTGATTAGACAGCATGATTATTGCACAGGTGTGCCTTAGGCTGGCCACAATAAAAGGCCACTCTGAAACGTGCAGTTTTGCTTTATTGGGGGGGTCTGGGGGGGTCCGAAAACCAGTCAGTATCTGGTGTGAGGGGTAGGGTTAGGGTTAGGGTAATGTTGTGAATCGAGTGGCCTGTGTTCGTCGTCCATAATATACGCCTGCCCATACCATAACCCCACCACCACCATGGGCCACTCGATTCACAACATTACCCTACCCCTACCCCTAACCCTACCCCTCACACCAGATACTGACTGGTTTTCGGACCCCCCCAGACCCCCCCAATAAAGCAAAACTGCACGTTTCAGAGTGGCCTTTTATTGTGGCCAGCCTAAGGCACACCTGTGCAATAATCATGCTGTCTAATCAGCATCTTGATATGCCACACCTGTGAGGTGGGATGGATTATCTCGGCAAAGGAGAAGTGCTCACTATCACAGATTTGTTCAGATTTGTGAACAATATTTGAGATAAATGGTTATTTTGTGTATATAGAAAATGTTTTAGATCTTTGAGTTCATCTCATGAAAAATGGGAGCAAAAACAAAAGTGTTGCGTTTATATTTTTGTTCAGTGTATGAAGTCACCTTCGATGTCATTGTTTGTGGTTGTTTTCTAAAGTTTCTGCAATCAGTTTTGCTACTGGTTTATGTGTGTCATGTGTTTTGATAGCACAGACCTATTTAAGGCCTAGGAGTTATAACATATGAAGCAAAACTGGCCAATAAATATAAGGTTAATTTAAAGGCATCATTCACTGCAGCAGCTTTTCTTTTCTTTAAACGTATGGCAGTCTGTCTCAAACACTGTATCAAGTCGGTTAAAATGTAGTTTAAAAAAAACTGCTGTGAATCAAAACCAATGACTTCCTGGGGAATTGTCTGCTATAACATTACATGCATTTATATAATGGGCTAAATCTTAAGAATCAGTGCCATGTCCTTTTTCTGAAATGTCTCAAAGTCAGTAATAAACCATCAAGTACTTTTTTCCATTTTATTATGCATACACACACGCATCACAAGCTATTTGGTTTGCAATCTTATTCAAAGCGAGAGAAGCAGTGGAGGACATCAATCATAAGGTTGACGGATGTAGTCGTGGCGAGTTGATCACTCACCAGCACCTGTTCTGTTTCCCATGAACCCCACTGCTTCCTGTTGAAAAGAGGATGTTGCAACAACTCTGCTTCCCGCTGTTTGTTTTCACGGGAAAAATGAGAGACAGTTACTGCCAATATGCATTCAGTCCAGGAAGGCTGATGTGAAGTGAAACTGGAAACAACAATAAAAATTTGACTTGCAAATGTTGTCATGCTTCTTTCACAGAAAAACATCATATTAGAGATTGACCAATTCTTATTGCTTATTTTCTTGTAAAACCAATTAAACCAAAGTGAATATTCCCATCTTTATGCATGTTCTGCATATTTGTATATAATTGAATACTTGCCTGCAAAAAAACATTCAATATTCAATTGACACTTGAATGTCAAGAATGGCAAGTTAATTACTTGTTAGTGAAGCAAGTAATTAACAGGAACCTTTAAACAAATGTATATTTACCCATCAAAATCGTTTTTCAATAAATATTTTACCCCACTGCCTTTCGGGCTTTCATGCTCAAATGCGCAGCGAGTGTGAATGACATTTGCACAGGCTTGTGGGTAAGGCCTGGGTCAACTTGCAAATCAATCTGAGTGTTTTAATCTGTGTGCAGTAACATGATGGCAGGCATTTTACACTCCAGCACAATTAATACTGTGTTAGCAAAGTCAGCAGGTTGTCAATCACAATAAATATACTAAATTGACTTTAGAATACATTCTTGTTCCTGTCAAAAGATAATTGCATTGATCTATGGGAAACAGAAACACCATGGCATTTAAAAACAAACACAATTGACCTGGGCTGTGTGTAACGGAGTTACACATGTGTATACATAATTGTTAGTTATAAATTACGATTTACAATAGGTTGTGAATTTTATTTCAATGAGATTGTTTCCTTTTAATATTTTTGAGTATTGTTTCTAGTGGGAACACTTTCCCGTTGCACATCGTTTTCTACTTCCTGTATGTCATTTCCGCTTTCCCCTCACATTGAAGTGGGCACTGCTGAGGATGTGCAACGTGGATGTAAAGAGAATATTGTTCTCAGAATAAATGCCAGAAAAGACACACGGATGCTTCACTGTCGTTTCCTGATTGATAACAGGTCGCTTACGGTTGTCAAGTGCCAACATCAACTATGCAATATATTAGACCTTAAGTACTTTGTCAGACTTAATATTTATCTGTTGATACCCCCAATGTTTTTGTCGTATTCAAAAGAAGACCTTAACTTAAAGTATTCTTTAATGTTTAAATAAAGCCTTATTAGTTTGTCTGTTTTGCACATCCTCCTGTTAATATCTGTGGACGTCCTTCACTAGCTGTTTTATTGTAGAGATCACTACAGTATCTTCTTGATATGTTATATTCTATATTTATGTCATTGACCTTCTACTTTCCCCCTATTTTGTATGTAGGCTACTCTTAATATTTAAATGTTTTCATCAAATATAACATATTCAACAACAAAATTCAATAATGTGCTTTAACCACTAGGAGGTGAGGGTTAAAAAAACAGTGGTGTAGTTAATAAAACATAATAATATCAAACATAATATGACTATTAACTTCATTGTGAAATTAAAACAGAACGGTAAAGAAAAATACAGTTTCAGTCTCTCGATTTGAAGCTTATGCATTGTGCCATGAACTTGTATACACCTGTAAAAGTCAACTGGTGACGAGTTGGAAAGGTAGTTTCTGAAGATGCTACAAATAACACCACAATTATACAATACAATTTGTACCAGAGGTGGGGACTCGAGTCACATAACTTGACTCGAGTCCCACTCGAGTCGTATATTTTTGGACTTGAGACTCGCTTGACTAACATTGATAAAAGACTTGACTTGACTTTGACTTGGTATTCATGACTTGAGACTTGACTTAAGCTTGAGACAAATGACTTGAAAGGACTTGACTTTTTTAAATTAAATATTTGCGTTTGTTTTTGTATTGAAATATTACGTTTAGTTTTTTCGAAATGTGATTGGGTGATTATAGCGCCATGCGCGCAAACCTGGCAACCCACTAGGAGGCAGGAGTGTCAGTTAACATGGCTGTTGTTTTTGTTTGTAGAAGTGCATCGTTCTTTGATTTATTGTAAAATGAATCTGAACTTTTTGATCTGTTATGATGATAAACTGAAGCAATTTCAAAATGAACCCAATTAAGTGAGTTTTAAATCGTCCTACTTAGTTTATAAGGAAATTATGAAGAGGAACAAATTAAATGATTTGAAAATGATATTTATGTAGGTGCTGATGCTGTTGGCGGTTCTAGTGTTAACATACATTTAAATTAAATATGTGTGCCGAGACTACTGCAACTCCCTCCTGGTTGGTCTACCTGCATGTGCCATCCGACCTCTGCAGCTCTTCCAGAATGCAGCGGCTCGTCTGGTCTTCAACCTTCCTAAATTCTCCCACACCACTCCGCTCCTCCGCTCCCTTCACTGGCTCCCGGTAACTGCTAGAATCCACTTCAAGACACTAGTACTTGCATACCATGCTGCGAATGGATCTGGCCCTTCCTACATCCAGGACATGGTTAAACCGTACACCCCAGCACGTGTACTCCGCTCTGCATCAGCCAAACGACTCGCTGCACCCTCGCTGCGAGGGGGACCCAAGTTCCCATCAGCAAAAACACGTGGGTTTGCTATCCTGGCTCCAAAATGGTGGAATGAGCTCCCCATTGACATCAGGACAGCAGAAAGCCTGCACATCTTCCGGCGCAGACTGAAAACTCATCTCTTTCGACTCCACTTCGAGCGATAGAATTACTAACTAGGCACTTATATACTAATAAAGGACTGGCTTACCTAAAGCCAGCTGAGTAGCACTTGAAATGTTTGGCTCTATGATACCTGATGTACTTATATGATTCTGTTTTCTTCAGGGTTGTGTCTTCCTGGTCGTATGTACTTATTGTAAGTCGCTTTGGATAAAAGCGTCAGCTAAATGCAATGTAATGTAATAATGTAATGTGTAATGGCAAATGCCATATATGATTTTCTTACCTGGAATTCTGCCTTCTTGAACAGACTTTTTGATTGAGTCCTAGCTATATTGTCTGCAGTTCTAGGGTTAATATGAATCTAATATGATTGTCATCGGTCTAAATTAGATTTCAAATGATTAACTGTGTATGTAATGAAGATCATAGTGTGGGTTGAATCCATTTTCATAACCACTGTATTTTTAACTGATTTAAATGCAGAAACTGGGCTTATTCATCAGAATGATGTATTTGTTTATTTGTTTATTTTATTAGGATCCCCATTAGCTGGTGCATAACAACAGCTAATCTTCCTGGGGTCCACAAATAACATAAAACAGGACATTTGACAGTACATTACAAGACATTGATACAAATCATGTACGGCATCAATTTTCCTTCAAACAGTGACTTTCGTATCAACCATCACATACAGCTTATTTTTTTATTCCCCATTTCCTTGGCATGTGTTTAAAAAACCTATATGAATCGGTGTGCGGTATGACTTGACTTGACTTGCTTGACTCTCACCACAGTGACTTGGGACTTGCTTGATACTTGTAGGTCAAGACTTGAGACTTGCTCATGACTTGCACATGTAAGACTTACTCCCACCTCTGCATTGTACCATGAACCTGTATACAACTGTAAACGTCAACTGGTGAGGAGTTGGAAAGGTAGTTTCTGAAGATGTTACAAATAACACACAGCATACAATGCCATAATAACTTTGTATTATTAGTGTAGGACACTTATGTATGTATAACATCTGAAGATGTGTAGTTTTATTCATTTTTTCACATAATTGTACAGGATATTGCTATACTATTTCAGATATTGTAGTTCTATAGAAATATTATAGCTGATCATGTATATATATTATAAATGATATATATATAATGTAATATATCAGATATTAATGTGTATGCACATTAATATCTGATTTGTAAAACATCATAGACAGAAAGGTACAGTATATCCGTCATTTAATCGTAAGCTATTGAAATTGTGATTCCATAGATGTGTCTCCCATCACCCAAAACCCCTGAATATTCTCTCAACTCAGTGTTTACATTGTTATATTCAAAGAAAATCAGTAATATCTTTCAAAACTACAAGTCCCTTTCTATCAGATGTGCACTGTTATGGTGTAAATATAGCCTATCTACCAATTGGATCATATAGATAGAAATAGAAAAGTCAGCCAAATTAGTATTACACTCGGAATAAAGTATTATTTTCTTTTTTTTAAAAATGTTTTCGGATTTCATATCGCATAAACACCATATCCCAACCTGCACTGCGGCCAAAACATCCAATCGACGAGCTCCAACGATAGCTGGGGATTATGGGTAGTTCGATGTTTTAGCCTATCAAAAACTCTGAAAAAAATGTGTCTCTCAGAATCGAAAGGGAAAAACCGATGGGAAAAACACAAAAGTATTGTACATAATTCAAACCAATTAATGTTGTATAATTAACGAGGATAAACTGATGTTTTTAGTGGATGAGTACTGGAGGGGAATACGGTTTTATTATGAAAAACTTTGAGACCAGAAATACTGTTTTCACCCTGTGAGGGTTGACACTAACTTTACATGGACGCTGCCTCATATAAACAATCTCCTGGCAAGACCTCAAATCATCTTCGTAATATCTATCAAACTATAGATCCTACACATCCACTGGACGTGGATTCTAAAAGTACAATATACACTTCTCGCTAGAAATCTAATCAAAAAGCATTTTAATGGCCAAACTATCCTACAATTTAGGATTTTCCAGAGAGGGTTATTTGTGAATAAGCGACCCTCCATAGCGTTTGCATTCAACGGGAGCACAAGAGGTCGAAAACCTTAAAACTTGATTATAGTTCATAATAAGCGCTTCAACAATCGACCTATTTGGTCGTAATAAGGGCTTGAACAATCAACCTATTTGGTCGTATGAGTTGGAGGACTTGTTGGAATTAATACATGTCCATCCCTGTGTTTACCCTTATTGATGTTGTTGCTAACACACATGAATTTCCCTACGTAGATAAATAAAGGTCAATCTTATCTTATCTTAAATGATCAACCTATGATTAACGTGGGAAATAAAAATGAAACAACCAGATCATGAAAATATTGTCATCTTTAAACAAGGACTAAACAATGCAGTAGGCACCACACCTTCCACATTGCACATGGCCATTTCATGTATTGGTTATTTACTTTTTATTGTTATTGAGGGTCCAAATTAGCCTAGCCTATTTCATCAATTTTATATTCCCACTGAAGCAATGTTAACCTAAATGGTCGTTCTTCAATATACAAAACACTCAGCTTGGGTATAAAATGTAATATAAAAACATTGATTAGTGAAGCATTGAGCAAATGATAAAGGCATATCAGTAATTTTCTGCTAGAATGCTTCGTACGCAGTGTTTCTTCCTTTCAAAAGGAAGACTAATAGGACACATAAATGTACTTTCACATAAGCCATAGTTTATAATACTATAAAACTGATTAGGTAAGAGGTTATTAAAAGGAGACAGTTTAATTTACACAATTAGACGGGAAGTGTTTACGTCACCTGAATAATTCCTTTTAATGACATCATGCACTGACTAGTTGAACAAACACACATACGAGAATAAAACAAACTTGAAAGATAAAGAGGCCATAGATTTCTGTCCCTTCCTGTCCTGTCCTCCCTCTGCCTCGGGGCCCTGAGCGATGGCTCTCAGTAACTTATGTGACGGGGAAGTTATCGCCATGATTGATGGAGCCCCAAAGGAATCAATGGCATGCATTCCCCCCCGACGGGAAGAAAAATGCCTACATATTTCAGAGCCATTAACTGACCACAGTTACCATACTCAGGGCAATGTTTCTCAATTTGACCTGCCTCCTCGTATCAGCAGGTAATTTGGGCTAGATATTAAAAAATAGATACCGAATGCAAAGGTGCAGCACTCTCTGCTGAAAGAGTCTGACGCGGCCCATTTCTTCGGTCAAAGGAAATTTGTTAACAGCGTCTGCTAGATCTCTACTATCCCGTTTTTTAAGTGATAGTGTTTACAGGCAGGCTTGATGATTTATGACCTTGCCGCCCACAATCGTATATCTCTCTCCTACTCTGAGATACCACATGTAAAGCAAAGTCAATTAAATGAGTGGGTGACATGGTGTTTTATCAGACGGGGCAACAGCGCAAATGGAGGAACTACCTTGGTCAGTCATTTGACCTTTAATTATCTTCCCTCAAAACTGGATTAGATAAAGCTTTGCACTCAATGAAAACATGTTGTTATCTATCCTTTCAATTACCCCGGCCCTTTGATGAGGAGGAAGAGGGATTACATTTGAAAGAAGGGGAGAAAAAAAGGTTTGGACCTTTCTTGTAAGTGTAGGATTAGGCATGTTATTTGTAATGCAATGGTTATTTCAAAGTTATGTTTGATATTTAACTTATGCTATCTGTTTCCTTCTGTATTGTTCATTATACAACAGTGTCCATGCATGTCTGTGTTATGCTTATCAAACTCTTTTTCTAAAAAAAAAACCTGCCTTTGCGGTAGTGTTGCTAACATAAGGACTCACTTATGACCTACACTAGGAAAAGGGATTTATTTGTCAGTTCATTTGTTCATCAATCTAAAGAGTCAAGCAAATATATTTTGTCTGAATTTTTTGGTTGGAAAACACACCTTCTTTTGTAAATAAATTCCCCATTTAAAATGTCAAATTGTCATTTGTTAAAATAGAGGCTTACAAATAGTTTGCCTGATGTTAATGAACTATTCCTTACAAAACTTATATATTTCAGAATAGATCATTAGATCATCATAAACAAAATAAAATACACAAAATTGACAGTAAGAGGTCCAAATGAACAACCAAATGGATCATAATAGAATGAGTCGAGTACAAACTATCCACTTATTCGGATGGCAAACTCCATTTCAGTTACGACGGTACATGAAAGCCCCAAAAGACATAATACTGAGATTAATCACAGCATTTGTATGCAAAGCAATGGCACTGTAAACAAAATTAACAAAGCAGGTGAGAGGGCCAATGAGGGCCTTCCCAGTGACAGCAGAGCATTATTGTCACAATACACACTATGATATTTCCTCCTTGGCATTGCATGTCATTATGAGGCCAGAGCAGCTTGGGCTCTATTAATTAACTTGGCAGAGGCAACATTTGGTTTTTGTTCAGCAAAGGGTGCACAAGGGTGTTTTAGGGATGTTAAATGAGGGCTCGGGAACAGGGGAGTGCTTGCACCAGATTCAGGGAAAATTACAGCCAGTCAAACCACGAGGGAAGGAGCCTCTTCTGGAAGTGCTCTGTAATTTAACATGGCTGTCAATCACAGCTCCTAAAGGACCCCTAAATCCCTGCTCTGTAGTGGGGATAAAACAACAACGCCATGGATTGGCGACAGCTCTGTAAACGTTCTCCAAAACCCTGAAAAACAGATGTACAACATTCAAAGTCTAAATATATGTAAATGGGAAGACAGTCTTGAAAGCAGGCCAAATTGCCATGCTCAGTTTCCCAGCAAATGCACATATCTACTTTAACTGTGGAACATAAACAACCACATTATGTTACAGAGGTAAGCAATTATAAAACTGACTTTGAGTTTGGACTGACCTGTTCACTGGTGCAAAAAAAAAGAAAAAAGCTTCTGGCAATGACCTTTCCTTGTGTTCGGGTTAATGACGATGTGTAAACAAATATTCTATTTCTGGTTCTATGTACTTTTGGGATTTCATTTTGAGTCAGTTCATTTAACTTTAACCAAGCAAAGGTTACCAAATCTTTCAGCAGCTGATGTATGTTTGGACAATCTGAAAACACTGTGGCAATGTGAGAAACCAACAGAGAATAATAATGAGGTTTAAATAGGTATTTGGAATAACAGTGAACAATTATGTTGTTTTAATTTAACAGTGTTCATCTAATGTTAATAGATATTGACAGTTGTGATATGCATGGACAAAAACAACACATTTGACCTGTCTATTATGTTGCCATTTCATTATTAATTTCACACCACTTAATTCCCCCGATTAACATTTATTTTGACAATCATTGCAACAACATCCCTTTAAACTTTCAGGGCACTTGTCCTATAGTGTTTACAGATATGGGGAAAAAAACACAGTTACATGCACTTCAATCAAAGGGAAAATAGGACTAAGAAGTTGAAGATGAAAATGTTTTCTTTTTGTTCACCGGTCCGCCCACTAAGAGGCTCAAGGGTTAAAGGATGCATTTGCAAAGACCTTTCTTCAGACCTTTTGAATAAGAAAAGGACATTTAAAAAAATTCTACTTTAATTTCATGTTTTTAAATAATTTGCAATGCACAGTAAATGTACGTTCATCTGTATGTTGCAAGGCATTTATCATGTAAATATAGAACATAGTTTTGGTTTACTTTCTAAAACTTGACTGTTATGTGAACCTACAGTACACAAACCTTATTTCAATCAGGAGGAGACATTTTTAGTTTAAAGAACATTTAATGAGACGTGCCCGATATGAAATAAATGTCAATATTCTTTGGCCATTAGACCCCAATCCTGATACTGTACATCTTAAGGGGGTAGTGCAGCCATAACATTAACGCCTGAAATCACAGCTGTCTGCAGGAAAAAGGAGAACCATTTTTAAATTTGACTGCATCACAATGAATGGCTGCTGAAGATTTTGGTAACATGTATTTGGTGAAGAGTGGACGCCTGACATGATCTAATTATATGCACTTGCAAAGATTCATTGCATGACATGAGAAGTAAGTATAAATCACTGAAAACTGCAGTCATTAAACCGCTCTTAAAAAAGAATAATCTAGATGCTTCAGTAATGAACAATTACAGGCCCATATCAAACCTCCCATTTCTAGGTAAAATCATTGAAAAAGTTGTTTTTCAACAGTTGAGTAACTTCTTGCATTTAAATAACTGTTTGGATGTATTCCAGTCAGGCTTTCGTCCAAACCACAGCACTGAGACTGCTCTTGTAAAGGTCTTTAATGACATCCACTTAAACACAGACAGTGGCAGAACTTCAGTGTTAGTATTATTAGATCTCAGTGCTGCGTTTGACACTGTTGACCACAGCATATTACTAGACCAACTGGAAAACTGGGTGGGACTTTCGGAAACAGTCCTAAATTGGTTTGAATCCTACTTAAAGGACAGAAACAACTTTGTTTCTATAGGTAAATACACATCTGAGTTGACAAATATGACATGTGGGGTACCTCAAGGCTCCATCTTGGGGCCCCTTCTCTTTAACGTCTACATGCTACCACTGGCTCAGATGATGAGGAACAACAAAATAAGTGACCATAGCTATGCGGATGACACACAAATTTACGTGACAATTTCACCAGGAGACTATGCTCCAATTCAAACACTGAGTAAGTGCATTGAACAAATCATTGACTGGATGTGTCAGAACTTTCTCCAATTAAACAAAGATAAAACTGAGGTAATGGTTTTTGGAGCCAAGGCAGAACGTATACAAGTTAGCGATGAGCTTCAGTCTGCAATGTTCAAAACAACAGATAAAGCCAGAAATCTAGGTGTAGTCATGGACTCCGACCTGAGTTTCAACAGTCACATTAAAACAGTTACTAAATCAGCCTACTATCACCTAAAGAATATATCTAGGATTAAAAGACTAATGTCACAGCAAGATTTGGAAAAACTTGTCCATGCTTTTATCTTCAGTAGACTGGACTACTGCAATGGTGTCTTCACAGGTCTCACTAAAAAATCTATTAGAAAGCTGCAGCTGATTCAGAACGCTGCTGCTCGAGTCCTCACTAACACTAAGAAAGTGGATCACATCACTCCTGTTCTGAAGTCTTTACACTGGCTTCCTGTGTGTCAAAGAATAGATTTCAAAATACTGCTGCTGGTTTATAAAGCACTGAATGGTTTAGGCCCAAAATACATTTCTGACCTCCTGCTAAATTATGAACCATCCAGATCTCTCAGGTCTTCAGGGACTGGTCAGCTTTCTGTCCCCAGAGTCAGAACTAAACGTGGTAAAGCAGCGTTCAGTTATTATGCTCCAAACATCTGGAACAAACTCCCAGAAACCTGCAGGTCCGCTGCAACTCTGACTACTTTTAAATCCAGACTGAAGACTTTTCTTTTTGTCGCTGCTTTTAATTTAACTATTCATATCTTAGACTGCACTGTAACTTTTATCCATGTATTTTTTCTTTTAATGTTTATTTTATTCGCTTTTCTTTTTAATGATTTTAAATGCCATCTTCTTAATGTCTTTCATTTTTTGTAAAGCACTTTGAATTGCCTTGTGTTGAAAAGTGCTATATAAATAAACTTGCCTTGCCTTGCCTTAATTAATAATAAACTGTGTCAAACTGTCACGGTTGAGTGAAGGAAGCAGGACCCAAGCGCAGATAACTCTGATAAACCTTTATTTCAAGGCTAATGGAATGAAGACAGACAAAAACAGAACACTCACCGGTGAATTCTGTCACCAACAAAAGAAGCACCGACACTGAACACAGCACGAGACAAGACTAAATACAGGGAGGGATAATTACAAGACACAGGTGAACACAATCGGCTAACGAGACACAGGTGAGGAGGGAGGAGAAAACACAAGAGCCACAGGTGAACACAATTAGCTAACGAAACACAGGTGAGGAGGGAGGAGAAAACACAGGGACACTAACGACAGGAGGAAAACATGACAGAGAACAGTGAAAACACCCAAACCTAGACAGAACTGTGACAGAACCCCCCCCTCAAGGGACGGATTCTAGACGTCCCTACACCCCAAAACAAAAATCCAATAAAGTCAGCAGGGTGGGTGGAGGGGGTCCGGAGGCGGGGACTAAGCTGACCGCCCAGGAGCCCAGTAGGGGACCAGGAAGGGATCTCGGGCGGACGGCCCGGGGGCACGGCAGAAGCCGAGAAGGGGGACTCGGGCGGACGGCCTGGGGGCAAGGCAGAGTCCATGGTGGGGCGAAGGCCACAGCGGGCGAACTCCGGGGGCCGAGCATGAGGGCGAAGGCAGCGGCAGGAAGAGTCAGGGGGCCGGGCTCGAGGACGAGGGCAGCGGCAGGAAGAGTCAGGGGGCCGGGCTCGAGGACGAGGGCAGCGGCAGGAAGAGTCAGGGGGCCGGGCCCGAGGACGAGGGCAGCGGCAGGAAGAGTCAGGAGGCCGGGCCCGCGGACGAAGACCGCGGCTCACAGAGGGTCGGGATCGAGGGCGAAGACCAGACAGCTCCGGAGGCCGGGCAGGACCCGGTGTCGGCCGGACAGGAACCGGAGCCGGCGGGACAGGCTTCGGCAGGATCCCCCACGGAAGAGGACCAGGAGTTGGCAGGACCCCCAGCAGGAGAGCGGTTGGCGGGACCTCCGACGAGACAGGACAAAGGGTTGGCAGTACCCCCGGCAGGAGAGTAGACGGCGGGACCTCCAACGGCACAGGACATGGGGTTGGCAGGACCCCCGGCAAGAGAGTAGACGGCGGGACCTCCAACGGAACAGGACATAGGGTTGGCAGGACCCCCGGCAGGAGAGTAGTCGGCGGGACCTCCAACGGGACAGGACATGGGGTTGGCAGGACCCCCGGCAGGAGAGTAGTCGGCGGGGCCTCCAACGGGACAGGACATGGGGTTGGCAGGACCCCCGGCAGAAGAGTAGTCGGCGGGGCCTCCAATGGAACAGGACATAGGGTTGGCAGGACCCCCGGCAGGAGAGTAGTCGGCGGGACCTCCAACGGGACAGGACATGGGGTTGGCAGGACCCCCGGCAGGAGAGTAGTCGGCGGGGCCTCCAACGGGACAGGACATGGGGTTGGCAGGACCCCCGGCAGGAGAGTAGTCGGCGGGGCCTCCAACGGGACAGGACATAGGGTTGGCAGGACCCCCGGCAGGAGAGTAGTCGGCGGGGCCTCCAACGGGACAGGACACAGGGTTGGCAGGACCACCGGCAGGAGAGTAGTCGGCGGGGCCTCCAACGAGACCGGACAAAGGGTTGGCAGGACCCCCGGCAGGAGAGTAGTCGGCGGGACCTCCAACGGCACAGGACATAGGATTGGCAGGACCCCCGGCAGGAGAGTAGTCGGCGGGGCCTCCAACGGGACAGGACCCAGGGTTGGCAGGACCCCCGGCAGGAGAGTAGTCGGCGGGGCCTCCAACGGTACAGGACATGGGGTTGGCAGGACCCCCGGCAGAAGACTAGTCTGCGGGACCTCCAACGGGACAGGACACAGGGTTGGCAGGACCCCCAGTGGAACCTCCAACGGTACAGGACATGGGGTTGGCAGGACCCCCGGCAGAAGACTAGTCTGCGGGACCTCCAACGGCACATGAGTAGGGGCTTGAGCGGGGACTCGAGAGAGGGCTCGAGAGGGGACTCGAGAAGGAACTCGAGAGGTGACTGGAGAGGGGACTCGAGAGGGAACTCGAGAGGAGACTCGAGAGATGACTTGAGAGGAGACTTGAGAGGGATCTAGAAAGGGGACTCGAGAGGGAACTTGAGATGGGATGAGGGAAGGGACTAGAGAAGTGACTCGAGGAGGGACTTGAGAAAGGACTTGAGTAGGGACTTGAGAAGTGACTAGAGGTGGGACTGGAGAAGGGACTAGAGAAGGGACTAGGACAGCTGGGGCCACAGCTAAGGCTGGAACCATGGCTGCTGGGGCCAGAACTAGGTCTGGAACCATGACTGCTGGGGCCAGAACTGGGGCCGGAATGATGGCTGCTGGGGCCAGAACTGGGGCTGGAACCATGGCTGCTGGGGCCTGTACTGGGGCCGGAACTATGGCTGTGTGGGCCGGTTCTGTAGCCGGAACCATGACTCTTGGGGCTCGGATTGCTAGCCTGGACTTGCGACTCCTTCTCCTAGAAGCCGCCTGAAGGCTCCGTGGACCTCCAAACGCCAGCCGAGTTCCAGAAAACGCCTCTTGGACAGGAGCAGGAACTGGGGCGGAAGCACTGGTTGACTCCAGACGGAACACACCGAGACGTTTATAGTCCGCAGGCTGGAAATCACACACCCAGATGAAGTTCAACATCCAGTCAGGTAAGAACTTCACCAAGTCCGGTTTCTCCATAGCCAACCGGTGCGCCTCTACCAGAGCGGCCTCCTTCTGCCGAACACTGGACGCTCCCCTCCACCAATCATAGCAGCCAGCCAAAGCAAAGGAAAAATGCTGTAATTGCACCTCAAATGGGTCATCTGCTGGGTCCATCTCTGGTCGGTGCTTTCTGTCACGGTTGAGTGAAGGAAGCAGGACCCAAGCGCAGATAACTCTGATAAACCTTTATTTCAAGGCTAATGGAATGAAGACAGACAAAAACAGAACACTCACCGGTGAATTCCGTCACCAACAAAAGAAGCACCGACACTGAACACAGCACGAGACAAGACTAAATACAGGGAGGGATAATTACAAGACACAGGTGAACACAATCGGCTAACGAGACACAGGTGAGGAGGGAGGAGAAAACACAAGAGCCACAGGTGAACACAATTAGCTAACGAGACACAGGTGAGGAGGGAGGAGAAAACACAGGGACACTAACGACAGGAGGAAAACATGACAGAGAACAGTGAAAACACCCAAACCTAGACAGAACTGTGACACAAACATGAAAACACATAATTGAAATGTAATACAAAAACACAATTACTAGCTTGCAGCGCATACCTGCCATTTAATAAGATGACTTAAATACGTTTTAAAGTACGGTTACCCTAATGTGTTTTTTCTTTTTTAAGGTTTCCGTGAGTGAATTCAAATAGGAAGGACTGGTTTTTGCTCTATGGCCAAAAGAAGCAAATCCATTTTGCTAAGCTCCGCTCTAATTGAAGTAATTAATTTGGGCAAACGGGAGGGTATTATGGTAATGCCTAGAAAAAAAAATCAGTTTCTATGCATAATGTGGGAAGTGCTGGGTTTAGTAATACTTCAATGCGGAAAGCAAGGTTTTATGCTTGTACTGTAATGTGTGTGTGCGTGTGCGTGTGCGTGTGCGTGTGTGTGTGTGTGTGTGTGTGTGTGTGTGTGTGTGTGTGTGTGTGTGTGTGTGTGTGTCTGTGTGTGTGTGTTCAGGGCTCATGGTCCACATAATACATCCATAAGGGAACATGTTGAGATCTGCCTGCTGCTTTTTAGATAGCCTACTTAAAAAATCCCTTTTGTAGAATAGAATAATGCTCTTCATCACATAAAGTTATAGCACAAAGGTAATTCAACCTATACTCACACCTATTGTCCAGCAGTCTCACTTTTCTCTTTTCCTCTCATTTTCACATAGTGATGTGCTACATGACTTGTTTTATGTATTAAAACCTACCTTAACCATGACTGTTGACATGGTTACGACTCCCAGCAGAATCAATATGTGCAGTGGCACATTATGATATGGATTTTTCGAATCAGTACCCATATAAAAGCCTTCCATAACTCGTTTCTGTGGCATCTTCTGCCTTCGATTCACTGAAAAATAGAAAGAAAAGAAAGCCGGAGATTTTGACATCTTTAACGACGGAGGAAGAATCAACACCCAACTGGGCAGACAGCGCACCCGCCAGGTCCTCCCTGATAAATTAACTGTGGACAACACAGTGCCAAAGCCATCACTGCTTCGACAGCTTAAGTAGAGGTAGGTGTAATAAATGATTCACTATAGTCCTGAGAAGTAGGGTGCCAATTTGTAATGTCCTCCAAATGCCCAAGCAGCTCTGCCTACAGCCACAGAGCTTACAGATTTGTCTGAAACCCGTCGTAAATTTTATTTTAATGGTGCGACACCTTTCGCTGAGTCATGCACTTTCCCCCCTTCTGTGCTTTTCCCCACTCCTCTGCTTTTCCCAACGCTGTCACAAAACAGTCTTTCTCTCTCTCTGTATTATCTCTGTCAGCAGAGATCTTTCAGGCCAAGCTGGGAAATACAGATAGTGACAGGGGTAATGCGGACCGGGTCACTTCACAAGCCTTTACTTGTCCTCTTCTTTCAACGCTCAATCCTCTGCAAACCACATGCTGGGAATGTATCTGTGTGTCTTCCACTCATTGTGTCATCGGTTTGCTCTGTTCAAGCTGAAAGAAAAAAGTTGGATAGGAAGAATACACAAATTGAAAATGACAAGACAATCATTACATTTGCTAACAGTTGCAGCAATATTTTTTTATTTCTTTAAAATGTAGAAACCCACCCCCCAAGCCTAAATCATAAAGTGGTGCTGGGATGAGATGCCATAGATTTATTTTAGATACCAGATACAATCTAACGTAGGTTATTCTTAAAGGGAGCAACATCTCATCTCTCAGGAACTGATAACAAAGAAACATGAGATATCATTATTCTGTCCTTTTTCACCACCCAGGCAGAACTAGATCCCAACACCACACTGTCGTTCCTCTCTTTAAATTGACATTGGCCGAATAATAGTGAATAAGTAAACTGAAATCAAGCAAGATGGTTGAACGTGTACTTTCTTTTCTGCTGTTCTGTATGACCTTTTGAAAATACCATATCTGCCACATCTCCCTTGGGCAGCGTCCTTTTGCTCTGTGTCTTATTGAAAAAATGTCAAGTAAAAGCAACGAGCAGCACATGGACACCAGGCGACGACCTCAGTGTCTGAGGAGTAAAACTAGTGCTAGAGTGCCTTAAGACATGTGTTGTGTTCCAAAGCTGTTACTGTTCATGGTGCATGTTGCGAAAAATTATTGTTGCAGTGGATGAAGGGGGTGGGGCTGGGGTGTCTAAAGTCAAAGATGAATCTTGATTGGGCCGAATTTGACCTTGAGTCACCTAAAACAATTCTGCAACACCAAATGATACACTTTTTTTTTTAGAGACCTTCAGACTTGGCTACAATGGTCAAAATCAGTTTTGTCGTGTTAATATAGCTGTTGTGGAGGATATCATAAAGCCTTGTTCCGATAAAAAAAACTAGAGCTTAGTTATTATATCATTTATTATTATCACGGGAGACCCGAACACAACATAAGGGTTAAACCAAAAGGGTGTGACTCCACTGATCTCACAAAGAAGTTTGAATGTATCGAAGTCTCCGAGAAAATTACCTGATTTCTCCCAACAAATGTTACCTTTTTACCACATTTACCAGAGGTGGTTGGCATCACAAAGGATAGTTTAAGCATTATGTTTATTTTGTAAATAATGGTTCCTTTCCTTCCTATAAATGAATTTTAAAAAAACAGAGTATGCTTTATGGCGTGGCCATATTGTAATATATACATTACATGTTACTTGTTAGACGCTTTTATCCAAAGTGACTTACATACATTCAATACTGTGTGTGCAATCCCCACAGGAAGAATTTGGGGTGAAGTGTCTTGTTCAAGGACACAGCGGAATGTTTGACTGCAGCAGGATTCAAACCATGTGCCCCCGTGATCCGAAGATCAGCGCACTAACCACTGAGCCACAAACTCCTAGTTCTCTCTCAACACTTCAGAATATCAGAATGAATATTGCGGTGACATGTGCACACCCCAAATCTGTCTTCTCGAAATAATGTTGATATGCAATATAATAATAATCTGTTTTCCCTATTATGTGGTGATAATATTTCAAAATTGCTGAAGGGAAAATGTTCACAAGCTTGGAAGCCAAAGGAAGTTGATCAGGGCCAATGATTGGGCTGGGTATACCTAGGAAATCTGGATTATTAAGGATTTGTGTATGCATACCCAACCAGAGGTCACGTTAACCGAATATTTTCCGTCAACGACGGATTTTTTTTAACAATGACGGAAAAATCTGAAAGCCGTCCGTCATTTTGATGGATTAGAACAAACTCAGAACAGCGCCACAGTTTCCTTGCAGCGAGGCTCCGGTGTTATGCCGTGTTATGCATTAACAAATTATACAGTTTCGAAACCTAACTTTGCTGAACAGAACTGAGTATTTCAGGGTTGCCAACTTTGGGTACCTGGCTGGAGTGAGATTTTGATATCATAGGTTTAATTACACATTATGCGCACAAAATGACTGCTATCGTGTCAGCAGCGGGACCTTAGCATATATATAGGATATATGTACAATATATACAAGTACACAATATTGGACACAGACTATAAAGGGCACACGGTTTCATTCACTAATGAAAGTCAAACACATGTTTGTTTCCACTGTTTTATTGTGTGCCTGTCGTGATAAGCAATTAATTGACTTATTGTACGATAAATAAAAATGAACTCGATAAATTGTCATTTACATGAGGATGTGACTAGCAGTTTGAAAGGATGTACTTGAATTATTATTATATATTATCATTATGTCAGTGGTCTAAAATGGTCATACAACGGTGCCGACAATATTATCGTTTATCGTAATAATTTCCGGGAAAAAGTATCCAACAAAATTAATTAGGCCTATAGGCTACATGAAACACACACACAAACAAATCTACAGACTTACTCCAAACTGCCAAATATATTAATTAACACACTCTCACTCTCATATACTCTTTGACTCTATTTTGGCCTAGCCGAACAATAAGCAGCAGACTTTTACTTTCTTATAATTTCTACTGGATCTTAGATCTGCGTATGCGTAATGCGGGTCGGCAGTTGCGGCTCCAGAGTATTTTTGTTGGGTAATCTATGGTAGGGCTAACCCATACAGTGGTGGGGCTCAAATCAGTATTTGCAATGTAATTACATACACGCTCCCCTTGACAGTGAATCGACACGCGTGATAGTTAGATTATTTCCCTGTCTCAATCCAAATTGAACTGTATGAAATAAAAAGGCACATTTCTCTTGTAGTAAATAAAAAGGGCGACCTGGAGCCAATCCTGCAATTTCCCCACAGGTGAAAGAGTTGACCTGCTGAAAGCCCAACCCCTGCAGGGGGTCTGGGGGGATTCTCCCCCAGGAGATTTTTTTGGAAATTGTTTGAAATACTAACATTCACATTCTGGTACTCTTTTGAGAAGAAAAATAAATACATCTATTACTCCACGACATATTTAAAAAAATGAATGCCATGTTAGTCTTTTGTTACTTTGTTCTGAAAGCTGAACCTGCTGCTCCTCACAGAGAGAAGAGGGAAGAGGCTGTGAATGACTTTACATTGTGGATAAGGGTGGATAGCCCCCATTGTTCTGTGTGTCAAAATGAACAGCCCACACACCTATCAATCATCAAACCGTGGGGTCTTATTTCATTACGTGTTGATTTCTATAATAATAAGTAATGTTGTATCGATGTATTACTGCATAAGTATTCTCCGTCGGGACTTCCTGCAACAACACCACGCCGTTATCTTGATTCTGATTGGCCAGAAGACATGATCAAAGATGTTCTATTGAGAAGACGATCACTACGTGACAACAGTTTTCAAAAACGTTTCTAGTCTTCGGTATTCTTGTTTTTGGCGTGAGAATAGTGTGGGCAGCGTGAGAGCGTGAGATTGAGAGTGAAAGCGTGTGTCACACGCCAGATGCGTGAGAGTTGGCAACCCTGTAGTATTTGTTTTATGCTGTGCGCGATCCCGCGAGGTGCAATGGGCATGCACAACACGGCGCTAACAGTCCCCCGTTGAGAGTTCACGAGCATGCTCACCCTCAGGACTTTTGTTGCCGTCTGTGAGGAAAATAAATGGGGCTCAGAGCCTGAGGATACTGAAATCTGTATTTTTAAATCTTTTTTTCCTTCTAATTTGTTATTCTTTTCAAAATAACACACTGTTATTTACTCACCAATAACACACAATTATCCTTGCTTTTATTTATTAGTTTAATTCCATAATCTCTGGCTTTTTTGGTGTCCGTCAGGAACTGAATTTCAAAATAAAATAACCGGAAACAGACGTAGACCTATAAGGGACATTTCGAGCATCATTGCGATTGTCAACATTTCTGAGTTTAGGATGGCCGAAGACACTACACTACCCATAATCCCCAGCTATTGTTTAGGACTACAGTCCCCGTGATTAATCTTCAAACTTTGGGATTGGATATTGGAGTGGCAGTGCGCCAAGTTTACGCCGAGCGTCAAGCTCTTTGAAATGGAACGAAACCACGGCAGACTATTCAAAATACGAACGCCCTCCCCAGAACTACACCTGCTGGCTATTGTGTTTCGCAAAATGTTCTATGGGACATCTCTACTGAACGTTTTCGTTTTTCCCACAATTATAAGTTGCCAGTATTAAACACATTGGTGTTATCAAATGTAAAACATATAATTAATAAATGGGTGAAAATCGCTTGTGTCCATAATGGGCAGCATTAATATATACCAACATGACAGCTCATTGTTACTTTGTAATTCTACTCCACTACAATTCAGAAGGTAACCTGGTATTTTTACACTTATTTGAGTTACTTTGCAGATTCTGATTAATGATGTGAAATATAAACAACCCTTAAATCAGACTTTAGTTACACCTGAGTAAAATTCAGGTAAGGTGATTGTCAAGTGCCAACAATCAGGAGAGATATTTGATAGTTGGTGCTTGAGAAGACTAAACATTTATCTGCAGATCTCTATAAAGTATATTCATTCATCGTTATTCTCTACTAACAGTTCATTAAAAACTGTATATAATTGCTATTTTGCTCATCCCTTTCAAGATTTTCAAAGGTTTATTGACATATCATATACACAACTACGGTGAAGTTGAAAAAAAAAAACTTGGGTCGCAGGTTCCTCAACAGTGCATTACAAGACATCTATCAATAAGTGTGTATACCTCCACCATTAAACTGTCCAATTCTGCACATGTATTATACTATCTACATACATAAGATTATAATTCATGTGTATTATATGAGTTAAAATAAGTGCTTCAACATAGTTAACATTGCAGGAAAGCAATATATTAGACGTTAAGTACTTTGTCAGGCTTAATATTTATCTGTAGATACCCCCAACGTGTTTTTCTTATTTAAAAGAAGACCTTAATCTGTTATTTAATGTTTAAATAAAGGTTAATTCGTTTTTCTGTTTTGCACCTCCTCATATTAATATCTTTGTACATCCTGCACTAAACTGTTTTATTGTAGAGATCACTTACAGTATCTTCTTGATTTTTTATATTCTATATTTCTATCACAGACCTTCTACTTTCCCCCTATGAAAGTATGTACTCTTAATATTTTTTTAATCAAATATAACACATAAAAACAATAATTCAATAACGTGCTTTAACCACTAGGCGGTGCACACAAGGTACACACAGCCATAATAACTTTGTATTATTAGTGTAGGACACTTATGTGTGTACAACATCTGAAGATGTGTAGTTTTATTCATGCTTTCACATAATTTTACAGCATATTGATATACTATTTCAGACTCAGTATTTACATTCTTACATTGAAAGAAAATCAGTAATATCTTTAAAAACTACAAGTCCTTTTCTGTCAGCTGTGCACCGTTATGGTGTAAATATAACCTATCTATGAATTAGATCAAATGTAAAAGTCAGCCGAATTAGTGTTGATACTGCAAGGAGACGTATTGTGTGAAGAGAAATTGAAGATGTTGTTTAATTGCTGATATATTTATGATCCACGTCTTCTTCTTCTTCTTCTTCTTCTTCTTCTTCTTCTTCTTCTTCTTCTTCTTCTTCTTCTTCTTCTTCTTCTTCTTCTTCTTCTTCTTCTTCTTCTTCTTCTTCTTCTTCTCCAAACACACCCAACACCACTCCAGGGGGGGCATCAGCCGATCCCAGCAGCTTCAGACCACTAATAATCACCTTTGGACAAGTGAGGAATCAGCTGTCAAAGATCAACGTGAGGAAGGCAAGGGGGCCTGACAACACCAACCCCAGAGTGCTCAAGGCGTGTGCTGGACAACTAGCAGGCGTTCTTCAACACCTCTTCAGTCTCTCCCTGAAGCTGATGAGGGTGCCGGACATCTGGAAGACGTCTTGCATTGTCCCGGTGCCCAAAAAGACACGCCCCATCACTCCAGGAGACTACAGGCCTGTTGCTCTGACCTCACACGTCATGAAAATCTTTGAGAGACTGATTCTGCAGCACCTCAAACCCCTCGTGTGTGACTCCATGGACCCTCTACAGTTTGCCTACCAGGAGAACATTGGTGTGGTGGACGCCATCATCTACATGCCCCATAGAGCCTACACACAGCTGGAGGAACCGCACACCTCACTAAGAATCCTGTTCTTCGACTTCTCCAGCGCCTTCAACACTATCCAGCCACACCTGCTAGCTGAGAAGCTGTCAGTGATGCAGGTGGATCACAGCATGGTGGCCTGGATCACAGACTACCTCACCAACAGACCTCAGTATGTCAGACTGCAGGGCAGCGTGTCTGATGTGCTGCTGAGCAACACCGGAGCCCCCCAGGGAACTGTGCTGTCACCATTCCTGTTCACCCTCTACACCTCCGACTTCCGCTTCAACTCCGGCTCATGCCACCTACAAAAGTTCTCGGACGACTCCTCCATCGTCAGCTGTATCACAGATGACGATGAGGAGGAGTACAGGACCCTGGTGGAGAACTTTGTAGGCTGGTGTGACGACAATCAACTCCAACTCAACATCAGCAAGACTAAGGAGCTGGTGGTGGACTTCAGGTGGAGCAGGAAGAGACCTCGGACCCCCATCACCATCAAGGGGAAGGAGGTAGAGGTGGTGAGCAGCTACAAGTTCCTGGGAGTGCAGCTGAACGATAAACTGGACTGGACAGACAACACTGATGCTCTCCTCAGGAAGGGACAGAGCAAGCTGTTCTTCCTGAGGAGGCTCAGGTCCTTCAACGTGTGCACGAGGCTGCTGCAGACGTTCTACCAGTCTGTGGTAGCCAGTGTGCTCTTCTTTGCCGTGGTGTGCTGGGGTGGAAACACACTAGGCTAGGGACACTGTCAGGCTGAACAAGCTGGTAAGGAAGGCTAGCTCTGTAGTCGGAGTAAAACTGAACAATCTGGAGGAGGTGGCAGAGGGGAGGACGAGGAAGAAGCTCGACAGCATCCTGGAGAACCCCTCCCACCCACTCCATGCAGAGCTAGTGAAGATGAGGAGTACATTCAGCCACAGACTCATCGCTCCAAAGCAGCGCACCAAGCGCCTCGGACAGTCCTTTGTGCCCGTAGCCATCAGGCTGCACAACAAGGGGGCAATAATGTAAACAAAATAAATACTGTCTGCACAACCCACAGTAATAAATTATATTATATTATTATTATTATTATTAGTAGATAAATATTTAGATATTTATGTATATATATATGTCATATGTACAGATCCATCCTACTTTTCACTTGTCACTTTAACTTTTAGTACATAGCTCGGATGACCAAATGTCTATATATGCTCTCAGTTACCTTGTCATTACCATTTTGCTTTATTATTGATCCTATTTCTATTTTTGACCTGTGTGAATTTTTACTGTCCTGTTTTTTTTCACGCTTACCCTGTTGCTGCTTCCTACTGCTGAATTTCCCCACGGGGATTAATAAAGGTCCATCTAATCTATTCAGTTTCAGCGGCATTTCTTCAGTTTTTCCAAAGGTCTTCTCATCAGGGCTCTATAAATAAAGAACTACGGCAGATCTGTAATATGTAGCACTCGGAATTAAGTATTATTTTATTCTTTTAAAATGTTTTCCGGATTTCATATAATATAAACACCAAATCCCAGCATGCATTGCGGCTAAAATATCCAATCAGCGAACTTAAACCATAGCTGAGGATCTTGGGTAATCGCTCGAAATGCCTGTGTCTGTTTCGGTTATTTTTATTTTAAAAAATAAAAAACCCGAGATTATGGAATTAAACCAATAAATAAAAGCAAGGATAATTGTGTGTTATTGGTGAGTAAATAACAGTGTGTTATTTTGAAAAGAATAACAAATTAGAAGGAAAAAAAGATTTAAAAAATACAGATTTCAGTATCCTGAGGCTCTGAGCCGCATTTATTTTCCTCACAGACGGAAACAAAAGTCCGAAATTATACGATTTAAAATAAAAGCAATAATTGTGGCTTGATATTGAGTAAGAACATGTTTTTATGAACCACACAGCTTCCGGTCTTCCACGACCCGACCGGAGAAAAAGACGTGCTGCAGCCTGCACGAAACACATTACCAGTAGAAATACATTGCTTTTAAAATCGTTCTGTGCAACACGAAAAAAAGGGGAAAATCGTGTTGGTGAACACGAATCAATACATTAAAAATCGTGTTGGTGAACACGAGATGCCATGAGACTGGGTTGGCATACCAGGTGATTTTAGGCAACAACTGTTCATATAAAAATAATACTTCCTGTTTCAAACGTTTAAGTTACTCCGGACTTTTACTATATAAAACCAGGCCAAGAATCAGTCCATAACCTTAACTAAATACTGTGAGTGCCTAAAACAAACTTAAGTGTTAAATGATGCTTAAGTTGCTAGGAACAGCTAATAGGAAAACAAAATATGTATTCAGTATTGTTTCCTACATATTCTGTATTCTGTTAGAAATGAGTTATATTTCTAAGAGACAGAGTTGGTACAACAGTCAATCATTAATAATACCACTGCTAGTAATAAGATTAACATTTCTTAAAATGTAAACATGTTTCAGAAGTGATTACAAATGCTTTTGGCTGACGTGTGTGTGTGTGTGTGTGTGTGTGTGTGTGTGTGTGTGTGTGTGTGTGTGTGTGTGTGTGTACTTCTATATTTTCTTCATGGGAAACAAAAGGCCATCTGAATCCTTTCCAGATCCCTGCTGAAAAACAATATACAGGATATTACCTTTTATTGGAAACCCTAAGCTATAGGCTATATTTCTTTAATGCATGGACATTAAAATTGTTTTAAAAAGTGTATAAGTTGGCTCATTAACTTTAATGCATGCATTAGGCAATGCATGTACAGTATAAAAGGAAATGTAATATAAAGTGTCTGCTGATGGAGGTCAACCCAATATTCAAAGGAGTGCAATCAGGACTGTGGGCGAAAATCTCAAGTAGAACATTGCTATTAAAAGGAGCCTGTTAGGGTCAGGATATTACCGTTGCTGAGGGTCATGTCTTGTGCAGCTCTTGAAAGATGAGTCACATCGTGTAGGTTGAAAATGTTTACTTCACACTGAAATACAAAATCAAGTCTCTCCAGTGCGGCAGTTTGGGGCCACCAAAGTGAAAAACCAAACACACCTTGGGACAGATTTTCTCAGACTCACGGTCATCAAACATTTACATCAAAACACAAAATGCAAGAGTCTATTTATCACCATCAATGTCGAATAAAACAGGTGCAAGCTAGTGAAGACGCACTCCAGCTGCACGGTGTGACAATAGCCTTCTGACTTCACCTTCGAGCGCTGATGTTGAGTAGTGGGGGCTTTCCTTCCCGTGTCTGGAGACAAATTGTGTGCTTTTCTTGTTTTCGGTCAGTGCACACACACCACCCCCCAACAAGTAGTGTTGATATGAGTTCCCTCGTACAAAGACAAGCTCTGCTGTTGTATTGAAAAGAGGAGGCAGTGTATACGGGGATGGCCATGGGGGAGTTGTTGCTTTCATCAAGGAGGTCAGCCCCTCAGCAAGAGCTTCTTGCTGCCTAGTAGTTTATTTGCAATACATCATCTGTGATGGATGGGTAATGGAGAAGCCTTCTCATTCACTATATCATTTCTGATAAATCTCCAACCTATCTGTTCAGTGGGTTTCAATGATAGGCTTCCTCCCTCCCTACACATACTCAAAGTAGAAATGAACACAGGTTTATCCATATCTCGCCTCTCAATAACCCATTTATTTTCCTGGAAGCGGACTGTCTGATAATATCTGCCGTTTTGAAATGTGTAACAACAAAGACGCATACACACTGGGCTACAGATCACAATTATTTTTTACATTTTTGTAAGCTTTCAACTAGACATTTGAAAAATAATACATTGCAGCAGCAACAAGGGAGCGTTTGCAGTGGGAATTATTCGTCACATGTTTATTACATTGCTGTTTTGTTGGCCAATGAACAGCTTAACAGAGATGGTTAGAAGTTCAGTGCATCACCTAAGGGTACTTTAACTGTTAAATCATTTTTCTTTCAGTCTGTCCAGGGATTTGTGCAAACAACTTATTTTTGTTACATCTCTAACCGCAGAAAAACATTTGCATTCCCAGTTAAAACTTTACTAAAGCCCTCTAAGCCTGGAGTTGTATGGCATCATATGTGAAGAATAGCACTGATATTGAAAATGTGATCCGTGTTTACTCAAGTGTAAACAAAGCAGCTTACCTTCCTCATCCCCCTCCACAGTTGCTTTATCAATCCTGAAATCCCACCGAATTAGCAGACACACTGTTAAGCACTGAAGCTGTCATACCATGATACATATCTTGAATGAAATCACTGATGACTATCGCAGTATTACCGTCGCTGCTTTCAGCCCAAAACAAGGTTATCTCACCTTTTATAACACTGCCTGTGGTGTCAACTTAATTCCTTCTCTCATCAGGGTCATCACGAAGCCTCGTATTCACCATTACACAAAGTTATGTTATTCTTAATGGTATTATGAGTACAATAGTAGGGTGATTTAGGAACAACAGCAGGGTGATTTAGGAACTGGTTATGATATGAGCAGAACCAGTAGATTAAAACATTAACCCTGAACACCATTAAGTCTTATTCAGCGCCCAGTAAGAAGCCGTGTCAATGGGCTTCTTCTTGAGATTTTTATGAATAATGGTGATTGCTGCTCAACTTTTCAAAAAGTCAAGAGGTGTTGTAGCAGAATGTGCTCTGTGATCAGACGAAAAATGTAAAGTAACATTTTGCCTCTGAGCTTTTTAAAACTTCCTTCTGTTGGTGAACCTTTTGTCCTGGGTAAGCTGTGATAAGCATACAGCATAACAAACAGGGTATGATACCGCAGGCGCCGGCTTATATTCTAATACTGAATCTGTAGTGCGGCAATAGATGGAAGGTAACACAAAATAGCTTGAGGTAATCTGTATGAAGTATGAGGTATATTCTTCCCCTGCACCAAATAATCCTGGCTGCTTTAAATATAGAATAGATAACTGCCGGTCTGATGGTATTCTTGGGGAAATGATAGACGGTGAAATGGAGCCAAAATGAATGGGCCTTTAGTTGAACAGACCTAAATGCATTTCACAGGACCAGCGGAATGAAGCTATCTGAATCAACTGTCCTCCATTGCAGCCGGCGGGGTATTGGAGACGGCTAAAGTCAAATTATAGAGGGGTTCAGCTTGTGTGTGACTGGGGAGGAATTGCCTTAAGAGTCCGATGGAGCCTGACTGTCAGGCATCCTGCGACGTTATGAGATCCCCTAAGATGGAGAACAGAATGGGGAGAAAATGCAAATCCCGTTGTGTGCATAAGTATTGTCAGAAATGTAAAAACAAACAAGCAAAACCAAACTGCCTCGACCACTGAAAGGTTATTTGTCTGAATCAGACATTACTCATCTTTGACATGGACGTGAACTCTTCTTTGCCGGATTAAGGAAACGAAGAAAGTCCAAATGTTTCACATAACAGCCTTCCTGTAGGTGGAACATGTTCTGCACCCGTCCAGACAAGTCACAGGGCTCAAATAAATGTGACGCTCTCTGTAGCACTCCCAAGACCCCTAATGAGTCTGTGCTTAAGGTGTAAATTAGTTACACAGCCTAGTTCATCACAGGCGCTGCAGCGGCAAATCCACTGGGTTGCTCCAGTTCCACCAGACATGATGGAGATCCGTTTCATGAACATCACTCATTAATATGCTAATGGCTGTCATTAATGGTTAATGGTTAAATTAATGGAATTACAGTTCTTAGCGGGTTGTGGCCAAGAAGAAAAGGAAATGTGAAGAGATAAAAGTATTTCCGTTGTTAAAGTGTTGACTGGGGGAGTTTTTTGTCAAACAAAACACAATCATATTAAGTGGTTGGTAATTATCATGTTTTGTTTGCTGTTATGTAAGGAGAGCACTCTTGATAAGGCATGGATAAACACTTAAAATCACTCATCCAAAGCTCCATTTGAACAGTTTTTAATCGAAAAGTTAAACCTTGATGATCCCAGATGTTCCAAACAGCTTGTTGATGGTTATTCAGCACCACGGACATCACCCCTGTCCACAAGATTATCACCGACAACAACAACAATCGCAGAACTGGAAAGCTTTAACAAGAATGATACATGGAATGGGATGGGAACAGCGCTGTTGTTTCTCTAAAGCTGCACGCGGATGGATGAATACACTTAAGGAAACGGTTAAATGACACTTTCTCAACAAGATGTTTTTGGCGCCAACATCTTGATCAGAATTGACAGTTAGGAATATAGAACGGAGTCTTTGTCACACCAAATCTGGCACAAATCTCTGATGGGACGCGTCATAAATCAACTTCAGAGCACGGACAGCTTCAGGACAGCACAGCATACTAAATGGGCGCTGAAATGCATGGGGAACTGGGTTAATTAGCACCACACTGAGGCTGCTGTGCCTGTAGAATTCCACGACCTGATTGCTTCCACAGATTAATTGATGGTGTTTCTGGGTAGATATAGTGTCTTCTATGTAGCCCTGGAAGAATATAGAATTAACAAATGGGCTATGGACACCACCCACAGTGTTCTGATGCAGCACCCCAATCCTTCACATTAGATACATGTCTCAAGAGTTCCAGTATGTATAACAAGCCTGCATTTGTCCACATGAAAACACTAATCACAACAAAATAGCATTTGAATTTCATCATTTGGTACATTGGACAGGTGTTCCCTACAAACACTAATCACAATGCACTTGGTCATCCTGCACACATGAGATACTGTGATATCTGCATATGAAAACATTATAAAACGTATAAGGGGGATTCAAGTCTTATTTTCTTAATTAACTGATCAATTGTTCTATAAAATCTCAGGATATTGGATTGAACATCAATTATTTGTATGGTTATTAATCTGTCAATTACTAACTCTCATTGATCATTTGTTGAACAAAATGTCAGAAAAAGTTGGTAAATGTTGATCAGTGTTTCCGAAAAGCCAAAAGGTGATTGCATTTGATTAACAAATATATATATATATTAGAGTAAATAAAATAAACTGAAATAAAATGTACATTTTAAAAGCAAAAATCTAAGAAATATGTCTGTTTTGAGTTCAAACCCTTCTCTTGCACTAGTTCAGATCTATGACATATGAATTGATCCAAGTAGCATTAGCATACAGTTTAACAGCACTATAATGTGTGCTGCCATAGTCATTATGAAAATGTCAGCGTATTCGTTCACTTAGTAACCTGTCTGCTGCATGGGGCTTTTAGCAGAGCAGCATTTGTAGTGCCACTTAATGAATCATGGCTCATGCATAGACATGCTCCACAAGACACAACCAAAAGAGGATTAAGCATTATGCTCAGCACCTTCGCTCCTCTCTGACTAATGTGACAGCTCTCACAGATCAGGACTTAAATGTTGTTATCCTCTCAGGAGGACGCTTTTTTTTAACCGGACCAGCAGAGCAGTAATGAGGATATTCAATAACTCCCATTGCTCATTTTATAAATAACTGCGACAAGAACTATACTGGGGCATACAGTTAATGATAAGAGTGCCATTTCGCTTAGTGCGCACCCGCGCTTTTAATTTAAAGTGAAAAGGAGAGACTGTTAACTTGTTATAATTCTCCCCACGTCGCCCACGTTAGTCTATACTCCTTTGGCGGCTAGTACAGAGGGTTACTTGTGTCTTAAACATGTGACTGAGTGAGAGAGAGGGAACACAGAGAGCTCAGGCGTCCATGCCTGTTATACCCTGCTGGGGCGCGTACCTCCAGCTTCCATAGCTTCTGCGCTCCTCCACACAGCGATGCGCAGTAGGCGGGACAAGTTGGGGAGAAAAACACCGCTGGGGGTGAATTCATAACGCGATATTTAACAGTCTTCATGGGGTGTCTTTCTGCGTCCTGCTAGCTGCATTCCGTCGCATATGTCCGAGGCTGGACCCCGCCGGTGTTTGGCTGAAACAAATGCGCAGACTCGTCTTTTTAGTCCTGTAACCGACAGCCCCTTTGCGCTCCTTGAGTCTCTCTCCTCCTCTTCCTCCTCTTCCTCCTCCTCCTCTCTCTCCTCGTCTCTCCTCTTGACTACATCTCCTGCTGGATGATTTCATTTTGTAAAGTCATTATCCCCCAGAAAGGTCAAAGCCTCTGCTTCCATGAACTGAATTACACTGGGATAAGACGACTTTTCACCCCCCAAGCGAAAGTCAAAGTTTCTCGCCGGTGCGACGGATTGCTCCGGAGCAGCCTTCAGTACCGATCACTGTTCCCTCTGCTCGGATCCCTGAGTGTGTACTAGTGTTTTTTGGAGTGCTGTTTTTTGCCTCTCTCCGCGGAGTTGCTGTTGAATCCTCATAAACTGTGACATGAGTTTACAATATCGGCAGTTGAGATCCACCGAGATTCAGAAAGAGAATGGGAAATACTGAGTTCAACTTTACCTGCTGTTCCAAACCGCGGTGAGTTGTTGACATCATGCATTTTATTGTATCGAATTTGGATGTATGAATATAACATATAAAACATATACATCACCTACCTGTGGATATTTTCTGCAAATGTGTTTTGTTTCTTTTCTGGAAAATAACACAACAGCAGTGTGCTCGACCTGGATACACATCTGCTGTGCTGTTGTACATGTATTCTGAGGCTTGACCATAATACAAGTACAAACTCCCACAGAAACACACACACACACACACACACACACACACACACACACACACACACACACACACACACACACACACACACACACACTCATGCACGACCATGACTCATGCATATAAACAAATCATCTCCAGCTGCTTTTGATTTTCATGCCCCTTGTCTACATACATGAGCACAATCAGACTCATCTCCGCCCTTCCACACTCCTTGCCTCACTTCTACACCCCCCCCCCCCCCCACCCCTTACCAATACAGCCACCCTCTATCTGCCTTTCCCAACAAACATATCTAATCTATATTCCTTAGGGTGTATTGGCATCCTTGCCTGTAGGATCAGATCTCTAACACTGATGTGTGCATGCAGCACCGTTTGCCAAGCACCAGGGAGGCACACAAAACCCAGCTCGCTCGCTTGCTCAAAAAAATAATAAGTCTCAGTGACTTCATAATTATACATTTCAGCCTCAAGCAGTAACCCTGGAATAGGGCACATGAGTCAGGGCAGCCTTGTGGGACTGTCGGAGGATGCTCTGATTATCTGCCAAATGCCCTGGAAGAAAACAAATAACATTTTAAATGCAATCATATTGGCCCAAGGGAAGGCTGGCATAGGTGTTATTTAAACATAACGTTATATTGAGCCAGGGAGAAACGCACTCCAGTTGCAAGAAGGTGGTCTAAGCTTTATGGGGGGAAAATATGTGAATCACCG
This sequence comes from Harpagifer antarcticus, assembly GCA_902827135.1. Lineage (NCBI taxonomy): Eukaryota > Metazoa > Chordata > Actinopteri > Perciformes > Harpagiferidae > Harpagifer > Harpagifer antarcticus. The sequence goes on from CADEHL010000031.1 coordinate 128,283, forward strand.
TTGTTATTCGCATTGCCTTACTTGCCAGTGTTAGGCAGAAGTGCCAGATTCTTAGAGGTTGTATAGGGCCACTGTTCAGTGCTGTCCTCATCTATCCTGGGAGACTGGTGAACCCGACCATGTCTAGGCCTGAAAGGCACACTGTCTCCTCCTATGAAAAGAGAGATTTCTCTCCTTGAATTGCTCTCCTGCTCCACAAAAAAGGAAGAACTCACCCACTTAACACATTTCTCAATTTTCCCATTGTTAGCATGTCCATTTCAGGTTTGAGGTTTTTTCGTGTGTGCTTTCCTTTCAGGTTGCTTGTGGATTTGCTTGTCGCTGATAAAAACCAGATGTGTCTGATGAAGACACTTGAAAAGGAGTCCAATTGTGCTTGAAAAACACTTTAACACGGCAACTGTGACTGAGCAGAGAGCCATCTATAGGCTTCTAGACTAATGCCAACAGGAGGAATTACACGCCTGACAGGGCTCCTTGTTCTTACTGTTAAGTGTTGGGTGCCTGATATCACTGGATGAGGCATCATCCGTAGGTGTGATGGCTGGAGAGAGAATGGGAGAGGAGGGAAAACAAAAGGAAATCTGCCACCCCCAACACACAGCCACTGTAAACACATCACAAGGGAATGGAAATACTCTGTGGAGTTAATGGTTCTCTATTGCTTTCCGTAACGGGTGGGTGGGATGTAAGAAAGCTAATCAGTGTTTGATGTAATGAAGAGGGCCTTTTCTGCGTGAAATGCCATGGAAATATATGCGATCATAACCTATTTTTGCAAGGAAGGAAGTGGGAGGTAAAGACTGGTAAAAAGTCTGAAATAAGAAGATAAGGGGTAGAAAGTAAAGAACTTGGCATGAAAAGAAGAAATGACTGACTAAGCAGGTTTTGGTGGTATTTCGGGGTCAAGTCTTGCCAGGATCTGCTCAATCTCCACATCCCATTATGTTATGATAATGAGCAAACAGACCAGTTTGACTTTAATCTGAGCCGATGGAAAAGAGTGGGTTGAGAAGACAAGATGAGAAAAAGGGAGAATGTCTGTAAAAGTGGACCGACATTTTTTTATCATTGGGCGGTTTGAGACTAGCTAAGTAAAAGATGTCAGATGAAGTCGGACTGTTGCATTAAATGGAACTTGGCTCCGAGGTCACTGGTAATTGAATGTAGAGAGTGAACGTAATGCTGTAGAAGCACATTTGCAGTGAGGCACAAAAAGTCATGTACTCAATTTCATTATGTTTGAAGTGGGTACTTCTTTTCACTAAAACAGGCTAGCATCAGCGATTCAACTATCATAACCAAGGACGAACTAAAAGCTTGACTAAAATGAATCAGTACGTAAATGTACGTCAAATATCTCCCTCGTTATGTCATGTTATCGCCACAAAACAAATATTCAACACTCCTGTCATGTTTGAGTCTGACCAATTGACTACTGTCATCAATCACACATATTGTGTTTTAGATTTGATTGCCTCAAGGACTTATGACTCCACTGTAGGCATTTCAACATCATATTTATACAATTGCTGATCAGCACTTCATCTTTGTAATACCTGTGTTTTCCCTGGTCAAACAAATGAACCTTAATTGAATGGGTAAGCCAGCCTAGATTATATTCATCCATCAGATAGTTCACACCAACAAATCGACAACCATGTTCATTTTGGGATTCATTTTCAGTGTCTATTTGTTGCTTATTCACTGCAGTGACAGCATCTGTAAACCAGTAGTCTAAGACTACTACTAAGTGTGTATAGCTTAAATGGGTGCTAAATACAGGTTAGTGATGATTAATGGTTTTTGGAGCAGTTAAAACTGACCGAACACCAAAGAAAGGGGGGAGCAGTTTAAAGCTGCCTTACAAAGGAAATGTTGAAGGGTGTATTTTCAACGTACACATTTGAGACAAGATGACGTGAAATCTTAATAGATTGCATGCTTTCTACATCCCCTAAAGGAAGTGAAGTAAGTATAGACCAGAATCATGTTGTATTTGGCCAATGTTCCAGTAGAAGACAGAAGCTAAACAAAAAATCCAGAGAGAAAAGTGCAAAAGGAATGCATTGCAACCTTTGTCCCTATGTGTGAAAGACCACCAGCCGAATAGATCTATTTGTGTTTTACTGAGATTTATAGAAGCCTTAGTCTCTGTTTGCTCACTCGGTGATATGCAGCCCATATAAAACACGTGCAAGCCAGACGTTTTACAGTCTGGGTAGCAATTATTAAGGTGACTTTTCCCCTGTTTGCTTTCAGCTCGAAAATGTACAATAGCTTCAAATGATTTGCGACAACACCCTTGAAGCTTGGAAATTGCACACTTCATTTCAACGTGTTAAAAGCCTGACATGTACACACATATGGACCGCCAGCTGAGTCATTGATTGACTCTATAATTAATAATGAATTTCCTATTGCTGCCACGGTTATCAAGGAAAACACGCACATACATTCTGAGATATACACACACACATGTTCTGTCTGTACTTGCCTAGTTATATTGACAATCAAATATCGAGGTTATAATTGATTCGTGGGAGCATGGACATATGGGAGTTAGCTTTTTCCCTATTTGCGTGATGATGGGAATGTTGATTGCAGAGTGTGAGGTGGCTGACTTCATTGCAAGCCGTCTTCCATAATTAATTGTCACCGTATTAAAAAAGGTCCATGTGCTTTGGTTTTTCATCAGGTTAGTGCTTCCTCCAGCCAAAATACGATCTTGCATCTGTGAGAGAACGGATTTGTTGGCCTGGTCTGTTTCCATGCTGAGCCTTGGAGATGTTTTCTGGGTAGTTTCTCCATCTTTTTGTTGTTGTAAATATTGGTTGATGGATAAAATGGGATTTCAGATGTGATTTATTCCTTATGCTCCTTGACGCTTGAGTAAGCAGTTTTCTGAAAAGGGCAAACAAATAGATAGAATAAATGTTCTGCAGGGACGAGATTAAAATGTAATGTCACAAAGTCAGGTCAAATGTAGTTGCTATTCACAAATCTATCCTTATAATCGTCAAACTATTTCCTAAAAGATTCCAAAAACACATAGTGGGATCACTTTACGTGACATTTGGTTTAGATCACAGATAGGATAAATGCCTGTTTGGGTGGTCACCCTAAACAAGTACATACATATACAATAGCTTCAATAGCCTGATGTTAAAATGTTTAAGTTATATAAAAATGACCCTTCTGTTTTCACATTCTGTCATTTTAAGGCTCAAGCTGGCTACATAAACATCAAGCTACAGGAGACACCAGCGTGAGCCTTTAGCTAGGGTTAACAGCATTCTAAACTATTTGCAACATTTTCCTCTCCTTCTATTGAGACATGTTCTTAAACCTTACGTTATATGGATTGTTTGCCAAATAAAACCCCCCAAAAAGACTGCCTTTCCCATTTGTAATAAGATGCAATGTTAAAATGCATGTCTTTCTGAATATTGGTTGAAAAATCGAATGGGATCTTACAAAAGTCGTTTCTGATGTTAGGTCAGTTTCTGATCCTAGAACAGAATGACACACTATAACAAATGACTGGTGTATGTGTGGCACACGCCGGCCAGGTCTACTGCTACCTGGTTTAAATGTTGATCTACTGCTTCGATTGAATTTAGAAATGTAGACAATTTGGATTTCTGTCTAGCAATAACAACCAAACCCCAGCAAACTGACTAACAGGCAGATAACCTCGGAGCTTTGCTTATTCTTATTCTGATATTTCATGACGTTTACTCATTTTTTGAGAATTGCTTATTAACATGAATGGATGGCATGTTTCAGAAGCCAGCTACAGAAAGCTGTTTGTTCTTTGAGACTCCTGCTGTATAACAAGGTTACAGTAGATACAATGGATTTTCATATGCTCCATAACTGTGATTGATGTTGGCGGTTCTTTCTTTCGCATATTTCTGCTTCTCCCAGGTCCCAAATTCATCTATTTGGTTTTCTGTTATGTTTTTTTTGGAGTTTATTATTCTATTGCAAATAAAAAGGAATATATAACTACTGATGAATAGCCAATAACACAAGATGTAATCCGTAATAACGAAATGGTGGATTTTGTATTCTGTTAATGAAATGTTTTTTTATCAGTTGCCTTGACTGTTACAAATCAATCTAAAAATAAAATCTGATTTAAAATGTGACAATGGGTTTTTGGTTAAGACACAAAAACGTCTTGGTTAGGTTTGGGGACAGATAGTAGTATATCAAGGGTTAAAATAACTCCAAAGTGTCAACGCCTCGCTCCGCAGACTTTGACACTGTATAGCAATGTTACCCTACTCTCTCCTTTGTTCCTGTCCTATGTATTTACAGCTGCTAATTGGTTACAGGCATAGTCCACTTAAAGGGGTATTTTTTAAAAGAAGTGTTGTCCCCATTTACGCTTTAAATAAAGTCTTGTCCACGAAAAAAAAAAAATCATGTCCATAAACATGCAACAACACAATTGAATTGCTGTCATGGCCAGTGTACAGGTTAGGACACACATACAGGTAACATTTAAAACTGGTTTGAGGTCTGTGTCGTCAGGATATTGTATTACGGGAAATGTAGAACATTCTGGGGCCTTTGTTAAAAAATATATACTTGAAAAATGACTCTACATCTATGTTTTAAACATAAACACATCCTATTAACAAGGTTAGTAACATCACCATATTGGCTATGTCCTTTTTAGCACAAATTATCACATTAAAATGTCCTTCCTTGTCTACACGAAAAGATTGAAAGTGAAGTTTCTCAAAAATATCGACCCTAGTGTTTTACAAATGTGAGTTTTCAGTGACCTAAAACTCTGCTCGGTTGTAGAAAAAAGGCCAACATGCATAGAAAAAGCTTTCGTTAGGAACAAAACATACAGTGTTCTTAAGGACTAGGCTTTGGTAAAGACATGTCATTTTGGGGCACTTGTTGAAAACATTGTGTTTCTTGGAGGACAGTCTCTTTATGAATGTGGAAGCACAGTTTGTGGCAAAGAAATTGAAAACACTACAATAAATTGTTATACTTTGGGTTAGATTATGTCAGGTGAAAAAACAAACTAATTTAATACATTCTTCAATAATAATTCATTATGAAATATGCAGCACTGGGGTTCACAGACCCAAAAACAATTAGGCTGTTTCAGTTTGTGTGCTCTTCTTATTAATAATATCTCTAAATATACAATCTCCATAAATGATTCTGCATCATTATAACAGCAGCCCATGTAAATAACCAAAGTAAATACATTTGTTCTTTGTTGTGTGGTACCACTAAACTCATTTACATACCAAATGGATTATAAGATAAATAATATTGAAGCTAAAATGCAAATCAAGATAATTTAAGTCAGACTTTACGGTGTTTACATTTTCTTTTCTTTTTGAAGGAGCCCGCTCACGGGAGACTGCTAGCACTGCGCTCCGCAGCAAACAGCTGTTTGCTTTTCACCCAACAACGACAACCGCCTCACGAAACGCTCTGTTGTAGCGTTGATAAACGAAACAATTTAACAACGTTGCTTGTCAAAACACCTATAACATAGGACCATTTTTCTTTTTAAAGCAATACTTTTACCTTGAAAATCAATGCATTCTAATAACGGGTCAATTTGAACTCGGTGGCGGTTTTAGGTATAAAAAAATCTCTGGCGGTTCTAGTGTTAAATGTTATTTTTTTTCAAAGCATTCAATCCCTAATTTAGAGCTACAACATATCTAGGAGGTTAAACAGGTAATCCAGCAGTTCACAGAAAAACACCTTCACAAATGTTTGAGCAAAACAAAAAAGCAAAGCAACATATATCTGCTATCACTTTGAGTTTTCATGTCTCACACTTTTGTACGCCCATTTGTAGATCTGTGTGTTCGTGATTGTTTGTAGCTGCGCTTTACAATGCAACATGTTTTGCTTTGATGTTTTTTTTTTTTTAGGACAACGACGGGAGCTCATCCTTTGTATTACAGCCGGATGAGTGCAACTGGTAGTCATATATTATAATTTCACAAAGGCTGTGTTTTACCGCTGGCGCCAGTTTGAGAGGTATTGTTGACAGTCGTTGGAGGAGAAGATAACTGGGTTAATTAGGGCCAAACATCTCATTAGTCAGCATGGAGGGGAAGATGTAAAGTTTATCAGTTCCTGTTTCCCTACTTTGAGGATGATTTCAGGGTTGGCTAGCAGAAAAATGACAAAGCGGATACTGTTGGAGAAATTATAATGAAATGTTTTAATCAAGCCCCCTCCACCCCCTGCAAAGCATGCGCCTACACTGCATCTCTTTTCTCCCTTCCAATGTGTTCAAAGTGTGAGGTATCACAAAAAGAGACTCATTTCAATTTGCATACATGTAGTGCCAACGAAGAGGATCTGCTTTGGCGAGTGTTCCAGTACTGGATATGAACACACAATACATACATCTACACACACGAGGCTCAGGTAGGTGACCGATACGGCTCCGTCATCACTAAAGAGAGCAGATGTTTGGGGAATTAATTCTCTGTCCCGCTCTCCAATGAAAACGGCTGCTGAAATGCTCGAAAAAAAGATTAGGCTCGGGGTTCCCACATCTCATCAAGCTTACTGTATGCTCCAAAAGAGAGGGGGAGATTCACGATCCAACACTGCATTTAGTAGCTAGACCTATAACTCTGCAGGGAAGATGGGATTCTGGCAGCCGCACAAAGTTACAGGAAGTGTTGCCTGGAAGAAGTGCTCCCAAGTCTTGTGAAGACAGATAATCTATTCATCTAAAACATCACAGATTGGTGGGAAAGGCAAATAAGTGAGCTTGTTCTCTTTGTCAAAATCAATTGAGATACTAACTCAAAGTCTGCGACTCCATCACATCAGTTCTTGAATAACGTCAATAATATCATTACATGTCACTTGTTAGACGCTTTTATCCAAAGCGACTTACATACTCAATACTGTGGGCAATCCCCACAGGAGCAATTTGGGGTGAAGTGTCTCAGGGACACAACGCCCACCATATCACCCACCATGGCTTTTTTTAAATGATGTATCCCACCAAAATGACACATCTGCACATTTACAATATGTCAACTCCAATATGGATGTTTTTTAATGTATGTAATGGTACAGGAAAAGTGGAAATACAAAGAGAGATGTGGTTCCACACAGCCGCAGGACGTGCCAGGCCCACACCGTGTACATCGTACCTTAATGTAACCACCAGTAGTGCTCGGAAGGAAAAATGACTCACTCTCATCGTTTTGTTGACTTTTCTTAACATTATGCCTTAGGGAAGTTCATTTCAATATATGAGAATGTTATGAGCATGATTTCCTATTTGCTTGAGTGGTTGTCTTCCAACACGTACTCCAGTTTTTTCCATTTTCAATTCGGTTTCTTGATTGAATTTATTGACTGAGGTTATCTCTATTTTTGGGTCATACCAGTTCAACGAGCAAATAGCATGTCCTTGGTGGAAGAGGCCCTATCATGCTTTATGGGGTTTTCCGCTCCCTGTAGTGTGTTCAAATGTTTTAGTGCATGTAAATGGTCTGCAAAGGCTTAAATCCCATTGTTAATACCAGAGACAGTTTCTCACACACTCCTTCCCTACACATTGTTCGTGATAGGCTAAGGGGTGGTACATCTCTACGCGATTGATCAATCACAAAAGAGCCGGCCAGCTAACCAATCAGAGCAGACTGGTTTCAGACAGAGGGGGAAAAGGGGTACTGCAGCACAGGCAGTATGATAAGAAGTAGAGACCTTTTGAACATTAAAGCATGGAGACATATAGAGGCACAACATACAATTACAAAACCTTAAAATAATATTTTAAAATCATTCCATATCCAATCATTTTCTTTTTTCAAATGCCCTAAGGAAGAAAGAATACTGGGAAACTAAACTCTTTTTCTCTGCCATTGTAACAACAAGAGATTACAGATGCCATGAGTCATCACAGTCGACTTGTTAAGTCATTATGAGGCAGTGGGCTTAAAAATGTTGTAGCGTTTGATCCAGTGTTGGCTGTGCTTCACTCAAAACGGCCATTTGTTTAAAACCCTCCTTTCTTGACCGTTCTGACGGAACATAAAACACTTTGAAACAGATATTCATTCCCTGCAGAAACACACAGGTCCTTGACATTGGTGTCATTTGATTTGAGAGATACATTGCAAATATCTGCTTCCTTTCCATTCTAAGAAGGGGTATACTATACATTTCCTCTGCAAATGTTTCAGCCATTTTTTATGCAGGAAAAATAGTGCGTCACATGACAAGGCAGAGGCGATGTTGCAAGGAGGCCACACGCTGAATGTTTATTTCGCCAGAGAGCCATTTCTAAACCTGGAGGGCCTGTTAACGGATGTTTCCAAAAGCAGAACAAATGCTTCTGACAGCTCATACTGTTTTTAATTTTAACTTACCGTTATGATTACCTTGGTGCTGCGAGAGCATATCTGGCAAGGTTTTGTAATTCTGAAAGGAGGTTATGAAAACATTAGAAAACAAAACAGTCAGTTAAAAGCTCAAATCTACATGGGTAATTGGTAAAAGGCTGCTGTAGGAGGCCACATCCTGCCTCTGAAAGATATTATGCCTGTTCAGAGACCAAAGTCCTCATTACATTCATGTGTGGGGAAATCTATTCCCCCATCATTTGCACTCTCCTCACAATTCCATTGAGAGGACATCACAGGAACAAACAGAGATTTCATTTCATACAGAGGCTCCAAACAGCCCCGGGTTATTGGTGGCCCACGTTGTTCAAAATCATATTGGAGTGGATACACTGCAGCCCGGGTGCTTGTCTCCTGCTTGAAATGAAAATTCTTTCTTGTTGAATCACCCAACATTTTGTTTCTTTTTTTTCCTGCCTAAAGGAGAAGCATTCTCTAACATTGTTTGATGAAAAGCGGTGATTGTATTAGGTGGGATGTGTGACATAATGCACTTGTAAGTGAAAATGGCATTTATCTGATCTCTTCTAGGCAGTATATTACAAAGGCTTAGTGGAGGGCTTTGTTTGGGTGATAATGTGATTATAAGACTGGCACAGACCTGCTTGAAAACAACCAATGTTTACAGACATGTCATTTCAAGTGGGTGAAAAAATAACAGAGGATGTGAGTCAATATGGGGTTTTAGAGGTATTTGAGAATGCAGAGAAGGGAGGGAGTGTGTTGTTTGGGGATGGAGAGACAAAAAACCAAAGAGAATGAGAGGAAGGAAAAGGGAGCAAGCGAGCAACAGGGAACAGAGAGTCCTGCATCAGCTTGTTGGACAGCTGCCTGTAGGATGATAGGATTAAAGAGTCTTTGAATGTGACCTCTGTGATATATTTGTCTATTAACACACCATGCACACCCCTTAGAGATAGGTCACTCCATACAGAACATGCACTTTGTGAGTCGAGGCAGTGTTTCACCTATAATATATTGAGTCACGGTGAAGACGAAGGGTAATTTTCAGACTCACCTAACAAAGGATGCACTCGTAGCTGTTTTGAGGCCAAGTTTATGGCAGTGTAGGCATTGTCACATTACACATCATCATACAGCTAATCTCAAATAGGATGCTTTAAGATAACTATAATGGCGCTCTGCCAAGAATGCATTCATGTGCTCCTTGGAAGGTTGTGTGTGTTCAAGAGATTAAAGCCGTACATTGGAAATAACATGCATGCTACAAAGACGATGGTTAGTGCTTCATCGCTCAGAGCGTTAACAAGACTGTTTTTTAAGTTGTTCAAATGTAAGGGGGCGTTCACATGAATTCTCTCCCAGCTTTTTGATTATTCCGAAACCACAAAAAAGCAGCACAAAGGCGCTATTTCACAATGTTAACCTAAATGACACTTCATTCGTATATGCCAAACGTGTATCTGCTACAGAAATAGATTATTCCCCGGTGCGTGCTTCACCCTTCCACCAAGTTTCGGGACAATTGGGTCGATAGTCTTTCCGTAATCCTACTCGCAGACAAACAGACCAAATGAGCCAAAAGCATAACCTCCTTTGTTGAGTAAGACGCAACCCTAAAGTCAGACGTTGTCAAAGCACACACGGTCTGATTCTGCTGTCTGTGTGGCCCTCCGCTGCTGTAGGTATAGAGAGCTAAGTGTGATGCTGGAACATTGAGCATGGCAGAAGATAACAGAAAAGACAGCTCTTCTTCTGTGCGAATAAACTATTCAACACCGCTGGAACGAGAACAAAAAATTGCCGAAGGACTCTTTCACAGCTTAAAGGCATCAACAACAAAATAAGTTAATACAGTATTGGGTATCTTTATCCCCGTTCTTATTTTAATTTCAGTAGCATGCTATGGAGACTTCGAACTGGAGACTTTTATTATTCAGACGGGGAAACACATTGCAATTATTGTGCCAATGATTCTTTTGGCTGCATTGACATGTTGGACCATCAAAGACTGGAACCGGTTGTGTGGACAGTTGGGATATAAAATGATATAATGTGTGATAGTTATCTTTAATTATGATCATTGGCCTTCTGGTCAATTTGCTGCCCGTTTGCAAACATGTCATCTTTAAAACTGGAATCCAGACCAAGGGGGAAAATGCAAACCAAGCAAATGGTAAAATACCTTTGGAGCTACGAGTGAGAACTATTAAACCAAATGATGTATTATGTTATGTTTGCACATTTTGACATCAGCACATTTCTGTTTTGGTACAGGAGCAAGGGAGCTTATAGATTCAAGATTCAAGATTCAAGGCTTTTATTGTCATTTGTACATCGCTACAGTGCAGATATGTCAATGCAAATATTAGCTCACAGGCTCCTCCAGCAGTGCAACACAATAAAACAAATACAATAGTGCAAGTAAATACAAATAAAATAGAATATAAATGGTGCAAGGAGAGTCTATATACAAGTAATTGGAATATGATATATTAGATAAATAAAGAGTAGCGGCTCCTACCTCTAACACTTGTTATCCAAAGTGTTGTCCAACCTGACACATGTGTAGAACTAAAAGCATATGTTGGTTGAAACAAAATATGTGTGAGATGTGTAGTCAGTAAATAATGTTTCAAAACATACTGAAGGTTGATTAGGACTTGAGGGCTCTGACACTTGATTTACTTAGGATCTAAAACCATAAGACTTAATTTAAGACTTAATTAAATGTAAGGGGCTGAGAGGCAGGGTAGTGGGAGGCACCTACATTCCCAACAGGTGGCTCCACCCTCTCCCAATTAGCAGTATTGGGAGCAGGTGTGGAGACCCTCACACCTGGTGCTAATCACTCCCTCAAGGGAGACAAAGCACACAGAGTTGCTCAGATGTGTGTGGCACATGGAGGCTACCAGTGTAAGGAAACGTTTTGGTAAGCTGGTAAGGCTACGTTAGCCTTTGTTCTTGGAAGGTGTTTTTGAGTTTAATAGCAATAAAGCCTTTTTTTGGATTTGAACACAGGGGTAGGGTTAGGGTAATGTTGTGAATCGAGTGGCCCATGGTGGTGGTGGAGTTATGGTATGGGCAGGCGTATGTTATGGACGACGAACACAGGCCACTCAATTCACAACATTACCCTAACCCTACCACTCACACCAGATACTGCCTGGTTTTCGGACCCCCCCAATAAAGCAAAACTGCACGTTTCAGAGTGGCCTTTTATTGTGGCCAGCCTAAGGCACACCTGTGCAATAATCATGCTGTCTAATCAGCATCTTGATATGCCACACCTGTGAGGTGGGATGGATTATCTCGGCAAAGGAGAAGTGCTCACTATCACAGATTTTTTCAGATTTGTGAACAATATTTCAGAGAAATGGTTATTTTGTGTATATAAAAAATGTTTTAGATCTTTGAGTTCATCTCATGAAAAATGGGAGCAAAAACAAAAGTGTTGCGTTTATATTTTTGTTCAGTGTATGTTTGATGCACAGAGTGTAGCCCACTCTTCATCTTTGCTTGAGGCTAATGCTGTGGGGCTAAATTAGCTGCTACTAGCATAACATATCTGAACATCTTACTGAAATGTTGCAATGAAGTTGCGTTGTAATTTAAGTCCAAGGTTTTTTAACTGTTATTCATGACTCAAATAATCTTTAAATGAAACGATACTTAACGAAAATACACTCACCTGTAGAAAAAAATGTATATGCATACTCTGGTCCAAACATTGGCCCTCTTCTATGCAATAGCCTCATTGCTAAAAACATTCTGATTCACAAAGATCATGCAAACGCAGTCACAATGAAGTTGTTGGTGACTCCACAAACTTTGTGGTAACTCTGCAACTTGTCAATCAGGATATTGAAATATCGACTGAAACGCAATAAAAAAAAAAACGACGTGTTAAAATGTTAACTAATTGCCGTGATCTGGGACTCATTATTGCAGCGCTCTATTGCCAATGAAATCCTATTATCATAATAGCAAACTAAAACCCAATGATAGTGTATGTGTACACACACACACACACACACACCGAGGTCAGGCAGGCCGAGTCCTGGGAGCAATGACAGCAATGTCGGCCTGGAATTGATTTCTAAAATGACAGCTCATCAGGTGTTATTTAAAAATATGATATGCGTCCACAAAAATAGGCAATTATCGATGATTCAAGCATGCAAGAGGAATGTAATATTATTTTTATTGTTACATTTTAAATCTCTCTCTATCCACCTCCGGCTGTTGTGCCCTCATCCCATTCTGTCTGCTGTGTTTTCTGAGAGTAATGATTTCTGAAACGCACATGTGCACACACACCCACACACATGGTCATATGGCTGAGTTAACTTGACAGATTGTCATCGGAATTCTGTAATGGGACTAAAACCCTCCCCCCACACACACACACACACACACACACACACACACACACACACACACACACACACACACACACACACACCAAAGGAGTGTGTAACAGCAGGGGGAGATGATTGACAGGTTTCAAGATGGTGATGGAGACAATTGTAAGCCCTGGACAGCAGTCTGTACAGCAGCTAGTTGGATAAAACACAGCAATCACCAACAACAGTGTGACTCTGGGTGAGTGTGTGTGTGCATGAGTACTTTACTTAAAAAAAATTGCATTTGAGGTACAACTTTTGTTGCTTGGTAGAGAAAAGTGAGTGTTAAAGGAAGATGAGTACAATTTTCAAAACAGCTGCACAGCAATTAGACTTAACGGAATGAATTCACACTTAGAGGCAAAACTATTTAATCACAAAGTATGACTGCAGCTATGTGTTATTGATCACCGGTATGTACAAACATTCCCCTTTTACCAAAATAAAGTTATTGTGGTAGGAGGGAAGGATGGATCATAGCAAAAGTGTTAAATTGTTCTTTCCTCAAAGAAGAAAGATTGATTCAGAGCACATAAAGCACATTTCACTTTAAAGTGCTTGGATTTATTTGATGACTCATTTCACCAGCAGCCCTTGAGAAAACACATTTTAGTTTTGTCGGACAGTTTATTTTCAGTTTTATAAAATGTCAAAATAATTTTCTTTTACATTTTTCTCATAAAATGTTAAATGTTTCGTTTGAAAACACCAAGTTGAAAATGAAAATGGAGGAGTGAAGCAGATGGTGTTAGCTTATATTGATTGATATTGCAGTAACCCAAGGTTTGACTGTAGGGAAGTCTCCCAGCATGCCCTGGGGCATTGAACTCATTGATTTCTCACATTGTTGGCGGTGTTATTCGGTTCTACATCATGTTCCACAGTACAATATTTCCACTCTTTGTTTTTTAGAGAGGGGGGCCTTTATAATTCACGTGAAACGAGCAACCTTAAGCCCACCTACAATATGCTACGACGTGGCCCTTATTAAAGCACTTTCTTGGAAATGATATTGCTTGCATGCAATCAAATGCACTTCCATTAAATCAGGTGAATTCACATGAAATGATCGAGACCAGGAAAAAAAGGGAGTGAACTTTCATCTGTCGAGGCTGGAAACACTTGTAAATGTAAATCTGTTGTATTATGTGGTTTATGAACATATTGAACCTGAGGACAAGGTCATTGCAAGGGCGTTTTATCTATCAGTGATGAGGGTTATGTTAACACTGGGGTTCGTAGCTGAAGAGGTTTTTTCTTTCCTTGTGACATTTTTAAAGTGTAACATCGATATAATAGGAAGACATTTCTAAATGTATATTTGATATGAGTGCACACAGTGGACAAAATGAGAAAAGACTATATTAGGCACACTGCAATAGTTGGTCTGTGTTGTCATGCAGAAAAGGCTCTGTCCTATTATATATATATTTTTTATTTTCAATCTTAGGCATGTTGTTTTTTTAGTTTGTGTAACAATATGAGTTTGTATTTTTAAACAAATAAATAAAAGGTAGGACAAAGAAAATCAAGAAATATTGAGTCAGATCTCTTGCATTGCTCCTACTTTCATTCAGGTGTACATCATGTTCTACAATACACTTTCCAGGAATCCACTCTTGCTATGTTTGGTCGTTGCCTGTGAATGAGGCTGGATGGTGAACAATAGCTTCCCCAATTCAAGCACTTTGAGTGATCACAAAACAGTGAGGTTGTGCATAAGCCTGAGTTATGGGAAGGGGTTTGAATACTTTAGCAAGCCACTTTAAAGGACATGTTGTGCGTCATGTCTGCATATTTCACAATTTGTGTGACATATAAGACCCCAGTCTCATTTTCAACTTAACACGGTCACATTAATAAACATAAGTATGATTCTTTTTCAAGATAGACCCTGTAAAAGCAAGCATTAATCAAAAAAAAAAAATTTGATTTCTGCCGGTCCATTTGCAGTCCCTGGGCATGAACACACAATCAGCAGTAACACATTACATCGTCTCTGTCACACTGAGACTTCTACAGACAGCAGACATCAACATACAAATACCAGCACATGTGGTTAATGCTGTGAATCCAAACTGCTTGGTTATGTAAACGCAACAAATGCTTTTGGAAGCCTTTGCTCTAAATTAGTAGACCAGTGCATGACATGCTGATATGAAAACATAGCTCTGTATTTGTTTGCATGGTCACAACCAAAAAAGAAGATGACATTTTTGAAAATGTCAATGTGATATTTAAAAGTGAATTGTAAAGTGTCGGATTCACATGCTGCGTTTGGTTCCATTCATAAAAACTGCCTATAATTAAAGTATTAAATACAAAATATGTAATACAAATGATGGAATAACCGAGAAAAGCAGCAGCAGTTGAAGAGGTTTCTTCTTGGGTCACTAGTAAAATGATCAATTCCTTATCAACAATGTTAGAAATGACCGGCTGATATCACATGTCTTTGTAATGTATTTTTTTCAAATAAATAACAACTCATACAACTAGCTGCACGTCATGCTGCTGCTAAAGTTGGAAATATTGTACATGTTATCTTTCTCTGTGGCTTTTTACTTTGTAAGAGGGTGTTTGTCTGTATACTTATCGGAAACTTTGTCTCTGTGTGTAGGTGTTCGGGGGGCGTTGAGGTGATGCAGGTCCCCCGGTCATCCCAGTGGAGGAGCCAACTAACGACAAGTGGCTTTGGCTGCTGAACCCCGGCCCTCCTCCCCACCACCATCACCACCCTAACCCCTCCTTCGCTCCCTCCCTCTCTGATGGCTCTATGGGGCGTCCTCAGCCTGAGCCTTCACTGCTGGGTGTGTTTATGGTCTTCAGTAACAGCAGCAGGAGCGACAGCCGGCCTCCCCAATGACAAGCCCGGGGGCCCCCTGGACTGGCTCCTGTCTGATAAAGGGCCTTTCCACCACTCCCCGGAGTACATTGACTTTGTGGAGAAGAACCGGCAAGGCTTCTCCACCAGATACAAGATATACAGGTGAGTCGTGACAGCAGGATGAAGGGCCACTTTAAACTCCTACTATATCACTGCTCCTTGTATATGCATGACAAATCTCCCAGCAGCCACATCAAACCGTCACCATGGTTGTCCTTAGAAAGATCGTCTGTGTGTAAAAACTGCCACATGCATAATCATCATCAGCTTTTATTGAAGAGACTCTTGGTCCATTATTAAAAGACATACGCACTCAAATATAAATTAAAAAAGGCAGTTATACCAATGTTTCCACTGGTATCGTACAGCACAGAGACACGGATTTGAAAGCAGCATAATGACAGCGTTATGAGAAACATTCAATCGACAAATGAATTTGTCCGATTTCTAGGGGTGTAACGGTTCACAGAAGTCACGGTTCGATTCGTACCTCGGTTTGGGGGTCACGGTTCGGTACGGGTTCGGTCCAACAAGAAAAAGCAAGAAAAAGCAAAAAAAAGTCCCAAATGCATAATTCCAGGTTTGTTGTTATTTATTTTTGAACAGAAGCACAAGTTTCAGTTTAAAAATAAGGAACTCTGACATTTTGAATAATTAACTGTATTAAACAGTTAAAAACAAACCACAAACAGTACCACAAACACTCAGATGGCCATATTATCTATAATGGCTGATGTCAAACTAAAAGGTTTCATCAAGCTGTGAAACTAAAAAGAATGTCTTGAAAATATTACATCATAAATAATAAGCCAAAAGCTTCCGTTATTTATTTTGGTCCCTCTGCTTTCATGTCTATTGGCTTCTTAAAAACAGCGGGGATCAGCTGTTGAACTGCTGTTGTCTTTTGCCGGGCTCCGGTGATTGGCAAATCTGATGCCTTCTGATATGATTTAGCATGTTTGGCGTGTGTTACCATTAGCATACCGCACCGCTGTCTAACAACGCCGACACACCGTCCTCGTCCGATCCACCACTCGCACACTTCATCGTTATTGTAGTCCACAGGGAACCCGGCATGTTCCCACACAGCTGATTTAAAAGAAGCAGGTGGGTTCTAGCTCCTGTGTGTTATCTGAAATCGCAAAACTAACTTTTCTTCTTCTTGTATTTTGTTCGTTTTGTTGTTGTTTCTTCTTGTTCTTCATGTTGTTTAAGGGCAGCTGGCAAACAGCTTTTAGGCGCAATACCGCCCCCTGGATTATATATAGTGTAGTGCAGTGTTTCCCAACCGGGGGTACGCGTACCCCTAGTGGTACGCGAGGGAACTGTAGGGGGTACGTGGAATTCCAAGGTGACAAGTAAAAATAAATAAAAATCCTGTCAAAAAGGATAGTGCGCGATTTGTTTCCCTAGGGAGACAATAGTCTGTGGCACGCACAACCGCGCCAAAATTCCACAATGAAAACAGCTGCTTACCTGCAGCCAGAAAAATACGGGTAGGTCTGTGCTATGGATAAATGGCTGAAACGTCCGCTTGCTCTGGATTCAGGCCAGGGTTCAGAGGAGCCCGCCGAGAAACGTAAGAAAGAGGCCAAACTGAAACCAAGGCAGTACAGTGAAACATATATTATTTGGATTCATTTATACTTCTGCGGACCCCCCGCAGCCTCAGTGCTTCTTTTGTGGTAAAGTCCTGGCTAATAGTGCGATGAAGCCAGCGCATTTACAGAGACACCAGAGCACCAAACACTCGGGAAGTATCGATACAAGTGAAGAATTTTACAGACGAAAGCTGTCGGAATTTAAGTCGAGCCAGACAGTAATGATGAAAGCCACGAATGTGTCAATGAAAGCACTCGAGGCATTACGCCGTGTCCCTGCTTGTGGCTAAATAAAAAAAACCTCACTCTATTGTTGAGGAGCGCATTCTACCTGCAGCGACTTCGTTGGCCGAAATTATGATAGACAAGAAAGCAGCCGAAGCACTCAAGAAAGTTCCCCTGTCGAATAACACCGTAGCCCGTCGGATCAATGATATGTCTGTTAATATAATTGGACAAGTGGTGAACAAAATAGAACTAGCCGGTCAGTTGGCTTTGCAGCTGGATGAAATGACAGATGTGAGTGGAGAAGCGCAGCTCCTGTCCTTCGTGAGTTACAAAGATGCGTCGGACATAAACTATGGGGGTTATTCCTATCTTTATTCAAGAGCGTGGTATTTAAATTTGAGAGCATACTTTATGTATTTATTTCCCTCAAACCCTGTCCAGGCACTCAAATAGTGCCTGCTTGCACTTTGCTCTGCTTCTGCTCAAACTGTACGCTTGCACTCAGATATATTGCTGTTTACAGATTTGTTCTGCTCTCACATTTATTCTGTGCGCGCTCGAAACTTTTGTGCAACAATCCTGTCAAAATCCCTCAACCAATAGGTGGCCAAGTGTCCTTGCGGGTGCGTTCGCTTTACTTATTACAGCGTCTCGTAAGGGCGGTTACTCTTTGGTTTATAAACTCCCGCCCTCCACGGCTTTATAACATAGCATGTACTGCACTTGTTTGATTTACAACTACCTTACATAATAGCTACGTTCAGTGGCGGACTGGGACTAAAAATCAGCCCGGGAATAAAATAAAATCGTCCCTCCGTTGCCTCTGCACATAGTGCGCGGTGGTTGCTATGCAACAACAATAACAGATAGCGAATGTCGTCGTTTAGGTGCTTTTTTTCCTGGAGATAGGCACTTCTCAATCTACTCCTCCATAGTAAGCCCACCCCGGAGGTCGAAGTTAACCTTAAATGTTTCCATCTTAAGCTTAGTTAGTTAGTTAGTTTACTATATAAAGTTTAGTTTAGGATTTTATAACGGTTCTCAGACGCGGAGGGATACTGATTTGTGAAAAGTAACAACAACTATTCCCTGGATATACGCTCATTATATCACGACTAAGAAACATCAGATTGCTTGATTTGACTTGTCCGTTTTATAAACATATACTAACTGTGCTTAACCCCTCCCCCCCCAAAAAAAAAAGTTGTAAATGACTGGTGAAAAGAAACTGCTAGGCCTATACTGATTCTGGATATTATTTTGCTAAGTGTTTTGTTCCTGAATTAAAGTTGAAATGCCTGTTTAAAGGGGACTTATTCAAAGGGGCTCCATGGTTTAAGCCTAAATGTTACAAGATATATATAGCAAAGATAAGTTGATTATTTTGATTTCATATGTATTTATTTGATTATATTTATTTTCAAGGCAACATATTCATTTTTATTTATTTTTATTGAGTGTATTAAGTTAAAATTAAGAAAAAGCCTGAGAATTAGATGTTCAAATTAAGGAGATGAAATAAATTATTTTCATTCAATAATCAGTTACGTTCTACTTGTGAAGGATCATCAGCACGTATGAGTGAGGGGCTACTCATGGTATAACAAAAGGCTCAGGGGGTACACTAGACAAAAAAGGTTGGGAACCACTGGTGTAGTGGATACTTCAAACATGCCGTGGTTAAGCCATTACTTAAAGGTGACCTATCATGCTATATTTAAATGATATAGTGTATGACCATACCTATATAAGGTATATTTATACATTTTATTTTTCAAAATACCAAACAGATCATTTTTTAGCCATGCCTCGTTTCGCTCATTTTCGCTTTATTCCAAACCTGCCTATGAAAATTCTGAGCAGCAGCTGACCACGCCCCCCTGCAGAAGAGCCGGCGAGAGTCACGTTACCATGCTTGCTGTGATTACGAGTGTGGAATACACATGTCATCTCAGAGCAATGCATGTGTTCAAGCATATTATGAATTTGATCCAGAAACTGAAGCAGCGGAGGTTTTGGTGGAGGTGCAAACATCTCGGTTGCAGCAGCACGTTTCTGAATGGTTAGTTGACAAGCTGTTGTCAGTTTGTAACTTAGAGTTTGTAACGCAAACACAGCGATACATATATATATTTATAAAGGGAGACATTCATATTTTCAGCATATATACAATGGCCTCATTGCGTTTAATAGTTTACAGTCCTTTTCTTCCAACATTGTGCAACAACCGTTGGAAAGTTCAATAACTTAGGGTGATAAAAAGTATAACTCCAACACCTCAGTTGTCAGCATTATGTGTTTCATGTGTTTTAAAAGCTCAGTTATTGACTTCTTTCTAAAGGGGTACATGTGCAACTTGCGCCACGATGCCTTCTGAACCGGAGCATGTGCTGCATGGAGATACCACACGTAACATTAGCTTCACTAAGTTGTCTGTTTAGAGAATACATTTTTCACATGTCATTCAATATATGTTTATCACACTAGGTGTAAAGACGGATGCAGGAACATGAGGACTCTGTAACCTGTGTGGTGGACCATCCTGGATTTGGTTTTGACTGAAATTGTAAAACGAATGCTAATATTGTTCATGGAAATAAATACTGGTGTATATGGCTTTATGCAATCTTTCATTCTGTCATTGTACTATTATATACTACACAGCAATGGCAAAACACACCCATGTGTACGACAACAAGTCCACACACAACCTTATGCTTTTGAAATCAGAATATTCTTTACCCATCCAAACATGAATAATCACGACACATTTGATATCAACTCGGAACTTTATTGTCAAAATCAACGGTTATTTGAATCAGGATCAGAGTGGTGATTCCGGCCTGCGTTGTCCTCTGATCCGTGAAATGTCTATGTTAGGTTCAGACAGCAGCCAAATTGAACCGTGTAGCATACCCGGCGATGACCTCCTCCCTGTCAGGTTGCTCATAATGGTGCAAGGTCCACAAAGACTTGGTCGAAGATGAGGTCCATCAAGTTGGCCACGTAGCCTGTGCAATGTTAAAAAAAGCACAACAAAAAAAGTGGTTTAGATTAGAATATGCATGTCGTCAACAACATACCAGGGCTTTAGCTCCGTTTTACTCGTGGTGTGTCCCCTCGCATACATACATACAGTGTTGTATCCTAACACACCCCCATTTATATTCATGTGCGCAAACAAGTAAACATGCAAAAGCTTTTCCATATAACGCTGCAAAAAACGGCATGTCTCATTAGCTTAGCTTAGCGTAGCTTAGCTTACAGATCGATGATATATGATCGTTCTTACAGACTACAATCACAAAAGCTTTTCCATATAACGCTGCAAAAAACGGCATGTCTCATTAGCGTAGCGTAGCTTAGCGTAGCGTAGCTTAGCTTACAGGTCGATGATATATGATCGTTCTTACAAACTACAATCACAAAAGCTTTTACATAACGCTGGAAAAAACGGCACTTACCTCCAGAAGATTACGTTTGTTATTATAACTTACTCAATATGATTTTTTAGAGGATACAAAATACTAATACATAGGAGAATAAATACTTGTGTTATCGGCTAGGCTAGGCGTGGCTTTACAGCCTTCACACAGATCGCCATTACGGCAGTCTGAACATGTTCGCAAATGCCTGATAATTAAAATAAAAGACAAAGCAAAGACTGCGGAGCGTACAAAATAAAATGTTACAAGAACATATAAACACCTAACCGATTACTAGTTGGGGTTGAGGCGACATTGATACGGCGAAGCTACATGCTACATGCTACAAGCAAGAGATAGCTTTATCAGGAAAAACACCGCTAAATAAAAACTTACAGCTTCAGAATTGGATGTGTCCTCACTGGCCTGGTCCCGGATGGTTGGTATTGATCCCGGGTGTAGCATTAGTTTGGAGGCATATCCGTGTTGGACTTGAGAGAAGTTCATAAACATGTCCGTGGTAAAATGTTTGGAACACACACACAGAAATCTGCCGGGGTCTTCTGGCACATGTCCCTTGAAAATGAAGTCTAGCCACAGATTATTCTCTTTTTCCACTGATGGCATTGCATGCAGTCCCCTGTTCCGAGTCTTGCAGCCAACAACAGCACAACGTTTAACTGGCTTAGACATCCTAGCAAGAGCAGGCAAAAACACAGATATGACTGGGGTTGATTTAGCCTGCCGATAGCCTATATGCGAATGAGAGGTTTGGCAATGCACGTGGCCGTGGCTCATTCCCCTGATAGGTGGAGAGTTGACCAATAAGCGGAGTACGTCTTTGTGACGTAGAAAAGTGTCGGAATGTGGATCCATTTTTTTCAGATCCGTTGCAGCCCCTTTTTTAGAGATTTGGCGAAGGAGGAAAATAGAGAGGGTTGTGTTTTCTGACACTTGGCGAGTTCCCTGGAACACCGGGGACACATAATCATGTATAAAAGACGTACAAAGGTGCATTTTGCATGATAGGTGCCCTTTAAAAAGAAACATCTTGACCCCTCCTTTCTCGAAAATTTTAGGCCCATTTCCCAGCTACCTTTTTTATCAAAAGCCCTGGAGAGAGTAGTCTACGCCCAGCTGCAGTCTTTTTTAACCACGCATGGAATCCACGAAAAGTTTCAGTCTGGCTTCAAACCCATGCACAGCACTGAAACAGCCCTTTTAAGAGTTTTTAATGATCTGCTCCTAGCCGCCGACTCAGGTAGCCCAGCTGTCTTGGTGCTGTTAGACCTGACAGCTGCTTTTGACACTGTGGACCATAGCATCCTGTTTTCACGGCTTGAACAGTCCGCTGGCATCACAGGCTCTGCCCTTGCATGGTTCAGGTCCTACCTGACAGACCGTAGCTTCGCTGTGCAGCTAGGTGCCTTCTCCTCTGCAAAAGCCCCTCTTACCTGTGGGGTTCCCCAAGGCTCGATTCTGGGCCCCATCCTTTTCCTACTGTACTTACTGCCCCTAGGCTCAATTCTCACAAAACATAATATTCCCTTCCACTGCTACGCCGACGATGTACAGATATATCTCCCTCTCGAAGCAAGTGTCACACACTCATTACAACAGTTGATGGACTGCTTAACTGAGATAAAATCCTGGCTGAGCAAAAACTTTCTAAACCTCAACGAAAGCAAGACTGAGGTCATCTTTTTGGACCCCAACCTCCAGCCTCCCAGGTTGATATTCTGGGCTCCCTCCAACAAAACATCCTCCCCTCGGTCACGAACCTTGGGGTGACCTTCTCCAGTACTTTTAAATTCGACAAGCAGGTCAGCAGCGTAGTCAAATCCTGCTTTTTTTAAATAAGACTTTTGGCCAAAACCAAGTCGTATTTATCTTTTAAAGACCTGGAAAGGGTTATTAACGCCTTTGTGACCTCGAGACTGGACTACTGCAACGCTCTGTATATGGGTATGGACCAGGCATCAATTAAACGCCTGCAGCTAGTCCAGAACGCAGCTGCACGTTTGCTGACTGGCCATAAAAAGCGTGACCACATCACCCCAATTCTGGCCTCACTGCACTGGCTTCCAGTTCGGTACAGAATTGATTTTAAAATCCTTTTATTTGTTTTTAAAGCACTAAATGGGCTGGCTCCGGCCTATATAGCTGAACTCCTCCAGCGCTACACCCCAGCCAGAGCTTTAAGGTCTGCTGACCATCTGCTGCTGGTAGTGCCCAAGACCAGGCTCAAAACCCGAGGGCACCGAGCCTTCGCAGCAGCTGGCCCCAGGCTCTGGAACACTCTGCCCCTCCATGTGAGGTCGGCCCAGACCCTAGGGGTTTTTAAATCCACACTTAAGACCCACTTCTTCTCTCAGGCCTTCTAGTTAGAGCGGAGCACGACTCCTGACTTTTCCGTGTGTTTTGTTTTTATATTTGCTGTTGCAATGACTGTCTTTTGTTTGTAAATTGTTTTTATTACTTGTACAGCACTTTGGCTGGACCAAACATCGTTTTTAAATGTGCTATATAAATAAAACTTGATTTGATTTGATTTGATTTACTGCCCTGAGTGACAGACTTTTTTCCCACTCGTAAAAAAAAAGGCGTATTCGTCGTGTGACTGCATGTGCCGAACCGTGACGGTACGGGACGAATACAGATACCGTTACACCCCTACCGATTTCTCAAGAGAGCATGGAACGTGTTGACTCGTGCATTACAAAACATTTCACTTGCATTGCACCACCTTGGCATACGCAAACAATCATTATAAGCAACCTGGAGCTTCCGGAGGCTCGCCTTCTTAAACTTGACCCACAAGGTGGCAGTATAGAGAGGAGTGCAATAAGCTCTAAAGAGGTTAACCTTATCTGAACACCAAGAGAATTTCTAGCCAACATGTTAGCTTGTGTATATAAGACACGCCGCTGTCTATATGCTCAATGTGTGAGGCGCCGGGCGGGTGTGGGGATACTCACAAGTCCCCGGTTGGGTGCTTCGTTGTTGGAGTCTACCCCAGTGGACGAGAGGGTTGCCTCCCTACGCCTGCGGGTTATGGGGGGGAAAACTCTGACTGTTGTGTGTGCTTATGCACCCAACAGCAGTTCAGAGTATACGGCCTTCTTGGAGACCCTGGAAAGAGTCCTGTATGGGGCTCCTGAAGGGGACTCTTTAATCTTGCTGGGAGACTTCAACGCACATGTGGGCAATGATGGAGACACTTGGAGGGGCGTGATTGGGAGGAACGGCCCCCCTGATCTGAACCGGAGTGGTGGTTTGTTACTGGACTTCTGTGCTAGTCATGGATTGGCCATAACAAACACCATGTTCGAACATAGGGATGCTCATAAGTGTACGTGGTACCAGAGCACCCTAGGCAGAAGGTCCATGATCGATTTCGTTATCGGACCTGAGGCCGTATGTTTTGGACACTCGGGTAAAGAGAGAGGCGGGGTTGTCAACTGATCACCATCTGGTGGTGAGTTGGGTCGAGTGGCAGGGGAAGCCTCTGGATAGATCTGGTAAGCCCAAACGTGTAGTTCGGGTGAACTGGGAACGTCTGGAGGAGGCCCAGGTTCAGGAGGCCTTCAACTCACACCTCCGGCGGAGCTTTTCGGGCATTCCTGTGGAGGTTGGGGACATTGAACCAGAGTGGTCGGTGTTCAAAGCCTCTATTGCCGAAGCCGCAGCGGGGAGCTGTGGTCTCAAGGTCCTAGGTGCCTCAAGGGGCGGTAACCCTCGAACCTCCTGGTGGACACCGGTGGTCAGGGAAGCCGTCCGACTGAAGAAGGAGGCCTTCAGGGATTTGTTATCCCGGGGGACTCCCGAGGCAGTTGCAAGGTACCGACAGGCCCGAAGGGCAGCAGCCTCAGCCGTGGCCGAGGCAAAGCAGCGGGTGTGGGAGAAGTTCGGAGAGGACATGGAAAAGGACTTTCGGGCGGCACCAAAGTTGTTCTGACAGTCCCTCAACACCCAGAGCCTTCAGCATTTCTGGGCGGATCTCATCCACCCCCGGGTGGTGGTTCCCCTTTTTAAAAAGGGGGACCAGAGGGTGTGTGCCAATTACAGAGGCATCACACTACTCAGCCTCCCCGGGAAAGTTTACTCTAAGGTACTCGAAAGGAGGGTCAGGCCGATTGTCGAACCTCAGATTGAGGAGGAACAATGCGGATTCCGTCCTGGTCGTGGAACGACGGATCAGCTTTTTACTCTCGCAAGGATCCTGGAGGGGGCTTGGGAGTACGCTTATCCGGTCTACATGTGTTTTGTGGACTTGGAGAAGGCGTATGACCGGGTTCCCAGGGAGTTACTGTGGGAGGTGCTGCGGGAGTATGGGGTGAGGGGGTCTCTACTCAGGGCCATCCAATCTCTGTACTCCCAAAGCGAGAGCTGTGTCCGGGTCCTCGGCAGTAAGTCGGACCCATTTCCGGTGAGGGTTGGCCTCCGCCAGGGCTGCGCTTTGTCACCAATCCTGTTTCTAATATACATGGATCGGATTTGGAGGCGTAGTCATGGGGGGGGGGGGGGTCTGCAGTTCGGTGGGCTAAGGATTGCACCACTGCTTTTTGCAGATGATGTGGTTCTGATGGCTTCATCGGTCTGCGACCTTCAGCACTCACTGGATCGGTTCGCAACCGAGTGTGAAGCGGCTGGGATGAGGATCAGCACCTCCAAATCTGAGGCCATGCTTCTCAGCAGGAAACCGATGGATTGTCCACTCCAAGTAGGGAATGAGTCCTTACCCCAAGTGAAGGAGTTCAAGTATCTCGGGGTTTTGTTCTCGAGTGAGGGAACAATGGAGCGTGAGATGGGCCGGAGAATCGGAGCAGCGGGAGCGGTACTGCAGTCGCTTTACCGCACCGTTGTGACGAAAAGGGAGCTGAGCCAGAAGGCAAAGCTCTCTGTCTACCGGGCCATTTTAGTTCCTACCCTCACCTATGGTCATGAAGGATGGGTCATGACCGAAAGAACAAGATTGCGGATACAAGCGGCCGAGATGGGTTTTCTCCGCAGGGTGGCTGGTGTCTCCCTTAGGGATAAGGTGAGAAGTTCGGTCATCCGGGAGGGACTCGGAGTTGAGCCGCTCCTCCTTCGCGTCGAAAGGAGCCAGTTGAGGTGGTTCGGGCACCTAGTTAGGATGCCACCTGGGCGCCTCCCTAGGGAGGTGTTCCAGGCACGTCCAGCTGGGAAGAGACCAAGGGGTAGACCTAGGACCAGGTGGAGGGATTATATCTCTTCGCTGGCCTGGGAGCGCCTTGGGATCCCCCAGTCAGAGCTGGTTGATGTCGCCAGGGAAAAGGAAGTTTGGGGCTCTCTGCTGGAACTGCTACCCCCGCGACCCGACCACGGATAAGCGGAAGAATATGGATGGATGGATGGATGGATGTTAGCTTGTGTATATAAGACACGCCGCTGTCTATACATGTCATCATCATCAGCCATTTCATCTGTGATGATGTGTTCCAGATACTTAGTGTTACACATAGCCGCGGGAAGTAGGGGTGCTGGAGGTGCTGCAGCACCCACTGTTGGTGAATGGTGTACATTTGAAAAACTGAGCGACCACCTACATAAAAGTGATCAACTACAAAAAATAGTTATGATTAAACTTAAAATAAAGTGAAATCATAACTATGATTATGTCTGTATCTATATGTCAGCGGGCCGGCTCGTATCGCTCGCTGACGGCCGGCACCGCCTTTTCGCAGCACCCCCTAAGTAAAATGACTTCCCGCGGCTATGGTGTTACAGCAAACAGACAGCACCTGTCCTGATAGATAGAATGTTGGAAAACCAAGGTTCTTATCCCCTTTTGCTCAGCAGATCATTACAGTGCTCTTCTTAACATTGTATTTAACTGTGTGATGATCGCGTTGTTCAGTTTTTCATCCGGCTACTCACCATTTCTGTGGATCAGCTGTCTGGGGCTAGCTACCTGTCAGCTGTTAGCATCGACCGCCGCCGAATCCCGTTTTCCCCTGGGTTTTTGGTCCGGACTTCCACCTCTCTCGCCACCTGGATTATCCCTAAACCGGATTGACTGTTGCCGCGAGGGCCGAACTGTCCGTGAGTTAGCTCCGATCATTGCACCGCGGAGTGCTGTTGCCCGAGGCTCGGTAGCTGGCCGGTTAGCTGCTAGCCGGTTAGCTGCTGTGGATATGGTGCTCCAATACTCCGCTCTCCAACTTCGGAGTTTTTTCAGCTCTGCTGCACCAGTCTGCCTGGATGCCATCAGATCATCAGGACTCTTGCAGCGCCCCCGCTACATACACAGATCATCCCGCTACAAATTTTTTCACACAAATTCTAGTATTCCTGTAGTACAATCGGCTCTGCACTTCCGTGTTGCTTGTCGACGTCATCTAAACACACGTCACGTGCGCACCAGCTGTTTGAAGCCCCTGGCCTGCTCTGACAGTAGCACTCCTCCTGTCTCCTCTGCAGCCACCTTCATGCTGCTTAATACCCGCTCCCTCAATAATAAAGCATTACTCATCCATGACATCATCATTGATAAGAAACTTGATTTCTTATGTTTAACGGAGACATGGCAGAACCAGCAGGATTTCTTCGCTCTCAACCAAGCTACTCCCCCAGGCTATGTTTACCTCCATAAACCTCGCTCCACGGGCCGCGGCGGCGGGCTGGCTGTTATCCACCGAGCAGGTATCCGGGTCAGGGAGATTCCCTCTCCCAATATCACATCATTTGAGTGTATTACATTCTCGCTCTCCGGATCACCTCTACTCCAGGTTGCCCTGATTTACCGCCCCCCCAAAGCTTCCACCACCTTCATGTCCGAGCTGAGTGAGCTTCTGTCCTCTCTCTGCTCTAAATCACCTTCCACCTATCTGCTGGGAGATTTTAACATCCACGTCGACTCCACCAGCTGTAGCTTTGCCACAGAATTTCTGTCACTTCTGGACTGCCTCAACATAACACAGCATGTCCAGGGCCCCACTCACTCCAAAGGTCACACGCTGGATCTAGTCTGCTCCACTGGTGTCCCCCCCTCTCATCTGCAGCGCCTAGATCTGGCAGTATCAGACCACCATGCCATCATCTTCATCATCCCTATCCCCCTGCCCAAGCAGCGCCCCAGGCGCACAATCACCTTCAGAGACACCAAATCAGTGAGTGCATCAGCCCTATCAGACCTCCTCATAACCCACATGGCCCCGGCTCTCTCCGACACCTCGCCGGACGTGTTGGTGGCCTGCTACAACACTGCCCTCTCTCTCAGCCTGGACTCTCTGGCTCCCCTCAGAAGCCGGACGGTGTCTTTTCTCCGCCCGGCACCATGGGTCACCTCTGATCTTCGCACAATGAAGCAAACTGGTCGTCGGTTGGAGCGGCTTTCCAGACGAACTGGCCTCACCGTCCACCGTATGGCCTTGGTGGACCATGTAAGGTCCTACAAGGAGGCTCTCTCCAAGACCAAGACCGCCTACTACTCCTCCCTCATCACCTCACAACAAAATCACCCCAGATCCTTGTTCTCCACCATCAACCGACTGCTCCGCCCCCTCCCTGCCACGCACACTGCTGAAGCTCCTGACCTCTGCTCCAAATTCCTCAACTTTTTTCAGGCTAAGGTGATCTCCATTCATCAACAACTCCTGGTGCCCGCCCCCTCCCCCTCTCTGCACTGGCCCCTGACACAGAAATGCACACTCCCAGCTCAACCCCTCAATCCCCAATGCTCTCTCTCCTCCTTCTCCCCAGTGGATGTTCCACTGGTCTCGAAGCTGGTGACCAATGCTAAGGCCTCCACCTGCTCCCTTGACCCCATGCCCACGGTGCTGGTCAAGGCCTGCCTTCTCACCCTCTGCCCCATCATAACAGACATCCTCAACTCCTCTCTGTCATCTGGAATAGTTCCCTCCTGCTTCAAAACCGCCTCCATCACTCCCATCCTCAAGAAGCCTGGTTTGGACCCTGAGGAGCTGAACAACTACCGACCGATCTCCAACCTTCCTTTCCTTAGCAAAACTTTGGAAAGAGCAGTTGCCGCCCAGCTTCATCAACATCTGTCCAACCATGAGCTCTACGAACCCCTACAGTCAGCCTACAGAGCACATCACAGCACAGAGACCGCCCTCCTCAAGATCACTAATGACCTCCTTCTCGCTGCTGACTCCGGACAAATCAGTATTCTCATCCTCCTCGACCTCTCTGCTGCTTTTGACACTGTTTCTCATACAATCCTCCTGAAATGCCTCTCTGACAACCTTGGCATCACTGGCACAGCTCTGTCATGGTTTCAGTCCTATCTCTCAAACAGGTCTCAGTTTGTTAGCATCAGCGGCTCATCCTCCCCCTCGGCCCCAGTCAAACATGGTGTCCCCCAAGGCTCCGTGCTTGGTCCCCTACTTTTCACCATTTACATGCTCCCCCTTGGCCAGATCATACGTCAATTCGGTCTCAATTTCCACTGCTACGCTGACGACACTCAGCTCTATCTCAGTACCTCACCATCCGCCCAGCTACCTCCACAGTCTTTGGTCAATTGTCTGCATGCAATAAAAACCTGGATGACAGCAAATCTACTCAAACTCAACAGTAAGAAGACTGAGCTCATGGTTGTGGCCCCCAAAGCACTGCTCCGGAAGGTTGGGGATCTCCTCCTCCACATTGACGGCTGTTCCATCTCCCCGTCTCCCGAAGTCCGTAACCTGGGTGTCATCCTTGACTCCACTCTCTCATTTCAGTCACATATCAAATCCGTCACTAAATCTGCCTTCTATCACCTCAGGAACATCTCCCGTCTACGACCATCACTCTCTGATTCCGTGGCCGAGACCCTCATTCATGCATTTGTCTCCTCCCGGTTAGATTATTGCAACGGAGTCCTGTTCGGGGTTCCCAGTAAAGCCCTGGACAGGCTCCAGTATGTGCAGAACTCAGCTGCCAGGGTGCTCACTCACACCAAGCCCTGGCAGCACATCACCCCCACCCTGATCCACCTCCACTGGCTCCCAGTCAAGCACCGTATCACTTATAAACTCCTTCTTCTGACTTACAAATCCCTCCATGCCCTCGCCCCCCAATACCTGTCTGACCTTCTCCGCTACCACACTCCATCCCGGAACCTAAGATCATCTGGACAGGATCTCCTCTCCACCCCCCGCACCAGGTTGCGGACTTTCGGTGACAGAGCCTTCAGTGTGGCATCCCCCACCCTCTGGAACTCTCTCCCCCCCCAAATCCGCAGTGCCCCAACCCTGGACAAATTCAAAAAAGCCCTCAAAACGCACCTTTTTACTAAGGCTTTCCCCACTGTATAGATAGTTTAATAGGTTTATTTTTCCGCTACATCACCCCCCCCCCCACCCCCCTTAACCTGTCTGCCTCTTTTCCCCTACTCCCCCCCCCCCCCCCCCCCCTACCCAAATTGTAAAGCGACCTTGGGTTTCCTGAAAGGCGCTATAAAAATATTATTTATTATTATTATTATTATTAACATCAAATTTGACTCCATAATCGAACATACATTAAGGAACTGTTGAAATCCAGCACTGCTAGGAGAAACAATAGCCAGATCATCGGCATACATAAGATGGTTTACAATCACATTACCAATCACACACCCTGTTTTACAGACACTTAAATAATCTGATAGATCATTCATATAGATATTAAAAAGGCTTGGTGAGAGGAGCCCCCCCTGGCGGACTCCATTACCAACACCAAATGGCGCCGAGACTGCATTCCCCCATTTTATCCGCATGCTCTGGTTGGCATACCAATAAGCCAGGATCCTAATTATACTGTTAGGCACACCCCTTTGTCTCAATTTTAAAAACAGTTTATGATGGTTAACTCGGTCAAAAGCCTTAGAGGCATCAATGAAACCAATCAGAACAGTGGAATTCTGTCTTCTATATGTTTCTACCATTTCCTTCAAAGCATAGCTCAGTACCATGCTTAGCCTTGAAGCCAAACTGGTTATCTGAGGTACACAAGTAAGAACATAGTCTATCCAACACAATTATTTACAGGAACACACTGGCTAGAGCAATTGGTCTATAATTATCCAAGCTCCCTACCTTGCCCGCTTTGTCCTTAATGACAGGCACAAAGGTAACAGTCAACATGGAGTTCGGCAACACACCATGAGGCCGGTAAAACAAATGGCAAGAGGAAGTGCAACCTTCGTGCTTGCCAGTTTAAGGTGCTCTGCAGTGATTCGGTCAGAGCCGCTTGCTTTGTTATCAGCTAGCTGTGCAATTGTTCGATAAACCTCATTAGCTGTGATTCCCACTGTGTCACTTTTCATTCACTTTTCATTACCAACCACATTAGGGGTCACTTTTAACACAATTAAGTATAGTAGAGTAATGTTGCCTCCACAACTCAGCTATGTTATCGGCTCCATATACTCCCTCTATGGTACACGGTAACAACGTACTGGCCCTGTTCAGAGCTCTCACCTCCTTCCAGAAGCCAGTCACATTATGATGGAGCTTTTCAGCCATACAATCCGCTCTCAATGTTTCTGTATGTTTGTTGACATAACAACCTGCATAGTTATATAATGCATTTGTAAGCTTTTTGAGATCCAGGACAGGTCCCTCTCTAATAATGATTGTGTTTAGATTAGTATAACTCACAAAGTCACAGTATTTTGTCCTCAGCCATAGCCTATAATCACAAGCACTAGTTGCAGTGTAGTGTAGTAGAGTCAATTAACATGAACAAACAGTTGTTTGTTGATTTGACGGATTAGCAACAACTGCAGTATTCATATTAAGATGCCAGCAGCCTCTGCTAACATTACATTCGTCACTCCTAGCGGCAACCTGCGGGTCTGCAAGAGGAAGCCAATGCAGTAGTGTTTAAAGCTTGCATTCTTTCTAATTCTTGTAATTATTGTATAGAAGTGTATGACAAAAAATGACCCTACTTCTAATTTGATTTATTATATATATATTTTGCTTAAAATACCAAACAGATCACCCATTGTAGCCATGCTCATACTGTAGACCTCTTTTGCAGCCCGGTTAGAGAAACGTGGATTGTGGGTCCTTACAGTAGGTTTAAAAAAAAAAAAGAGAAGGTGGAGCTAATGCCTGATCAGAATTCTACCGGAGATAAAGTTAAATTCTGCTGTGATAAAATGCCATCCTGTTCTAAACCACATCAAAGATCATTTCTGAAACAGTATGGATCTCAAATGCTTTTTCTCTTGCGGGTTTATCACAAGGTGAGTTCCTTTTTTTATCTCCTGCTTTTTAAACACGTGCTCTACAGTACAGGTTAGCTCTGAGTGTTAGTGTGGCTTGCTAATGTAAACAAAGACGAGATTACGTCCAAAACATGTCAGGCATTGTTTCTGATAGCAACTTTCTGTGGGTCCGACGCCGATATAATGTCATATCGGCAGCAAATCTGTATCCGCTCGTCGTCGCCTGTTTTTAATCCCTGACAAACCGGGGACACATATTTATGTATAAAAGACATCAAAAAGTTAATTTTGCATGATAGGCCCCCTTTAAATCTAGTCTAGGTGTGTGAGCTAGCTTGCTCAGCCATGTTTAGCATAAGATGAACAAGTAATACTTGCGGACTGCATATATTTTCTAACGACTGACATTGCCATCGCAAACTGATCAAATGTACCAGTTAAATCATACAAAATTGAGCTATATTGCTGCTGCAACAACAACACATCACAAAAGCAGCAAGCATGACTGCTCTCTTTACAAACAATAACATTAAGCTTCCCAAGGATGCTAATATGCACTTTGTCGGATCGGGCATGCAATTGGTATATTTCCCAAAAGTTGAAACTATTCCTTTAAATGCAGTAAGCTCAGCCATGACCCAGTTAACTGATAACAACTATAGCTGCCCAAAGGCTGAGTACCTCCAATATATTTGGGGGGGTATACCAACCCAGTCTCATGGCATTTCGTGTTCAACACGATTTTCCCCTTTTTTTCGTGTTGCACAGCACGATTTTAAAAGCAATGTATTTCTCCTGGTAATGACGCTCATGGAAGCACGGCATTCGTTTGTGTCGGCTGCCCTTAAAGGCAATGTGAGCGTCCATTCTCATTGGATAACGGAGAATTGTACACCCGGAAGTAAGTATTCCCCTTACTGTAGATTGATTTTACAGTGATATCTGCACTACTCATCGACTAAAAAACACCAGATTATCCTTGTTAATTACACAACATTGGTTGGTTTAAATTGTGTGCAATGCTTTTGTATTTTTCCCTTTCGATTCGGAGAAACAAATATTTTTTCGGAGTAAAGGATGGCAGAAGACAATACACTACCCAGAATCCCCAGCTGTTGTTTGGGACTACAGTCCCGTTGACAAACCCCGTGATTAATCTGGATGTTGGAGTGGCAGTGCGCCAAGGTTACGCCGAGCCTCAAGCTCTTTGAAATGGAACGAAACCACGGCAGACTATTGTTTTAAAAGACGTTTTCGTTTTTCCCAAAATTAGAAGTTGACAGTATTAAACTGTGTACAGCCCTGGAGGTTTAGGCGATAGGAAACACATTGGTGTGTACACATTTAAAACATGTAATTACTAAATGGGTGAAAATCGCTTGTGTCCATAATGGGCAGCATTAATATATACCCACATGACAGCTCATTGTTACTTTGTAATTCTACTCCACTACAATTCAGAGGTTAACCTGGTATTTTTACTCCACTACATTTATTTTAGTTACTTTACAGATTCTGATTAATGATGTGAAATATAAACAACCCTTAAAGCAGACTTGAGTTACACCTGAGTAAAATTCAGTGATTGTCAAGTGCCAACAATCAGGAGAGATATTTGATAGTTGGTGCTTGAGAAGACTAAACATTTATCTGCAGATCTCTATAAAGTATATTCATTACTCGTTATTCTCTACTAATAGTTAATTAAAAACTGTATAAAATTGCTATTTTGCTCATCCCTTTCAAGATTTCAAGTATTTTCTAAGGTTTATTGACATATCATAAACACAACTACGGTGTAGTTATGCAATGAATGAAAATCTTGGGTCACAGGTTCCTCAACAGTGCATTACAAGACATCTATCAATGTGTGTATACCTCCATTAAACTGTCATATTCTGCACATTTATTATACTATCTACATACATAAGAGTATAATTAATGTGTATAATATCAGTTAAAATAAGTGCTTCAACATAGTTAACATTGCAGGAAAGCAATATATTAGACGTTAAGTACTTTGTCAGGCTTAATATTTATCTGTAGATAGATACCCCCAAAGCTTTTTTCTTATTTGAAAGAAGACCTTGTCACGATCTGTCTGTGTTGTGTTTTTGTCATGTCTCGTTCTGTCTTTGGCTTCCTGTCTCTGTGTTCCCCCTACCGTATTTTCTGTTACTGCTGATTGTGTGCACCTGGTGCCCTGTGTTGTCTCCTCCCCCCTCACCTGTGTCCTGTTCAGTTGATTAGTTTGTGTGCATTTAAGTTCTGGTTTTTCTGTCTGTCTTTGTGGGATTATTGATGTTGTTGGAAGGGTTTTTGTTCAGAGGGATTTTTGTGTTTTTGCCTTGCCTTAGTTTTACTTTGTTGCTAGTTTTGCAACAAAAGTATTTTGAATTTGGATATTCTGCATTTGTGTCCTGTGTACCTTGCCCTCCAGCCGTGACAGACCTTAACCTAAAGTATTCTTTAATGTGTTAATAAAGGTTAATTAGTTTGTCTGTTTTGCACATCCTCCTATTAATATATTTGTACATCGTGCACTAAACTGTTTTATTGTAGAGATCACTACAGTATCTTCTTGATTTGTTATATTCTATATTTCTATCATTGACCTTCTACTTTCCCCCTGAATGAAAGTATGTACTCTTAATATTTTTTTCATCAAATAACATTATTCAACAAAAATAACATTATTCAACAAAAATAATTCGTTGCACACAAGGTACACACAGCATACTAATAATAACTTTGTATTTTGAGTGTAGGACACTTATGTAAGTATAACATCTGAAGATGTGTAGTTTTATTCATGTTTTTACAGGATATTGCTATACTATTTCTCATGCTTTACTTCTACACATTAATATCTGATTTGTAAAACATCACAGACAGAAAGCCATATCCGTCATTTAATGGTAAGCTATTGAAATTGTGATTCCATAGATGTGTCTCCCATCACCCAAATCCCCTGACTATTCTCTCAACTCAGTATTTACATTCTTATATTCAAAGAAAATCAGTAATATCTTTAAAAAAGTCCTTTTCTATCAGCTGTGCACCGTTATGGTGTAAATGTAACCTATCTACCAATTGGATCAAATATAAAAGTCAGCCGAATTACTATTATTACTGCAAGGAGACTACGGCAGATGAGTTGTTTAATTGTTGATATATTTATGATCCACGTCACATATTCAGTTATGGCAGCAGTTCTCCTGTTTGTCCAGAAGTCTTCTCATCAGGGCTCTATAAATAAAGAACTACAGCAGATGTGTAATATTTAATGCAGCCGAACCGTGTATTACAATATAGGCCTACGTCTGTTTCCGGTGACTTTATTTACGGCTAAAAAGCCCAAGATTATAGAATTAAACGAATAAATAAAAACAAGGATAATTGTGTGTTATTGGTGAGTAAATAACAGTGTGTTATTTAGAAAAGAATAACAAATCAGACTAAAAAAGCTTTTGAAAATAACCGAACATTTCGATTAAGGTCAAAATATAATATTTGTAAATCTGACTCTTTCAGAGTCAGTGCCTCACCAGCCATGAACCTCACCGCACGTCAATGCAATCCAATCAACACCCAGCTGTTTGAGTGTTCAGACAAAATATAAATGAAGAGAGGTCCTCATAATTAATATGAACCATGAACCCCACCCTGAACATGTCTTATTAAAGCAGTCTAGTGGAAACCAAATTGCTTGCAATGAAATGCATCGCAGTTAAATCAGGTGAAGTTGAATAAAATTATAGAGACGAAGAGGGAAGGGAGTGAACCTTCATTTGTCTTGGTTGAATTAACTTAGGTATGTACATCTGCTGTAAAACAGTTTAGAAACTTATAAAATGGAAGACATGGTCAATCCAAGGGCATTTTATCCTAACAACTGAACACTACTGTAGACTGACAGTAGATCCAAAGCTGCAGAAGGCTTTTGTTAACGGTACATTGCTTTTCCTTTCTTTTTCTGTAACATCAAAATGCAATACAGCTGCATATTTGATGGAAAATATGAAAAACACTATTCATGGCTATTCAGTAGGCAGACGGCATTATTTGGCCTGTGCTTTCATGCTGAAAAGCTTTCCCACAATCTGTGTTCACATCACCTGGGACATGCTGGGACGGATATTTAATGTGGCTGGCTGTAGATTACTTTCAGCTGTCTTGCAAACCCTCAGGGAGTCACCAGATCAGGTGGTCAAATGAAATATGTTGATTAGCAGCGGAAAACAATGATGATTTGTCATGACAGCAACACAGTCCAAGGTATCGGCATGCCTCCAAATTAGCAGGGATAGTGTCATGAATCATATCCGTCGTCATTTAGCAGGATGTTGTCCAGGCTCCTGGAAATAGACAGACATGGGTTCCTGACATCTATGGATCTGTGCAAGCATGCTTTATGACTTCAGTGATCGGTTGCCGCGTTAAAGCTTTTTAATATTTCGCTCTCTGGCTAAAAAAGCAGAGATCCTTCGGAGCTGAGCTGCATGGGCGGCAAGATTAATGGTCTTATCATGTGGCCAAGTGATTAGTGAGCTCTTAGTACTTATTACTCTGCATTATCACAGAATCCCCCGAGAGGTTTTTGTCAGCTGCAAGGCTGTGTTTGAGGCTCTCTAGAACACCACAATGCGGCATTGATTAATAGCGATGATATTAAAAGGAAAAACGAACCTAAAAAGTAAATAGCCTGTACATCTTCCTAAATTGTATTCACTTGGATTCAGTCCCATTCGATTTTTAGAAAGAAATCTGACAAAGACAGAAGAGATACAGCTGTGGGTAAGCTTTTGTTTTTTTCTCTGTTGGGAGAGTGAAATGTGGTGATGATGATTTTGGGAGCCTACACCTGGAGCTGGCTCGTACAATATTCAGTGTGGGATATTTTATTAAAGAGAGTTGGCCCCCTTCAATATCCTTCCAAGATGGCCAAACTTCATAGCTATGCTCCTGCTTTGTGTTGGAGGTCGTAACATTTCAAAATCACGCTCTAAAACACATAGAGGATGCTCACATCTCAGCCTACATATGAATGAAAGCAGAATTATGTTTTTGTTCTTGGGTTTCACAGAAAAGGACAAACCTTTCAATGCATCAGTGCTTTAAGCAGCTGTAAGGGAAAGTGTGTAAAACGTATTAGAGCTGCAAAGTGTAACATGAACAAACAGTTGATACTTGGTTTTAAGGATAAGCAAAGACTGCATTGATCATATTAGGATGCCAGCAGCCATTGCTAATGTTAACTTCTTCACTACAAGTGGCAACCTACAGGTCTGATAATGGCTCAGGCAGCTTTAAGCTTGCATTGCAATGAAGCGCAAGGGGGCGACTTCACTTATTGCAAGAATAAATCTAATTGTAAAGAAGTCTATAAGAAAATAGACCCTTATACAATCAAATAATACATCAGTAAAACATTTGACTGACAATTGTATGGTTTTAATCACTACTTTCAAGTGTTCTTTAATACCTGTTGCTCACTTTTGTAAATGTAGTTAATTTTTTGAGTAAAATTGCAATGAATCGAAATGATGTGATTATGTATCCTTTGATTCTAGACAGATATCGATACTTCAATTCAAAATTCCTTGTCCACAAAAACGATTGTTGTTCCATACATTGTGTGGGATATTCCTTTAAGGTCAAACACAAAAGGAATTAAAGAACCCCATTGAGTTAAAAACTCTCATATAATTGTAGCTGAAAATGCTGTCTAGACAGATTCTAAAATTATCATAAACACTCAATTAAAACTAATGATGGAAATAACCCAAGGGTTGTTAGAAACAAGTAAACAACAATAGTGTCAACAAGCATCTCGACACACAATGATTTTTTTTAAATACGACGGATAATGATCTGCAATTAGTTTATTCTGAAAAGTGAGCATGTGGGACAAGTATAGCTTTGTGTTTCACTTGATCAAAAGAAAGCTGCTTCCTGTCTGTTTTAAGAGACACTTCAAGTTAGATGAACAACAGCAGATTTCCTAAACCACAGGGGAGTGTGCAGGTGCTCTGAAGAGCTTTGAGGTGAGTGTTTTATTGCAGACTCCCTCAGCGCTGCTTCTCAACATCCCATTGCTACTCTCATTGATGTTCTTTGTCTCCTCTCCTAAAAGTCCCTCAGAGGATTTGGCAACTTTGTTTTGCTCCATGTGTTATTTGAGGAAACCGTATTAAACAATAGTTGTTTGTGCTAAGGTCACTTTTCCTCAGCCACTATTAAGAATATGGGAAACTAAATATTCAAGTATTAAAGTCCAAAGAGACACATTAAACCTTTCCCCTTGAATCAGCACAATTAGTTGAAAAGTTTTTGCTTAAGTTCTTACTCCCTATACAACTTACTATTTCTCTCTAGTTATGCTTTCCTCACTCAATTCAATAATGAGGATGAAAGTGTGTAAAACGGCCATAACTCCACTGTTAATAGAGGTAAGCCTCATCGTGATTTCCTTTTTATCCTCGATTCAGGTTCTTGGCCACACTAATGCAGTGAAAGATAGCGGAGTCAGTCCGTATGTCGGTCTACCATTTTCAGACTGAAATATCTCAACCAATATCAAGTAGAATTTCATTCCATTAAATATGTATAGACATGCATGGTCCTTAAAGCATAACTCCTACTGACTTTGGTGATCACATGACCTGCTCTATAGCTCCCCAATGAGGTTGTGATCTGTGGTTAGGGTTTATTTGTTTAAACTTCCCCTTCGTAAGATTAAATAACTTTGATAGTCCCTTACACTTATATGGTAAACATGGTAAAAGTCATGCTAAACAGTAGCATGTTACAGTAGCATTGCTATTGGGATAATACCAGCAGGCTAGCACGTACAAGCATGGCTTTGCTTAAAGGTGACATGTCATGCGTTTCCAGTTATTACCCGTCCCCTTGTGTGTTATGTAGCTTTTTCTGCATGTAAATGGTGTGCAGAGTCAAAACCCTCAAAGTACACCATGTAGGGAGTAAAACTCTAACACAGAAAATACCTCCCCAAAACGCCTCGTGGAGATACGTCACTGTCCATTTGATTCTTCCGGGTACATCATGATGTCATGTGGTCCCCGGAACGAAATGGACCAATCCGTGGAGCCGTTACGTTACGTGCGCGGAGCCGTTACGTGCGCGGAGCCGTTACGTTAAGCCCCCGCTGATTGGTCCAAATTGACACACACTCAGTGCATGCAGCTCTGCTGATCTCTCCTCCCTGGCTGCAGGCTGATAACAGACAGTTGGGATCGTGGCAAAATTCTCTCTGCAGACCCATTCTCTCTGCAGACCCATTCTCACAGCGTTTATCAACCTTTTTCTTACTCAATATCAAGCCACACTTATTGTTTTTACTTCGGCTGTGACTTTGTGTGCTCAGGGTGAGTTTGGCTGTGTTTCGCTGTGTATCGCTAAACTTTCAAAACAGAAAATTTCACATATTTATTATCATTGTATCAGAACTGATTAGAAGATTCTAACTTATTCTGTTCATTAGTTATGCCCATTCTTTTGGGCAGTGTCCGTGGGCGTTTTTTTTCCTCGGAATTGTCATTTTTTTGTTCTGCCAATTTTGAAGAGTACACATGATCTTGTCCACAATCACACATGGGCCATGGCATGCTGAGCAGATTCGTCTGAATTTTCATCAACATTGTCCCCTTGAAAAATCAGCTCCAAAGCCTCAGCTGTAGTAAACTTCTTTGCCATACCTCAGTTTACTTTCAAAACACTAAAATAACATATTCCAACTTTTATTTTGTTTATACCGGCTCTCATTTCAGTACACATAACAACGGAACTGACAGGCAACCCTCTGAATCCGATGTGACTGCATCCATTCAGAGTGTCCGATTCAGAAACGTGACTCTTACACTCTTTATGTCACAAACAAAGATGGTGGATGAGAATAGATCTATAAAGAAACAGAAAACGATAAGCTATGCGCCAGAATCAAGGTGAGACTATCCGCATCTTTTAAAACGTTACGCACATTCGTTTCACCGAAATAAGTAAACGCCTCTCAATCAAAAACTTGTACTTTGTTTAGTTGTTTATTGCCGTTTCTGTAGTTGTTTATTGCCGTTTCTGTAGTTTAACAGGAAAAAAAAAACGGCATGTCTCTGTCTGTAACGCTCTGACGCTTTGAACACAACGTGATATTTGGGATCGTATATGGTCCTGTGGGTCTCAGAATTGCTATTACATTAACACAAAAACATTAATCATCACCTAATTGAATTTAACACCCTTTCAAACTGTAAATATTGTATCAGACTACTGGTATACATGAAAAACTGCAGTAAATATACAAAGAATAGACACTGAACATGTATTGCGTGTGCCAGGTGTGATCCATGTGAGAGGATGGGCATATAAGAGCGGGAAATGTATGAAATTGTTCTGTGTGTGTGTGTGTGCCGTGTGAGATTCACACGGGAGGATGGGTACATAAGGGGGGGAAAACACATATTGTGTATGCAGGGACGCCCCTGGCCAACTTGTGGCCGCACACAAAGTTATGTGATGAGGCCCTGCTAGTGGAGCAAGCGCGAAGCAACCGGGAACACCATTGGTGTTACAGAGTTGACTACATCATCCAAAATTCAATGAAAGTGGTAATCAGCAATTTAATATGTTCAAAAGTCTACTGTGAAGGATATCATAAAGCCTTAATGCAATCGAATGTAAAACAAAAAAGTTCTGATTGATGAAAGTAGTGAATCGGTCAGATTTGACCCGAAGACAACAGGAGGGTTAATACGAATGACTTATTGCAACGATCTAAAAAATTCAGCGACTAATATCCTGAGTGCTTATAATATTCACACAAACTGTATCGCATTAGTGATATAAGGATTAAGATAAAGATGTTTTTTATTTAAAAACACAGGTGCTTGGATTTGTGTCGGGGGACAGCAGCTTAGATTTAAAAACAAATGTATATAACAGCTGTAATGGCTTTACAAGAGCCACATTATGTTCGAAAATACAGTTAATGTCTTACGAAGATACAAAGTCGGACGTGCTAACACCTCATTGTCTCAGCAGTTTCTGCGCTGAGAAGCTGCTATTATACATTGTCTTTTTGAGGAACGTACATCAATAAGTGTCAGAAGAAATTGGTCCGATAGAAGAATAGCAGCAATGGACATCTTAAGCTTGTGTTTGTTGTAGATAATCATTTTTGAATGTCCATCGTTGGTTAAGAGGCACCTCACTGTGCAGAATAGAGGGCGGAGGTGATTGAAAGTGACAATGTTATTTTCTGGTCTGGCCTTCCTCGTGTGTAGCCAAGATCTCTGCTAAATCCTAATAAATTCTCAATGACAGAAGAAGATGAATCACCAGAATCGGTGCTTCGGGTTACAGTTCTTAAGCTACCTCAGCAACGATGGGGTAATGAATTCACACCACGTTAACCCTCTACTTAATTTCCCGCCTTTCTCACTGATTGAATTTGAAAGGATTTTTAACAAGTCCTCTGAAGCAAAAAAAGAAAAGAGGGTTCATGTTTTTGTGTCTGTGTGTTTGTTTGGGGATTCACTGCAGCACATTCTCATTGCTTGCGGTGCAAACACAATGTGGGCCTTCCGCCTCGGCCACCTGTCCACAGGAAACATTGCCAAGGGGAAAGCAGCAGTATTCAGCAGGGTTAAGGCAGGAGTGTTAATGTGCATCTGGCCACGTTCTGAACATATTGCATTTGGATTGTTTTTAATGGAACAAAATCAAAATATTCATATTATTTTAAAGTGAAAAATCATTATACTCATTGAATATTATTTAACTGTTTAACGGTTAGGCCACATGCCAGCCAAGACATGTGGATAGTCAAATAACAGTATTTATAACCTTTAATTAAATAACTGCAGCAGTACATCAAGCTAACAATACTAAAATAATAGTTCTGGTTTTAAAATCATACTTGAGTATTTTCTGTTACATATGTTTGAAGTACCAAACAGTAAAAGTGCTAACCCTAACCTCATACTGTGGCATTTGAGCTGATGAATTAATGCATACACTAACTGTTGTAGTTAAAGGTCCCCTATTATACTGTATTTCATAAATATATTATAGGTCTCAGATATATACAAAACATGTCTCTGAAGTGTTTGGCTTGAAATACCAAACAGATCATTAATTGTAGCATCCCATAATCCCCTCTGTTTCAGCCCTGTTTCCAAAGTGCTGATTCTCTGTCTTTTACTTTAGATGAAAATAAGGAGCCCCTCCGCGAGATACTTGGTTAAAAAAAACAAAATGGTGCTCTAGGAGGAGATTCACGTGATAAGGTGTTAAAATTATAAATTCAAATATATAATGATAATATATAATAATCAAATATAACTTTGTGATGTCTGTAATACTTGCTAACAACTCACATTTTTGTGAGGAGCCACTGGCCAAAAAGGTTGTGGTTTTTTTGGGTTTTAAATTATAAGAATTTATTCTGATATGCAGTGAATGACAAGCATATTTTGGAGCTCGAATATACTATGTTACTTTCCACAAACATAGGAAAACAGCCAACAAAAATGGGTTCTCTTTGAAAGTAGAGAAAAGTCAATAACTAAAACCAACTTGACTGATAGCATCCAAAGTGTTAAACTGATGAAACTGATGTACCTCGGCGAAAGGGAGCAACAAAATTGATAATAATAATGACTTTGCTAGTTCTAGGGAGGATTGCAGCCCCTAAAGTCAACTTCGTGGTGAAACCCATTTAATTGTCCCCTCTCTCCTTCAGGACGAACCATTTGGTCTATCGGGGGTTTAAGATAAGACGGGGCTAGCTTATCACAGCCAGCGATAACTGAAGAAACGAACGACAGCGGGGATTTGGGAATACTCTTTCTATACCTGTTCTCTTACCCCCCCCTCCCCCGACCTCTCTGCTTTGCGCTCCCTCCTAGTGTATTCCTGTTCTCTATACAGAACGTGCTGCAGCTTTGAAATAGTGGTGAGGCACAGTGTTCCATTTGAAGAGGTCATTTATTTGTATGGCATGAAATGAGGTGAAGATTAATAGCTACACTACATTTATCTGAGCAAGAGATCAGTCAAAGGCTTTGTCTGAATACCACAGCATCAGCAAAAAGGTCAACGGCTACCACATATCCATTTAACATCATTATGTTTACTTCCCACTCTCTGCCTACAGTTTCTGCTTAATCTTGTGTGAATTAGTTTCCTCGGTTTGTGATGACGTATAAGAGAAATGTAAATCGATGTGCGTTGAAATCTTTGCCTTCAGCTTCTTCTAACTTCTGTGGGCTCAGGGATTTACATTGTGTATCATTCAAACATCTGGTTGTTTGAGATTTCCTCATTACTCCTGGTTTAATGTGATATATACCCTTTCAAAAGGCCACACTCCCTTCATCCATCATAAGCAAGGAAGGTTGTTCAAGCCACTCTGATTATCGCAGTCAAGGTTTCACTTTGGAGAGAGAACAAGTGCAACATTTGACTGATAGAACAATGCATTTGTGAAGTTTCTTTTCTTGTCACATTATGTAATCTGACAAAAACAT
Organism: Harpagifer antarcticus; assembly: GCA_902827135.1. NCBI lineage: Eukaryota > Metazoa > Chordata > Actinopteri > Perciformes > Harpagiferidae > Harpagifer > Harpagifer antarcticus. Next base: position 171,960 of record CADEHL010000031.1, read on the forward strand.
AGCCTAAGTCATGACATCAATCATATTTATGTTTAGGTGGCTCCTTTGTTGGTTTTAACGTTTACCAAGAAAATGTTTGGGTTATTTCTAAAAACGAATAAGAATGGAGCCCTTCAAATGATATATAAAACGTTTTTAAAGGCAGGTGTGTCTTAGAGGAGCATTTTGTCCCTGTTGTCTCCTGTTTCTTTCATCTCATATATGCGTGATTATGTGAGTAAATCGGGGGCAGTCCCAGGCGTGAAGTAAATAATTGGCACTGTTCATTGAGCCTCTTCGAGACGTTTCAAAGTAATCACAACTGATAAGTTATAATTACATCTGAGATATCTGCCTGCAACTTCATAAATGTCTGTTTATACATTCATTGCTATGCAGATTTGCGATGAAGGGAAAGTGTTTGAAAATATAAATGCAATCTTGCCCATGGCTTAATATCACAGTCTTACTTTTCCATCATCAAAGCTAGTTATGGTCTTCAAACAGTGTTTTCATTTAGCAAAGACATATGTATTAGTCCTTGTTACAGATGGGAAACAGGTTTTTTCTCTGTGGGTGGGTTTTCTAATTAGTTGAGCAAATGTTCCGTTTGCATCCTGATTTGAACCAATACTTAACACATTATACAACTGCCTTATTCTTACTCTGATGACTGTGGTTAAGCTGTTGAAAGAGATCACTTGCTTTGCTTAAAAAACATTTCATGAAGAACTTGCCGATAAGCCATGCAGGCTTTACCGATAAATCCATCCATTGACTGTATTCATAAAAAAACAACTGCAAATATTCATACTTTTAAACGCATATATAATGTATGACAACGATAACAATACATTGTGAACATAAGAAAGGAAAAGGTAATGGGCAGGACTCAGGTGGCATAATGTGTTAGCAAAGGTTGTGGAGAAAATGTGAATTTCATCATTAATATTGAAATGGAGCCTCTTTTAGTGTCTCTCTTTGGAGGTCATGACATTTATCTTCTGTATCAGTTGGCCACACAGAATTTTAAAGAGCAATGTTCGTATTATGTGCTGAGACTTTTAATTTACGTCTCTTTAATTAAGTAGGTATTATATTAAAGTCCATAACAAAAAAAAGAAGAGAGAATTTGTGAACTAACCGAGAAATGAAATTTAGCTGCAGGTTAAAGTATTTTGTTGCCTGCATATATAACATGATTATCATCCTTTCAACATTCAATATGTGTTCATTGAGCAGCAATCATTGTAGATTAGTGACAAATACTCTATGTATGTCAGATTTGACTAAGTGCTTTTCCCTGGAAACATTAGCAAGCAACCTAGGAAATTAAATTATGAATAGCTTTGGAAACTTTATTCGACACAAGTTTTCTTACATTTAGGTTTAAGGAGACTGTATCACAATCTTAAGCTCTGGCCAGTAGTCGTGGAATTGATCTATTTGTTGTTAAAAAGTCATTGATAAGTATAAATAAATGGTGTCACCTTTAAAATGACATCTTCATATGGTATGGCCTTTAAGCGCAAAGCAGTGATACAGACCCAGAAGTCCTAAACTGAATGCTCACTTCTGAGAGAAAATGTTATTCTAAAAAAACAGTTTCGACCTTGCATTTTTTATCTTGTTCTGCTTAAGTCACAAGGAGTTCAGCCCACGGTTATGTTATCCAACTTGTTATGACAGCAGGTTAGCAGTGGTCAGAGTATGAGCCGTAACTTTGGCTCCTTGGGGCAAGTGGAAGCACTTTCATCTAAATGAGTTCATTGAATTTTACTGTGAGAGGCATTGAGTTAAATGACCAGGCAAAACAGCTTCCTGGGTACATGTGCACTTTGTGTCTGGAAGACCTCACGATAAAAGGTTAGGTGCATCTGTTAGCAGGACATATTTGAAGAAACAAAAGCAAGGGCCTTCACAGTGTGAATGACTATTGTATCACTTCTGTTCAACAATTTACATAATTCCCATGTGGCTCCCTCAAAGTGTGTTGTAGGTACATCACATTTTTTTACTTTTTTCATTGGAAATATTGCATTTTTAGCCATGCTCTTGGCAGAGCTCTAGTGATAGGAATGAACACTTACCATGCATTGGGCGACTATGGGTGAGGTGGGGTTGACTGTCAATGGAAATGTTGTGGGTTCGATCCCAGCCCCTGCAGTCAACATTTTGATGTTTCCTGGGGCAACATACATAACTCAGAGTTGCTCCCAGATGGCATTGCCAATAGTGAATGTTTGTTAATGTTAGCATCCTTGAGCAAGTGGAACCTTGCTCTACAGTATATGAATGGGGTGTGAATGGGTGGATGATTACTTGTTAATATTATAAAGTGCTCTGAGGGGACTTAAAGACTTGATATAGCACTATATAAAAACAGTCCATTTAATCTCAACAACTATATTACATTACATGTTACTTCTTAGATGCTTTTATCCAAAGCGACTTACATTCTCAATACTGTGGGCAATCCCCACAGGAGCAAATTTAGGGTGAAGTGTGTTGCCCAGGGACACAACGACATGCTGACTGCAGTGGGGTTTGAACCTGTGCTCCCTTGATCCGAACACCAACGCTCTATCCACTGCGCCACATGCCTCCAACTATTGGTTGATTTCTTGGGGAATTTTTTACAGACACAGATGGTCACTAGAGGATTAAACATACTGACTTTGGTGATCCTGACTTGTACTGCAGTGCCACTAGATCAAACTAGAAGTTTTAACTTTTCATATGAATGCAAAGATTTGATCCCTTTTTCCTTGAAGCATTTGTAATTCTCGGTGAAGACTGCGGTTTGGATGGCCATGCAATTTGCAACATTAACATTGTTATTCCACTGAGTTGTTATTGTGAATCGTAATCATTTTGGTCATGTTTCAACTTTTCCACTTGGGCCTTCATAACATTTAAATTCTGACATTATTAAGTGAATGTACGGTGGCCCTGAAGTGCAAGACACCACAGCATTACAGAAAACACCACAGCTTTTCACAAAACGCCACAGCATTTCAGAAAACACCACAGCATTTCCCATTGGACGGAAAGGGTATTCCTTTAGGGAGAACACTTCTTGATTGTGATTGGACAGAGCCAGCCAGAGAAGCACTGCTGTGATTGGTTGTTTTTGCTGCCAAGAAATGACGCTTCGTGATTGGTCAACACCCGACAGCGAAATATGTCCCAACACATCAGCCGTTAGCACACACTCAGAGATCACAGCTCCTCATATCTGTTCAGAAACTGGACAAAAGTTAAACAAGTACAAACCACAGACTGTCTGTGTCATGGCGAATACAGTCGCTGCTTTATTTATGTCTGTATGGCGTTGTTGTGAGTTTGGACGGAGCAGCTACAGGTTAGTCTAGCCTGATGGATCCGATTCCATTCAGAAAACACGCATTTTAAAAGCTTTTCGCCTGCCGTATTGCAGACTTGTCAAAGCGTTAATTCATGGTTTTTACTAACCGTTATCAGTATGTAGTTGCTTCGGCATCACTTTGAAACGTGTATTACAATTAAATCACGGTCAAATATGTTCATTTTGTTGTAGTTAGTATCTCCCATAGAATTTACATGGAGATACGCCCCGCCCCCTCACTAGCGCCTCTTGTTTGAATGACAGGAGCAAACACAGGTGACAGCCGCGGTGAAACTCGAGCGATTAGAGCGATGCGAATATTGGGTGGTCTACCATAGTATTTACGTGGAGATAAGCCCCTTAAAAACCATGAATTAATAAAGCATTAATTCTGTGTTTACTCCTGTCATTCAAACAAGACGCTGGAGAGGGGGCGGTCCGTATCTCCATGTCGGAATCGGATCGATCAGGCTAAACTAACCTGTAGCTGCTCCGTCCACACTCACAACGTCATACAGACATAGATAAAGCAGCGACTGTATTCGCCATGACATAGACAGTCTGTGTTTTGTATATGTTTAACTTTTGTCCAGTTTCTGAACAGATATGAGGAGCTGTGAGCTCTGAGTGTGTGCTAACAGCTAACGGCTGATGTGTTGGGCCAATCACGCAGCGTCATTTCTTGACTGGCAGCAAAAACAACCAATCACAGCAGTGCTTCTATGGCTGGCTCTGTCCAATCACAAACAAGAAGTGTTCTCCCTAAGGAATACCCTTTCCGTCCAATGTGAAATGCTGTGGCGTTTTCTGAAATGCTGCGGTGTTTTGTGAAATGCTGTGGTGTTTTGTGAAATGCTGCGGTGTTTTGTGAAATGCTGCGGTGTTTTCTGAAATGCTGTGGTATTTTCTGAAATGCTGTGGTGTCTTGCACTTCAGGGCCACCGTATAAATGACCAAAAATGGAAAACTAATGACCAGTGGATAGAAATATATTAATACTCAGTCTTGTATAGTACCGCAACAAGCATTTCCTGTCAGTAATCACAGTTCAGCCTCCATATACAAGTTGCTGTGTTAGTTTTATCTCTGGTTTTGCTCCTCTGGTGATTAACTTGACACTCATGGGGCTTCTCCAAAACCTTCCAGTCATTAGTGTCTTCGATCAAAAATATAATGATAAAATGGGGTACTCTCAGCTATCGTTAGTCCCCGATGTATTTCGTGTTCAAATTCCAGCTGCCGTAAATGCAACATGATGAAAATAAACTATTAGAGGTTAACCATTTAAATGTCTTTGGGCAATCTTGTTCTGAATCCAAACAACAAAGAAGGAGATTGGCATGTTTTATTCCAGTAAACTGAACTGGTTTGAATTGATATTCAAAAACAACAAGTTACTTTCTTTGATTTGCAAAGCTTTTTCCTCAAAACACAATGCCCTGAGACTATAATGTGTACTGTTGCCAAATGTCAGACAAACAAAACACATGCAGGTTTTTAATCCATAGCAAGCTCTCTCTGTTAAGCCAAGTGTGGCACTGTAAGTCAAGCAGTACACGCAAGTATCTGTGAAGGTCATTTCACAGGGAAAGTTTCCAATGAATACCTTGAAGTTTTTTGAAGTAGAATAACTTTGTATGTAGTCAAAGCACTTCCAAATGTAACATCAGTCCAAAGAGCTTTTCCCTGGGCAAATCTTGTACAAATAATAATAGAGAGAATGTGTGTAGGGGTCTAGGATTGAACATCCATATTCTTTGGTTCCTCAAGTTTAGCTAGAGTTCAGCTTTCTATGCGGCCAATGCCTTTCTTTTCATAATGTATGTGCCAAGTTTGTACATAAAGGGAGAAAATCACATTTACTTGAGATAGGCACGTAGACAATATTGCCTATGGTCCACACTGCTTTATGTTAAAATTCAGCTCATTTCCTGCTGCTAGCATTGTTATCATCTTAAAGCTGTCAAATATGTCATGCAGGCAATCAAATATGCACATTTCCAGATATATTATAATCAATGAAGCATGAGGGATTCATACAAGCACAGAATGTACGGTTGAGGTCAGTTGTCAGAAGGAAGGAGAAGAACATCAAAAGGCAACAAAAGGCTGACAGTCTTTTGTTCGCACTGCTTTCATTTTTATGAAATGTTTGCTCCCACTTTGTATCTCTCTCATTACAGAAGACATTCTCCATTAAGCAATGGGGCCATTTATTGTACCACCTTGTACTTTATCCATTCCGATGTATATCTCTGTCATGATGGGCTATTAGGGAAAACATCTGTCAGCTGTGTAGCAGGAACACATTTATGTCACAGGTGACAATCATAGCTTAGTTGGAATGCTGATACAGCATTCCAACTACTTGTTCTTCGACGCACGAAATTCTTTATTATTCCGCCGGGTTATTTTACGCCTCTTCTGCTCCCACATTCCACATCGCAGAAACTCCGTTCAAACATCAAAACGTTCAGCTCAGGGGGGAATCGATGGCTATTAGTTTTCTCATTCATAACTTTCATAATTCGAGAGATATATCCCATAATCCATCACATTTTTAACATGGAAGTCAATGGAGAAACTCTTCAGATTTGAAAAATCTTCGTGCGACTTCAACTGCTAACTGTTCCTTCATACTTTCACTCAGAAACCTCATTCCAACTTAAAAATGTTACAGATCTTTCTGACATTATTCGTGCAACTTTTGAATCTGATTCATACTTTCGGAGATATTAAACATTGTTCAGACCTTGGTAAAGAGGCCTTCTTCAGATTTTAGAGTGCGTGATGTCACAGCTAGAGTGGAGGACAGATTTAATTTTGCCTTCACATTTTCTTTTAAACCTGCCATAATTCCCAAACCCTACATTCCTGAGACATCATTTTTCATGACAAACGTAGGAAAACAATAATTAAACAAAATGAGGGCATGAAGTGACAAAAACTTTCAACATGTCTCCATTAAACCACATTGTAAGTTCAGCCTCATCTTTCCCCACCACAGCAGCCGCACACCTTTTAGTTAATCTGCCAAAAAGGCCACATTATTGACCTGAAAGTACACCAAAAGTACACTTCAGATGCTCAAGTTCCTTGACATGCTTCACGCTTTGAAATTTCACCGATATCGGTTACGGTTTTTCAACAAAACGTTCACATGTAAGAGGTTCATCTCTCATTCAGAACAATGAAAATGCTCTCCTCCCACTGATTACTGCACATCACCATGGAAACCTATGATCTCTGGACACGTCGTTAGCTCAAATATAAACACCTGTGTCATGGAACACGATGATGTCATAACTCCAACTGACATGCTCAGAGCAGCAGATTTCAGATAATGGTTAACACAGCTCTACATCAAATCTGATGTTACGTAATGTGGTGTTACTATGGCAACGCACCCCTCGCCATAAAACAGCAGCAGACTTCAGATAATGGTTAATGTTCCTGCTCTCAACAGCTCTACGTCAATTATGGGCTGTCTTCATATGCCGTTTTCATGGAAACGCATCCCTCACCATAAAACACAATGTTGCTGTAACTCCAATGGACACGGTCCGATCGTCCCCCAAACTTCGCTTGTATATCACCGGTCCATGCCTCATCAGCTTTACGCCAAATCTGAGATCTCACCAAATCTGAGATCTCACTTTTATCGCCATAAAAGACGATGTCGCTATAACTCCTATGAAAATGTTCAAAAAGTGCTCAAACTTCACATGTGTGCTAACAGTCCAGCCGTGAAGACATCTACGGGACCGTTTTGAGATTTCTTCAATTGCCATTGCCATGGCAACACAATGCTCACCATGAAACACGGTTTTCTCATAACTTCAGTGAAAACTTCACAAGTTTGGTAACGATGCAGCCATCAACGCATATAAGCGTATTATGGGATGTCATCAAATGCCGTTGGCATGGCGACAGATCATTTGCCATCAAGTTAGTTCAAAAGTTTGCAGTTCAAATATTCTGCTGCTTTTCCAAGCCTTTTTACTTTATTTTCTTCTCTCATCACACATTCAAGCCCCCAGTGTTCATGTATCATTTCAATCTAAATTCTTCACTTTCTTCTTTCCCATTACATTTCAGCATAGCAGTTTAGCGTCAGCTTTTCAGCATAAAGCATTCCCACTAGCAAGTTCTTCAGGAATTACATTCTCTAGTTTCAAATGATGCCAGGTTATTTTTATTGTTTTTTTCTGGCTTTCTCTAATTTGTCGCAGTCATTTTCCTTTCTCTGTCAATTCACCTTTGCTTTAGTTCAGGCTGTGTCAGCGTGGTCGAGGGATTCCTTACATCAAAAAAGCACAGAGTGACATAGTTAATTACATTTGCGTCTCTCTCACACACACTCTTTCCATGTCCTTTTTTCTCTGTCTCTCTCTTCCAGCCATTTATTGTACTTACAAATGCAGCTTAAGCTAAAAAATAGACCTACATGATGTCCTTATATAGATAATAAGAAGTTTAATTTGACATGCAGACTCACCTCCACTGTCTTAACCCTGCCACAAGGAATATTCTTAATAAGACTTCAATTTTGTATTATTAAACTACACTAAAAAAATCCTCAAAATGTTAAGCTTAAGATTATGTTAAATTAATTGCTTTTTTAGACAAATAAAGTTCACATTGAAGAAGCTGGCACTAGTAATTGTGAGGCTGTGTTGGTGTATACATTACTTGTTGTTTTGTTACTTTTAGACTTAATAATGTACATATTATTGCAGTACTCAAAACCGAACTCTATATTGAATGTTGTTTTTTTCCAGGGAGTTTGGGAGATGGAAGGTGAACAATTTGGCAGTGGAGAGGAGAGATTTCTTGGAGTCTTCGTTACCTCTGACTCCTGAATTTATCCGGAACATTCGACTTTTAGGCCGCAGGCCCACCACCCAGATGATCACTGACAACCTGATCAGGAAGTATGGGACTCACTTCCTGTTGTCAGCTACACTGGGAGGTAAACAAAGCATCTGTTGTTCTGAGTATAGATTTGTTACAATGTTACAGTAGATATTCTCATGGTAACTTATCGAACCCTTGGAATAAACTGACTCCACCAGCAATGTGTTTTTTCACTGTTCCATCCACCGCTTACTTTTTAATTTCAAGCCTTGCATTCTAGCTCACATGAATGCTCACAATTACCAATAACAGGCAGTCAAAAACCATACTAATCCTTGGAACAATAGGCCTTTGATTTGAGGCAGAATAAGACTGAAGCAGCCCTATCATTATAAGTGTCATTATCATCATTAATGAGCAACTACCATTCTTGATGCAATAGTTACCGCCGTTGGCAGATTTTATCATCTGTAGCCAGCTAGATAATTAAGAATAATTGTTGGAAACTGTCTTTGGTTGATTTAGAAATGTTTCAACTGATTTGATTGAATATGAGAACCCTGTAAAAAGGATGTAATGATGATAATCATGCTTAGTCAATACAGACGCTATGCAAATAAAGGTTGAGCTGAATTTTATAGGACCCAGGTAAAATCAGAAAGTATTCCAGAATGAGGGAAAATGTGTAATTTTCAGAATGACCTGAGATTCCATTTTATGTTTATAGAAGCTTTTAGAGTATGCTAACCAAGGCGTCACATATACATAGCCTTGACATGTCCAAACTCAGTCATAGTAACTAGCTGAATAACTCATCATAGCAACATAACGTGGCACTGGCAGCACAGATATTGCTCTTCAGGGAGGTTGGAATACATGTTCAACCCTTTGTACAGTAAACCAGCCACTCGCATTGTTGTTCCTCTATCTATGTGAAGAAAAAAAGAACAGACTCAAGATGCAAGAGAAGTCGAGGCGAGTCTTGCAGATCTGATTTGCTTTTACAGAGCAACACTTGTCAATTATTTTGCACTGAGTCCTGGTTTGGAAAAAGTCGCAGTTGTGAGTGGCTGTATATAATGAAGAACAGAACCAGCTTCCTGAGCCACACACACACACGCACACGCACACACACACACACACACACACACACAGGCTCCCAGCCAGCACTTAGTGGTATGAAGAGAGGAGAATGAGGAGTTTGCCTTGGATTGTTGCCAGAGATATGCCTCTGTGGTTCTCAATGGATAGCCTCTATGTTCGGAAACATATTGACTTAATGAAATTAATAAATAGATTCTGATATCAAGAGGGTGCCCTTCAGCAGCTGAGGAAGAGAGGCAGTGCGCAGAAAAAATAGCCATATAGCATTAACGCTGCATTATGATGAGGAATATGACGTGCAGTGTCTTGGAGACTCTCAAGCAAAGAGTGTGTGCTGCACCATGGCCCCTAGACTGATTGCTGTGATCTAAGGCTACAGATGGGTCACGTGGCTTATTCTAATTGTGGTCAAGTATCCATAGCGCTTCAGGGGCTCCTGTATGGCTGCTCCAGGGCTCTTAACCACCTGGAATATAGTATGTGTGTGTGTATATATAAGATTATACTGGAGCAAAGCAGGACCCAGTTGTTAATGTTATGATATTGTAGTTTAATCTTTATACATTCAACACTTAAAAGGTAAGGTATTATTAGCAGTAATGAAAAGAATGCAAAAATGCTGACACTTGAACTTTAGACACTGATAATCAAATGTCTGACACAGTTTAAATGCTTTTTGATTGACATATTTGTATTTTGTAGGAAGTGTCGCACATAAACATCTCAGCAATGAGTGCTTTTAGGGCAAACGTATAAACAACTACCAATAATCACTAAAACACTTAAAGATGCCTTATTATGTCTCTTTGAGGTTTTCCTGTTGTGGGTTATACATGTTGTGTGCATGTAAATGGTCGACAAAGGCTTGAATCCCAAAGTTCCCTCCAGAGAGAGTTTCTCTCCCAAACACTACCCCCCTGCCTGAAACGCCTTGATTGGACTCCTTTGTTTACTACTTTTTTATTCTGTAAAATAGTGACATCACTCCATTACACTTGGCTGGCGCTCCAAAACATTGTAGGTGGTAAGCTAATGGGCGGTACATCTCCAACACATCTGTAAGTAGTGGACCAATCACAACAGAGCTGGTCAGCTAACCAATCAGAGCAAACTGGTCTATGGCTTCGGACAGAGGGTGAGAGGTGCTGCAGTACAGGCTGTATGAGAACAATAAAGCCCTTTTTGAACATTAAAGCATGTAAACATGTCACAGTAGAAGCACAAATATGAACTTGAACATGAGCATAATAGGGCCTCTTTAAGACACTAACTCTTTGTGTTTATGTATGAGGAGAAACACACTTAAGCCATGGAGAAGCCCACATTAGCAACACTATATTATGTCACTTTACAAATTGTAATCTCAATTTTCTGTAATCATACGTTTTCTGTGCAGGAGAAGAGGCCTTAACGATATTTGTGGACAAGAGGAAACTGAGTAAGAAAGCAGAGGTGAGCGAGTATTCCGGAAACTCGTCCACTGTGACTCTGGAGGCTCTGCACCAGCTGGCCGCCTCCTACTTCATCGACAGGGAGAGCACTCTGCGCAAGCTGCACCACATCCAGATCGCCTCAACTGCCATCAAGGTAATGCCTTTGTATCTCTATCTCTATTGTTCATCAGCCCAAAATCAAGTCAATATCATCATGCAGACATTGACAATAAGCTGAGATGGTAAAGATTCAAGAGGCTGAGTGTCTTGGTCGATAACTGTTTGACTTACGTCCTTGACAACCTTTTGTTACCATGTCTTTCATATTTGTACAAACTTTTTTTGCATACACATTTTGCAAATCCATCCATCCATCCATCCATCTTCTCCCACTTATCCGTGGTCGGGTCGCGGGGGTAGCAGTTCCAGCAGAGAGCCCCAAACTTCCTTTTCCCTGGCGACATCAACCAGCTCTGACTGGGGGATCCCAAGGCGCTCCCAGGCCAGCGAAGAGATATAATCCCTCCACCTGGTCCTAGGTCTACCCCTTGGTCTCTTCCCAGCTGGACGTGCCTGGAACACCTCCCTAGGGAGGCGCCCAGGTGGCATCCTAACTAGGTGCCCGAACCACCTCAACTGGCTCCTTTCGACGTGAAGGAGGAGCGGTTCAACTCCGAGTCCCTCCCGGATGACCGAACTTCTCCCCTTATCCCTAAGGGAGACACCAGCCACCCTGCGGAGAAAACCCATCTCGACCGCTTGTATCCGCGATCCCGTTCTTTCGGTCATGACCCATCCTTCATGACCATAGGTGAGGGTAGGAACGAAAATGGCCCGGTAGACAGAGAGCTTTGCCTTCTGGCTCAGCTCCCTTTTCGTCACAACGGTGCGGTAAAGCGACTGCAGTACCGCTCCTGCTGCTCTGATTCTCCGGCCCATCTCACGCTCCATTGTTCCCTCACTCGAGAACAAGACCCCGAGATACTTGAACTCCTTCACTTGGGGTAAGGACTCATTCCCTACTTGGAGTGGACAGTCCATCGGTTTCCTGCTGAGAACCATGGCCTCAGATTTGGAGGTGCTGATCCTCATCCCAGCCGCTTCACACTCGGTTACGAGATTTTGCAAATCATGTCATGTAACTAGTACCAAGCCAATCTTGGTTTATTTTAGTTAAAATACCATTTACTTTATCTACAGGAGACATATGGCCGATTCAAAAGTAATCTAATCTCAGTGTTTACAGACTTTGAATAAGCAAGGTAACTTAAAAAGGTAACATTTAGAAATAATGAAGCCCATTAATATTGTTCGAATTACATTGGAGTTTAATTGACTAATATATACTTTTTTAAATGCTCTTGAATGCACTCTTCTCCAAAAGGATTGTATTCAAAAACAAACATAAGACCTTCTGCTCATGTCCCTCTGTTTATCCTTGTTAAAAAGTGGCAGACCAGCTTTGATTCTGAACATGAAAATCTACAAAATCAAAGTGTATGATTTCTGGTTTTAAGGATTTAAGATGTACCTCTCACTGCCAACTGGAGCTGCTTACATTGGAAGCTGCCCAGAAGAGCTTTATATGAAATCCTTCTTTGAAAGAAAGAAGAACAAAATGACCATAGCTGTAAGTGTTACAACATATTGTTATATCCTAAACTACAGGATATCTGAACTATATAAGCTACATTAAAATATATGATGGCTAGGGAACTGTAGAGACCATGATACAGTAGATGCACAAATGTAAGGCTTTACCACATTCAACATGGAATTATATGGACATATTATCAATAAAGAAAGATTGTAGCGACATTGCTTGTGTTTATCTTTGGTGATAACATTGCAATGCAATACCTAGCAGGTAATACATATATATTAACTATCAAATAAAAAGGCATTCGCAGAGCGCAGTCCTCCGCTAAGGCCAATGGTGCATTCAATGCTCCAAGGATGGTCCCATTTACCAAGTTGGAAAGTCATTCTTCCGACTTTGAAGTGTGATGAACATGAGCATGAACGATTATTGGAAAATTGAAAACAACATAGAGGCGACAAAGAAAATGTGTTTTATCGCTCAAAGCATTTAAAGAACATGTTTGCAGTTACAGAAATGTTCCCAGTTCTTTATAATAATTATAATTATTGAACACAAATGCCTATGCCTGCAATGGGTAACTATATACTCTGTCATCAGCTCCCTTATTTATTTGTTTTCCCTTGGCCAACATTTCATCCAGTTTCATAACAATCAGGCGAGACACATTTCCATCATCTTGCTAATAGACAAGGAGACAGAAAAAAACAGAACTTCCTGGGCATAGGTACAGTAAATAAAAATGTTCAATATACAATAACCTCATATCAAATAAGAAGGCCAAGAATCAGTCAAATCAATATAATTTAACACTGCTCTACCAAATAAATAAAGTGAGTCTTGAAATACATTTAGACTCTTTGTGTATCTTTTAACTCTATGTAGAGTGAACGCAATATAAACAATTTCAATTTCAGAGTTGAAATGTGTCTGTTGCATTCAGGTGTAATTTGCACAGTAGAAAAATGCACCAGAAGGAAATTATTTCCTTGTTATAAAACAATGACTATGGTGATAAAAATAAAATGGGAGATATCGCTTTTTATCATCCCTCTTGTGATGAGATATAATCTTCACCCATCGTGAGCACAAAGTCTGGAGGAAGCTCCGTGATGAGCACATATGGTGAGGGGGAAGATAAATGAATCTTGTGAGACACAGCTTGTGACAGGTTTCTGCCTCCGGTGTCACCTTCAGGCCGCATGGGGTTAATAGGGCTACGGAGCGAAGGATGACCCTCCTTTCTGTCTCTTTTATTCCTCGAACAGCTGCAGTAGGCTTGTACAATGTAGCTTTCTCTGCTGTAGCAGAACATGAGTCAGACTTCCTGCACTTATATCAAAGCTCCATCCTCACACAACATTGTGTTCAGGGAGGGTCGGGTATTTCATTTGCAGCTAAGGTGGGCGCATCAGAGGTGCCGAGAAAGATGCTTTTGTCTGTTTCATTTCTTGGGAATTAGGGTTTTTCTGTAGCTACAGAGAGGAAGAGAAGAAGAGAGAGTGCGCTTTCATGCTCCAAAGGCACTCATCTGGCGTAACTGACAGGTAGGAAGTGGAAAGAGGAGAGATTCACCTCCATCGCTGGTAGAAAGCGAGTCAGAGGAGCGATACATTCCTCTACACTTGTGCTTTTCTTTGCACAGGACGTTGACCTGCCAAACAGCGGAACAGATACAACTAAGCACTTTTCTGCATGAATTTGTAATCGAACAAGTTTAGGTATGAATAACAAAGGGCTGGCGAGGCGGAGACCCCCCTGCTGTCTCCACGCAAAAGGGGACATTGAAGCTCATTTTGGAGGATAAGCCTGTTATTAGTGTGTGTGTGTGTGTGTGTGTGTGTGTGTGTGTGTGTGTGTGTGTGTGTGTGTGTGTGTGTGTGTGTGTGGTGTGTGTGTGTGTGTGTGTGTGTGTGTGTGTGTGTGTGTGTGTGTGTGTGTGTGTGTGTGTGTGTGTGTGTGTGTGTGTGTGTGTGTGTGTGTGTGTGTGTGTGTGTGTGTGTGTGTGTGTGTGTGTGTGTGTGTGTGTGTGTGTGTGTGTGTGTAAATAAGGATGTTTCCTGCCATGCAAACTGCTCCTACTTCATACAGAGTAATTAAGCACACACATATATTTAAGCCAACTACTCTAAAATGTTGTGGCAATTTAGCACCCACAACATGAAAGAATAAAACAGAGAGGAATCAAATAAAACACAAAGAAAATATTATAATAGATATTTAGTGAAAGATTCACGGAGCAGAGCTAAGTCTGGGATCAAGCCGGCTTGTTTGTACCATGAGTAATGAGCCCATTTGTTCGAGAGCGTCAGGGATCAGTTTTGTTACGATTTGACTAAATCGATGACAATGTCCTCATCTGACTGAGGCCATATGTGTCAGTCTGTCTGAACAGTAATGACAAAGACTATAGACTTGAATGAGGAAACATTAGTATTGCATTGTGTTCTATTCACAGTTGATAAAAGCATTTTTGTGTTGTTGATCTGACTCAATCACAGAGTAGACAGAAGGCTGACTTGACAATCTTTTATATCAGTTAAACCTTTTTAAGTTTCACCTTTTTACGGAATATAGGGACACCATTTACACCTTTTATTTAAGTAGTGTACCACTGCCTCAGTATTACATTTCAGACACAAATGGCAGTGATTATCACCAACATCTACAGCTTTTGAGCCCAGTGAAGCTCATTGTTTTGGTTTTGGGACCCATCGCTGTAAATAACATTTATTTTGGCTGAAGAAACCCCCCATTTCTACCAAACAAACCCCCCATTTCTACCAAACAAACCCCCCATTTCTACCAAACAAACCCCCCATTTCTACCAAACAAACCCCCCATTTCTACCAAACAAACCCCCCATTTCTACCAAACAAACCCCCTATTTCTACCAAACAAACCCCCCATTTCTACCAAACAAACCCCCCATTTCTACCAAACAAGCTGTGATAAATTCACACTACATTGCATTTGGCTGACGCTTTTATCCAAAGCGACTTACAATAAGTACAATCGACCAGGAAGACACAAACTTGAAGAAAACAGAATCATAAAGTACATCAGGTTTCATAGAGCCAAACATTTCAAGTGCTACTCAACTGGCTATAGATAAGCCAGTCCTTTATTAGTATATAAGTGCTTTGTTAGTAATTCTATCGCTCGAAGTGGAGTCGAAAGAGATGAGTTTTCAGTCTGCGCCGGAAGGTGTGTAAGCTTTCTGCTGTCCTGATGTCAATGGGGAGCTCATTCCACCATCTTGGAGCCAGGATAGCAAACCCACATGTGTTTGCTGATGGGAACTTGGGTCCCCCTCGCAGCGAGGGTGCAGCGAGTCGTTTGGCTGATGCAGAGCGTAGTGCACGCGCTGGGGTGTACAGTTTAACCATGTCCTGGATGTAGGAAGGGCCAGATCCATTCGCAGCATGGTATGCAAGTACCATTGTCTTGAAGTGGATTCTAGCAGTTACCGGGAGCCAGTGAAGGGAGCGGAGGAGCGGAGTGGTGTGGGAAAATTGTGGAAGGTTGAAGACCAGACGAGCCGCTGCATTCTGGATGAGCTGCAGAGGTCGGATGGCACAAGCAGGTAGACCAGCCAGGAGGGAGTTGCAGTAGTCTAGGCGTGAGGTGACGAGAGCCTGGACCAGAACCTGCATGGCTTTCTGGGTCAGCTGGGGACGAATCTTCCTGATGTTGTACAGCGTATATCTGCAGCAACGGGTTGTAGCAGCGATGTTTGCAGTGAAGGACAGGTTGTTATCTAGGGTCACACCCAGATTCCTTGCAGTCTGAGTCGGGGAAACAACAGAGGTGCTGATGTTGATTGTCAGGTCAAGAGTGGGACAATCTTTTCCCGGAAGGAAAAGCAGTTCAGTCTTGTCAAGGTTGAGCTTGAGGTGATGAGCAGACATCCACTGAGAGATGTACCTGAATTGCAGCTAGCTTTTGATTACATGTTAAGATCTTAAACATGATAGTTCACTGAGGAGCTGGTAGAAACCAAACAAGAGCTACAACTCTTTTAGGCAGTGGGCAGCAACTCCTTATTACAGATGCACCGGTGCTTAAGTGTTTCTTAATATATAAACATTGGAGTGTCCTAGTTAATATCATAGACTGTATATATAAAGGTTCATATATTAGGCAGGAATCAGAGCTGCACTCACGTGTTTAGCATTGTAGTTGGAATCAAAACAAGTTATTCCATTATGTACCCAAAATCTGAAAGAAAATGTAATAACTCACATTCCCACATGAAATTATTTACCAGACCATCGATCTTCAATTTGTGTACGACTGACTAGCCAGACGCTCATGCCCACTCAGTCCTTGAAGTTTAACTATAATCACTTCTTAACATGTCAATATGTCAGGCAGTATGGCACTAGCCTTTATTGGCAAACAATCCTTTTGTGCTCAATATGTTGAATGCCGGATAAATAATTATAATTAAACAAATAAATGTTTAATGTTTTATCATTTGTGAGTATTTTGCTCTCACGTAATTAGTTGGTAATGTACTCCTGGGACTCTAGCACATTAAAGTTCCTATAATGAAATAAAACCAAAAATATTCCAAAGAAAGGCTCAAATCTAGCAACAGTTCAAGTATTTGCTTCAATCTCTCAGCCATGTACCAAGATACACGTGGCCAATAATGTCCTATTACATATTTGTAATATACCACAATGTATCTACAGTGAATAGCAGCTGCTATGCAAAGCGGAAATTGAATGCTCTGCTCGTCAGTCAACGTTTTGCCATATGGCATATCAAATAATTCTTTATAAGGATTCAATATTCATGTGGTCTGAATCGCAGGGTTGTTTCTCATTTCCTCACATTCAAATCAGCATTAGAAAACCCCATGAGGGAAACAAGGGATGTATAATGTGATTATACATCTCATTCACAGAAGATATGTATTATTCCTCTATCAAACCCCTTTATTCTGGATTAGGCTTTTCATTCAAAAGCCTCAGTTTTCCCTGCATGCAACACAGGCATCATTTGAGTACCCTGGCCCTTCAGCCCTTTATGATTGTGTTACTGATCGACTGACCCTCATTGTCTCACCTCATCCATCCGTCACTTTACACCAACTGTCCTCTGACAAGCCTGACCAGGACAAATTGCTGAACAAAATATGGTGTCCTAGAACCACAAAGAGAGAAAAATGAGAATCAGTTAGATGCTCTCTGCCGTGTCAAAGCAAGAAAAAGGAGAGCGTTGAAAAAAGATCTCTTCTTGCAAATGAAGTGAAAACGGATGCTTTGCTGGAATTGCTCTGTGGCAAAAAGGTGAATCGAAACAACTTCAATCAGGGACTAGACACAAAAAAAAGGTGTAGCATTCTCGCAGAATGACGAGAAGGAAACCAATCTTTATTCCAGTTTTCTGTTTGACATTCACAAGTACATATTATAATGCAGAAACCACTGTGATTCGACCTAACACAGAAAGCCATTACACAAGGCATATTCTTCCCATCAAACTTATTTTGAATCTGATGTATAGAAACAACATTTTAAAAATATAGTATCATTTAACCAGAACATTTTACAGATGAGCTTTTTGTTTGTTGTTGCCCAGGTGACGGAGACCCGCACAGGTCCTCTTGGATGCAGTAACTATGACAACCTTGACTCTGTTAGCTCTGTGCTGGTTCAGAGTCCTGAAAATAAAGTCCAGTTGCAAGGTTTGTCTAATGTGTACCACTTTCCTGTGTAATTAAAGATGATTCTGAAAAAGATGTACTTTGGATTACCAACATAACATGCAGATTAAAAGATTGTGTTAAGTAAATTAGTTCAGGCTGCATTTATATTGTCATGAAAATGTCACTTCACACATTTGACAATTGTAAACCTTGGTTTCCCAGGCCTGCAGGTGATCCTCCCTGACTACTTGAGAGAAGGCTTTGTGAGGGCTGCTCTCAGCTACATAGCCTGTAACGGCGAGGGTGAATTCGTATGCAGGGACAATGACTGCTGGTGCTATTGTGACCCCAAGTTCCCAGAATGCAACTGTCCCTATTTGGACATCCAAGCCATGGAAAAGAGCCTGGAAAGGATCACAGAGACATGGGGGATACTCTATAAAGAGTTTGAGCAGTCAGGTAAGAAAGGCAAGACCATCATGGATTTGTACTTCTGTTCACGTTGCATGCCTCATCCTAAATGCAGGAGTACAAACCTTTGGAATAATACATTTGAGAGGGAGTGATGAGGAATTCAAAGATTTTATCTGTACCGTTAAATCTCAGTAAGCTTCCTATATATATTTCCTCCCCATTCTGTGATTTATAGGTGAACTACCCTGTAGTGAATAGTTAGTTCTGGAAAACTTTTTGCATAGAAGGAAGTGAACTGTAGAAACGGATAAAACAAATAAAATAAATGAATTGCTTCTGGCTCAGGTAGTTTCCAATAGGTCTCGAGCAGATTAATCAGCCATAAAACCCACGTATTGCCCGTCCAGCTTATCACAGGGGGAAGCAAAGTTTAGGCAGAAGCTCTTAGTCTAATGTTTGGTTATTATTGCTGTGCTAGGTCGCTCTGCCTTGGTGATTATTACTCGGGTGAAATCAAAATGTCTGTCTTTTTTCCACTACTTTGCTTTGGAAAAAAAGATCCTAAGTGCAATTACTTTTAAAGTTTATGTTTTAATAGCTGGGTGGGAAGAGAGGGCAGGAGTGTGCCCAGAATACAGACACCCTCAAGTGTTATATATGTGTCCTTCAGCGAGGAATATTACATGCTTCTGAAGGAAGTGGAGGACCATTGAAAAAGATGGAGTTCAAATATAAACTCCCACACTAGTTTGGTTAACCTTGAACCAAATGACAAAACAGGTGAAAATAAAAATGGCAGTGTTTGTCAGGGTGTTATGTAACTCATTGTTAAAATATGTGGCATTTGCATTCAGATTGAATATAATTGACTTGGTTTCTGTGCCATTTATGGAGCAATAAGTGCAGATAATCAGTGTGACAAAAAGCATCATATTTAATTTTCATTTTAAATAAAAAAGAAGTCTCTGACATAATAAACACATTGGCCAGTTGTAAAAGGAGAAAAGTACATTAAGGAGGTTAACCTTATGGAGATACATAGGACAACGTTCATGATTGTCACACTCGCAGTATTACAAATAGCTTCAGTCGTACTGTCATTAGTAATCTGTCAACCAATCAGTGAGGTTATATTCAGCATTTAAAAAATAACATATAATGGTCTTTCTATTCATGACACTTAAACATAAATGTTACCCTGTGTCACAAGAACAAACGTCCCATTTAAATTGTTTCTGCTTTAAAGTGGACACTATTGTCTTTTATCATTCATTATGGAAGCTTTTGGTTTATTTTTTATTTTTACTGACCATAGTCAAATTGTTTGAGTTACATTTAAAAGCACCACCTGCTAGATGCTGTACCAGAATTCAAGGTGAAATCTACATGTCAAGCCCAAATAGAAAAGCCTGCAAAGGACTGACGAAAGCAACTGAGAAGCAAAGCATATATTGCCTCAAACTGAATGACACATCTGTTGCATCCTTTGCATTGTATAGCATTGTATAGCATCACCCAATCAAAAGAGCACTGGTCCAGAGATACATTGAGCGTTGAGGTGGTCCTTTAAAGGTGTTTAAGAGACACGGCAGGCAAATGCATTGTTTTTCAAGTACTGGTGAATTTTGAGATGTTGTGCTATTTTGATTCTATAACATGTTTTCTTTCAGGCTTTTGGAAGGAAAACGTACAAAATACACATTTAAGTGTTTATTTTACTATAGTTTGTCTATTTGCGTCTGTAGATTTCTCCTAAATTCACCAAAAGTTAGCATTCTAACGTAACATAAAGTACCGTGACCGCTGTGTGCACCATGTCATCAGAGGTATCGTTGGAAAGCTCCGTCTCTCCTGCACAATCTCATCTGATCCAAATATGGTCATTTCCTTTGTATCAGCAACCAATCGTGAAAGCACAAAGGGGGGTTGTAAAACTTGTAATACAAAAAACAATTGCCTTATTGTAAGTAATTCACTGGAGAAATGTCTAGCTGATACCTTTAAGTAAAAAAAAAGTACCCTATTCACCTGGGGTGTCTCGCCTTAAGCACACCATGTTGTATGATAATCATTGACATAAATGATATGAAAGAACAGAAATTAAAAAAGGATATAAACACAGGACAGAAAAAAAACTGTAAGGCAACATAGATATAGTATATGTTTTGTCAGGTTTCCATTATGCACATGTAAAAGTAAAATATCACAACTCATACTGTTTAATAAGGTATCAGTGAATCAGCATTTATAATGTAAATAGTCAACATCCAATAAAACAATTAGATATCCCCTTGTAAAATGTGTCTTTTTTGTTGTTACAGATGAATTCAAGGCGTTCTACTCAAGGCTTCCGCAGAACTATTTCCTGAATGTGTCAGGCATACAACACTTGTGGGCGTTGGACAACTTGTTCCAGTGGCGTTATGAGCAGCTGGAGAACAGCATGCGAGTCCTCTCCAGTAGAGCCCAGAGAGTCATCTTCAAGCTCTTCAGTCTCAGTAAAAGATGTCAGCGCCAGCCCCAAGTCCGCCTACCGAGAGAACGGTGAGCAATGAAACACTCATCTTATGTGCAATGCAACTATGTATGCCAGATATATTTTTTCACAATTTGACAAAGCTATGATGACTTCATGTCAACTTTGCTCTTCATTAAACCTACTGCCGCCTATATTTTTCATTTAGTTAAAAAATAATTTGTTAATTTTCCTTACTGTTTGATTGATATAACTCCATGTGATTCTGAAATGATTTGCCTAAGGCCACTGATCAACAAGTCCTGCAGTTATTTATATGGACTAATCAAGGGATATAGGTGGAAGTAACAAAGCTGGCATTGCTGTGGTGGCATAGCCATTACATGTATGGATTCATCATCTTTCTTTTTTACAGCCATCGTAAAGAAATATGTAGATCGTGCCCCATGTTGAAAGGCAGTAAAATGCCATTATAACAAGCCACACATCTACTGCTCACAAGCTTTCCTTTTTATAATCTTTATTTGGATCCTGAAATATTCATAGAATCAAGACATCCTTTAATTGGACTGCATTGGACATCTCCATGACATCCCTCTGCAACCCCATTCTCTGCTTTTATTTAATGGCCGTAACAACAACAAAATACCACTTCTTCTGCATATTAGAGGATTTATCAAACTCTGTATTGTTAGGGTTTAGTTTAGGGAATATTATACCAAGTTGGTTCAATTGGGAAATACTACCCTAAAGTGAAACCAATGTTGACTTTTGTCAGAAAACCGAGTAAAGATTTTATAGAAACTAACTTCCACTTCAGCCACTGAGACTTTTTGAGATGCTGTAACATCACTGCCAACCTTCAGCTGCTGACAGAAGAGAGTCATTTTTCACATGCCGGCAAAGTCAATAAAATAAATACAAACAGGTTATTTTGAATGTTTTACAAATGCTGGTAAACACATGTTCTGAACATTCAGACTATTGCTTTAGATGTAATGAAATTCACATTCACACATTTCTTCGTCAGTGGACCTGATTGCTGAAGGTGATGGATCCAACCATTACTGTCAGTTCCAACACATAAATCATCTCCCGCTTTATTCGATGTCCAGTCACTGTTTCTTCGCTTCTTCTTTGTTTACTCTGTCTCAGTCCCGATCTGTGTTCTTCTCGCAGCTGCCACATTGTCACAACACAGATTAATCTCTGATCTACGCAGCTGATATTTCCAAACACTTGGCAAGAAAAGAATTGGGAGCGCCATGGCCCAGGCAGTGTTTATCTATGTTATTACCGCCATGGCAGCTATAAAGCTTTCCCTTTCTTTTCCCTCTTCACAGATATATCCATACTCAGAAGAAAGAGATTGAGAATGGGGTGTTTGTCAGTTTTGCCTTGGAGAGAAACGGAAGCTCTCGAAAAAATCCTCACTCTTATTTCAAAATCCTGTTTGAGGCACTTGAGATAGATGAGGGATATGTGATTGATTTTGCTTCCTGGGGGTTACTTTTTTCTCCGCGCTGACAATTATGAGCGAATAATCCAGTCGAAGCAGCAGTCAGCTTGGCTTTTATTAGGCGGGTAATGATAACACTGAACAGCTCGCTTTGTGCTCAAACTTTTGCCATTAGGCATAGCGATAAATATTGTCATTCATGTAGTGATTTCACTACTTTTGGTTTAATCAGCTTAGAAAATGCCTTTCTTGTGTGGAGGCTTCAAGAAAAGGTGCCAATGTTGTGCATGTATGCCAAGTTGTTCAATGCTTCACTGGAAGAGTCCTCTCAATTCTTTTTTTGACTATAAGAGTGCAATTCTAATTTCACAACAAAACCAGAAAAAGGGAAAGTTGAATAGCTTTTTAATTAACTTGTCAAGGGATTGAGTAGATCAGACCAATTTCATTTTAGCAGCTTTACACTGTTTCAATGACATGATTTCACACTGAGGAAAAATAGTCAGAAGGCGTAATTATTGCATATCATGACACTGGTATTTTCTTCCTTTGATTTGTCTTGCTTGATTCAAGCTTCTGATTGACTGACTGTTTTGCCTCCAACAGAAGATCAATATAAGTTATTAGGAATGAATATTATTAGAAACAATACAATATATTATTTACAAAAACAAATAAGGTTTAGCCCAGCTTGTTCATGACGAAAAGGAAAAAAGGCCCCCGCTCTCGGGTGGACGCCCTCTCAGCCCTGGTCTGGCGGAAACACTCAGTTATTGACACATACGTCCATTTGGTTTGTGGAGGATTGTGGTGCTTTTTAGACATTGCTGTCTTTCTAACTGTTCTAACATGACAATGTGAAAAGCTAGGTCCATAAAGAATTGTTTGCCCAGTGTGGAGTTCACTACCGCTCAAATAATCTTAAACTTGTTAGATATATTTTAGATTAACTGGATCACCAACTGTAAAACAGACCCTATAGCCCAACGTCAGAATCGTACCTCATTGATGCTCTTGTTGCTGAATAGGAGCAAATTCCTGCCATGTTCCAAAATAGTGAAAGCCAGGAACAAGCAGCAAACTGCAGGCTGTTCAGAGCCACATCATTGTTCTCAATGGATTAGGAATGGCATGGTTATTTATAACATGTGGGTGTAATATTTTGGTGTAGACACTTCTGGCCAATAATTGTACATTACTTCAAGGAAACCTTGCACTCTGTCAAGGAATCCAAATATTTTGTATTTGAAATTCCACCAACCTAAGGGAGGTCCCTTTTATCTTTTCCTTTATTAAATTGTATTTTATCGATAGAAACAGAAATTGAGTGTCCTTTGAATCTTTGGCCGAGTTGTTTTATTCAAAAAACAGTCACTGTACATTTGGCTGATTTATTTTCAGTATCACTTGCTCTTATAAAAGCGTCATGAGTTCAAAGACACTGTGATTTACAGCAGCTGTTTGTAGGAAGTGTAGGCAAAGGCTACGTACACCGGGGAACTAACAATACAGCCACAGTCTCGTCTTGGTGACAGCTTTGCTCTGCTGAAGCTGTCAGAGATGAAATGCCTCGTCCACAGGTAGTGCGTCATGGAAAGAAAGAGCCTTTCCGGATCATTTCCCATGACCGCTTTTTCCATTAGAGGGTTTTGATATTTAAATCAGTGACTCTCTGAATTCAGACTAGCTTCCAACTGCCAAGCACACAATATGATTTGGATACAATGGAAGGAAGCCCCATATGTAATCCAGCACACATTTTAAGGTTAGCATAACGTTTACCACAATACACCCTCACCACAGAAAGAGGGTTCTTTTTTTTCTGAAAGGAAAGCCAGCGGTATGTACAGTGTGTTCCCTCTCTTCAGCGAGCAAAGAGGATAAGAGGCATAAAGGGATCACAGTCAAGAAAGTGCTACAGACGGGAATCAAACTCGGGCCCACATGAGGGAATTGCATGCCTGAGAGTCATTTACCCTGCGGCTGCAGCTGCTTCTAGTATTTATGTTACAAATTGATCAAGGACAACTTTCTCTGTCTATTCTCTTGCACTTTCTGTTCCTTTTACAACTCCGCTTGTGTAACCTTCACTTTTTAATGCAACAAAAAACTGGTAGTCAACAGAAATGCCTGGCCAGACATTTCTGTATACAATACATTCCAGTAGGATTGGAGGTCCTATATAATCTTATAAACCATATTGTACTATGTAGATAATTATTGTAAAAGTTGTTGAGGTAATGTTTATGTAACTTACACATAATTGTTTTGTATTAAATGTATTATGTCAACAGGTTCCACATAATTGTATTCGGTTAGTTGAAACAATAGCATCAAGTTGAACCTATTCTTTTTTATTTCAACTTAATATTATTGCTTTCAACTAACCAATACAATTATGAGTCATTTGTTCAACGTTTAAATGTTGTGTAGATATCTAAAACACATCCACTTATGACCTTACCTAAACCATGCTTACTTGAATCCTCTGGGGCAAGCTGCATGCTTTACATAATGCTGATGATGCTTTCTATTTTTTAATGAGCAAGCTGTCTGCACACCTGACAGGTCTCCTGGACCCAATAAAGCAGCAACCTATTAAACTAGCTCAACCTATAAGCCCTGTTCAATAATACTCCCCTTCTTCCTCCCTCTTTCCTCCTGTGTTTTCTATGGTGCAGGTCTCAGTCATACTGGCTGATTCATATACAGTCCCTCCTGTATTGCTCAGAGAACAACCAGCTTGGTGCTTTCTCTGAGGAGCTCCACAGCTGCAGCTGCCGATACGAACACAGCCCCTGTCAGCTGCCCCCGCCATGCTCCGTTGGGGAAGGCTCGGTCTGTGCTGCCTGTGCACCAGACAACCACACACGCTGTGGGAGCTGCAACCCCGGCTTCGCCTTGACGCAGGGGGCCTGCAGGTCCATGGTGGCTGACTCTACGGAGAACTACCTGGGATTTGAGACGGACCTCCAGGATTTGGAGCTGGGCTACCTACTGCAGAGAGCTGACCGCAGGCTAGAGGTATTTTTCTTTTAGCCTTTTGTTAAATCAAGTCAGCATGAGCTGAGCTGTCTTTCACACCAGTATCCTGGGGAGGATATACTCACTTATGTGAACAACTCAGCATCAAAAAAGTCTTGCCCTTCTGGCTACTGAGGAACTTCATTGTTTCCCCATACTTTTCCACCTTTTCAAACACATTTTAGATGTTCTGAAAATCCATGGCAGCTTGCAATGCATTGATTAGAATAGGTTAGCTTTAAGGGTCATTCTTGACTTGGGAATTGGCAGATTATTGCTTTGTGTTGCTTTCACAATGGCATTGAAGACCAAAGGCTAAAAAAGAACTGAGAGTGCAAAATGTACATGCTTCTCAGATGTTCCTATTCTTTTGGCTTTGGTGTGTTCATGAGCTTTAAGTTGAAACGTTGGAATATGAGAGGTACAAATATAGATGTATGTATTTTATTTCTCAGAGCATTTTAAAAACATATTGATTTCTCAATGAAGGTTTCTCATTTCTCTAATTCTCCTCCTCGACTCCTCCGCTCGCATCTCCTGTGGGCGGGACTAAGACACGAGGATAGCCGATTGAGAGAGGAAGGGAAGCAGCAGGCGGTTAGAGAAATGAGAACTCCTCTCCTCTGAGCGGTCATTTTAAAGAGACGTCCATTAATGATGACAGGAGGCACAGCAGCCCTCTGTCTGATGGACAGATGTGTTCATGACGACTTATATATTTACTTTGAATTCATTCACAGTGCGGTTTAATGAGACAATAACAGGCTACAGATGCGGACATATACACACACACACATATATATATACAATTTCAGATTCAAACAAGTATGAGAGCACTCTTATAATAATAATGTAACACTATTAGAGACTGGATATATCCCCCCCCTCTCCGGTCGCTACAATGGGGAAATGAAATGACGGGCCAAAGGTTGTATTTACATGTATTAAAAGTAAGCATAGGACACCAAACCATGCCGCGTCTACGCACGCACACACACACCTACACACTGTACAACACACACCTTCACACTGTACCACACCTACAGCTCCTAAAGCATATAATATATCAGGATACGGCTGTTGTGTATTTTATTATGTGAAGCACTAAATGGTTTTAGAAAGATATCGACTCTTTGTTTGTAGACATCTACTAAACTAAAGTATACAAATAAAGAGAGTAATGTAGGCCTGTCGGATCGTCACCAATATAAATAAATAAGTGGTCCGAAAAAGGTTAATGACAACAAAAAAATACACATAACCTAACCTTCATCAGGCAGTGTGTTTGTACCGGGGACAGGAGAAACTGTAAGAAATTCCATCCGGAATCCCTCCGGAGTGGAGTCATGACGACTGGATCTGAATTATTTGTTTGTATTTGTTGGTTTGTGTTCCAGCTGTCGATCAGCAACTATATAACCATAATCCACCAGTTAAAGGAAATACAACTAATGTGTTGTGTTAGCTGTAATATTTACCACATATGGTGTTCTTAGTTTCCATACCTCCTGTGTCGAGAACATAATCGAGGGGTGATCAATAACATTTCCGTATTGATTTCTCCAAGTTATGTGTGTGTGTGCACTGAGGAGTCGCAAACAGGCGTTTGTTTAATCATCTTAAGATTGGCTTTAATCAATGTTTGCAAATGAATTCTTCATATATGATAAATAAGAGGTAACATTTTATTTATGGTATTATTTCCACATATTTCTCTCCATTCTTCCTTCTGCCAACGGTGTCGCAGTTTCTCGTCTCTCTTTGTGCTTAGTGCGTACGCATGGGTCAGAGTTTGCGTGGACGTTTTCCCATCAAGTTCGTTTTTTAAAATTCGCAAACAGTGCGTAGAAACGGGCGTACGCCATCTTTTGTGTGTACGCACCGTTTATAAATGAGGCCCCTTGTCACTACCAGAGGACCGAGGATTCGAGGAGTCGAGGAGGGGAAATTAGAGAATTGAGAAACCTTCAGTGCGTTTCAACTAAAGTTCATTTTGCAAGTTGGAACGTGTCCATTCAAATAACTCAGACATAACATGAAAGCCCAAAAAAGACTCAACAAAATGGGGTTCTTACTTGGCTCCTGCTACACCCTTTCCGAAAGTTTCATAAAACATGTTTTTTTCTGTAATCTGCCTGTTTCTATTTTAGCCAGATGTATTGCATTTTGTCCCCTTGAGACATTGCAAAAAGATATACCATACCGTATGTATGATTTTTCTTTTTTTTTAACATCTGATTGTGAGTTTAAACATTTTTTTGATAATTAACTTCTGCATGTATTCACTGTGTTCATGAGTGCTGTAAGTCTATCCTGTCTTCATATCTGTCTCTGATAGGTCCATGCAATCTTCATCAGCAATGACATGCGACTGAACAGCTGGTTTGACCCATCGTGGAGAAAGAGGATGCTGCTGACGCTGAAGAGCAACAAGTACAAGTCCAACATGGTCCACATGCTGCTGGGAGTATCCCTCCAGATCTGCCTTACAAAGAACAGTACCCTGGAGCCTGTCCTCACCCTCTACATCAACCCCTTCGGAGGGAGCCACTCAGAGAGCTGGTACATTCCTGTCAATGAGAACAATTTTCCAGACTGGCAGGCCACCAAGTTGGACCTGCCTTTCGAGTGCTATAACTGGACTCTGACGCTGGGCAACAAGTGGAAGACATTCTTTGAAACCATTCATATCTACCTTCGGAGCAGGATAAAGACTCAAACTGGAGTGAATGACAGCTTATATTACGAGCCGTTAGAAGTGACAGATCCTGCTAGGAACCTGGGTTATATGAAGATCAACAGCATCCAGGTCTTTGGCTACAGCATGCACTTTGATCCGGAGGCGATCCGTGACTTGATCTTGCAGCTGGACTACCCGTACACCCAAGGGTCCCAGGACACTGCCATGCTTCAGCTGATGGAAATTCGAGACCGGGTGAACCGGCTGTCCCCTCCTGGTCAACAGAGGTTGGACCTGTTTGCTTGTCTTCTGCGCCACCGGCTCAAAATGACTGCAAGCGAGGTGGTTCGCATCCATGTCACCTTACAGGCTTTCAGCTCACGTCTACCCAACACAATGGATTACGAGACCACCAAGTTATGCAGTTAACAGATACTTGAGGGATGTTGGGACTGTACACAGCCTCAAGGAGAACTCCTGGACATATGAAGTGCCCGTGGGGTGGAGATGCTTACGGGTGTTTTCTATGGATTACCAAACTGTAGGGTAAATCAGGAGAGAACCGACTGTGGACAGCTGAAGATTGTACTTATCGGGTTGTTTTGGTTTCTGTTTTGTGGCAACCTTTTTCAGTGCTATATGATTGAGTATGAGGTGGATCACCGAGAAAACGCACAAGAACAAACTCTTTAACACAATATTTCTTCATTACAAATTCCAATTCATAAAAGTTGAACCATCCTGTTTCAATATGACTCATTTCTACTGCAACTACCAGTGCCAAATGAATGGACATTTTATGGTAAAATTAAAATGGTACTGTCTGTTTGTTTGTAACTTTTACATGTTCTTTTGCTTTAGTGACAGTGCACTTTCCATGAAGACAAGAATACAGTGGTGTAAGTCAATATTTTGTAGATAAATTGATATTAAAACATCATGTTATAACAAATTCCAGCTGTTGGAATATTTGTCATCATTCATTTAGCTAGCTTTCTCTAAAAATGTCATGAAGTAATTGCATACACTGTAAGCAGTCTTTTCAAACATCAATCTAAAGCTGTCACTGATCTTGGAGGGGTAACTGATACACTGATTAGCCTCCATGTTACTCCATTAGTAATGATTAATCAACTGAGACACAAGCCTACATTTCTCCTATATCCCTTTCAAAGACAACTTGTATATTTTTTAAATCTGCCCATCTTTTAGAAAAAACAGCCCTTGTTTAAGTTAAACATTACTTGTTATCCAAAGGCAAACTAGTGTATAATTGAAATTATGCAACCTGGGCAGAGCAAGACAATCGTGTACAGTACATATGACATCTCAAATACAGTGATTTAGGCTACTACACAATGCAGATTGGAAGTGAGTAAAAGGCAGAAGTCAGCTACAACAGGGGTTCTCACTTTTCAGCCCATGACCCCCAAAATAACTGTGCCCCCCCCCCCGCCACGTGAATTGTAGGGGGGGGGGGGGGGGGGGGGGGGTTGTTAGTGAATTGTCAACGGGGAGAGACATTCTACAGATGGCCAGTCTGCCTCTGAAAAATATCTATGCACACATTATTATTAATGCACTCATTAAGGCGCCTTAATGAGTGAGACACACCGGATTTGTATTACTATTATTAATAATAACGTGTGCATAGCAGTGGCGAGCCGTGACTTTTATACCTAGTATAATAATAAAAGTAGGGTAGACATGTGGATATTATCCGGCTGAACGTGCATTTATCTAACAGGTTAGTTCCACAGACCTTACTTCGAGCCAAAATCCTATGGAGAAATCCCATTGCTCTTTTGTCGAGGGAATCCGAGCGCAGCTTACTTCCGGGTTTTAGGACGCGTCACTGCACCACTTGCATAGACTTCACAGCGGGCGGAACCTGTCATAAAGTCTGTGAAAATAAAGCCCGCCCGAGGGAAGATATGATTGGTCAATTGTACTGTCATTTGACATTACTCTCTCATTGAGTTACTATAGCTGGCCCTCTGTGAATGTAGAGAGGGACCAACAAGCCCTCCCGTCTTCACAGTAACTCGCAGAGACGGCATTTAACCCTTCATATTCCAACAGAAACTGAACAGGCAGATTCGAAGGATTTATTTATTTGGAAATGTTATTTTAAATACAATTAAATCAAGTTATTTTGGTAAAACTAATGAACAATTTAACAACAACAAAATATTTAAAAAACTATTTTTAATTATTTTTTTGTTTATGTTTTCAAATATTATTTTTTAGAATATCTTAGGCCCTCTGTGAGGGCCTAGAGGGCCCTGACGGCTCGCCACTGGTGCATAGACATTTTTCTGGGGTGGACTGGCCATCTGTAGAATGTCTCCCCCCTGTAAAGTACCGCGACCGCTGTTTGCACCATGTAATCAGAGGTATCGTTCAAAAGCTCCGTCTCTCCTGCACAATAGTGATGGGAATTCAATAGTGATGGGAATTCCGGCTCTATAATCATAAATAAATAACATAGTGAAAATAAATGTATTGCAATGCTCAAAACAGCAGCATCCAACCGTCTCTAATCATAAAAAAACATAATAAAAATAAATGTATTGCAATGCTCAAAACAGGAGCATTCAACAGTCTCTAATCCTTGGATATTACATGTCACTGCATGCATGCACGGAGCAGCTGTTGCGCGGAGATCATCATATCATTCTGTATTGTATTACTTAACAAAAAACGGCTTAAAAACGGCTCTTTGAGCCGGCTCGTTCGCGACCGACACATCACTACTGCACACTCTCATTGGATCCAAATATGGTCATTTCCTTTGCAACCAATCGTGAAAGTACAAATGAGTCTTAAATCAAAAAACTAAATCTCATTGGCCGGTGTCAATTTCTGACAAAGTGATTTGTTCAGATACGTCACGTGGTGTGCTAAAACACTTTGTTTAGCTTCCACTGGACATTTAAATCTCAAAATGACAAATGAACAGCGAAAAAAACGTCCACAGAGAAGACGACAACAATTGTCACTTGCATCAAAGAAGGTTAGACAAAAAACAAATGCCCCTACAAATAGAATACAATTATGTGGGAAACACTGGATAATAAAAACAAATATAAATGTTTTTATTTTAAATTTAAATTTTATTTTTAATCATCTCGCGACCCCCCCCCCCCCCCCCAGGGGGAAATCCTGAGCTTCAACACATGATTGGTGAGGGCAGGATTGTAGGCCATTTGTTCAAACTTTCAAGACCAGTGAGAGAAATGGTAAAGTTTGACAAGATCTCTCTCTGCAATGTATTTTGCACATAGCTGTTTAATAAAAAGATGAATTTGATACAAAGGTCAACACTCATGGAACCTGATCAGAGCTTTTTACGATTTAAATGTTGAGTACAAGTTTGATAGCGAGCATACTAGCCATGTAAGTGCCAGACTGTCTTTTAGTGTGGGTTTATGGCTTGTAATTACTGTGTGCAGCCTACAGCACAACAGCAGGTTGCAATTGGATCTCCATACCAGTCTGGGAAAGTGTTGCCGGACTGAACAATATGAAGTAAAACTAACTTTATAACCCTCTGTTGATGAAAGTTTTAAGTCAAGATATTTGCATTCATGTTTCTTTTTTTCCACCAGTGATTGAAACATCTTGAAAATATCACATCGGTTTGTGTGAGGGTTTGTGCGTAACAGAGTTGCCCGGTGTGTATGACAAAACCAGCTCAATGGCCAATAAAACAAGCCTAGAATGCAGCCCAATAGCAGAATTGCAACATTGCTACTGTATCTTGCCAAATTAATTGTATTATCTACAAAGTAACACCATCAATATTGAGTGGGCCTGCATTAAAAGCAGGTTACCCCAAACAGGTATTTCACATAGGTTCCAAAATTGCTTTGTGTAATTACAATTCGCTGACACACACACTTATACTTTCCTTTCCCTCTCTTCCTGGACAACGTGAATGTTGTTCACTTGTTTGCTGTTGTTGATTTGTGCTCGTTGTTCTTGCGTCCAGGAGGAAGTTAAATAAGAGACAATGTCTCGAAAAGGTTAAAATGGGTGCTTTAATTAAGTAACGTGGTTTTGAAACAAACAGAGCGATTCAGCAACACAGCGCCATGTTGGAAGGGGGAAGACGAGAGAGCAGGCAAATCTCGTCACCTCTGTCTATATCTGATGCCTGGCTCCTCTTCTCAATTTCGGCTCTTGACGTAAAAGGGGAACCTCCCTCCTTGTGTTCTTCTGTGTCCGATATTGCGTAAATCAGAGGATTTAGACCAGGGGTCACCAACCTTTTTTAGGATGAGGGCTACTCTCAAAAAATAAATCAAGTCGGGGGCTACTTTTACTCCTCTTTTTTTTTGTTTTTTGCAGTGTATATTATTAGCACATTTTAACATTAGGCGCATTCACACTGCGGTACTTTTCCCACAAAGGTTCATGCAAACTTAGTTCATGAGAACTCTTTTTTCACGTTCACACCAAAAAGAGCCGGTACTAAAATTAGTTCATGTGAACCTTTTTACCCCCTCGAAAGTCCCTGCTAGAGAGCAGGGACTTTCGAGCGGCTCTTTTGTGAGAAAAGAGCTATATTTCTGATTGGCTGGGCGGATTGCAAACCACGTCCCGTAAAACTCCCAACAAGTTTTGTGAAGCCGCCATTTTATTATCCTCGCATTAGCATTAGCATTAGCATTAGCCCAGCGCAGAAACGCAGAGAGACTAACTTATGGCAACACAAAATAAAACATGGGAGCGGTGGAGATGAGGAGGTGTCGGCGTTCTGGCGATTTACTCGGAAGGCTTCAGTAGAAGCTGCTGGGACTCCCAGCTCCGGGGACTTCCGGCCGGGGACTGTGGGCGGCAGTATAGGCCGTGAAGTTGTTTGTAGCCTGCCAGTAAACCCAAAGCAGAAGAAGAAGAAGTGACGTCTGCGGCTTCATTTGCCTAATCCACCCCCAGGGACTTTTTCCGGTGTGAACACGATCTGTACTTAGTTCATGCGAACTAAAGAGTTTGCATGAACTAAGTTCGCGTGAACCTTTGTGGGAAAAGTACTGCGGTGTGAATGCGCCTATTATTATATGCTTACCTTTAACCTTTGTGTGCTGTTTGGGTCTGTGGGACCTGTTTTCAGTGTTTACTAAAAGAACATGTATGCAATTTAATTATTTAAACTGCTTTATTTGGGGTTGGACCTCACCTCCTCTTGGGTGGACCTCACATCCTCTAGGGGGTCCTCACATCCTCTAGGGGGGGCCTCACATCCTCCAGGGGGGACCTCACCTCCTCTAGGGGGGTCCTCACCTCCTCTAGGGGGGACCTCACCTCCTCTAGGTGGGTCCGGGGGCATGCACCCATGGGAAGATTTTTTTTAAATGTTGAAGTGAAATGCATCAATCTGGTGCACTTTGAGCAAAAAATTAATTTATGGATATAGCTCTCAACACTCAGATGAAAGGGAGCTGTATACTTTTCAATAATCCAAACATCTTTAGAATATCACAACCAATAACAACTCATTTACACTTGTTTATTCATATATTATGTTACCTAGTTAGCATTCTTTCTTTTTATTTATGTATATTTTACTAATCACTCCCCTTTTAAACTGTTTTTTGTACTGTCCTATTGTACACATTGTAATGATTTCTTACTTTATCTATATTAAATAGATAAAGGGGTGGTCTCTCACACACACACACACACACACACACACACACACACAGGCTGTGTGCTCCTCCGTGGCGATGACGGCTTGCGTTAAAAAATAATAATAAACATATTTGTAAATTGGGGGGACACAAACGGGATTTTGAAAAGTGCTGGGGACATGTCCCCCCTGGAGATTACGCCATGCGTGTGTGTGCGTCAAGGGAATAAATATATATGCAAGTTGCAACACACACAGTAAAATGCTGGCCCTCATGTGCTGTATAGGCTGGCACGACTAGGCTGTTCAATGGGGCTGATGTGTAGATTCTGCCAGAAGGAAAATCAGCGGGGAGGAGC
Source organism: Harpagifer antarcticus (assembly GCA_902827135.1). Lineage (NCBI taxonomy): Eukaryota > Metazoa > Chordata > Actinopteri > Perciformes > Harpagiferidae > Harpagifer > Harpagifer antarcticus. The sequence goes on from CADEHL010000031.1 coordinate 206,003, forward strand.
CACATTGCTTCTCTTCCCGACTGCAACGCTGGTCCCGCAAATCAAGCAAGAACGTGATTGGTCGATATTCATTGTGGGGGTGGGGGGAGGAGGGGTGTTAGATAGATATAGAGTTTTAGTAAGTAGATAGAGTTCGCTATGATTTAGGTTTCGTTTATGCATGGGGTAGATTCTTTTAATTACATTTCCTTTTTTGTTTTGTGTATTTTATACATTTTTGATTTTCTTGGCGAGCTATTTTTAGAACGTGACCGGCGGGCGCCTCACGTTGCCCCTGCGGGCACCGTGTTGGCTACCCCTGATTTAGACGTTGTGTGTTCATTGTATAACTCCACACGCCTTTTCTCGTTATACACTCATTTATGACTTTTTATTTAATGCATTTTAACGGAACGTAATCATTGATAGCAACCGAAAGTGACGTCATTGTAACAACGGAGACGCCTTTCAATAAAGCTTTTCAAAATAAACTGTAAATTAATTTAGCAACAACGTTAGCCACAAGCCAATGCTAACCAGAAATGAAATGTTTTCAGAATAAAACACTTAAAGGTAGGGTAGGTAAGTTTGAGAAACCGGCTCGAGATACACTTTTTGTTATATTCCATGGAATGCTCTTATCATCCCGATAGCAATGAATATCTTAAGTGCTTTGACAACAAATCCATGAAAAAATTTCATCTGTGGAAGCCGTAGTACTGTAAAAAGCACGACCAATCATTTTAGCCGGCCCGGCTAAAATAACTGGATGGCCTACCTGCCTGTCAGCCTTCCATCTGTGCACAAACGTATCTCTTGCCCAATGGTCATGTGCACGTTCGTGTGTGTTGGAGGAGGGGCTCTGTAAGGAAGTGGCAGATTTTCTCCGGCTGTGTATTTTCAAATTCTAGAGCACTCGAGCTGGTTTCTCCAAAATTATCTACCCCACCTTTAAGCTCACAGTATGTTTAAACTAAATTACGTCATTAAACATTGCTTTTAATTTATTACACTTTGCTAGCAGATTGCAGTGTGTGTGTGCATTGGTGTGTGACACATCCAACACAGTCTCACAAAAAACGTGTAATAGCTACGTTGGTCGACAGGGCACAACGTAGTATATTCACAAATAACCCTCTCAAGACATGACATGGATACAATATTTTGTAAAAAAAAAACACATGGAGCTCAAATAATCTTCGGAATATCTATCAAACTATAGATCCTACACATCCACTGGATGTGGATTTTAAAAGTACAATATAAACTTCTCGCTAGAAATGTAATCAAAAAGCATTTTAATGGCCAAACTATCCTACAATTTAGGATTTTCCACTAAAGATTAATCGGGTGTCCGCCATGTTTGTTTTCTCACTGGAAAAGTTTGCGATCACGTGACATGGGCACTGGTCATTAGAAATTAATAGGACACAAATATTGTATCCATGTCACATCTTGAGAGGGTTATTTGTGAATATACTACGGTTTGCCCTGTCGACCAACGTCGCTATTTCACGTTTTTTTGTGAGACTGGGCTCGACACATCCCATATCCATGTTTCCATGCGCCAGTCTGGAGTTGGCTTGGTAGGATTTGGGTATCAATAAATTATTTATTTTAAAATATTCCTTTTCATTTATAGGAATTAGTTATGTAATTGATATGGGAAATAGGTCTACCAAAGCAGCAGATTACAAATTCAAGCAGAACACTTTAACCTGTTAAGCCCGATTGCCCCCGTGGGCGAACACAGCAATATTCACGAAACTGTGTCTCAGGGCTTCTTAATATTTAACAACCTATTAACCTGTTCTACACTGCGGGGGAAACAGCGTCTGAGGGCATCTTAATATTCAATAAACTATGAATGTTGTATATCCATGCCACAGGAAGAAACTCAGCTAACTGAACTTTTTTTTTTTTTTTTAAAACCCACAAAGCTAACGCTCTGCCTTAGCCACGAGCGGAAAAATGCTAACGCGTTACTGCACAGAAACTCACTCATAACACCCTTATTACTTATCTTAACTGCACATCCAACCCATCGATTAGCATCGTGAGATGACACAGAATCAATAGGTACATACATCATCACTCCATGATAAGAACTCGCGAAGATATTAACAAGAACAGACATCAACATATATGGCGCTAGGTAGCTAAAAACGGCAAAATGGCTTACCTTTGTCGTAGTCTGGTCAAAAGTAAAAACGCTGCTGAAGTTAATCCATAGGTTAATCCAATGTGTCTGTGTCCCTTTGAAATGATTTCTGATAATCTATAAGCAATAAACCTGCTTTTCCGTTTCCAGATGTCAGAGCGAGAGATAGGTTCGCTCTCAAACTGTGTGTGCATAGCTCTCATTTCTCAATGGTAAGGTGTGTGTGTATGTGGAAATTCCCCTTTGATTCTATTGGCTCTAACGGTCAAAAAGAGATGTCAATCACCAAAATCGACCAATGGGTTCCAGAGAAACGGTAAAAACAGCCATGACCACCCAAATCACCTCAGAGGTGGAGTTGTTTTTGCTAAACCCCCCTAAAAACGTCAAATGTCACTTGTTTTGCATCAATCTTTATGTGTACTTTTTATATGTTGTACTTTGGATTCCTAAAGCTTTTAGTCTACCTTACCATCATCCAAAGGTAGTTTTCACTATAAGTAAAAAATAATCTTTGGACGGACACTATAATTTACAGTTTTTTGTTCAATCTGAATTGTATTTAAAATAAAAAACATCTATATTGATTCTGACTCTTCTACATCCAACTCACAGGTTTATCATTGCTTTGAGAACAAATATTATTAATGTTCCCCTCTTAGAAGGGAAGATATGGTCATTTGTTCTGGAAATGTCAATTTCGAGCCTGAGACCTGAAAAACAGGCTCAGTGCTTAACAGGTTAATGTGTCATACCCACTTAACGGGAAAAAACTCAGCTAACTGACGATATTAACCATTTTTAGCTAAACAAAACACAAGGGTAACACCAAGCCTCTGAATTAGCACTAAGCGAATGAGTGCTAACGCACATAGCACATAACTCAATATTTTATATTTCATGCTATCTGCACTAGATATCATATTAAAGCTGAGATTCCACAGATTCCATTGGTATAAGTATCATCACTGTGAGACCAGAACTCACGGCAGCGAAAGCCAGGAAAGACAACACACAACTTCATTTTAAGGGGTCAAAACGGCAAATACGTCTTACCTTTGCCCTTTTCTGATCAAAAGTTCTGTTCAACGTCATTAAAACGCATATAAACACTGCTGAAGGTTATTCCAATGTCTCTGTGTCACTTTGAAATGATTACTTATAATCCATCATAACTTTTATGGCAATAAACCTATTTTTCATTAGAGTGTAACAGAGCTTTCGGTTTTTGGCAAACTGCGTGCGCATCACTCTAACTCCTCAATGGTAATGTTTAGGTGGATTTAGGAACCCTCCCCCTCCCCCTCGCCCCCTCCCCCTCGCCCTCAACGGTTAAAAACTAGTGTCAATCATCAGAATCGGCCAATGGGTTCCAGAGACACGGCAAATACACTCGAATGTACCCAGAGGTGGTTTTATTTTTCTAAACCTCTAAAAAGGTCAAATTTCACTTGTTTTGCATCAATCTTGATACAGGGTACTTGTTATATTTTGGATTCCGAAAGGTTTTTGGCTACTATCCCATCATTCAAGGGTGGTTTTCACTATAAGTAATGTTTTTTTTTGGACGGAAACTATAATTTACATTTATTTTCTATGTTCAATCTGAATTTACTTTCAAATAAAAAAGTCTATATTGATTCTGACTCTTCTACATTGAACTCACAGGTTATCATTGCTTTGAGAACAAAGATGATTAATTTACACCTTTTAGAAGTGAATATATAGTCATTTGTTCTGGGCATGTCATTTTCGAGCCTGAGGCCTGAAAAACAGGCTCGGGGCTTAGCAGGTTTAAAAGTAGTCCATTTACAAAGGACCTTGGACACAGGGTCTGAACATAAACTGTAAACAGCAAGGCTCTGCAGTGTAGGTTCTATCAGTCATGGGCATACTCATTGTCTTTCTTCTCATTTATTTAAAATATCTCCTATCATGCTATTTTTAGGCATATATTATGGGTCTCAGATATATACAAATATATAAAAAACATGTCTATGATGTGTTTTGCTCAAAATACCAAACAGATCATGCATTTTAGACATCCCTCATATCCCTCTATTTCAGCCCTGTTAGAGAATGGCTGATTCTCTGCTGGCCCCGCCCCCTTTTGAGCACGGCAAGGCAAGCAGTGAGGTCTGTGACGACAAGGCCGTCAACTCTGCTCAGATGCAGCTAAATGCTGACGTTATTAAACGCCATATCATGTTCCAAACATGGAGCTCAAATGCTTTTTCTCTTGCGGCTTTACTACAAGGTGAGTTCCTTTTTTTATTTCCTGCTTTTTTACACATACTCGCTCCAGTACAGGTCAGCTCTGAGTGTTAATCTGGATCAGCTCTGTTGTACCCCCGTCTTTTGGAGATGTGGGTAGGGAGGAAAAGAGAGAGGGTTGTATTTTCTGACACTTTGCGAGTTCCCTGACACACCGGGGACACATTTATGTATAAAAGACATCAAAAGGTGCATTTTGCATGATAGGACAACTTTAATTACAAGCTGATAATGTCTCAAGATGACTTGTTGATTTGTTAATGAGATACACACACGTGGATGTTTAGTTCTTTCACTGATTAAACCCTTTGATGCCTTTGTACACTATGTCGAAAATTAAGCCCCTAATCTGTGCCTTAGAGACAGTGAAGACCAAAGGTAAATCAAACACCTGGGAAGGTTAAAAATCATCACATAAATGTGTCAGTTCCTCTAATCAAGTCATGTCAAAAGTTACGTTGGAAGAAGGCTGTACATGGATGAGTAGACTTTGATGAGATGTGCGAGTGCCGGAATGTGTTAGCAAATGTCAGAATGTCTTTTCCTCAACACAGCCGTGTCAATTATACGTGATTTGCTTCACCAAACCATGAAAAGAGCAGGTCAGGAAGAGTGAGTGACTGCTTGTGAGAGTGTGTGGTGACTTTGTTCCAACTTTGAGGTCATTAAATGTCCAACAAACAGTGTTCTGCAGCTTGTTGGCAAAATAGTGTTGAATCTCCGTGCACAGGAATGGCATAAACCACAAAACAGCAAACTAATCTTTTTTTTAGTACACGTTCATTGTGTTACTGCGTAATATTCTTTCGGGTTTAAAATGTGCTATATGAATACATTTGCATTGAACATTCTTGCTCTCACGAGTAAAATACTAAAACATTATACTTATCGTAACCAACACTTTTTTTAGACATCAGCAAAGAGAGAGTAATTAGGGATATAGATGGTGTTTTGCAAAGAGAAGTGGAAATGGAAGTCAGAAAAATAAATCTGCCCTCCCTACAATATGTGGTCCTTCTCCATCAGAATAATAAGATCCCATGGTAGCGTACCCATAATTAGGATTTTTTAAAAGCATCCTGCTCATATTGCAATTACCAGAGAAATCTGTCCTGCAGATGTTATTAATGCATTATGGTAATGTTTTATTCCAACAGTATGTCAATGCAGCTTTCATTATGACAGTGTGAATGGGTGTGAGGAGGCAACCTTTGATTAGAGAAGCTCTGACCTTTAGAAGTCAATCAGGTATCAAAGGCAAGAAAAGCCCACCCGATTCACTGTAATCCTGCTCTATGTAATTCTCGGTTTGTGATTACTGCTACTTTGGGTTTTTCATTGGGCTTTGTGTGAGCCTGAAGGGAAATGTTACACAACGGCAGAAAATGCACTCTGATGGTGACCTTGGACGTCTTAAATCAACGCTTAGGGAAACTCTCATTTAATGATGGAAGCCAGACAGGGCAGGGGAGTTCATTTGGAGAACACTTAAGACATTTCATCACTCTGACTAAAGAAAGCTGAGAAAAACAAAGGGTTGTTGCATTCTGGTCTTTTAGTAAGACTGATATCTAGCTGAGTCAGGTTGCTTCTGCTCTCACATCTGTCACTTCATTAATTCCTGCTTGCATTTTGCACAATTACAGATGCTCACTCTTGTTTTGACAACCCAAGGAGATCATTAATCCAAGAGTGGAGATCATCACAAGGCCTGTTTTGTAATTTGAGTCAGAAAAACAACAGACATATTTTCACTTCTTTCTAACACTGGTTCAATAATGAAATGTACTTGCGAAGAGAGCTTGAATGTCACTGTCAGTATAGACGGGCAATGTACTGAAGCAAAGTGTGCAGCTTCCATACCGACCAAACTTTTCCTCCCCAGGGACCCGACAGTGAAACGAAACAGAGAACAGGAGGAGGAGGCAAAAGGTAACTGTCGCCTGCCAATAAATCAATACGCTGCTTTATTACTCCAGAGAACAAAAGGCTCTGCTGCAGCGAGATCGATGGCACCACCGAGGAGCCTCCGAGAAGACGAAAAAATAAATAAAATTATCCTGGCATTTGGCTGCTCCGTCCCCAGGACCAGATCAGCATCAATCTATTACTGATGTGATGGTTTCCGCCTGATGTGTTTTTGTATAAGCACAAATCAATCCTGAGTTTATTAGCCGCTATGATGCATTGTAAAATGACATTACTCAGGGTGCCAGATGAATGCCATTCATTAGAAAGAAGGCCGCATCGACTTTGGATGTGCAGAGAATGAAGGAGGGAGATAGTATGAAGGAAAAACGTGTTGGTGGTTGGGGGGAACTTATTTTAAATTGACTAGAATTTTTTTCAGTTTTAATTATAAAATAGATTATAGATAAAGCAGTCATGGCAATACTAGTTTTTAGGAGGAATATCACAAAATGCATGTTAATTGGTAAAAAGATTGTAAGGTTTCAGCGTTAAGAGTCTGTGAGCTTATTGTTTTGTGTTTGTTATTGACTCTACTCTCTCTTTCCAGGTGTCTACACTTCATGTCGTTGTGTGTCACCTGCCAGCTTGTGTGTCTCGTGTGCTCATCATCACCAGCCCCGCCCCTGATTGTTTTCACCTGTGCCCCATTAACTGTTGTGTGTATTTATAGCCCTGCTCTCCTTTTGTCTATTGTCGGTTCGTCTTGTCTCCACGTCGAGCCATGTCTGTAAGCCTTGTAAACTGTTCAGCAAAACTAGTAGAACCTAGCGATCATTGTTTTTGACAAGTCTTTTATTAATAAAAGATACTTTTTGAAGTCAACGGAATCGTGCATCTGAGTTCTTATGAGTCCCGCGTGTCAGAACGAACCGACCTAACAAGATGGACTCAGCCGATTCCACCGTGTTCAAGACGGCTTTGCAAGTGCAAGGAACACGCTTGCGTCAGCAGGAGGAGCAGCTGACAACAATGATACAGGGGGTTCAAGACGTAAATGCCCATCAGCACTACTTCCAGGTAACAGTGACAACAGAAGTAAATCACCTGGCAGAGAAAATGCGGGACATACTTACGCACCTCGAGGGACGTCCTGCTAGTCCTGCGGCAGAGTTTTCCGGTCCCGCAGAGGCCGGGTTTGCCCCTCCGTTGATCCCCGTGCAAGTATCCATGCCATCGTCTTCACTCCGCCTCGCTTCACCGGAGAAGTTCTCCGGGAATTCAGGAAACTGTCGTCCATTCCTGATTCAGTGCGACCTCCACTTCAAACATCAGCCCGCAGCATTTCCCACCGATCAAGCTAAGGTAGCTTTCATGATATCTCACTTGACGGGAAGAGCAGGAGCCTGGGCAACAGCGGAATGGGCCCGAGACTCGCCTGTTTGCCAGTCGGTAAAATGTTTTATGGACTCAATGAAGAACATTTTTGACCAGACAGCACCTGGGAGAGAGTCAGCGAGAGCCCTGGTAAACATCAGGCAACGGCAGAGGAGGGTGGCGGATTACGCGATCGAATTCCGGACCCTGGCAGCGGAGAGCGGATGGAACTCCGCGGCTCTTTTTGATGCGTTTCTGCATGGATTAGCAGATCCCATAAAGGATCAGTTAGCTCCGTTAGAGTTGCCTGTAGAGTTGGACTCACTCATTGCCATGGCTATCCGGGTGGACCAACGTCTAGCTGAGAGACGTCGGGAGAGGGAGGAGGGAGCAGCTTCCACTACACTCTTCGGACGGGGATTACAGAAGGAGCACTACGGTTGGCGGAGAAATACCCGGACTTCGTCTCCAGAGCGACCATCGCCCCCTAGCGCCGCGGAGGAACCGATGCAGCTCGGAAGAGCCAAACTCACCCCGGAGGAGCGACAGCGCCGCCTACGGGAGCGGCGGTGTTTCTACTGCGGCCAGCAGGGTCATGTTCTGGCAGCCTGTCCAGCTAAAGGATCAGGCTCATCAGTGGGAAGGGGGACGCTGGTGAGCCGAATGACTTCTTTCGACCCTTCTTCGAGAAAACTGACTCAGGTACAAATAAAACTGAAGGATAAAACTGTAACTCAGGATGCATTAATTGACTCTGGGGCTGATGAGAGCTTGTTGGACTGGGAGCTGGCTAAAGAGTTGAACTTAAACATTGTCCTCTTAGATCAGCCATTAGAAGCTAGTGCGTTGGATGGCCGCCTTTTATGTACAGTTACTCATCGCACGGAACCCATAGAAATTGTCATAGACCAGGAGCACCGTGAGCATATTAGCTTTCATGTATTTAACTCAGCTCAACAGCCTCTCATTTTGGGTTACCCTTGGCTTGTTAAACATAACCCTCACATGGACTGGTTTACAGGAAAGGTTAAGGGGTGGGGGAGTGAGTGCTCTCGTTCTTGTTTAGCCTCTCATACAGGTTCGAGTAGACCACACAGATCTGGGAGCTTTAAACAGGCGTCAGATAGGGACAGTGTCACGTCTGCTAAATCATCTGACTTTCCGGACTTATCCAAAGTGCCAGAGTGTTACCTTGACATTAAGGAGGTGTTTAACAAGACACGAGCTACTTCCTTGCCTCCCCATAGACCGTATGATTGCCCTATAGACCTTCTCTCGGGCTCTACTATCCCCAAAGGACGGTTGTATTCTCTTTCTGGTCCGGAAAGGAAGGCCATGGAGGAGTATATCGGATCTTCACTCAAAGCTGGCTTGATTCGGCCATCATCATCCCCAGCAGCAGCAGGTTTCTTTTTTGTAGGGAAAAAGGACGGTTCATTAAGGCCCTGTATTGATTACAGTCCACTTAATCAGATCACAGTTAAGAACAGATATCCCCTTCCACTCATCTCTACGGCATTCGAACTGTTACAGGGAGCCAAGGTATTTACCAAGCTTGACCTAAGGAATGCATATCACCTTGTGCGCATCCGGGAGGGGGATGAGTGGAAAACAGGTTTCAATACACCTACGGGACATTATGAATATTTGGTGATGCCTTTTGGACTTTGTAATGCACCTGCTGTTTTCCAAGCCCTCATTAATGATGTGTTAAGAGATTTCCTGAATGTTTTCTGTTTTGTGTATCTCGATGATATTCTCATCTTTTCTCCAGATGAGAATACTCATGTTAACCATGTTCACCTTGTTCTTCAGAGACTCCTGGCTAACCATTTGTTTGTGAAAGCCGAAAAATGCGAGTTTCATGTGAACTCTGTGGCATTTTTGGGCTTTGTGATTTCCCCTAACAAGGTGGAAATGGACCCAGCTAAGGTCAGTGACGTGGAGAACTGGCCCACGCCAGACTCGAGAAAGAAAGTTCAGCAATTCTTGGGGTTTGCTAACTTTTACAGACGGTTCATACGCAATTTCAGTGCTATTGCCTCTCCTCTCCATGCCCTTACCTCTCCCCATGTTCAGTTTGTGTGGAATCCACAGGCAGAGAAATCTTTCCTGGAACTGAAGAGGAGGTTCACCACAGCTCCCATCCTGACTGTACCTGATCGCCACCGACAGTTTGTGGTGGAAGTGGATGCCTCCAACGACGGCGTTGGAGCTATACTGTCCCAGAGGTCAGCAGGGGACAACAAGCTTCATCCGTGTGCCTACCTCTCCCGTAAGCTATCGTCTGCTGAGAGGAATTACGACGTGGGAAATCGGGAACTGTTGGCTGTGAAGATTGCTTTGGAGGAGTGGCGGCACTGGCTGGAGGGAGCGGAGCAGGATTTCCTGGTCTGGACGGATCATAAAAACCTGCAATACATCAGGAAGGTTAAACGTCTGAACTCTAGGCAGGCCAGATGGTCATTGTTCTTCAACCGATTTAGGTTCACTCTGTCATATCGACCTGGTTCACAGAATGGAAAGCCTGATGCACTCTCCAGAATGTATGATCCTGAGCCAGTCCCCAAGAGTCCTGATCCCATTCTGCGGCCAGACCGAGTGATAGGGAGTGTGACCTGGCCCATTGAAGCCAAGGTCAAACAGGCTAACGTTGGGAATCCTGTCCCTAGAGGGTGTCCTCAGAATCGCTTGTTTGTGCCAGAGCAACTTCGAGGGCAAGTTGTGCATTGGGCCCATACGTCGGTACTTACCTGTCATCCTGGAAACAAAAGGACCCTTTTCATGGTGAGACACAGATTCTGGTGGCCGGGGATGTGGAAGGATGTTGCAGAATATGTAGCAGCGTGTCCTGTGTGCGCCAGGAACAAAACTTCTCGGCAAGCTGCGGCAGGTCTTCTCCAACCTCTGCCCATTCCCAACAGACCATGGTCTCACATCGCGTTGGATTTCGTGACAGGATTACCAACATCGGCAGGTAATACCACCATACTCACTGTGGTTGATCGTTTTTCCAAAATGGCACACTTTGTCGCCATGCCCAAGTTACCTAACGCCAAGGAAACAGCAGAGGCCATGTTGTCCCATGTGTTCAGGATCCATGGTTTTCCTAGTGATGTCGTTTCAGATCGAGGCCCACAGTTCGTATCACGCTTTTGGAAGGAGTTTTGTCGCCTAATCCAAGCCACTGTTAGTCTGACCTCCGGATACCACCCACAGTCTAATGGACAAGCAGAGAGGATGAATCAGGATTTGGAGACCTGTTTGAGATGCCTAGCGTCCGAGAAACCCACCACCTGGAGTAAGAGTCTGATTTGGGTGGAGTATGCACACAACACCTTACCCACATCAGCCACTGGTATCTCCCCGTTTCAATGTGTCCATGGGTACCAACCTCCTTTGTTTCCGGAGCTCGAGAAGGAGGTCACGGTACCATCAGCCCATGCTCTGGTTCGACGCTGCCGTCGGGTCTGGGCGGGAGTTCGCCATATGCTGCAGAGGAGTGCCGTTCGCATGAAGGCATTGGCCGACCGGAAACGACGTCCAGCCCCCAAGTACCAGGCCGGACAACGAGTGTGGCTATCCACCAAGGATCTTCCTCTCCATGTCGCCTCCAGGAAGCTGGCTCCCCGGTTCGTTGGTCCTTTTCCCATAGCCAAAGTGATTAACCCTGTTGCTGTCCGTTTATGTCTTCCCAAATCCATCAAGGTCCACCCCACGTTCCATGTCAGCAAGCTAAAACCAGCCAAAGAAAGCAGACTGGTTCCTGCCTCCACGTCCCCTCCACCTCCCCGGGTTGTCGACGGGGGTCAAGTGTACACAGTGGACAAAATACTGTCGGAAAGGAAGAGGGGCAGAGGTAGACAATTCCTGGTCGACTGGGTGGGGTATGGATTAGAGGAGAGGTGTTGGATCCCAGGCAGCTTTATTTTGGACAAAACCCTTATATCGGATTTCGATAGAGGTCAGTCTCAGCTTTCAGGGACGTCTGGAGCCGTCCGTAAGAGGGGGGGTACTGTAAGGTTTCAGCGTTAAGAGTCTGTGAGCTTATTGTTTTGTGTTTGTTATTGACTCTACTCTCTCTTTCCAGGTGTCTACACTTCATGTCGTTGTGTGTCACCTGCCAGCTTGTGTGTCTCGTGTGCTCATCATCACCAGCCCCGCCCCTGATTGTTTTCACCTGTGCCCCATTAACTGTTGTGTGTATTTATAGCCCTGCTCTCCTTTTGTCTATTGTCGGTTCGTCTTGTCTCCACGTCGAGCCATGTCTGTAAGCCTTGTAAACTGTTCAGCAAAACTAGTAGAACCTAGCGATCATTGTTTTTGACAAGTCTTTTATTAATAAAAGATACTTTTTGAAGTCAACGGAATCGTGCATCTGAGTTCTTATGAGTCCCGCGTGTCAAAGATAGAAGTAAAATATACTGGCTGGCATGTTACAAAATGTGTATCATAAATAATTATGAATATATATTTCGTTATATACCGTCAAATGTTGCACCACCATCAGCACAGCAACACCGATTTGCAAATAACCCATTTAACTCAAAACTCAACTCAGTTTTATTTATGTATTTCTCTTTCTAAAGTCAACAGAAGATGTGTCCTAGAAAACACAAGATAAGTGTGGCCTTGCAAGTCAAAGCACACAGAGTGGAAGGAAACAGCATGAAGGAAGAGGGACTGGCTTGGACAACACTTTGACTTTTATTATGGAAATATTCCTTCAAAAATCACACAGGGCACCATGATAAACACTGGTGAAACAGCACAACGAAACACAGTTCATTGACTTGAACTGCTGCTCACAAATCATCCAAAGCAGACTGTGTGCTCGTTTCAGAGCATTATCATTAATGCCAGATTACTAAAGCGTATGCTACACACAGTGCGGCATGCATTGGTTTAGTACTGCTGGGAAGCTGCATGGAAATCTAACACAATGTTGAATTCATAATGTATGATGCTGTACTTGCTTTATTATAATATGTAAGCGGCGTACGTGGATCAGGACATTTGCATTGACTCCTGAGAGTCCACACGTCTGCGAGTACTGAGAAGTAAAATAAGGGGGCACAGAGGAAGAGAAAAATAGTTTCTGGGCGTTTTCACAACAATAAATTATAGATTGCATTCAATGCTCTGAAATCAACTCTGTTTGTGTTTGTTTTCACCACTGTGCATCAACGCAAGTGATAGCCCATAATCAGACTTAAATATTAATAAGCAAATCCTTCTGGACTGCAAACAGACATTTAGAGACGAGATGAAAGACACACTGAGACACACGAGAATGCGGTATGGCTTAATGTGATAATTGGATGTGACTGTGTGGTGTCATTCCACCTGGTGAGTGACTGTTGAGAGGCTTGCGGCTAGACGGCAACAAAAAAAACAACCTAATCAGCCTGGCCCACTGAGAGCCATTTTATGTTGCTACATCAATTACAAAAGAATTGCTTTAGGGATCCTCTGGCCAGGCTTTCCAATGCATCACTTATTAGACAAGCCTTTGCTGTGACATGTACTCATCAGAGGACTGAGGCACCGGCGCTGCACAAGGTCATGTATGAATTATTTGGATTTTTGTCACATTTGACAAATACGCTGCACTATAGTCTATGTCTGCGTCTCTGTGTTATCAGAGTAAAGTGTGAAATGCACTATTTGTCCAGATAAGTGAGGCCATGGAGTACTGCCATGCTTGAATAAGTATTACTTAATGACTTAAAGCTCCCCTATTATACTGTTTTGACTCAATATATTATAGGTCTCAGATATATACAAACATGTCTCTGAAGCTATTTGGTTAAAAAGAACACAAGGGTGCTCTAGGAGGAGATTCAGGTGATAAGGTGTGGGGGGGGGGTTACCTTAGTTGGTGATTGGCTAATGGTTACACAAGCCAAAAAAACATTATGACATCATAATGTGGCCAAAATCTTATCAGCTCATTTACATTTTTATATAAATGGATCAGGACAAAAAGAAAGAGAATCTTTTTTCCCGACACTTTCAGAATATCTTTATATCGAATCATAAATCGAATCGATAGATTTATGATCGATAGATTTATTATTCGAAAATGATAAAAGTAGGGTAGACCTTATTTCGAGCTATTTTCCAAAATCCTATGGAGAAATTGCATTGCTTTTTTGTCGAGGGAACCAGAAGGTACGCATGTGCAGCTTACTTCCGGGTTTTAGGACGCGTCACTGCACGACTCTATTTATGTATAAAAGACATGAAAAAGTGGATTTTGCATAATAGGTGACCTTTAAAGCTAATCAAATGTAAGACTAATAATGCTAACTTTCAAAGTCTTCATTTAAATTGGGCTGAACACACAATGTATCTTGAAGGTAGGGAGACCAACGTACTCCTTCTATAAAAGGGTAACAACTCTTGATAGGTATGTTTCTTAACACAGTATTAACGCAATTACTGATGTCACAGCCACTACTGTCTGATGGGTTTCCTATCTTTTATTTCAAGGACCAGTGTGCAGGGTTTAGTTGCATCCAGCAGAGAGATGGCAGATTGCAATCAATGAATACCCCCCCGGCATTTTCTTTTAAACGCCACCTGTTCATCACCTAAAAGCTAGCACCCATGTGCAGCAAGCCATCAAAGGATTTAGGCTGGTGTTAAAAAGTTAAAAAAAACACATTCCTTCTATAAACCATCACATTTTTACAACTTCCCTACTTTCACCACTGCTTAAATGTGATCTTCATCATGTTACCTGACTCTAGCATGACACACGCACTGTAGTTGTTAGTTCTGTGACGCAGTTAGAACAGGTTGCTGAGGTCTGCTTTGCACCACCGTGTCAAAATGACAAATAGAAGTTCACCCAATTTACCCAAATATAACCAGTTTAGGCTTGATCAGAACGGCTCAAATCGGGAACTGATCGAACCTTATGACAGTAATAACGTCAAAATAACCTTGTAATAACATTGTTACAAATGTATTTGATGTGTATGTATAATCATGTATTCTCTTTATAAAATTAGGTCCACATAAGGGCGAGCCGTGCATTATGCTTTCATTTGCTTACTTGACTTAGCATCAATGTCAGTTTCTCTTACCCAAAATAGAAATCAATCAATCAATCTTCAAACGCAAGAAACATATTGAAGATAAACACACCAGAAGATAGAAACACTCAAATATGAGCTTTAAATACATTTGCTCCAAAGCCTTCCTGCCTAATATGATTCATATGGACACGCTTATTTAGTTATGACTCATCAAGGTTAATGGCACACACACATTGATCGTCTCTTTATGATACAAGATAGCTGTTTCTATCCCTGCCCGAGCTTAATTGAAAAAGCCTTGAAATCAATAACATATTACAAGATCAAATGAGATTATTATTTAATCGTATCGAGTTCCTGTGGTCTATTATCACAAATGTTAACTTCATGTAACGATATCAGCGTCTGTTTATGTTGATTTGACTGTTTTTTCCCTCAGCTATATCAAATCAAATAATGTCCATCTATCTATCCATCCATCTATCTATCTTAATATTAATTCAGTGTCATAATTGCTACACCCTACGTAATTTAATACAATATAAACACAGGTTGAAATGCAACAAGTCTTCAATTAAAGCATGTGTGTGAATCAACATATTTCCTCAACGATACTTCCTATGTAAATGAAAAATGGAAAATAACTTATCTAATCACTTCAGAGGCAAACCGGTGTTAACATCCTTCAGAATGATGATTCAAGAATAGGCAACTTCATGAAAATGCAATAAGTGTGTGTTTGTTGAAAAAAAAGCTCCCCATTCAATGACACATGCACTAAAAATCAAATCATGAAGTGCTTGAAAATGATCATTGCCTTAGTGGCACTTGAAATGTCGCTGTTGACGTCCACCATGCTACCTTGTGGTGACATGCGTCAGCAATCAGAGGGAGGAGATGCGTACCAAACTGCCGGGATAATTAGGGTTGAACCAACACACATAATCAACGCCCAATCAGGCTGCATTGTGGCAAGCAACTCTGCGTGAAGAAGCCTGTGCTAATTGTCTGTAGCCAAGTTGTTAGTGGTGAGAGCATACCTTGTGTCAAGGGGTGAACTCAGAGGGTTGCAAACAAAGTACTTTACTGGGTGTTTCACAGTAACAAAACAGAGTACAACAAATCACTCTTTCGAGGAACAACTAAAATACTTCCATATGGAGCTTTGGAATAAAAATAACAAACATGGCACAGGCTTGAGGGTACGCTGGTAATTCGAGTCATGAGAAGAGAACAACTGGCACAGGGCAGGTGGAGACTAAGACAATATATACACATGAGGAGGTAAGGGGCACAGGTGGATTCACAGTGACCTGAAACGAGAGGGAGAATGACTTTTCAAAAATATAAACAGGGAGGCACAAGACAAAGGGACATGACAAAGCTAATTTAAAGAATATAATTTAACAATAATCTTTCGAGACATGACGCCTTGCCTGCATTCAAATTATTTTTCTCCAAAGAAACCACAACTTTACAAAGGTTTAGCAGTTTTGTTGTAGACAGTTAAATCCAAATCTCAGATTACCTAGAACGTTGGTCGACAAGTGCAAACGCATTACGTAGCCAAAAAACACGTCCATTAGGGGAAGCGCGCTGCAGTTTCAACGTTTTATTTAGCAACTTCATACCACATGTGCGGCATAAATAAAACGCTGCGAAATACAAACAATTGAAATACAAAATGCTGCAAGAAGCTCAAAACACAACGGAAACAAGGGGACACTAAACGTGACGCCCACAGCTGGGACCCGAGCGCTTGTTGGCGTTATGGGATTATAAAGTCGGCCCACCGTCACTATCGAAGAGCTATTCTTTTTCATAATTGCAAGAGTTTGGTCAGTATATTTGCCCTTTCAGTTAACCCTGTGCATGTTTCGTCAAGTTGGTGAAGATGTGTGTTTCGACACAGTTTTTATATTTGCAACATTTTTGAAAGTCCAGTGTGTTTCTTCAAATTGAAAAGTGTTCGGCCGTTGTAGTGTGATTGCACCTGTCGGCCAGCAGGCTACTGTTACTTGTCAGTTTGTTGGCTTGTGTGTGTTTGTTTGTGTCTCTCCCCCTCTCCCCCTGATTGTCTACCTTCAGGTGCAGCCTCTCCCTAATCAAGGCCTGCATAAAGGGAGCTTTCAGTCTCTCTCTCCATCTTTCCCCTCCACAGTGTCCACACCATGACACATGGCCCTGTCTTTGTGTGCCCAAGTTTTCTTTGTGTGATAATAATAAAACATTTGGTGTATTCCCACAAACCCTGAGTTTTGTTCCTCATTGTGTTGCGGCTTTCAAGCCAGTCGTAATGTGACCACAACTTTTCAATCTCCATGACAACTCTGTTTACATGCTTGAATGGTTTGTCTTTTTTTTAGAAAAGAAGAAAGCTGTTCCTCGTTCATTACATTTAGATTTTACATATTGATTAAGACAGAGTCAAAATTACATTTGTTATCATATGGGTAAATATAATAAAACTGGGACACAGAAACTGTGTCTGCCGTCATTTTGGAGGTCAATAGGAAATGGCTGTGTGTAGATTCTAAAAATAACAAAGAAAGCGGAGCTAACCTGAACGATGTGTTGGTGAGTCTGTAGGTCAGAACATCTGATAAAGCTTGCTGCCCAAAACTCGGCGTTGCTGCCAAAGGGTTTGTTAAATCACCTGACAGGCTTATATATATATATCATCTCATGGACTGTGTCTTCCCCTCCCAACTCTGCCCTGATGAAACAAGCCAGTACCGCTATGAAACAAATACATACACAAAGGAGACAGTTCAAATGAGGATTCCCCTCCTACTCCTAATCCTTCTTTTCTTTTGGCGTGATTACTTTTTTTTTCTTTTAGCAGAGGCATGACATTTTGTTAAATTATGACGAGGCAGGAAAGCCTCATCTGTAATTAAGGAATGCTATCATTGTAATCATTTTGATTCATAAACAAGAGCTAAAAGCTGTAAAATGTGCTTTAGAGAGAGGGATATATTATTGATTGAGGGGATAGATTAGAAATTAATGACCCATGTGTCCCAGATTGAATAATCAATTTCAATTAATATCAATTTCACAGTGCAGCTGCTCGGTAACAGTTCCTCAGATCTGCCTTGGCGCCGTTAATTTTTCAACCTCTCTGGGAAAAGAAACCCATTGTGGGAGGGCAGAGACTGTGCATGGGGGGGGGGGAATCAGCACCTCCCGAGGGGCAGAAGACTCGGCTACGTCTTTGATCCTCTTCCACCACAGGTGGTAAAAGTGACTTCCACAGACACCTTACTCACACCACCCGTTGTTTTTTCTCCACATGAGGAAAATATCAACGGCACATATTTATCCCCCTCCTCCTGGCAGAGCACAGAGCAAGAAATTGGAGGAGCTAGGGTGAGATAACTCAGCGTTCCCATTTGGCCTTGAATACATCGCAAAACCATCCATCATTCAAGTCTTATTCCAATTGACAATGATGAGGTGCTCGATGTTGTGTGTGTGTGCGTGCGTGCGTGCGTGCGTGCGTGTGTGTGTGTGCATGTGTGTGCGTGTGCATCTGTGCATCCATCTACATGCTTTGGAGAGGTAACAATCTCCCGGGAAAAGTGCAAGTGATATTTTGAATCCAAATTGAATGGATGGGGTGACTGCACCGCGAGAGCCGAATAGTGACATCTCAATAGGCATGCCCTTATCAAGAAAATAATAAGGCTATTTTCATGGCCAAAATTAGACGTGCAGACTGTCAGATGAGAGGGGAAAAGAATCTGGACCAATTGAACCAAAGAAGATGCTTATTAAAGAGGTTCAATTTGCATATATTGCATGTCAAACATATTGGCGAAAATGTCAAAAACGAAATAAAAAAAGCCCTTCTGGTGTATCTGCTGAAATTGCTCCTTGATCAGAGTGAATGACTTTGACAGAATGGTGACGTTATGGGTATCTGACGGAAATAAATCATTGGCGAGACATTTATGAGACACAGCAGCGGTGCAAGTTTCTCTCCTAGATTGCTTTGACCAAAAGGGGAGTGAATGGGAAAGGCTGTACTTCACTGCAATTTGCACCAATTTGTATTTTCTTAAAACCCATTCTGACACATCGGGAAATGATGTGGCGCTGAACGTATGCAGAGAGTATTACACAGAATCATTTCCATCATCAAGTGCCTCTTGCAATCGTCCATCCCACCACTTTGGATCAAATTGTCCAAAGCCTATCATGCTCAGTGAATAATCTGTTCATCTGCTCATTATGCAGACATGTGGTCTCAAGTTCCCGGAAAGTATTTTTCGTGGGTAACTTTTAAACTGCATGAAAAAGAGACTTCTGACAGATCAGCCCTGTCTCAGATGTCTTCTATTCTCCTGGCAGATTCCCGTCAACCTCTTTTTGAGATGTGAGCCAGAGGACCCGTAATGTCAAGTGCCTTTGACACTTAAGACAAATGACGCTCTCAGCCCACATTTCAGGATATTCCAATGCCACAGATAGATGTAATGCAGACGGGTGCCTGCACAGACACACAGGAATCTAAATAGAGCTGTTATCATCAGTGCCGCCATCATCGCGTTCCCGTCCATTGATTCCAACAAAGCGAGTGCGGGCTGGTTAGAAAGCCTTATCATTTGCTAAGGAACTGACGCCTTTCAAAATGTACAAGCATTAATTAAGAATCCATTATGAGTGCAAATCCATCAGAAATGTGGACATTATGCAGAGTGACACCCCATTATACGAGCCAGCGTTGTGTTTTGCATGCAAGACTTGCACCAATTTCTGGTGGGTTTATGTAAAAACAGCAGCAAAGCCATCTGCTTGGTAGTGGTTCAGGACGCAGAGTGAATATTGAGAGAGACACCAGTGTTCTCCATAAATTGTCAGCTGGCAGCGCAATCAGATAAACTGGAGTATCAGGATATCATGTAACGTTATGTCTATAACTATCAATCTGGCAGAAAACAGGTACAGCATGTTATCTCTCCGCTGGGAATCCTACATGTCCTTACATGACAAATTCCGCTGAATTATAGTCCATTTGCTTGATGGAGACTAATTTCCACAAGCATTTACTGCTTCCAAGCATTAGACATTCCATGCAAGGCCTCAAAATGCAACGCTAGCAGACAATATAGGGTTTTTATGATACCTGTCTTTGCACATCATTCCGACTCAGGTGTGAGATCAGTGAGTGATTGCAATTGAACATTATTCAAATATCCATTGACGAATACTTTTTTATTTTAAAAAAAGTGAATAATTGGCTCTTTTTCAGCTTTTACTGCTTATGTAATTGAGTCTGGTTTTCTCAAAAGACCAAGTGTAATTTTGAATATGTGTGGGGGATAAAAACAGGGTTTCTCTTGAAACTGAAGCTTTCATTGCAAGGTGACATTATTGTGTATGAGGCATGTATGAGCAGATTGGAATAGAACCACTACATTTTGTCAGAAAGCATCAGGATCAGAACTTGATTGAATTTTTCAATCTGAGGACAAAAGTATTTGGAGTGATTGTTGATACATATTTTTCTAAATCTGCAAAGCTATAGGGTCATATAAAGTCATAAATAAATCAGCAGAAGGGTCAAATGAGAAACACAAAGCTCCCAACACATCATGTTGATGTTGCACAGCTCTTCCAGCTTTCAACAAAAAATCAAACAGGAAGCAGCAAAGAAACAAGATTCATCTCAAATCCCTCTAAGCCTTTATCGAATAAATGCTCACTCACAATGAACCCAGCACACTGGAACAGATGTAATCAAGGACTACACACACACACACACACACATACACACGGCTCAAATGTGCAAAGAAAAGCTGTACAGCAGCCCTGTAGATGCTCACGAATAGAAGTAGTATGATCTATAAAATGTAAAAATAAAATACAAGCAATAGCGAAACATTCCCCAGGCCAAAGCTCTATATCTTCTTGTATTTTGTTGTTGGACAACAATCCAAACCTTCACCATTCAGAAGCTGAAGTTGCAAATGTTGTCATTTTTGCCCAAAGGGGAACTCCCAACGATTTCCAAGATCAATGCTTGTGGAAAGAGTTGTATAATGTCACATTTGGCTTTGAGGGGGGACTACACATTCATAATGGAAAGCCTGAGTTATGAACTGCAGGGAAGCAGCTTTGAGGCATACAGATCTAATATCCTCTACACACTGGGAGTGGTAGGAGCTGTGTTTGTTGCCAGCTGGTACAGTGCAGAGGCAAACTGTAGATTAGATTCATGGTACCAACTGTTTTAGGTTGCTAGGAAAGTGCTTGAGCAAGGATTATTTTGACTTATTTATTTTAGTTGAACACAACAGATGGTACTTGCAATTGTCAGGAGGACAAAAAGAACAGATGAGAACAGAGATAAAGCTCCTAATCCATATGTGTCATTTTCAGGTTTGGACAGCTGTCATTTTTGATTGAGGAACCAGTGGAGAGCTATCACTTACAGCTCTCCACAGGTTCCACAATACAATATGGCAGTTCAACAAGGTCAAATTTGAAAACGACTAAACGTTGGTGAGTTGATTAAACTTGTATTGATCTCTCACGTTCCTGTCTGTGACTCATGCTCATGGGTCTACCCTTTTTCTGTTCTCTGAGCTGTTCCATCAATAATGAACAGATGTTGGGTCCAGTAGGAACTCACACACACTGTACTAAATATCTGTACCTCCCCCCATGCCCCAAGGGACAAAACAAGGGTTTAATACATGTTGGTTGTGGTTTGGAATATCAACATCCCAGCCTGTCCCAAGGCATCATCAGACCCAAAAATATTTTTTGACTTACATTGGGGAAACTTTTTTTTCAAATACTAGCAGTAAAAAGAAAAACCTTATTTAATCCATGAGATTGTGAAGTTATACCTACATTTTACTATTGGCTGTATCCAGAGTTGTTTTTGTTTATTCATGTGAATAACAGTGAGGACAAAGCAATCAGTAAATTAGGTTAAAGGAGATGCTAGTGTGCTAGCTCAATGAACCCTAGGAATGTGGAAGTTCCAGGTAATTTTACACACGATAGTCAAACTTTTTCGGCATAATGCAACACTGAGCAACTTTCAGAAATGAACAGGGCCCTACCTCTGTTAGTGCAATTTATGGCTCACAAACCTTACATGTTAACACAGAGAGAGATCAATAAAACACAAACACAGAACCTGGTTGAGATTAATTATTATTTAACAATAGGGAAACATTGAACTTGCTTCTCAGCAACCAATCACAGAAATGTCCCCCAACAATCATACAGCATATATAGCCACTGCAATGAACACACACACATTTTATCATGCAGCCTACCACACAACCGTCACATGTTTTTCTCTCTGAAAGCTATACTGTTATGTTGAAAAGTCATCATCTCATGACGTCTTAAAGAGCCTGTGACACGAGTTTCCCCCATCATCCAAACCCATCAATTTGAGTAAATATTGTCCCCTTGAAAACTGTTACTGAACTGATTTTGGATATTTGTACTTTGATAACCATTAATCTGCCCTTCAATGTTGACCATTTTCTGGATCTTCTCGGGGATTCTTCAAGTCCCGCCAAATGATGTGTGACGTCATTGCGGGCACAGCGCTCCAGCTGCACCGTTCAGGATCCCAGCATCTGCATGTAAACGCACGATGGCGCACACAGCAGCAAGCTCAGACAGCGATGACAGTTTAATTTTGAACGTGTCTGAGAGCTCACATGAGGCTGAAGGATCGGTTTATATTGTATCTGTTAGAAGTTTAGGAATTAGGTGCGTCAATATGGGCGATCATACGGTCATGGAGCCAGTGGTGGAATGGGACTAAAAATCATCCCGGGACTCTCGACCGGCCCACTTCGGTACCGCTAGTAAATTGTCAACGGGGGGGAGTGGGAGAGGTCAGGGGCGCCGGGTGCTGTAGGCTAGGGAAGGCTAAGCCAAATATTTGTCACTGCATCCTGGTAAAATACAAATAAAATGTATGATGTCTGTGTCTTTGACATTAGCGCTGCTAGCCACCTGTGCTCTGTACTACAAAGCCAGTTCAACATACCCTGGATATGTTTGAGTAACAAACAAACTAACAACAACAAACTAACAAACGAGATCTCATAAAGCGGTCCTACGACACTGGTTATCAACTCGGTAAATCAAGCCAGGATTTCTCTCACCAGCTGAGAGCGCGTTCACGTCTAAGACACGAGTGGATCTGACTTTAATTATATTTGACTCGAGTGTTTCGTCAACAATGTGTTGCTTAAAATAATACTTCTGCATACAGTATGTGACACTGTAAGTGTTGCACGGCCAAATACGGCTGGAGAAGCTGACTCAGATAAGGAAATATATGATATATTATGATATTATATGATCGATGATCTGATTGATGGGATAATATGAATGATAAATGCGACACGTCGACCTCTTCTCTGCATACGGCAGTTTAAACTGTATTTCCTAATCCTGTAATATGACTTGAGAGATTTAAACTCCGCACACTGAGTTGATCTCTTTTCTATAGACGCCGGAGGCGGGCAGCGTCAGGTAAAACAAGTTTAGCCTTCCCAAACCTGAGCCTCACGCGCCGCCTATGGGGGATGTGATAGTGACTTATCCGACCGGCCCACTTCGGTACCGGCCCATCGGGATTCGTCCCGATGGCCAGTCCGCCACTGCACCCAGCCCACGTAAACTGTCAACGGGGGGAGACTCGCTGCGGGGAACCGGTGGACCGAGAGTCCCGATCGGAGTGGGAATAATAATAATAATAATAATAATAATCCGTGCATTTTATCCATTAATTTCCCAACATTGTGGTAAAAAACCACACGTTTAATCCACGTTGGTGTACTACAACTACACAAAGCATCGGTTTGTTTTGTCATCAGGAAATGCAAACCGGCTCAAACAAACGATTTTTAATCATCATCCTCACGATCATTTAATGTATCATATGTTCGCCGAATTGACATGAAAGCACTAATAAATGTAGTTTCATCCACTTGAGTTTACAACTACAAAAATAATCGATTTGTTTTTATATCACATCCTACGGGAAGAAATTCAGCAGCTCTCACTGCTGATTTTTAATATTTCATTGCACAACAGTTGTTGGGATGCTGTCACAGGCTCTTTAAGGAGTAATTAACTAACAAAGACTTAAGTGTATTATCTCTGAGTAGCCTCTCGCACTTCCTATGACCTCGGCATCAGCTCACTTAAAATGAATACATCTATTGATAATTCAAAATGACCATTGTCTCTCGACACCTGTGTGACCCAACCTATGGACCCAACTCAATAAACACATCATATGGCTTACCATGTGATCTTAATGAATAAGCCAGAAATACGCTGTAATACGGATTGCCATAACACCTCCAATGCTGTATATAATAGTCTTTACACATACATTATTTGTCGAGCAACATTTGTGCTGCTACGTCTTAGCAATTCTGTCCAGAAGATGCCCTTTGACATTTATCCTGCCGACCACCACACCTAGATGCTTACTGCTGCCCCTACAGTTTTCAAAATTCTCAAGAAGATTGAGGATGTTTTTTCACTATTCATATTTTATCCAAGTCTTTTCCAAGCTCCCTAGATGGTTTGGAGAGTTCTCCCCTTGATACATTAATTATGCGATTTATCAATAGTCCAAGCTTTTTAATCAACTAATTATTATATGCATTTTGTCTTTGTCTTAACTTTTTTGCTATTAATTAACAATTGTAAAAGTCAAATAAAGAATATCGAGTAATTTGCATCTACTTGTAATTATCATGGAAAACAAACATTAATCCCTTCTCGAGGAAATGAAGCGCCATGACTATCTTTAATGTCAAATTGTCTGGAGTTTTGTGATTGCTTCTGGAATAACTGACCTGGTGGAAAACTGATTAAAGCAAATTGCTCCCCAGCGTACTATGACCAAGCACGACATATTAAATAGTTACGTACAATCACAATTACGCCCACATAGCCGAGAGTGAATGGATACCTCTCTGGGTGCTGCCAAAAAGGATTGCCGAGTAGTGCTAATGTGAAATCTATCCATCATGTTTAGATCACTATACTCCTGAGTTCTACTCAGAGGGAGTCACCAATAAACTGCTAAAAACCCACATAATCTTTCCTTGAGCCTGAAAGCGCTACAGCGTTTTTCTTGATAGAGAGAGATTATTTAGAGTTAATAGTTAACATATACAGTAAAGGCTGGTGTATTATTATTTATTCCACAACTTTCACAGATCTAGTTCTGTCTTAGTTCAATCAATCAATTAATCAATCAATAATTAATCTACCATACGGGATATGAACATACAGTTTTGAGGGCATTGTCTTGAGCATGATG
Organism: Harpagifer antarcticus; assembly: GCA_902827135.1. NCBI lineage: Eukaryota > Metazoa > Chordata > Actinopteri > Perciformes > Harpagiferidae > Harpagifer > Harpagifer antarcticus. Next base: position 231,078 of record CADEHL010000031.1, read on the forward strand.
TAATTATGTTATCTATCATATTCGCTAACCTGTCAGTCTTTCAATTCTTTAAACAGCTCTGGATGCCGGTCGGTGAGGTGCTTAGCCAAGTCTGATGTGTTGGCTCCCTTGGTTTGCAGGGATCTAAAACTTCTTACAGACAGGCCTCGTGGTGTCCGTAGGCTTGCCCTCACTGTCAGAGATATAGCTAAAATACTTCCAAATGTCGCTTCTGGCGTCTTTTTGGTCAACAAGCCGAGGCGCAGCGGCAGTTGCACTCCCACTTGCCGCCATGCTTCTCGTTTTCTCGTGGAAGCAGAGCGCTGAACACACACGGCTCTTATTAAAACGGCGCTTTCTCACCGGAGTACTTTTCCCCGTCATTCTTAAAGTACCGATACTAATGAAACGGAGGAATCGTAACGTTTTTAACGGCAGGGTATCGCGGTACCTTTCAAGTATCGGTACACCGTGCAACACTTACATGTAATTAATTTTTCTGTCAAGGGACAGTCTGCACAATCTGTAATAACTAACAGGGCTGGTAGCACCTGTTCGTAAAAACACATCTTGGAGAGCATAACCTCATCGAAAATTATTTCAAATATTTGCACATAGACTGTCAAAAAGACAATTAAGAACAAGATGGGACTGTGTCCAGTGCATTTGCATTTTAATTACTTTCTTTCATACAGCTATTCTGTTTTTTGATACATTTCTATTTATGTTTTCCTGGAGGTGAATATGGTTCCATTTGTAAATTAAACACGTCTTTGATGAAGCATTCATAACAAGAAAGACAACACATTCACCAACTTGCAAATAATTAAGAAAAACAAATAAATGGAGTCAGAGGTAAATAGTTCCTCCAGGGGAACAAATCCCAGCTCCAGTGACGCCTTACATGGCTTCAAACGATAATGAAGAATACAAACTCATATGCTCCTTAGAGATTGTTGTATTTATTTTTCACTCATTTCCTCCATTATGCCTAAAAAGCACAATACAAATTCCGTATACATTTCACTGTATGACTTGTTTGACTGATGTTGCTAGACAATAGCATAATAAAGGCAAACTAAAGGAAGAAATGTCGATAATTATTAACCAAATTACTCAAAGTTTTATTTTCCTTTCGAGTCCCTAACAGTTTTTTAAAGAGGGACTCCAAATACATGTGATGCTGCACACTATGAGCAACTTTGACGTAATATGACTTTGAGTTGTACATTTTCTGACACTATTTACAGGCTGAACAATAGTCATGTCAGGTTTATTTTTGCATGCCTGACTGCAAACGTTGCTTTAGTGTTGCAACAGCACAATAGACAAATGTCCACAACTACGAGGATAAAACAAAATCATTGTTTGGCAATGTCAGCTTCAGTAGGTGGCATAATTAGTGGTAATTATAAGTACATGCCAGACTGAGGTTAATAGGAAGAGAAGTGACAAACAGTACATTTAAAAGAAACACTCACACACTAAGTGGAGTGACAACATGAACTAGAGAATGCAATTCCTGAAGAAATTGCTAGTCGGAATGCTTTATGCTGAAAATCTGACGCTAAACTGCTATGCTGAAATGTAATGAGTGAAGAATTTAGATTGAAATGATACATGAACACTGGGGGCTTGAATGTGTGATGAGAGAAGAAAAGAAAGTAAAAAGGCTTGGAAAAGCAGCAGAATATTTGAACTGCAAACTTTTTAACTAACTTGATGGTGAATGATCTGTCGCCATGCCAACGGCATTTGATGACATCCCATAATACGCTTAGATGTGTGGATGGCTGCATCGTTACCAAACCTGTGAAGTTTTGGGCCGTTTGGAGCATTTTCACTGAAGTTATGAGAAAACCGTGTTTCATGGCGAGCCTTGTGTTACCATCAGGGGCGGATCTACGGGGGGGCAGCAGCCCCCCCCCCCCCACTGTAGAGCCTTGCCCCCCCAGCTGCCCCCCTAACTTTTGTTTCCCTAAAACTGTACTAAAACAAACCTACACTATTTCCACAAGCTTCTCAAGCAACGAAACAAGCATTACATTAGTTAAAAGTGAATCATTTTAAATATCATTTTAGGCCCGTTAAAACGCAGCTACGGCCCTGCATTAAACTGCGGAGCGGCGTTCACACAGACCTGCAGAGAGGGAGCGAGCTGTGTCAGTGCCTATGGGTCAGCTTCCCCTGGGAGCATTTCCCCTTCCACTAGTTTTGTTTTTACTAAGGACGAGAGCTTGAAACTAAATATTAATAAAACGCTGCCGTTTGAATCGATAGCGTTTAACAGATGGGCGCTGTTTGGGGCGTTACGTTACAAAATACTACGCAGACAGCCTTAGCTGGGAGATCGATCACTTTGCTAAACTATGCGGTAGCCTACTATTAAATCCACGTAAACTACACATCACAGCAATGAGGCCAGATCAATGAAACCAGGATACATCATTTACCGTAAAAACTGGATCTAAACACAGCTGCCTGTGTGCGTTTGATAAATACTTTCTGATGATATGCTACTTATTAGCTAGGCTACATGGCCCTAACGTGTAGTTAGTTATACAAGCATTTGTACCAGTGCTTTTCACAAGTAGACTCTTGCAGGCCAGAGTATAGGAGTGATTCAACAACAACAACAAAAACATATCTGGGAAGAGATCCGGACGAACAGAAAGAGGAAAAGGAAAAGAGAGTTCACTGAAGAGACCAGGAGGGTCAGAGCAGGAGGAAGAGGAGGAGATGAAGACATTAGTGAAGAAGAAGAAATATATGTGAGGAATAAAGATGAAGTATCAGAAAGAGGGCCAGAGGCAGGGATCAGGAGGCAGATGAAACTCCAGCTGGACATGGTATGTTCTTATTCTCCTTACATATTCCATCACAGCAGCACAATCTAGCAGCTCTTAGTATTGACAATTATTGATTGAAATGTGTTGCTGCACAGGTCACCTTTAGCTCTCTGAAGAGATGGGTCATGTCATTTGTGTACTTAATTATAACTAAGTACTTACAGTATGCAGAATTAGAGTATTCTAATCTATATGTTTACTATTATGAATTCATATAACAGAGTTGAAATGTTGAGCTTGTCAATCTTAATCTGAAAATACAAAAACTGAAATATAGGTAAGAGAAGAAACTGACACTTTTGTGATGTAATTCCCTCAATGCAGATCACACATGGACTGATCCATTATTTTAATAGGAGGGTAAATGGTTTGGCGTGACGGGGTTGAAACAAACTGGGGACGTGTGTCAATATTGCAATTTCATAGATAATTCAAGTATTTTTTCACAATTTATTTTTGATCAGTTAAAGTTGACAAGCATATGATTATATTAGCAGCAACATTTTGGAATAATTGGCCATTTTGATTTGTTTAATATTAAATTAATATGTAATAATGCTTAGTGAGCACATGCAAATATGTCTGTCTAATACTAAGACAACACATTTTTTGTAATGCAAAACAACCTGTTCCATTAATTAATTGCTTTAAAATACATTTTGTAGTTTCCTTTCATTTAAAATGATTGAATTAAGCTTGGGGGACTCAAAGGGCACCCGATTGTTTGTCTGAACACCTTGTTTCTCTTGTGCATTAAGAACACTTGTGTTAGGACATGAATTAACAATAAATAGGTTATATACAGTGTAAAATACCAAGTACTGTCTGCCCTCCCATGCCACCCTGGCATGACCTCTTGCCCCCCCTTTGCCACCCCATGTAAAATGTTCTAGAACCGCCACTGGTTACCATGGCAACAGCATTTGAAGAAATCTCAAAACTCTCACGTAGATGTCGTCACGGCTGGACTGTTGGCACACATGTGAAGTTTTTGCACTTTTTGAAAATGTTCATAGGAGTTATAGCGACATCGTGTTTTATGGCGAGGGATGCGTTTCCATAGAAACGACATATGGTGAGATCTCAGATTTGGCGTAGAGCTGTTGAGGCATGGACCGGTGATATACAAGTGAAGATTGGGGGACGATTGGACAGTGTCCATTGGACTTACAGCGACATTGTGTTTCATGGCGAGTGGTCTGTCACCATGGCAACGGCATTTGATGACACCCCATAATACACTTAGATGCGTTGATGGCTGCATCGTTACCAAACCTGTGAATTTTTGGGCCGTTTGAGGTGTGAAGTGAAGTGTGCTTTTTGTGTACTTTCAGGTCAATAATGTGGCCTTTTTGACAGATTAACTAAAAGGATGCTGCTGTGAGGAAATATCAGCCTGAAATTATAATGCGCTTTAATGGAGACATATTGAAAGTTGTTGTCACTTCATGCCCTCAAGAGGCATTTTGCTTAATTCTTTTTCATTTTTCAAGCTACGAGATGTTTTCCTACGTCTGTCGTGAAAAATGACGTGTCAGAAGTGTAGGGTTTGGGAATTATGGCAGGTTTAAAAAAAAATATGAAGGCGAATTTCAAACTGTACGCCACTCTAACTCTGGCCAAAATAACAGGCGGATTGATCAGTGGCGACTGGTCATTAGGGGCAAGTGGGGCACAGCCCCACCTAGTGTCAGCAGAAAGTATTAAAATAATGATTACAACAAAATGCAAAAAATAAATTAAAATATATATAAAATATATTTTAAGATCATGTTTAATCATCTGATTCGTCTGTACATTGCTGTTTTAGTATGTGTTCTTCTAATTAGTGTCTACAGTGTGTGCCTATTGAGCTGTTTCGAGCCATGTGGGACAAAACCCGATCCTGCCCCTCCCTCTCACTGTCTAAGTGAACGGTGACTGTAAAAACTACACTGCGCATGCTCAGAGTATTTTCATATTTAATGTGTGTGGCAAAAAATAATGACATATTTTTAGGGCATAGAGCTGCCATCCCCACCATACGTCATCTCACATAATTCACAGCTGATTGGCTGTAAGTACGTGTGAAGAGCAGGTGAAGAGGAGGAGAGAGACGCGTCCTAAAACCAGGAAGTAAGCTGTGCATGGCTTCCCTCCACAAAAAAGCAATGAGATTTCTCCATAGGAGTTTAGAAAATAGCTCCAAATAAGATCTGTGGGAAACGTAGCTGTTAGATAAATGTACGTTTTGTTCAGCCAGATAATATCCACATGTCTACCCTACTTTTATCATTTTCGAATCATAAATCCATCATTTAGATTTATGATTCGACTTTTGAAACTACAAGAAGATAAGGAGGACTTTTACAAAAAAGTAATAGAGATTTTTGTCCAGAAGGATAGGCAAATGGACTTCATCTTCAAGTCAAGGTAAGACCACCATTTTATTGAAAATGGGATCTTACTAAGAGAGAACAATTCAATATTTAAATGATAAAATTACTTGTTTTGGGTATCCTTCTGTTGAACTGTCTGTTTAAAATTAATTGAAGCATCAGACTAAAGAGGCTTTTGAATGATCATATAGAAACGCCACTGGGAATAATAAAGAATTTTGTGCGTAGAAGAACAGATAATTGGAATTTCCCACTAAATAATGATGGTATAATGCATTCAAGTTTCTTTGAGCACTGCAATAACACAATCTAATTGTAAGGCAATCTGATGCCATGATTGACGTTTTGCATTGCTTATGATGACAAAAAAACGTGACCCTACCAATCCAGATCAGATCAATGTCCACTGAGTGTGTAATATACACTGTGTATTGACTGTTCTCATGCATTGATTGAATACTTTAAAAAGTGTATGCACTGAAATGCACATACAAACCCATACAATCAACCCTAAACCAATTTGTAAGTAAGCCACATGCATTAAACGGTTGGGGTAGATAGATATGTCCAGAAATGCAGGATATACATATGTAACTTAACTTCTGTGCTGATGTAACCCCTCTTTAGTGGCTATTTGGAACCAAACCACACTTGTTTCCTAATCATAACTAAATAGTTGGATTGCTTAAACAGGTTCATCACTGCAGGGGCTTGAGCAGTCTCACTGATAGCTCATGTTGGTGACCATTCCTCGAAAAATACAAGAAAATGACTTTTCACAAGATATCATGCAAACTGCTCCATGACATACAGTACATTGACATTAAAACTGATTCCCCGGCAATTGAAGTCTACCACTCTCAGTTGGATCAGTGCTACATTCCTTAATTAAAAATGAGACATAAAAGGCAAAATCTGTCTTCAAGATGAACTCTTCAGCAATTCAGTTTCACCAAACAGTGTCATGGCACTTTGAATTTGAATGTCTCAAAGTCAATTATTTTTCTCTCTCCGACCTTTTTAGTGTCTGTTCGTCACAACTCTTGGGAATCGAAGACACATAGTGATGAGGAGAGCACTTCAGCTTTCAACTACACAGGACTTTCAGGATTGGTATACTGTAACCTTCTTACAATGCTTATCCAATAGATGAAGGAAGTAGAGTGTTGGTGCTTGAATGATAAAAGCAAGTACAACAAATACTCAAGAGCATCTTTAGAGATAAAACACTACACATGCATCTGACTCTGTGTTTGCCAGGAGTATTTACATGTTCTGTAGATGCCTCTTTATTAACCTACAATTTATTGCAAAACCATGTAAGGCATGACATCAATATCCTGTACAGAATTACCTGCAAAACAGTGTTTAATGAACAATCACTAATGCTTAAGATGTGCCTAGACTTAATGAGAAACCTTCGACACAGTGCTGACGAAGGGCAGCAATAACTGCTCATCGAAGCAGGGACTGTAAAAATGCTGTCGAAGAACACAAATTAAGAATGTGAAGTTAAGTAATTTTCAAAGAGTGTTTATGTTCTTTGTATATGTTCTGCTAGTATATCCAAGCCTGGTGCAGAATGCATCAGCTTTTGCTTTAATTTGCCTTTCACTGACACATTTCTTAGATCTTAGGCTGGAACGCTCATGTCAACACGGAATCCACGCACCCTCCCGTCAGGACAGGTTGTCTGCTTTAAGCAGTTCTCAGACGCGTCTTAACCTCGTTATGCGACGTCCCAGATGCTACAGCAATTTATGGAAGCCAAAGCCTAGATTCACTAGAGCACCTCGGAATGCAACAGTGGCGAGAGATATTTAGTATGGGTGAGAAACAATCCCAAGGGAGAAGCCTAAATGAAAACGAAAGAAGGAAAACGCTCAAACACACAAAGACACGCTCATACAAAGTGACCTCTTGCGTGTTTTGTTGAATAAAGTGATCCACCACTCATGGATCTTTGTACATGGAATAATCTTTTAATGAGTACGCCTCAGATCGTACACCCTCACGTCAGTATGAGAATAGTCTAGGAGCATGACAGTTATTATGAGAACTGCTCATGTAGTTTGCACTGACTTTTGGCTCATTGATTTGGCAATTCTGAACCTTCAATGAGTTCAGTCATTGTGTACAATTATGTGGCATGTTTTTCCATCGAGATATTGACAACAGGTGTTTTGGTTATTGAAAAAAACAGCATTGATATACTATTGCAATTAAGTCATGCACGTTGATGGATTGCTCTCCAAAATGCCTGACTTGGACCCCGTAGATCATTGTTTACAACAATATGAAATTTTTTCACCACTCATACAATGAAGAACATTCAGTTGCCTACATTTCGTAAGATAATATGATAACTGCTCCTGTAGTTGCAATGCTTTTCAGCTCAAAGTCTTCATTGATTTGGTGATTCTAAACCTTCAATGAGTTCAGTCATTGTGTACAATTGTGTGGCATTTATTCCCAACACAGGTGTTTCAGTTATTTACACCAAACACCAACATTCTGTAAAACAAAGACTGCCCTCTTGAGGAAAAAACAACAGCACATTGATCACTATGCTTTAGCGATAAAGACATTAACGTTGATGGATAGCTGATATTTTTCTGATATTTTTGCAGAACTGAACCCTAAGCATGACAATAATGTGGTTGTCTACATTTGATTATTGCACTGCTGGTATTCCTTTTTCCACAGAAGGGTCCAACAGCATAACACTCACATTGTTGGTTATATCTCTCACAGGCTCCGCCCTCTACTGGACTCTATGGGTACTCTCCTCGATCCTATCATGCAAGCATTCCTTCACTGAGACTTTTCTAGACGTAGCCGGCCCCTGGGCGGGCCTACCTGAATGCTCGCGCATCTCACCGCATAAGAGGACGCCTCGCCTCCTCACTGCCATCCCTTTCTCTTAAGCAAGGCAGCAAGTAACTGAGTCAAGAGAGACGGACAAAGAAATATTTTACAAAGAAACCTACGAAGAACAATGGAGCGCCCCTGTCCTTCGTGTCCAGGCTCCACCGAAGGTGACAACCCTCATGGCCGGTGTATCGAGTGCCTGGGGTCCGAACATGCGGCGGCCAACCTGGCTCCGACCGCAGTCTGCAGCACCTGTCGACTGATTCCTCTCTCCAGCCGCCATCAGAGGTTGGCGCTGTTCGAGGGGTGCTACTTCTCGCCGGTGAAGGACCCAGAGCTCAGCGTAGTGGAGATGGAGGACCTCGAGCAGGGAGTGCCCTTCGTCTTTGCCATCCCAGCGGCCCGGACGGGTCTGAGCGTCGGAGAGAGGGACGATGATGAGGATAACTCGTTGTCCGAGATCTCCGGTGACCGTGAGGAAGGCCATCAGCAGGACAGGTCTGCACCTCAGGACTTCTCGGCGGTGATGGTGGCGGAGCGTGCAGGCTTGCCACTCCCCTCACCGTTGCCACCGAGGCCGGTGAACAGGGCTTTTATGGCCCGGCCCGTCCAGCAAAGCCGGCCTTTGTTTCACCCCCCCTGCCAGATATCTGGCGGTGTGTGGAGGCCACGTGGCGGCAGCCACTGAGAACTAAGGCTCCGGTGGCTACTTGAGCTGGAATCCTCAGAGTGGAGGGCCACTCGGACACGGAGTGTCCCGGTGTGCCCCCACTGGAGGAAAGCCTAGCGGCCCATCTGCTTCCGCAGACAGCCGGGTGGGCAGAGGGGAGAAGGCCCCTGCCCCCGCTGTCGCGTGACCGCGAGATGCTTGTATATCTGGACAAGATATTCAAGTATTTTGCGGCATCGAAGGGGTACCGGGGTGAGAAGCTCCATCCTCCAGGAGTGGACTGGCGGTGGGAGGAAGCATCCCGGCGGAGAGAGGTTATTTCTCCGGCCAGGACGCGAGGGCGAGTCCCGCCTCCTCCCTGTTTGACCCATTGGTTGCAAAGTTTTCTTTTCAAAATAAAAAAGATAAATTGTATTCCAGTTTGAGTATCTCTTCTTTCCACACACCCACACAGCCACGTAATATTGATCGTACAGTTTCCCCACTCGCTGCCCAGGTTGTAACTTCAGTAAAGGAGGCAGCTAGTGCGCATGCGCGGGTGAGAGTGATAATTTGCGCTATGCGGGTACAGAGACATTATGGCCGGCGTAGCAGGGTTAGGAAACATTAAACGCAGAGTGTAAAAACTCTGCTTGATGCATTTCACTGTTTGGGTGAAAGCATCATGGCGGAGCGCGAGCTCCCACGAGAGCGCGCCGCGTTCAAGGACCTCAGCAGAGAGTCAGTCCTTTCTGTGTCGACCCCCAATGCAGAGCTTCCCTTCGCGGGGGGTTTTTGCGGGTCTGAACGGGTCACCAGAGAGTACCACAGCTTTATCGCTGGGGCACCACAGCTGATTGCACATCCCCTAACACAGTGTCATGGGGAATGGAGGCACAGCTGCGTGTTAACGGAGTGGGTGAACAGGACGCTGAGACTGAGTTATTCACTCCAGTTTTGCAGCATCCCTCCTCCGTTCACGGGCTTAAGAGAGGCAAAGCTATCATCCCGAGGGGAGACAGGTTTTCTCTCAGCAGAGGTTCAAGCATTGGTGCAAAAACAAGCAGTGTCTGCTGTGCGCACGCAAGACAGAGAGGGGGGGGGGCATTATTATGTTAACTATAAAACAGTTACTGGGTCTGGTGCAGCCAGGCGATTGGTTTACAACTATCGATCTGAAGGACGCTTACTTTCATGTAGGGATTGCTCCGAAACACAGAAAGTATTTGCGTTTTGCCTGGGGAGAGCTATAGGTGGGCGCTGGTCTCTAACAGAGACACGGCACAGCAACCTCCTAGAGCTGCGGGCAGTAGTATTGGTCCTCCAGCATTTCAAACCCTTAATTCAGGGGTGATGTAAATGGTCAGAAGCGACAACAGCACCACAGTGGCATATATCAACAGGCAGGGCGGAGTTCGCTTTGCCGCTTTGTTGACCAAAGCGGAGAAATTGTGGTTATGGGCTGCAGAGGTGGTGTTATCTCTGTGAGCCCTCCACTTTCCGGGTCTGGAAATCAGGGGGTCTGACCTAGAAGCTGCTCTACGCCTTTCCACCATTGCGTCTCATTCTCCCACTCCTGGGAAGAGTGAGGCAAGAACATCTGTCAATCATCCTGGTAGCGCCAGATTGCGTGGGGGCGCCGTGGTACTCAGAGATGACACAGATGAAGGTGGGCCAGCCCTGTGCGCTCCCCCAAGTTTGGGGTGCGATCACTCAAGAGGCAGGTGCAATCGGGGCGTTACCCACTCTGGGCCGTCCTCTCCAGGCTTGGCTCCTGAGAGGGACAGGCTGAGACAGGGTGGATTGTCTGATAGTGTTATTCAGTCTATCCAGGCAGCTAGAGCTGGATCCACCACAGCCTGTTACAGGCCGAAGTGGCTGGGATTCCTGCGATGGTGTGAGGAGCGGAAAATAGAGCCCCTATCTTGTGAATTGGGATCTATTTTGTCGTACTTACAGTTATTGGTGGACAGAGGGCTTGCTCATTCCACAGTGAAAGTGTATCCAGCAGCCATCTCGTCCTGCCATGAGGGATTTGACGACTGGTCAGCCTTTTTCTCAGCCACTAATGTTGCGTTATTTTTGCGGGGGGTCAGGAGGCTGCGCCCAGTACTGCAGTGGGACCTGCCGCTGGTGCTCGAAGCTCTGGTCACAGAACCATTTGAACCTCTGGAGCTCTCCTCCCTGAAAGCACTGTCGTGGTAGACAGCATTGCTACTTGCTTTAACGTCAGCCGAAAGAGTGTCTGAGTTAACCGCTTTATCGGTGCACCCGAGTTGTTTAATGATCCGGGGTGACCAACCGAACCCCTCCTTTGTGCCCAAGAGCCTACGGAGTGTGTTCAGGTCGAGGGCTATTCAGTTGGGCGGTTTTAATCTTCCCCCCCCCCCCCCCATAGTGGGACGAGGGAGGCTAAATTACACCTCCTCTGCCCGGTGCGTGCGCTGGCTTATTATGTGGAACGCACGGCTGCCCTTAGACACACAGAACAGCTGTTTGTGTGTTTCGGGGTTGGTGTAACTGGAAAAGCTCTGTCCAAGAAACGCCTGGCAGGCTGGCTCTACGAGTGCTTTGCACATGCCTACGGACAGGCGGGGAGAGCCTTCACCACGGGGGTCCGTGCACACTCTACACGAGCCATGGCTTTGTCAACAGCCTTATTTAACGGCCTGAATGTGGAGGATATATGCACGGCGGCATCTTGGTCAACGCCAGGCCCCTTCATAAAGTTTTATCTCTTGGACATGTCTGGCTCCTTTTCATTGCTGTGCTTGCTGGGGCAACGCAGGACTTGTGAGGAGGGAGGGGGTCAGTGGGCATCGTTATAGCACACCTCCGCGGGGTAAGCGCGTCAGGGTGTGCTCTGTCAGCCGCAGCTTCTTTTCTCTCCACAGTTACGACCGAGGGAGAGGTGAGTGAGGATCAGCGGCTGCTAACCAGAAAGCCGGTCAGCAAACAGTGAGATGGAATAGTGACGACAGCACATATATACATTGGGCTCCGCCCACTGGACTCTATGGGTACAGTCGGCGGAGCCTGTGAGAGATATAGCGAGGGGTTACGTATGGTAACCCTTGTTATATAAACACAGGCGGAGCCCTCTACCTCTGGGTACCTGTCTGTCCTATATGCTGCTTGCTGAAGAGAAGTAAAGGATGGCAGTGAGGAGGTGAGGCCTCTTCTTATGCGGTGAAATGCGCGAGCATTCAGGTAGGCCCGCCAAGGGGCCAGCTACGTCTAGAAAAGTCTCAGGGAAGGAATGCTTGCATGATAGGATCGAGGGGAGTACACATAGAGTCCAGTGCTCCGCCTGTGTTTATATAACAAGGGTTACCATACGTAACCCCTCGTTTTGGATTGAGCCCAACAGGTATCAGGGACAATATACTCTCATCAAAGTACCCTCAAACTTCTTAGCTATGTGTGAGAGTTATACATGTTATGCGTGACTAAGACATTTGGGTGCTGTAGTGGCCAATTGTCCAAAAGAAAATTAATGTCCCATCAGCAAAAACACGTGGGTTTGCTATCCTGGCTCCAAAATGGTGGAATGAGCTCCCCATTGACATCAGGACAGCAGAAAGCCTGCACATCTTCCGGCGCAGACTGAAAACTCATCTCTTTCGACTCCACTTCGAGCGATAGAATTACTAACAAGGCACTTATATACTAATAAAGGACTGGCTTATCTATAGCCAGTTGAGTAGCACTTGAAATGTTTGGCTCTATGATACCTGATGTACTTTATGATTCTGTTTTCTTCAGGGCTGTTTCTTCCTGGTCGTATGTACTTATTGTAAGTCGCTTTGGATAAAAGCGTCAGCTAAATGTAATGTAATGTAATGTAATGTTCAAAGGCCACTTGGTCTAGGAGGCGAGTTTGAGTCTTGACACGTATATTCAAGAAATCAGATACCTTGCTCGTTCCATTCAGGTGCTTTAATGAGAGGTTCAAGTGGCAGTGGTTCAAGTGGCAGTGGCCCACTGCCGACGTGCAAATGTTGCACGTCGGCAGTGGGCCGCCAGCTGGATCAGCTGGCGGCCCACTGCCGACGTGCAACATTTGCACGGTATTTAAACAAATAAAAAAACAAGATCCCTCGGTCAAACTCGGTGTCACTCAAAAACTATTTCCAACTTTCTCTCTAGACTTCCTGCTGTGTCATGCTGGCAGCGTCATGTATACCTGAGCACGCCCCTACGATTGCTTTCTATAAATAATACCAAAACATAAACTAGAGCTGTCCATAAGCAAGATAACACATTACAAAAACAGTATAATAATTCATAGTTATTCAGCTCATTTAAGTTAAATTAAAGAATATTCAATTGGCTCACAAAACCATCATTCATTACTATAAAATAATGTGCCTAAATGGCTCTTATAGGACGGTGCAAACAAAGACTCTGCTCTCTAATATTTAATGTGTACACTCAAATTAATGACATGTTCTCTCAAATGTAAAGCATCAAGTCAGGGTTGCACCAGGTACTGAAGTAACACATTTTCTTTGGTGTCCATTGTGTGCATACTTCTGTCATCTGTTTACTAAGAATTGGGGGTTATGTATTGCAATTTAATTGTCCAACATACAGTATTGCTCCATATAAAGACAATACCTAGAAGATACATAAGTTCCTGCTTTAGTTATACATCAATAGTTTAACATAAACCTCACTAAAGCAGCTTATTAACTACAAATGTAAGCACCATTGATCAGAAAGGTAGAATGTTAATATTGTACCATATTTGAGTTCAGCTGTTCCTTATGGGAGTATGTGAGCTATGCTGAAGTTTCTCCCAAAAAGCATTGCTGTGTTCAGCACTAACTCTGAAGAAATATATATATATATATATATATATATATATGATATCCTTGTACCTTGAAAGTAGCATTCCATTATGAAAGAATCATAACCAGGCACACCTGCAGAAACTGAAAAGAGGGATAGAGAGAATATTATTTATACGTTCCACGTTGAACTCTGTGCCCTTTTTTGGGCTGTTACTGGAATAAATGCTCACCATCAAAGTTCCTCTAAACATATTAATTGCTGGATTTGATGAGGCCAACATTTGTACTCTGCACCTGCTTATTAAAACTGTGCACATCCTGCCTGGCTGCATTTTCTGAGTCATTAACGCTGTGCTACTGCCCAGTGGGTTGCCAATTTTCAACAGTGGGGTCAACCAGGAAAAAGGGAAAGTAGCTATTTTCAGCCAAAGCATGGCATGACTACACTGTATGCTTTTTGCTTTCCTACCTTCCTCTTTATTATGTATTTATATTCCAAAGTATCAGATGTGGACCTCTGCGATAAACCTCCCACCCATATATTTTGTCTGCTAATGTATACTCTTATCTGCATTTAATATGTCTACGTTCCTAATTGTCATGGTGATTTATATTCTACACATGGACAGTCCTTTTGTATTAATTCTGAAGATTACCATGGGGATACACATGTGCTATTTTCATTAATAAGATAAAGACAAAGGCCCAAAGTTTACTGGCTGGTTACGCTAAGTTAATTATGTGCAAATTGTTGCAAAATAACATTGGCTTTGTGCAGTTAATGACCGCCTGCCAACATTGTTTTCCCTCTGCACAAACTGATACTTTTCTCTGGCCATAAGCGACAATAGTGACAGATGCTCAAGCTCAAATTCCACACGCTAATTATAAAGGCTTGGATTGGGCGATTGTCAGCTTGGTCAAATCCTTCTGTGGTTTTTAGTCACAGTAGCAGCTGGAGTCAACGGATGGAGGTAGTTCGGTGAGTCCACTGCCAGCTTTCTGTAATAAATATCATGTGTTACCAAGTTAGCATGCTAAACTAAGATGGGAAACATGGTAAATAGTATAGCTGTTGAACATCAGCATGCTGTAAGCACCATCTGCACCACGTTAGCATGAGTAGCACATCCATGACTGTAGTCCTTTTTTAAACCAAAAATGTACCTTTTTGCATATTTTATTGGTTAATTTTGTTGTGTAGACCACTTACCGAAAATGTCAGGATAATGCATGCACGTTTTCCACATGATAACATCAGAGTATTTACTTTTAGAGACAATAAAGAAAGTTGCTTAAGCTAACATGCTGCCTTGAGGTCCTTTTAGGACTCTTTAAATGTGTGCAAATGGCCGGATGTATGTGTTTTGTTTATTAGTTGCCAGAAGTTACCAATTGTATACAAATGCTAATGAAGTGTTACACTGTTTATCATAATCTCCTGGCTCATCTGCAGTAAGCACGTAATAAAACACACTCAGATATATCCTAGACATACTCAATCTGCCTCTTCGTCTCTTCACTCCCCAGTCCCCCTCATGCCATTTTCCATCCGTCCACCAGATGCTTTTGGACTTTCCCTCCTTTCCCCATCACCTGACTGCCCTTCACATCTGTTCCCACTTCCCTCATCTGCACTGCAGCTGCCAGCAGGCCTTCCCCTGCACTCCCTTAACTGCATATATTTCCCTCATCAGCCACTGAGTTCATGTACCGTCCCAGTTCCATCCTTACCAGTTCAAGTTTCTGTTACACATTTGTGTTTAATGCTTCTGTTTTCTGACCACCTACACTAGTAACTACACCTGCCTGAAAGCTGATTTCTTTAATAAATCATTTAAAATATCCATCTCTGCCTTCTGCATTAGGGTCATTCCCCTGTTGCCTCACACACAGCCATGACAAAAGTGCCCCGCAATGATATTTGCTCCTGGCATATTTTGTAGAGCCCCAACACAGTTTAGGCTAGCGCTTGGCAATCTCAACACCTCACAACCCTGTGTTTTTTCTCACTTTTAACAGAATGATAATACATTTTGCCGAAGCTTCCTCCTGTGCTGGCCTCAGGCTCTAGAATAGTGGAGATTAACCTGGCAACATGGGATTATGTTCACCCAGATAAAGAAGGGACAGGGGAAAACCGACTAACTCGCCCTATTAGAAGTGTGAAAACTTAATTTATCCAAAGACATCAACAAGTCTCTAAAGCTTTGTTTGTAATAGAAAAGCAATTCACACGTTTTTCGCTTTTACTCGTGGGTGGTCTGAAATGAAACATACAAACAAAAGTTATGTAGAAATCTGCAAGCAGGAAAAGTGCGAGCCAATTATACACTTTGCCATTAATGAGGGCTGGAGGGTTTCACAGGGAGTCTCAGCCTATTTGGGACTAATGTCTGGCATGGCAGAGCTATGGGCCCTGGTGAGATCAGCTCTGGTTCCCTCCGCTTTGAGATATTACATTGACCTCTGCAGCCCACATCCCAAGATTACCTTGACATCTGCTGGGTGGGTTTCAAAAAGCTAATTAATCCCTGCTGACCTGAAGTTTGGCTGTCTGTTCTAAAAGCAGCTTGGGTCTTGGGGTAAAGACCCACTATAGGTCAGCCTCATAGCTCCAACACGAATTATTCTTGTTGCAATGCTTTTCTTGGACAGTTCTTTAGAAAGTCCTGGTAACATTATGTCAAATATTTGACAGGAAATAGCATATTTTTGGCTGATTTCCCCCCTGTGAACTTATTTATAAAGAAAAATACATCAAGTCGTTATTTCAATGGCTGCACTGCACCAAAAGCCCACAGCTCCCTCTTCACATTAGCCAGTATTATTTTCCCAGTTCTATTTCATGGCCTCTTCCAGCCCACTGAGTACTGCAAACAGATCCCACCATGAGGCAACATTAATATTCATGAATAATGTTATGCAAAAAAGAAAATATATAAATAAACAGCCAACACACTTGGCAATGTCACCCCCTAAAAAGTGCCAAGGGGTACCAGATGGAGCTTGTGATTTTTCTTCCATGACACGTGTAATTGTTACAGTCTGAAAAAAATAAATACAATTGAAGGCAATAAGACAATATTTCCCAAAGTCCTCAAGGGAAAACGATATGCCCCTGTGGAGGAATAGTTTTTGCAGGTTCAGAGAAGAGGGAAATCTTGAAGGTATTTGCAAATGTATTGCTCCAGTTTTCAGGCAGGTGAAGAGAGCCTTGGGCAAAATTAGGTTTATCTAAGCGATGTTTGTGAGGTATTCTGAGGGGACCGGATAACCCTTTCAGTTTGCCATCGCACAGACGAGTCTGCTCAGCTGCTGTGTCAAGGGAAATTGCAAGGTTGTTGCCTACATACAAAATCGTCCTCTGAAAGGGGATGGCTCTCAGGCAAACATTTCTGATTGTATTGGTTAACAATATGGTCTTTTGCGCCAGTGAAGATCAGACAAAAAGCAAATAGGAATATCATTTTCAAAACATTTGCTCTTTTTGCATGAGAACCACCTGGTTTACATAAAAGCTTTTTAGGATTGGTTTTGTTGAAAATGTACAAGTGATGAGTATTTGGAGTTCTGCTTTTCCTACAAACAAGCATTGGTTTAAATTAGGGTTGTTTAGTCAAATTAAACAAAATGACTTTTAAATAGCAATGAAACAGAAGGAAGAAGAAAACCAATTAATTAAAGGGACAGAGACCTTTTTCTAACAACATGTTTTGAAACGATATTAACCTGTTAAGCCAGGAGCCTTTTTCTCAGGTCTCAACAAATGACTATCTTCACTTCTAAGGGGTTTTTACTGAAAGCAATGATAAACCTGTGAGTTGGATGTCGAAAAGTCAGAATCAATATAGAATTTTTTTTATTTTAAAGCAAATTCAGATTGAACGTAGTAAAACAATTTAAATTATAGTGTCCGTCCAAAAAAAAAACATTATAGTGCAAACCCCCGTGAATGATGGGATAGTAGACTAAAAGCTTTAGGAATCCAAACTATAATATAATAAGTAGTACCCTGTATCAAGATTGATGCAAAACAAATCTCTTTTTAACCGTTAGAGCCAATATAATCAATGGGGTAATTCCTAAATCCACCTACACGTTGGGATGGATACCGTGCCACGGTATTAAACGGGCCCCGGGGCTGAATTATTAAAGACTGTGGTATCGTTAAGCTCCGACGTTAGCGGTCTTTTTATCGGTACTGGAGACATGTCAAAAATATATGTCATGTGTATTATTGCTACACAAACATTATATTGCAGTTTTAGTTTCGCCAACTCCGTTTCTAACACGCAAAAAGCTTCTATGATTATTTTTTAGTATTTTCGATCTCTCTCCCCCGCCTGCTTGCGAGGGGGCGGGGCAGTTTACACACACACAGCTGCTACATGCAGCAACACACACACGGAGGAGATGGCGGAGAGAACGCGCTCCGAGGTGTGGTTAAACTTTACCCGTCTCGATGCTCGTTGCCTAAAGTGCAATAAGTGTTTAGCATGTAAGGGCGGTAACACGAGCAATTTGTCTAAACATTTAGCAAAAGTGCTCCACATCCAGACGGAGGAATGCACCGGGTTGGACTGTCTTTCTAGCAGCTCTGTAGCCCCGTCCACGAGTAACTTTTCCACGTCAGGTATTATGTATGCTAGCAGCAACACACGGAGTTAACTCAATTATACAAACATGGCTTAATGATTAGAGGTAACAGAGTTATTTATTTTGTTAAAGTTGCAGCTATTCTGTTTACAGTTCTGTCATCACATTATTTAATACGATTTGTGAAAATATTGTTGTTTCTTTTGATGTGAAATATTATGTATTTAATTTAAATAAAACGCAATGTTAGTTTTGTTCACAATTTGTTTAGTTAGTTTACCTTATTTTTTTCTCCAAAAGAACCGATAAAAGTACCGTTAAAAGACCGGACCGATAAGCGGTATCGATAAAAGTAGTATACCGTTAAAACCTTAACGATACCCATCCCTACCTACACGTTACCATGAGGAGTGAGATTGATGCGCACGCAGTTTGCACAAACCGAAAGCTATGTTACGCTCTGAAAACTGAAAACTTGGCTTATTGCCATACATATGAAGATGGATTATCAGTAGGGGTGTAACGGTATCCGTATTCGTCCCGTACCGTCACGGTTCGGCACATGCAGTCACACAACGAATACGCCTTTTTTTTACGAGTGGGAAAAAAGTCTGTCATTCAGGGCAGTATCCATTACACTATTTATAATCCAGGGGGCGGTATTGCGCCTAAAAGCTGTTTGCCAGCCGCCCTTAAACAACAAATGAAGAACAAGAAGAAAACACAACAAAACGAACAAAATACCAGAAGAAGAAAAGTTACCCGGTGCTGTATGATCAGTCTCTGTTCATCTACGGGGATACAAACCGGAGGAGCTGCTGCTGCGGTGTTTTGTGAAATGCTGTGGCGTTTTGTGAAATGCTGTGGCGTTTTGTGAAATGCTGTGGCGTTTTGTGAAATGCTGTTGTGTTTTGTGAAATGCTGTGGCGTTTTGTGAAATGCTGTGGCGTTTTGTGAAATGCTGTGGCGTTTTGTGAAATGCTGTGGCGTTTTGTGAAATGCTGCGGCGTTTTGTGAAATGCTGTTGCGTTTTGTGAAATGCTGTTGCGTTTTGTGAAATGCTGTTGCGTTTTGTGAAATGCTGCGGTGTTTTGTGAAATGCTGTTGCGTTTTGTGAAATGCTGTGGTGTCTTGCACTTCAGGGCCACCGTACGATTAGAAGGAAAAAAGATTTTAAAAATACAGATTTCAGTATTCTTAGGCTCTGAGCGGCCCCATTTCTTTTCCTCACTGATGGCAAAAAAGGTCCGACATTAGACGATTTAAAATAACAACAATAATCGTGGCTTGATATTGAGTAAGAACATGTTTTTATGAACCACACCGTTTCCGGTCTTCCAAGACTCGATTGGACAAAAAGACAAGTAATTACCATTATCAGATATTTTTGCAATAACCTTCTTTCTAACAACATCCTCAAAGAGTCGGAAAATATGTCTGTCATGCTGTAAATAATATTTTTGGTAGCATTTGAATAATGTAGCAGTGACCTTTGTTGCACTTTCTAAAACTATTTTTCTCACAAAAGTGGAAAGGTAGCTGAATATTACACCACTTTGAGCTTTCATGGATGTATTTGTGCCATTTCGCAATGACTTGCCATTAGTGACGCCCCACAATGGAGCTAAAGTTGCACTCTGACGCAAGTCTATCTTTTTTTCCCATCAACATGGCAACACTGAAAATGTTTTCTAAAAAACCCTCACCCAGGGGACAAAATTGCAAATTGAACTAAAATGCCATAAGGTGAAAGCCAAAGCTAAGTCTATACAAAATACATATGTACGTGCAGACAAGGCCCATTGCTCTAATTCCAAATGTAGCCACTACCTCTTTTTTGCAGCAATGCTTTTCTCGCCACATGACCGTCATCGTCATTAACCAAATAATTCTGTAGCATGGATAGAGTATATGCCACTATCTGTTCACTCTTTGCAGCAGGATGTAGTTTGTATCTCCTGTATATTTCCAGCACTATTCCTTCCCTGAGTCTTATCCACTCTTCCTGGACTTTTGACGCTTTGCCTGCTCCCTGCCTGCTTTTGTTTGCCTACTCTAACTGATCTCTTGGTTTTGACCCTTGCCTGATTTAGGAATAAATCCAGCAAGGATTTTTAGATAACCATGACTTTGCTGTGCATGACTTTGCTGTGCATGCATTTGCGTTCAAGTTCTGTTTCCCACCCTGTTAACATAATTGTTGACATAATAAACTTAACATAAAACTATGTGGAGAAAATAAATAGATTCAGTCTTTTTCGGTTTGTTCGGTTGTCAAAAGTTACAAAGTAGACATTAGGGACATGTTCCCTAATCACAGAGCAAAGTATTTGAGCAGCCATGTTTGCATGAAGGCTTTTCAAGGTGTACCAAATGGATATTTCGACTGAAGCCTTTTCTATTAAACCTGTAACCCTAATTACAATCATTATTATTTGTTTAACAATGATTGTAATTAGGGAGTTGAGTTGTTTCCCAAACATGCTACAAATTTGAACAAACCAAAGCTACAAAATAATTATAAATAAAAGAAAGAATATAGAATTGACCATTTTTAAATGTATAGATTATAGTCAATGAAAATTATAATATCCAATGATAATTAGAAATATCGACCAAACCTTCCTTCTATTGTATGTCGTGTTTGATAGTTATGTTGAGCATATTGCGCTATAAACCTTAGTGATAATATATGTGGTGAGTCACTGTAATATCTCTGACAAAATGTAACAACATATAAGTTGACCTCTGTCTGACACTTAACCATTTCAGTGTCTCCAGCATTTCAATTACTCTGGTTCTGTAGGAGCATTGCGTGCACATCGTGCTGCCTTATTTTGTGCTACTTGTAGTTTGTTTAAATCTTTTTCTGCAGCACTAGGCCATATAATCAAGCGTAACAGAACTAAAACATCCAGAACTTGTCTACTGACATATATTGGCAAATATTTTCAATTATTTTTACAAGTGACACACCCCTTCCCATTTTACATACAACATTATCAATTTGTTTAGACCAAGATAATTTATATGATCCATTCAATTAAATTAAAACATGTAGTGGTACTAGCTTGGTAATTTTCCATTATTTTTGCATAAATGATTTATAACACTAATGGTACGTCATTTGTAAAAATAGAAAATAAAAGCGGTCCCAAACAACTACCCTGAGGTACTCCACAAGTGACTGTCTTCCTATTTGACAGACTTCCATTAAAAAAAACAGTTTGACTTCGATTTGTCAGATAACTTTCTAACCACCTCAGTGTATCAAAATGAAAACCATATTGTTCCAGCTTATGTAACAACAAAGAATGGTCAATGACATCAAAAGCTGAACTAAAATCAAGTAGTCCTGCACCTACTAACTTCCTATTATCTAGTTTGCCCTTCCAGTCATCTGTCATTTGTGTTAAAGCAACATAGTCTCACTCCCTGATAGTCCAATAGCGACGCTTGATCAGGGTCCTTTGGCGTGCAGTTTTGACGCACCGAGTCTCCTTCAGCTTCATAAACGGATGCAAAGAGCTTTCAACTGATTGCAATGTATTCCCATCGGCGGCTGTATTTGTCGCTCAGGGAAGCACCAAATCGGTCCATGTCGGCGGCAGTTAAAGGCAATGTGAGCATCCATTCCCATTGGATAACGGAGAATTTTACACCAGGAAATAAGTATTTTCCTTACTGCACGTCGAATGGCCAGGTCTGTAAGCATGTTGATACACAATGTTAAAGTTGTTACCTTCAAAGTATTTTTGTATTTGATTGAACATCATTCTCTCCATTATCTTTCTTAACGCTGGTAACAAACTTATTGGCCGGCTATTTGTACCAGAAAATGGTGCAGCTGGATTTTTTTGCAAGTTTCCATGCCTGTGGGCAAATACATTTTTCAATACTCAAATGTATATTATGGCAGATAGGCTCTGCAACAAAATAAGCAACATATCTAAGAAATGTACCAACTAAATTATTCACACCAGGTGGTTTATCAATACATGTACCTAGTAGACATTCAACATCTGTAATTTTTCTTTTTCTATTTGAAATCTACACTTCTTATTTTTCATAATTAAATCATTTATTAGAAATTTGGAGTTACTGTTTATAGTTTGATTCACTTTATTAAGAAAATAATCATTCAAATAATTAGCAATTTGTACTGGTTTAGTCAAAAATGTCCCTTCCAGGTGGATTTCGGCCTTTGGCCCATCATGCCATTTACTAAACTCCACAGTTTTTTCTTGTCATCCTTTATATCTTTAATTTTATTTCCATAACACAATTGTTTTTATTTTGTATTTAATGGTGTAACATAATTCCTTAACCTTCTATACATTTGCTTATCTAACTCATAACTTTTGCATCATCTCTTTGTTTCATTAGATCCTAACATAATATACTGTGTGGTTGATATTGTGCCACGAGCAACTGACTTTAGTTGAACATTGGTTTGCTTATACTGTAGCTGCCACTACAGGCACAGTCCAACAGCAGTAGACTAACATTAACTGTTCTGTCAGATCTGTTACCAAGTATTAACAGGCATGTTTTGAGTACTTCAAACATATTCTTGTTGGACCATTATCTCTACAGTATGTAGTTAATTAAAGATCAGTGATGGCTGCATTCTCCAACAACTGAAAGAAAGGTGAGGGTTGCTGCGATAAACACAAACATGTACTGTAACACACACAGCACTTTTCCCATTCTTCCTATGAAACCTGAACCCTCCACCCACTACACTCACCTCTCCATCTCCCTGGACGCCCAGCCTCTTGATTTCCACTCTCCTTCCTCCCACTTCATACCTCCCTTTGTCCATTCTTCTCCCTGGACTTCTAAGGACCTCTACTTCTGATCTCAGTCTCTATAGACCTGACCAAACACTTGCTCATTCTCCATCTAGTTCTCTCAACCTTGTAGCAAGTCACAGCTGATATCCTCCTGGTCACTGATCTATTATGTCTCTCAGAGGAACAGAGGAGGGTAGTGGAAGTTTTGAAAAAGGTGAAAGTGACCATCAGCTGAGCAATTCTGAGGCTCCTTGGTAAAGAAATAGAAATATGGTGCATGTTGTCTTTGACAGGACTGGTGTGGCAGCTACCCTGTGCCCTCAAGAAAAAAGGAGCAGAAGTGTCAGTGATGAGTGTGGTGAGTGTATTGTAAAGGTGTCAGACTGTTAACATGAGGCCTGAACCTATCTGCTTCCACCACCAATGGGGTCATGTTGTCTACTGTGTCCCATTTGACAAGAATACAATTCTGAGGTCCTTAGGAGTAATTGCATATCCTCAGAAGGAATGAAAAATCACCGTTGACTGATGTGACCATTGTGAAACTCAAAGTAGCTTTTTCCTTAAGCAGTAATAGCCCCATTGCTGTTACTGCTATTGTTGTACTCTGGTGTAATCATGGTTTGACTGTATACATATTCTAAAACTGTTAGGAAAATATCACTCGACACCAGGTTGAGAATCAATAATCAGGTACTAATTTATTCTTGCTAGAAGGAGCAGAGTTAAATCACACACATGGGGTATGTTGTTCAGCGGAGCAGGAAAAAACATCAGTTTTGTATAGTCCAAAATACAGAGATAACAACAAAGTCGTAAATCGAGGTGGCGCTAATATCATCAGCAAGTGTCGGAAAGGTGACAGGGACATCTGTGACGTCTTCTGGAAAGAGTCACATACTTCCTTCACGCCTCATAGAAGTGGGATATTTAGGAGACAACAAGTATGTGTCTTCTCATAAATATCAACAACCTGAAATGCCCTGCATCCTCCTATCATTAGAAGAGGCAGCTGCAAGGTCATACACGGTGCAGAGTGACACATAATATCAGTGCATTAAAACAACCCATAAAGAGGAGATAACTTGTATTTTCTCCAACAAAAATAGTGAGAATGAGAAGGAAGGAGGCTTGAAATTACAAAAAAAAATTTAAAGTGTAATCTCTGTCTCTCTTTCTCTCCCCTGTGGTTTTCTTTGTTTTCTCTGTGCTGATGACACAACATTTAAGATAAGTACATATGAGGTTAATGTTTCATGAAAAGTATTGGATTCAGCGTTTCACATAATCCTTGATCTGATTTTATGGATGAACAGATTAGTATACATTACATTACAAAAAGGGAAGGAGTTTTCTCTCGTCCATGCAAGAATCTAATAACTATGAATGTACCATGGTGACTTTTTGGATGTTTGCTAAGCTGAATGCACTGGGCCAGCTAATACAATTGGGGAATTCACTAACTTGTTAAGCCCCAAAGCCCCCCTCGGCGGAGGCTTTTTCTTTTTTTTTCATGACACTGTGGCATCTTAATATTTAAGAACCTATTAATGTGTTATACCAGATTAACGGGAATAATCTCAGCTAACTGACGATACAAACCATTTTACCAAAACAAAACACAAGTCTCATAAGAAGCATCTAAATGGCCCCTGAGCGAAAAATGCACTTTGGCACAGAACTCAAGATAAAAGATACCCTTATTACTTATCGTAGCTGCTCATACAAGATATCCGATTAAAGCTGAGGTTCCACAGATTATTTAGGTATAGTATCATCACTGAGTGATCCGGACTCACGACAGGGGAAGCAAACACAGACATCACAACACATACCTTTACGGAGCTTTTACGGGAGATCGTCTCACCGTAGCTGTCAATCTGATCAAAATACTTGTTCAATGGCATTAAAACGAGAAAAAACGCAGCTGAATCGGTTAATCCATGGGTTGATAATGTTTCTGTGGATTTGAAAAAATTATTTATAATCCATAATTCCATTTGTATGTACAAATCGGAGAGTAAAAGTTAGCTGCCAATGGTAGCCACCAGAGTTATCGCAGCTTCCGGTTTTGGCTATGCGGCAGTCTCACACACACACATTACCAAATACGGAGTATGTGGGAGTTCCCCTCGATTCCATTGGCTCTGACAGTTAGAAAGAAATGTCAATCAGCAAAATCGAGCAAGGAGAGCCAGAGATATGGAAAATCCACCCAAATGACCCCAGAAGTGTTTTTTTTGTGCTAAAAGGTCAAATTTCATTTGTTTTGCATCAATCTTGATACAGGGTACTTATTATATGTTGTTGTTGTTGTTGTTGTTGTTGTTGTTGTTGTTGTTGTTGTTGTTGGATTTCTAAAGCTTTTAGTCTACCATCCCATCATTCAAGGGTGGTTTTCACTATAAGTAATTTTGTTTACATTTTTTTACTGTGTTCAATCTGAATTTACTTTCAAATAAAAACACAAGTAGGAGTCCAACGCATTATATTATACTGTGTGGTACAAGAATGCAGATAACTCATGTGTAAAAGCTATTGATTAAAGTGTAATAATCCAACAAAAAACGTAATCCACCTCTCTATTAAAGTTAAAAGGTTTTGAATTTTTGCGGCATAAACACAGACCAATGTAAAAGTTTCTCTAGTTTAAAGTACTTTAACTGTATTTACCTTTCAAAATATATTTATAATGTGTTATAAGAATAAAATGTATAGTGGTGGAGTAAAAAAAAAAGCAAAACATTATTTATTATTTATTCGCTATAAGAAAATGTATAGGATAGGTAGTGTTCACTGGGTTCTATTCTAACAATGTATTTTATTAATAGCAACTGCTGTGCGGCATTAATGGTTGCCGATTGTCACGATCTGTCTGTATTGTATTTTGTCTTGTCTTTTTCTGTCTTTTGTTTTATTTTGATAGGTCTTCACCTCCTGTCTTGCCTGTTTCTGTCTGCGTTGTGTCTTGTTTAAATCTGTCTGTGGTTCCCTGTCAGTTTCCCTGGTGTGTCTAATTTACCCGATTGTGTTCACCTGGTGTCCCTGTGTTTTCTCCTCCCTCCTCACCTGTGTCTTGTTTGTGTGATTAGTCTGTGTGTATTTAGGTTCTGTGTTTTCTGTTAGTCTTTGTGAGTTCCTTGTTGTAGTTTGACATTGTTCACGGGGAAGAGTTCTGTTTTGCTCTGTCTGTAGCCTTGAAATAAAGGTATTTTCAGTTAATCTGCATTTGGGTCCTGCTTGCCTCTCTCAACCCTGACACCGATAGTAATAGCAAGCTGTCCTTGCAATATATAATACTACTCATGTCACGATCTGTCCGTGTTGTGTTTTGTCTGTCTGTTTCTGTCTTTAGTTTCCTGTTTTATTTTGTAAAGTGTTCACCCCCCGTTTCCTGCCTGTTGTAATCTGTCTGTGATTCCCTGTCAGTTTCCCTGGTGTGTCTAATTTACCCGATTGTGTTCACCTGGTGTCCCTGTGTTTTCTCCTCCCTCCTCACCTGTGTCTTGTTTGTGTGATTAGTCTTGTGTGTATTTAAGTTCTGGTTTTTCTGTCTGTCTTTGTCGGTTCGTCTTGTGTCATGACCTGGTCTGCGGTGAGTGTTCTGTTCTGTCTTTGTGATTATGTAGCCTTGAAATAAAGGAGTCATTTTTAGCACTATAATCTGCATTTGGGTCCTGCTTCCTACACACACCGTAACATTACGAACCGACCAACAATGGACCCAGCAGACAGCTTGTACGAGGTCACGTACAATTTAACATGCTTGAAGAATGACTTTCGATATGCCTCCAGTAGTAAAGAGAGGCAGTCAATTATTTCTAAGGCACGCCAAGAAGTAACCTCAAGGCCCTGGTTAAGAGAGTTACTACCCGAGTCCGTGGAGGACTTTTTTGGTAGCGTTGAGGTCAAACCTGTTTCCCGGCCTGTTAGCCCCTGGCAGGCTAGCTCCCTACCTCCCGATTCCCAACCTGGCACCATACGCCTTGGTGGGTTCCGTCTGGAGTCAGCCCCGGCTTCTTCCCCATTTCCTGCTCCTGTCCAGGATCCGTTCTCGGGTACTCGTCTGGCTTATGGAGGTCCACGGAGTATTCAGGCGGCTGCTAAAAGGAGTCGTCGCAAGGCCAGGTTAGCCCGAGCCCTAGCAGCCATGGTTCCGGTTACAGTTCCGGCCCCAGCAGCCATGGTTCTGGCTCCAGTACCGGCTCCAGTACCCCTGGTCGCGACTCCAGTTTCGGCTCCAGGACTGGCTTACCGGCCAACGCCAGCTCCCCGAGTCCTGTCGGCATACCGGCCGACTCCAGCACCTCGTCTCTTGTTGGCTCCCCAGCCAACACCAGCTCCCCGTGTCCTGTCGGCGTACCGGCCGACTCCAGCACCTCGTCTCCTGTTGGCTCCCCAGCCAACTCCAGCTCCCCGTGTCCTGTCGGCGTACCGGCCGACTCCAGCACCTCGTCTCTTGTTGGCTCCCCAGCCAACACCAGCTCCCCGTGTCCTGTCGGCGTACCGGCCGACGCCAGCTCCTCGTGTCCTGTCGGCGTACCGGCCGACTCCAGCACCCCGTGTTCTGTTGGCAAACCAACTCTCTCAAGTTTCCCCTCCAGACACTTCTCAAGTCCCCTCTCAGGTCCCCTCTCCAGTTTCCTCTCGAGTTCCCTCTCAAGCCCTCTCTCGAGTCCCTTCTCAAGTCCCCTCTCGAGTCACCTCTCAAGTTCCTACCCGAGTCCCCTCTCAAGTTTCCCCTCAGGTCTCCTCTCGAGTTCCCTCTCAAGTCCCCTCACAGGTCCCCTCTCGAGTTACCTCTCGAGTCACCTCTCGAGTTCCCTCTCAAGTCAACTCTCCAGTGTCCTCTCGAGTCACCTCTCAAGTTTCCCCTCAGGTCTCCTCTCGAGTTCCCTCTCAAGTCCCCTCTCAGGTCCCCTCTCGAGTTACCTCTCGAGTCACCTCTCGAGTTCCTTCTCAGGTCCCCTCTCAGGTCCCCTCTCGAGTCTTTTCTAGTGTCCCCTCTCAAGTCAACTCTCCAGTGTCCTCTCGAGTCACCTCCCAAGTCAACTCTCCAGTGTCCTCTCGAGTCACCTCTCTAGTTTCCCCTCAGGTCTCCTCTCAAGTCCCCTCTCAGGTCCCCTCTCGAGTCTTTTCTCGTGTCCCCTCTCAAGTCAACTCTCCAGTGTCCTCTCGAGTCACCTCTCAAGTTTCCCCTCAGGTCTCCTCTCGAGTTCCCTCTCAAGTCCCCTCTCAGGTCCCCTCTCGAGTTACCTCTCGAGTCACCTCTCGAGTTCCTTCTCAAGTCAACTCTCCAGTGTCCTCTCGAGTCACCTCTCAAGTCAACTCTCCAGTGTCCTCTCGAGTCACCTCCCAAGTCAACTCTCCAGTGTCCTCTCGAGTCACCTCTCAAGTTTCCCCTCAGGTCTCCTCTCGAGTTCCCTCTCAAGTCCCCTCTCAGGTCCCCTCTCGAGTTACCTCTCGAGTCAACTCTCGAGTTCCTTCTCGAGTCCACTCTCCAGTTTCCTCTCAAGTTCCCTCTCAAGCCCTCTCTCGAGTCCCCACTCAAGCCCCTACTCATGTCCAGTTGGAGGTCCCGCAGACTAGTCTTCTGCCGGGGGTCCTGCCAACCCCATGTCCTGTACCGTTGGAGGTTCCGCTGGGGGTCCTGCCAACCCCATGTCCTGTCCAGTTGGAGGTCCCGCAGACTAGCCCTCTGCCGGGGGTCCTGCCAACCCCATGTCTTGTCCAGTTGGAGGTCCCGCAGACTAGCCCTCTGCCGGGGGGTCCTGCCAACCCCATGTCTTGTCCAGTTGGAGGTCCCGCAGACTAGTCTCCTGCCGGGGGTCCTGCCAACCCCATGTCCTGTCCAGTTGGAGGTCCCGCAGACTAGCCCTCTGCCGGGGGTCCTGCCAACCCCATGTCTTGTCCAGTTGGAGGTCCCGCAGACTAGCCCTCTGCCGGGGGTCCTGCCAACCCCATGTCCTGTCCCGTTGGAGGTCCCGCAGACTAGCCCTCTGCCGGGGGTCCTGCCAACCCCATGTCTTGTCCAGTTGGAGGTCCGCAGACTAGCCCTCTGCCGGGGGTCCTGCCAACCCCATGTCTTGTCCAGTTGGAGGTCCCGCAGACTAGTCTCCTGCCGGGGGTCCTGCCAACCCCATGTCCTGTCCAGTTGGAGGTCCCGCAGACTAGCCCTCTGCTGGGGGTCCTGCCAACCCCATGTCTTGTCCAGTTGGAGGTCCCGCAGACTAGCCCCCTGCCGGGGGTCCTGCCAACCCCATGTCTTGTCCAGTTGGAGGTCCCGCAGACTAGTCTCCTGCCGGGGGTCCTGCCAACCCTTTGTCCTGTCCCGTTGGAGGCCCCGCCGACTACTCTCCTGCCGGGGGTCCTGCCAACCCCATGTCCTGTCCTGTTGGAGGTCCCGCCGACTACGCTCCTGCCGGGGGTCCTGCCAATCCTATGTCCTGTGCTGTTGGAGGCCCCGCCGACTACTCTCCTGCCGGGGGTCCTGCCAACCCTGTGTCCTGTCCCGTTGGAGGCCCCGCCGACTACTCTCCTGCCGGGGGTCCTGCCAACCCTTTGTCCTGTCTCGTTGGAGGTCCCGTCGTCTACTCCCCTGCCGGGGGTCCTGCCAACCCTTTGTCCTGTCTCGTTGGAGGTCCCGTCGTCCACTCTCCTGCTGGGGGTCCTGCCAACTCCTGGTCCTCTTCCGTGGGGGATCCTGCCGAAGCCTGTCCCGCCGGCTCCGGTTCCTGTCCGGCCGACACCGGGTCCTGCCCGGCCTCCGGAGTTGTCTGGTCTTCGCCCTCATGCTCGGCCCCCTGAGTTCGCCCGCTGTGGCCTTCGCCCCACTATGGACTCTGCCTTGCCCCCGGGCCGTCCGCCCGAGTTCCCCACCTTAGACTCTGCCTTGCCCCCGGGCCGTCCGCCCGAGACCCCCACCTTGGACTCTGCCTTGCCCCCGGGCCGTCCGCCCGAGACCCCCACCTGGGACTCTGCCTTGCCCCCGGGTCGTCCGCCCGAGTTCCCCACCATGGACTCTGCCTTGCCCCCGGGCCGTCCGCCCGAGACCCCCACCTTGAACTCTGCCTTGCCCCCGGGCCGTCCGCCCGAGACCCCCACCTTGGACTCTGCCTTGCCCCCGGGCCGTCCGCCCGAGACCCCCACCTTGGACTCTGCCTTGCCCCCGGGTCGTCCGCCCGAGTTCCCCACCATGGACTCTGCCTTGCCCCCGGGCCGTCCGCCCGAGACCCCCACCTTGGACTCTGCCTTGCCCCCGGGCCGTCCGCCCGACTTCCCCACCTTAGACTCTGCCTTGCCCCCGGGCCGTCCGCCCGAGATCCCTTCCTGTTCCCCTACTGGGCTCCTGGGCGGTCAGCTTAGTCCCGTCCTCCGGACCCCCTCCACCCACCCTGGTGGCCTAGGGATACGTCCCTCCTCCGGACCCCCTCCACCCACCCTGCTGGACTGTGTGGGATTTTTGTTTTTGGGGTTTAGGGACGTCTGGGATCCGTCCCTTGAGGGGGGGGTTCTGTCACGATCTGTCCGTGTTGTGTTTTGTCTGTCTGTTTCTGTCTTTAGTTTCCTGTTTTATTTTGTAAAGTGTTCACCCCCCGTTTCCTGCCTGTTGTAATCTGTCTGTGATTCCCTGTCAGTTTCCCTAGTGTGTCTAATTTACCCGATTGTGTTCACCTGGTGTCCCTGTGTTTTCTCCTCCCTCCTCACCTGTGTCTTGTTTGTGTGATTAGTCTTGTGTGTATTTAAGTTCTGGTTTTTCTGTCTGTCTTTGTCGGTTCGTCTTGTGTCATGACCTGGTCTGCGGTGAGTGTTCTGTTCTGTCTTTGTGATTATGTAGCCTTGAAATAAAGGAGTCATTTTTAGCACTATAATCTGCATTTGGGTCCTGCTTCCTACACACACCGTAACAACTCATACTTTAAATTTGAATTTTTTTAAAAATATGTTGAAAAGGAGGCAATGTTTTTGCCTATTCAACATATCTCTGCAGATGAAATATAAATTGTCTACCCAGGTAGTAACAGTGATCATGGAAATAATCATGTTTAATATGTTAGATATGGAATATATTAAGAAACTTTACCGTATTAAGCTGGTTCCATTTCAACCATCTACCATCATAAAATGCGGCAAATAATCCATGATAAATAATATGAGCTTGAAATGGAGAATCTGCATAATAGGTACTTTCACTTTTGAAACCTTGGTCTTTTTTATTAATTCAGAGTCTCATTAGCTCCCACAGAGTGTTTGCCAATCTTTCTGGGCGCCTCATAACATTTTTTAAATAATAATTGACAGCAAATGTAATTGACAGCAATTTTAAAAGGTTCAATGTTCTTTATTTGTCATACGAACATAGCTACAGAGTAGTTATGTCGATGAAAATCTTAGGTCACAGGATTCTCCAACAGTGCAATACAATAATACAGATAAACAGAAAAATATAGTGCAAGTAAATATTAAAAAATAGTTTAAAAAAAGTGAAATAGTGAAATAAGAGTCTATATGCAAGCTATTGGAATGATATATTAGATACATAATTACTAAGTAGCAGATTAATGTTATGGATGTTGTTTCAACAGTTCAGGGGCCTCATTTATAAAGCCTTGCGTATGGGTTAGGCCACATGCCAGGGCACAGAGGCCATTGAGGGAAACATTTGGATTTGGAGCTTAAGAATAAATAACACACGAATGACATGGAAAACAAAATCACTTTTTTAACATCAATAATGTCAAACATATCATCATATAGGCCTATGCCTCCTTAGTATTACCATATATAAAATGAAATACTCTACTTTGAATAATTAGTGTTTGGTATTTTTTCCATCTACTCCCATTCACAAATCAAAAAATCAAAAATTCTATTAATATGTAACAAATATATTCCATTTCAGAGCAGAAGAAACAGCCTTCAAGGGTCAAACTCTGCACATCCATCATTCAGCAGTGCACAGTGAAGCTCAAACATTCAACTGTATGAACAAGCAATACTTTGAAATGCAAAAGTGTGTGTGTGTGTGTGTGTGTGTGTGTGTGTGTGTGTGTGTGTGTGTCTCTCTTTAATCAACTCCTCACAGCTCCTCATATCTGTTCAGAAACTAGACAAAAGTTAAACAAGTACAAACCACAGACTGTCTGCGTCATGGCGAATACAGTCGCTGCTTTACATGTAATTCTGTTTTTGGGACGTTGTTGTGAGTTTGGACGGAGCAGATACGGGTTAGTTTAGCCTGATCTGATCGAATGGAGATCGCTCCATTCAGAGAACACGCATTTTAAAAGTTTTTCACCTGCCGTCTTGTCTGCACACTTGTCAAAGCATTAATTCATTGTTTTTGCTAACCGTTATCAGTATTTAGTTACTTCGGCATCATTTAGAAACGTGTATTACAATCATGGGCGTCACAGTCATTATATGAGGGTGGGACAAGTCCCCCCCACTTTTTGAAATGATTAGTTTAGACCTCCCCACTTTTACCATGTGGAAAGTCCGTGAATCGGTCTATCCACTCGCCACACTTTGTAGAGCGCTGTGTCAGTGCTTCACTATCAAATCCATTCCACTTACTTATTGAGAGAATGCCCAAATCAATTAAACTCCATACCATGTTTTCTCTGCAATAAAGTACTTCTTATTTTATCTTAATCCTCAAATATTAGCACATTTTACTTAAAAAAAAAACAACACATTGATGTAACTACATACACATATCGATATGTTGTATACATATTGCAAATCAAAACCTTTATTGACCACTAATTACCAAAAATTGCATTTCTATCCTGTTATTAATGCATTCAAATCGTGATTCAAATGGCCCGCCACGAACTTCCGGGAACTTTCTGAGTCTCTCTGAACCACGTGATGATCAAGCATTTTGGACTTCCGCTTTGTGGCACATTTGTAACGCTGTGACAACTTGAGCGAGCGCAGGCAAAGCTGAGCGCGCACAGGCTGGAGAGGTCGAGCGAGCGGGGGAGAGAGAGCGCGTGCAGCGGTCTACTTGCGCACGAACAGGAGTTTTATGAGAGAAAATATATTTCTCTGTGCTCAAAAATGTTCAAGTACGCGCTCAATAGCATTTTCTATGCTCAACATGTTTCATTGCGTGCTCAGGATAGAGGCACAAATATAACGCCATATATTCTCACATAGCGCGCGCATGTTCAAGTAGTGTTTTCATAGTTGGACATCTCAGACCTGTTGTATGAAGCCGATGCCGGTAGCAGAGGTAAGGCACACACACCAAATGTTCAGGAAATGGTTAATACAGCAAAAATCAAAACTGACGATCTCTTGATTTGATATGTTTTCTCCCCCAGACAACATGGACATAAGAAAAAAAATGTCAAAGAAGAGGAAAGTAAGTCATCAGCTGGTATCAGTTAATCAGTTAACAGTGATGGTGGCGGTGGCGGCAAAAGCGTCTCACTTCTGGAGAGGAGTTTCGTCTTTATGTCATGATAGAGAGATACAAATACTGAATAGTTTAGATGAGAAAAGGCATCGAAATGCCAGGTTACTAGTGTAAGCATTGGGTAGAGAGGTCATGTGTTGTGAGCATGCGCAGTCTGTCCTAGTGTGGTGAAGGAGAGCGTGGTGTGACTGTACAATAATAAACGGAGGCGCTATCTGGGACGCTCCAAAAAGTACTAAGTTCCTGAGTTTTTGTTACACAGAAGTATCATTGAAACCTTAACACCTCGGACGTTACTCTAGTATTTATCATGTAAACAGGGAACATGAATAACCCGATCTCTCTGTGCTCATGTAAACACCATATCCCCAATATGATCATAACCGGGATAATACTCATAAACGGCTTACTGATGTCCATGTAGAGACGCAGTCAGTGTGTTTGACTGGAGCCTCAGTTCGATAAGAGATTATTTTCTGAGTTCTTTAAGGTACTCTCTCTCAAAATTGTAATGTGCATCATGTTTTAATTATACTTCTTATCATTCAGAAGCTGTGTGTGTGTGTTTATGTTTTACTGAGTGCTTATAGGCAATTTCCATCCCAGTATTCAGTTAACTGTTTATTTTCTGTGCACATTACATAGACTAGCTAATATTCTATCAACTGCTTGGGACTTTGAGTCTTCAAAATGTCACAGACTGGGACTTACTTTAGAGTCAGTTGTATTTACATTCAGTATGACTTGTTATGATTCAATGTGAAAGAGTATACTGCTCAATAAATAATGATCACTTCACCACCTCTCTTGACATCTAGGCGCTTGAGAGTGAGTCAGAGGCAGAACACAGGGACAGTGGAGAGAGGTCCGTTGCTGAGGTGAGTGATGAAAGGGAAATGACAGTTTAGAGTCAATTGTGATGTGGACTCTCATCCCATAATGTTAAGGAAATCAGTGTGGATATTGAACAGGAAACATTTCAGTCAAGGGGCATCATATGACCAATATAGACAGAAGAGCAACATTTATTTGAACATTTAAGTCAATGATACCATTCCTAGGTGAACTTAACATCTGTATGGAGTCAGATCAGTCTCAATATTAATAAATGCTCACAGAAGGATTCACAAATGTATTTTGCTAATTATATATAAATGACTCTCCACAACAATATCACTCAATGCACTCAATAAATGTACAAAAAAATGGGCATTTAAACTGCTTTTTATGAATTCAAAGACGGCTCTGAATTAATAATCAAATATGTTTCCTTTCTTTACTACTGGATGAAATTACAAAATGTACCCATCATTTTCCTCATGCTAGTATAGCCACATAAAAGTATCAAACCACCTTCTTTTTCGTGGGGGAGTACCCCCACACCCACCGTTAAAAATCCCCCCCCCCCCCACATTCAGGATGCTTCCTACGCCCATGATTACAATTAAATCATGGTAAAATAGGTTAATTTTGTCGTAGTTGGTTTCCACCACAGTATTATTTTACATGGATATAAGCCCCGCCCCCTCTCCAGCGCCTACTGTTTAAATGACAGGAGTAAACACAGCTGAAAGCCGCGGTGAAACTCCAGTGGTTGGAGCGATGAGAATATATTCGCATCGCGTCCGTTGTGAACGCACCATAATGCAGTTCAGAAACC
The DNA here is from genome assembly GCA_902827135.1 of Harpagifer antarcticus. Classification (NCBI taxonomy): domain Eukaryota; kingdom Metazoa; phylum Chordata; class Actinopteri; order Perciformes; family Harpagiferidae; genus Harpagifer; species Harpagifer antarcticus. The sequence goes on from CADEHL010000031.1 coordinate 266,081, forward strand.
ACTGTTCTGACGCGTTTAAAGCAACTTCGAGATTTAAACAGTATCAGGGGCATATAGGCCATGGTGGCCGAAGGACGTACAATTATTTTCGGGGCTTCACGGCCAGACCGAGGGGCAATGACGGCATGGCCGTCACACCTACACACACAACTACAGCTCCTTAAACATAATCAGGCTACAGCCGTTGTGTATTTTATTATGTGAAGCACTAAATGGTCTTAGAAAAATATCGACTCTTTGTTTGTAGATATCTACTAAACTACAGCATACAAATACAGAGAGTAATGTGGGCCTGTTATACTGAGTGATATAGCCTATATTATACACACTGCTCTGCTTTCTGCAAGGACCTCACAGCTGTTCTCACTGTAAACATCGCGTCGCGGTTCAAGCGGTTACTAAAATAATATCCAGGCGGTGTGTAACGCTTCCACCGTTCCCGGAAATGCATCCGTGGAGGAGCCTCAGAGGATGCATCAGTGTCTCCTCTGTTAGAGCTCCTCCAGAGAGCCTCCTCGATGCTCGATGCTCGGTCCTCGATGTGGATTTAAAGAAATGAGATGTCCTTCAACATGGCGCGCTGAAATCCATGTCCGGGTCACAACTGGAGGACCGAGGAGTCGAGGAGGGGAAATTAGAGTATTGAGAAACCTCTATTGTTCTTAGTCCCGCCCACATGTTCCGGGTGTTACAGCTTTTGAAGTCAGATTCCACCTTCTCTTTGTAGCCTACTGTCTCTTTGCACTGCTAATTTCTCTCCTCCAAATCTCCAGCTCGGTGCACGATAGTGCACACTTTTAGTTCGCCACGCACCTCGCCGTTTATCCAGGGCTTTTGATTTGGGAATGTTCGTACAGAAACCTTCGGGACGGTACCGCGTCATCGATGCATTTCCCAATGTAGCAGATGACCGTATCCGTGTGTGTGTTGATGTTATTGTCCTCAAATATACTCCAATCCGTAGATGCAAAGCAATCCTGCAAACATTAACAGCATTTTCTGTCAGGACCTTGACACTGATGGACCCAAATGCACTTAAATGTAAAAAAGGTATATTTAATTTCAAACATCAGGAAATTCCTTTTAACAGAGTAGGTACTGGAATTAACAAAAAGCACTCACAAGGAGGAAAACATTTGCATAACAAAAAGAAATGTAAGCCTACAAAATTAACAAAAGAAACAAAACCTGACATGAGTGAAAGCGATATTTTCTTAGCTGAGGCTTGGCACGACCATTCGGGGAAACAAACAAGACGAACTGACACGGACAGGGGAGAGGCAGGACTATTTAAACATGAGGTGAGTGGGAACAGGTGGAAACAATCAGGGGCGGGGCAGACACTGATGATGGCGGGAAAAACACACAAGAGGAGGAAGACACAAAGCCTGAAATGAAAGACAAGAGGTAAGTACACAATAAAACAGGAAATTAGAGACACAATACATAAACATAACTAACACCAGGGGCGGACTGGCCATCTGTAGAATCTGGAGAACCACAGAACGGCCGGTCGTCAAGGGCCGTTGACGGCCGGCTGGCCCTTTAAAAAAAATTGTTTAACGTCATAATTTAAGTTGCACTGACGGCCGACAGAGGGTGACAGCGGCCGCTAATGCAGTTGTGTGGTTCTTATCTGTCAAATAATAACACACGAAGAAGAAAAAAGACCGGCCACAGGAAGAGAAGGGATTAGACGCCACGGCAGACAGGAGCCTCATCCCAATACCCCTCCTCGACTCCACCTTTCCCCCACTCGCGTCCCTTCCTTGCATCTTAGCTCCGCCTCTGTAAGATGCGACCGAGAGACATGAGGAGGTGACGCGAGGACAGAAGAGTCCTCAGGTATTAATTGAGATGTCCTCGTTCACTCAAACATCACTCTTAAAGGACGTCTGTTAATGATGACATGCACACAGCTGTATCCCCTCTCATCGGGCTTAACTGAATAACCCCTTAGAACCGGCCCATTTCTGGTTAAATATTTATTTGGTCCTGCTTTTGTGTTTCGTTTTGGTGTAAAATGTAGCCTACATTTAAATAAAAATATAATTATAGTAATGTGAAGCCTTTTAGAAATGAATTGCACATAATAATTCCCACGGAGCTGTGAGCACTTATACATTTATGTGACGCTTTTCCACTCAGCTAGCGTGTATCCTCCCTTTCGTCTCCTCCCGCACCCCTCCTCCCTCACCCCTCCTCCCTCACCCCTCCTCGACTCCTCCGTGTGCATTTCAGCTATTGGGACGTCCTTCAAAATGGCGTGTCTTGATCGATTTCCGGGTCAAGTCCCGGAGGAGGGGAAGAGAGGAGTCGAGGAGGGGTATTGGGATGAGGCTATAGAGAATCAAAAAAAATTGATAAACATCAAAGAAAAGAAAAAGGTGGGGCCGAGAAGGCAAGAGAAAAAAAGGTGACGTCACTCGCAGGTGAAGCATATAAATGTCGCAAATTGACAGACCTTTTTCGCTGCTACAAGCATAGTACTTGTAGCAGCGAAAAAGGTCTATCAATTTGCGACATTTATATGTATATATATAAGCAGCAGCTTAGAACAAGTGCAAGATGATGAAGAGAATGATGAGGGCCAATCAGATGAGGCTCACGTCATGCTTCACAATCCAATCAAATTGCATCAACTGCAGTTCATACTGAATTTCCAGGGCTGAATTTTAGTCCCAGTCCGCCCCTGACTAACACATTTGACGAGACACAACCATTTTCATTTCATTGTAAAATGGACTCCACCAAAGATAATAGGAAATAAGAACAGATTTATATTAATTAATTTAGCAATTATAATGGTTAATTATTATTGTTACATATGCATGCATTAACCGTAACTGTGTATATACATTATATTGTATTTGGAATTTCGAATTAATTGCTTCACTGATTATTTTTTTTGGATAATCTTTTGATCTATGGTCTCTTTTGTTATCCAGAAAGACAAAGGAGGGAAAGCTCCAATCATGCAAACATGGTACATATTGCATAGTTAATTAAGGTAAAATGTGCAAATGATCATTCATCCGTCACTGTCAGACCAGAGCATGTAACAAATACAAAATAAATGTTGTTACGGCCTCATGTGAACGAACTGTCCATACGATAGAAAAAAGTAGCAGATACAACCCGAACCGACTCCATCTAAACGGGGCCTTAGATTAGAGGGTTGATAAACTCCATTCACAGATTGCCTCTCTGCAGGTTACCTTGATGAGGCCACAGTGTCGCGACACACAGCGAGGGTAATGTCCCCGGCCTTGCTTGTACACTCCACGGTCCGATGAACAAGTAGACCACCGCGGCACACCTCTTAAAAGTCAGCAGGCATCCAAGTGTGTAATGATGCCAGGGGTGTGAGGCACTTTACAACCAACCCGTACCTTCACCCACAACTGAGATTAATTGCTCTTGATTGACTATATCAGATGCGCCTCTCTTTCCTGCTCTCCCATTTGGAACACCCAATAATTTATTGGAAGACCGCCGCTTACTCAATACATGTATCGAGCCCTTATCAGAGAAAGGTCTAATTAAGCTCCATTTCCGTGGGTTTATTTCACATAAGTGGAGTGCAAAAAAAATTGAGTGCAAAATAAATCTATTAATTTGTTTACATGCAGTGTGCTGTCTGTGACGTCAATAAGAAAGTTTATGGAAAAAGCAACACATCGCTAATATTGGCGTTAAACATCTAGTCACAACAGAGAGGGGAGCCGTTTTGAGGATGAAATTAGCATGCACATCATGTCCATATGATTGCAGCTGATTTGAAGTATGAAAGTGAACAAAGACCAAGGGACTCATTTGAGATCAAACTTTTTTCAATAATGTACCCCCTTTGAAAAAAAATTCAGCCACGTACCCCCTGATCAGCGCAAAAACTATTTGTTAGGGAAAAAATGACTATATAAAGAGGTACAGTACAGTGCTGCACCATCAGTGTCTGATTTATTAAAACAACAACCTTGTAACTGAGAAACACTTAAATGCTACATTTCAAATGTTATGGCAAACCAATGTTAATATCATGCAATAACACTAAGACGACATTAGTTGCATTGAACTGATCTTTTTAATAAATTGTACTTACAATTTAGTGAGAATCATGGGCTTGTGCTTCACTGAGGATCTTTGTCATTCTGACAGGTAGGCAAACTGCAGTTATTACACTTCGCATTTTGAAATATGTATAACTCTGTTAATATAAAACTCACACCGCTCAAACGTTCTTACTTTTCCTAAAATTGGTATATTTATTCAGTTATTTATTTTGGGGCTTGGGAAATGAAGAGAAAAAAATATATGAGCATTTTATGAGCATTGGATTTTGACCCCTCATATAAACATATGCATAATGCTGCTCTATACTTTGCAGCCACAAGCCGTTGCCAAGCAACGCTTATTGTTTAGGTCCTTTGATAAGCAGGTAGTCATATAATTAGCTAGAACTAGCTAGATCTGATAGATTTGGATATAAACGCGAGTGAAGACCGGACGTGCGAGAGAGAGATCAGATCAGATCTCCTAACGGAGAACACGCAGCTCTTCCGGATCACAGCTGCCCCGCTGTGACGGACCGTTGACTGGAGCAAAATACACTAAGAGTTAGAACACACTTAGCTAGCTTATCTACTCTGGAACAAGCTAAACTAGTTATAAATATATTTATTCTTTATTGTCGGTTCACTTATTACAGGTTCAGCGAGCTGCACGAGACTGACCGGCTGTCAAGAGAGAGAGAGGAAAAGAGAGCAACCTGTTTATTTTTCCCATTTTATTATCCAGAATTGCTGTAACATTTTTGAAAAAAGTAGTTCATCTACTATTAGTAGTGTGTTTAAATGCATTACTTATGTTTTTTTGTTTCATGAACATAAAATAAATCTCACGTACCCCCTGCAGTACTCCAACGTACCCCTAGGGGTCCGCATACCCCCATTTGAGAACCACTGCTCTAGGGTAACAGGTTCTGTTCAAAACGTTGCAATGTCCTACACTTTCTGCAGAGCAGTTAGTATGAAAGCTATGATTTTAGCAATGTCCCCTTTCACATCTACTTTAGACAAAGAATCTCCGACTGTAAGGGCCCTATTATATTTTTGTTTTTTTTTTGTCTGTGTGTTAAATAGGTTTGTGTGCATGTAAATGGTCTGCAGAGGGCCCACATTGTAGTCCTTTGTTTACTTCTGCAACATAGTGAAATCACTGCAACAGTTGCGCTTCTTTTGGCTAATGCTCCAACACATTATACATGATAGGGTGGGACATATCTAAGCGTTTGACCAATCATAACAAACACATCTGACCAATCAGAGCAGACTGGGCTCTTGTCTGGACAGAGGTTGAAGAGAGGTGCTACAGCACAGGCAGTATATTAGAGAATAAAGCTATGTTTTGAGCATTAAAGCATGCAAAAAAGTCAAGGTAGAAGCACAAAATACAATAATACAACCTGAAAATTAGGGTCCCTTTTAAGTCAAGTAAAAAAAAAACACTTCGTAACTCAATTTAACGCAAACAAAACCAACATTGATTGGCTGTAACTGCAGTTCAAGCCATGTCTCTGACATCTGGTGACATTTAAAAATGTAATAAGGAAATATATCCCAAATTGTTGTGAATATATTAAGTTAAAAAGTTGGGTTGCTGTGAGCGCAACATGTTCTTTTCAGTGTTGGGTTTTAGAATCATGGCATGGTAATTCCTCTTCATTTGCACTGCATAAATTACATTTTCACTGTGACAGCAGAGCTCGCCACGCACAGCAGCCCATAGCCAGTCCAATCATTAATTTAATATCTGAGAATGCAGTTCATTTGTTTGGCTGTGAGGGAATTGAAAACCCTAATGAAATGGCTCCTCTTGAAAAGAAGTCTCGGAATAATGCCACAGCATACTTGTGTGTTCATGCCGTTTTTTCCCTGTTATAATGGGCTCACCTGAAGGACTAGGTGATTAAGGCTGAAGAAGTGTGGTTTTAATACACATCCCTAATAGATGTCTCTTTATTGTAATTACAGGAGAAATTATGATAAACAAGAGACATTCATTCGCTGCATAATGATTAATGTTGCCAGGCGGAACAGCAACTATGCAAATAAGCTATTGTAAAGGGATTACATGAATATGTCATTCTATATGCCAGAAATCCTTACACTGTCAAATCAATAGATAACAAATCCATGTTAAGGCGAGAAGTCGAGATTGGCTTGTGTGTGACACTGCACAAGTGGGATCAGGGATGTCATCCAACACAGTAAAGCTGCTGAAATCAGAGCCCCGAGGTGACGGATGAAAAGTCAGTCCATGTTGGTTCAATCTAAAATCATCTACATCGCTGCAGTATTGCCAAACTGTAATATTTCCCACCAATCATAATGCGAAATCTACCATTTTGTGACAGTTACTATTAACCAGTTCTAGCCTGAACTGTTTCTATTTAGATTAATATCCAAATAGTGAAATGTCTATCTTAACACATCATTTTAGTCAAATAAAAACCCAGATGTGGATAGAATTGTGGACAATTCACAAGGTTTTATATATACACGAGTTTCAACACATTTCTTACTGACTCGTTTTCCCCAAAATGTGATAATGTCTCTATGATAATTTAACATTACCATCTGACAATGCTGCTTTCAAAAGTGTACTGTATAAGTTGTTATGAGCACACAACACTTTTTTGTGATCTGCTTTTGTTAAAATCACCCACTTTGGAGAGAAGGAAGATTAATCACCTTGAGCTTCATTGCCACCCTGCTTACACGTCCTTATAAATGACAAGTACAGTGTTTTAATTGGCAGTGCCTTCCAAATGACTCCACATGAGTGACTGCACAAGGTCAATGGAAAGACTTGGAAGTTCAAAAACAGTGTATCTTTGTCTGTGAAATAAATGTATCTTGCTTATTTAAATCGATACATTTATAAATATATAAGTGTCTTGAGAATTGAGTATGTATAATAATCTATCCCGAGGAAAATGTAAAATGTGTAATCTTGTGATTTTAACTACATTTACTTGACATTCTATTAGAAACAAGTTCACGTGAAGTGGTGCAATTTCGACAAAATGAAGTGTCCACGTTATTTACCTAAAACAGTAGAAGTAAAATACTAAAGAACTTGAACTTTCGTAAGTTTTCATCAGTCCAAGTATAAACTTTCACACACATATTCTCATGTTGTATACACAGGGTTGGATTGTTTGTTTCTCCAGCTCTAGCTAATGTCCATATTTAACAAAAATAGAATCATGTTTTGGCACCTAAACATTGTAAAGCCTATTGTTATTCTTGTCCCCACAAATGTTTACAACAAGGTGATGTGGATTGTATAAGTTGGCCAGAAGTATGTCACCAGTTGTGTGTCATGTTATCTTCCCACATCCTCTGATTGTTACATACGGTGGCAAAAACAGCATTTCAGAAAACACTACAGCATTTCAGGAAACACCACAGCATTTCAACTTATACGGAAAGGGTATTCCTTTAGGGAGAACACTGCTTGCTTGTGATTGGACATAGCCAGCCAGAGAAGCACTGCTGTGATTGGTTGTTTTTGCTGTCAGCAGAGCCGGCACTGACCAATTTGCTGCGCTAAGCAAGATTTTAGCTGATGCCCCCCCCCCAAAAAAATGCAGACACTCACTATGACTCGCGCATGCACGTGCACGGTTGTGGCATGACCACCAAAACAGAAATATATGGACACAAGATGTGTGCAAATGTATTTAGTATCCTATCCGTTTGAACATGATTTAAGTGGGGGGTAACCTCCTCTAGGGGGTCCGGGGGCATGTTCCCCAGGGAAGATTTTTTTTTTAATATTGACGTTAAATGCATCAATCTGGTGCACTTTGAGAGCAAAATTAAGAGATCTATGGATACATCTCTCAACACCCATACGAAACAGAACTGTGAGCAGATTTTCTTTTTATTTATGAATATTTTACAAATCACTCCGTTCTTGTTTATTAATTACAACTTTTTTATACTGTCATATAGTATTTTATACTATAAGAGAATAGATACAAATCTATTCTCTTATTTTTTTATAACTATAATGATCATATAAAGGTGTGCATTTACCTCACTGAGCTGAGGTTATCAGAGCCTCTCAGTTTTTCAGGAGAAAGCTCTCCCCCCTGCGGCCGCTTACACAGTAAATTCCAATGTTAATGAAAGCTGTATACGTTTTTTGGGGAGTTTGATTTATTTTAAATTAACACAAATACAAAATTAAAACCTATAGTTGCACACTAAAATCATTATTTCAAAAAAATAACTATTTCACATAAACCTCTGGTTTTTACTGGGGCTGGGGCAGTTCAACTTGATTGTGGGGGGGGGGCCATAGTTTATGGGCGCTGTATGCAATATAGGCGTAGTTCTGTTAGTATAAGATGATAAGATGTACTTTGTTGATCCAAAATCAAGAAAGTAATTTTTTTTTAAATGTTCGGTGCCCCCCCATATTGATGCGCCCTTAGCATTCGCCTATACTGCCTATGCCAAGGGCCGGCCCTGGCTGCCAGTCAAGAAATGACGCTTCGTGATTGGTCAGCACCCGACTGCCCAACATGTCCCAAACATCAGCCGTTAGCTGTTAGCTCACAGAGCTCATAGCTCCTCATATCTGTTCAGAAACTGGGCAAAAGTTAAACATGAACAAACCACAAACTGTCTATGTGGTGAATACAGTCGCTGCTTTATTTATGTCTGTATGCCGTTGTTGTGAGTTTGGACGGAGCAGCTATGTCACGATCTTGGTGTAATGTCACGGTTTTAGTGTTGTCTGTCTGGTAATGGGTTTTGTTTTGCTGTTCTGTTCTCCCTGTCTCTGATTGTCTTATTGTGTTCACCTGTTGCCCTTGTGTTTCTGCCTCCCATACCCAGCTGTTTCTCGTCCAGTGATTACCCCTCTCTGTATTTAGTCTTGTCTTTCCCTGTGTTCCCCTGTCGGTTCATTGTTTGTCTTTCCTGTCTCCCTTCATGTCAGCCACGGTCAGGTTTTTGGTAATGTATCTTCCTTATGCTACCGCTGTGTTTTATGCCATGTTATTTGCCATCAGCTTTAATAAAGCTCGCTTTTGTTTTCTAGACCTTTTTACCTCTTTTTGTAGTCTGCTTTTGGGTCCTACCTTTTCCGCGATCATAACAAGCTACAGGTTGGTTTATCCTGATCGATCCGATCGCCATTCAGAAAACACACATTCTAAAAGGTTTTTCGACTGCACTCAAAGAAATAACTCATTGGATTAACTCAATTTTATTGTTGGCAGGTTTTCCATCCAATAAATATGTGGCACAAACTCAAACTAATGGCATCCATGCAGTATAATGTAAATGAGTTGGTCCAACAAATTTTTCAAATAGAGTTTAAGTAAAATTATAACATTACCTTTATGAATTTAAATAATGCTAGTCCACCTAAATCCTATTTAATTAATTGAAAATGAAATTAGGTTAAATATAATTTAATAAAAATGTGTTACACATGATAGAAAACATGGTTTAGTTTTTTTTATTTTTAAATTCACATTATTCAAAACAATCCTCCATTCCATTCAATACAGTGTTTTAAAAATGAATGAATTCACACTGAAAGATGAAAAACATTTCTGAAAGATAATACCATTCTTAAAATGGCAGAGAAATGGAACTCCTATAATTAACTTACAAATCTCCCTTTGCCAAATACAATGAATACAATATAACAGGGGTATGCACTGCTCTTCTAACAGGAACATAACACATAAAGAGTGCACTGCAAACACCAACATATGGAAATAGTGTTACAGTGTGTTGAAACAAACAAATACAGAAAAGCACAGAACAAATGATTGATATAACTGCTTAATCTGCTCTGATTAGGAAACTCGTGAATACAATGACAACAATGAACTCATTAGTCACTTCTTTTTCACATTTCAATCGAACAACTTGATCTTCAGACTTTCGATTCTACCATTCAGCTTGTGCGCATCCAGATTCATCACTGCCTTCTGCATGAACTCGAAGGAGTGTTTGAGGTTGTCCGGAAAGCTCAAATCCAGGGCATAAATAAGTCCCAATAGCATGACAAAGCCCACATTACATTACATTGCATTTAGCTGACGCTTTTATCCAAAGCGACTTACAATAAGTGCGTTCGACCAGGAAGACACAACCCTGAAGAAAACGGAATCATAAAGTACATCAGGTTTCATAGAGCCAAACATTTCAAGTGCTACTCAGCTGGCTTTAGAGAAGCCAGTCCTTTATTAGTATATAAGTGCCTTGTTATTAATTCTATCGCTCGAAGTGGAGTCGAAAGAGATGAGTTTTCAGTCTGCGCCGGAAGGTGTGTAAGCTATCTGCTGTCCTGATGTCAATGGGGAGCTCATTCCACCATCTTGGAGCCAGGATAGCAAACCCATGTGTTTTTGCTGATGGGAACTTGGTTCCCCCTCGCAGCGAGGGTGCAGCGAGTCGTTTGGCTGATGCAGAGCGTAGTGCACGCGCTGGGGTGTACAGTTTAACCATGTCCTGGATGTAGGAAGGGCCAGATCCATTCGCAGCATGGTACGGAAGTACCATTGTCTTGAAGTGGATTCTAGCAGTTACCGGGAGCCAGTGAAGGGAGCGGAGGAGCGGGGTGGTGTGGGAAAATTGTGGAAGGTTGAAGACCAGACGAGCCGCTGCATTCTGGATGAGCTGCAGAGGTCGGATGGCACATGCAGGTAGACCAGCCAGGAGGGAGTTGCAATAGTCTAGGCGTGAGGTGATCACGCTGCCCAAGTTGTCCATGACTATATTGCCTTCCATGACAATTCCCACGTCCTCTGGCTGCCCATCCACATCTCTTTGAAGTGTGTATATGCCCATGACTGTGTTTGCCATGTCCCTCTTGGCATCTTCAGAGGCAGAGGCCTGAACAAAGACACAAACATACAACACATGTGTTAACTAAAACCTGAATTACTACATTTTATAGAAGCAGATTTACTTATGTGGCTCTCCTAATTGATCAAAACAGTTTTTTTTTAAAACTATTTGTCCACTTTCAAAAACTTGAATGATAAAATAATATGATAAAAATATTATATTTAAATATTTTCCTCCCACACTTTTTAAATGGACAATTAGGGTAATTTGTACACAGTGTATTCGAGACCGATTAGAAAAATTGAAATTCCAAAAAGTATCTAGAAAAAACACAAAATCATTATAGCCAAATCTGACGTGAAAAATTACCAATTTGGACAAAAATGTCCAGAGTGATACCAGAGGGCTAAGGTTAGGACCTCCAACACAGAACTAAATTAAGCTTGTAAGAAAATGTTTACATAATTAAGTTATAAAGATATATTCCTGTATGTTCTGTTTGATTATCAACTTTATCTTATTTATTCATTCAGGTATTTAGTTATTTGTTTACATCCCTACTTAATCATGTAATTTGTTCCTGTAGTTAATTATGCATTTACCTACTTATTTCGATATGTATTTGATTATTTATTCTTTAATAATTTATTTCCTTGATTTATGTGATTATGTAATTATTCCTTTAACAATTTAGTAATTGCTGCATTCACATACCTTTTTAAACATGAATCTATTGATTAATATATTTCTGTATTTCAGCATTTATTTATTATTTATTCAATTATGTTTTAATTCACATTTGTATTTATCAATTGTATTCCTATGTTAATTTATAGATGTATTTATATCTTTATAAATGTATTAATTCACTTTTTTCTATATTTATTTTAACACTTGCCCGATGAAATTACTTCTGTATCTATTTAGTATTTTTTTATTTCTGTATTTATTCATTCTTACATAATTATTCATTCTTACATAATGTATAGATTTATTTATTTCTGCATGTATTTATGATATGTGATAAGATATTTAGATGTAAGCAGGGATAGGGTTGTGTGCCATAGAATTTTCTTATTATAAATGTAAGTAATGGTGGTTATAATTGTGGGTAACACTGTTAACCACTACATTGAAAACATATTGTGATAAACATACCTGATACTCCTTAAAAAAAGAGTCTGGATCCTCGTTGAGGTAGATCGCGATGCTTCGCAGGATGCACCCCTCTTGATGTGGATGTTTTCAAACTAAAGCAGGGGCGATAAATCAAAGACAATTAAGCACAATGCATGTGCAACAGAGCAGGTAGTCTACAAAGTAGAGGGCTGTATCTGTCGTGTGTGTCAGCAGGACCCCTTACCCCTACATTTCCACAATAAGCTATTGCCTTAAAAACACTATAAAAGCAGACAATTTCTTAAATGTGTTCATATGAGCATGGAAAAAAAAAAAAACAATACAGTGAAAAACGAGGTTCTCTGCATTTATACTAACCGAATCTGATATCGCAAGGGCTTCTTTGATTTTGTGCCCCTTCAGTCCTCCTTTGGTCTTGAAGATCTTCAAGAGCTTGTCTGAGAAGTGGTCCAGCTGCCACATGAACTTTGATTGAAGTGGTGATGTTGTGATCCTCAAAAACTCTGCATTCACCTTAAAAATATTATTAACAAGTTGTAAATTTGGAAGGTGTATTTCTGAAGCATCACCACAACTTAGTGTTTCATATTCCTGGTCTATATCGACAGACTCTGTTGGACCAACTGCAGAACTGTGTGATTGATCCAACTCACCACTTGTACTGACAACATTGGCTACAAAGTCTTTAAGTGAATGTTGTCTGTGTTTCCTATTTTTGTGTGTGTTGAATGTACTGTAAATGTTAGTTTTAAATGTGCATCCTAGAAACATACATGGTACAGTTTCATTATGCCTGAGATGCCATTAATATGTTGGAAGAAATCTTTTTCTGTTAAGTCTCTACGTGAGCACACATGACACTGTGTGATTTAAAAGCTTACTCCATGTGTCAAACGAACATGGGCAATCAGTATATGGACATGGATAGCGATAACTGCCCCTTAAATGTGCATGTGTCTGCCGGAAATGTTTTAACAACAAATACCTGCTAGCTAGTTCCAAACTGCAGTGTTTGCACTGCCACATGCATAACCTGAAAAAGAGAAAAAATAGAATTAGCAATTGACACTGAACAACTGACAATGTCACAGATCAGCTTGTGCAAGTATTGTGAAAGTAGCCGTGTACTTACCATAAATAAGAGGTTGCCCCAAGGTGCTTGTTAATGCTGATCAAACTGCAAAAGACAACATAAATATATTAGAGGTGTGATTAAAATGCTTATATATTTGACTTTTCACAGACAACACATAATTGCCTAAGATTGCACAACCTAAACAAAAACGATAACAGATCACACTTTATAATTAAGAGTCTAGTAGACATGTTTTATAAAGCAGGCCTACGTTTCTGCACAACTCTGGGTGCCTGCTTGTGAGTGAGGTAACCCATACAAGATTCACATATATATTATCTCATTATTTATTAGGGATCGCCGGAATCAATATCGGCCGATACCGATCGAGTGGGCGGGGCCTAAATGGAAGATTTAAACATCACTTTAAATCTTCCATTTAAAGTGATGTTTAAAACTCAGTTAATGCTCATTCACTGGAGCTTCCACAAACAACTATCAACTTAATGATTACATTCAAATGATGTACATTATTCAAGTTTACATTCACTTTGGATAATAACACGGAGAAATGAGCGGAAGCGCTCTCTTTTCCTCTCTCCCTCTCCCCTCTCCCTCTCCTGACAGCCTGTCAGTATCTCATGCAGCTCACTGATCCAGTAATGAGTGACCCGACAGTGAAGAATACATATATTTATAATGACTAGTTTAGCTTGTTCCAGAGGTAGATAAAATAGCTAAGTGTGTTAGGTCTAACTCTTACGGTACGTCCACACAGCAGCTTTTAAAAAATCTTGGAGCTGGGCGTGTCTGAAAGCTTGGGGATTTTTTGCGAGCAACGCACCAACAACCAATCACATGAATCTCCCGCCCCCGACATACAAAGCAAAAAACGCCGGGGATTTTATGCGAGCCATATATAAACTCTCCAAACAGGCGAAAACCTACCAGTTTCACCCACTGTCTCTGCCACCATGCCTGGTTCCTCCAGTTTGTATCCCGTTAATAGTTTCTGGTCGTAAAGAACCGGGTGATTTGCTACCGTAATTTCTCCCTGTGTGTGTGTTTCGCTGCGCTTACCGGTCCGGCGGGCGGAGCTGCAGGATTTCTGCTTCACACACGTTGCATACCGCTATGTTACTGTCTTTTTCGGACACCTTAAAATACTGCCAGACCGGTGAAGCCATTTTAGCGAGCTTGTTTTGCCGCACACAGAGAAAAGTGTCATGTATTTTACGTCATGCGATCCGCATGTTTAGAGAGCACCGATCGATCGGTAGAGAGTGAGTATCGGCCGATCTAGATCGGTGACCGATCGATCAGAGCATCCCTATTATTTATATTAAATATTTGGCAGTAAAAAACTAAACTCAACTGAACTCCTACAGAAACGAGTGGCTCCGCCTGTCCTCCTCTGCCTGCCTGCACTAAGGCCAGGAGAGAGATGGACAGACCTGCTGAGCTTTATGATAGAAAATGGCAGCCCTTACTGGGCTGCATGCAGGCTCTGCCTCCTATACTGTTACCTCATTCACTTGAATTACTTATGGCAATAACGTTAAATCTAATCGAATGATCTCCATTATCCAGTATTCAATGCTAACCGTATCTAGCAAGCTAGCTAACAACCCAGTTATCTGGCTAGCTAGCTTGCCGCTTTACCTCATGCAATTGAATTACTCTTTGCATTTTTTGGTTGAATTTAAACTGAATTTCGGTGTACTGTGTTCAATGACAATAACGTTAAATATAATGTAATATAATCTCTACTATCCAGTATTCAATGCTAACCATATCTAGCAAGCTAGCTAGCTTGCTGTTTAGACCCAACTAAAAACGGAGCAAAAATATTACACGGTAGTTTCGAATATTCTTGTCGATATTATGAAAAGGCATTACTTGGAAACAGGGAACATTCTAAACTACTAGAAAAAACAAATACTTACCAAATAATAGACTTTCCACCGTCAGTTTCCCCAGTCAGTTTCCACAGTCAGTGTTAGACAAAAGGCGGCAAATGACAGAACGGATGCTGCTCATGCGCAAAGGGGATGTGCAAAGGGGCGGTCCCCAATGAAAACAATTCATTTTGAGTTGCTCTGTCTTAAATACATTTAATAAGTGAATTGATTAATTTAATTTGTGTTACACTAATGAACTATACTTAGGTTTATTTCTTAAATAAAAACATTTAAGTAAAGTGAAACAATTTTGAATGTGTCAAGTCTAAGAAGGGCTTGAATCATTTTTTTGAGTGTGCCGTCTTGTCTGCACACTTGTCACAGCATTAATTCCTGGTTTTTACTAACCGGTATCAGTATGTTGTTACTTCGTCATCATTTTGAAACGTGTACTATTTAAATCACGGTAATATATGTTCATTTTGTTGTAGTTGGTATCTACCATAGTATTTGCATGGATATAAGCCCCGCCCCCTCTCCAGCGTGTCTTGTTTGAATGACCAGAGTAAACACAGCTGACAGCCGCGGTGAAACCTAAAATTCGAGCGATTAGAGTGATGCGAATATTCAGGGCTTATATCCATGTAAATACTATGGTAGACTAAAACTAAATGAACATATTTTACCGTGATTTAATTACTAGTTAGTAAAAACCATGAATTAATGATGTGACAAGTCTGCAGACAAGACGGCAGACAAAAGACCTTTTTAAAATGTATTTTCTGAATGGAGATCCGAACGATCAGGATAAACTAACCTGTAGCTGCTCCGTCCAAACTCACAACAACGGCATACAGACATAAATAAAGCAGCGACTGTATTCACCATGACATAGACAGTCTGTGGTTTGTTCATGTTTAACTTTTATCCAGTTTCTGAACAGATGAGGAACTGTGAGCTCTGTGTGCTAACAGCTAACGGCTGATGTTTCGTAAATGTTGCGCTGTCCGGTGCTGACCAATCACGAAGCGTCATTTCTTGACTGGCAGCAAAAAACAACTAATCACAGCAGTGCTTCTCTGGATGGCTCTGTCCAATCACAAACAATAAGTATTCTCCCTAAAGGAATACCCTTTCCGTATAAGTTGAAATGCTGTAGTGTTTTGTGAAACGCTGTGGTGTTTCCTGAAATGCTGTGGCATTTTGTGAAATGCTGTTTTGACTTGCACTTCAGGGCCACCGTAGTTACACACGTTTTTGCCTGAGCTCTACTATTTCATGTAGTAAATAAACACTAATGAAACAAGAACTGAATCAAGTTGATTCTCCATCTGTGTTTAGTTTTACTTTTTACTCACTCACTCTTGATTCCTCTCCCTGGCCTTAAATCCCATCTCTAGCTTTAACCACCACATAGTGTGAGGTATTGTGTCTGTCAGGTGGACGGGGAGAAAGATAGAGAAAGACAAAGATCACCCTTGAACCAAAATTACTTTTTAACAAGTATATGCGCTGGCAAACACAATGCATCCTGCTATGTGCAACCCTATCTCCTTTACTCATTGTCAGTGTGCTGAAAGGATTTGAGAAATCGTAAATGTCCTCAAAGTAAAGAGGAAATGTATGCAAATGTAATACTATATATAGTATTGTGGAGTCGGAGGCGGCGTGTTGAGTATGGAACTCCACACTTTATTTTCCATTAGTTTACACAGAAAGGTAGGAACAACTTCATTACATGCTACTCAAGATAGAATGATAACAAACCACAGATGCGCTACCTAACAGGTCTGTGGCGCAACACACTCTCCATAACACAGTGAATTATGTCCCGTAATGTTCCACCACAGTATATAGTTACTATGGACCAAAGGTCGGCAACCCCTGGCACGTGTGCGTGGCACCGTAACCAGTGGCACACTAGGAATAAGTGAAATAAGTGTGAAAATATTTAAATTTTAATTTCGGATCCTGAACGAGACCGCCGCCAGAGCGCGTCTCCCCGTTACCTGCAGAAGGAAGCCATGCACACAACGCAGCCCCGCTCTCTTTAACTTCAGGCGACTTTCTGCCGCTTTCCTCCGTGGTGCTGATCGTTTCATCACAGAGGAAAGCACTTCACTAATTGCAGTACCCACAAGGAGCTGTACAAATGCCGCAGTTTTTGCGTGGATGTGTCTTTAGTTGAAAGCCCAGTGGCGATCTACTCATCTACACAGGGGCGGACTGGCCATGTGTGTTCTGGAGAATCACAGAACGGACGATAGTCCTTATTATTATGCCGTTTAAACCAATTATTTAAATGTGTTTCTCAAATTCGGCATCATGTAAATTGCGCTGACAGGTCCACACACTGTGGAAGCAGCGAGGCTTCCCCCCCCCGTTGACAGTTCACGCTGGTAAAATAAATTGTTTTGAATGGCACTTCATATCAAAAAGGTTGCCAACCCCTGCTATAGACCCTAATGATTTAAATAAGGGCAACACTACATTTTGTATGGGTAGTTCATTTAGTTTAAAAGGATTTTTGGGTGATTACGTCACAGACTGACACATAAGTTGTATTACCACCGTTTGGCCACTAAAAACATTTGCTTCCACATCTGCCGCACTTCCTTGGGTCTCGGTCACATTCATAGCTAAAATGTTACTGATATGCTGCTTACCATGCATTTTTGTGAAATTGTTAACCATCATATCCCTACCTCACACAAAATGTATAAGCGAGCCTTAGATCTGTATGTCAAGAGAAATCTCATTGTTTAATTAATTTAAACCTACTGCAAGCATTACTTGTGTTAAAGAGTGCATTATTCCTAATTTCATTAAGTGTTTCCAGCACTTGACATTACTGCTATTTGTTGCCTTTGTTGCTTACATTTCACAACATTAACCTTTTGATGAAGATAAAAAGTCAAACGAATACTAAGGGCCCATCTGGGATTCCTGTTGTAAACACTCGACTGCTGTGTAAGAGCTGCTGGAGCCATTAGCCCCCCAGTCAGATCTATCTTCTGCCATCAAGGGACTAGCAGACACTTGCTGTCAGAGGCCAGAGCTAAATTGATCCATTGTAATTGCATCCTGTGTGAAGTTAATGACTTTTTAAGGGAAAGTGGCCATCATTGTTTCCTATTCCGACAGAGATATGTAAATGACCTTGACATGCACATATGCTAATTGCCGATTGAGACGCATGTCTTTGTGAACATCTTTGAATATCTGTGAAATTAGGGTACAGGCTGAGTTTGCAGAGGTGAATTGCACCGTGCTGCTACTTATGTAATGTCAGTTCTGTATTACAGGGTTCTGTATTACAGAGTTTAGCCAACCCAGTCTCATAAAAAAACGTGTAATAACTACGTTGGTCCACAACGTAGGATGTAGTATTTCTACAAAAACGCCTCTGAAATTGTAAGATCCCTACGTTTTTTTTCACCATTCATTCCAATGGCTGGTGTCTATGTCACGTGATCTTCACATTTCTCCCTGCAGAAAAAAAAAACATGGCCGAACTTCGTTTTATTCTCGGTGTAAAATACCTATTTTAAAGTTAGTTTGGCCATTAAAATGCCTTTTGATGTCATTTGATGCGAGATTATTACGAAGATTACTTCAGGAAATTGTGTCGATACAACGTTTTCATTGTTACCAAGGTGGTTGCTAGGGACGCTGCTATCGATATTATTTCTGTTATGTTGTGTAACAGTTTAACGGTGTAATCTTTATTGCTACCCCCTTCCCCGTCAATGTATAGTGTTGGTCCACAGTGCAAACATATTAGTTTAACAAAATCCGCATCCAAAATTGTGGCATAGATACGTTATTTTCCCCCGTTCAAATCCAGTTTTGGACAGTCTGCCGTGGTTCCATCCCATTTCAAGTGCTGTTCGAGGCTCGGCACACTCTCCAATCACAGAGCTTGAGGACTATCACAGGGTTTGTCAAACGAAGCGGAGAGAATACTTACTTCCGGGTGTAATATTCTGTAAAGCAAATGAGCTGCTCCGACCCTCGGTCCTGACGGACTCCAACTTGTGTTTATTAATAAAAAAACAAATAAATAAACACAAGGATAATTATGTGTTATTGTTGAGTAAATGGAGAATTGCACAGGGGAACATAACGTTTCTATGCCACAATTTTAGATGCGGATTTTGTTAAACTAATACGTTTGCGCTGTGGACAGGGTGGGATTTTCACGGCCGTCGTAGCCCCTCGGTCTGGCCGTTATGCCCCACAAATAATTGTACGCCCTACGGCCACCATGGCCTTTGCCCTCGCACTGTTAAAAGTTGCTTTAAAAGCGTCAGAACAGTGGTTTCTGAACTGCATTATGCTGCATTCACAACGGACGCGATGCGAATACTCGCATTGCTCTAACCGCTGGAGTTTCACCGCGGCTGTCAGCTGTGT
Organism: Harpagifer antarcticus; assembly: GCA_902827135.1. Taxonomy (NCBI): domain Eukaryota; kingdom Metazoa; phylum Chordata; class Actinopteri; order Perciformes; family Harpagiferidae; genus Harpagifer; species Harpagifer antarcticus. Next base: position 285,496 of record CADEHL010000031.1, read on the forward strand.
TTACTCCAGGTTTACTCCTGTCATTCAAACAGGACGCGCTGGAGAGGGGGCGGGGTGTATCTCCATGTAAATACTGTGGTGGAAACCAACTACGACCAAATTAACCTATTTTATCGTGATTTCATTGTAATACACGTTTCAAAATGCTTTGACAAGTGTGCAGACAAGACAGCATTCGAAAAATCTTTTGAAATGTGTGTTTTGATGATCGATCAGGCTAAACTAACGTTGTAGCTGCTCCGTCCACACTCACAACAACGTCCTAAAGACAGAATTAAAGCAGCGACTGTATTCGTCATGACAGAGACAGTCTGTGGTTTGTACATCTTTTTTGTACAGATAGGAGGAGCTGTGAGGAGTTGATTAAAGAGACGCACGCGCGCACACACACACTTTTGCATTTCAAAGTATTGCTTGTTCATACAGTTGGATGTTGGAGCTTCACTGTGCACTGCTGAATGATGTATGTGCAGAGTTTGACCCTTGAAGGCTGTTTCTTCTGCTTTGAAATGGAATATATTTATTACATATTAATAGAATTTTTGATTTTTAGATTTCATTTCGGATTTGTGAATGGGAGTAGTAGTAGATGGAAAACATACCAAACACTAATTATTCAAAGTAAAGTATTTCATTTTAGATACGGTAATACTAAGGAGGCATAGGCCTATATGATGATGATACGATTATTGATATTAAAAAAGTGATTTGTTTTTTGTCATTAGAAAGTGAAGTTATTTATTTGTAAGCTCCAAATCGTAATTTCTCCCTCAATGGCCTTTGTGCCCTGGCATGTGGCCTTTGCGCGCTGAAAAAATGTGTGACACCAAAGGCCAAATGGCCTTGCCCCTAAAATGACGAAAATCCAAGCCTGGCTGTGGACCAACACTATACATTGACGGGGAAGGGGGTAGCAATAAAGATTACACCATTAATCAGTTACAACATAACATAAACAATATCGATAGCAGCGTCCCTAGCAACCACCTTGGTAACAATGAAAACGTTGTATAGACACAATTTCCTGAAGTAATCTTCGTAATAACTAGCAAACTAAAGATCATGTACATCCACTGCACACATAATCTGAAATAACAACTCATATTTATTGCATCAAATGACATCAAAAGGCATTTTAATGGCCAAACTAACTTTAAAATAGGCATTTTACACCGAGAATAAAACGAAGTTTGGCCATGTTTTTTTTTCTGCAGAGAGAAATGTGAAGATCACGTGACATAGGCCGACTATTTTCATTTCCTCGCTCCTCGGTCTCACCGGAAGTTGTTTTGTCTGCGCCATCTTGAGTACCGTCCCATGGCTCTTATTTCTGCCGGAGGATCGAGGAGCGATAATGGAGGAGCTATAACCGAGGAACCACCAGTCCATCCTCCGATGAAATCCTCAGATACTCGCCCCGCCCCCTTACTGTGTATCGCTCACTGATTGGACGATGCAGTGCATGCACTGATCTGATGCTTCTTGACATGAGAGCTTCCTCATGTTTCCCCAGCGGAGTGAAGAAAATACATGAACCTCACGAGAGCCACTCCTCAGTTTATACCGTGTTTTGTTTCAATTCATGTATCATTTAGTTACAAATATGTGATCTGAACAACAAAGTGGTCAAAAATCATTTTATTCATTTGTTGGAAACATTTTCATGATCGCTTTTTTCGTTTTACATTTTCATTTATTGTCATTTCCATTCAGTCAGTCATTAAGTGCTATTAAAATGTTAATGTGCTACATATCCACACAAACAAACAAAGTGTGCACTAACAGCGGCGGGGGGGTGTTTGTGAAAACAAGGGGACAGAGCTGCTGTCAGACGATCAGCTGTGCGGCGTCATCACAAACGGACGTCGGTTCACGTGACGCTCAGGAGGAAACGACGTCCCATTGCTCTTAAAACTAATGTCCCTCCTTCTCGTGGTTTCCTTGCGTCTCTCCATGCTTCCCTGGTGGGAGGGACTAGACGCAGGGAAACGACGCAAGTGAGGGACGCAAGGAATTCATTGAACCGACCTGAGACGGAGCCATAGGTGCCTATCATTGGTGAAAATGGTGAATGAATGGTGAAAAAAAAACATAGGGATAGAAATACTACGTCCTACAGTACGTTGTGGACCAACGTAGTTATTACATGTTTTTTTGTGAGACTGGGTTGGTTTAGCCCCATGATTGCATTTCACTTATCCTTCATGTGTGTGCGCTTTTATATCCTTTTCATAAGTGTTGATTACCATCTCTTAATATAGAAAAGAGGCATGGATATCATACACTTGCATTCATCAGTCATGAATAAAAAATAAATTGCAGTACTGATTTCCATACTGAAAATAGCAGCCCTAATGTGCACGTCTACATTAGTTGTGTTTTATGGTAAATCATGCTTTTCTTCATGACAGGATATTTTCACCGGACAGAGTTCATTAATATCCTTAACGCAAAGTAACCAGGGGAACACGGCTGACTTTCACAATTAAAGCAAAATGGGGCTCTATATTTACCTTTTTCTTTCATGAACTCTGTACTCGGCAGAAAGAGCATGATTGCCACTTACATTTAATAAAAAGTTGTGAAAGGGATCATTACCAAGAAAGGCTATTTAAGATATTGTTGTTCCTTAATTAAATGTATTAACTTATGTTTTAATTTGGAGTGATGCTACTTACATTTGACACTTTAAATAGTTTGAAAGGGAAAATATTATTGTTAGGATTACTGGTCTGGGGGAAGCTCGCTAGTGTGTATGTATGTATGTAACTAAATATAAAGCATGTAATACAAAAAGTCAATTACAGAATCGGCGTCTTACACCGCTCTCGCAATTGTTTTACGCTCAGTGTCTGAAATAGAATTGCTTCTCAACTTATTCTTCCAATTATGGACTATTGTGATGTTGTCTACCAAAATGCACATAAATCAGATCTTGCTCCACTCAACATAGCCTACAACAGACTATGCAGATTTGTTCTTGGTTGTCCTTTTCGTACACATCACTGCACAATGTATAACCAATTTAAATGGCCTTCATTAAATGAAGACACACGCATTGGCTTCAGCTGATATTTAAATGCATTTATCTTAACTAGCCCCCTTATTCAAAGCAGTATGTTGTACCCTACTTAACAAATCATCAAGTTAGACACTCTGTCCACCCCGAAAAACTATTTTTTTATGCAAATCCCCGTTTATTTTGAAATGAGCTGTTGCGACTTCCGACTGATTTTGATAGAGCTGGTCACATATGTTGTGTAATTTTCATTGCCATTTATATGTTATTACAAAAATGTACTAAATATATCTTTACTTTCACTACAATGCGTTTTAAATTTGGAAAAATTCAACTCAATAACAAATGTTAATATTTTAATGGACAATGTAAAGCAATAGCAAAGAGTTTTCTATTATGCTAACGGGAAGCATTGAGACAAGTGTGAGTTTGTGACTTGGCTAGATTTAAGTGGCGTTCCAGAGGTCATTTTTGGATGTGTCAGAGGAAATTTCATCGGTCATTAGGACACAGTCCATGGAACACAATGCTCCATTTCAGCTGGAGTGTTTCCTTCTGGGAATTACAGGGATCGTTAGAGTTGACTGGATCCAGCCGACAACAGTAAATTGTTTGCTCTGAGAAATGAATCGGCAGGACCGGGATATTTAGACTGTGAGAGAAATGTCACAGGAACTGTGCATCCTCCTTTTTGGAAGGTTGAATTGGACAGCTTCACTGACATGAGACTCTGCTGAAGGCTTTGAGTTTCTAAATCCACAGTTAGTAATTTGAAGTCATGGACTGTTTGCAAACAAAGAATAATGCAGCACATGGAAGGACATTCATTTTATAACTGATGGTCTTTGAAGAAAAAATAGCCTAATGTTTAAGTCTTTAAAATAATCTAATTTTCAGACTCACCCTGGCCTTGACTTTGTGCTTGGCACACATGCATTTACTTCAGTAGCCCTCTGGACATTAAGATGTTATGAAAACACATTTGGGAATCTCTTTGAGAAGGACACAGGGCCCCTTATTCTGAAAAGTGAAGGATATTATAATTTACCTCGTATTAAAGCTTAGATCCATCAAAGCAATATTTTGTAAATCTACAGTATACTAACCATTTGTCCCCATTATTTTTTATTAAATGCGAAAAGGTCTTTGAAGATGGCCTCCGCGGCACGAATATTTATAAGTGTCCTAATACCTACCACTGCTTTTGGTAAACAGAGCATTTATAGTCATCCTATTTGTCCTTCTAGAATTTTTTGGAATTCCACCTGCGCTCAGCTAGTTGGAGCACTATTTTTCCTCCTGGTTAGAATGTATCCTTGCCCATTTAGCCAATCTCCAGGGTCGGAGTGTTATATTAGTGCCATCCCACCACTCCAGGTCCCTGCCAAGGTCACTTGGCCTGAGCTGCAGCTGACGGCTCCCAGAAAGCCAGGCCAGATGGTCCCCTCTGCACACATTACCTTCTGCTGATACCACTCTGAAGGTGAGGACATCACAAGTGACATTCATGAGCCAAGAAGCCAGGATTTTAGCTGTCAGCGAATGATCTGGAATACTGAATAAACTGTTAACAATAAACATGAAAGGGAAAGTGTTTTTCCCCTGGCTACTAATCTCCAAAAATGTCCATTAGTGTCTGATTGATGCTTCACTGAATGATCATGTAGACGAGTTATTGACATCATTATCACTTATGTCCGCTGTAAGTTAAAGGCTAATGGTGCTACTTTATGTTTTGCTGCTATAACAATTGATTTTAGTGGTCCAGCAAAGTCATTGTCAGCCTTACAGTGTAAACTTGTTCCAATGAATATAATCTTCTTGTCTAAAAACGCTTCTATAACAACAAGCAGTGTAACTTTTATCTTTTAGCAGTGTGCATGCCCTTAAGTCTTTAAGTCATTGTGTGTGTTCTTGTAATGGAAAGAACAAATATGCAGTTAATTGTACATGACTTACACATGATGGAAGACTTTAGGAGAGCAGCTGCTATAGTAAGTGTAACTCAGTATGAGCTGGTATTAAATGTATTAGTGAGATTTGGCTGAGTCAAAAGCCTCTACCCATTTGTTTGGCTAAGCCTTTGACAGAGATGATTGCATACCTGCTCCTGACTCGTATGTTAATCCATCTTCAGAATAACAACAACTACACACTGACCGTTAGGAATTAAATCTTTATTCGCTTAAAACACTAAATAGGCCTAACTAAATTCTTGTCATTGGAGAGAAAAACATTTATATTGCGATAAAGATCTGTCCTGCAGTATGATTGTTATACTTGAAGAAGTTCCCCCAATTATTCAAACCATAATTTTGACTAAGACTCCAAAAGAAAAGCATTTTGTGTCGTTTCCTTACATATTATTCCTACTGCCTGATTGTGTGGCCGATTAAGGTTTGAGACCTTCCCCATGTTTGTTTTATGTCACATTTTCGAAAATGTTTTCATGCTGTACATCTGAAGCTAGCTATATTATTGCAAAGCAGAACATATGTTGGGGGTTCATGGGGCTAAGCAGCTCATTTATGCCATTGCCCCCCTGCATGTTAATACAGACGACTGCCATAAATACAGATTTTTAAAGCTCTTTTTATTTTCCCATTTTCGGAGTCCACCCAGCACATTTACACGTTCGTGACACCTAGTATCGGACACACTAAACTCTATTGAACATTAATGTGCAGGAAAGCGCAGCAGCCTTAATTGAATTTGTGAAAAACAATGACATGGTAATGGGGTGTATGAAAGAAATGCATCTAGAGGTGTCCTCCTAGGACTCAGCTCATTATGCCCTAAAAGCTATATGCTGTCGTAATAGAAACTAACCCCACGGTGCACCCCATTTAAATGACCGTTCTCTTTGTCTACACTCTGTCTTTCTCTGCCACTTTGGTCAGGGAAAGAAGAGATGGTTTGTGCCTTTGAAAGTCATATAATTACCACTGACTAATCAGACCATTTAACATTCGTCTCTCTTTTGTCCAGTATGTACAAAGGCTTAAGGATGGCTAATTGGGCAAGGAGGCTTACCCAAATGGTGCAGACCTAAGAAGAAAAGTGGCTTTCAACATATGGAGATATGAAAGGCTTACTGAATAATTTTCTGATTACATTGAGACCACTCCTTTAGTTTTTGGGAGAAAGACTACAGAAAGAAAATCCTGGCTGAGCGCAGCGTGCAGTCACTGTGCCGCTTTGTGAGGAAAGACTGCCTGCAGCCCAAGATAAAATGACGGGAGGTGACAAATTTATAACGGCTTTGTGTTCCCACAATTCCAAGGGATTCTGGGGTTGGCCGGGAATAAGGAACATCGTCTTGTATGGCAAGGGATGCGTTTCCATGGAAACGGCATATGGTGAGATCTCAGGAGTGAAGATTGGGGGACGATTGGACCGTGTCCATTGGACTTACAGCAACATCGTGTTTCATGGCGAGTGATCTGTCGCCATGGCAACATGGAGGAGAAGACTCCACGTGGCCTCCTCTGCAAGTAACAAGAAATGGTGCAAGACCAACTTGTGAAACTAATGTCGCCAACCAAACGTCGAGCTGGCAGGCTTAGGACCGGCGGACGGGCAGTCATCCCGATCGTCGAAAACCGAGGCCTGTCAGTGCTTCAACTCAATGTCGAGGGCCTAACAACCGCCAAACTCGAAGTCCTGCGTCAACTGCTCCTGCAGGAGACACACTGCACATCAGACAACATCCTCAAAATCCCTGGGTACGGCCCCCGAGGTAATTTCTAAACACACGCAAAAAAGAAAAAAATGAAAGAAAAAAACAAGCGAGTGCCTGTTTTTCCTGGCCAAGGTCAGGGTCCATGAACACAACACAAGCCTAACGTGTCATCACGTGATATACAGGACTGTCTCAGAAAATTAGAATATTGTGATAAAGTTCTTTATTTTCTGTAATGCAATTAAAAAAACAAAAATGTCATACATTCTGGATTCATTACAAATCAACTGAAATATTGCAAGCCTTTTATTATTTTAATATTGCTGATTATGGCATACAGCTTAAGAAAACTCAAAAATCCTATTTCAAAAAATTAGAATAGTTCCTCAGACCAAGTAAAAAAAAAAAGATTTATAACAGCAAAACACAATCAAACATTTGAAAATGTCCATTAATGCACTCAGTACTTGGTTGGGAATCCTTTTGCACGGATTACTGCATCCTCTCCTCTGACTCTGGCAACCTTAACATCCTCATCCTCCTCGACCTCACCGCAGCATTCGACACCATCAACCACGCCATCCTGCTGTCCCTCCTCGAATCATCACTGAACATCACCGACACTGCACTCTCCTGGCTGAAATCCTACCTCACCGACAGACATCAGTTTATCAACATCAACAACTGCACCTCCTCCACTGCTCCTCTGTCCCAAGGTGTCCCCCAGGGTTCGGTGCTTGGCCCCCTCCTCTTCATCCTCTATATGCTCCCCCTTGGCAAAATAATTCGTCGCCACAACCTTCAATTTCACTGCTACGCCGATGACATCCAACTTTATATCTCAACAAAAACCATCACCCCCACAACACACTCCACTCTCACCAACTGTCTCTCAGAAATAAAAGCATGGATGCAAACAAACTATCTCCAACTGAACAGTGCCAAATCAGACATCATCATCATTGGCCCCCCATCCCGTATCAAAGACATCCAGAATTTCAACTTCACCATTGACAGCCACACTCTATCTCCCCCCCCTCACATCCGCAACCTCGGAGTCATCTTCGACAGTCAGCTCAAATTCAACCACCACATAAATCACATCACCAGGACCGCCTTTTTCCACCTCAAAAACATTGCCCGTCTCCGCCCATCACTCTCCTCCTCTGCTGCTGAAACCCTGATTCATGCATTCATCACTTCACGACTCGACTACTGCAATAGCATCCTCTACGGCATACCATCCAACCTCCTCAATAAACTCCAACATATCCAGAACTCTGCTGCCCGCCTCCTCACCCACACCCGCTCCCGAGACCACATCACTCCCGTCCTCCAGAACCTCCACTGGCTCCCCGTCCGTCAAAGAATCAACTTCAAAGTCCTCCTCATTACCCACAAAGCCCTCAACAATCAGGCCCCCCCCTACCTCACAGACTTGCTGCACCACCACGCCCCTTCCCGCTGCCTCCGCTCATCAGATGCCAACCTCCTATCCATCCCCACCCGCACCAATCACCGGACCTGGGGGGACAGAGCCTTCTCCGTCGCTGCCCCCTCCCTCTGGAACTCACTCCCCAACCCATCAGAGACTGCACTGACCTCACCACCTTCAAAAAACTTACAAAAACTCACCTCTTCAATCTGGCTTTTAATGTGTGATTGTTTACTATATATTTATTTGTTGTTCCTTCCTTTTCCCTTCACTATATCTGTAAAGCGTCTTTGAGCACCTGTAAAAGCGCTAACAAATTAAATCTATTATTATTATTATTATTATCAATGCGGCGTGGCATGGAGGCAATCAGCCTGTGGCATTGCTGAGGTGTTATGGATGCCCAGGATGCTTCAATAGCGGCCTTTAGCTCATTAGCATTGTTGGGTCTGGTGTCTTTCAGCTTCTTCTTCACAATACCCCACATATTCTCTATGGGGTTCAGGTCAGGGGAATTTGCAGGCCAATCGAGGACAGTAATGCCATGGTCAGTACACCAGTTACTGGTGGTTTTGGCACTGTGGGCAGGTGCCAGATCATGCTGGAAAATGAATTCCTCATCTCCATAGAGCTTTTCAGCAGACGGAAGCATGTAGTGCTCTAAAATCTCTTGGTACACAGCTGCATTTACTCTGGGCTTGATGAAACACAGTGGACCAACACCAGCAGCTGACATGGCTCCCCAAACCATCGCTGACTGTGGGAACTTCACACTGGATTTCAAGCAACTTGGATTTTGCTCCTCTCCAGCCTTTCTCCAGACTCTGGCGCCTTGACTTCCAAATGAAATACAAAACTTGCTTTCGTCTGAAAAGAGGACTTTGGACCACTGTGCAACTGTCCAGTGCTTCTTTTCCTTAGCCCAAGTCAGACGCCTCTTCCGTTGTCTTGAGTTCAGAAGTGGCTTGACCATGGGAATACGGCTATTGTAGCCCATTTCCCGGATACGTCTGTGAACAGTGACTTTTGATACCTGGACTCCAGCTTCAGTCCACTGTCTTTGAAGCTCCTCCAAATTCTGGAAGCGACTCTTCTTCACAATGCTGTTAAGGCTGCGGTCATCTCTCTTGGTTGTGCAGCGTTTCCTGCCACATTTCCCCCTTCCAACAGACTTTTTGTGGATGTGCTTTGAAACTGCACTCTGTGAACAGCTTGCTCTTTGAGAAATTTCTTTTTGTGTCTTACCCTCCTGATGGAGGGTGTCAATGACGGTCCTCTGGACAGCAGTCAGATCAGCAGTCTTCCCCATACTTGTGATTTAGTTTACTGAACCAAGCTGAGTGTTTTTCAAGGCTCAGGAAACCCTTGCAGGTGTTCGAGTTAATTAGACGATTCAAGTGATTCGTTGAACACCCTACTAGTATACTTTTTCATGATATTCTAATATTTAGAGATAGGATATTTGAGTTTTCTTAAGCTGTATGCCATAATCAGCAATATTAAAATAATAAAAGGCTTGCAATATTTCAGTTGATTTGTAATGAATCCAGAATGTATGACATTTTTGTTTTTTTAATTGCATTACAGAAAATAAAGAACTTTATCACAATATTCTAATTTTCTGAGACAGTCCTGTATGTCTCATCTGACAGGGGTGTAGTGCTGACAGAGAGCACCAGAACACTGCTCCGGCACTTCAAAAAAATGCAGTAGCCTACTCATAAGGAGCCTTACACATGCCGCAGTTTTTGCGTGTCTGTGTCTTTAGTTGTAAGCCCAGTGGTGATCTGTCATACTGATCATACAGTCAATAACTTTGTTGTTATTAGCATCTGGTTAGCTAGCTATGCTAACGAATATAAGAAGCTTTTTCTCCAACCAGTGAGGTAAAGGCACATCTTAGAGAATAAAGTAAACGGGTATAAAATACTATATGACAGTAAAAAAAAGTTGTTATTAATAAAGAAGAATACAGTTTGAAAGGGGAGTGATTTGTAAAATGTCCATAAAGAAAAAGTAAATCTGTTTACAGTTCTGTTTTATATGGATGTTGAGAGATGTATCCATAGAGCTCCTAATGTTGCTCTCAAAGTGCACCAGATTGATGCTTTTAATTACATGTCACTTGTTAGACGCTTTTATCCAAAGCGACTTACATACATTCAGTACTGTGGACAATCCCCACAGGAGCAATTTGGGGTGAAGTGTCTTGCCCAGGGACACAACGACATGCTGACTGCAGTGGGACTCGAACTTGCTACCCCTTGATTCGAAGTCCAGCACTCTACCCACTGAGCCACAGCCTCCCTTTTAACTTCAACATTTAAAAAGAGCATACCCCCCGGACCCCCCTAGAGGAGGTTAGGTTCCCCCCCACTTAAATCATGTCCACATGGATAGGAAACTAAATACATTTACACACATCTTGTGTCCATATCTTTCTGTGTTGATGTTCATGCCACAACCGTGCACGTGCATGCATCATCATGGTAAGATATCTGGATTAAGAGGTTGCTTTTTCTTTGCATAGCATGAAAGAAAGGCCAAATGAATGGGCTGTGATTTTAGTTTTTTTAAGCAGAGGTCAATAATTTGTACGGCCCTCGGAGGATGTTGAAAAAATTGAAATGGGCCTTGAGAGGAAAAAGGTTCCCCACCCCTGATCTACAGCAAGCAACACGGTGTAGCAACGTTCGTCCGTACTGAAATAAGCTGGTCAGCCAGTAGCCAATCCCCACCAGGCTCTAACATCGAGTAGCTGGTTACAAAAATCCAGGAAACATCAGTCGTCAACGTATATAAGTCCCCACCATCAGAGCTGTCCACGACGTCACTCCCACCAATAACTGCACCCGCCATCTATTAGGGCTGTGCATCTTCACTGGTCTCACGATTCGATTACGATTATCCTGTCAACGATTCGATTCAATTCGATATCCCGATGCATCTCGATGCATCACGATTCATACCGATGCGTTGCATCCTCAATTTTCTATATTACTGCACATGGCTTATTTTTCATCAATGCATACATGCAGTAAATACATATGAACTCTCTTTTTATTATTTAGAAAGTGCTTCAGAAATCAATAACATAAATGTCTTGACATTAATTTATAAACCAAAATAAATGAATTGTATAGGTCTAGCCTCCCTATATCTGTGTGTGAAGTTGTTCCATCCTCAAAAACCAAAAAATAATGCTTCTGCAGTCTAGCTACAGCTTCTAGCAACGGTCTTCTGTTAAAAAAAGGACACTGAATGTCCTGAATGTGGCATCACACACAGGACTTGAGTCTGAAAACAGCAGACAACAGGAGTATTTACAATAGCATATACAAACAAAAATACTGCATGTGGGTGCACACTTACATTCTCTGTTTTACCGTTACATAAATCCCATGAATGTATGAGATTAAATTAGCTTCATTATATCTCAGTGATTAAGTGAATAATAAAGTTTCTATCGGGTCACTATCAGCCTGTCACTCATTATTTTCAGGGTGGGGGCGGGGTTTGGAGGAACGGAGAGGAGACATGATCGCGGAAGCTTTTTTCCTCCTGCCTTCACTAACTTTACACACGTATATATCGTATGAAAATTGCTAGAGGACATTCATACTTAATTAAATCCACCAAAAACCTGACATGATTGTAACGTGATTATTTTTGAAAAACATAAATCCCTGTGTCTCTGAGCCGCAGCGACACGGAGTGATTCAGAGCGGGTCCTTCTGCCGTTGGTTCTGGACTGGTGGTGTTGTGTTGGTGGATAAAGCAGACTGCTCCGTGTTTGGTGTTGCTGTGCCGCTGTCACGTCTGTTCCGTGATCTCTGCGTCACCGACCGATTTGATATTAAAGTGACAGAAAAAAAAAACGTTATAGTAAAACCGCGGCCGGAAAATCAGGAAGCAACGTTACTACGCTATAACCGATTATCTTCCGTCACTGCATCGATACCGAATCGTCCACGTCCGCATCGCAATGCATCGTAGAAACGATTATTTTCAACACCCCTACCATCTATGCAGGTGACTTCAACTACACAACACCTAATGGAGTGGCGCTGAGTGAATGGGCCTCCAACACTGATGCGCTGCTGCTGTATTAACCCAAGGAGCCTCCAACCTTCTTCTCTGCACGCTGGAACACCTCCACCAACACGGACCTGGCCTTCGCCATATGCCACAGTATCGACCCGATACCGGTGAGACGCGTCCTGGACAGGTTTCCCCGCTCACATCACCGACAATCCATCATTAAAGTCCCATCACTGGTGGAACCGGTACCAGGGAAACCCGTCAAGCGATGGAACTTCCGAAAGGCCAACTGGGAGTCGTATGCTGAGGAGACTGAAAGAAGGTCAGCTGGCCTGCCAGACCCAGACACAGCCGACCTGGATGCGGCCTATGCAGCCTACTGCCAGGTCCTCCTGGGTGCAGCAAAGAAGTCCATCCCACGTGGCTATAACAGGAATTACATCCCGGGTTGGGACGAGGAATGCAGCCACCTTCTGTGTGACCACCAGAGGGCTAGCTCCAGAGAAGAGGTGGATGTGACTGCAGCAGCACTGCTCAAGAAGCTGGATATCACCCGCAGGGCCAGATGGACAGAGGTCGTTGAATTAATCGACTTCACCCATTCTAGTCGCAAGGCAAGGCAGACCATCAACCAGCTCACAGGCAGAAATACAACACCCCACAGCTGCCCAGTCACAGCAAACGCCATCGCATCCCAGCTCCTGAAGAACGGCCGCTTCCCGGATGCTGACAAAGCCTTTGCCCGACTGACATCGTGTGAGGTGTCTTGCATCTCGGGAGCGGCCAGTGTCGATTCCAACCTCTCGGGAGCATTCACAGCAGAGGAACTCAGTGAGGCCATGAGCAAGCTCAAGCCAGGCAAATCCCCTGGCCGTGACAACATCCACCCGGAGTTCATCATCCACCAGAGCACAACAACAACTGGCTGGCTCTGTGCTGCCAGAGATTAAAGCTCCCAAAGACTTGGCGTCATGCCTCTGTCATAGCTCTGCCGAAGCCAAATAAATCTGCAGAAGACCCCAAGTCATACAGACCAATCTCGTTGCTCTGTGTCCCATTTAAGATCTTGGAGAGGATGATCCATAGCCGCATCGAGCCAGTGGTGGACTCACAGCTCCCACGGGAACAAGCTGGTTTCCGTCGTGGAAGATCAACAGCAGACCAGGTAACACTACTCTGTCAGGACATCGAGGACAGCTTCCAGGACAATGAGAAAGCTGGAGTAGTGTACCTGGATCTGACTGCTGCATATGACACCGTGTGGCTCCGGGGACTCCACCTGAAGCTGCTGAGGACAATACCGGACCGCCACATGGTGAAGTTCATCATGGAGACTCTTTCCAACCGTCGCTTCATCCTCCAGACCAGCAGTGGCCAGTGCAGTAGGCTCAGAAGACTGAAGAACGGGGTACCGCAGGGGTCTGTTCTTTCGCCGATGCTGTTCAATGTTTACATCCACGACCTACCTGATACAGCATCCAGAAAGTATGGCTACGCAGACGATCTTGCCGTCATGCTGAGCCGACCAACGTGGAAGGCAATGGAAGAGGGTCTTAACGAAGACATGGGCACACTAGTAGCATACCTCCGAAGGTGGCGTCGACAGCTCAGCGTCGGAAAAACAGTCGCATCGGCATACCACCTTAGCACCAGAGAAGCCAGGAGGGAACTTGAGGTGCGCGTCGACAACAAATGTCTGGAGGTCCAGCAAGCCCCGAAGTATCTTGGAGTGTGTCTGGATTGGACATTATCCTTTAAAAAACACCTGGAAGAATTCAAGGCCAAGGTGACATCCAGGGTCGCGCTGATCCGCCGCCTCGCTGGAACAACCTGGAGAGCCTCCGCTAAGACGCTGCGAATATCCACTCAAGCCCTGGTCTGGAGCACAATAAACCCTTCACCATTGAATGAAATAGAAAAAGTAAAAAAATGAACCGTACAAAATCTAACATAATACATCTGTTGTAATATACTATGTATGCAACCTACCTTATTGGGTGAAATCAGATCAAAGTGTTCCCACACAGGGGAAGTCCTTCTCTTCTTTGCTGGCTCCAATCTAACGAGTTGCAAAAATATCGTACAACCAAAACTGGCAAACGATAGTGTTCTCCTCTCACAAGGTTCACACATCTTGATTTGAATCCCATGGGTTTTTATCTGTCAGAAGCACGCGCCAAGATCTGAAGCGCTTCCTGAAGCAGTCACGTGGTATCGACAGGCAGCGAGGCTACGTTTGTCATCAATGACGTCACTGGCCCAAAACGATACAAGCCTCGATACAGGCTTCACAAAAAGCTTCGGAGATTACTCGACACACGCTCCGAAGCCTCGGCGCAATACGTAACATCACTACTGATAAGTGGAGGGGAGCCTCCAAAAGGCTCCTAAGAGAAGGAGTCACAGGTCCATGCTAGCAGCCCTAGCCCCAGAAGCCATGCTTTGGGCTCCAGTACAGGCCCCAGCAGCCATGGTTCCAGCCCCAGTTCTGGCCCCAGCGGCCATGGTTCCGGCCCCAGTTCTGGCCCCAGCAGCCATGGTTCCAGCCCCAGTTCTGGCCCCAGAAGCCATGGTTCCGGCTCCAGTACAGGCCCAGCAGCCATGGTTCCAGCCCCAGTTCTGGCCCCAGCAGCCATGGTTCCAGCCTCACTCCTGGCCACAACAGCCATGGTTCCAGCCCCAGTCCTGGTCACAGCAGCCATGGTTTCGACTCCAGCCCCTCGTCTCCGGCCGACGTCAGCTCCCTGTGTCCTGTCGGCGTACCGGCCAACGCCAGCTCCCCGTGTCCTGTCGGCATTCCGGCCGACTCCAACCCCCCCGTGTTCTGTTGGCGAACCGACCGTCTCAAGTCTCCTCTCAAGTTCCTTCTCAAGTCCCCTCTCAAGCCACATCGCCAGCTCCCTCTCGAGTCCCCTCTCAAGTCACCTCTCGAGTCCCCTCTCAAGTCACCTCTCGAGTTCCCTCTCAAGCCTCCTTTCAAGTCACCTCTCGAGTACCCTCTCGAGTCCACTCTCAAGTAACCTCTCGAGTCCACTCTCAAGTCACCCCTCCAGCTCCCTCTCGAGTCACCTCTCGAGTTCCCTCTTGAGTCACCTCTCAAGTCTCCTCTCGAGTTCCCTCTCAAGCCTCCTTTCAAGTCACCTCTCGAGTCCACTCTCAAGTCACCTCTCGAGTCCACTCTCAAGTCACCTCTCGAGTACCCTCTCGAGTCCCCTCTCAAGCTTCCTTTCAAGTCACCTCTCGAGTTCCCTTTCGAGTGTCCTCTCGAGTTCCCTCTCGAGTCCCCTCTCACGTTACCCCTCCAGCTCCCTCTCAAGTCCCCTCTCAAGTTCCCTCTCGAGTTCCATCTCAAGTCCCTACTCAAGTGCCGCTGGAGGTTCCACTGGGGGTCCTGCCAACTCCTTGTCCTGTCCCGTTGGGGGTCCCGTCAACTACTCTTCTGCCAGGGGGTCCTGCCAACCCTATGTCCCGTGCCGTTGATTCTTCTGCCGGGGGTCCTGCCAACCCTGTGTCCTGTGCCGATGGAGGTTCCGCTGGGGGTCCTGCCAGCTCCATGTCCAGTCCCGTTGGAGGTCCCGCCGACTAGTCTCCTGCCGGGGGTCCTGCCAACCCTATGTCCTGTCCCGTTGGGGGTCCCGCCGACTACTCTCCCGGGGGTCCTGCCAATCCCTTGTCCTGTTCCGTTGGAGGCCCCGCCGTCACCTGTCTTGCCGGGGGTCCTGCCAACTCCTGGTCCTCTTCCGTGGGGTATCCTGCCGAAGCTTGTCCCACCGGTTCCTGTTCAGCCGACACCCGGTCCTGCGCGGCCTCCGGAGCTGTCTGGTCTTCGCCCTCGAGCCCGGCCCCCTGAGAGCCACAGTCTTCGCCCTCGAGCCTGGCCCCCTGACTCTTCCTGCCACGGTCCTCGCCCTCGGGCCCGGCCCCCTGACTCTTCATTCCGCTGCCTTCGCCCTCATGCTCAGCCTCCTGAGTTCGCCCGCTGTGGCCTTCGCCCCATCATGGACTCTGCCTTGCCCCCGGGCCATCCGCCCGAGTCCCCCTTCTCGGCTTCTGCCTTGCCCCCGGGCCGTCCGCCTGAGACCCCATCCTTGATCTCTGCCTTGCCCCCGGGCCGTCCGCCCGAGACCCCTTCCCGGGTCCGCCGCTGTGCCCCTGGGCTGTCAGCCCAAACCCGTCCTCCAAACCCCATCCACCCACCCTGTTGGCCTTAGTTTTGTGTACATATAAGTACATCAGGTTTCATAGAGCCAAACATTTCAAGTGCTACTCAACTGGCTATAGATAAGCCATTCCTTTAGTACAGGGGTGGCCAACCCGCGGCTCTCGAGCCGCATGCGGCTCTTTGCCTAGTTTCATGCGGCTCTTCAGTTCATATCGAATTGTATATGTGTGAGTTTGGGGGAGAGACACTGACTCCTGACTAGTGTTGCACGGTGTACCAATACTTGAAAGGTACCGCGATACCCTACCGTTAAAAACGTTACTATTCCTCTGTTTCATTAGTATCAGTACTTTAAGAATGACGGGGGGAAGTACTCCGGTGAGAAAGCGCCGTTTAAAAAGAGCCGTGTGTTCAGCGCTCTGCTTCCACTCCCTGCAGCCGTGCCTGCAGTCCCGCCCCTCTCAAGCACGCTCAAGTGCCTCCCATCTCTTGTGCACGCGCTAGCTGCCAGAGCATGTGAGAAAACGAGAAGCATGGCTGCAAGTGGGAGTGCAACTGCCGCTGCGCCTCGGCTTGTTGACAAAAAAGAGAAATTTGGAAGTATTTGAGCTCTATCTCTGACAGTGAGGGCAAGCCTACGGACACCACGAGGCCTGTCTTTAAGAAATGTATTAATTTTACTTAATACGAATTATTGTCATTTATTGTATTTATTGTTCTCATTGTTTAAAAGTTTGTGTTATGGTTCTGGTGTGAAATAAAGCACAATAATTACATTTAAGACTGTTTCCCTTTTTTTAAGAAAAGTATCGAAAAATAATCGGAATCGCAATTCTTGACTTGGTATCGAAACTAAAATGTTGGTATTGTGACAACACTAGCTACTCCTGACAGTTAAACCTGATATTTAGTAGGTCTGTTAAGTATTGAATGCTGATCATTCTGACGTAATTTTGCCGGTCAAAGTTGTTTGGGCTCGGATAAAATCGTTCCGTTACTTTCGTCCTGTGTTACTTTCGTCCTGGCTCTCCCTACCTGGGTATGTGTGGTGTCAGGTGTCAGTATGAGAGGATGACAGCGCGTCTAATTTTGATGTGGCCCAAGAGCCAATCACAATAATACCTGTGATGCAGTGAACCAATCACCTTTGAGGGGGGGAAAACCTATCGTTGATTAAACACTATCCAGTGTTTCCCCTACCATTGTCTTGGAGGGGCGCTGCGCCCCGCGAACGGAGTTATATATATTTAAACATTTTAAATATTATTATATATATTGCAAATAATCTATAACTACTGTCACTTTTCACATTGAACATGTGCTCTTTTATTAAATAAACTAAACGCTTTCATTTTAAGTTGTGAGTTTAGTGTGTTTGACCCTAAAAAACACTGATGCATTAATCAATAACAATAATCCACAGCTCCTCTCTCTGCTCCAGAGGATTTAAAAAATATATATCCCAATGCCACAAAAATGCATCAGTGACGTGGTTGAAATCTTTTCTCCAGAAAACAAAAAACTGAAACCAGCGGTATCAGTGACTGTGTGTTTGATGTGGCTCTTTGCAGTAAAATATAAAAAATGTGGCTCTTAACCTCTGACTGGTTGGCCACCCCTGCTTTAGTATATAAGTGCTCTGTTAGCAGTTATTTGTTAGTAATTCTATGGATGGAGGTCGGATCGTCTCCAAAATAAATAAATAAGTGGTCCGGAAAAGGTTAAAGACAAAATAAATACACATAGCCTTCCTCAGGCAGTGTGTTTGTACCGGAGACAGGAGACACCCCGTTGATGAGAAACTGTAAGAAATTATCGGGGAATCCCTCCGGAGTGAAGTCATGAGACTTGATCTGAATTATTTTTTTTGTATTTGGTGGTTTGTGTCCCAGCGTCTCCACTGCAGCCTGTGCATCTCAACATTAACACAACATATTCGAGGTGATTTTAAATAACATATCCGTATTTATTTATTTATCCAAGTTATGTTTTTGTGTGCACTTAAATCATTTTAAGATTGGCTTTAATCAATTTGTGAAAATGAATTCATATATGATAAATGAGAGGTAACATTTTATTTATGGTATTATTTCCACATATTTCTCTCCATTCTTCCTTCTGCCAACGGTGTCACAGTTTCTCGTCTTTCCCGTTGTTGTGCTTAGTGCGTACGCAAGGGTCAGAGTTTGCGTGGAGGACCGCACATTTTCTCGTGAAGTTAGTATTTTATATATCGCAAACATTGCGTAGAAACTGGAGTACGCCATTTTTTTGAGTGTATATCCCTTTATAAATGAGGCCCCTGATGTCAATGGGGAGCTCATTCCACCATTTTGGAGACAGGATAGCAAACCCACGTGTTTTTGCTGATGGGAATTTGGGTCCCCCTCGCAGCGAGGGTGCAGCGAGTCGTTTGGCTGATGCAGAGCGTAGTGTACGCGCTGGTGTGTACAGTTTAACCATGTCCTGGATGTAGGAAGGGCCAGATCCATTCGCAGCATGGTACGCAAGTACCAGTGTCTTGAAGTGGATTCTAGCAGTTACCGGAAGCCAGTGAAGTGAGCGGAGGAGCGGAGTGGTGTGGGAACATTTTGGAAGGTTGAAGACCAGACGAGCCGCTGTATTCTGGATGAGCTGCAGAGGTCGGATGGCACATGCAGGTAGACCAGCCAGGAGAGAGTTGCAGTAGTCTAGGCGTGAGATGACGAGAGCCTGGACCAGAACCTGCGTTGTTTTCTGGGTCAGCTGGGGACGTATCCTCCTGATATTGTAAAGCGTGTTGGACGATTGGACCGTGTCCATTGGACTTACAGCGACATCGTGTTTCATGGCGAGTGATCTGTCGCCATGGCAACAACATTTGATGACTCCCCATAATACGCTTAGATGCGTTGATGGCTCCATCGTTACCAAACCTGTGAAGTTTTGGGCCGTTTGGAGCATTTTCACTGAAGTTATGAGAAAACCGTGTTTCATGTGTGACGACCCCTCCACACCACGTGGGGTGCCGTCTGGTTGTGGGTGTGCTTTGTGGGTGTTCACAGGTTCATGGCTGATGAGTCGCACCTGTGGGAGGATACCTGCCTGATGAGCTGCACCTGGAAAGAAAAAGGATATAGGAGGAGCCCAGCCGTTACGTCGCTCGATCTCCTCTGGGCACTTTTCCTGTGCCAGCTTCTGGGACCTGTTGCTGGTTCCTTTGTTTGTTTGTTTGGAATAAATGAACATTATATCATACCCCTCGTCTTGCCTCCCCGCTTTATGTTGCAGCCCAGGAGCCGGGTTGTAATATATCGGGGCTCGTTGCTTTGGACCTGGGAAACGTGTGCGAACTGGATGTCCGTTGTGGGGACGGATTTCGCGCAGCTGCTGTTGTCATTGTGTGCAGCTGATTGGTTGGGAGTAGCGTTACGGGGGTGAGTGTTTTACTGGAGGGCTTCTCACGTGAGCAGCTGATCGGTGTTGCTGAACATTTCCGCTTCGATGTTGGGGATAAGAGGATGAAGGAAAACATAGGAGGGATTGTTAGAGCAAATCTGTTCGAGTTAGGTGTTTTCAAAGAGGGACAAATTACTGTTGATTCCGGCAGAGACAGTGTCAATGTGTCTGGCTCCCGTGATACAGACCTGACTTTTGAACAAAGAGAGAGACTGTTAATGTTACAGGTAGAAATGAAAAGGCTTGAGTTAGAGGAGCGGAGGTTGAGTTTACCTGCTGGGGCTGCAAGTCAGGCCTCTAATTTCCCTGGTGGAGCTACAACATTTGACGTTGCCGGTAATCTGCGGGTTGTGCCTCAGTTTAATGAACGAGATCCAGATACATTTTTCTCCTTGTTTGAGCGTGTTGCTGAGAGCAGAGAGTGGTCAGATGCTAATAGCACCTTATTGCTGCAGTGTGTGCTAACAGGTAGGGCCCAGGAAGCTTATTCTGCTTTAACGGTGGCGGACAGCAAAGTGTATCTGATGGTTAAAACTGCGGTGTTGAAGGCTTACGAGTTGGTCCCTGAGGCCTATCGACAGAGGTTTCGGTCCTGGGAGATGTCTGACAGGCAGACACATTTTGAGTTTGCCAGGGATTTGGTTACCTTTTTCGGTAGGTGGTGTACCTCCTTGAAAGTGGATACGTATGTCGCAGTATGTGAGTTGATGGTGTTGGAGCAATTTAAAAATTCCGTACTCAGCCACATTGCGGTTTACATCAGCGAGCATAAAGTGAAGACTGCTGCAGAGGCTGCTGCTCTGGCAGATGATTATGTGCTAACGCACAGGGGCAGTCGCGACTTCAGGATCCAGGATGAAGGGGGTATGTATTGAGCAGGGAGATGGGAAGAGAAAGCAAATCCGCACTGGGGTGAGCGTGAGATGCGAGGTCAGCCACAGGGTGATTCGGAAATCTGTCATTACGGCAGGGAGAGAGGGCACTGGAAGGCTGACTGTCCAAAAGCTAAGGCCAAAAGGGGGAACTGTGTAGGCCAGTTTAACTCTGCTGCTTGTGCTGTGTCTGTGGTGCCGTTACCTGTCATCTCTCCCTGTCAGCAGATTAATGAGCCATGCGGGTGGAAGGACCCAGTGTTTTCTGCATTTGTGTCAACCGGATACGTGTCATTGGTGGGAAGTGATATCAGCGTGCCGGTAAAGATTTTGAGAGACACTGCATCGTATGATTCTTACATTCTGAGCTCTGTGTTACCGTTTTCGGACTAATCTGGAACTGGGGATTTTGTCCGGATGAGAGGGATGGGAATGAACGTTGTGCCTGTTCCTCTGCATTCTGTTGTGCTTAACTCAGGTCTGGTGCAGGGTGAGGTCGCCATGGGCGTCCGTCCTGTAATGCCAATTGGTGGTGTGGATGTTATCCTGGGTAACGGCCTGGCTGGCAGCCGTGTGTGGGCTGAGGGTCCACCGCCTACCATGCAGTCATCTTCACCCACTGTGACTGTTAAGGCAGAGGAGAATGTGAAGTGCTCTCCTGCAGTGTTGGTGGCTTGTTCTGTGACCCGGGCTGTGAGCCGTGCACAGGAGGAATCTGAGCAGGGGGAAGAGGTCAGTGCGACAGATTCAATGGTTATCCCTGACTTGTTGTTGTCGGTATCCCGCAGTGAGTTGGTGATGGAGCAGAAAGCGGATGTCTCCCTCCGTCCGTTTTTTGAGGCGGTTCTCTCCACCGGGGATGGAAGTGGTGTCACCAGGGCTTGTCAGCTGCAAGGGGGATTGCTGGTCAGAAAGTGGTGGTCACGTGGGAAAAGCTTAGTTGGTGGGCCAGTGTATCAGATTGTGGTTCCTGTTCGGGAGGAGGTCCTCAGAAAAGTGCATGGGCAGTCGGGACATCTGGGTGTCCGTAAAACATGTGGTTACCTGTTGCGGTATTTCTTTTGGCCTGGTTTGAGGAGAGATGTGTCTCGGCATGTTGGGTCATGTCACGCATGTCGGACGGGTGGGGCAGTTCGGCAGCGACCTGGGGGTCAGGTCTTGGGTTTGTTGCCGGGGTCTAGGTTGCAGTTCCTGGAGGGACATTCCGGGTTCTTCCAGGTGCAGGGTCAAGGGACTAGCCAGAGTGGTCTTCTGTCCACGCCGGAATATCGGAGAAGAGCTCCTAGCTATTTGGGTACTAACGGTGTTCTTAGGGGAACTCCTTTCTTATGGGGGGGGGGGGGGGGGGTGTGACGACCCCTCCACACCACGTGGGGTGCCGTCTGGTTGTGGGTGTGCTTTGTGGGTGTTCACAGGTTCATGGCTGATGAGTCGCACCTGTGGGAGGATACCTGCCTGATGAGCTGCACCTGGAAAGAAAAAGGATATAGGAGGAGCCCAGCCGTTACGTCGCCCGATCTCCTCTGGGCACTTTTCCTGTGCCAGCTTCTGGGACCTGTTGCTGGTTCCTTTGTTTGTTTGTTTGTTTGGAATAAATGAACATTATATCATACCCCTCGTCTCGCCTCCCCGCTTTATGTTGCAGCCCAGGAGCCGGGTTGTAACACATGGCAAGGACAACAGTTGAAAATTAGCCTGCTGGC
Source organism: Harpagifer antarcticus (assembly GCA_902827135.1). Lineage (NCBI taxonomy): Eukaryota > Metazoa > Chordata > Actinopteri > Perciformes > Harpagiferidae > Harpagifer > Harpagifer antarcticus. Next base: position 307,848 of record CADEHL010000031.1, read on the forward strand.
TAATACTGGCTCATTTACAGCAATGTGGATTAATGTGCAGTGTCCTTTAAATAAATAAACTATAAAAAACGATGGCGAGCATTGTGTTACCATGGCAACGGCATTTGAAGAAATCTCAAAACTGTCCCTTAAATGTCTTCACGGCTGGACTGTTCGCACACGTGTGAAGTTTGAGCACTTTTTGAACATTTTCATAGGAGTTAATGTAAAGTGACATCGTCTTTTATGGCGAGGGATGCGTTTCCATGGAAACGGCATATGATGACACCCCATAATTGACGTAGAGCTGTTGAGGGCAGGACCATTAACCATGATCTGAAGTCTGCTGCTCTGAGCATGTCAGTTGGAGTTATGACATCATCGTGTTCCATGACACAGGTGTATATATTTGAGCTAACAAGGTGTCCAGAGATCAGAGGTTTCCATTGTTCTGAATGAGAGATCAATCAATCAATGTTTATTTATATAGCCCAATATCACAAATGTTACATTTGTCTCAGTGGACTTCACAGTTTGTACAAAATATCAGTATGACAATACGACACCCTATGTCCTTAGACCCTCACATCGTACAAGGAAAAACTTCAGAAGAAAACCCACAGTTTAAAGGGAAACATGGGAGAAACCTCAGGGAGAGCAACAGAGGAGGGATCCCTCTCCCAGGACGGACAGACGTGCAATAGATGCTGTGTGTAAATTGAAAAGATAATACATTTGCAACATAGGTAGTCCAAATATTTGGAAATGCATGTGTGTATAATAGGAAGATGAATCCACGAGGATATCCATCCAGGACCTATGATCCAGGACCACAGCCACGACTCAAGATCCAGGGCTCGCGATGCAGGACACAGGACCGCAGGATCATCCATCACTCCAGATCCCAGCATATATAGACACCAAAAAGAAAGAAATTTGGGATAAGCTGGGTTAATCGGAACATGGGAGTATACAGGTATAGACAGAGAGAAGGAAGAAGTAAGATGTCCCCCGACAAACTAAGCCTATATCAGCAAAACTAGGGGCTGAATCTAATCAGCCCTAACTATAAGCTTTATCAAAAAGGAAGCTGGAAGCTGATTCCATAAATGTGGAGCTTGATAAGAAAAGGCTCTGGCTCCCATTGTACTTTTAGAGACTCGAGGAACAACCAACAACCCTGCATTCTTGGAACGCAATGCCCTAGTAGGACAGTAGGGTATAATGAGTTCTTTAAGGTAAGATGGCGCCTGCCCATTTAGGGCTTTGTAGGCGAGAAGAAGAATTTTAAATTCTATCCTCTGTTCTATAGGGAGCCAGTGTAAGGCAACCAGAACAGAAGTAATGTGGTCCCTTTTCCTAACTCTGGTTAGTACACGAGCTGCAGCATTTTGAATCAGCTGAAGTGACTTGACTGACTTCTTAGTACACCCTGATAATAAAGAGTTACAATAATCCAGCCTTGAAGTAACAAATGCATGGACTAGTTTCTCTGCATCGTTTTGAGGCAAGATATGCCTGATTTTTGCAATGGTACGTAGATGGAAGTAGGCGGTCCTTGAAATTGATTTTATGTGGCTGTTAAAGGATAAATCCTGATCAAATATAACACCAAGATTCCTTACAGTTTCACTGGAGGCCAAATTAATGCCATCCATAGTTAGTATATCTTTAGATAATTTGTTTCGTAGATTCTTCGGGCCAAGTACAATAACTTCAGTTTTGGTCGTGTTTAACATCAACAAGTTTAAGGTCATCCACGTTTTTAAGTCCTTGAGGCAGTCTTGAATTGTATTTAGATGATTAATTTCATCAGGTTTGATTGATAAATATAGTTGAGTATCATCCGCATAACAATGAAAATGTACAGAATGATTCCTTATAATATTTCCTAACGGAAGCATATATAATGTGAACAAAATAGGTCCGAGCACTGAGCCCTGTGGCACTCCATGGCTAACTTTGGTTTGCGTGGAAGATTCATCATTGACACGTACAAACTGAGAGCGTTCAGATAGGTAGGACCTAAACCAGCCTAAAGCAGTTCCCTGTATGCCAAGTGCTCTAGTCTTTGCAATAGGATATCATGATCGATAGTATCAAATGCAGCACTGAGATCGAGCAAAACAAGAATAGAGACAAGTCCCTTGTCAGAGGCTATTAGAATGTCATTTGTGACTTTAACCAGAGCTGTCTCTGTGCTATGATGTGTTCTAAAGCCAGACTGAAAATCTTCAAATAAATCATTGTTTTTTAAGTAATCACACAACTGTTTTGCGACTGCTTTCTCAATAATTTTTGAGAGGAACGGAAGATTAGAAATTGGTCTATAATTTGCTAAAACTTCTGGATCGAGGTTGTGCTTTTTAAGAAGCGGTTTTATCACTGCTACTTTGAATGATTGTGGAACATAGCCTGATAATAAAGACATATTCATAATATGTAATAAAGAAGTGCTAATTAATGGAAACACTTCCTTCAACAGCTTAGTTGGAATCGGGTCTAACATACACGTTGATGGTTTAGAAGAGAGAATCATTGAATTTAATTGTTCAAGGTTTATGGCTGAAAAGCATTCTAGTTTACTATCTAGTGTAATATTAGAACTTACGTTTCCGGGAGTTGATAACACTATACTGGTCAAAGGCTAATCAATGTTGTTTTATTTTCTTCTTTTTCAAAGGAGCAACAGAGTCTAATTTTATTCGCAGCGCATCTGTAGCACTATCAACAACATGATCAATTTGGGGTGGTGGACATTTTGAATAAGTTTCCTCCCCTACATGCAGACATGCTATCGAGTTAAGTATTGGTGGAATCTCTTCCTTAAATTTGGCTATAGCACTAACAGATAGGTTTCTGCTACAGGAGCTTTTGACTAATGCTTTGTAGTCTAGTAACAGTACTTCAAAAGTTACTAAGAAATGGTCGGATAAAGCAGGATTATGCGGTTCGACTAATAGTTGCTCAATTTCAATACCATAAGTCAGAACAAGGTCGAGAGTGTGATTATAGCAGTGGGTTGGTTTATTTACACTCCGATAAAAACCAACGGAATATAATATAGAGTTAAATGCAACAGTAAGGCTATTTTTATCATCGTCAACATGAATATTAAAGTCACCTACGATAATTACTTTATCTGTTTTAAGAACCAAAGTTGATAAAAACTCAGAGAATTCTGATAAGAATTCTGAATAAGGACCTGGTGCACGGTACACTGTAACAAATAAGATTGGCTGCAAAGTTTTCCAGGTCGGATGCGTAAGACTAAAAACGAGATTCTCAAAGGAGGTATAATTTAATTTTGGTTTAGTATTGATAAGTAAACTTGAGTCAAAGGTTGCTGCAACTCCACCTCCTCGGCCCACGCCTCGGGCAATATGAGTATTGATATGGCTGGGTGGAGTGGCCTCATTTATGCTGACATATTCTTCATGTCTCAACCAAGTTTCAGTGAGACAGCATATATCAATATTATAATCTGATATTAAATCATTTACCAATATTGCTTTAGATGCTAGAGATCTTATGTTTAAGAGACCACATTTAATATTCCTGTTTTGTTGCACTGTAGTAGTTGTTACATTTACTTTTATTAGGTTATTATGTATGACACCTCTATTAGGTTTTACCTTAAATTGTCCTTGGGCAGACACACACACCGCTAATATTGGGTATTTTATTGGGTTCGGGATTCCTATGGATGACTGCCTAGGAGAGAGCGCAGAGAAGCGTGTAAAACTGCGACTCCGCCTCCTGGTCTCAACTCCAGTTTGTCATGGATAAACCTCTTACATGTGAACGTTTTGTTGAAGAACCGTAACAGATATTGGTGATATTTCAAAGTGTGAAGCATCTCAAGGTACTTGAGTATCTGAAATGTGCTTTTTGTGTACTTTCGGGTCAATAATGTGGCCTTTTTGGCAGATTAACTAAAGCTGTGCAGCTGCTGCTGTGAGGAAATATCAGCCTGAAATTACAATGGGCTTTGATGGAGACATGTTGAAAGTGTTTGTCACTTCATGCCCTCAAGTGGCATTTTGTTTAATTATTTTTGCTTAATTATTGGTCATTTTTCAAGCTACGAGATGTTTTCCACGTTTGTCATGAAAACGTATGTCTCAGGAATGTAGGGTTTGGGAATTATGGCAGTTTTAAAAAAAAATATGAAGGCACATTTCAAACTGTCCTCCACTCTAAATCTGACATCATGCACTCTGCCTTAACGAGCTGCGCAATGTTAAAGTTAAAAATGTGATGAATTATGAGCAATATCTCGGGAATTATGAAAGTTATGAATGACAAAAGTGATAGCCATTAATTCCCGACTGAGCTGAACGTTTTGATGTTTGAACGGAGTTTCTGCGATGTGGAATGTGGGAGAAGAAGAGGGCCAAAATAACAGCTGGAATAATATAAGAATGTTGTGCGTAGAAGAACAGATAGTTGGAATGCTGTTAACCGCATTCCCACTAAAATATCAACATATACATGTGCATTCACACATATTTATTACATAATAATATTAAGCTCACACATATAGGCAGGTTCATTATAACTTGATTTTAACTTTCGTGGGATTTTTGTGGGGATTTGCTAAACTATACATTTTTGGAAAGGGTATTATATAAGGATTCAGAAAATCCATGTTTCCATTTGCCCAGATGTCTATATGGCGGCCATAATGGAATTTCCAAAATGGCCGCCGTAAAATGTAGGTTTTGTAATATCTCGGCTTCTAAATAAGCTGGAACATTGATTTGAACATCTAAACCTACATTTTCAGGGTCAATTAATCCAATGGTGGTAGTTACAAAGGTACATTTTACAACATTAACCCTTTGATGCATGACTCGGTCGAAAATGACCTGTGAAAAGTTTTTTCAAGTATATAAAAACAAATTGATTTGATTATTTTTCATCAAATACTCTATAATAGACCATTATTTTCTATAGATAAATATAAAATATCTATAAATTCAATTCAGGCAAAAAAAAGAAAAAATCTTATACGAGGCCACAGTTTTTCGTCTTCTATGGCAACGGCCCTGTTCTTCAGACTTCTGATATTCTTCTGATATTTGTTGTGGACCACACATAGCCTACTATATGAGAAGTGTCATCTCAAGGTTATTTTACACAGTTTGCCATCAGCAAGGGGATCTCAGAATCCTATCAGCTGACACATCTAGGATGGGTTGTTGCATCTGCATTATCCAGAATGAAAGCAGGAGAAACTTCCAGCAATATTCCAGGCTGGGCAGGATACAACTCACTGTTGTCTCATCATCATGCAAGCAAATCAGCTGAGAAAGTTGGCAGTTGGGGAAGATCACCCCACAGCAGGGGTAGACTGGCCATCTGTAGAATCTGGAGAACCACAGAACGGCCGGTCGTCAAGGGCCGTTGACGGCCGGCACTTTAAAAAAAAAAAGGTTTAACGTCATAATTTAAATTGCGCCGACGGCCGACAGAGGGCGACAGCGGCCGCTAATGCAGTTGTGTGGTTCTTATGTCAAATAATCACACATGAAGAAGAAAAAAGACCGGCCACACGAAGAGAAGGGATTAGACGCCGCGGCAGAAAGGGTGAATGAAAAAACATGGATAAAAATCAAAGAAAAAGGTGGGCCGAGAAGGCAAGAGAAAAAAAGGTGAAGTCACTCGCAGGTGAAGCATATAAATGTCGCAAATTGACTGACCTTTTTGGCAGCAGCGCTGCTACAAGCACTATCAGCAGCAGCTTAGAACAAGTGCAAGATGATGAAGAGGATGATGAAGGCGCGAGTTCAGATATACAGCCAGCCTCCTGCGTTCATGATGAGGGACAGAGTTGAGCTGCTGGAAGAACCAGCTCAACTGGCACGTATACAAGTGCAGGGCAAGAGCAAGAGGTGGGTGAGAATTATCCCTTGAACTCGGTGGAGGCCAAGGGAAGCCAGGCTTCCCCTGTTTTTTTGGATTGTAGTTATAATTTTAATAAATAAATAAAAACACTTCGTTTAGTTTCGGTAATTATTCTGCCGGCCCGTTTCTCCCCCATTCTCATTGAGTATTTTACAAAGAGTGAAAAAGCGCCCCTCTAGATGTTATGGTGAAACAGTAGATTGCACTCTCTGTTGCGAGAGGAGGCCAGCCAAAATTGAGGAATTGACCAATCAGATGAGGCTCACGTCATGCCTCACAATCCAATCAAATCGCATCAACTTCAGTTCGTACTGTAACTGTCATCACTGCCCTTAAAAAGTAGCAAGCAACTGAAGCAAGTGCAATTATGGAGGGTGGAGATTTGGAGTATTTCATCAAAAATAATTTTACTAAACTTCCGCTACAGCAGCAACTAAAAATGAAATCTGATGGCAGGCCAATGATCAAACTGGAGCTGTGTACAGAGAGGAAAAAAAGGAGCGAATCGGATGTAAAACCTTAAATAATAAACAGCGGATTTCTAACATTTGACATTTCATGTGGCCGGACTGGGTCAGTTTCCAGGGCTGAATGTTAGTCCCAGTCCGCCCCTGCCCCACAGTCATTACCTTTGACATGACCCTCTATGAGAAGGTGGTGCAGCTCCTAGATGCCAGACCTGACCTGCAACAGATGGTTGTTCCCAGACTGGGTGAGCTGCATGTCATCATGGCTGCCCTCCGAGCTCTTGGTGCCTCCATGGAGATCTCGGGTATAGATGATGCCTGGATGGAAGCAGATGTTTATGGTCCTGCCACAACAAGGCAAATCCTGAAATGCACACACTACAAGCGAGCTCTCCATGCCCACATCTACTCGTATGTAGCACTCTATGAAATGGCTCTGGAGGAGTTCTTCAAGGACAACCCACAACTGAAATATGTGTGCCTGAAGGCAACCGAGGGAGTAGAAGCTGCCTGCTCGGAGGGGAAAGACATCAAAGCTGAATCTGTGAAGCAAGTCTACAGGACCCTCCTGGAAGCCACTGCTAAAGTCATCACAGCATTCCAAGAATGGGAGGAACAAAAATCCCAGCATGCGATGTTCAAGGTCATGATGAGCTATCGGGTGGAAACAATCCTGTTCTTCGTAGCAGCAACTCGGAATGCTGACCTTGAACTCCATCTGCAGGCTGGAGAAGCACTGAGCAAGCTGTTCTTTGCCATGGATCACATAAAGTACAAGAGACTCTGGCCAAGATAGATCGCAGACATGTATGACTTGTGGATCAATCACCCTTAGACCTGGGAGGAACTACACGCAAGTAATATATCTGTCACCAAGAGTGTCATTCCCTTTGTGTCCGTTGGGGCTGACCATGCATGAGAACATCTGAACAAGCTGATGAACATTCGCTCTGCGATTATTGGCATCTCTAACAATGCCAATGCCAGACAGAGATGTTTCATGGTCACACCAGAACTTTCACGTCTGTCGAAAGAGTTCAAGAGTCAATTTGACATGGAAGCTGACAGAACCACAGAGCACCATGAGCTTGGGCCAAGTGCAGTCAAGAGGGTACATGGTACAATCGACAAGCTCAAGGCAGCCATACTCAGTCATGGAAACCCCTTTACCACTGAAGGTGACAAGCTGTACAATGTAATCACACTTGCCTACATCCCAGATGAGTATGTACCATAGATATTGAATGCTGATGTCACTGGCCAGAAGTTGTATGAAGACTACATGTCAGAGCGGACCAATGGAGATGTCAGCCTCTGGGCCCCTGTGAAGAAAGTGAACAATAAGATGTTCCTGTCTGGGAACAAGAAGATTACAGTGAAACTCAGAGACAATACTGTGGATCTGAAGGACACCAATGACCTGTTTGCAAGGCTGATGGTACTTGCCAGGTCACACCGAGACGTCAACCAGAAAGAGGCCATAGGAAACTATGAATGTACTCTAACGCCAAGGGCACTGTTAGCTTCTAATGGAACAATCCTGCCATGCCAAGTCCAAGTTAATCAATCTCCTTGAGATGCTAACAAGAGAAGATGTGCGCCATGAAGACCATCAGCTGCCTCAAGCTGGAAGTACTACCCACCAAGATGCAATGGATACAGGATTCACAGACACCACATCTACTGATCAGCCAAGTCGAAAGATAGCACTGGTGGACGGCATGGTGCTTGTGCAGAGGCTGAGCAAAAAACCGGCCACTGTAGTGACAGTCAAGGATCTGAGTGGCTGCTTCAATGACAGACTGATGTCACTAACAAGAGATTATGATATCATATGTGTGTTCGACACATACAGGACAGATTCTCTGAAGAGTGCAACCAGAGATAAACAAAGACAAGGAAAAGCTATCCAGTACCAAGTCAGAGATGACACCAACATCAAACACATCCCACTGAGCAGGTTCCTCTCTCATGACCAGACGAAGCCCGATCTGACTGACTATCTTGCAGCCAAAATTCTAGAATACAACAGGGGATCCTCCAAGCTGATCATCACGTCAGCTTCTGGGAACACTAGGAGCAACAAATACCTGCTCTTTGAAGAAAATAACCACGAAGAAGCAGACACGCTGCTGATCCACCAGGCTGTGCTGGCATCACACCGAAACCCAGCTGATGCACAGTTGATGTTCTTCTCACCAGATACAGACATTCTAGTGCTAGTCACAGCAAACTATGATCTCTTGCTGAAGAACACATCGGTTTTGATAGCCTCTGGTGTTGTGCATATTGAACCACTGTGGCGAGCTCTAGGTAAAGAAAGAGCGAAGGCATTGCCAGCTTTCCATGCATTCACTGGGGCCGACAACACAGGCAGGTTCTCCCGTATACACAAGGCAACCTGGCTGCAGATCTATTTAAAAGCAGATGAAGATATTATCAATGCACTGCACATGCTTTTGGATGAAGCAGAAGTGACGGAAGGAATGCTGTCCACACTGGCTTCCTTTGTATGTGCAGCCTACTCAAGGGTATCAACATAAAGACAATACGTGAACTACGATGGTATCTCTTCTGCAAACACAGGGCAGAGAGTGACAAGCTCCCTCCAACACTTGGATCTCTGAAGCAGCATATCTTGAGGGTCCATGTCCAAACCAGGGTATGGTCACAGGCAGCCATTGCTCTGCGGGATCCACAGCCAGACCCCCTGCACAATGGGTACTTCAGTGACTCGGATGGCATGAAACCAACAACCACAGAGGTCCTCCCAGGCCCAAAGGCCGTCATTGAGATGGTCCAATGCAGATGTAAATCTAACTGTTCTTCTGGAAGATGTTCTTGCCGAGCTAATGACTTAGCCTGTACTGATATGTGTCAGTGCAGTAGCCAGTGCCAGAACGACGATGATTCCCATGCCGTGATGGATGTAAGTGATGGTGATGCATAGATGTGTATACATTTAGATGTCTAATGAAGAAGGTTGCTTCTTTTCTGTGGTCACAAAATGTGCATGTCATGATGATACTGAAGTTCACAATTTTAAACTCAGTTTAATCATCCATCCATCCATCCATCTTCTTCCGCTTATCCGTGGTCGGGTCGCGTGGGTAGCAGTTCCAGCAGAGAGCCCCAAACTTCCTTTTCCCTGGCGACATCAACCAGCTCTGACTGGGGGATCCCAAGGCGCTCCCAGGCCAGCAAAGAGATATAATCCCTCCACCTGGTCCTAGGTCTACCCCTTGGTCTCTTCCCAGCTGGACGTGCCTGGAACACCTCCGTAGGGAGGCGCCCAGGTGGCATCCTAACTAGGTGCCCGAACCACCTCAACTGGCTCCTTTCGACGCGAAGGAGGAGCGGCTCAACTCCGAGTCCCTCCCGAATGACCGAACTTCTCACCTTATCCCTTTATGCCCCCTTTCCACAGGTTGGAGACCTTTGGGCAACCATTGAGCGACCAAAAATTGGCAAGATCTCTCAGCAGTCTCCAAGAACCTGGAAAAAGTTGTCTCTGTGGAAACGCTCTGGAGACCCCTGGGTGCTCATTGAGGGATCGAAATTGACATTTTCAGCAAATTTCATGAAGATCTACGGAGACGTCTGAGAGACCTTGGTGATCGCTGAGAGACCGACAGAGACTACTGAGAGTTCCTTGAGCGCTCATTGTGCGACAGAAGGTGCTCTCTGAGAGACCAACTGAGTTCCCTGAGAGACCAGCTGCGACCACTAGAAATCCCTGAGATACCAACTGCGACCAACTGAAAGACCATTGAAAAATCCTCGGGCGACCTGTGTGATCTTGGGAGACCATGTGTGCAAGGGTATAAAAATGAGCTGATGCTGGTGCTTCTGCCTCATTCTCTGACCTCCTGAAATGAACAACGAAGCTTTGATACATGCTGCCCTCCTCCTGGGTCACCAATCACTTCTACAGAATCAGATGGCCATTGCTCTCGTCAAGGGAAGGATGAACAAGCGCAGAAGAGAGAGAAAAAGGTGGTGGGTCCGCCCCTGGCTGAGACAAGAAAGAAGGTTACAGTTTGGTGACTACAGTCAGTTGATGAGAGAACTAAGGCTAGAAGATGAGGGGAGCTTCTTCAACTACCTGCGCATGGAGCCAGCCATGTTCGACGAGCTGACGGTAGGATCTCTCTGAGGACCAGGACCATTGGCAGAACCAGGACCACTCCCAGGAGCAGTGGCAGCCTGAGCGGCATATCTCTGGCGTCCTCGGCTCTTCTTTCCCTTTGTCGTGTTTTTGAGGGGAGGCATGGTAGCGTCGTGTCTCCTAGAATGGAATACTGTCGAGGGGTTTACACCCGTTTTTATATGGCCCACTAGCATGCTCAAGCGCAGCTATTCGCCAAAAACGTTGCGTGTGTTGAGAGATTGCTGAGAGATCATTGAAAGACCGATGAGACCGTTGGGCGCTCGTCGAGAGATCGCTGAGCGTCCATTGAAAGATCGCTTCCCTCGGAGACTGCTGAGAGACTGTTTTGGGCAGGTTCAAAACTTCATGGAGACCACGGAGACCATAGAGACCGCTGAAAGATCATTGAGAAACCATGCAAGACCTTAGAGATCATTGAGAGCTCACTGAAAGACTGTTGAGAGATCTCTCACTTTTGGGGGGGAATTTGATGGTCTCTCAACGGTCTCGGCTCTGTGGAAAGGGGGTATCAGCAGTCTCCGAGGGAAGCGATCTTTCAATGGACGCTCAGCGATCTCTCGACGAGCGCCCAACGGTCTCATCGGTCTTTCAATGATCTCTCAGCAATCTCTCAACACACGCAACGTTTTTGGCGAATAGCTGCGCTTGAGCATGCTAGTGGGCCATATAAAAACGGGTGTACACGATACGAATACTGGAGAGTAGGGTACCTGTCACCTGTAGCTAAGTACCTTAGGGTCACAGCCAACTTTAGTCCTGGGTTCAGACTTTCTCTCCAGTTGGTATCAGTTTTAGTTATTCGAGGGCCAACCCTTTGCAAGAGCTCGTCGAACATGGCTGGCTCCATGCGCAGGTAGTTGAAGAAGCTCCCCTCATCTTCTAGCCTTAGTTCTCTCATCAACTGACTGTAGTCACCAAACTGTAACCTTCTTTCTTGTCTCAGCCAGGGGCGGACCCACCACCTTTTTCTCTCTCTTCTGCGCTTGTTCATCCTTCCCTTGACGAGAGCAATAGCCATCTGATTCTGTAGAAGTGATTGGTGACCCAGGAGGAGGGCAGCATGTATCAAAGCTTCGTTGTTCATTTCAGGAGGTCAGAGAATGAGGCAGAAGCACCAGCATCAGCTCATTTTTATACCCTTGCACACATGGTCTCCCAAGATCACACAGGTCGCCCGAGGATTTTTCAATGGTCTTTCAGTTGGTCGCAGTTGGTATCTCAGGGATTTCTAGTGGTCGCAGCTGGTCTCTCAGGGAACTCAGTTGGTCTCTCAGAGAGCACCTTCTGTCGCACAATGAGCGCTCAAGGAACTCTCAGTAGTCTCTGTCGGTCTCTCAGCGATCACCAAGGTCTCTCAGACGTCTCCGTAGATCTTCATGAAATTTGCTGAAAATGTCAATTTCGATCCCTCAATGAGCACCCAGGGGTCTCCAGAGCGTTTCCACAGAGACAACTTTTTCCAGGTTCTTGGAGACTGCTGAGAGATCTTGCCAATTTTTGGTCGCTCAATGGTTGCCCAAAGGTCTCCAACCTGTGGAAAGGGGGCATGAGAGACTGTTTTGGGCAGGTTCAAAACTTCATGGAGACCACGGAGACCATAGAGACCGCTGAAAGATCATTGAGAAACCATGCAAGACCTTAGAGATCATTGAGAGCTCACTGAAAGACTGTTGAGAGATCTCTCACTTTTGGGGGGGGAATTTGATGGTCTCTCAACGGTCTCGGCTCTGTGGAAAGGGGGTATAAGGGAGACACCAGCCACCCTGCGGAGAAAACCCATCTCGGCCGCTTGTATCCGCGATCTCGTTCTTTCGGTCATGACCCATCCTTCATGACCATAGGTGAGGGTAGGAACGAAAATGGCCCGGTAGACAGAGAGCTTTGCCTTCTGGCTCAGCTCCCTTTTCGTCACAACGGTGCGGTAAAGCGACTGCAGTACCGCTCCCGCTGCTCCGATTCTCCGGCCCATCTCACGCTCCATTGTTCCCTCACTCGAGAACAAAACCCCGAGATACTTGAACTCCTTCACTTGGGGTAAGGACTCATTCCCTACTTGGAGTGGACAATCCATCGGTTTCCTGTTTAATCAGTTAATGTCAATTATTTATTAAGTCCTCAATAAAAGTTATGTTAACATGCAATTTAGTGAGTTCTACCTAATTATTGTTGGCACCATTGGATTCCTTGATCTGAAAATGTGGGTTTAGCAGTTCAAATCAATGTTCTAGCTTATTTAGAAGTCAAGATATTACAAAACCTACATTTTACTGTGGTCATTTTGGAAATTCCAATATTGCCACCATATAAACACCTGGGCAAATGGAAACATGGATTTTCTGAATCCTTATACAATATCCTTTCCAAAAATGTATAGTATTGCAAATCCCCACAAAAATCACACACAAGTATATAGTGAACCTGACTAATACACTTACACTTCCTTAGACTTCCTTCCCAGATTGAAAGAAGCACAGTTAACCAACCCAACCCAAATATTTAATATAACATGGTGTCACAATATCTGACCAAAATAAACCCACATGAGATGAGGAGTCATGGTTTCTATCAAATAATAAAATTAATTGCTAAAAACATTGTGTTGTTTCTTTGCTAATGAAAGGTTTTTGTGAGGTGATAACTGGCGGCTGACCAGCAATAGTAACCTTATTGAATTCAGAGTAGAATAAGTGACAACCCTCGCTGTGGAAATTATGCACAGTCATGCACATTCTTACGCTTAGCCCCCGATGCCACCATCTCCCAACAGTCCCTTCCCGCCGCCACTAACATCAACATGCGATTCATCATACCATATTTGTGTGTAAGCCAGAATGATTTATCAAGGAGCGGAATTGGGGGAAGGTGTTGGTGGGGAATCCTGTTCTCCCGTCAAATAAGACAGTTTGGATAGTAGCCTCAAGCTTCAGGCCACGACTCTCTATGTAGCTGTAATAATGGTGGAATTAAATCAAAGTCATATGACATAGTATGGGTTCATGTAGGGAAAAGGTCAAGTTGGGTCTTCAAATTCCGGAATCTTAGCCAGGAAACCAGTGCTATATGAAACCAAAAGTCAGCTTTGTCTACGTTTAAGTTAAGTACGTTACTGTTGTGTAGGTCACAAACTCAAGCCCAAATCACAATAATTTATTTTACTTAACTAAATAGTTTTGTTGCCTAAACCTAACCAATATTTTTCGCTGTGACCACAACGTTTATTTTGGAAAGACAAGAACCTCCAGGTCTGAAAACGGAAGCCAATGCCAAAGTGATTAAAACTTAAATTGTCTTAACTGGCCATCGGGGAGAATCCTCTGCAAAACTAAGTCTGATTTAATAATATCTATAAGAAATTGACACAACTTTTCATATGATTTGTTACCTAAGTTAATGTTGTAAACATGACTATTTGGTCTCAATTGTAAGTGTTGAGGTTTTTTTATAAGGATTTTGATTTTGTAGATTATGATCCCATTAACAGTAAAATAGACGGTAAATATTTTGTGCATGGCTACCTCAGAATTGCTACCAATGTAGAGACATAGCATTTTCATAGAAATCCCATTCATGGAAGTTAATTGTAACCTTTGTTACAGTTATGGTAGGGCGTCATAGTTAACAGTGTAGGAGCGCCAACCTTGATGCCATATTTAACAAAATGTGAGAAATGTTTGGGTGGAAAAACACTGAAACTCTTCCTTAGGTAGTAAACTGAGTATCTTTTGCATAATGCACTTTATCTTCAGTTCTCAGATATAAAAGGGAGATATTGCTGGGAGTAAACGCATCTCTCTGACTAGATCTGTCCTGTGCAAGGACAGGAGAAACCTCCGATGCAATTCCTCCTGGGAGTGGACTGACAGTGCAGCAAGCACATCAAAGATGACTATAAATAGATTTTAACAATGACTCCAACTGATATAAGGTCCTGTGGTGAAACTTGCTAAAAAATGGCATGGCTTTATGAAAATAAACTGAAAGATGATCTAATGTTATTGCTTAGAATTGCATGTTACATACAATGGCAGATAAAACGAAGTTTAAAGTCCCATTATTATTAATTGCAATATGCTGAGCTGATTGATGAAATACAATTTATTTTGCATTACAATCCATTTTGCTTTATTCATTATAGCCAGATTTAGTTCAATTTAAATGTCTGTCAATTGAACATTTTTAATGATTACTATTTAATTGTTTTAATTTCAAATATGCTGCTGTGCATATGTTCATATATGATTGCTATATAATTACAATTCTTTAAAATTAAAATCATTTCAGTTTCTCATATTGTCAAAACAGACGCAATAATAGAGGCAGACATATAATCCCAGCAGGAGCACAATATAATTTATATTGCAGTTAATTTCCTTAAATATGAATAACTAAAGTATAATTGCATGTTTTGTTTGTCTGTCAGCCTGTTAGCCATTCAAAATGTTCTTATATAGAGCTTGTACAGAGTCATTGATTCACTCTCTCAACAACAACAGAGTTGGGCTCAAAGGCAAACTGTGGGACTTCATTAGCTCGCTCCGGAGGCCTATCACTCACAAGACTTAGGGTTTTCTGACAGCTTGATCACAGTTTACATGTGTTTTTTCCTCTCTCTCTTATTTTTCATTTTCCTTTCCAATCATTACATCCAAAGGGCAGGTTTTTTTCTTCCCCCCCAAATTGTCACTGTGAAGTGTACTTATGAAATCACAGGCCCATGGTGTGATTACCGCCAGACTAGTCACCTGGAGGGAGGTGAGAGACCACAGCAGCTTGTCAGTCAGCCCTGGGAGAAGAGCAGAGGAGCGAAGAATGGCAAGGAAAAAGGAATAAGTGCTATCGGGGGAGGGGTGCACCATGACATTTACATGGGTGTTTTACATGAACCGACAGATCTGTCTTGATGCATTTGAGATCCTTGACCCCACACAAACATACCGACAGTAGGTCTGTGATTTACCTCAATTCAGGTGAGATTCATATCCATGCGTCATGCTTTTATGTTCTGTGGATATCTTTCAGAAGTCTTACGACTGTGCCGACATCCCAAGGGCGATAGATGTTTGAAGGGGACAAAATGCAATGCAACAGTAGGCAAACGCATCCTTGCAAAGAGAAGGAGATGTTTTACGGTCAGAACATCTAAGGGTTTGGTTAGATGCAAGGATTTCTCGTAGAATGTAAGTAATCTCATTGGATGCAACAAGAGCTTCTCAAGGCTGTGCACATTACATTTCACACAACACAAAATGTCAGTTGGTAAACAAGTAAAGACCTGGACCCTGTTGAACAAAAGGTGGTACCACTGTCCAATGTGGTTTTCTCTGAGGAGAAAGCAGTCGGCAATGATTGATGCCAGCCCCTACCAGCTATTCATAATTGATTTTCCAAATTTGATTCAGTTCACAGGTGTGACACATGTGTGCTTTTCATGTGGGCTTCTTAAAAATGCTACAAAACGTCTTTTTGTTTTGTTAAACCACCTGCTCCCTGATTCAAAGGATATCAAACCTAAATAGGCTAAAATGATGTTCTTACATCTTAATGCAAGTTGCTATCCAAATGTTTGATTTCCTATTCAGTTGTTATGTTCTCTGGAATAACATTTAATGAATACATTCTAAAATAGGAAAATGTTGGAACAGGATATTTATGGCAAAGATGTCACAGATAAAATGAATGTATTTCCATGTTTTATCATGCATTATCAAGTTTCTGAGATTTCCGAGATTTACTTTGTAAGATAATGCTCACTCTCACTAATGCTTATCTATGAATTCAACAATACATACAACAACATGTAACAGTAACAATGGAAAATAAATAGCATAACATTATATAAAATATTTTTAAAATAAAATCGGGACATTTATAAAATAAGTGACTTGAGACAAGACTTCATTGAAAGGCTTACATGTCTCAGAAGGTGATAATATTAGACCTAATAATGACCTTTAGATATCTGGGAAATCAAAATTATTTAATACAGCAAATCCAACTCTGGCGAAAAATATTTTTACATTACAATCCCAAGAAACAAACACAATTAACAATGAATTTATCCTATTTATCTGTACTGGTGCTTACATTTTCATGCTCAAGAGCTTGTTCTCTATCCGTCTCAACATTTCGGTGTCAGTGGCCACCTGCTCGTGAACCAGATATAAAGGCACACACCCACATCTTAACCGGCAACTTGATCAACACCACCTGCCATCCGCCCTCACAAGAAGCAACTCTTCATGACGAACTGCATCAATACACAGCAAATACCACTGACTTCTTATAATGGAAGCACTTGCGTTGCTGTAAGAGTCCTGCCCTGCTGCGGGATTGCATCAATGCATCTTTTTAGAGAGAGAAATCAGTCCCATGGGGGCCCACAAGTGACACAAGTGTCAAACTACGCACTTAGAATGAGTAATGGAGGACCGGTACCATAAATGCCTCCACTGACCTTAGGGTATTCATACACAACATGCATAGCAAGGTAGGGGAACAACATGCCAGAATTAATTGCTCCGAGGCAGACATTAATTTGTTGTGTGGGTCAGTGAAAACAGGAGAAAATATGAAATAAGTACCAGATGATAAATACCAAACTAGGAGTAGTGGGTGTGTTCAGGTTGGGAGGGAGCTAAAGCTGCCGGTCGAGGGTAGATGTTAGAAATGGGGAAAAAAAGTGAGAAAATTCTAATTTGTGGTAAGGCTGTCAGTGGGTGACACCTCCAGGCTTGGTTGCTGGCTTGCTCTCATTGTGACAAGGTCACGTTCTGTTGCCTGGAAGTCCTGAAGATATATTCCCCCCCCCCATTTTTTTTTCTCAGGCTACGCCGGACAGATGAAGCAGCTTATATAAATCCTGTGTAGGGTCCTTTGTTTCTGCTCAAATACAGCTTTCTTTGAGCTGTCACGGGGGAACAGATTGATTGTGCATTATCTTTGATTCTCTGTCTCTCTTGTCATTTTGAATTCAGAGATCAGAACCGCTATGGTACACAACAATGACAGTGATCTGCTTCAACCTATCAAAAGCTTCAAAAGCCATCCCTGAAGAGGCCTGGTGCCACACACACACTCTGTCATCCAGTTGACCCAGTTCTCCTACGCTCCGGTGGCAAACACAAGGAGGGCATTATTCATTCTGATACAAAAATCCTTTGTTGATCGATGGAGCCATCAACGGTCAAGTTCACTGGTGCGACCTCTGCTCCCGCTGTCTATAATGTTGCCGGTTTGTTCTGTGCTAATTGGCACTTTTCAGTTAATAAATCACCCAAAGAAAAAAGAGATCTCCAAGTAGCCCCATTCTCTGAGGTTTACTGTAGCTAGCTGCATTCAGAATGACCTGAACCTTCTCATTAGAGAGGACATACGGTAGTCTCCTTCAGATATCTGTGCTGAGTTAACTGCTCGAATGTAGTCATTGGTAAAGGAAATTTAAGGGTTCTGGGCCACTCAAGCAGCAGCAGGATATATTTCATTGTCAGATTCCATGCCACTTCCTGTTGTCACCTGATGTCACCCGATTCAGTGATCACAAAAAGAAAATGGATGCGATTACCTGATGCATAGCAATGAAAACAAATCACTGCCCAAGAGGAGGGAGAAAATAAAGGGGCTAAGTCATTGTTGTGCCGGTGCGACGCACCAACATAACTCATTAAATCAACATCATTGACATGCTCTCAGACCGTGTATGTAAATGAAGAGTGCCTCTGAAATGAACGGCAAGTGAAAGCCTTTAGAGCCAATAAGCCGATGCATGAGTGACCCCATTTTTTACTATGACACTGGAGCATCATTTCAAACTCTTAATGGAAAAGAACATCAATGCCGTAAGAAAAAGCCTGACACCATCATAAAACTATAATAACTTACTTTAATAAAAATTAAATTCCATGGAGGTCCTCGGCTAGGCAAATGATCATTTTATTCGAGCTGCAGTTTGTCTTTTAATTACCATTTCCCTAGAATGACTTGAGACAATTTGCCTGGAGGGGACCTCTGAGTGTTGGAGTGGGATAAGCATTATTTCATTAGTTGAGATAATATTTCTTTAGTCATTGAAATTTATGGAGGCCACGTCTCAACACAGCAGGAAGGAATTAGAGTGGGCAGCAGCTCTCGCGTGGTCGTGGAGGGGGGCGGTGGTTGTGACACGTTCCTTTTCATAGTAAATAATAAGCTCATTAAATTGGCTGAATTTTTTTAAAAAGCTATTATCTGCCCCTTTTCACTTTAATTAGCCAACTGTCTCCGAGACCTGCACGCGCAGCTCGCACAAGATTTACTTTTGTGTCAGACGACAACAGAAACTTGAGTGAGATAATCCAGCATGATGGCAATGCCTGTGGTTTGACAGGTGGAATAAACCAGGGGGATTATTCATCCTGGAGAAAATGTTTAGAGGCCGGGAGATTAGATTGTTTGTGCCTGTGATAAACATGTTTCCAGTAAGATTTGATGCTAATGTGTTTGTCATTACGACATAATTAGAGATTGAACTGAGGAAAAGTGACGCCGTGATTGCATTCAACTTTGATTTCCCCTGAGAAAAAGAAAAGGGAATTTAAATAAGTAAAGGATTTGTGGAGAAAGCAAGGATTTGTCACAGAGAAATATCACGCAGCTCGTGCTAATACCTCAATCAAATGATACAATAGCAAACAAAGAGTCATGTTAAACATCCTGTACAGTAATGTGTGAGAGGCCTGAGAGAGAGAGAAAAGAAAAAGACCACCGGGCTATTACTTTTATGAATGTCTCAGTCTTTCAGCTGTGAGCTGAATGTAATTAAGTTGGGCTTAATACTTTTCATGTGGTAATTTGCCCAGTTGGAGAAAAAAGTAGCCAGTGCTGATTTGTCGTTCTGCTTCTCACCAGGGACCAGGAACAGTCCTCCTAATGAGAGCCCCGCAGGGCAATCAAGTTTAAATCATAAATGATTAAATTCATATTAACAATTGGAGGAGCTGATGCCAAGAATCTGCAGGTATAGTTCAGTATAGAACAGGCCGGTGAGCCCAAATGCATAGAATACTGCAGTATAAGTAAAAGCATTTTATATTGGGTTATCAGTCGATGGAAACGCATTACTAAAACAATGTGTGTTGTATAAAGATTTTTCAAGGAACAAGAAATGCTTTGTTTGTCAAAATTGGTAAAATAAGTCCAAACCTATTTGTTTCTATCAAAAAGAGAATGTTATTTCCTCTCCTCCTCAAATGTGTTTTGAAGAGCAAGGAGAAAAGGTGATAACAGCTGACAAAATGCATTCCGACAACTATCAGTTAAAAATAAATACAGTTAGGAAAGTTAGACCAAAAATGCTGTCAATACTGGTAAAGTCAACTATTCCTGTTGTTATGCTTTAGAACGGTCCATATCCAACTTGATGTTTTCAAAATATTTTGACCAGTAATTGCCACAACGGTATATTTTTTTATATAGCACAGTAAAGGCACTTGAAAGGTATCGATAATAGAAAGGAGAAATGTAGGCCTAGTTTTACAATGAAAACAAAGAAGAGCTTACTGGGGACAAAAGAAAAAGCAATGACTAACAACAAAAGGAAACTTGTTTATGTCTTTGTTCTGTTGATAGTGAAATGACCTGAAATGCATGGCACAACTATACTCTGTCAGCAGTCTGTTGCTACAGCAGCACTGTTACTATGACGCCAACATCTTCATCCAAAAGGGGACATGAGATGACTGCTGACATGTCCTCAATAATAACAGAAGGATTTTGACTGTGTGTTTTTAATATTGCTCCTGCTACACATCCCTTATAGTGTACACTAATTACACATTCTAACTATAGTCTTGGTGGAAAGTAAACATCTGTTATTTGAAACATAAAGGCACTGGAATTCGACATATAGAGCTTGACCTTCTATTGAATATAATGTCGTTTTGTTGATATAGTACATGTATGATTATTTCAAGAGATTAGAGAGTTGCATCCTTTCCACTGAAAAAAATGGGTCGAACATTGTTAGTTGCCAATTAAAAGCACCTACATAAGGTTACATTTTATTCACAATATCATATATGGAATTGTTACCAAGGGTCTCTGTTAAAGAAATGATGGGTTTTATACGTGTTTACAGATGCTCCAAATGAACATGCTAACTAAGCAGTTTCCTTTTGTGGTTATTTTGGTATATGAAGATAAGAAGAAGATGATTACAAGTTATACATTAAACTAAGGTGAAAATGAATTTGTTTAATCGCAATCCATCCAATCGTTGTTAAGCTATTTAACTGGAAACTAAGATAAGATAAAAGAGTTCTTTATTGAGCATAAATTGGGAAATGTTTGCATTGCAGCATCATAAAAAACAAAAGGCATGAGAATAAATTAAAGAGTAGAAATAAACAATACTACAATTTAAACATCTTAAATTAGAATTAAAACAGCATTAAAAAGTAGAAAATATACAGTAGACTGTGAAGATAAAAGAAGTATAAACTCTGACAATAACACTTTGCTACAAATAGCAACGTCATGGTATTGCTAGAAAATAAAGTTGCTGGATCATCCAAGAATTATTTTTCCATGGTTATACCAAATGATGTACAAATCCATATTGTATGGCTTGTTCAAAATATTGACCTGTTGGTAACACTAGAGGAGAGTCAAGTGATCACCAACAGTTATCAACTTACCGACCAAGCAACAACATTGCCTTTGTTAGAACCATTACACTAACGTCTCATTATTTGAAATGTATTAGTTTACACAAATTCTAGCTGAATCCCCACACAACTTTACGCATAGTTCCAGCTGCTGTAGTCCATATAATGAAGACATTCAATAACGTAGAGCCAACAGGAGGAAATTATTCAAATGGTTACCTGGGAGGAAAGACAATGGAATTAACTAAAAGTCTTTAATTACACTTGGTGGACATTAATCATGCGGAGAGACGAGGTTCATTTCCCGCTCATCTTAATCTTCATCATGTAGGGGGTACTTAAGAGGACACCTGACTGGGCCCAGATGCATGCTGTGCATCACATTTAGACAGTGCTGTCCCCTCCCCAATGCCCCAGAGAAAGGTAGAAACTATGTCCCAGAATGCACCTGTCTCTATGGAAATGCAGTCCAATGGGGTTGTTTTTCTGCTCAATGCACCTATAGCATTTTTTTTTAACCAGAATCAAAGGTCATCAATATTTTTACATTGGTCTGATATATAACAACTCAGTGACGGATTTATCCTGAATTCCAAAATTGATATGCTGGTAAGTTTTTTTAATTTGATTGCATCTTTTCAATCCTGCATATTGACACATTGTATTGACTTTCCTCCCATCTTGGCTCAGTATTTTCTGTTTGAAAATGTATTCGGAGCATATTTATGTTCTGCTTCTGACTACAAACTGACAATGAGGAACTATAGGAAAGCTCTCTTTTTAAAAATATATATTTTATAGGGAGCATTTACAGTCAAAGTAATCCTGTTTTTGCTGAATCAATATCATTTGGTTTGAAAGGCTCCATGTTGTTTCCCTTAATCTCTCAGCAGTAAATCATGTATCTGAAGTGTATCTCAGGACCAGGTTAGTAAATGCAGCAAGTTTATTTTTAAACAAAACATCTGATGATATTTTGCAATGTGTTTTAATATTGCATTGAATTTAAAAAAGAATGTGCAACCTTATTAAAAGGTTTTCATATTAAAGAGAAAAAACATGTTCCAAGATATCATTATATCTCTAGTCAATATCAAACAAAAAAGCAATACTGTATATATTAAAGACAAGATAAATAACAAACATAATTCAAGTCGTACCGCGCTGTTTTTTGTCATTTTTTCTCAGCGTTCTTCATTGTACATTAACACTGAATGATAGATCGATATAGAGAAACAACACAAATCAAACATATTTCATTAGACTATGAAAGAAGTAAATTCAGAACGTAATTTCTTTTCTTTTAATCAGTTTTGCTCTGGAGGACAAATTAACTGTGAGACCTGTTAATTACATGTTAGAAGTCTACAATTAAAGCTTTGTAAGGGTAGTTGTTATTGCACGACTATCGTATCAAAGTGTATCATATCACATGTATAGCTTACTGGTATGTGTTGTATATCCAGTTAAGGTTCAGTAGCTCTTTATAAAGCCATTTACTATACGCCAAGGATAATGTATAACACCCATAAAGGAAAGGTTTTTAATTATGAGACCAAAAGGATGCATTTAGTTTAATTGACTATTCCCTAATTGTTGTGAAAAACTGTTATATAACGTTCCCCCATTCAGAAAAAATTGCCTCCCTAATCAGAAGTGACACTCAGGCATAAGCTGGGGGTTTCTCTATGATCTAGCATCTAATTCTGTTACCTGGCATGGCGCTCAGATAAATAATCTTCATTGGCGAGAGCGAACACCACAGATGACTCTTTTTTAAATTCATTTTTACAGCAAATGATACATTACATGAGCAAATATGCAGATTATTGAAGTTGCTGTCCCTCAAAATGCAATTTCTCACTTATCATTTACACAGTGGGAAGGTTAATGCTCACAAGGTATAACTGCTTAACTGGTTAAGTTCAGCAGTGTGAGTGATGGTAGTGGAAAGCCAAGACAGAAAGAACACAGCAGATGTGCTTGAAGCACAGGGACCCATTTTAGATTGGATTCTTCTTGTTCTTCTCCAGTCAGTCACATTTACTTTGTGCCTTTGTCACTTAAGTCTAATTGAAGCTCAAAAGCGGGCGGGAAGAGATTGAATTGCAGATTGAATTGCATCCCAAGGTCATTTGAGCATCAGAGAGATATACAACAGCAATAGAATGGCTGCCTATGGCACTGTAGGCTCTAACTCTGCTCTCAAAAGCAATTACAAAATCCACTAATGCAATTTCAATAATTTTTCTGTGTATTTGGCTGTTTTATTGTCCATGTGTTATTCAAATGCTATGATGATTATATTTGTCAAAGCTTTGTTACAGTGCATGGTGAATCATGATATGACATTCTATAATTGATGACAGAAATATGTTTTTGGTCCTCAAAGACCTTCACAAAAACTCAATATGGGTTATCACATAAAAAAAACAATGGTGGTTTTAAATCCACTATAACGGCCCGTCCACACGGCGGTGTGCGTTGAAGCTTCAACGCTTCTGCACATTCACTTCGCTTCAAAAGTAGAGCAATGTTCTACTTTTGAAGCTTCGACAGAAGCCGCGTGCTTGTCTGTCCGGAGCGGGAGATTCATGTGATTGGTTGTTGGTCGAGCTTCAGACACGACCACCGGCAAGCTTCAACGCACACCGCCGTGTGGACGTACCGTAAGCCTGGACCTCCCCCTAGCATTCATAAATGCTGCAAATATTAAGGTACATTTTGAATCCAACATTAATCCCCAAAGAGGGGCCATTTTTAATTACTCATAGGCATTTTTAAAGGTTCACACAAAATCATTATTATCATGTTTGTTTTGATATGCCTTTTGCCTAGTGGAACCAAATCTATGGCATGGGGTCTTAAAGGGGCCCTAATCTGTTCATGTTAAGCTTTCATTATTGTATTTTATGCCTCTACTGTTCAAAAGGTGGATACGTATTCTGGATATAAATTATAGATGTAGATAACCCAATTTGTGTTATCTGAGACTGAAGGGGATGTTGCGTTGTTTGTGTTGCTTTCGTTGCAGTTTTATATATATATCTTATAATGTAATTTAGGTGAACTTCCTTTTTCATTTGTATGCTTTATTTTGAAGGCAAGTTAACGCGGCTGACAGGAAGTGGTTGTAGCTTTTAGAAACAACGTGACGGAGAAAGTAATATAGAGAGGCGAAGTCCCTCCCCTTCCGAGAGCCTCCATGGGACCCCGGAAGCGGGAAAATATACATTGAAGTCAATGGAGAGAGAAAGGTTATCTTTTGATCCCGTCTGAATTGTGCCACGAATGACACATATGATGTTTGTCAATTTAAAAGAACATTTTGAAAGTCAAAAAAATAAAAATGTGTCGTAAAACTGTGAAGTTACACATTTGTTTGTGTGAAACCGCTCAGTGAACTACAGGTCTCTGGTCTCGCACAATACGCGTCACCATCACAAAGACGGCCGTCACGTTAGCAAATTTCACCTGTTTCTTTCAGAATGAGGAAAGTATAAAACGAGGTGAACATCACTCCAAGTCTGGGCATGTTGAGAGCTGTATATACACGAAAGGGGAGTTCGTCGGTTCTGTAAGAGCAGCGGGACCGGCTTTACAAGGTTTCGGTGAGTAATATGAGTGCAATGTGTAACGTTAATGTCAGCTAGCTAACATTAGCTAACAAGGTACACTAACGTGTTTTGTTTTAGTAACTAGTTTTCTCCTTAAGAACTTCGTGGTCTCTGTGGATGCTGTGGATAACATTAGTGTTCACAAGAACAAGGTACACTCCCGTGTCTTGTTTTAGTTGCTCTTCAGATTGAAGCGGACAGTTTTATATCGACTATACTGTCTGTGTAATCTCCTTTTACATCTCGTTGTGTCATTTGAGTTTATTTGCTGTGTGTAGATTCAAGGATTTTGGTTATCTCGGCACAGCTGTGTGTGACTCCCTCTGGTGCACTGGTATGTGTTCCTAATGTAGAGAGCATTGATTCATTAATAAACTACACACCGAGTCTAGATCCTGACCAAATCCTTTTTTATTGTTGATCAAATGTTTTTCAAAAATGTATACACATTTAGAAAAATACAATGTACAATCACAACTAATACAACAATCAGACAAGAGGACAAAACTATGGAAAAATAAACCCTCCCCCCCCCCCCCCCCAGATGCGGACCATCCTTGTATTATTGCTCATTCAATCTATTATAGCATGCTAATAAATGGTACTTACTTTATTTTTACAGATCTGCATGGGAGAGGATGGCGCGATGCAGAGCGCTGTCTGTGATTGTGCACGGGGGATGTACAAATGCAGCCACGCTGCAGCATTGGCAATATTTGCCAAGTGGCAGATCAGCTCCACAGATGTTGAGTGCTAGTGGAGGAAGCCTGGCACTTCCAAAGTAGTCCAGCCGGTGTCTCAACTTTACCAACAGCGAGAGGAGACATACAACCCACTGGCCAGAGACATCGCTAACTGTCAACTGGGGGGTTGTAAACGAGGCCGAAGGGGTGAAGGCCTTTGTGCAGGCCTATCAAGTGACAGTGTTCGAAACTGGTCTCTTTGTGAGTGAGTCGGTGTTTTGGGAGCATCACCCGATGGACTTGTGCAGCCATCTGCCCTGCTGGAGGTGAAGTGTCCACACAGCCAGAGGAACATGACCATCGTGGAGGCAGTCCAGTTACCATCCTTCTGTCTCCGTGAGGAGGGTGGGTCTTATATTCTCAAGGAGAATCACCCATACTGGCACCAGGTCCAAGGGCAGCTGCACATCACAGACCGGAGTCTCTGCTACTTTGTTGTGTGGACCACGAAAGAGGCGATCATCATCCCCATCCCCAAAGACCCTGCATGGCATGGAAATCTCCTCCTCCAGCATATGCTCCCTGTGTTGGCCAGTAGAGAGGAGGACATTTAAATAAACATACTCTTAACACCCTCGGACTCTGCGTTGTGTTTCCTATGTGTGATGGGGTGTGATGCCGAGGGGAGGAAAACAGGACACAGCAGATTGTGGTGGAGATGCTGAGCAGTTATTTAATTGTTGCATGTAATTATTATTATACTGCGTGCTTCTTAGTTATTCCATCTTTTGGTGTAACATGGATCTGTATGTAACTCTATATTTACCTGTCATCTACCACACTTCCTTCTACATCATACACCATCATTATACATGATGGTGTATATAAGATATATATATTTGTATACATATCTGTAAATTGTATAATTTTATTTAAACGTCTTTTTGATCTCTCTGTCTATAAACACAAACTGAGTAAGATTGACAATAAAGTTGACTTTGAAAAATATATATATTCTTTATGAAAATAGTTGCCTGTTGGAGAAATGAATCCAAATGAAACGTTGGACTGAACTACAACTACGCCTTTAAATCTCTACGGACTGTTTTTCAGTGGGATGGCAAGTTCCTATCTTTAAACATTTATTAGTTTTTTCTCAGAACAGATTTGATTTTCTGAAGTTAATTTAACTTTGCCGACCATGTAAGGTCATTATTAAAAGGTACAATCAATTTGTTTAGGGTTGACTAAAATAATGAAAAACATTCATTTGGATAATTTACTGACAGAATAAGAAACTCGATGATGCTCTACTCACCTGTTCCCTTTTTATAAAGTGAAACAGTTGAAACGATAGATTTTAGTAAACTTAAAAACAACCTTCTCCAAAAGCTATCAAGGAATATACCGAATACTTGTTTTAGAACTTTATTACATATTTTTATATAAATAGTTTGAATGATCCATAATTGACAGAAGCGTGTGTTTACACTGACCTGTTACTCATATATTAATGTCTTTGTAACTTCAGTAAACCACTACCTCACTCATTTCTCTCATTCATCACGGTTCAGTAAACTAAGTGATACATTAACCAGTTTAATCATTATAATAACGTAGCATTGCAACTCTTTGAAACTGTAGGTGGCTCTTAAAAGAGCCGTTGTGTTTGGGTGTGCTGGTCTCAGGTCAGTCTCTAAGCCCTCTCTCAGCTGGATGTCCTTGGGCATGATGGTGACCCTCTTTGCTTGGTTCATCTTACTGGGGGGAGCTACATGGATGTCGGTGCAGTCCACAGTCATTTTGCAGTTGAAGGCAGAATGATTTTATGATTGACTCAGAATGAAGCACAACTTCATGTGATACAATACATTGACTTTATTTGTAATTGTGTAAAAACATATAAGCATTGATTAGCAAGCAGGACCTGCAGGAACAGAGCACGGTGATGGATGGAGCTGGGAAGAGAGAAGAAGAAAACAGATCAACTTTATTATCAGATATTAAAAATTCAATTTTCAAAACAAGTTGCAGCTCCTACAGTTTTCTAGTGTGTAAAGATGACTTCACATGACCTATGCAAAATATCACACTCAATACATGTGTGTCTCTGGGGGGTGCATTGTGCCTTTGATGTATATAAATAATATACCATAACCAAATACTATTACGTACAGTGGAAATCAGGTTGCCAGAGCAGGTCAGTCCAGTGTGCATGTTCCTCAGGGTCTCAGCAGTTACAGGTGACGTGAAGAAAATAAAAGAGAAAAAGGTCAGTAACAACACTTTAAAGTAACAACACTTTATATTATATTATAATAATTATCTCTCAGTAATCACTCAACTACTGTCTTTCCAACAAACAGATTGACTCATCCTCATTGTCATCATAATGAAACACGTCCAGAAGAATGTCGTGCAGAGCTGCCTGCCTGCCTTTCTTCGACTCTCCCTGAACTGCCTGATCTTTTAATGTTCAATGTTAACCATTTGTGCAGATAGCATTAAGTAGAAAAGATCACGATGCTAATGTGGCGTTAGCCTACCTCCCGCCCCCTTAGCACCTGGTGGAGGGGGCGATAGGCTACTCTTCAAATGTTTCACAAAATACTTACCATCATGACTACCCTTACTGTTTAACATGTTGGTTTACTTCATGTTAAGGCTAATACAAATGACAACGCTAAGTAATGTGATGCTAACTAACGTGCTCGCTACTAGCTAGGTAGCTAACTTGACTATGGTTCATGCAAAACATGTGTATTACCTGATATGTTTGGTCCAGCGACTCCTGGTCCTTTCATCAGACGGGAAGCGATAGAACGAGCAAGTGGTATGATCACTTTGTGATTACAACCTGGTTCAAAGCACACAGGCATCTTGTGAAAGTGAATTTATTGGAGCAATCTCTTATATTTATTGGAGGGAATAAACCAGTTTCTTCTTCTTCTTCTTTGCTTTAATTGCGAGTCGCTACCAGTCTTGGAGCATTATGGCCTATGACATCACTTACGCGACCCAGAATGGGATTTGGGATTTGTAGTCTTTGTAGTCGCGTATTTTTCATAGTCTTATATTTCAGCAGTTTTACGACAAAATGTGACTTTTTTTACATGGAAATGATTGTTTAAGATTGACAAACATCATATGTGTAGTTCGTGGCACAATTCAAACGGGATCAAAAGATACGTTTTCTCTCTCCATTGAATTCAATGTATTATTTTTCGCTTCCGGGGTCCCATGGGCCGGAAGTAGATGGGCGTGACTTCGCCTCTCTATAGCGCCATATAGACTGAGAGTTACGTCATCTCCGTTCACTCCAATGGACCACTTTTTTTACAGCAATGGCGGATCGTGAAGCCTCTCAATCGTTCCCCGGAAGTTAGCGCCAAGGCTAGCAGAGCTGTAGAGTTGCAGCATAATAGACCGTTCGTGACGGACTTTTAAAGGTAAGAAGAAGTTTAAAGATTTATATTGCGGATATTATTAGTACATCTGATTCAAATTAACATGTGTAGGATGTTAGTGGATTATCCCTAAATTAGTAGATTTAGTTAAGCTAGGATACCGAAGCAAGTTAGCAACACACAACAACTGTTGAACAGCCTTTTAATTAATTGTAAATTCCGTTCTCTTAATGTAATTTCGTCCAACATTGTTGAATTAGAGAAGAGGGGCTTCTAAACGGGATTGTATGCGGGGGTGGAGGGAGTTAAATATTACATAAATATATAACTTTGGTGCGTGTAAGAGTGAGTGTTTTTAGCAGAGCCATATTGTGTCCTTGTGATTATGTTGATTATTACCTGTCTGTATAATGTTGCAGCTCAGCTGATTTTGGATTGATGGCAAAGGGAGAGGGACTTAAGTGAGAGTGAACACACAAGGTAAGTTTAATACTACTGTTTTATATAAGTAAACACCTTATCTCCCCAAGGCAATTTCCCATCCAATAGGTGTGCTATATAGGTGTGTATAACCCTTTCTCCTGTCTGTTACTCCCTCTTTCAGCACAAGAACCAGAGGGGGATTCAATGGAGCCTGAATACCTGCACTGAGACCCTCACCCTGTACCCTGAACCTCAACTCTGTCTTTTTCAAGCCTTTCCCTGTTTTTTTGTATTAAACAAAACATTAAGCTTTCCCAATGGTGTGGTTTTCGTTTTGTGAAAAAGTGCAAATGCAGTGTTTGTATATAATTACATCACATATGTTTTTGCTGTTGGTCGTGAAATTGCTCCTGCTGAAAACATTTTTCCTCCGCTCTGTGTCAGTGGGGAAGCTGTACATTCGTACTCCTTTCTCGGAGCGATTTGAGCATCCCCAGGCAGCACAGCAAACCATGACAACAAGGAGGAAAGGCCACAGACAAACTGCATGATATGCTATTCAATGTTTATTGAATTCCATGTATTTGCAATGGATGTTCCTAAAACAACACATTTAACATCATCCTCATCATCATGCTGCAGCTGCTGCTAGTCCTTTGATAGTCACCTGTCGGTCTCCTGTCCTTTCTGAAAGCCATAAAGATGACATTAGTCATTTAGATAACTTGTGTCCTCAATTACCATGGGATTACTGAAACTACCATGAATTTAAGAAAATGGTAGAAATTAATCTAATCTGAATTTTAAAGCATTACTTTAGATCCCCTCCCTCTAAATATATCAATAAACATTAGAAAGTGATGCTCCTGACTACCATACAAGTTTAAGAAGATAATATTGGTTTTAAAGAATTCAAAGCAATAAATAAACAGCAACAGGCTCTTTAACCAAGGCACCGTTAGCCTAACATGTAAACTAGTTGTTCACACTAATCCTAATATTATCACTTAATATTAGCAAATTCTATTTTATTTTTAACATATTGATGTAAATACATACACATATCGATTTGTTGTATAAATATTGCAAATCAAAACCTTTATTCACTAATAATTACCAAAAATCGTAGTTCTGTCTGCTGTTATCAATGCATTCACATTGCCCACCATGAACTTCGGGGAACGATCCTCGTCTACATGAACCACGTGACGATAACCGTTTTTGGACTTCCGTTGTCATAACTCTTCTATGGCGCTGCTTCTATGTAACGGCGGAGAAAGAGAAGAATGGACTGTATGTTTAAATGTAAGCACCCTCCGAAGAGGCTCAAGCTCTTACGTTGGGTCTAGAGTTACAAATAAATTCTAATTCATCAGTAAAGTAAAGTCTACGACCATGATTCGGAAGGAAATGCTACAATAGATATGTGCATTGCTCATCTACATAATGAAATCAAAGACACATTTAAGAAGGAGTTTTCCTGGTTATTGGAATAATGGAGCTTATCTTATCTTGGCAAGTTTGTAATTATGTTAAAGTTAAAAACAAACAAAAAGGTTGGTCCTGTAACATAAAAAATGCAGGTAATACCCAAATTGCCCACTTTTATTTTAAATTCCCTTTCTCCTTGAAATTAACTTTATATAATTGTGATTTGCGAGTTAATACGTTTTGAAAAAAGATAAATGTTGTAACAAATGCATCCCCAAAGTTGCACATTTTGATTCTAAAGATCTCGGCAAAAAGTGCACTGACCACGTACTCCTGTATCCTCTAGTTGGGAAATCTTAAATTCAGCGTGTGTTGAAGCTTGCCGGTGGGCGTGTCTGGAGCGCGACCAACAACCAATCACATTCATCTCCCACCCCGGACACACAAGCACGCGGTTTGATTGGCTAGAGCTTGTAATGGCATATGATTTGATTGGCTGGCGCTTCCGTCGAAGCTTGACAAGTTTAACTTTTCTCAACTTTCGAAGCGAGCAACGGAGGCAAAGCGACGCGATGGAACCACAATGCAGTTCGGCAAAGCCTGACGTCACCCCATTCAAAGTGAATGG
Organism: Harpagifer antarcticus; assembly: GCA_902827135.1. NCBI lineage: Eukaryota > Metazoa > Chordata > Actinopteri > Perciformes > Harpagiferidae > Harpagifer > Harpagifer antarcticus. The sequence continues at coordinate 339,204 of CADEHL010000031.1, forward strand.
GAAGCTGCATAAAGTTAGAATTTTTACTTTTTAGTTATTTCACATATATTGTGTCTCTTGTGTGAAATAACTGTATTAATGTGTTTTTGTTCTGTGCTTTTCTTATTTATTCATTTATTTATGAAACCCACATTTCCGAAATATTATAACGTCAACTTGTTGTGCAAACACTGGCAGAATTAGGTTTAACAGACACACACACACACACACACCATGAACACTGTAAGTTCCAATATGACAAACTGTACTACAGACTGTCCTTACTGTGACATTTGGAAAAATAAAAGGTTCCGTGTATTGTCAAACAATCTCACCTTTAAATCGCTTCATCATAATTAGATTTTAGTCTATTAGGCTTACTTCAATTTATTTCAAACACATAAGCCCTCATTTATGGAAGTAATTTCACTTTATGAATATTCAGTTTAGGATATAACCCAGAACGACCTCAGATCTCCAACAAAGCAAAAAACTACACTGCACTGACACACATTTATATTCCCACCATTACATGTAGAGTTTGCTAATCTACCTCAGCTGCCAGCAAGGTGTGCAAATAATTTGCATCATGCTGCTTTTTACATGATGTCAAAACATGGTCTGTGTTCTTGGTGTCTTTTGGATTTTAATGATTTGGAAGACCCTAAGTACATACTGAGCTGAAAAGCCTGTAGGTGTGTGCAATAACAAAAACAAGGATACATTCTCACATGAAGAAAAATCCACCCCAACCTGGAAACTGATTCCTGCAAGGTTGAGGTTCGACTTAGCGATATACAGCATGGCACAATTCCCCACCATCACTAATGAGCAATAACAGTGGCTTCTCTCATCGCCTTTAAAAGCAGCAGGCAGGTGCTAATGAGCTGGGGGAGAGGACGCGGCTGAGGAGGAAACAGCTTCTGGGAGGCACAAATATACAGTACCCTGATTGCTTTCAAGGGCAGATGATGCTCATTTTTATGCTTTATTTACAGTCAAAAGGGACACTGGAATTCCTGTCTGGGACTAATGATGTGCAAGTTTACTCGAGAATACAATAATAAAAGCTATTTGGCTGAAAGGTCCCAAACAAATAACTTAATCCTGTCCTTGCTAGTGCCAGTTTCAACGAGTACAGAAGAATCAGCCACTCTGGACAGCGCTTTGCGTACAACTAGTGCACCAGGTAATTAGCTTGTACCAGGAGCTTTAATATGATGTTTCCATTTAAATTGGTTTATTATTAAAATAATTAAATTATAAGTCACAGAACCATGACTCTGGTACTTAGTTGATGCCAAACTCTTGTGTTCTCTACATTACCGCAGGATGGTTGAAAATGTTTTTGGTTTGCACCGGAAACACCCTATTTATTTCCCTTATAAGGTTGTATTGTAGTAAAAGTATCATTAAGTAAATGTATCATTAAGTAAATGTATCATTAAGTCTCATTCATAGTTTTTCCCACGGTTTCAGTTTTATTTAAGCTACGGCTATCACTCCCAAGCTCATGGGTGTAGGAAGCATCCTGAATGTGGTTGGGACATTTTTAACGGGGGGGGTGTGGGGGTCCCCCACCACGGGGAAAAAAATAGATTTCCTGTATTCTGGTGCATTTTAACAGGTGGTTTGATATTTTTATGTGGCTATACTAGCATGAGGAAAATGATGGGTACATTTTGTAATTTCATCCAGTAATAAAGATAGGAAACATATTTGATTATTAATTCAGAGCCGTCTTTGAATGAATAAAAAGCAGTTTAAACAATAAATATTTATGAATGCATTGAGAGATATTGTTGTGGATAGTCATTTATATATAAATCGCAAAATACATTTGTGAATCCTTCTGTGAGCATTTATTAATGTTGAGACTGATCTGACTCCATACAGATGTTAAGTTCACCTAGGAATGGGATGGAAATTGCCTATAAGCACTCAGTAAAACATAAATACACACAAAAAGCTTCTGAATTATAAGAAGTATAATTAAAACATAATGCACATTACCATTTTAAGAGAGAGTACCTAAGTTAAAGAACTCAGAAAATAATCTCTTTTCGAACTGAGGCTCCAGTAAAACACACTGACTGCGTCTCTACATCATGGTGTTTACATGAGCACAGAGATCGGGTTATTCATGTTCCCTGTTTCCATGATAAATAATAGTGACGTGGCATTTCGATGCCTTTTCTCATCTAAACTATTCACTGAATAGTATTCAGTACTTGGTAGGGGTGTAACGGTTCACAGAAGTCACGGTTCGGTCCGTACCTCGGTTTGGGGGTCACGGTTCGGTACGGGTTCGGTACAACAAGGAAAAGCAAAAAAAAGTCCCAAATGCATAATTTTTTTTGCTGTTATTTATTTTTAACAGTAGTGCAAGTTTTGGTATGAAAATAAGGAACTCTAACATTTGGAATCATTAACTGTATTACACAGTTAAAAACAAACCACAAACAGTACCACACACACTCAGATGGCCATATTATTTATATTGGCTGATGTCAAACAAAAAGGTTAAATAAGCTGTACAACTAAAAAGAATGTCTTGAACATATTAAAATAAATAATAAGAAAATAAAAGCTGTACCTTTAGGAGCAATGTCTAACATGTGTAATTAACTTGTGAGTGTGAGAGGCCATTATGCCTAAATAAAGGTACTCAAGCTTTACTCTATTTTCAAGTTTTTCTTCAAAAAGAAGAGTTTGTCTACGTTGTCAGCAGTGAGGGCAGATCTGTTGGTGGTAACTATGGTAACTATGTCACCTGCCGTCGAGAAAACCCTCGCGCTGGGGACTGAGACTGACTCGGATGTGATTGAGCATGTTTGACGTGTTACCACTAGCATACCGCACCGCTGTCGAACAACACCGACACACCGTCCTCGTCCGATCCACAACTCGCACCCCATCATTGTTGTAGTCCACAGGGAACCCGAAATGTTCCCACACAGCTGATTTAAAAGAAGCAGGTGGGTCTTCTAGCTCCTGTGTGTTGTGTGAACTCGCCATAGCTACTAACTGTTCTTCTTCATGTATTGTGTTCGTTTTGTTGTGTTTTGTTCTTGTTCTTCATTTGCTATTTACGGGCGGCTGGATTTTAGGCACAATACCGCCCCCTGGAGTATATATAGTGTAATACTGCCCTAAGTGACAGACTTTTTTCCCACTCGTAAAAAAAGGCGTATTCGCCGTGTGACTGCATGTGCCGAACCGTGACGTCTGAACCGTGACGGTACGGGACGAATACGGATACCGTTACACCGCTAGTACTTGTATCTTTCCATCATGACATAAAGACGAAACTCCTCTCCAGAAGTGAGACGCTTTTGCCGCCGCCGCCGCCATCACTGTTAATTTCCTCTTCTTTGAAATAGTTTTTCTTATGTCCATGTTGTCTGGGGGAGAAAACATATCAAACCAAGAGATCGTCAGCTTTGATTTTCGCTGTATTAACCATTTCCTGAACACTTGGTGTGTGTGCCTTACCTCCGCTACCGGCATCGCTTCATACAACAGATCTGAGCTGTACAACTATGGCAACACTCCTTGAGCATGCGCGCTATGTGAGAATCTGCCTTGGTACACAGTAGTAGTGAAAACATGGTGATTTGGGCATTCTCTCAATAAGCAAGTGGAATGGATTTGATAGTGAAGCACTGACACAGCGCTCTACAAAGTGCCGCGAGTAGATAGACCGATTCACGGACTTTCCACATGGTAAAAGTGGGGGGGGTCTAAAGTAATCATTTCAAAAAGTGGGGGGGACTTGTCCCACCCTCATATAATGGCTGCGAGCCTGCGACGCCCATGCCCAAGCTTCTTCCCACCTTCAATACACAGACTGGCTTCCTTTTGTTCTCCAGCATTCAACAGACAGAAGGATGCCACTGTGACGATTTTCAGGCGGATTATCATCACTTAACTCCTGTCTAGCCACCAATCTTCAATACCCTGTAATGTAGAATTTCCTTGGCTGTTCTCCTTCCCATATTTTGCTCTCTTCCCTGTATAAAGTCATTACTTTTCTGTTTAACTTTGTCAGATTTCCTTACCACATCAGTGGAACGTGTTATCTGGCCTTTCCAGCTGGAAATAAGATTGATTCTGTTAAATGCTATAACTCTTTATTAAATAACACAACTTTGGTTAAAGCGTGTATAGTTGTCACACTGTCCCTAAATTGACACCAGATGGACACACGCAGTGTTAATGGCAGCTGTTTTTGATTTAGTCTTAAGACGAAAATGGTTATTAGTTTTAGTCACATTTTAGTCATTTCTATCCTTCATAGTTAGTCTAGTTTTAGTCGACGAAAACTCAAAATGTTTTAGTCTAGTTTTAGTCGACGAAAACTCAAAACGTTTTAGTTTTAGTCGATGAAAAATTACATTTTAGTCAACTTTTAGTCAAAATGTTTTCTCTCTTTAAACCAGGGGTGGGGAACCTTTTTCCTCTCAAGGGCCGTTTCAATTTTTCCAACATCCTCTGAGGGCCGTACAAATGATTGACCTCTGCTTAAAAATACTAAAATCACAGCCCATTCATTCGGCCTTTAAAAAAGCAACCTCTTAATCCAGATATTTTACCATGACTCGTGCATGCACGTGCACGGTGTGGCATGACCACCAAAACAGAAAGATATGGACACAAGATGTGTGCAAATGTATTTAGTTTCCTATCACATGATTTAAGTGTGTGGGGGGGGGGCTAACCTCCTCTAGGGGGGTGTTCTCCCCCGGGAAGATTTTTGTTTTAAATGTTGAAGTTAAAAGCATCAATCTGGTGCACTTTGAAAGCAACATTAAGAGATCTGTGGATACATCTCTCAACACCCATATGAAACAGAACTGTAAACAGATTTTCTTTTTGGATATTTTACAAATCACTCCCCTTTCAAACTGTATTCTTAATAACAACTTTTTTTTACTGTCATCGTATTTTATACCCGTTTACTTTATTCTCTTATTAAAGCTTCTTATATTTGTTAGCATAGCTAGCTAACCAGATGCTAATAACAACAAAGTTATTGACTGTATGATCAGTATGACAGATGAACAGATCGCCACTGGGCTTTCAACTAAAGACACAGCCACGCAAAAACTGGAGCATGTGTACAGCTCCTTATGGGTACTGCAATTTGTGGAAGTGGCGGAGCAGCGTTCTGGTGCTCTGCTCTCCGTCAGAACTGCATCCCTGTCAGACGAGACATATACCACGTGATGACACGTTAGGCTCGTGATGTGTTCAAGGACCCTGACCTTGGCCAGGAAAAACAGGGACTCGGTTGTTTATTTTTTTTGCGGTCTAGATTTCTTTAATTTTTTTCTTTTTTGCGTATGTTTATAAATTGCCTCGAGGGCTGTAGCAAATGGTCTCGCGGGCCGTATACGGCCCGGGGGCCGGAGGTTCCACACCCCTGCTTTAAACCAATGCAGTTAAGCAAATACAGGTATCTGAAATTGGAATCAAGGTGACACCATCAAGTGTTGAAATTCGTAAAGCAACATTTCACTCTCTTAACACTTTACTTGTGTAATATCTAGGGATGGGTATCGTTAAGGTTTTTTTACAGTACTACTAGTCTTATCGATAGTGCTTATCGATCCGGTACTTTAACGGTATTCTTGTATTTACTTTTTGTTATATTTTAAGGGGAAAAACTAACAAATTGTTAACCAAATTAATTGCTTTATTTAAATGTGAAATAAATGAAATATACATGGTGTACTTTTATTCCACTACATGTATTTAATCCCTTTAGTTACTTCACAGATCTGGATGAACGATGTGAAATATAATCAAGAGTTAAATCAGACTTTAGTTCCACCTGGAGTAAATTCACAAGCTACCCTGCAGTATACAAAGTCATTCAAACTAGCTGCACCTTTACCAGCTTTGATAACACTTTAATGATCAATCATTATAACACATATCATATATTATTCTGAAATAGACCAATCTGCACAATCACTACTTTTACTGTCACTACTTTAACTATATTTTGATGATCATACTTTTATTTGAGGAACTCTTCCTACACTATGGTATTTTTTACTTAACTACAATATCTGAGTACTTCTCCCACCTCTGCGTACCTGCTGTGATAACGTTACTCGTAATTGGGGCAACAGAGCTACGAGTTAAGGAGGTTGAAAATTGTGCATTTCTCCGACTGAATATGACGCGTTTTGGCCGGCTGTTTGGACAGACTACTCTACTCGTGTCAACATGCTAACGCAAAAACACTAATGGAAAACAAGCTTTGTCCACATCGAGCTTTTAAGAGTGTCTCTATACTTCTGAAAGCTCCGTCCTCGGCAGATCTCTGTGTGCCTCCTCGTCCTCGACTCCTCGTCCTCGACTCCTCGGTCCTCCGGTAGTGACCAATACAAGGCAATTCAAAGTGCTTTTCACATAAAAAATGAAAGACATTAAGAAAATGGCATTTAAAATCAGTCATTAAAAAGAAAAGCTAATAAAATAAACACTAAAAGGAAAAATACATAGATAAAAGTTACAGTGATAAAAGTTACAGTGCAGTCTAATATATGAATAGTTCAATTAAAAGCAGCGACAAAAAGAAAAGTCTTCAGCCTGGATTTAAAAGTAGTCAGAGTTGCAGCGGACCTGCAGGTTTCTGGGAGTTTGTTCCAGATGTTTGGAGCATAATAAATGAACGCTGCTTTACCATGTTTAGTTCTGACTCTGGGGACAGAAAGCTGACCAGTCCCTGAAGACCTGAGAGATCTGGATGGTTCATAATTTAGCAGGAGGTCAGAAATGTATTTTGGGCCTAAACCATTCAGTGCTTTATAAACCAGCAGCAGTATTTTTGAAATCTATTCTTTGACACACAGGAAGCCAGTGTAAAGACTTCAGAACAGGAGTGATGTGATCCACTTTCTTAGTGTTAGTGAGGACTCGAGCAGCAGCGTTCTGAATCAGCTGCAGCTTCCTAATATATTTTTTAGTGAGACCTGTGAAGACACCATTGCAGTAGTCTACTGAAGATAAAAGCATGGACAAGTTTTTCCAAATTACTAATTACTGAAGCATCTAGATTATTCTTTTTTAAGAGCGGTTTAATGACTGCAGTTTTCAGGGCCTGTGGAAAAATACCTGAGTGAAGAGATTTGTTTACTATATGAAGTAGATCTGAGGCCATGCAAGGCAAAACATCTTTGAAAAATCCTGTTGGAATAATATCAAGGCAGCAGGAGGAGGATTTCAGAAGTTGTATAATGTCCTCTAGGTTTTTATCATTAATCTGATGGAATTGTGTCATGGTGTTTGAATTGATGTTAAGTGGACACAGAGACAACACGTTTGCTGTTCCTCATGCAGAGGCACTGACTGCTTGTCTTATTTTCTGAATTTTGTCAGTGAAAAAGGAGGCAAAATCATTGCACGCCCTGGTGGATAGAAATTCAGAGGCTACTGACACTGGGGGGTTAGTTAGTCTTTTGACGGTAGCAAACAAGGCACGTGCGTTGTTTTTGTTTTTGGTAATAATGTCAGAGAAGAACGATTGTCGTGCGTTTTTCAATTCCAAATTATAAAGGCCAAGTCTCTCTTTATAGATTTCAAGGGACATTCTACCAGATATACCAGATATGTATATTATCTGTCCTGGGATTGTTACAGTGAATACAATTTATAATCCATAAAATATCTTAAAACTGATGAGATAGTTGTTTGTACATAGGTCTGTGATTCATTAGGGTTTCAGGTGTTTTTTAATTTATTGAAAAACACTTTTGAAAAATAGAAGTTCTTAAAAATGGCCTGTCCCCAGCCAAATTGGAGCGAGGGGTTTACATTTCTTAATGAACTAAACACTTTTATTCATTAATAACACATTTAACTTGTTATCTTTTACCACAGTTAATTCAAAACATTGAATAATGCTTACATTTGACCAAAAAATTGTGTTTTACAACAGTCCCCATGTTTTTGGTCAGTCCTGTCACGCTTCATAAAATACTCCTTAAAAAAATGGTGTAATACACCTTTAAGAACATGATTGTGATGGAGTTACATCATCTGACTGAGGAGGGGCTGTCCTTGAAGTGGGTAAATTCTGTCCTTGAATTTTAATATTTTAATCTTGTTTTTACACCTTTTTTTTTTACGTGGACAAGCTAAAGGGTCAGGTGTTTTTGTTTTTAAAAAATGTATTAAAGTTGACTAAAATCCCTTGCTAGCAAGCTAACTATTTTTAAGCTAACATGTTGAAATGCTGAGTAATGGCAGTTAAAATGGCCGACGGTCAGGCCCTGTCACGTCAAGCCCTGATCTGTCACGTCAGGCCCTGATCTGTCACGTCAGGCCCTGTCAGGCACTGTCACAAAACAGCCAAACACTTCAGAGACATATTTTGTATATCTCTAATATATATTAATGAAAAACAGTATAATAGGGGACCTTTAAATACCTGTTAATATTGTAATGGGGTTATTATCTTTAAGTAACAATGGCAGTAATTTGTTTTAATTCATGGAAATTGAAGTTTAATGGCTCCAGTCAGTGCAGCTGAGAGACAGAGGCAGTGTCGGGCGCGCAAGAGAAGACATGATCTGGTACCTATTTGAGGATGTAATTTGTTTCATTCAACCGCCTCAGCCTGTGACCAGCCGTCATCATGAGATAAAAAAAGAAGTTTCGGCCAAATTGGCAAAATAGAAGATGAAAAAATGTTTCCTCGTACTTGTCATTAGCTCCAATTGAAATAATGACATGCATGCAGTCTGTTTTGTTTTTTTTTGCTTTCAAAAACAAAATGAAATTGTATTGAACTGTTAAATTACTTAATTGAAAAACATTTTTTAAGCTGACAATTATTAAATGAAATGAATTGTAGATTACCAATGTTATGTTGTATTAAATGTGTTTATTAAAACAATGCTTCGAGCAGTTATCAATACATTTCTATCAAATCTTATCGTGTGTCCTTAAATGATTATTACCACATCAGTCTAATATTGAATCATGATAATAATTTTAAAAAGGAAAACTTACCAAAACAAGATTTAAAAAATACAAACATACATTTTCTGAATCAATTCAATCTATTAAGTCAGTCCTGTCACAAGCTGTCAACCCTGTCACGACAGGGTCAGTCCTGTCACACAGGAAATTATAATACAGAAATTGACTATTTATTTATTTTTTAAGTGAAATAACCTCTACAATTGTGAGCTTGGAGGTGGGGGGTCATATCCACATCAGCTGTTTAGAAAAATAATTGGTGTAAAAGTATTTTACAACAATATGACTACCTGGTGATTATTCTTTCCTTACCGTCCACTACAGTTAACTGATAGGTTGCTAAGAATTCTTAAAAGGATTAAACAAACATTTTAGATACAATCAGGTACATGTGATCAATGGGAAAATGTTATTTGTATTAAAAAAATATATTAGGAAACCATTCTACCGTACTCACATTTGTCTGACAGGGCCTGACATTTTAAGGGTGAAACTCATTTAAAAGTATTTTCAGTTAAATATCGCTTTGTGGTTATCTCTTTTTGAACATTTTTGTGAACAGAAATATAGCTCTCAAAGAACACACAGGAATGATCAGCATCAGTCACCACAACCTTAGAGATATTCAGACCCTTTGAGATAATTAAGTCCAGAGTGTGCCCCTTATTGTGCGTGGGCTCCGTCACATGCTGAGTCAGTCCATAGTTATCAAGAACACAAAACAGTTATTTTGCCCCTCTGTCCTGGGGGTTGTCAACATGGATGTTAAAATCACCAACAATGACTAGACGGTCAAAGTCAATACACACTATAGACAGCAGTTCAGTAAAGTCATCATAAAAGCTTGCACAGTATTTGGGTGGTCTATTGAAGGACATCTAATTTCTCTAAATGCACACCGAGGACCGAGCATTGAGCGTCGAGGAGGCTCTCTGGAGGAGCTATAACCGAGGATACACTGATGGTTCCTCCACGGCTCCTCCGGATGCATTTCTGGGAACGGTGGAGGCGTGACGCACAGCCGGACTTATCTCAGCCAATGACAGCTCTGCATGCATCCTCTGGATATTATTTTAGAAACTGCTTTCATCGCGTGGCGATGTTTACAGTGAGAACAGCTGTGAGGTCCATGCAGAAAGCAGAGCAGTGTACAATATCACTCAGTATAACAGGCCTACATTACTCTCTTTATTTGCCGTAGTTTAGTAGATATCTACAAACAAAGAGTCGATATTTTTCCAAGACCTATTAGTGCTTCACATAATAAAATACACAACGCCTGTAGCCTGATTATGCTTTAGGAGCTGTAAGTGTGTGTGGTAGGCCTACAGTGTGTATGTGTGTGTGGTACAGTGTGTAGGTGTGTGTTGTACAGTGTGTAGATGCGGCGGACAGACGGGTCTCAGTTGGTTTGGTGTCCTCTGCTTACTTTTAATACAACTTGATTGATTGATTGATTGAAAAGTTTATTAACAGCTTGTATATTGGGTACAGTATAGTACAGCTCAAAACATACAATTGTTAAGGGGATGCAGACCAGAGAAAGACTTTCGTCTTGTTTACATCAGGGTCCCCCATTTCCAATTCATCATTTCATTTAAGACATGTGGCCCGTAATTTCAATTCCCCATTTCAGCGACCAGAGAGGGGGGGATATATCCAGTCTCTGATTGTGTTACGTTATTATGAGAGTGCTCTCATACTTTAAATTGTATATATTTATATAAATATATTTGTGTGTGTGTCCGCATCTGTAGCCTGTTATTGTCTAATTATACCGCACTCTCAATTAATTCAAAGTAAATATGTGGGGGAACAATGTTCAGCTGATGTAACAGAGATTATAAAATACAGCGCTATGACAAAACACTCGACAGCTGATGCAGCTGTTGCCACGTAAAAATCAACGGACGTCGCTTTAATATGACCGCTCAGAGGAGAGGAGTTCTCATTTCTTTAAACGTCTGCTGCTTCCCCTCCTCTCTCCTCGGTTCTCCTCCTCGGTCTTCCGCTCGCATCTCCTGTGGGCGGGACTAAGTCTCGAGGAGGGGAGTCGATGAGGGGAAATTTAAGAATTGAGAAGCCTCTAGAGCAGTGGTTCTCAACTGGTGGGTCGCGACCCAAAAGTGATTCGCGGAACCGTTTGGAGTGGGTCGCGGATGTGTGAGTGAAGAAAAAGAAAATTGAAAAAAAAAAATAGAATTTAATTTTTTTTTTGGGGGGAAAAAGTCAAACTTTTTTTTTGAAGGCCCGATTTTCTAACGCTGTGCATGCAGTCGGCGTTGTACTGGAATCACCGGAGACCATAAACGGTTTTGAAAACTTCTGTCACGTAGTGATCATCTTCTCAATAAAATATCTTTGCTGATGTTTTTTCGAGTCTTCTGGCCAATCAGAAAGATTGTTGCCGGAAGTCCCCACGGAGAATAACTTTGCGGTAGAACTCTTCTTTATACATCCATGGGTACAACTTCAGATACAAATTAACACATAATGAAATATGACCCCCGGTCTGATGACTGACAGGTCACAGAACAATGGGGGCTATCTACCCTAACCCACAATTTAAAGTAAGTCACACAGACTATCTCCTCTTTACTCTTCTCGCAGCAAGATGTCAGAACAAAGTGAAAAACAAACAATGGCATAAAATATTATTAACATGTCGGGTAGTAATACATCTATTTATTTTCTTCTCAGAGTGTACCAGAATGCATAGTTTATGTTAGTATTTCTAAAAATCTGGGGTTGGGTTTTCAGCATGTGTGCCTTTTTATATAGTTCAGCTTTGATTCCATCATCTCATTAAACCTTTTTTAAAAGCATACTTTAGGGATATAAGGGATATATGCACTGTACTTCACTTTTATTAATATTGTATGCTGAAAAGCGTATATATTACAGCACGATTTTTTGTTGAATAGATTTGAGTGCTTCAAAATGTTGGGTCGCGATGTATTGACCAAGTAAAAAGTGGGTCCCGAGGCCTGACCAGTTGAGAACCACTGCTCTAGAGACTATAGCCTTATCCCAATACCCCTCCTCGACTCCTCTCTTCCCCTCCTCCGGGACTTGACCCGGAAATCGATCAAGACACGCCATTTTGAAGGACGTGTAGTGCCAGGAGATATGGGAGTCGGAGGCGGTGCATCGAAGGTGCAAAAGGGTACTTTAATAAGGAGCTGCACAGGACATGTTGTCGGGTCGCAGCCCGGGTCGACAAGAGGGAGAGACAGGAGGGCACACAACATATAAAGTAAACACACAACATGTCCGTGTGGGAACAATACCCCCAACTATAGTTCCGTGTGTGGATTATGAACCAGTGTTAAATAGGTGGTCACCACAGACGTCCCAATAGCTGAAATGCACACGGAGGAGTCGAGGAGGGGTGAGGGAGGAGGGGTGCGGGAGGAGACGAAAGGGAGGATACACGCTAGCAGACTACGAGGAAGTGTTTTCACCACTCGCATATAAAAGCCCCGCCCCCACCTTCACAACTGTTCAATTTCAACACAGGAAAACGGAGAACTGGAAGAATTAGTTGAAAAGCAGTTTCAATTTGAAAAATAGGGACTTTATTAACAAAATAAAATACATTGTTCACAGAATATGGATACGAAAACTTAAATGTAAAACATTTACAAGAACAATTTCAGGCCCGAAACAGAAATGATTGGGCAATGACATTAAGGGAAAAAGTGTCCCAACCCAATAAACACATTTCACATTCATATACTTACAACCCATGCCTCTCCACCAAGTCAGAGATGCAAACTTTGACAAGTTTGAGGCTGGTCTTCTCGGTAAAAATGCCATTAGTTTGCAGTTCATCAAATACTTCTGGAATGTTCTTCTTAAGTAGATCAGTTAGGCCATTCAGAAGAACTGGTTCTTGGCTGAACAAAACAATAAGAGCAAGCACAGCACAAAGTAAAGTTCTGGCCTGTGTGATTTTTTGAAACACAATTTAACAAGCATGGTACATGTATACCTGAGTTTGACAGACTTCTCTTAGGACAGGCTGAAGATCCGGTGCTTCAGAAAAGTGCACTTGGAATCTGTCAAAGTTACTGATGTTCTCACTTCTATCAACATCTATAAACTCTTTGAAGTCTGTGTTGTATTTTAAAATCCTATCCAGGACAAATCCAAATTCACCTGTTACTTCCAGGAGATGGTTTGTGCTTTGGACACTGTAGATTTTTCTTTTAATTTCCTTTTTGCTAGGACTTTAACAGATTCCTGCAGCTCATTCCCGCTTCCTGTAATTATAAGAAAAAGACAAATTCATCCTGATGTTGACTAATCATATTATGCCAGATTAAATTATATGCCATCATCTATCATCTTCTAGTTAAACCCATTAATACACACCTTATATAAGCAGTATGGTAATTTTAAGTTAATTAACTTCACTCATAAAGACAACTTCTAGAGAAGCACAGGGGAGATTCTGCTCGGCCTCCAGTGGCGTTTTCTCCTGGAGGCTGGGTATTTCTTGATATTTTTTATTTGTATTAAAAAACATCTCTCCGCTGTTGTCAGTGAGTATTTTACAAAGACTGAAACAGCGCCCCTCTAAATTAATGTGTGGTGAAACACAGTATGGCACGCTACACTCACTCTATACTACACTCGCAGTCCGCTGTGTCAGGGACATGTCAAGGAAAGCCCGCCGGCCTTCCCTCCCAACGATTTGATTGGTCGGAAGGAAAGCCCGCCGGCCCTTCACTTCCGACCAATCAAATAATCGGAAGGGAAGGCCTAACGTTCCGTGCGTGACGCTGCATCTCACATACACAAGTTGCCTTAGCGACAAGAGACAGATATGAAATCTCCCTTCTACACAATATAATATATATTTGCAAGTATAGAGTAGTGGCTGATGTTTTAGTCAGAAACAGGTAAACTGTAGTGTACACGTACTACTAATAACTTTAGTGCGAGTAAGTTACGTATTTGCACTGTAAGAGACTGTATATCAACACAGCCTCTGACGGTCTTCTCACTCGCACTTTCTCGCCACATCTGGCCGAACAATGAAACCTAGCCAAAGTAGCTAGATAGCATTAAACATATAGCTGCTAATGCTATCAATATAATGCCGATTGAAGAATGATGGTCACAGAAAAGAGTGTAAGCTACATTAAGTTAAGATAAAATAAATATAATAAAAAAGAAGAACGGCTTAAAGGAAAATAATTGTCATCCAGGCAGCTAAACTCAAACAATAGTTAGCTGTTCAACATTGGCAAAACATATTTATTTAAGTTTAAAAATATGTATTTAGACCCCTAGCTTGCTCACATTATGACAATATATCTGCTCACTTTGTTAAAAACGTTTTGTTTCTGTAACTTACCTAGAGTTAGACTCTCCTCCGCTGACATCCATCCTCCACAGCAGCCAGAGGTGAAATGGCAGTTGGGACATTTGATGGACAGTTGGACAGTTGAAAAATGATACATTTGAAATAACTCAACCGTGATTGGGCAGGACAGTGCCCAAGGACAGTGCCCAATGTTAGCCCAGTGTTAGTAAAAATATGGCGCTGGTCAAAACCAAGCGGCAAATTGTGGGGTAGAGCCGTGAAGCCAATACGGAAGTGCCACACACTGCAGTTCATATTTTGGCCGATAGGCGATGGCTGCAGAAAGGAGCAATTTCCATAGACCCCCATGTTAAAATGCCCAACTTTACAGCAGAAAAAAACATGTTTCTACCCCTGGCTCCATAAATTTTTATTATCGATATAGTTAGATTACACCTTCATGATTATGGATCTGTGAGTGAATTGTTTTCTAACGCGACCCTTTTATTTATATTAGGTCTTAAAGTTTGAGCACACATTAGGGCGTGGTCACGTTGATTGACAGATACGTGCCTCACTGTCAGCTAACAGCAACTTGTCCACTCTGCTAGGCTACAACCATAGAGGCTACAACATTGCTTGAATGTTAGCTGTGTTCGTGGTGATCGTGCCAGTTAGGGAATATTGTTACAAATACCAGATAATTAAAATGTCGTGCTGTGCGCTTGAATGTACTAACAGAACTTCCAAGAAGTCTACTTTCAGCTTTTTTCGGTGAGTAAAATGATAATATTATACATGTTAACCCCGTTAGCAGGTGCTTGTTAGCTTAGCTTGTTATGTAGCTTATTAGTCAGCTAAGGACGTAACACTTTATACATATATACAGTTTAGTTTATGATTCAGCCTTGGGTAAGACTTTTATACTATATGACTGTGACGCCCATAATGCTAAACGGGAGCAAATGTGAAAAAGTGACCCAATTATCCCAGTGGGGCCGCCGGAGTCCACGCCGCCGAAGCTAACGGGGCTGCAGGGGGCTAGCTCGCTAGCCCGTCCCGGCCATAGGTCCCGGCGGCCGTAGCTAGCCCCCTGGGGCTCCGTTAGCTTCGGCCAGCGGCGGAGTCCGGCGTTATAACTGGAGATCAAGGAATGCATCGAAACGCGGATTTGGTTCGCCTGTAGCCCGCTGTAGTATTAGCTAAATAAATTATGTTGAGCAAGGTTTATTAAGCTGAACACTGCCACAATTATTCTGCTATGTATCGGTACTTTTTTTATTTTATTAACGTGTGAATGACAAGCATTAAGAATAATACCAAATAGCTAATTATCTTGCAGATTGTCTCGTTTGATTATGAATGTAACGTTTATATAGTGGAACTATAAATACTGCAAGCTGGGTTGTTAGCATAGACTGTGTTGTTAGCATAGGTTGTTAGCTTAATACTGAGAGCATGTTAGCTTAGCTTCTTAGCCTGAGCTAGGTCTGGAACGTCACGCTCGTTGGCAGCAGGTCCCGCCCTGTCCCGCCTCAGCTCCGCCTCTTTGCCCTTATTTGGAGCAGGCTGGAGAAGGCGGGAGTTAGACTCTGACGTCACTGTTGAGCCGTTAGTAGCCGACTCCGCCTACTTAGGGCTTCACGGCAACTCTGCAGAATCCTATGGGTGACGTCACGGACCCTACGTCCATTTATATATACAGTCGATGGTCAAAACTAATGTGTTGACTATGTGCATTTTTATTTTTTCTACGAACACACGTGTGTAAAATAGTTCAGAAATGACACTGAATGTGTTGAATTGCCTTTGACACAGCAGTGTGTTAAAAAAAATGACACATTCATTCTAGGATTGTAATAATTTTACAAACACTATGGTAATAATATGCATTCATTATAACACTATCATAATACTATAGGAGTGGTAAACAACTACAGAAACACTATATATTATACTATAGTTATAATATTTAAAATAATATAGGAATACTACAAAGATCTAGATACATATTACTATTGAAATATTATAGGGCTACTATAGCTAGTAAAATGGCAGTACAGAAAAGACTATAGTAATACGATAGCTGGTGAAAAATACTATAGAACTCTACAAACTTACTATAGGATACTATACAACTCTTACAGTATACTATAGTAATACTATAGTTCATTTTCGTAAGGGTGCTCCCAGCTCCGTGGGAATTAGTATGTGCAATTTATTTCTGAAGGTTATACTAACAATTTACGTCATGTTTAATGATCTTGAACGTCACTAAAACATAGCTATTAAGAAAGTTATCTCATAAATGACTAGATCTTGATAAATAACAATTATTTGTATTGTTTTGTGTTAAGATATTCAGGAGTTAAATTATTTAAAATTCACAGTCCTGCATGTGGGTTTGTGGTGAATGTGGGGATCTACAGGACACACATTTTCAGAGTAAAGGCTTTCACATTACTATAATTATATTTTTATTTAAATGTAGGCTACATTTTACACAAACGGAACACAAAAGCAGGACCAACCATCATACATTGAACTCCTTGACTAACAAGAGAAAGATTAATTCATTTAAATAAATATTTAACAAGAAATGGGCCGGCTCTAAAGGGTTATTTAGTTAAGCCCGATGTATGTGCACATACAGCTGTGCACATGTCATCATTAACAGACGTCGTTTAAAAGTGATGTTTGAGTGAACGAGGACATCCCAATTAATACCTTAGGACTCCTCTGTCCTCGCGTCACCTCCTTGTGTCTCTCGCTCGCATCTTACGGAGGCGGAGCTAAGACGCAAGGAAGGGACGCGAGTGAGGGAAAGGAGGAGTCGAGGAGGTGTATTGGGATGAGGTTTAAGGCGGCAAATCTCTGTCATAAATCGCGAGGGCATATGAGATCCACGCGCGCACAAGTCAAGCAGCCGCGGACGTATATTACAAAGCTCTCAAGTCTCACGCATTTGGCGTGAGACACCCGCATTTCACTCGCTCACACGCCACACCTTGTATTTCTCACGCAGAGATTTCTTTCCAGGGTACCGCCCACCAAGTTGCGCCGTAATTTTGTAAACAAACTAGTACAGAATCACTGTAGCCACGCATCAACCAATCAAAAGAATGTAAGCTGTCGAACAGTCAATTAGAAAATAACATGGCTGTATCCGGGTAGGATTTAGACATTCCGCTACAACATTACATTCTGATTCCATTCCAATGATTAAGACGCTCGCTGAAGAGTAACCAAAGAGCACGGCTGTCACATAGTCACTCACTGACATTTTGCGTGGCTACAGACTGCTCGAGGTGGGAGAAGACCATATTTTCAGTACAGTAAGTCATCTCATCATTTCCGTTGTTATGGAATATATGTCCAGGGAGCTTTTAGCTAAAAGTTTGACTGACTAGACTAGAGTATGCATGAACTAGCCTAGCTAGCCGGTTGAATCCCTGCTAGCTAATTTCAGCAGCTATTCTGACGCTTGTTTTCTTCGGAATTGTGCGCCTACACTAACTTATTATAATGATTATTATTGTTATTTATTATTATCATTGTTGTTTATTATTGTTATTTATTATTATCATTGTTGTTATTGTTATTGTAGTAAGCACCAAGGCTATTTGCTCCCTTGTTGGACTGTCCCTGTGTCTTCTATTTTCCCGGTGTGTGTGCGCGCGCCAGGGCTGGAAATTAATTTTTCAAAACATTTGAATATTTACACAACACATGAACATTTACCAGCCACTGGGGAAAATCTAACACTCATTCAGTAGTAACCAATGGTACATTTGTATTATGTATTTAAAATCTACCAGCCAGTTATGTTTTACCAGCATTTGGCTGATGGCTGGTGTTCATTTCCATCCCTGGCGTGAGTGTGTGTATATTTTATCAGAAAACAAAGCATATTAATAATTATTGCATTTGTCCTTCAAAGATGTCAGGAAAGAGGCAACTAAGCATTCTTTCATGCTTTCAAAACAATCAGCTCCCTAAAACAGTGGCCAGGTCAGAGGACACTGTAGAGGAGGCAGAAGAGGAGGCAGTAGAGGAGACTGTGGAGGAGGTAGAGGAGGCAGTGGAGGAGACTGGGGAGAACCCATTGGAAACAGAGAAAAGGAGAGGATTATGTGGAGCAGCCACATATAGGTGTTCCTTTAAGAAGGAGTGGTCAACTCGATGGCCATTCATCACAATGGGAACCAGCAGCTCCTTCTACTGGTGCTCAGTGTGCAGACAAGAGAACTCCTGTGCTCATCAAGGCGTGAGGGACATAAGCAGGCACGTGGAAGGCATCGGGCCAAAGAACAGTCTCTAAACTCAGTCAGCAGTATTGCACAGTTCTACGTGCCAGAAACTTCTGTTGGAGGCATGAGTGTACAAGAGGCCAAGGTACATACAGTACAGTGTAGCACAGGAAAACTAAAAAGCTGGCGGCAATGTTTGATGAATTACATTTCTCTTCAAATTGATGGTCATATTACCTTGAAAACGTATTTAAGGTTATGATGTATGTAATCAGTTGTTTCTGTTGCAGACCAGGAGGGCTGAGGTGAAGGTTTCTGTTGCAATGGTGCAGCACAATGTTCCCTTTGCCGTTGCTGACCATTTCAGCCCCTTGTACAAAGAATGTTTTAGAAACTCTCCTACAGCTCAGGGCTTTAAAAGCGCAAGCACAAAAACAACGTGCCTCATAAATGAAGCAGTGGCACCTCATTTTAAGAAGGAACTGGTGATGAAGATGAGAGAGAATCCCTTCACAATCCCTGTCACAGATGGCTCGAATGATACTGGTATGTGCTTAACAACTTCTATCAGTAATTAGTACTTATTTTTTATCCATTTCTACATGCAGTCATACAATTTGAACAACATATTGTTTTAGTTATGGTCCTTATTGTTACAGGTCTAGAGAAGATTAATCCTCTCACTGTCAGAATTTTTGACACCAACAAAGTTGTGCACAGGTTCCTTGATATGTGCACCACCAGTGGGCGGAGCTGTGGCACCGCTGAAGTGATCTACACAAAAATCAATGACACCTTGCAGGAAAATGACATCCCTTGGAGAAATTGTGTAGGTCTCTCTATTGACAATGCCCCTGTAAATACAGGTGTCAGAAATTCAATCTCAGCCAGAATGTTGAATGAAAATGGCAGTATTTACATCCATGGATGTCCCTGTCATATCACCCACAACACTGCCAAACATGCGGGGCAGAAGTTTATGGAAGTAAGTTCATGTACACTCTATATTACCAATCCGTTAAGCCCAATGCCATGTAAAACAGTTTGCTGATAGTGTTGCAATAGATACTTGAATTCATGTATTGCAGATATCCGGATTTGATCCAGAGGATCTGACCGTGGATGTTGGGTACTGGTTTAAAGGAAGCACCAACCGTAAAGGTTACCTGGCAGGTTTGTGATTCAACCAGCTCTACTGTTAAATTAAAAATGTCTGCATTTTGTTGTATGTTTACTGTTGATGTTATGTTTTTATATTTTTTCGTGAGCATTAAAACGGCACTCGCGCGATAGCAATATTGAGCCTGCAGGGGAGAAACATGCCTTGAGTATGTACAGCATCTGAGGTCTCCTGCGCTCTCGCGAGCAATTCCTGCTCTTCTGCTCGTGGAACTCTGGCCTGCTCTCACTCAAGGAGACATTTTAGGAAGTGGGCGTACCGTGTCCCAGTAACGCCAAATCTAATTGGTTACACTACTCCTCTGTTATGATTTGCCGTTGTCTGGATTTAAACCAAGAAGTACTTTTTGTCCCTCTCCCACGTGATGAAATATGGCTGTGGAAACGTCTCACGTAAGTTACTTTACTTTACTAATGATTGTTTTACTTATAAATGGGTTGAGTTTTTTTAGATAATACATTTTTATACATATTTTTCAAAATTATTCAAACAATTATATTATAAAGATAAAACCCAATTACCTTTTCGGTCTTGACATATGATAATATAAAATGTAGCTTTCAAAAACTGAATTTGGAATCAATAATAGTCAAATAAAGTATAAGGCACATAAACATCAATGTTCATCATAAACATTCCAAAAAACAAGTTGAGGGCATTTGAACAGAAAAAAAAGTGGTCATTCAGAAATTAATGAAACTTGCAAAATTCTTGGGCTTTTTTACATTTGCATCATTTTATACTTTTTTGTATACTATTATTTATTTGAGAATAAAGGCCACCAGGGTGGGTGGAGGGGGTCCGGAGGACGGGACTAAGCTGACCGCCCAGGAGCCCAGTAGGGGACCAGGAAGGGATCTCGGGCGGACGGCCCGGGGGCACGGCAGAAGCCGAGAAGGGGGACTCGGGCGGACGGCCTGGGGGCAAGGCAGAGTCCATGGTGGGGCGTAGGCCACAGCGGGCGAACTCAGGGGGCCGAGCATGAGGGCGAAGGCAGCGGCAGGAAGAGTCAGGGGGCCGGGCTCGAGGACGAGGGCAGCGGCAGGAAGAGTCAGGGGGCCGGGCCCGCGGACGAAGACCGCGGCTCACAGAGGGTCGGGATCGAGGGCGAAGACCACGGCAGGAAAAGTCAGGGGGCCGGGCCCGAGGACGAGGGCAGCGGCAGGAAGAGTCAGGAGGCCGGGCCCGCGGACGAAGACCGCGGCTCACAGAGGGTCGGGATCGAGGGCGAAGACCAGACAGCTCCGGAGGCCGGGCAGGACCCGGTGTCAGCCGGACAGGAACCGGAGCCGGCGGGACAGGCTTCGGCAGGATCCCCCACGGAAGAGGACCAGGAGTTGGCAGGACCCCCAGCAGGAGAGCGGTTGGCGGGACCTCCGACGAGACAGGACAAAAGGTTGGCAGTACCCCCGGCAGGAGAGTAGACGGCGGGACCTCCAACGGGACAGGACATGGGGTTGGCAGGAACCCCGGCAGGAGAGTAGTCGGCGGGGCCTCCAACGGGACAGGACATGGGGTTGGCAGGACCCCCGGCAGGAGAGTAGTCGGCGGGGCCTCCCACGGGACAGGACATAGGGTTGGCAGGACCCCCGGCAGGAGAGTAGTCGGCGGGGCCTCCAACGGGACAGGACACAGGGTTGGCAGGACCCCCGGCAGGAGAGTAGTCGGCGGGGCCTCCAACGGGACAGGACACAGGGTTGGCAGGACCCCCGGCAGGAGAGTAGTCGGCGGGGCCTCCAACGGGACAGGACACAGGGTTGGCAGGACCCCCGGCAGGAGAGTAGTCGGCGGGGCCTCCAACGGAACAGGACATAGGGTTGGCAGGACCCCCGGCAGGAGAGTAGTCGGCGGGGCCTCCAACGGGACAGGACACAGGGTTGGCAGGACCCCCGGCAGGAGAGTAGTCGGCGGGGCCTCCAACGAGACCGGACAAAGGGTTGGCAGGAACCCCGGCAGGAGAGTAGTCGGCGGGCCTCCAACGGGACAAGACATGGGGTTGGCAGGACCCCCGGCAGAGGGCTAGTCTGCGGGACCTCCAACTGGACAGGACATGGGGTTGGCAGGACCACCGGCAGAGGGCTAGTCTGCGGGACCTCCAACTGGACAAGACATGGGGTTGGCAGGACCCCCGGCAGAGGGCTAGTCTGCGGGACCTCCAACTGGACGGGACATGGGGTTGGCAGGACCCCGGCAGAAGACTAGTCTGCGGGACCTCCAACTGGACAGGACATGAGGTTGGCAGGACCCCCAGCGGAACCTCCAACGGTACAGGACATGGGGTTGGCAGGACCCCCGGCAGAAGACTAGTCTGCGGGACCTCCAACTGGACATGAGTAGGGGCTTGAGTGGGGACTCGAGAGAGGGCTTGAGAGGGAACTTGAGAGGAAACTGGAGAGTGGACTCGAGAAGGAACTCGAGAGGTAACTCGAGAGGGGACCTGAGAGGGGACTTGAGAGGGGACCTGAGAGGGGACTTGAGAGGGAACTCGAGAGGAGACCTGAGGGGAAACTTGAGAGGTGACTCGAGAGGGAACTCGAGAGGGGACTAGAGAGGGGACTTGAGAGGGAACTCGAGAGGAGACCTGAGGGGAAACTTGAGAGGTGACTCGAGAGGACACTGGAGAGTTGACTTGGGAGGTGACTCGAGAGGACACTGGGGAGTTGACTTGAGAGGGGACTCGAGAAAAGACTCGAGAGGGAACTTGAGATGGGATGAGGGAGGGGACTAGAGAAGTGACTCGAGGAGGGACTTGAGAAGTGACTAGAGGTGGGACTGGAGAAGGGACTAGAGAAGGGACTAGGACAGCTGGGGCCAGAGCTAAGGCTGGAACCATGGCTGCTGGGGCCAGAACTGGGGCTGGAACTATGGCTGTGTGGGCCGGTTCTGTAGCCGGAACCATGACTCTTGGGGCTCGGATTGCTAGCCTGGACTTGCGACTCCTTCTCCTAGAAGCCGCCGGAAGGCTCCGTGGACCTCCAAAAGCCAGCCGAGTTCCAGAAAACGCCTCTTGGACAGGAGCAGGAACTGGGGCGGAAGCACTGGTTGACTCCAGACGGAACACACCGAGACGTTTATAGTCCGCAGGCTGGAAATCACACGCCCAGATGAAGTTCAACATCCAGTCAGGTAAGAACTTCACCAAGTCCGGTTTCTCCATAGCCAACCGGTGCGCCTCTACCAGAGCGGCCTCCTTCTGCCGAACACTGGACGCTCCCCTCCACCAATCATAGCAGCAAGCCAAAGCAAATGAAAAATGCTGTAATTCCAACTCAAATGGGTCATCTGCTGGGTCCATCTCTGGTCGGTGCTTTCTGTCACGGTTAAGTGAAGGAAGCAGGACCCAAGCGCAGATAACTTTGATAAACCTTTATTTCAAGGCTAAAATGGAACGAATACAGAGAAACACAGAACACTCACCGGTGGAGTCCGTCACCAACAAAAGAAGCACCGACACTGAACACAGCACGAGACAAGACTAAATACAGGGAGGGCTAATTACCAGACACAGGTGAACACAATCGGTAAACGAGACACAGGTGAGGAGGGAGGAGAAAAACACAAGAGCCACAGGTGAACACAATTAGCTAAACGAGACACAGGTGAGGAGGGAGGAGAACACACAGGGACACTAACGACAGGAGGAAAACATGACAGAGAACAGTGAAAACACCCAAACTTAGACAGAACTGTGACAGTTTCCTTGCAGATCGCTTATCTGGTTGTTTTATTGCACAACAAAATCATGTAAACATATTATGTAAATAACCCAATTTGTGTTCTGTGAAACTGAAAAGGATATTACATTGTGTTTGTTACTTTTGTTGCAGTTGTATGTCTTAAATTTAATTTAGGTTGACTTCCTGTTTTATTTAGATGCTTTTATTTTTGAAGGCGAGTTTACGCTGTTGACATGAAGTTGTTGCTGTGTAAACAACATGACCGAGATGTCTACATATAAAGACGGAGAAAGTAAAGAACAAAGTCTGATAATATCAGTGATAATTTGTATTATATACAATCTCAAGTTTCCAAAATGTAAAGTCCCATAGTACTTTAACATAATTGTTTTTGTTGCTTTCGTTGCAGTTGTATGTAAACCCCAAGGTCCCCGTCGGCGGACCAGGGTACTTATTATATGTTGTCCTTTGGATTCCTAAAGCTTTTAGGTAACTAACCCATCATCAAAGGTTAGTTTTCACTATAAGTACAAAATATTTTTTGGACGGACACTATAATTTCCAGTTTTTTACCATGTTCAATCTGAATTTTCTTTAAAATAAAAAACATCTATATTGAATCTGACTTTTCTACATCCAACTCACAGGTTTATCATTACTTCGTGAAAAAGGATTATTAATTTAACCCTTTTTAGAAGGGAAGATATGGTCATTTGTTCTGGGAATGTCATTTTCGAGCCTGAAACCTGAAAAACAGGCTCGGGGTTTAACAGGTTAAATGTAATGTAAATGTTGCCTTCGTGTGTGGTTCCGGCGCCAGCGTGTGGCCTTCTGTAGGCATCGTACATGCTTCGGCTGTTGACCAAGTTCAGGGCCATCTTCGTGCGAAATTCACAATTCCATATTTGTGTGTCCATCTGGTGTCAATTTTGGGACAGTGTGACAGGGGCTTACCAGAAGGTGATTAAGTGTGGAATTTCCACCACAGGTTGCACTATAATGTTGCACTATGTTGCTTTCATGCTGTATTCATCAACAATGAATGCTGAAAGAAGTGTAATTATAAAGTATCATGATGTGATTAGATGCTGTCTTGAAAAAAACACATTTCTTGGTGAGAAACTTGAATAAATAGTGTGCTCAAAGCAGCATAAAATAACATTATAAATACAGAAGTAAATGTGACCCTTTTAGCTTTATAACACAAAATATTACATAATGTATGTTACCACGGTATTATATTTGTATTTCAGAAGTATTGCTGTTAACTACTACATTTCTAGCATTGTTAGATTATGTAAGCTGTAATTGCTGAGTGATTTTTTTAACACATAATAAAGGGTTCATGGCAATAATGTAAGAATTGCCTGAACACTTAAATTGTTTGCCAGTTGTGCTTTTAAAATACCATTGAGCTCATGGTTGGAACTGATTTGATATAATTGTCCTGTATACGCTGTGTGTGTGTGTGTGTGTGTGTGTGTGTGTGTGTGTGTGTGTGTGTGTGTGTGTGTGTGTGTGTGTGTGTGTGTGTGTGTGTGTGTGTGTGCGTGTGTGTGTGTGTGTGTGTGTGTCACTGTGAAGAGAAGCAGAAGGTCGTGTTCCCATTATGTAACATCCTGTTCCCGTTTTGAAAGATTAAACTAATATATGGAGGTACCGTATTTGTTTGAGCTGAGCATGATTACAAAGCACATCCCTCACATTACAACGTAGCTAGAACACCCATCCTTCCTGCTGATGTATGAAGGCAAAAATACATTAACAGAGTGAGAGGATATGACCTTCTACATACTACTTACGTTTTGGATGACTGATAATATGTAATCTATTATTGATGTTACTCAATACAGAGCATTAATCCGTTTCTAAAAATATGTTTTAGCAAGTCAAAGACATAAATAAAGGGTGTTTTGTGATTTTGCCGAGGTAGGATTATGAACGTTTAGGTACTGCTTGTTAAACTTGTGACGAGCGCTCGTATAAGCAGGTAGAAATGCAAACGCAAAACCAAGTGCTAAAATGCATTTGTAATGTAGAAATGATAATAATACTAAAACAAATGTAGCCCATTATGCCCAGCATGCAATATAATGATTTTCGCCTGAGTAACTTTAAATTAAGAGAGAAGCAGACATCATGTTATCAGCCATTTCAAAATTTTCAGAATAAACATTTAGATCCAGTAGAAATTATATTTGGTATTTCATCAATGGGGCGAATTAGTAGAAAAGCATCACATTTGAACAAATATGAGTATAAAGCCTGGAGTATTAAAGCAGATATAGCTTTTCATAACTTGAAATGTAGACGTTAAATGTGCAGTCATTGTTAATGAGATAATATTTCAAGATTTAGTTTCCTTATCATTACAGCACGCATAACTCAATATTAAACCCCTTTGATTAAACAGACAGCTGGCAACAGCATATGAGATATAGAAAAGTTGATAGTACTCCACACTGCAGCCACCTGCACAGGTAGCCTCCATTAGATACATATTGAGTAGTATTTAGCTATTTTTCACAATAAAACAGTTTTAAAGATAAGTAGAAATACATATGCACAGTGTTTTTCAAATAATGAGGACTTAGCCTCACTTTCCTGATTTATGCTTTAGTTGCATCTTCTTGAGTATGAGACAAGTTGGGAAAAAGCTCCCTAAAAATGTCATACTATTTCTAATTGTTTTAAAAACATTGTTAGGCAAAACAAACACAAGTATAATTTAGAGCACTTGTTCTAGTCCATTGTTCATAAATGGTGTTGGATACTTTCAACCACAACCAAAACGATATGGCTTGTGAGTCAACACACGTACTGATGACATTGTGGACCACACATTTTAAAATGTTGTTAACTGAACCATTTACTACTCACATTATGGGATTCTCCCTGACCAAACAAACAAAGCTGGATGCATGAGTTCATACTCATGTTGTTCTATTTCCAATAATTTACATTTGCAGCAGTATGTATCATAATAATGTTTGCAAGCCTTCTCTATCATGGCAGGAATAACATCCTGATGTGGAAATAATGAATACTTTTGTTTTGGGCTCAAAATATGAGATAAAGAGCCTACAAAATCAGCCATCATAAACCCCTTGAGTCATAACCAGCACACCATGAATTCATGTCACAAAGATTTATGGGACAGCTTCAGAAGGCAAGGCAAGGGAGGTTTATTCCTCTAGCACACTTCAACACGAAGGCAGTCGTAAGAGCCTTACAAAAGGAATACCATGATAATTAATAAAAGTACATTGTAAAACTGTCAAAAGGACAACAGGAATGCAATAGAAAGTTTGAATATATAAGTAAAATGTCTGGATACAATATGTGGGATGTGAGTTTACATTCCCCTGATGACCCTACACTGTAAGAAACGTACCGTGAAATTCACAGTATGTAACTGGCAGCAGTTGACAAGTTACTTACTGTAACATGTATTACAGTAAGTAACTTGTCAATTGCTGCCAGTTACATACTGTAAAGTTAAATACAGTAAGTAACTTGTCAATTGCTGCCAGTTATATACTGTAAAATTAAATACAGTAAGTAACTTGTCAATTGCTGCCAGTTACATACTGTACAATTTATTATAGTAACTTGTCAATTGCTGCCAGTTACATACTGTACAATTTATTATAGTAACTTGTCAATTGCTGCCAGTTACATACTGTAAAGGTAATCACAGTATTTAGAAGTTTTTATTTACAGTAGCAGTGTAAAATGAAACACTGTACCAAGGACTGTATTAGTGCTTACCGTAATAGTGTTTTAACTCTAAAATGAAACACAGTAACTTCCAAGTGCGGTATTTGTGTTTACAGTAATAGTGTTATAGCTGTAAAATGAAACGCAGTAATTTCAAAGCATTGTATTTTTGTTTAAGGTAATAGTATTTTAACTATAAAATAAAACACTGCCATTTAGAAAGTACTGTATTTTTGTTTACAGTAATAGTATTTCAACTGTAAAATAGAAACTTTATTGCTATGCTTTTAAGTTACAGTATGAGTATTGTAACTGTAAAACACAGCCTGTCCTCCTACAAAAAACGACCATATAGGTCGATTGTTCAGCAGCTAAATACGACCCAGAGTCACGTTTTAAAGTGTAACACCTCTAGTGGTCGTGTAAGAAACAACATGCTCCTGTCGATTGCAAACGCTCCGGAAGGTCGTTTATTCACAAATAACCCTCTCTGGAAAATCCTAAATTGTGGAATAGTTTGGCCATTACAATGCTTTTTTATTAGATTTATAGCGAGAAGTGTATATTGCACTTTTATAATCTACGTCCAGTGGATGGGTAGGATCTACAGTTTGGTAGATATACGAAAATGATTTGAGTTCTCGCCAGGAGAACTTGTATATGGGGCAGCTTCCATGTAAAGTTAGCGTGGGTGAAAACAGTATTTCCGGGCTCGAAGTTTTCATAATAAAACCGGAAGTATTCCCCACACTGTCAAATGATTACATAGTGATATCTCCATTACTCATCCACTAAACAAATTCAGTTTATCCTTGTTAATTACACACTATTGATTGGTTTAAATTGTGTACAATGCTTTTGTGTTTTTAACCTTCGATTCGGAAAAACAAATTGTTTTTTGGGAGTTTAGACACCACAGAGTTTCCGAAGACACTACACTACCCAGAATCCCCAGCTATCGTTTGGGACTACAACATCCGCCTTGCTTTACAAACCCCGTGATTAGCCCTCAAGCTCTGTGATTGTATGTTGGAGTGGCAGTGCGACAAGGTTACACCGAGTGACAAATAGCTCTTAGAAATGGAATGGAACCACGGCAGACTTTCCAAAACTGGACTTGGACGGGTCCAGCCCAGCCCTCCCCCCCCCCCCAGAATTACACATGCTGGCTATTGTGTGTTTCGCAACATGTTCTATGGCACGTCTCTACTGGGAATTGTAGTTTTAAAAGACGTTTTCGTATTTCCCACAATTAGAAGTTGCCAGTATTAAACTCTATACATCCCTGGACAGAGGCGCGGGAAGGTATTTTGAGTGGGGGTGCTGAGGTGCTGGACTCCAGTGAACACTATTACGGGCACTATACAGAGCATGCACAAAAGCACCCTCCACACGCAAACACACAGTACACCCGCGACTGTTACAATGAAGGCTCGATAATCAGCTCACGGCATATAGGCAGGGGTAAAGTGCTATTTTTACGAGTGTGGAGCGGACCTCACCTCCTCTAGGGGGGTCCGGGGGGGATGCTGCTACGGGAAGATTTTTTTTAAATATTGAAGTTAAAAGCATCAATCTGGTGCACTTTGAGAGCAACATGAAGAGATCTATGGATACATCTCTCAACACACAGATGAAACATAACTGTAAACAGATTTACTTTTTCTTTATGGATATTTTACAAATCACTCCCCTTTCAAACTGCATTCTTGTTTTACTGCCATATAGTATTTCATAACTGTTTTTCCTTTATTCTCTTATTTTTTTTATAACGATAATGATCATATGAAGGTGTGCCGCGGAAATAATCTTTTGAATAATTTGTGACCAAACCGTTTGAGACCCACTGAGATAACTTAGACTAAAGTGAACTATCTAAACACTCAGAGAGTCCTTTAGCTCACCTGAGCCTCTCAGTCTGAGAGGAGAGGACTCTCCTCCAGCTTGTTGTGGAACCAACAGCTCCGTATGTCCGTTAGTGCAGCTAGCTAACCAGATGCTAACAACACGGTCCCTGCTGCTGGCACCGGTCCCTCTCTCTCTCTCTCCCTCTCTCACATACACTAAATGCGCTATTTCCACACACACGCACACACACACACACACAGAGCAGAGCTTGAATGACACAAGCACACTTTTATTTCCATGCAACTCTCTGATTGGTCTGGTGTCTTGCCTCTGTTGCATTCACTGAACACTGGAAATTACAGTCCTGCCGTCCTCTCTAATGTCATGATGAGGTTCACGTAAAGCACGGTTAATGTATTATATTATTGAGGTAGAATTGTCCGGGGCTACAGAATTGTAGCTAACAATGTGGAATGTATTGGCTACATATTACACAGATTATGCACAGCGGTAGTGTTAATTTCGTTGACTAAAACTATGATGAAATACGTCAACATCTTTTTTTCCATGACGAAAACGAGACGGCACCGACGGCAGTAAACAATAACTGTAACGAAATCATCATGCAATATCATTGACGAAAAGTGACGAGACGAAAATGTAGTTTACTAAATAAAAACTAAGCCAAAATCTCTCTTTACTTTCGTTGATGAAAAATGAGGAGACGAAATATTATCAAAGATAACGTTACATCTCTGATAGTCAGTTTTTCTCCCAGCAGAACATTTCTGGTGCTGCGGCAGGGCAGCAGCTGTGTCTGTGCTGCACGCGGTGGTAGATTTGAATTACACCGGGCAGCGGCACACTATGAACTGTCAGGAAGACTCGGGTCTAACTCATGGTCTAACTAACCTTATTTAACAGAAAAGAAAATGGCAACAACAGGGCTTGGGAGCAGTGGTCGCACTCGCGTTAACCGAATACCCCCCCGTCAGCACGAGTGATTGATAAATTGTGTACTCGACGGATAATAATGGATTATGACGGAAATGTTACGATCCTGTCCGTCAAAATGACTGACAACGAAAAAGTCTAAAGCCACCATTGCTTGGGAGAAAGAAACGATGTGATATTTGGGCCCATTTTCACTACAATGAGGTGGAGAAAAAAAGCGAATGCATTGTTTCATCAGAAGGGAAGCAATGTGGCCATAACACAGCTGTTAAAAACACCACAAACCTGACCAGATACTCTCTGCAAAGCTGCTTTCTTAATCATTCAACCTGTGTTTTTCATCAAATAAGGACAAGATAATCTTATTTATTTATATATACTAAAATGACAAATTATTGGTTAACTAGTTAACTAGTTTGACTGAAATGTTCTATATAATCAGCTGCTGTGCGGGCAGCCGTGGCAGCTCCCACTACGCAGGGACATACTGTCTCAGGCGGGGGGGGGGCAATCTTTCACCCACACCCAGAGCGCTTGGCACTATGGGCCTGGCCCGTGAGTGGTACAATCTGAATACAGTGGGGCTCCCTCAGAAGGTGATAAACGCTATTCAGAGTGCAAGAGCTTCCTCCACCAGGTCTCTCTATGACTGTAAGTGGAGGGTGTTTGAGGAGTGGTGCCTTCAAAAAGGACACATCTCTTTTCAATGTCCTGTCGGGGTGATTTGATCATTTCTACAGGACCTGATTGATAAATACAGAGCTTTCTCTACGATCAAAGTGTACCTGGCTGCTATTGCTGCATGCCATGTGGGCTTTGAGGGAAAGACGGCTAGCCAACATCCTTTGGTCTGCCGTTTTATGAAAGGGGCTCGCAGGCTCCTCCCTGTTTCCAGGTCACTGGTGCCCTTATGGGACTTGGCAGTGGTTTTAGATGGGCTCACTCGACCTCCATTTGAACCCCTGGAAGAAGCTGACATGAAACACCTGTCACTGAAGACAGTGTTGTTACTGGCTCTGGCCTCTGCCAAGCGAGTCAGTGACATTCATGCGCTCTCTGTACATCCTTCATGCACTCAGAGAGTGTTGCTGAAGCCCAACCCTGCATTTATACCTAAGGTGGTTGGCTCATGTACCCCCATTGACATTGTGGCATTTCCTCCGCCGCTGTGTTCCTCTGAGGAACAGCGGCCGAATTTGCTGTGTCCAGTTCGTGCTTGACGCACCTATATGGACAGGTCAAAAGAGTTTCGTTGTAATGACCAACTCTTTGTATCCTGGGCTAACCCTCAGAAGGGCAAGCCCGTTACCAGGCAACGGCTCTCCCACTGGATTGTGGAAGCGATTGCTCTGGCTTATACGAGTCAGGGTTTGCAGGCACCAACGGGCCTGCTTGCTCATTCTACTCGTGGACTGGCTACATCCTGGGCTTTGTTCAAGGGTGTTTCCATCCAAGACATTTGTGCAGCAGCGAGCTGGTCCTCGCCGCTTACTTTTGTCCGCTTTTACAGGTTAGATGTCTCTGCTCCAAGTGTGGCCCGCGCAGTGCTGGGCCCCGTGTTGAGGCAGGGTTCTACCTGTTAAGTTCTGGTTGTTTTGGTGATTTTCGAGATAAGCATGTCTAGCAATACCGGAGTTTCAATATCCCATAGTGAGACATCGAACGGAGTGTTATGAATGAGAACTATAGGTTACTTACGTAACTCCAGTTCTCAGAGTAACATGAAGTGAGATGTCTCACCAGACGGCCCTTCTTGCTAAGGCGAAGTGAGAAGAGGTGCTTATTTTGAATGGCGCTGCGTCGTAGCGCAAGCTACTTAAAGGGTGGGTGGATTCCCTGACGTAGACGTCAAGATCACCAGCCAATCAGGATTGGCGTAATGAGATTGATGCTTCTGTTTGCATACGCGTTGAGGCGCATCCCATAGTGAGACATCTCACTTCATGTTACTCTGAGAACTGGGGTTACGTATGTAACCTATAGTTCTCTGAGGGGACGCTCACCTTCCCACACTTTGAAAACCCCTGCCCTAAAGCCACGCTATGCAGCTTGGTACAAATTGTTATGACATAGTAGATATATATTTTTAAGACCCTAAGTGTATAAAATATCTAGTATAGCCAAACTAGTAATTACACTGCATCAAGATTATGTATATTAAGAAAAAGATGTTGGTTTATTTAAGATATTTTAGATATTTTAGCTATTCTATAAATGGGGTTTTTTCTGTTGGTACTTTCTTTTTTGGTTACTGTGATCTTCAACAGTACATTGTTGGTTACTGTGATTATCTACAGTACATTGTTGGCTACTGTGATTATTTACAGTACATTGTTGGTTACTGTGATCTTCTACAGTACATTGTTGGTTACTGTGATTATCTACAGTACATTGTTGGTTACTGTGATTATCTACAGTACATTGTTGGATACTGTGATCTTCTACAGTACATTGTTGGTTACTGTGATTATCTACAGTACATTGTTGGTTACTGTGATCTGCTGCAGTACATTGTTGGTTACTGTGATCTTCTACAGTACATTGTTGGTTACTGTGATCTTCTACAGTACATTGTTGGATACTGTGATCTTCTACAGTACATTGTTGGTTACTGTGATTATCTACAGTACATTGTTGGTTACTGTGATCTGCTGCAGTACATTGTTGGTTACTGTGATCTTCTACAGTACATTGTTGGTTACTGTGATCTTCTACAGTACATTGTTGGTTACTGTGATTATCTACAGTACATTGTTGGTTACTGTGATCTGCTGCAGTACATTGTTGGTTACTGTGATCTTCTACAGTACATTGTTGGTTACTGTGATCTTCTACAGTACATTGTTGGTTACTGTGAATGTCTACAGTGTATTGTTGGTTACTGTGATCTTCTACAGTACATTGTTGGTTACTGTGATCTTCTACAGTACATTGTTGGTTACTTGAATGTTATACAGTTGGGACGTTACCACTGATATTTTTAAAATAACTCCAGATTCCCTGACGTAGACGTCAAGATCACCAGCCAATCAGGATTGGCGTAATGAGATTGATGCTTCTGTTTGCATACGCGTTGAGGCGCATCCCATAGTGAGACATCTCACTTCATGTTACTCTGAGAACTGGGGTTACGTATGTAACCTATAGTTCTCTGAGGGGACGCTCACCTTCCCACACTTTGAAAACCCCTGCCCTAAAGCCACGCTATGCAGCTTGGTACAAATTGTTATGACATAGTAGATATATATTTTTAAGACCCTAAGTGTATAAAATATCTAGTATAGCCAAACTAGTAATTACACTGCATCAAGATTATGTATATTAAGAAAAAGATGTTGGTTTATTTAAGATATTTTAGATATTTTAGCTATTCTATAAATGGGGTTTTTCTGTTGGTACTTTCTTTTTTGGTTACTGTGATCTTCAACAGTACATTGTTGGTTACTGTGATTATCTACAGTACATTGTTGGCTACTGTGATTATTTACAGTACATTGTTGGTTACTGTGATCTTCTACAGTACATTGTTGGTTACTGTGATTATCTACAGTACATTGTTGGTTACTGTGATTATCTACAGTACATTGTTGGATACTGTGATCTTCTACAGTACATTGTTGGTTACTGTGATTATCTACAGTACATTGTTGGTTACTGTGATCTGCTGCAGTACATTGTTGGTTACTGTGATCTTCTACAGTACATTGTTGGTTACTGTGATCTTCTACAGTACATTGTTGGATACTGTGATCTTCTACAGTACATTGTTGGTTACTGTGATTATCTACAGTACATTGTTGGTTACTGTGATCTGCTGCAGTACATTGTTGGTTACTGTGATCTTCTACAGTACATTGTTGGTTACTGTGATCTTCTACAGTACATTGTTGGTTACTGTGATTATCTACAGTACATTGTTGGTTACTGTGATCTGCTGCAGTACATTGTTGGTTACTGTGATCTTCTACAGTACATTGTTGGTTACTGTGATCTTCTACAGTACATTGTTGGTTACTGTGAATGTCTACAGTGTATTGTTGGTTACTGTGATCTTCTACAGTACATTGTTGGTTACTGTGATCTTCTACAGTACATTGTTGGTTACTGTGATCTTCTACAGTACATTGTTGGTTACTTGAATGTTATACAGTTGGGACGTTACCACTGATATTTTTAAAATAACTCCAGATTCCCTGACGTAGACGTCAAGATCACCAGCCAATCAGGATTGGCGTAATGAGATTGATGCTTCTGTTTGCATACGCGTTGAGGCGCATCCCATAGTGAGACATCTCACTTCATGTTACTCTGAGAACTGGGGTTACGTATGTAACCTATAGTTCTCTGAGGGGACGCTCACCTTCCCACACTTTGAAAACCCCTGCCCTAAAGCCACGCTATGCAGCTTGGTACAAATTGTTATGACATAGTAGATATATATTTTTAAGACCCTAAGTGTATAAAATATCTAGTATAGCCAAACTAGTAATTACACTGCATCAAGATTATGTATATTAAGAAAAAGATGTTGGTTTATTTAAGATATTTTAGATATTTTAGCTATTCTATAAATGGGGTTTTTCTGTTGGTACTTTCTTTTTTGGTTACTGTGATCTTCAACAGTACATTGTTGGTTACTGTGATTATCTACAGTACATTGTTGGCTACTGTGATTATTTACAGTACATTGTTGGTTACTGTGATCTTCTACAGTACATTGTTGGTTACTGTGATTATCTACAGTACATTGTTGGTTACTGTGATTATCTACAGTACATTGTTGGATACTGTGATCTTCTACAGTACATTGTTGGTTACTGTGATTATCTACAGTACATTGTTGGTTACTGTGATCTGCTGCAGTACATTGTTGGTTACTGTGATCTTCTACAGTACATTGTTGGTTACTGTGATCTTCTACAGTACATTGTTGGATACTGTGATCTTCTACAGTACATTGTTGGTTACTGTGATTATCTACAGTACATTGTTGGTTACTGTGATCTGCTGCAGTACATTGTTGGTTACTGTGATCTTCTACAGTACATTGTTGGTTACTGTGATCTTCTACAGTACATTGTTGGTTACTGTGATTATCTACAGTACATTGTTGGTTACTGTGATCTGCTGCAGTACATTGTTGGTTACTGTGATCTTCTACAGTACATTGTTGGTTACTGTGATCTTCTACAGTACATTTTTGGTTACTGTGAATGTCTACAGTGTATTGTTGGTTACTGTGATCTTCTACAGTACATTGTTGGTTACTGTGATCTTCTACAGTACATTGTTGGTTACTTGAATGTTATACAGTTGGGACGTTACCACTGATATTTTTAAAATAACTCCAGAGGTACTGTAATTTTTGGTTGGAAACACGGTATTATACTCTAAAATAGTATACAGTAATTTACTGTGCACAAACACTGTAAATAATTGGATTTCACAGCCATTTTTTATAGTGTATCTAATATATCCACATTGACACTGTTACTGTGATGTCACACCACAGTGGACTTAAGAAGGGAGAGGAAAAGTATTAGCTCATATCCAGCAGCTGGAGACTCTTTGGTCACAGTTTTATTGATAAATATTGCAATACAAATAAGTAAAATATAAATAATGTGATATTATTGGTTATTTTGGTTAGCACTGTTACCTAGTGCACAGTTAACTGTTGATAACAAGCCTAAAGTGACATACATACACAAATGTGAAAGGTCTGATCTCACTACAATTGTCTTTTCTTTCTTTATTCATAAGTGTTGTTTCTCTTAATGGTTAGAATAATTGATCATTGGTAAGATTATTCATAAAACAGAAAAATAGGCAGTTTAAAAAATGTCCTGCTTAGAAATTCACACTATAAAATGATGCTAACTTTAAGCTAACATTGCAACTACGATATATAGTTAAGGACTACTTTGAAATTCATTATGCTTTCAACAATATTATGCAATATTATATTAAAAATGTAATAATCTGTCAACAAATGTGAAGGATTATGGGTGTATGCATTTCAATTTATAGATTTTAGTCCAATATTTTATTTTGAAGGTCCAATTAGCCAGTCTAGCGTCAGCAGCTTTGATCATTACAAGCATGAGAATCCCTGTTGCTGGCTCATTTGCAGTTTATCACTTCTTCTTGCACGCTAAAAAATAAGTTATGCTCCAATGCTGTTCTCGAACTCACAGCTCTAACTATCTCTAATCTTTTATAAACCCGTGCCTGTGCACTCTCAAAGATTGACTCGCATTTGTGTCATCTCTCAAATATTTGGCGTCAACAGTCTTCCTATGCCTCAGAGTGAGATCTAGAAATAAGAGCGCAGTGTGAGCAAATGTAGCGTAGCTCGCCTTTAGTTTTCTTTTCAATAATATTTCACAGTCAATTTAGAGGAGGTGAAGGAGCTCCTGACAGCGTTGCAGTGCACTTGAGGTTTCAAAGCTATTTCATCCACCCAGACTTCCTGTTTGGTGAAGAGCTGATTGGAGTGAAAGTGAAGCAGCTCTGGCCTGGACTCCAATAAGATTCCCATCACTGTGGCCTGGCAGCGACTTCACGCTTGTTCAGCGGGAGAGCAGATGAGGAAGATAACCTCTGTTATCAGGGTGCAATTCAAACTATCAGTAGGATATTTCATAGAGGTTGGTACACATTTCATTTCTGGGTTTGTGTGGTTTTCCTCACGATACATGCTTTTAGATATTTTGTCAATAGAATGGTGTCATTACTGTAATAGAAACATATTATACTCACTTGCTTACTTTAATAATATCATTGTGTAATTGTTATTGGCTAATGTTTATCTATATTTACTACTTCTCACACTTCTTAGCTGAGCTTGGGAAAACATTTGTTTTGACCTTTCAGATGTTGTTGTAGGGAGCATCTGGAGCAGAAATTAAAGAGTTTTCAATTGTTTACGTTTTGGTAAGTTTTTAGGGAAAGGAATTTATTGGCCTTAGGTGGGAGAAGAATATCTGTATTTCTACTCACATTGTCTGAATAAATATATTGGAACAACTAAGGGTTAATTTGCAAGAT
Source organism: Harpagifer antarcticus (assembly GCA_902827135.1). Taxonomy (NCBI): domain Eukaryota; kingdom Metazoa; phylum Chordata; class Actinopteri; order Perciformes; family Harpagiferidae; genus Harpagifer; species Harpagifer antarcticus. The sequence goes on from CADEHL010000031.1 coordinate 376,173, forward strand.
CGATTGCTTACTTAGCCCTATATCAGTATATAGCATGAATAATAATCACACATCAGTCATATTTGTTATGAATAGTCATTTATTAAATAGTAATGCAATGGTAGTCCCAAAAACAGTTCCTGTCATCGGAAAAGCTCAGACGGACGTCACACTTTGCGTTACATTGCATGTTTGTGTACCTGTAAATGACATCCTCTGTGAGATCTGGACCAGAAAAATCAGTATTGGGACTGATAAAATATTTTTTCAGCCAGCGATATGTGTGTGTTTATTTGGTTGTCCTCGATGTCCACATAATCACTGACTGGGCGGTCATTGGGTTGATGGTTTTCTTTATCCACTTGTCTACAGGCATCTTCATCTGCCTCTTATTCACTCATAGCAGTGTCACTGTCCTCTGATTCCATCTCAAAATCACTTTCTCCTTTTTGGATGGCATCACATCCTGCATACTGAATCGAGGACCTCTCTTTGCTGGTGGCATTCTGAAATGGAAAATTAATGAATAAATATGTATCAACAATACATCCTTATTATATTGTAATAGATTACCTGAAGGAGTTTAAAGGGTGGTGGAACAAGTGTTCATTCTTTCTGGCTTAGCCTATTATCACACTAAAAGGAATGCATGCACCACCCCCTTCCAGGTGTCCCGATGCAACAAGCATCTGAATCCTATTTACATTGTACACTTGAGTCACACAATACTACCAGGCTTAGCCTATTATCATAATAATTGACAAGATGGCGCCAGTGTGTGAGCGTTGTGTGTGTTTGTGCTGTTTTTGCTCTAAATGTCAACCCTCTACTAGTATAGGATTGCCAAACACTTCTGGATCTTTTTCGTTTTTCGGCATTAAATCCTGTGAATTCGGATCGTGGACATAAAACGCTCCCCCCCGTTCTTATTGGGAGTACTAGCTTACGCCGTAAACGCCACCGCGGAAAACGCACACTCTAAAAACGAATTCAGGCGACCTTTCACCTCCACTTAATTACATGCATGGTTGCAAGATAAAAATGTGAGTTAATTGATTTAGATAAACATTTTAAGTTGCAAACATTAATTTATAAGTTGTGTTGACGTAATAATGTTGGTAATTACATTAACTTAATATTGTGTGTAATTTAAACTCTGATTTCTGCGTTAATTGACTTAAAACTAAATTCAAGTTGTAGTAAGTAATGCAATCGGCTTAACTTAATTGTTCTACACCTTGAGTTAAGGATTTCAAGTCCACTCCCACTTAACATGCCTGGATAAGTTCCGACAGTTAAGACAAATAGAAATACTACACAAAGGACATTTTAAGGTGAGTGTCATCTTTTGTCATTTAAATACAGTAGATAGCCTTGTAGTTGCACTGTATAGGCAAACTTAGCAGCCTTTGAACTGTGAATAGTTCTGTGAGAGGATACAAAGTAGAGGCTACTGTGAGTGTAAAAATACTTTGGTTACTATTGTGATATCAATTTTTATTAAAAATGAATCTTGGTGAAGCAGATCAAGGACATGCTTCTTGAGGTAGGATCCTTATTTAGAGTTGTCATTGAAATGCAAGTTGTTGGCAGTCACCCATTCAGAATATATTCATTTAGGTAATTTTTCCTTTTTCAAAAATAGCACAATACAATTGAAGTACGCAGATAACTATAGCCATCCGCTGCCTTGTCGTGTACCTTGGAGAAAAGGAAGAGGACCTTTTCAAGGAGTTTAGCGACGTAATTAAAAATCTTGAAATAACATAAAATCCACGGGCCCAGTGTAAAAACAGTGTCAGTTACATTTTGAAGCATATTGCACTTTTGGCCACACCCCAATCAATAATATCTTAGCAACGTTCAGCATGGATAGGTGTTGGCAGCAATGGCATGGGAAAAGGATTGTGTAACATTTGAAAAGTGGCTTCTGCTCTTCACTTAACCAGTTCACATATTGTATGGAACCTGCAAAACAGATGAGAAGGAACACTAAAACTTGCACGGTTGTGATTGACAACATCTGTCCACATGCATTTAAACACTAGGCAAAGTACTCAAAAGCTCCTCTGTGTGTCTTCAGGACCACATTGCCATGACGACACACACATGCAGACTCAATAGGTGAAAACAATAGCAGCGTTGCTTTAGCAGCTGGTAATAATGGCTCTGAATTCGCTAATCAATCAATCAATGTTTATTTATATAGCCCAATATCACAAATGTTACATTTGTCTAAGTGGTCTTCATAGTGTGTACAGAATATCAGTATGACAATACGACAGTGTTAAGAGTGACATTTTAAAAAGTATGCATTACCTAATTCATTATCTCTTATGCGCTAACCTATTATTTAATGTGCTTCAAAAGGACATGAATATCGCCTTCTTCAGTGACCGGTCCACCCAGGATCTGACCATACGATGGCAACCATCGTGGTCGAGGCAAACAAATGAATGAGCATTCTGCGTTAAATGTGTTCTGTTTGAAATAATGACTGTTGGCAGTGTAAACATCTTTGTTACATCTTTTGTAAAATTGATGTGTGTGATCTGCAGATTGGTGCCATTGAGAGTTTGTTTCTGTAGTTTTACAAAAACTTTACAGATTTGACATATTTGGCACTGGTTTTAAATATGCAAAGGCCTCTAACTTCGATGTGATGGCAGCATGTATTTGCTGTGTCCCCATGTCCCATGGTAATATGGCTAATGTGTTCATTTTTTTATTTGTGGGAAAATTTAAATTTGTGTTATTTATCTTTTTTTTCAAGATTGAAATGAAGCTCAGCGCAAGTTCTTTCAGGAAGACTGCATATACAGGACTGTCTCAGAAAATTAGAATATTGTGATAAAGTTCTTTATTTTCTGTAATGCAATTAAAAAAACAAAAATGTCATACATTCTGGATTCATTACAAATCAACTGAAATATTGCAAACCTTTTATTATTTTAATATTGCTGATTATGGCATACAGCTTAAGAAAACTCAAAAATCCTATTTCAAAAAATTAGAATAGTTCCTCAGACCAAGTAAAAAAAAAAGATTTATAACAGCAAAACACAATCAAACATTTGAAAATGTCCATTAATGCACTCAGTACTTGGTTGGGAATCCTTTTGCACGGATTACTGCATCAATGCGGCGTGGCATGGAGGCAATCAGCCTGTGGCATTGCTGAGGTGTTATGGATGCCCAGGATGCTTCAATAGCGGCCTTTAGCTCATTAGCATTGTTGGGTCTGGTGTCTTTCAGCTTCTTCTTCACAATACCCCACATATTCTCTATGGGGTTCAGGTCAGGGGAATTTGCAGGCCAATCGAGGACAGTAATGCCATGGTCAGTACACCAGTTACTGGTGGTTTTGGCACTGTGGGCAGGTGCCAGATCATGCTGGAAAATGAATTCCTCATCTCCATTGAGCTTTTCAGCAGACGGAAGCATGTAGTGCTCTAAAATCTCTTGGTACACAGCTGCATTTACTCTGGGCTTGATGAAACACAGTGGACCAACACCAGCAGCTGACATGGCTCCCCAAACCATCGCTGACTGTGGGAACTTCACACTGGATTTCAAGCAACTTGGATTTTGCTCCTCTCCAGCCTTTCTCCAGACTCTGTCGCCTTGACTTCCAAATGAAATACAAAACTTGCTTTCGTCTGAAAAGAGGACTTTGGACCACTGTGCAACTGTCCAGTGCTTCTTTTCCTTAGCCCAAGTCAGACGCCTCTTCCGTTGTCTTGAGTTCAGAAGTGGATTGACCATGGGAATACGGCTATTGTAGCCCATTTCCCGGACACGTCTGTGAACAGTGACTTTTGATACCTGGACTCCAGCTTCAGTCCACTGTCTTTGAAGCTCCCCCAAATTCTGGAAGCGACTCTTCTTCACAATGCTGTTAAGGCTGCGGTCATCTCTTTTGGTTGTGCAGCGTTTCCTGCCACATTTCCCCCTTCCAACAGACTTTTTGTGGATGTGCTTTGAAACTGCACTCTGTGAACAGCTTGCTCTTTGAGAAATTTCTTTTTGTGTCTTACCCTCCTGATGGAGGGTGTCAATGACGGTCCTCTGGACAGCAGTCAGATCAGCAGTCTTCCCCATACTTGTGATTTAGTTTACTGAACCAAGCTGAGTGTTTTTCAAGGCTCAGGAAACCCTTGCAGGTGTTTCGAGTTAATTAGACGATTCAAGTGATTCGTTGAACACCCTACTAGTATACTTTTTCATGATATTCTAATATTTAGAGATAGGATATTTGAGTTTTCTTAAGCTGTATGCCATAATCAGCAATATTAAAATAATAAAAGGCTTGCAATATTTCAGTTGATTTGTAATGAATCCAGAATGTATGACATTTTTGTTTTTTTAATTGCATTACAGAAAATAAAGAACTTTATCACAATATTCTAATTTTCTGAGACAGTCCTGTACATTCACTCCGCAGCTGCATATAATCAGCTCATCACAGGCGTTCTTTTTAACCTATTACATTTCACCTCATTCTCTAGCAGCCAATCAACGTGCTGCAGCCAAACTTTAAAGTGGTTCTCCTCTCTCCTGCAGTCAGCTGTGATTCAGGTGTTCATGCACCTTATCATATGGCATGTGTCAATAAATGTTCAAACTAAATGAATTCTCTCCTGATTGAAACATCATGTGTTGAAATAAACAACTGCATTTCAAAAATTAAAAGTGAGTTGCCTAATATCTTTGTTGTGAAATTAATTAATTTCTTTCTTTAAAGGCAAAAACATGAAAAAGCTAAGAAAAAAAACTATTGAATACAATATATTTGGAGCAACTTAATTTATAAAAGGTTAAAAATGTGTGTTCACAATGATGGTAATTAAGTACATACAACTTAATCTTTTGAGTAATCAACTTCAAAACTTGTGTTTATAATACCAATTATTAAGTAAGTGGTCATTAAAAACACCTCTGATTGTAGAGGAAAAGCCTTCTCCCCTAACTCAAATAACTTTGTTGCTTTAAGACAATTTCATTAGAAGTTGTCTTAACTCAATAAACATCGATGACAACTGTTGCGTTGATTTTCTTTGTTGAGCCAAGGCATTTGTTTTTAGAGTGCAGTGGTCGACTGGTGAGGATGAAGGAATTTTCAGCTTGTCCTATCTCAAGGACTGAATACTTCGCCGTGCCTCGCCTGTCATTTCTTTTGACTGACTTTATGAAGAAGATCGCAGGAAATGACGACAGAACAGCTAAAAAAGACATCTCACACCGTGTCAGATTTTGGTTATTTTGGGGAGGTCGAGATCAATCATATTGTTTAGTGGATGCAGTTTGAACCAGAGTAGCAGCATGGAGGTCGGATCGTCACCAAAATAAATAAATAAGTGGTCCGAAAAAGTTTCATGACAAAAAAAATACACATAGCCTAACCTTCCTCAGGCAGTGTGTTTGAACCGGGGACAGGAGACCCCCCCCCCTTGATGAGAAACTGTAAGAAATGATCGGGGAATCCCTCCGGAGTGGAGTCATGACGACTGGATCTGAATTATGTTTTCGTATTTGGTGATTTGTATCCCAGCTGTCGATCAGCTGTGCGCAGCGTCTCCACTGCAGCCTGTGCACCCCCCCCCCCCCCCCCCCCGCAGCAACTCTATATCCACCAGTTAAAGGAAATACAATTAATGTGTTGTGTTATATTAGCTGTACAATTTACCACATATGGTGTTCTTAGTTTCCATACCTCCTGTGTTTTACGAGCGACTTATCAAGTCTTAGCAAACGGCATAAAACTTGTTTAAACATGGTAGTATATAAAACCATGCTCGTACAACCTAGAAATGCAAAACCGCATCATTTATGAGAAAACATTTCATAACATTAACACAACATATTCGAGGTGGTTTTAAATAACATATCCGTATTTATTTATTTCTCCAAGTTATGTTTTTGTGTGCACTGAGGAGTCGCAAACAGGCGTTTGTTTAATCATTTTAAGATCAGCTTTAATCAATGTTTGAAAATGAATTCTTCATGATAAATGAGGTAACATTTTGTTTATGGTATTATTTCTCTCCATTCTTCCTTCTGCCAACGGTGTCGCAGTTTCTCGTCTCTCCCGTTTTTGTGCTTAGTGCGTACGCATGGGTTAGAGTTTGCGTGGAGGACCGCACGTTTACCCCGTCAAGTTAGTATTTTATAAATCGCAAACATTGCGTAAAACTGGCGTACGCCATTTTTTTTTGCGTATATCCCTTTATAAATGAGATCTCTGACAAACAAGACTTTTGTCATTAAGGAGATCTTCACTTCAAAAGGACTGGATTTCCTCTTTGTGATTGAGACATGGCTCGGTACTGGTGAGTCCAGCGCCTTTACCAAACTTTTACCTCCAGATTGCTGCTATTTTAACTCTCCACGGACTTCGGGCCGAGGCGGAGGAGTAGCTACAGTTTTCAGGAATGATTTTAAATGTCAGCAACTATCACTGTCATTCTCTCCTTGCCGCTTTGAACTGAGCGTGTTCGAGCTCGGCCGCTCTCACACAGTGCTGTGTGCAGTGGTATATAGACATCCCAAATACAATAAGGACTTCCTAAATGATTTCTCTGACTTTCTGGCTGAAATGATGCCGCAATATGACCGTGTCCTTATTGTTGGGGATTTTAATATTCATGTGTGTTGTCCTGAGAAACCTATGGCAAAGGAATTGTTAAACCTCGTTGACTCTTTTAGTCTTGCTCAGTATGTGTCTGGCCCCACGCAAGAACGCGGACACACACTTGATATTGTTTTATCATATAGTTTGCCTGTTTTTAACTTGGAGATATGTGATGCTGTTTTCTCAGATCATATGCCTGTTTTATTTGATGTTACACGTGCCTGTACTACTGTCAAACCGCGCACTGCTGCCCGGCTATCTCACATCATTAACACTTCCACTGCTGGTCAGTTTTCGGCCGTGTTTAATCATGAAAACGGTGTTATCCATGAGCCTATGTCTAACACTACGGAGGAGCTTAGCTTATGGTTTCACTCCACATGTAAAGCTGCTATGGACACTGTGGCTCCATTAAAAACAAGGCAACGCAAAACTAAATCCGAGCCTTGGCTAAATGCCACGACTCGGGCTGCCCGATGTGAATGCTGTAGAGCTGAAAGAAGATGGAATAAGGACAAACTACAAGTCTCTTTTCAAATGCTGAGGCAGTGTTGGCATCTCTATCAGAAAACTGTAAAAGAGGTAAAAAGAAAAAAATTCTCTGACATTACTCTACTCTACATTACACTACTCTTATCTTTCTTACAGTGCAGACGCTTTTCTGCTTGCTCCTGCCTCTGCTTACTTTTTATGCTGATTTTCCTATTCTTATTCTCTGAAAACTTCGAGCAGCGGCTCCTGGACATTAACTTATCACTGGGACAGTTCATCTTCGTAAATAGACGGAGGGTTTCAGCCATATTTCAACATTTTTACGACGACCTCAGTCTTACAGTAGCGTGGCCTAGCAACAGCTAAAGCCTGGTAGGCTACTGCATGCTAGTTGGTAGCAAAATGCCTCCGTTCTCTACCGATGACTTCCACAAACTTATACAGAAGATGGCTGTGTTGGAAATGAAAATGCAACGGTTGGAAGTTAACGTGGAAGTGAATGGACTATGTCATGGGAATGACACCACTTTACCAGTGTTGCAAAATAATGGAGAAGGGTATGCTAACTCACAGCTAGTTAGCAGCTACAAGGATTCCAATGAAAAGGGGGCCTGTGTACTGGGTAATAAATCTACAAGTGGTAGTCCTCCCTGGAACTCTCTGGGTGCAAAGCCGAAGAGTAAATCATTTCCATGGGATTTGGGAGGACGGATAACAGGCAGAGCCCAGCGCTCCGAAATCTGTGATGCGACCGGCTGGCCTGCATTGTTATCACCCAGGAAGAGCGCCTCTTCAACCCCTAAACAGCAGTGGACATCTGCTAAAGGGAGAATTACAAACAATCCTCCTAAACCACCAAGTGTGCCAATCCAGAACAGATACGCTCCGCTGACCGAGAACCGGAGATCTCTTTCTGATGACCTGGATAACCTGTCCTCTTCACATAGCAGGGTAAGGAACAAAAGTAAAAGGCTAGAGGGAAAGCTAACGACTGGGCCTGAAACTCTGATTGTGGGTGACTCTGCTGTAAGAGATGTAAAAGGTCTGTGTAATAAAAACAACACCAAAGTACTCTGTTTTCCCAAGGATGTGGTCTCTGACTTGGCTGAGAATATCCTGCATATTGGGGCTAAACATCCAACTGTGAAGAATGTGGTACTACACATTGGACCAAATGATGTTGTGAAACAACAGTCAGAAGTGCTGAAAGAAGACTTTAAATGTTTGTTGCAAACTGTCAGCTCTCTAAATGCAGAGGTGTTCATCAGTGGCCCTCTACCGCCAGTCAGAAGAGGAGTGGAGAGATTCAGCAGATTGTTTGCACTGAACACCTGGCTTTCCAATGCCTGTACTGACCATTCTGTCCATTTTATTGACAATTTTAAATTTTTCTGGGATCGCAGACATCTTTTCAAGGCAAATGGAGTTTGCCTGAACAAGTCAGGAGTGAAATTGTTTATCTCTAACATTTTCAACTGCCTGCGTCATCAATCTGTTCCCTCTGCCAAGGACAAGCGGCAAGAGGAATCAAAACAGGAGAAAGACACAACACATCGTGCAGAAAACCCTGAAGAATTATCACTGCACCCGCCTGAGGAATGTCTTGATTATGGGAGCCCTATGAGACACATGGAGGAGTCTCCACTGCCCGTCACCCCCCCCCCCCCTGACAACGCCCTTGAACACATGAAGGCGATACAGAGGGTTGGCACCGATTCTTTCCTGGAGTTCAAAGACCAAACTAAGGCGATACGCAGGGCTGGCAGCATTTCCTTTACCCCCGCTCCTCAACGACGCCCACCAAAATCACCCGCGGAGACGGGCACCATCTCCCCCCCCCCCGTCTTCATCACCGAGCCTACGTCAACCACCTCCCCCCCCCTGGCAGCATGTCTTCTACCCCTACACCATCTCCTCCGTCTCCATCACCGTGCCTACGTCAACCACCTCCCCTCCCTTCAAGAAAGCATCTGCAGTCTCCGAAGCCTGATAAGGATGTGTGTGTACAAAATGCTTACTGATGTGTGCTGGGTCCAGGCTCAAGGGCGTATGGCACTCTCAACTCTTTCCAGGACATGCCAGGGCCCTGCCTGCCTGTAGCTTTGCCGATATCTGTGTTGATAGGTAATAGATTAAGAGCGGTGAATCATCGTAGATACAGGAAGCGCTCAAACGTTTGTGTGAGTTCATCTAATTTAGCAGTGATTCCATGTCAGCGACAGCTTGTTACAAAAACATGACTGATAGTGTGTTTAACAAACTTAAACTAGCTTTATTAAATGTCAGGTCTTTGGCGGGAAAAACATTTTTAATCAATGATTTTATCACTGAGCACAATCTCGATTTTATGTTTTTAACAGAAACTTGGATTGAACAAAATAACAGTGCAGCTGTTCTTATCGAATCAACCCCTCCCAACTTTAGTTTTATGAGTCAGCAAAGAATGCATAAGAAAGGGGGTGGAGTTGCTATTCTGTTCAATGATTCCCTTCAATGCAGGAAGACATCTTATGGGAACTTTGCTTCTTTTGAATATGTGGCCCTTCAGCTGAAATGCTCCTCTCGAGCTCTGTTCCTAAATATCTATAGACCACCCAAATACTGTGCAAGCTTTTTTGATGATTTTACTGAACTGCTGTCTATAGTGTGTATTGACTTTGACCGTTTAGTCATTGTTGGTGATTTTAACATCCATGTGTACAACCCTCAGGACAGAGGGGCAAAATAACTGTTTTGTGTTCTTGATAGCCATGGACTGACTCAGCATGTGACGGAGCCCACGCACAATAAGGGGCACACTCTGGACTTAATTATCTCAAAGGGTCTGAATATCTCTAAGGTTGTGGTGACTGATGTTGCACTCTCTGATCATTCCTGTGTTTTCTTTGAGAGCTCTATTTCTGTTCACAAAAATGTTCAAAAAGAGGTAACCACAAAGCGATATTTAACTGAAAACACTAGGGAAATGTTTACTCAGAATTTTTCTTCCACACTTGCCCCTGCTAACATCTCAGTAAATGAGCTAGTAGATCATTTTAATTTAAAAATTAAAAATATTATAGATGCCATTGCTCCAACTAAGGTAAAGAAGTGACTGGCAAGAAAATATCTCCATGGAGAAAAGCCATGACCGTGAGAGCAGAAAAAAGAGAGTGTCGAAAAGCTGAACGCAGGTGGCGAAAAACAAATCTCCAGGTTCACTTTGAAATCTATAAAGAGAGACTTGGCCTTTATAATTTGGAATTGAAAAACGCACGACAATCGTTCTTCTCTGACATCATTACCAAAAACAAAAACAATGCACGTGCCTTGTTTGCTACCGTTGACAGACTAACTAACCCCCCAGTGTCAGTAGCCTCTGAATTTCTATCCACCAGGGCGTGCAATAATTTTGCCTCCTTTTTCACTGACAAAATTCAGAAAATAAGACAAGCAGTCAGTGCCTCTGCATCAGGAACAGCAAATGTGTTGTCTCTGTGTCCACTTAACATCAATTCAAACACCATGACACAATTCCATCAGATTAATGATAAAAACCTAGAGGACATTATTCAACTTCTGAAATCCTCCTCCTGCTGCCTTGATATTATTCCAACGGGATTTTTTTAAAGATGTTTTGCCTTGCATGGCCTCAGATCTACTTCGTATAGTAAACAAATCTCTTCACTCAGGTATTTTTCCACAGGCCCTGAAAACTGCAGTCATTAAACCACTCTTAAAAAAGAATAATCTAGATGCTTCAGTAATGAACAATTACAGGCCCATATCAAACCTGCCATTTCTAGGTAAAATCATTGAAAAAGTTGTTTTTCAACAGCTGAGTAATTTTTTGCATTTAAATGACTGTTTCGATGTGTTCCAGTCAGGCTTTCGTCCAAACCACAGTACTGAGACTGCTCTTGTAAAGGTCTTTAATGACATCCACTTAAACACAGACAGTGGCAGAACTTCAGTGTTAGTATTATTAGATCTCAGTGCTGCATTTGACACTGTTGACCACAGCATATTACTAGACCGACTGGAAAACTGGGTGGGACTTTCGGAAACCGTCCTAAATTGGTTTGAATCCTACTTAAAGGACAGAAACAACTTTGTTTCTATTGGTAAATACACATCTGAGTTGACAAATATGACATGTGGGGTTCCTCAAGGCTCCATCCTGGGGCCTCTTCTCTTTAACATCTACATGCTACCACTGGCTCAGATAATGAAAAACAACAAAATAAGTTACCATAGCTATGCAGATGACAAACAAATTTACGTAACAGTTTCAACAGGAGACTATGCTCCAATTCAAACACTGAGTAAGTGCATTGAACAAATCAATGACTGGATGTGTCAGAACTCTCTCCAATTAAACAAAGATAAAACTGAGGTAATGGTTTTTGGAGCCAAGGCAGAACGTATAAAAGTTAGCGCTGAGCTTCAGTCTGCAATGTTCAAAACAACAGATAAAGCCAGAAATCTAGGTGTAGTCATGGACTCTGACCTGAGTTTCAACAGCCACATTAAAACAGTTACTAAATCAACCTACTATCACCTAAAGAACATATCTAGGATTAAAAGACTAATGTCGCAGCAGGATTTGGAAAAACTTGTCCATGCTTTTATCTTCAGTAGACTCGACTACTGCAATGGTGTCTTCACAGGTCTCACTAAAAAGTCTATTCGGAAGCTGCAGCTGATTCAGAACGCCGCTGCTCGAGTCCTCACTAACACTAAGAAAGTGGATCACATCACTCCTGTTCTGAAGTCTTTACACTGGCTTCCTGTGTGTCAAAGAATATATTTCAAAATACTGCTGCTGGTTTATAAAGCTTTGAATGGTTTAGGCCCAAAATACATTTCTGATCTACTGCTAAATTATGAACCATCCAGATCTCTCAGGTCTTCAGGGACTGGTCAGCTTTCTGTCCCCAGAGTCAGAACTAAACATGGAGAAGCAGCGTTCAGTTATTATGCTCCAAATATCTGGAACAACTCCCAGAAACCTGCAGGTCCGCTGCAACTCTGACTACTTTTAAATCCAGACTAAAGACTTTTCTTTTTGTCGCTGCTTTTAATTGAACTATTCATATCTTAGACTGCACTGTAACTTTTATCCATGTATTTCTTCTTTTAATGTTTATTTTATTAGCTTTTCTTTTTAATGACTGATTTTAAATGCCATTTTCTTAATGTCTTTCATTTGTTGCAAAGCACTTTGAATTGCCTTGTGTTGAAAAGTGCTCTATAAATAAACTTGCCTTGCCTTGCCTTGCCTTGACATCATTCTTTTAACCCTCCGGTATCATTCGATTGGAATACGCAAATTAGTCATTCGAGACAAAAATGTCCACTGCAAAATGCTTTAATAAAAACATTATATTAAAAGGTTTTTTTCACAACTTGTCTGGGTTCAATCTTTAAAGCAACTTCCTCCCTAATAGAAAATACCAAAAATGTAATCATTTTCAGGATTTTAACCTGTTTTTTTTTCATGATGAAAACAGAGAAAATCAGTTATTTTCCAAAAAATACATATCTGGGGACTGGCTCTTTTTTTTATAACAGTCTTGGATATGTCAAAGATTAGCAACAGATTTTTTTGCATTATTAGTTTTTGCACAAAATCAGATTGAACAAAAAAGTTACAAATTAGTCATTCGGGACAAAATTGTCCACTTCCAAAAACTGCTCTAAAATGACAACAGATTAATATTTTTAAATACTTTTTGGGGTTAAATCTTTCAATCAACTTCAGTCCTGATCAAAAATACCAAATGTTAAATTATGTTCAGGATTTTAACCCTTGAACTGCCAGTTTGAAAACATGAATTTGCGTTTTCTATGAAAAACATGCACAAAAAGGCAGTTATTTTCCATAAAATGAATGTTCGGGGGGTCGGCTTTTTTTTATCACAGTCTTGGATATGTCAAAGATTACCATTGAATTACATGCTTGTCATTTCTTGGTTTCTTTGCCTGTTGTATAATGGGGCCCTGCCAGCCATTGTAATACATGTATGCAACTAATATGATGTAGGTGTGTTGGTATGGATGTGGAAGAGTGGTATCAGCTGATAAATGTGTGTGTGTGTGTGTGTGTGTGTGTGTGTGTGTGTGTGTGTGTGTGTGTGTGTGTGTGTGTGTGTGTGTGTGTGCACAGAGACTAGAGTATATTTGGTTTACAGCAAGTCGCAGTTTTCGCCTCATATCTTTCTTTCTTTCTCTCTTTCTCTCTCTCTCTCTCTCTCTCACTCCCTCATTCCCAAACTCATACACACTCTTACATATTAAACCTCCTTATACCTTGTATGTATGTGAGTGATTGTGTGTGAGAATGAGACAGGAGTAAGTGTGCTCTCATGGCGTTTTGTTTTTCATTTGTGCTGTTTCATGTGTCTTTGAGGTAAACAGATGTATGATCTTGACCCAGCTTGACCTCGATGTTTTGAATTGTTTGGAACTTCAAAGTCCTTATTGCTACCCCCTTCCCAGTCAACGTATAGTGTTGGTCCACAGCGCAAACATATTAGTTTAACAAAATCCGCATCTAAAGATACGTTATTTTCCCCTGTGCAATTCCAGTCTCACACCTCACAGCACATCGTCATAAACAAATACCGGAAACAGACCGAAAACACTTTATTCCGAGTGTGCTTGTTTTTCTCTTTGGAGGTCATCACATAACAGCATTGTAATACATAGTTTGGCTGCATTAAATATTACATATCTGCCGTAGTTCTGTATTTATAGAGCCCTGATGAGAAGACTTCTATACAAACATGAGGAACTGAAAACGTGACTTGGATCATAAATATATCAGCCATTAAACAACATCTTACATTTCTTTTCACACAATACGTCTCCTTGCAGTATCAACACTAATTCGGCTGACTTTTATATTTGATCCAATTGGTAGATAGGCTGTATTTACACCATAAAGGTGCACAGCTGATATAAAGGGACACCTAGTGGTTAAAGCATGTTATTCAATTTCACTATTTTTATTATTAGATATTAATAGGATCCCTATAAAGTATATTCATTACTCGTTATTCTCTACTAATAGTTAATTAAAGACTGTATATAATGACTATTTTTCACATCCCTTTCAAGATTTTCTAAGGTTTATTGACATATCATATTATACACAACTACGGTGTAGTTATGCAATGAATTAAAAACTTTGTGTATACCTCCAGCAATGTTAACTATGTTGAAGCACTTATTTTAACTGATATTATACATAATTAGACTCTTATATAAGATGTATGTAGATAGTATAAGAAATGTGCAGAATACAACAGTTTAATGGTGGAGGTACACACATATTGATAGATGTCTTGTGTTGCACTGTTGAGGAACCTGTGACCCAAGTTTTTCATCTCCGGCCTTGTCAGGTATTGAACAATCAATAAATAAAAAACACAGAATTATGAAATATAAAACACAAAATGTGTGTGATTATACTAAATGATTTACAAATAAACACCACTGCATATTTACAACTGTTACACATGCTGATGTAACGCAAATGTTTCCAACTTGGGATCAATAAAGTATATCTTGTCTTAAGATGATCGATGGCTACTGCCATATTTGTAAAATGTGCCTCTGAACCTTGACAAGTGCATGTTTCAGGCTTATCAATGAACAACAGGAGGGGTCACAGACACTTAGCTGGCATGTGGGTATATATTAATGCTGCCCATTATGGGCACAAGCAATTTTCACCCATTTATTAATTATATGTTTTAAATTTGAGTGTTTCCTATCCCCTAAACCTCCAGGGATGTACACAGTTTAATACTGGCAACTTATGGGAAATACGAAAACGTCTTTTAAAACTACAACTCCCAGTAGAGACGTGCCATAGATAGAGAACATGTTGCGAAACACACAATAGCCAGCATGTGTAGTTCTGGGGACGGGGTGGGGGAGGGGGGGGAAGCGGTGGACCCGTTCAAATCCAGTTTTGGACAGTCTGCCGTGGTGCCAGCCCATTTCAAGTGCTGTTCGACGCTCGGCACACTCTCCAATCACAGAGCTTGAGGACTATCACGGGGTTTGTCAAACAAAGCGGAGAGAATACTTACTTCGGGTGTAATATTCTGTAAAGCAATGAGCTGCTCCGACCCTCGGTCATGACGGACTCCAACTTGTGTTTATTAATCAAACAAATAAATAAACACAAGGATAATTATGTGTTATTGTTGAGTAAATGGAGAATTGCACAGGAGAAAATAACGTATCTCTGCCACAATTTTAGATGCGGATTTTGTTAAACTGATACGTTTGCGCTGTGGACCAACACTATACATTGACGGGGAAGGGGGTAGCAATAAAGATAACACCATTAAACAGTTACACAACATAACAGAAATAATATCGATAGCAGCATCCCTAGCAAACCACCTTGGTAACAATGAAAACGTTGTATAGACACAATTTCTTTAATCTTCGTAATAACTAGCAAACTAAAGATCATGTACATCCACTGCACACATAATCTGAAATAACAACTCATATTTCTCGCATCAAATGACATCAAAACGTACTTTAATGGCCAAACTAACTTTAAAATAGGCATTTTACACCGAGAATAAAACGAAGTTCGGCCATGTTTTCTTTTTCTGCAGGGAGAAATGTGAAGATCACGTGACATAGACGCCAGCCATTGGAATGAATGGTGAACAAAAATGTAGGGATCTTACAATTTCAATTTCGTCCTACGTTGTGGACCAACGTAGTTATTACACGTTTTTTTATGAGACTGGGTTGGAATGCTCCATTCATTATCACCAAGCTTTACCCTCCCTTTCTCCTGTCTCTGTGTTTGAATATGCGACCCAAACTCTATTCTTCGTCTTTCAGCCTGCAGACTGTATGATCTCTGTATGACTGACCAGGGGCAGATCTAGACAAATATTCATGGGGTGGCAAGAGGGTGGCAGGAGATTTTGAGGGGTGGCATCCCCTGGCAGAATATGCTGATTTAATCGCAGTCATATCAATCAATGTTAACTTGGAAAGCCACAATATTAATATTTTAACTCAATAACATTAGGTGACATTATTGTTGCAGATTGGTAAAGCCTTAAATAGAAATATATAAGGTGGCAGACATAATGTAATGAATTTTAACTGAACAATAACTGCAGTGTTTCCCCTATATACAAATAGCCATTTTGGCGTATATAAACTATGTCAATAAGTTTCTGTTTTTGTAGTGTATTTGGCTTTTGCAGAGATTTTCATTTATTCTTTATATATAAAATCTCGCCTACAATCTCGCCTAGGGCAGCAAATTGTCTAGAACCGGCCCTGGTACTAGGCCTCAAGAGCCTTTCTTGTGCTGGCAGACACATAGAAACAAATTGTCAGGGCGCACTTTGCACGGGCACACACTTAAAAATGTCACTATGCTGGGCCCACGTGCCTTAGCACCGCTGCTATGACTCCATCCTAGGGGAAACACTGAACTGAATGAGTTTGTTTCACTCTTAGACCAGCAGGGGTACCAAATCTATGCAGACTGCTGCAGTAAGTATTCATTAACTGTCTCATTGATGTTTGTCTGAATGAATATGATACTATTAACAATCATATTATTCCTATCAGCTGTCAATCACTGTTATGATTCACATATTCATTATTGTATAAACTATATTTTTTGGAGGAGTTAATGATGAATGTTCCTCAAGATGCTTGCTCACCCTCCTTCAAATTTGAAAGACAAGTAATTATATCATGTATTAACATTCAAAGGAACAGTTCAGCGCCCCACGACTTCATTGCAAACAGTTACAACCTTGACTTTACATCAGAAAGAACAAACATTAAGGATGTGACTAACTGCATCAGTTAGGGTTAAAAAAACGTGTATTCAGCTAAAACATATACATCGCTGCAGTTATTATCCAGTGGAAAGCCCTTACCTACTGGCCTAGTTAAATCAAAGTGGTTACTTTCTGTTGGCTGGGCAGTGTAGTTTTACACCCTGTCTTATTCGACTTTCTCAGGACTTAAAACTGTTTTTGGGGCAGACCCCCACAATAAATATATATAAAACACAAAAAATAAATATAAACACAGTTTTTTATGCTCATCGAGTTATCCGTGAGCAGAGCATCAAGTTGGCATGCCTATTACAGCTGAATGCGGTGATTACCATCTTGTTCAGCATATCGCCTCACAAACTGATTAAGATCTAAAGCTTTACTGCGTTTTGATTCAATGCTGAGTACAGCCCCACTGACAGTCTCTTCTCTGTAATTGTAGACCGCAAATACCTCATTCCTTCCGTCTACTTGAGTCCGAATGCTTCTCGTTTTGCGCCGTACCCCGTTCACATAAAATCGCCGCCAGTCATATTTCCAAGCTCGTGCCAGGGCCAGGGGAGGGGTTACTAGACTTGCGTCTTGTGCTGCATTCACTTGCACTCGGACATTAGAGACTTTCTCTCATAAATGTCCGATGAGCCACAACTTTTCTTTCAAAACAAACATGCCAACTAGGGTGGCAGCTGGGGTGGCAAGGCTATTTTTTAGGGTGGCAGTTGCCACTCCATGCCACCCCGGTAGATCCGCCCCTGTGACTGACTGATCTTTCTTGCAATAAATAAAATACGACAGATGGTTTGAGTCTCTATCCACATTTGATACATACATTCCCACCACAAATACAAATTGTATTTTATTAATGCTAATGAAGGGCACAAATCAAGGATTAGGAATTAATAGGATTTAACAGCCAAATTTGTACTTGCATAATGTCACGGTTGTCATGTCAGGTCACAGGTCTATGTCTAGGTTTGGGTGTTTTCACTGTTCTCTATGTCATGTTTTCTTCCGTCGTTAGTTTCCCTGGTGTGTCTCGTTAGTTGATTGTGTTCACCTGTGGCCCTTGTGTTTTCTCCTCCCCTGCCCGGCTGTTTCTTGTCTTGTAATTATCCCTCCCTGTATTTAGTCTTGTCTCGTCCTGTGTTCAGGGTTGGTGCTTCTTTTGTATGTGACCCAGTTCACCGAAGAGTGTTTTGTTTGTCCAATTTTATTTAAAGTCCTTGAAATAAAGGTATCGTCAAGTGTAATCTGCGTTTGGGTCCTACCTGCTTCACTCTGCGTAACAGAAAGCACCAACCAAATATGGACCCAGCAGATGCTCCTTTTGAAAGGGAGCTGCTTTCATTCACCTACTTGCTGGCTTGCAGCTATGGTGAATGGAGGGGAGCGTCCGGGGTTCAGCAGCGAAAGGCAGCTCTGGCAGAGGCTCGCCAGATGGCTAAGGAGAAGCCAGGCTTGGTGAAATTCTTACCTGGCTGGATTTTGGATTTCCTCTCGGTGTGTTATCCCCTGCCTGCTAGCCCCAGGCATGCTAACTCCATGTCTCCCAATTCCCAACCTGGCACCATACGCCTTGGTGGGTTCCGCCTGAAGTCAACCCGTGCTTCTGCCCCAGTTCCTGCTCCTGTCCAGGAGTTGTATTACGGAACTCGTCTGGCTTATGGAGGTCCACGGAGTATTCAGGCGGCTGCTAAGAGGAGTCGTCGCAAGGCCAGGTTAGCCCGAGCCCCAGCAGCCATGGTTCCGGCTACAGAACCGGCCCACACAGCGATGGTTCCGGCCCCAGCAGCCATGATTCCAGCCCCAGCAGCCATGATTCCAGCCCCAGTACAGGCCCCAGCAGCCATGGTTCCAGTCCCAGTACAGGCCCCAGCAGCCATGGCTCCATGCTCCAGTACCGGCCCACGCAGCTTTAATTCCATACTCCATTACCTGTCTTACACAGCCAGGGTCCAGGCTTCCGCTCCGCGCCCAACAGCCAGGGTTCCAGCCCCAGTTCTGGCCCCAGCAGCCGTGGTTCCGGCCCCAGTTCCAGCCATAGTTCCGGCTCAAGTACCAGCCCCATCAGTCATGGCCCCGACTCCAGCTCCTCGTTACCGGCCGACTCCAGCACCTCGTCTGCTGCTGGCTCTCCAGCCGACGCCAGCACCCCGTGTCCTGTCGGCGTACCGGCCGACTCCAGCACCCCGTGTTCTGTTGGCGAACCAACTCTCTCAAGTCCCCTCTCAGGTCCCCTCTCGAGTTACTTCTCGAGTCACCTCTCAAGTCACCTCTCAAGTTCCTGCCCGAGTCCCCTCTCAAGTTTCCCCTCAGGTCTCCTCTCGAGTTCCCTCTCAAGTCCCTTCTCAGGTCCCCTCTCGAGTCTTTTCTCGAGTCCCCTCTCAAGTCAACTCTCCAGTTTCCTCTCGAGTTCCCTCTCAAGTCCCCTCTCAGGTCTCCTCTCGAGTTACCTCTCGAGTCACCTCTCAAAGTCACCTCTCAAGTTCCTACCCGAGTCCCCTCTCAAGTTTCCTCTCAGGTCCCCTCTCGAGTTACCTCTCGAGTCACCTCTCAAGTCACCTCTCAAGTTCCTACCTGAGTCCCCTCTCAAGTTTCCCCTCAGGTCTCCTCTCGAGTTCCCTCTCAAGTCCCCTCTCAGGTCCCCTCTCGAGTTACCTCTCGAGTCACCTCTCGAGTTCCCTCTCAGGTCCCCTCTCAGGTCTCCTCTCGAGTCACCTCTCAAGTCAACTCTCCAGTGTCCTCTCGAGTCACCTCTCAAGTTTCCCCTCAGGTCTCCTCTCGAGTTCCCTCTCAAGTTTCCCCTCAAGTCCCCTCTCAGGTCCCCTCTCGAGTTACCCTCTCGAGTCACCTCTCGAGTTCCTTCTCGAGTCCCCTCTCCAGTCACCTCTCGAGTTCCTTCTCGAGTCACCTCTCAAGTCAACTCTCCAGTGTCCTCTCGAGTCACCTCTCAAGTCAACTCTCCAGTGTCCTCTCGAGTCACCTCTCAAGTTTCCCCTCAGGTCTCCTCTCGAGTTCCCTCTCAAGTCCCTTCTCAGGTCCCCTCTCGAGTTACCTCTCGAGTCACCTCTCGAGTTCCTTCTCGAGTCACCTCTCAAGTCAACTCTCCAGTGTCTTCTCGAGTCACCTCTCAAGTCAACTCTCCAGTGTCCTCTCGAGTCACCTCTCAAGTCAACTCTCCAGTGTCCTCTCGAGTCACCTCTCAAGTCAACTCTCCAGTTTCCTCTCGAGTTCCCTCTCAAGCCCTCTCTCGAGTCCCCACTCAAGCCCCATGTCCTGTACCGTTGGAGGTTCCGCTGGGGGTCCTGCCAACCACATGTCCTGTCCCGTTGGAGGTCCCGCCGTCTACTCTCCTGCCGGGGGTCCTGCCAACCCCATGTCCTGTCTCGTTGGAGGCCCCGCCGACTACTCTCCTGCCGGGGGTCCTGCCAACCCTTTGTCCTGTCTCGTTGGAGGCCCCGCCGACTACTCTCCTGCCGGGGGTCCTGCCAACCCCATGTCCTGTCCCGTTGGAGGTCCCGCCGACTACTCTCCTGCCGGGGGTCCTGCCAACCCTATGTCCTGTCTCAGGTCCCCTCTCGAGTTACCTCTCGAGTCACCTCTCAAGTCCCCTCTCAAGTTTCCCCTCAGGTCTCCTCTCGAGTTCCCTCTCAAGTCCCCTCTCAGGTCCCCTCTCGAGTTACCTCTCGAGTCACCTCTCGAGTTCCCTCTCAGGTCCCCTCTCAGGTCCCCTCTCGAGTCTTTTCTCGAGTCCCCTCTCAAGTCAACTCTCCAGTGTCCTCTCGAGTCACCTCTCAAGTTTCCCCTCAGGTCTCCTCTCGAGTTCCCTCTCAAGTTTCCCCTCAAGTCCCCTCTCAGGTCCCCTCTCGAGTTACCTCTCGAGTCACCTCTCGAGTTCCTTCTCGAGTCACCTCTCAAGTCAACTCTCCAGTGTCCTCTCGAGTCACCTCTCAAGTCAACTCTCCAGTGTCCTCTCGAGTCACCTCTCAAGTTTCCCCTCAGGTCTCCTCTCGAGTTCCCTCTCAAGTCCCTTCTCAGGTCCCCTCTCGAGTTACCTCTCGAGTCACCTCTCGAGTTCCTTCTCGAGTCACCTCTCAAGTCAACTCTCCAGTGTCCTTCTCGAGTCACCTCTCAAGTCAACTCTCCAGTGTCCTCTCAAGTCACCTCTCAAGTCAACTCTCCAGTGTCCTCTCGAGTCACCTCTCAAGTCAACTCTCCAGTTTCCTCTGGAGTTCCCTCTCAAGCCCTCTCTCGAGTCCCCACTCAAGCCCCATGTCCTGTACCGTTGGAGGTTCCGCTGGGGGTCCTGCCAACCCCATGTCCTGTCCCGTTGGAGGTCCCGCCGTCTACTCTCCTGCCGGGGGTCCTGCCAACCCCATGTCCTGTCTCGTTGGAGGCCCCGCCGACTACTCTCCTGCCGGGGGTCCTGCCAACCCTTTGTCCTGTCTCGTTGGAGGCCCCGCCGACTACTCTCCTGCCGGGGGTCCTGCCAACCCCATGTCCTGTCCCGTTGGAGGTCCCGCCGACTACTCTCCTGCCGGGGGTCCTGCCAACCCTTTGTCCTGTCTCGTTGGAGGCCCCGCCGACTACTCTCCTGCCGGGGGTCCTGCCAACCCCATGTCCTGTGCCGTTGGAGGTCCCGCCGACTACTCTCCTGCCGGGGGTCCTGCCAACCCTTTGTCCTGTCTCGTTGGAGGCCCCGCCGACTACTCTCCTGCCGGGGTCCTGCCAACCCTGTGTCCTGTCCCGTTGGAGGCCCCGCCGACTACTCTCCTGCCGGGGGTCCTGCCAACCCTTTGTCCTGTCTCGTTGGAGGTCCCGCCAACCACTCTCCTGCTGGGGGTCCTGCCAACTCCTGGTCCTCTTCCGTGGGGGATCCTGCCGAAGCCTGTCCCGCCGGCTCCGGTTCCTGTCCGGCCGACACCGGGTCCTGCCCGGCCTCCGGAGCTGTCTGGTCTTCGCCCTCATGCTCGGCCCCCTGAGTTCGCCCGCTGTGGCCTTCGCCCCACCATGGACTCTGCCTTGCCCCCGGGCCGTCCGCCCGAGTTCCCCACCTTAGCCTCTGCCTTGCCCCCGGGCCGTCCGCCCGAGACCCCCACCTTGGACTCTGCCTTGCCCCCGGGCCGTCCGCCCGAGTTCCCCACCTTAGACTCTGCCTTGCCCCCGGGCCGTCCGCCCGAGTCCCCCTTCTCGGCTTCTGCCGTGCCCCCGGGCCGTCTGCCCGAGATCCCTTCCTGGTCCCCCTACTGGGCTCCTGGGCGGTCAGCTTAGTCCCGTTCCTCCGGACCCCCTCCACCCACCCTGGTGGCCTAGGGATACGTCCCTCCTCCGGACCCCCTCCACCCACCCTGCTGGACTTTATTGGATTTTTGTTTGGGGTTTAGGGACGTCTAGAATCCGTCCCTTGAGGGGGGGGTTCTGTCACGGTTGTCATGTCAGGTCACAGGTCTATGTCTAGGTTTGGGTGTTTTCACTGTTCTCTATGTCATGTTTTCTTCCGTCGTTAGTTTCCCTGGTGTGTCTCGTTAGTTGATTGTGTTCACCTGTGGCCCTTGTGTTTCTCCTCCCCTGCCCGGCTGTTTCTTGTCTTGTAATTATCCCTCCCTGTATTTAGTCTTGTCTCGTCCTGTGTTCAGTGTTGGTGCTTCTTTTGTATGTGACCCAGTTCACCGAAGAGTGTTTTGTTTGTCTAAGTTTATTTAAAGTCCTTGAAATAAAGGTATCGTCAAGTGTAATCTGCGTTTGGGTCCTACCTGCTTCACTCTGCGTAACACATAATTGCATTTTTAACATACTGACTTAAAATGAAATGGCTGCACTTGCGGTGAATCTGCATTGAGCAACACACTCCAATGTTCTTTAATTAAGATAAAGGCATATACAAAGTAATTTATTATTGATGTAATGTTGTAACACCTTTATATACTATGATTTTGTACAGTGACAGAGAGGTGCAAACGTGGCTAACAACGGCCCGGAACATTTCCATAAAATGAAACGCGCTGCACCTTCAGAAACGGTGCAAATATCACAAAATGTGCCAAAACACATGCGAATGAAGAAACATCTTGGTTCGTCAAGTTGGTGAGTGTGCTCTTATGCTGTGAAGTTGGTGAATGTTTTCTTCATTTGCATGTGTTTTGGCACATTTTGAATGTTTTTTGTAACTGCAGTTTGGTTTCTTTTAATGGAAATGCTTGGACCATTGTTTTTATGTATTTGTTGTCATACTCTATAAAGCACTTTCGGCTGCGTCAAGCATGGAAGGGGCTACATAAATAAAGTTTATTATTATTGTAACGTGTTTCATCTGTCAGCCTGTGATTTTGTCTCAACATAGCCTAGTTTCGATATTTCAGTTTACTTTGTTTGCAGGCCTACATTACAACAAATTCCCACTGTTAATCCTTCATGAATGTTAAAACAAATTTGTTTCAAATTATAATTTTTTTTCCTTTGCTCCTTTTATACATTAATAACTCATAATTCATGACCTCCTGGAGATGACATAGAGGTTTAAATTTATTATGTATCATAAGCTCCTTGAATTACGACATGCTGAGTGAACGGGACAGTGAGGGCAGGACAACTTAAAGGAGAATGTGCCTTCTGCTCAGTAATGCGTCTCCCGCTGAGGTACAAAACTAATTACTCAGTATAACCATCCTAGATGGTTTCAGCGGAGCTACAAGGCTCATGTATTGAAGAGCCAATTTAACCATACAATAGATGGGAAAATTAAAGGTCGGGTATTTTTAAGACGCTGTAGTCCATCATGATTTAATAATTGACTTCATAACCTTTCATCATTACGATTAAAATGATATCATTTTTAGGCAATCACATTTTGTTCTCATTTCATACCAATACATCTTTCTTATACCTTGTGTAGAGGAGTGACATTTAATTTAAAATGTATTAAACAAGAGAACACTAAAAAATCTTCTTCAAAAAGTAGATTTATATCCTGGGACCAAAACTGGCAATTACCCTCAGTCTAAACCAACCTCATGCAACCTTCCTCAAAACTACTTTTCTTTTTCTTTTCTCAAAAGCCTTACAGCTCCCCTATAGCCAAATCAAGCTTCAACAGATTCCATGCCACAAAAACAGCATAGCTAAAACCAACCTTTTAATCCCATTTTATATTGGACATTGAGCAGGACGGTAAAACTCCAGTCAAAAGCAACCCAAACAAGTAAAAAACTGTATTTTCATTAATCCTCTTCCGCAAAAAGTTTTCAGCCGTTGAATGTTATTAAAATTTGGTGTTAGTAGCGAAGTGGGTATTTGAGATTATCAAGCCTAATTTTGCGACAGTGATGCTTACTAATGGGATTATTAAATAAATGTATGTGGAAAAATGAGACTTAAATCCCTCCTTCATTATTTATCTCATAGCAATTCTAAGACATTAAAGTCCTCTTAAAGAGTCTTGGATATTCAGAGCTCGTCGTCTGTGTATTTTATATTCTAATTGTCTCGCAGACTGCATCGCTGAAAAGGAAACCTGGGTCATTTATAAATTAATATAATTATCATAAAGGTGCTGCACTGCAAAATCTCTGTCCCTTCTTCACAAGCACACAAGTTGTCTTTTTATAGATACATCTCAAATGCAAGAACTCAAGCAATGCAGGCGCAAAAATGGCCGACCTGTCGATTAATCATCAGCATAGCAAAACAGCAGGACCTCGGGGACTGCGATGTTAGATACCAGATAGCCTATAAATCTAACAGGGACCTATAACTGGGGGCACTGAAGGAAAGCACACATGATGAATGCTGTAGTCCTGCAGTCATCTCTTCTCATAAATGCTGTTGTGGGGTAAAATTAATTGTAGCAGCTAACAGCATTTGAAAGAAAGTGAAAGAATACAAAGAGGAGCTCATTATGGATGCTTACTGAAGGACTTATTCACTAAGAGACAGCAAGTTATATTTATATGCAGCTTTGTTTGGTTTGTGTATTTAATAAAATAAAAATGTATTGGCTATCTTTTAAAACTAACAACCATGGGATGAATTTTAACCTGCCAGGTACACTGCAGAAAACAAGAGCAGACATCAATCCACACGACTTTATTAAAAATAAACTGACAATACAGTTTATTGATTAAACTTTACTTAAAGGAGCCCTATTATGCTCTTTTTCAGTTCATGTTGTATTTTGTGCTGCTTCTGTTATGGGTTATTTACATGCCATATGTTTAATCACGTACAATGTTTGGAGCGCTATACTGTAGGACTGGACATTGTTATGTTCAGAAGTAAAGAAAGAGTCAAATTGAGTCCAATTCAGGAAGGGGGGGGGAGTGTGTTTGGAGGAGAAACTCCCTCTCTGGCTTGAACTTTTATACTTTGAAGATCATGTTACCTGCACAAAAAACCTGTAGAACACACACGACAGGAAAGAAAAAACCCAAAAGGATCCGTTTAAAATCAATCAATATATGAATTGAATCCACCGAGTTGACTGTATTCTCCTTTATATAGAATCATGGAGAGTTTCCTGTGACCTTCCAATCTGCTCCACATGTGGCTTATTAATAAATCACATGTGAGAGACAAATCTGCATACCTCCGCTAATGAAAATCTCTTTTACTTTAAGTCTCCATCAACCATTGTCAGAGTTGTGTTGTTATTAGTTGTGTAGTATCAAGTTGTGTGAGATATGAAAGCCCCGGGCCTGTCTTTGATCCTACAGCCTGTCACATTGCATTCAGGTCTGTTAGAGAGAACATAAGTGGTCCCGCAAGGCATGTCTCATGATGGTTCAGCAGGGAAAAAGCCGCTTGCTGCTCTCTTTGATGAATCCCACCAAGTTAGAGCTTCAACGTGCTGGGCTCCATTACTGCGACAAAATGAAGAGGACAGGACAAACAAGTTCATAAAGTGCAAACTGTTGAGAAAGTTTCAGATGGGTGTTGTTTGTTGGCAGGAGAAAGAAACATAGTTTGTGCTCAAACCTGTCTATCAAAATGACATTCCTATACAACTAAACTGCATCCAAAAGATTCAGTAGGATTTCTCTTGTTTTTCTTTCTAACTTATGTATGCAGTTTTAAACACATGGGCATATAGTATATTGCTTATGTTAAAGATACCTGATCAATGAATTAGCTTAAAATAAGTGTTTGTTACATCATTTAAGCTATGGGGTTTACTGAATAAAAAAGACAGTTGCAACTTACTTCAAAATACTATCTAACATTATTGAAAAAGGCAATTCAGTGGTATGGTACCATGTGTCGGAGATCGGGCTGTCTTGCATATGCATGCATGTGCATGAGACCAAAAGAGGTGATAAACTTAAAATGTGACCTATATTGAACATACTCTCTGAATGTTCATTATTCTACCACGAAGGTATGTCAAAAGGTCCTGGTTGGACTTGTAAGTGCTAGGAGGTAAGACTTTCTATTCCTAGTACACGCCCCCCCCCCCCCCCCCCCCCCCCCCCCACTTTCAGTTTTCTAGCTCTTTGATTTACCTCAGGGCGCTCAAACATGCTATACAGGTCTAAAGCAGAACACATGATGATTCTGAACATTGTGACAAATTAATGAACGACACTGTACAGTATAACTGTATTCCCTAATTGCTGAGGGAAATACAAAGCCAGTCAAGCAGCCTGATATTATTGGCATTCAAGTGGTTATGCTACTGTAGAGGTGCCCTATTCCTTTGAAGATGTTGTGTGGCCATTTTAGACACGTTAAAAAACAAGGTTGATTCTCAACTTTAAACTTTCATAAACAGTCTTGTAAATTCCTGGAATACAGCTTTGTTTATTCAAAAGGACTTCGTCATAATGACATATCAAATTATGTATACGGTTACATTGTGTATTCAAATGAAAGACTTGGCTATGTTGAGTTTTGGTTTATCACAGGACACAAACAGTGGTGAACATCCATCCCGACCTCCTCTTAGGAAGACTCGCAACTCTTTATAATTCAACTCCTGACTTCCGTTGTTTTTTTTGCATGTAGTTAGTTGGTTGCCTGCTGTGTCTCATATAGATTCTAAAGGGCGCCCTTTCCGTCGGTGCATCATTTTTGCCACCCAAATAATGAGACAGTTGGTTGGACCAAAGATAATATCAATGCTGAAGCATCTAAAACCCTTACCACGGCAAGAGGCTATATTCCATGTGATATCCATTAGATCAAAGCTTAGGGAGCATATTTCAGAATGAAAGACAGTGACTGTTAAACATGTTTGGCAGAGAAGATGATTTAGGAGTTCTGGCAAATGGGAAACCAGGCAGCTGGAACACACTGGCTCTGTCCCAATACTCACAGGCCGGTATTTGCAGATAGTCAAGTGTCTTCTGGTGTGATATCCGGCAGAAGTGCCTGTTGAGACAGCATGCAAGTGAGAGTTTTCAAAGAACATTGAGACATATGAGTGTAGCACATCTAATCAATCAGGCAAATGCAAGGCTCTGGCACAAGGCTTGGTTCAATTTCTTTCTAATACTTTATTGTTTGTATTTGTATCCTTCATAAAGTACAAATTAAGTTTGATGCACCAGCTTTACAGTATCAATCAGATAACATAAAGGGAAAAAAAACCTATTGAAGAACAACAAATAAACACATTCAGGGGACTTATTAGCAAAGCAATTACATGGAGTTGCCTAGAGGCATGCCATCCTGTATATAAAATAGAACATTTCCGTCTGTTGATGTGCTTGGCTGAAAATATTCTATGATATGAACAATATTTATGTTATCACTCATAAATTACATTACGTAATAAATGAGTTGTGATCCGCATATTCACCTTGAATCAAGATGTTTCCTAAATAGGCAAGGCAAGTTTATTTATATAACACTTTTCCAACACCAGGCAATTCAAAGTGCTTTACAAAAATGAAAGACATTAAGAAAATGGCATTTGAAATCAGTAATTAAAAAGAAAAGGTAATAAAATAAACATTAAAAGAAGAAATACATGGATAAACATTAAAAGAAAAAAATACATGGATAAAAGTTACAGTGCAGTTTAAGATGTGAAATAGTTCAATTAAAAAGCAGCGACAAAAAGAAAAGTCTTCAGCCTGGATTTAAAAGTAGTCAGAGTTGCAGCGGACCTGCAGGTTTCTGGGAGTTTGTTCCAGATATTTGGAGCATAATAACTGAACGCTGCTTTACCATGTTTAGTTCTGACTCTGGGGACAGAAAGCTGACCAGTCCCTGAAGACCTGAGAGATCTGGATGGTTCATAATTTAGCAGGAGGTCAGAAATGTATTTTGGGCCTAAACCATTCAAGCTTTATAAACCAGCAGCGGTATTTTGAAATCTATTCTTTGACACACAGGAAGCAGTGTAAAGACTTCAGAACAGGAGTGATGTGATCCACTTTCTTAGTGTTAGTGAGGACTCGAGGAGCGGCGTTCTGAATCAGCTGCAGCTTCCTAATAGATTTTTTAGTGAGACCTGTGAAGACACCATTGCAAGGCAAGGCAAGGCAAGGCAAGTTTACTTATAGAGCACTTTTCAACACAAGGCAATTCAAAGTGCTTTACAACAAATGAAAGACATTAAGAACATGGCATTTAAAATCAGTCATTAAAAAGAAAAGCTAATAAAATAAACATTAAAAGAAGAAATACATGGATAAACATTAAAAGAAAAAATAATGGATAAAAGTTACAGTGCAGTCTAAGATATGAATAATTCAATTAAAGCAGCGACAAAAAAGAAAAGTCTTCAGCCTGGATTTAAAGTAGTCAGAGTTGGCAGCGGACCTGCAGATTTCTGGGAGTTTGTTCCAGATATTTGGAGCATTAATAACTGAATGCTGCTTTACCATGTTTAGTTCTGACTCTGGGGACAGAAAAGCTGACCAGTCCCTGAGACCTGAGAGATCTGGATGGTTCATAATTTAGCAGTAGATCAGAAATGTATTTGGGCCTAAAACCATTCAAAGCTTTATAAACCAGCAGCAGTATTGTGAAATCTATTCTTTGACACCACAGGAAGCCAGTGTAAAGACTTCAGAACAGGAGTGATGTGATCCACTTTCTTAGTGTTAGTGAGGACTCGAGCAGCAGCGTTCTGAATCAGCTGCAGCTTCCGAATAGATTTTTTAGTGAGACCTGTGAAGACACATTGCAGTAGTCGAGTCTACTGAAGATAAAAGCATGGACAAGTTTTTCCAAATCCTGCTGTGACATTAGTCTTTTAATCCTAGATATGTTCTTTAGGTGATAGTAGGCTGATTTAGTAACTGTTTTAATGTGGCTGTTGAAACTCAGGTCAGAGTCCATGACTACACCTAGATTTTCTGGCTTTATCTGTTGTTTTGAACATTGCAGACTGAAGCTCAGCGCTAACTTTTATACGTTTCTGTCTGCCTTGGCTCCAAAAACCATTACCCCTCAGTTTTATCTTTGTTTAATTGGAGAAAGTTCTGACCCATCCAGTCATTGATTTGTTCAATGCACTTACTCAGTGTTTGAATTGGAGCATAGTCTCCTGTTGAAACTGTTACGTAAATTTGTGTGTCATCTGCATAGCTATGGTAACTTATTTTGTTGTTTTTCATTATCTGAGCCAGTGGTAGCATGTAGATGTTAAAGAGAAGCGGCCCCAGGATGGAGCCTTGAGGAACCCCACATGTCATATTTGTCAACTCAGATGTGTATTTACCAATAGAAACAAAGTTGTTTCTGTCCTTTAAGTAGGATTCAAACCAATTAGGACGGTTTCCGAAAGTCCCACCCAGTTTTCCAGTCGGTCTAGTAATATGCTGTGGTCAACAGTGTCAAATGCAGCACTGAGATCTAATAATACTAACACTGAAGTTCTGCCACTGTCCTGTGTTTAAGTGGATGTCATTAAAGACCTTACAAGAGCAGTCTCAGTACTGTGGTTTGGACGAAAGCCTGACTGGAACACATCGAAACAGTCCATTTAAAATGCAAAAAATTACTCAGCTGTTGAAAAACAACTTTTTCAAATGATTTTACCTAGAAATGGCAGGTTTGGATATGGGGCCTGTAATTGTTCCATTACTGAAGCATCTAGATTATTCTTTTTTAAGAGTGGTTTCATGACTGCAGTTTTCAGGCCTGTGGAAAAATACCTGAGTGAAGACATTGTTTACTATATGAAGTAGATCTGAGGCCATGCAAGGCAAAACATCTTTAAAAAATCCCGTTGGAATAATATCAAGGCAGCAGGAGGAGGATTTCAGAAGTTGAATAATGTCCTCTAGGTTTTTATCATTAATCTGATGGAATTGTGTCATGGTGTTTGAATTGATGTTAAGTGGTTATGTGTTGGTTAAGGTTAATGTTTAATTGCAGTAGTCGAGTCTACTGAAGATAAAAGCATGGACAAGTTTTTCCAAATCCTGCTGTGACATTAGTCTTTTAATCCTAGATATATTATTTAGGTGATAGTAGGCTGATTTAGTAACTGTTTTAATGTGACTGTTGAAACTCAGGTCAGAGTCCATGACTACACCTAGATTTCTGGCTTTATCTGTTGTTTTGAACATTGCAGACTGAAGCTCAGCGCTAACTTTTATACGTTCTGTTTTCCAGTCGGTCTAGTAATATGCTGTGGTCAACAGTGTCAAACGCAGCACTGAGATCTAATAATACTAACACGAAGTTCTGCCACAGTCTGTGTTTAAGTGGATGTCATTAAAGACCACAAGAGCAGTCTCAGTGCTGTGGTTTGGACGAAAGCCTGACTGGAACACATCTAAACAGTTATTTAAATTACTTAAGTTATTAAGTTATTAAAAAATTACTCAACTGTTGAAAAACAACTTTTTCAATGATTTTACCTAGAAATGGGAGGTTTGATATGGGCCTATAATTGTTCATTACTGAAGCATCTAGATTATTCTTTTTTAAGAGCGGTTTAATGACTGCAGTTTTCAGGGCCTGTGGAAAAATACCTGAGTGAAGAGATTTGTTTACTATATGAAGTAGATCTGAGGCCATGCAAGGCAAAACATCTTTGAAAAATCCCGTTGGAATAATATCAAGGCAGCAGGAGGAGGATTTCAGAAGTTGTATAATGTCCTCTAGGTTTTTATCATTAATCCGATGGAATTGTGTCATGGTGTTTGAATTGATGTTAAGTGGACACAGAGACAACACGTTTGCTGTTCCTCATGCAGAGGCACTGACTGCTTGTCTGATTTTCTGAATTTTGTCAGGGCGTGCAAAATCATTGCATGCCCTGGTGGATAGAAATTCAGAGGCTACTGACACTGGGGGGTTAGTTAGTCTGTCGACGGTAGCAAACAAGGCACGTGCGTTGTTTTTGTTTTTTAATGATGTCAGAGAAGAACGATTGTCGTGCGTTTTTCAATTCCAAATTATAAAGGCCAAGTCTCTCTTTATAGATTTCAAAGTCAACCTGGAGATTTGTTTTTCGCCACCTACGTTCAGCTTTTCGACACTCTCTTTTTCTGTTTTCACGGTGGCCTTTCTCCATGGAGATATTTTCTTGCCAGACACTTCCTTTACCTTAGTTGGAGCAATGGCATCTATAATATTTTGAATTTTTGAATTAAAATGATCTACTAGCTCATTTACTGAGATGTTAGCAGGGGCAAGTGTGGAAGAAAAATTCTGAGTTAACATTTCCCTAGTATTTTCAGTTAAATATCGCTTTGTGTTTCCTCTTTTTGAACATTTTTGTGAACAGAAATAGAGCTCTCAAAGAAAACACAGGAATGATCAGAGAGCGCAACATCAGTCACCACAACCTCAGAGATATTCAGACCCTTTGAGATAATTAAGTCCAGAGTGTGCCCCTTATTGTGCGTCGGCTCCGTCACATGCTGAGTCAGTCCATAGCTATCAAGAACACAAAACAGTTATTTTTGCCCCTCTGTCCTGAGGGTTGTCAACATGGATGTTAAAATCACCAACAATGACTAAACGATCAAAGTCAATACACACTATAGACAGCAGTTCAGTAAAGTCATCATAAAGCTTGTACAGTATTGGGTGGTCTATAGATATTTAGGAACAGAGCTCGAGAGGAGCATTTCAGCTGAAGGGCCACATATTCAAAAGAAGTAAAGTTCCCATAAGATGGCTTCCTGCATTGAAGAGAATCATTGAACAGAATAGCAACTCCACCCACCTTTCTTATGCATTCTTTCCTGACTCATAAACTAAAGTTGGGGAGGGGTTGATTCGATAAGAACAGCTGCACTGTTATTTTGTTTCAATCCAAGTTTCTGTTAAAAACATAAAATCGAGATTGTGCTCAGTGATAAAATCATGGATTAAAAATGTTTTTCGTGCCAAAGACCTGACATTTAATAAAGCTAGTTTAAGTTTGTTAAACACACTATCAGTCATGTTTTTTGTAACAAGCTGTGGCTGACATGGAATCACTGCTAAATTAGATAAACTCACATAAACGTTTGGAGCGCTTCCTGTATCTAAGATGATTCACCCGCTCTTAATCTATTACCTATCAACACAGATATCGGCAAAGCTTAGGCAGGCAGGGCCCTGGCATTTCCTGGAAAGAGTTGAGAGTGCCATACGCCCTTGAGCTGGACCCAGCACATATCAGTAAGAGTTTGTTGCATTTTGTACACACACATCCTTATCAGGCTTCGGAGACTGCAGATGCTTTCTTGAAGGGAGGGGAGGTGGTTGACGTAGGCACGGTGATGGAGACGGGGGAGATTGGTGCGGGTTGTAGAATACATGCCTGCCAGGGGGGGGAGGTGGTTGACGTAGGCATGGTGATGAAGACGGGGATATGGTGCGCGTCTCCGCTGTGATTTTGGTGGACGTCGTTGAGTCGTTAGTTTGGTCTTTGGACTCCAGGAAGGAATCGGTGCCAACCCTCTGTATCACCTTCATGTGTTTCAACGATCTCCAGGAGGTTGGTCGAGGGTGGAAGGGTGAACGGAGTATCCTCAAAGGCGTTGTCAGGGGGTGGGTGACGGGCAGTGGAGACTCCTCCATGTGTCTCCCATAATCAGAACATTCCTCAGGCGGGTGCAGTGATAATTCTTCAGGGTTTTCTGCACGATGTGTTGTGTCTTTCTCCTGTTTTGATTCCTCTTGCCGCTTGTCCTTGGCAGAGGGAACAGATTGATGACGCAGGCAGTTGAAAATGTTAGAGATAAACAATTTCACTCCTGACTTGTTCAGGCAAACTCCATTTGCCTTGAAAAGAGAAATGAAATACTCATTTCTTAATTTCTCTTTGCCAATGTTGGTCATGAAACCATACCCTTTTTTTGTTACAGTATGAAAGGAATCCCATGGTACCCCAAATGTTCCCATTAGGGTCATGGAGTTATATTCAATCCAGATCCGGTGTTTAAAAGTCACATCAACGACATCACAAAAACAGCTTTTTTCCACCTTCGGAACATTTCAAAGATTCGTCCCATGCTTTCCCTAGCCGATGCTGAAACTTTAGTCCATGCTTTTGTTTCATCTCGTTTGGACAACTGCAATTCAGTTTTCTCCGGGCTACCAAAATCAACAACCGCCAAACTACAACTGGCTCAAAACTAGGGCTGTCACGCGTTAATAACGCTTTAACGCAAACAAAAATTAACGTCACTAATTATTTTAACGCGATTAAAGCATGTGCATTTTTTAAGTTTCAGAGCGCATCGATTAAGCGTTTAAAATACCATCTATACAATCCAAGCACACTACTGATGCCGACAGCCCCGCTCCTGCCGCCTGCTTGCAGCAAACCACACTTGAAAGTGTGCGGGGGAGACGCCTGGACACGTCTACGAGTAGCAAACTTTCAACAAAGATCGCTAAATGGGTGGCTATAGCTTGCAGGCCAATTAACATTGTGGAGGACGAGGGGCTGCGTGATATAATTCGGGTCGCATCCAACGGCTGCACTTATGAATTGCCATCCAGAGCCACCACTTTGTCGAAAATACACAACTTGTATGAAGTCCAAAAAGCGAAAGTAGAGGATTTAAGAAAGACTTCCACAGTTGCGCTCACCGGAGACTATTGGACTTCACTGAGTAATGACAGTTACCTCGGGGTCACAGCGCATTATTTTGACCCAGAGTGGGAACTTCAGTCTCATGCTTTGACAGTCATGAAAACAGAGGAGCGACATTTCGCCGACAACTGCGCCAACACACACACACACACACACACACACTTTGTATTGTACTATTGTATTGTATGAGAGAGGTTCTAGGTTGAATTGAGTCGAATATTTGTAATGTTCAGAGGTTGTTTTGTTTAATATTCATGAGAATATTTGTCATTGTTCAAATGATAATAAACAGACATTTGCATAAAGCATATTTGTCCACTCATATGTTGATAAGAGTATTCAAAAAAAAAATGTTCCTCTAAGGCAAAAAAAATAATTCAGCCACGTACCCCCTGATCAGCGCAAAAACAATTTGTTAAGGAAAAAATGCCTATATAAAGAGGTACAGTACAGCGCTGCACCATCAGAGTCTGATTTATTAAAACAACAACATTGTAACTGAGAAACACTTAAATGCTACATTTCAAATTTTAACATCATGCAATAACACTAAGACGGCATTCGTTGCATTGAACTGATCTTTTTAATAAGTTGTCCTTACAATGTAGTGAAACATGGGCTTGTGCTTCACTGAGGAGCTTTGTCATTCTGACAGGGAGGCAAACTGTAGTTATTACACTTTGCGTTTTGAAAAATATGTACCACTGTTAATATAAAACCCACACTGCTCAAACTTCGTTACTTTTCCTAAAATTTATATATTTATTTATTTTGGGTCGTGGGGAATGAAGAGAAAAAATATATGAGCATTTTATGAGCATGGGATTTTGACCCCTCATATAAACATATGACCGAAAGAACGAGATCGCGGATACAAGCGGCCGAGATGGGTTTTCTCCGCAGGGTGGCTGGTGTCTCCCTTAGGGATAAGGTGAGAAGTTCGGTCATTCAGGAGGGACTCGGAGTTGAGCCGCTCCTCCTTCGCGTCGAAAGGAGCCAGTTGAGGTGGTTCGGGCACCTAGTTAGGATGCCACCTGGGCGCCTCC
Source organism: Harpagifer antarcticus (assembly GCA_902827135.1). NCBI lineage: Eukaryota > Metazoa > Chordata > Actinopteri > Perciformes > Harpagiferidae > Harpagifer > Harpagifer antarcticus. The sequence goes on from CADEHL010000031.1 coordinate 411,135, forward strand.
CTAGGGAGGTGTTCCAGGCACGTCCAGCTGGGAAGAGACCAAGGGGTAGACCTAGGACCAGGTGGAGGGATTATATCTCTTCGCTGGCCTGGGAGCGCCTTGGGATCCCCCAGTCAGAGCTGGTTGATGTCGCCAGGGAAAAGGAAGTTTGGGGCTCTCTGCTGGAACTGCTACCCCCGCGACCCGACCACGGATAAGCGGAAGAAGATGGATGGATGGATGGATATAAACATATGCATAATGCTGCGCTATACTTTGCGGCCACACGCCATTGTCAAGCAACGCTTATTATTTAGGTTCTTTTGATAAGCAGACAGTCATATCATTAGCTAGAACTAGCTAGATCTGATAGATTTGGGCATAGACGCGAGTGAAGTCTAACCGGACGGGAGAGAGAGATCAGATCAGCTGCTGCTGAGAACACGCAGCTCTGCATGATCACAGCTCCGCCGCTGTGACGCACCGTTGAGTGGAGCAAAATTAAAGAGTTAGACCTAACACACTTAGCTAGTTTATATACTCTGGAACTAGCTAAACTAGTTAAGAATATATTTATTCTTTACTGTCGGGTCACTTATTACAGGTTCAGCGAGCTGCACGAGACTGACGAGCTGTCAGGAGAGGGGAGGAAAAGAGAGCACCCCGTTTATTTTCCCATTTTATTATCCAGAATTACTGTAAACTTTTGAATAAAGTAGTTCATTTACTATTAGTAGTTTGTTTAAATGCATTAATTATGTTTGTTTTTTTCATTAGCATAAAATGAATCTCACGTACCTCCTGCAGTACTCCATCGTACCTCTGGGGGTCCGCGTACCCCCATTTGAGAACCACTGCTCTAAGGTACATATAGAACAGATAAAAAATGTGCGATTCATTTGCGATTAATCGCGATTAACTATGGACAATCAAGCGATTAATCGCGTTAAAATATTTGAATCGACTGACAGCCCTATTCAAAACTATGAAGGTAGATATGGTGCAAATTGCGAGAGTGTGTAAAACCTGATGTGAGGACTTGCAGAAAAAAAATCTGAGCTTGTGTGCATACATTTACACTTGTATAACATATCCACATAACTGTGAACCAAATGTACACTTGTATAACATATCCACGTAACTGTGAACCAAATGTACACTTGTATAAAATATCCACGTAACTGTGAACCAAATGTACACTTGTATAACATATCCACGTAACTGTGAACCAAATGTACACTTGTATAAAATATCCACGTAACTGTGAACCAAATTTGAAGTCACAGAAGAAATAAAAATGTTTGTAGCTTGTAGAAAAAAATGAATTTAGTGATGAAAAAATCATCTGGATTTTCAAGATGGCGCATGTGTCGGCTCACCGCTCCCTCAGCTCTCTGCCTTCAGCTATCCTGCTTTTTTTTATGTAAGTCAGAATGTCTCTGCTCTGCTCGTCTACGATCGCCAAGCTCTCCTCCATCTCAGACCCTCATTGGAGTTTATACTGCGGCCCAAACCTACATGGCAACCATAAATCAACTCCCCCCCCCCCCCCCTTTGCTTTGCTACATGCTATGTCAATAGCAAACAAGACGTTCCTGTTAAACGACTTCTTCACCTCTCATGATCTGGATTTAATGTTCCTGACGGAGACCTGGGTCCACGCTGGCGAGTATACACCCAGTGTTTCCCCTATATACAAATAGTGGCGGCGCAGCGCCGCTGCTGAGATATGCGCGCCGCTGCTAGGGGGCGCCAGCTAGGTACTTTTTTACTTTTTCTTTTTTTACTAAAATAATAATAAGTGGCGACCCTTTTTTGTTATGTGGATTTGTAGTATTTGTGTTACTGTATGTTCAATAAAGGTGTATTTTTGCTAAATGTTGAGGCATTGCCACTGTATGTACTAGGCAGGGCCGATTTTTGGTATAGGACACCAGATCTGTGGAGGCGCTGCGCTGGTAGCTCTGGGAGGGAAACAATTTTTTGACCGTTGGCGCTCATCCTAATTTTCGGCCTTGATGTAACAACATTCATAATTAAGTAAATGTAACACCCTTTTCACCTTGGTTACACTTTCCATTTGTCCTGTACGATGGGCGCTGTAAGTGATGAAAGTGGGGGATGTTGGCTTATCAGGCGCCTGCAGCTCACAGAGATTTAGAGATTTTTCATTTATTCTTTACATATAAAATCTCGCCTAGGGCAGCAAATTAGCTAGAACCGGCCCTGGTGCTAGGCCTTAAGAGCCTTTCTTGTGCTGACACATAGAAACAAATTGGCGGGGCGCACTTCGCACGCACTAAAAAATTCCATGCGCTCCACGCTCACATTATACTGAGCCCACGTGCCTTAGCACCGCTGCTATGACTCCATCCTAGGGGAAACACTGTACACCGTTCTCTTAACTTCTTCCTCCTAACTGTACATTCTTCAGCTCCCCCCGTACCATGTGTTGAAATAAACAACTGCATTTCAAAAATTAAAATGAGTTGCCTAATATCTTTGTTGTGAAATTAATTAATTTCTTTCTTTAAAGGCAAAAACATGAAAAGCTAAGAAAAAAACTATTGAATACAATATATTTGGAGCAACTTAATTTATAAAAGGTTAAAAATGTGTGTTCACAATGATGGTAATTAAGTACATACAACTTAATCTTTTGAGTAATCAACTTCAAACTTGTGTTTATAATACCAATTATTAAGTAAGTGGTCATTAAAAACACCTCTGATTGTAGAGGAAAAGCCTTCTCCCCTAACTCAAATAACTTTGTTGCTTTAAGACAATTTCATTAGAAGTTGTCTTAACTCAATAAACATCGATGACAACTGTTGCGTTGATTTTCTTTGTTGAGCCAAGGCTTTGTTTTTTAGTGCAGTGGTCGACTGGTGAGGATGAAGGAATTTTCAGCTTGTCCTATCTCAAGGACTGAATACTTCGCCGTGCCTCGCCTGTCATTTCTTTTGACTGACTTTATGAAGAAGATCGCAGGAAATGACGACAGAACAGCTAAAAAAGACATCTCACACCGTGTCAGATTTTGGTTATTTTGGGGAGGTCGAGATCAATCATATTGTTTAGTGGATGCAGTTTGAACCAGAGTAGCAGCATGGAGGTCGGATCGTCACCAAAATAAATAAATAAGTGGTCCGAAAAAGTTTCATGACAAAAAAATACACATAGCCTAACCTTCCTCAGGCAGTGTGTTTGAACCGGGGACAGGAGACCCCCCCCCCTTGATGAGAAACTGTAAGAAATGATCGGGGAATCCCTCCGGAGTGGAGTCATGACGACTGGATCTGAATTATGTTTTCGTATTTGGTGGTTTGTGTCCCAGCTGTCGATCAGCTGTGCGCAGCGTCTCCACTGCAGCCTGTGCACCCCCCCCCGCAACTATATCCACCAGTTAAAGGAAATACAATTAATGTGTTGTGTTATATTAGCTGTACAATTTACCACATATGGTGTTCTTAGTTTCCATACCTCCTGTGTTTTACGAGCGACTTATCAAGTCTTAGCAAACGGCATAAAACTTGTTTAAACATGGTAGTATATAAAACCATGCTCGTACAACCTAGAAATGCAAAACCGCATCATTTATGAGAAAACATTTCATAACATTAACACAACATATTCGAGGTGGTTTTAAATAACATATCCGTATTTATTTTTTCTCCAAGTTATGTTTTTGTGTGCACTGAGGAGTCGCAAACAGGCGTTTGTTTAATCATTTTAAGATCAGCTTTAATCAATGTTTGAAAATGAATTCTTCATGATAAATGAGGTAACATTTTGTTTATGGTATTATTTCTCTCCATTCTTCCTTCTGCCAACGGTGTCGCAGTTTCTCGTCTCTCCCGTTTTTGTGCTTAGTGCGTACGCATGGGTTAGAGTTTGCGTGGAGGACCGCACGTTTACCCGTCAAGTTAGTATTTTATAAATCGCAAACATTGCGTAAAACTGGCGTACGCCATTTTTTTTTGCGTATATCCCTTTATAAATGAGATCTCTGACAAACAAGACTTTTGTCATTAAGGAGATCTTCACTTCAAAAGGACTGGATTTCCTCTTTGTGATTGAGACATGGCTCGGTACTGGTGAGTCCAGCGCCTTTACCAAACTTTTACCTCCAGATTGCTGCTATTTTAACTCTCCACGGACTTCGGGCCGAGGCGGAGGAGTAGCTACAGTTTTCAGGAATGATTTTAAATGTCAGCAACTATCACTGTCATTCTCTCCTTGCCGCTTTGAACTGAGCGTGTTCGAGCTCGGCCGCTCTCACACAGTGCTGTGTGCAGTGGTATATACATCCCAAATACAATAAGGACTTCCTAAATGATTTCTCTGACTTTCTGGCTGAAATGATGCCGCAATATGACCGTGTCCTTATTGTTGGGGATTTTAATATTCATGTGTGTTGTCCTGAGAAACCTATGGCAAAGGAATTGTTAAACCTCGTTGACTCTTTTAGTCTTGCTCAGTATGTGTCTGGCCCCACGCAAGAACGCGGACACACACTTGATATTGTTTTATCATATAGTTTGCCTGTTTTAACTTGGAGATATGTGATGCTGTTTTCTCATCATCATATGCCTGTTTTATTTGATGTTACACGTGCCTGTACTACTGTCAAACCGCGCACTGCTGCCCGGCTATCTCACATCATTAACACTTCCACTGCTGGTCAGTTTTCGGCCGTGTTTAATCATGAAAACGGTGTTATCCATGAGCCTATGTCTAACACTACGGAGGAGCTTAGCTTATGGTTTCACTCCACATGTAAAGCTGCTATGGACACTGTGGCTCCATTAAAAACAAGGCAACGCAAAACTAAATCCGAGCCTTGGCTAAATGCCACGACTCGGGCTGCCCGATGTGAATGCTGTAGAGCTGAAAGAAGATGGAATAAGGACAAACTACAAGTCTCTTTTCAAATGCTGAGGCAGTGTTGGCATCTCTATCAGAAAACTGTAAAGAGGTAAAAAGAAAAAAATTCTCTGACATTACTCTACTCTACATTACACTACTCTTATCTTTCTTACAGTGCAGACGCTTTTCTGCTTGCTCCTGCCTCTGCTTACTTTTTATGCTGATTTTCCTATTCTTATTCTCTGAAAACTTCGAGCAGCGGCTCCTGGACATTAACTTATCACTGGGACAGTTCATCTTCGTAAATAGACGGAGGGTTTCAGCCATATTTCAACATTTTTACGACGACCTCAGTCTTACAGTAGCGTGGCCTAGCAACAGCTAAAGCCTGGTAGGCTACTGCATGCTAGTTGGTAGCAAAATGCCTCCGTTCTCTACCGATGACTTCCACAAACTTATACAGAAGATGGCTGTGTTGGAAATGAAAATGCAACGGTTGGAAGTTAACGTGGAAGTGAATGGACTATGTCATGGGAATGACACCACTTTGCCAGTGTTGCAAAATAATGGAGAAGGGTATGCTAACTCACAGCTAGTTAGCAGCTACAAGGATTCCAATGAAAAGGGGGCCTGTGTACTGGGTAATAAATCTACAAGTGGTAGTCCTCCCTGGAACTCTCTGGGTGCAAAGCCGAAGAGTAAATCATTTCCATGGGATTTGGGAGGACGGATAACAGGCAGAGCCCAGCGCTCCGAAATCTGTGATGCGACCGGCTGGCCTGCATTGTTATCACCCAGGAAGAGCGCCTCTTCAACCCCTAAACAGCAGTGGACATCTGCTAAAGGGAGAATTACAAACAATCCTCCTAAACCACCAAGTGTGCCAATCCAGAACAGATACGCTCCGCTGACCGAGAACCGGAGATCTCTTTCTGATGACCTGGATAACCTGTCCTCTTCACATAGCAGGGTAAGGAACAAAAGTAAAAGGCTAGAGGGAAAGCTAACGACTGGGCCTGAAACTCTGATTGTGGGTGACTCTGCTGTAAGAGATGTAAAAGGTCTGTGTAATAAAAACAACACCAAAGTACTCTGTTTTCCCAAGGATGTGGTCTCTGACTTGGCTGAGAATATCCTGCATATTGGGGCTAAACATCCAACTGTGAAGAATGTGGTACTACACATTGGACCAAATGATGTTGTGAAACAACAGTCAGAAGTGCTGAAAGAAGACTTTAAATGTTTGTTGCAAACTGTCAGCTCTCTAAATGCAGAGGTGTTCATCAGTGGCCCTCTACCGCCAGTCAGAAGAGGAGTGGAGAGATTCAGCAGATTGTTTGCACTGAACACCTGGCTTTCCAATGCCTGTACTGACCATTCTGTCCATTTTATTGACAATTTTAAATTTTTCTGGGATCGCAGACATCTTTTCAAGGCAAATGGAGTTTGCCTGAACAAGTCAGGAGTGAAATTGTTTATCTCAAACATTTTCAACTGCCTGCGTCATCAATCTGTTCCCTCTGCCAAGGACAAGCGGCAAGAGGAATCAAAACAGGAGAAAGACACAACACATCGTGCAGAAAACCCTGAAGAATTATCACTGCACCCGCCTGAGGAATGTCTTGATTATGGGAGACCTATGAGACACATGGAGGAGTCTCCACTGCCCGTCACCCCCCCCCCCCTGACAACGCCCTTGAACACATGAAGGCGATACAGAGGGTTGGCACCGATTCTTTCCTGGAGTTCAAAGACCAAACTAAGGCGATACGCAGGGCTGGCAGCATTTCCTTTACCCCCCCGCTCCTCAACGACGCCTCCCACCAAAATCACCGCGGACGGGCACCATACTCCCCCCCCCCCGTCTTCATCACCGAGCCTACGTCAACCACCTCTCCCCCCCCCTGGCAGCATGTCTTCTAACCCCACACCATCTCCTCCGTCTCCAATCACCGTGCCTACGTCAACCACTCCCCTCCCTTCAAGAAAGCATCTGCAGTCTCCTCCGAAGCCTGATAAGGATGTGTGTGGTACAAAATGCTTACTGATGTGTGCTGGGTCCAGGCTCAGGGGCGTATGGCACTCTCAACTCTTTCCAGGACATGCCAGGGGCCTGCCTGCCTGTAGCTTTGCCGATATCTGTGTTGATAGGTATAGATTAAGAGCGGTGAAATCATCGTAGATACAGGAAGCGCTCAAAACGTTTGTGTGAGTTCATCTAATTTAGCAGTGATTCCATGTCAGCGACAGCTTGTTACAAAAACATGACTGATAGTGGTGTTTAACAAACTTAAACTAGCTTTATTAAATGTCAGGTCTTTGGCAGGAAAAACATTTTAATCAATGATTTTATCACTGAGCACAATCTCGATTTTATGTTTTTAACAGAAAACTTGGATTGAACAAAATAACAGTGCAGCTGTCTTATCGATCAACCCCTCCCAACTTTAGTTTTATGAGTCAGCAAAGAAATGCATAAGAAAGGGGGTGGAGTTGCTATTCTGTTCAATGATTCCCTTCAATGCAGGAAGACATCTTATGGGAACTTTGCTTCTTTTGAAATATGTGGCCCTTCAGCTGAAATGCTCCTCTCGAGCTCTGTTCCTAAATATCTATAGACCACCCAAATACTGTGCAAGCTTTTTATGATGATTTTACTGAACTGCTGTCTATAGTGTGTATTGACTTTGACCGTTTAGTCATTGTTGGTGATTTTAACATCCATGTGTACAACCCTCAGGACAGAGGGGCAAAATAACTGTTTTGTGTTCTTGATAGCCATGGACTGACTCAGCATGTGACGGAGCCCACGCACAATAAGGGGCACACTCTGGACTTAATTATCTCAAAGGGTCTGAATATCTCTAAGGTTGTGGTGACTGATGTTGCACTCTCTGATCATTCCTGTGTTTTCTTTGAGAGCTCTATTTCTGTTCACAAAAATGTTCAAAAGAGGTAACCACAAAGCGATATTTAACTGAAAACACTAGGGAAATGTTTACTCAGAATTTTTCTTCCACACTTGCCCCTGCTAACATCTCAGTAAATGAGCTAGTAGATCATTTTAATTTAAAAATTAAAAATATTATAGATGCCATTGCTCCAACTAAGGTAAAGGAAGTGTACTGGCAAGAAAATATCTCCATGGAGAAGGCCATGACCGTGAGAGCAGAAAAAAGAGAGTGTCGAAAAGCTGAACGCAGGTGGCGAAAAACAAATCTCCAGGTTCACTTTGAAATCTATAAGAGAGACTTGGCCTTATAATTTGGAATTGAAAAACGCACGACAATCGTTCTTCTCTGACATCATTACCAAAAACAAAAACAATGCACGTGCCTTGTTTGCTACCGTCGACAGACTAACTAACCCCCCAGTGTCAGTAGCCTCTGAATTTCTATCCACCAGGGCGTGCAATGATTTTGCCTCCTTTTTCACTGACAAAATTCAGAAAATAAGACCAAGCAGTCAGTGCCTCTGCATCAGGAACAGCAAATGTGTTGTCTCTGTGTCCACTTAACATCAATTCAAACACCATGACACAATTCCATCAGATTAATGATAAAAACCTAGAGGACATTATTACAACTTCTGAAATCCTCCTCCTGCTGCCTTGATATGTATTAAGATGTTTTGCCTTGCATGGCCTCAGATCTACTTCAGTATAGTAAACAATCTCTTCACTCAGGTATTTTTCCACAGGCCCTGAAAACTGCAGTCATTAAACCAGGCTCTTAAAAAAGAATAATCTAGATGCTTCAGTAATGAACAATTACAGGCCCATATCAAACCTGCCATTTCTAGGTAAATCATTGAAAAGTTGTTTTTCAAACAGCTTGAGAATGTTTTGCATTTAAATAACTGTTTCGATGTGTTCCAGTCAGGCTTTCGTCCAAACCCACAGTACTGAGACTGCTCTTGTAAAGGTCCTTAATGACATCCACTTAAACACAGACAGTGGCAGAACTTCAGTGTTAGTATTATTGGATCTCAGTGCTGCAGTTTGACACTGTTGACCACAGCATATTACTAGACCGACTGGAAAACTGGGTGGGGACTTTCGGAAACAGTCCTAAATTGGTTTGAATCCTACTTAAAGGACAGAAACAACTTTGTTTCTATTGGTAAATACACATCTGAGTTGACAAATATGACATGTGGGGTTCCTCAAGGCTCCATCCTGGGGCCTCTTCTCTTTAACATCTACATGCTACCACTGGCTCAGATAATGAAAAACAACAAATAAGTTACCATAGCTATGCAGATGACAAACAAATTTACGTAACAGTTTCAACAGGAGACTATGCTCCAATTCAAACACTGAGTAAGTGCATTGAACAAATCAATGACTGGATGTGTCAGAACTTCTCTCCCAATTAAACAAAGATAAAACTGAGGTAATGGTTTTTGGAGCCAAGGCAGAACGTATAAAAGTTAGCGCTGAGCTTCAGTCTGCAATGTTCAAAACAACAGATAAAGTGCCATGATCTAGGTGTAGTCATGGACTCTGACCTGAGTTTCAACAGTCACATTAAAAACAGTTACTAAATCAACCTACTATCACCTAAAGAACATATCTAGGATTAAAAGACTAATGTCGCAGCAGGATTTGGAAAAACTTGTACATGCTTTTATCTTCAGTAGACTCGACTACTGCAATGGTGTCTTCACAGGTCTCACTAAAAAAGTCTATTCGGAAGCTGCAGCTGATTCAGAACGCCGCTGCTCGAGTCCTCACTAACACTAAGAAAGTGGATCACATCACTCCTGTTCTGAAGTCTTTACACTGGCTTCCTGTGTGTCAAAGAATATATTTCAAATACTGCTGCTGGTTTATAAAGCTTTGAATGGTTTAGGCCCAAAATACATTTCTGATCTACTGCTAAATTATGAAACCATCCAGATCTCTCAGGTCTTCAGGGACTGGTCAGCTTTCTGTCCCCAGAGTCAGAACTAAACATGGAGAAGCAGCGTTCAGTTATTATGCTCCAAATACTGGAACAAACTCCCAGAAAGCCTGCAGGTCCGCTGCAACTCTGACTACTTTTAAATCCAGGACTAAGACTTTTCTTTTTGTCGCTGCTTTTAATTGAACTATTCATATCTAGACTGCACTGTAACTTTTATCCATGTATTTCTTCTTTTAATGTTTATTTATTAGCTTTCTTTTTAATGACTGATTTAAATGCCATTTTCTTATGTCTTTCATTGTTGCAAAGCACTTTGAATTGCCTTGTGTTGAAAAGTGCTCTATAAATAAACTTGCCTTGCCTTGCCTTGCCTTGACATCATTCTTTTAACCCTCCGGTATCATTCGATTGGAATACGCAAATTAGTCATTCGAGACAAAAATGTCCACTGCAAAATGCTTTAATAAAAACATTATATTAAAAAGGTTTTTTCACAACTTGTCTGGGTTCAATCTTTAAAGCAACTTCCTTCCTCCCTAATAGAAAATACCAAAAAATGTAATCATTTTCAGGATTGTTAAACCTGTTTTTTTTCATGATGAAAACAGAGAAAAATCAGTTATTTCCAAAAAATACATATCTGGGGACTGGCTCTTTTTTTATAACAGTCTTGGATATGTCAAAGATTAGCAACAGATTTTTTTGCATTATTAGTTTTTGCACAAAATCAGATTGAACAAAAAAGTTACAAATTAGTCATTCGGGACAAAATTGTCCACTTCCAAAAACTGCTCTAAAATGACAACAGATTAATATTTTTAAAATACTTTTTGGGGTTAAATCTTTCAATCAACTTCAGTCCTGATCAAAAATACCAAATGTTAAATTATGTCAGGATTTTAACCCTTGAACTGCCAGTTTGAAAACATGAATTTGCGTTTTCTATGAAAAACATGCACAAAAAGGCAGTTATTTTCCATAAAATGAATGTTCGGGGGGGGTCGGCTTTTTTTTATCACAGTCTTGGATATGTCAAAGATTACCATTGAATTACATGCTTGTCATTTCTTGGTTTTCTTTGCCTGTTGTATAATGGGGCCCTGCCAGCCATTGTAATACATGTATGCAACTAATATGATGTAGGTGTGTTGGTATGGATGTGGAAGAGTGGTATCAGCTGATAAATGTGTGTGTGTGTGTGTGTGTGTGTGTGTGTGTGTGTGTGTGTGTGTGTGTGTGGGTGTGTGTGTGTGTGTGTGTGTGTGTGCACAGAGACTAGAGTATATTTGGTTTACAGCAAGTCGCAGTTTTTCGCCTCATATCTTCTTTCTTTCTCTCTCTTTCTCTCTCTCTCTCTCTCTCTCACTCCCTCATTCCCAAACTCATACACACTCTTACATATTAAACCTCCTTATACCTTGTATGTATGTGAGTGATTGTGTGTGAGAATGAGACAGGAGTAAGTGTGCTCTCATGGCGTTTTGTTTTTCATTTGTGCTGTTTCATGTGTCTTTGAGGTAAACAGATGTATGAATCTTGACCCAGCTTGACCTCGATGTTTTGAATTGTTTGGGAACTTCAAAGTCCTTATTGCTAAACCCCCTTCCCAGTCAACGTATAGTGTTGGTCCACAGCGCAAACATATTAGTTTAAACAAAATCCGCATCTAAAGATACGTTATTTTCCCCTGTGCAATTCCAGTCTCACACCTCACAGCACATCGTCATAAACAAATACCGGAAACAGACCGAAAACACTTTATTCCGAGTGTGCTTGTTTTTCTCTTTGGAGGTCATCACATAACAGCATTGTAATACATAGTTTGGCTGCATTAAATATTACATATCTGCCGTAGTTCTGTATTTATAGAGCCCTGATGAGAAGACTTCTATACAAACATGAGGAACTGAAAACGTGACTTGGATCATAAATATATCAGCCATTAAACAACATCTTACATTTCTTTTCACACAATACGTCTCCTTGCAGTATCAACACTAATTCGGCTGACTTTTATATTTGATCCAATTGGTAGATAGGCTGTATTTACACCATAAAGGTGCACAGCTGATATAAAGGGACACCTAGTGGTTAAAGCATGTTATTCAATTTCACTATTTTTATTATTAGATATTAATAGGATCCCTATAAAGTATATTCATTACTCGTTATTCTCTACTAATAGTTAATTAAAGACTGTATATAATGACTATTTTTCACATCCCTTTCAAGATTTTCTAAGGTTTATTGACATATCATATTATACACACTACGGTGTAGTTATGCAATGAATTAAAAACTTTGTGTATACCTCCAGCAATGTTAACTATGTTGAAGCACTTATTTTAACTGATATTATACATAATTAGACTCTTATATAAGATGTATGTAGATAGTATAAGAAATGTGCAGAATACAACAGTTTAATGGTGGAGGTACACACATATTGATAGATGTCTTGTGTTGCACTGTTGAGGAACCTGTGACCCAAGTTTTCATCTCCGGCCTTGTCAGGTATTGAACAATCAATAAATAAAAAACACAGAATTATGAATATAAAACACAAAATGTGTGTGATTATACTAAATGATTTACAAATAAACACCACTGCATATTTACAACTGTTACACATGCTGATGTAACGCAAATGTTTCCAACTTGGGATCAATAAAGTATATCTTGTCTTAAGATGATCGATGGCTACTGCCATATTTGTAAAATGTGCCTCTGAACCTTGACAAGTGCATGTTTCAGGCTTATCAATGAACAACAGGAGGGGTCACAGACACTTAGCTGGCATGTGGGTATATATTAATGCTGCCCATTATGGGCACAAGCAATTTTCACCCATTTATTAATTATATGTTTTAAATTTGAGTGTTTCCTATCCCCTAAACCTCCAGGGATGTACACAGTTTTAATACTGGCAACTTATGGGAAATACGAAAACGTCTTTTAAAAACTACAACTCCCAGTAGAGACGTGCCATAGATAGAGAACATGTTGCGAAACACACAATAGCCAGCATGTGTAGTTTCTGGGGACGGGGGGGGGGGGGGGGGGGGAAGCGGTGGACCCGTTCAAATCCAGTTTTGGACAGTCTGCCGTGGTGCCAGCCCATTTCAAGTGCTGTTCGACGCTCGGCACACTCTCCAATCACAGAGCTTGAGGACTATCACGGGGTTTGTCAAACAAAGCGGAGAGAATACTTACTTCGGGTGTAATATTCTGTAAAGCAAATGAGCTGCTCCGAACCTCGGTCATGACGGACTCCAACTTGTGTTTATTAATCAAACAAATAAATAAACACAAGGATAATTATGTGTTATTGTTGAGTAAATGGAGAATTGCACAGGAGAAAATAACGTATCTCTGCCACAATTTTAGATGCGGATTTTGTTAAACTGATACGTTTGCGCTGTGGACCAACACTATACATTGACGGGGAAGGGGGTAGCAATAAAGATAACACCATTAAACAGTTACACAACATAACAGAAATAATATCGATAGCAGCATCCCTAGCAACCACCTTGGTAACAATGAAAACGTTGTATAGACACAATTTCTTTAATCTTCGTAATAACTAGCAAACTAAAGATCATGTACATCCACTGCACACATAATCTGAAATAACAACTCATATTTCTCGCATCAAATGACATCAAAACGTACTTTAATGGCCAAACTAACTTTAAAATAGGCATTTTACACCGAGAATAAAACGAAGTTCGGCCATGTTTTCTTTTTCTGCAGGGAGAAATGTGAAGATCACTGACATAGACGCCAGCCATTGGAATGAATGGTGAACAAAAAATGTAGGGATCTTACAATTTCAATTTCGTCCTACGTTGTGGACCAACGTAGTTATTACACGTTTTTTTTATGAGACTGGGTTGGAATGCTCCATTCATTATCACCAAGCTTTACCCTCCCTTTCTCCTGTCTCTGTGTTTGAATATGCGACCCAAACTCTATTCTTCGTCTTTCAGCCTGCAGACTGTATGATCTCTGTATGACTGACCAGGGGCAGATCTAGACAAATATTCATGGGGGTGGCAAGAAGGGGTGGCAGGAGATTTTGAGGGGTGGCATCCCCTGGCAGAATATGCTGATTTAAATCGCAGTCATATCAATCAATGTTAACTTGGAAAGCCACAATATTAATATTTTAACTCAATAACATTAGGTGACATTATTGTTGCAGATTGGTAAAGCCTTAAATAGAAATATATAAGGTGGCAGACATAATGTAATGAATTTTAACTGAACAATAACTGCAGTGTTTCCCCTATATACAAATAGCCATTTTGGCGTATATAAACTATGTCAATAAGTTTCTGTTTTTGTAGTGTATTTGGCTTTTGCAGAGATTTTTCATTTATTCTTTATATATAAAATCTCGCCTACAATCTCGCCTAGGGCAGCAAATTGTCTAGAACCGGCCCTGGTACTAGGCCTCAAGAGCCTTTCTTGTGCTGGCAGACACATAGAAACAAATTGTCAGGGCGCACTTTGCACGGGCACACACTTAAAAATGTCACTATGCTGGGCCCACGTGCCTTAGCACCGCTGCTATGACTCCATCCTAGGGGAAACACTGAACTGAATGAGTTTGTTTCACTCTTAGACCAGCAGGGGTACCAAATCTATGCAGACTGCTGCAGTAAGTATTCATTAACTGTCTCATTGATGTTTGTCTGAATGAATATGATACTATTAACAATCATATTATTCCTATCAGCTGTCAATCACTGTTATGATTCACATATTCATTATTGTATAAACTATATTTTTTGGAGGAGTTAATGATGAATGTTCCTCAAGATGCTTGCTCACCCTCCTTCAAATTTGAAAGACAAGTAATTATATCATGTATTAACATTCAAAGGAACAGTTCAGCGCCCCACGACTTCATTGCAAACAGTTACAACCTTGACTTTACATCAGAAAGAACAAACATTAAGGATGTGACTAACTGCATCAGTTAGGGTTAAAAAAACGTGTATTCAGCTAAAACATATACATCGCTGCAGTTATTATCCAGTGGAAAGCCCTTACCTACTGGCCTAGTTAAATCAAAGTGGTTACTTTCTGTTGGCTGGGCAGTGTAGTTTTACACCCTGTCTTATTCGACTTTCTCAGGACTTAAAACTGTTTTTTGGGGGCAGACCCCCACAATAAATATATATAAAACACAAAAAATAAATATAAACACAGTTTTTTATGCTCATCGAGTTATCCGTGAGCAGAGCATCAAGTTGGCATGCCTATTACAGCTGAATGCGGTGATTACCATCTTGTTCAGCATATCGCCTCACAAACTGATTAAGATCTAAAGCTTTACTGCGTTTTGATTCAATGCTGAGTACAGCCCCACTGACAGTCTCTTCTCTGTAATTGTAGACCGCAAATACCTCATTCCTTCCGTCTACTTGAGTCCGAATGCTTCTCGTTTTGCGCCGTACCCCGTTCACATAAAATCGCCGCCAGTCATATTTCCAAGCTCGTGCCAGGGCCAGGGGAGGGGTTACTAGACTTGCGTCTTGTGCTGCATTCACTTGCACTCGGACATTAGAGACTTTCTCTCATAAATGTCCGATGAGCCACAACTTTTCTTTCAAAACAAACATGCCAACTAGGGTGGCAGCTGGGGTGGCAAGGCTATTTTTTAGGGTGGCAGTTGCCACTCCATGCCACCCCGGTAGATCCGCCCCTGTGACTGACTGATCTTTCTTGCAATAAATAAAATACGACAGATGGTTTGAGTCTCTATCCACATTTGATACATACATTCCCACCACAAATACAAATTGTATTTTATTAATGCTAATGAAGGGCACAAATCAAGGATTAGGAATTAATAGGATTTAACAGCCAAATTTGTACTTGCATAATGTCACGGTTGTCATGTCAGGTCAACAGGTCTATGTCTAGGTTTGGGTGTTTTCACTGTTCTCTATGTCATGTTTTCTTCCGTCGTTAGTTTCCCTGGTGTGTCTCGTTAGTTGATTGTGTTCACCTGTGGCCCTTGTGTTTCTCCTCCCCTTGCCCGGCTGTTTTCTTGTCTTGTAATATCCCTCCCTGTATTTAGTCTTGTCTCGTCCTGTGTTCAGGGTTGGTGCTTCTTTTGTATGTGACCCAGTTCACCGAAGAGTGTTTTGTTTTGTCCATTTTATTTAAAGTCCTTGAAATAAAGGTATCGTCAAGTGTAATCTGCGTTTGGGTCCTACCTGCTTCACTCTGCGTAACAGAAAGCACCAACCAAATATGGACCCAGCAGATGCTCCTTTTGAAAGGGAGCTGCTTTCATTCACCTACTTGCTGGCTTGCAGCTATGGTGAATGGAGGGGAGCGTCCGGGGGTTCAGCAGCGAAAGGCAGCTCTGGCAGAGGCTCGCCAGATGGCTAAGGAGAAGCCAGGCTTGGTGAAATTCTTACCTGGCTGGATTTTGGATTTCCTCTCGGTGTGTTATCCCCTGCCTGCTAGCCCCCAGGCATGCTAACTCCATGTCTCCCAATTCCCAACCTGGCACCATACGCCTTGGTGGGTTCCGCCTGAAGTCAACCCGTGCTTCTTGCCCCAGTTCCTGCTCCTGTCCAGGAGTTGTATTACGGAACTCGGTCTGGCTTATGGAGGTCCACGGAGTATTCAGGCGGCTGCTAAGAGGAGTCGTCGCAAGGCCAGGTTAGCCCGAGCCCCAGCAGCCATGGTTCGGCTACAGAACCGGCCCACACAGCGATGGTTCCGGCCCCAGCAGCCATGATTCCAGCCCCAGCAGCCATGATTCCAGCCCCAGTACAGGCCCCAGCAGCCATGGTTCCAGTCCCAGTACAGGCCCAGCAGCCATGGCTCCATGCTCCAGTACCGGCCCACGCAGCTTTAATTCCATACTCCAATTACCTGTCTTACACAGCCAGGGTCCAGGCTTCCGCTCCGCGCCCAACAGCCAGGGTTCCAGCCCCAGTTCTGGCCCCAGCAGCCGTGGTTCCGGCCCCAGTTCCAGCCATAGTTCCGGCTCAAGTACCAGCCCCATCAGTCATGGCCCCCGACTCCAGCTCCTCGTTACCGGCCGACTCCAGCACCTCGTCTGCTGCTGGCTCTCCAGCCGACGCCAGCACCCCGTGTCCTGTCGGCATACCGGCCGACTCCAGCACCCCGTGTTCTGTTGGCGAACCAACTCTCTCAAGTCCCCCTCTCAGGTCCCCTCTCGAGTTACTTCTCGAGTCACCTCTCAAGTCACCTCTCAAGTTCCTGCCCGAGTCCCCTCTCAAGTTTCCCCTCAGGTCTCCTCTCGAGTTCCCTCTCAGTCCCTTCTCAGGTCCCCTCTCGAGTCTTTTCTCGAGTCCCCTCTCAAGGTCAACTCTCCAGTTTCCTCTCGAGTTCCCTCTCAAGTCCCCTCTCAGGTCTCCTCTCGAGTTACCTCTCGAGTCACCTCTCAAAGTCACCTCTCAAGTTCCTACCCGAGTCCCCTCTCAAGTTTTCCTCTCAGGTCCCCTCTCGAGTTACCTCTCGAGTCACCTCTCAAGTCACCTCTCAAGTTCCTACCTGAGTCCCCTCTCAAGTTTCCCCTCAGGTCTCCTCTCGAGTTCCCTCTCAAGTCCCCTCTCAGGTCCCCTCTCGAGTTACCTCTCGAGTCACCTCTCGAGTTCCCTCTCAGGTCCCCTCTCAGGTCCCCTCTCGAGTCTTTTCTCGAGTCCCCTCTCAAGTCAACTCTCCAGTGTCCTCTCGAGTCACCTCTCAAGTTTCCCCTCAGGTCTCCTCTCGAGTTCCCTCTCAAGTTTCCCCTCAAGTCCCCTCTCAGGTCCCCTCTCGAGTTACCTCTCGAGTCACCTCTCGAGTTCCTTCTCGAGTCCCCTCTCCAGTCACCTCTCGAGTTCCTTCTCGAGTCACCTCTCAAGTCAACTCTCCAGTGTCCTCTCGAGTCACCTCTCAAGTCAACTCTCCAGTGTCCTCTCGAGTCACCTCTCAAGTTTCCCCTCATGTCTCCTCTCGAGTTCCCTCTCAAGTCCCTTCTCAGGTCCCCTCTCGAGTTACCTCTCGAGTCACCTCTCGAGTTCCTTCTCGAGTCACCTCTCAAGTCAACTCTCCAGTGTCTTCTCGAGTCACCTCTCAAGTCAACTCTCCAGTGTCCTTCTCGAGTCACCTCTCAAGTCAACTCTCCAGTGTCCTCTCGAGTCACCTCTCAAGTCAACTCTCCAGTTTCCTTCTCGAGTTCCCTCTCAGCCCTCTCTCGAGTCCCCACTCAAGCCCCATGTCCTGTACCGTTGGAGGTTCCGCTGGGGGTCCTGCCAACCACATGTCCTGTCCCGTTGGAGGTCCCGCCGTCTACTCTCCTGCCGGGGGTCCTGCCAACCCCATGTCCTGTCTCGTTGGAGGCCCCGCCGACTACTCTCCTGCCGGGGGTCCTGCCAACCTTTTGTCCTGTCTCGTCGGAGGTCCCGCCGACTACTCTCCTGCCGGGGGTCCTGCCAACCCCATGTCCTGTCCCGTTGGAGGTCCCGCCGGACTACTCTCCTGCCGGGGGTCCTGCCAACCCTATGTCCTGTCTCAGGTCCCCTCTCGAGTTACCTCTCGAGTCACCTCTCAAGTCCCCTCTCAAGTTTCCCCCTCAGGTCTCCTCTCGAGTTCCTCTCAAGTCCCCTCTCAGGTCCCCTCTCGAGTTACCTCTCGAGTCACCTCTCGAGTTCCCTCTCAGGTCCCCTCTCAGGTCCCCTCTCGAGTCTTTTCTCGAGTCCCCTCTCAAGTCAACTCTCCAGTGTCCTCTCGAGTCACCTCTCAAGTTTCCCCTCAGGTCTCCTCTCGAGTTCCCTCTCAAGTTTCCCCTCAAGTCCCCTCTCAGGTCCCCTCTCGAGTTACCTCTCGAGTCACCTCTCGAGTTCCTTTCTCGAGTCACCTCTCAGGTCAACTCTCCAGTGTCCTCTCGAGTCACCTCTCAAGTCAACTCTCCAGTGTCCTCTCGAGTCACCTCTCAAGTTTCCCCTCAGGTCTCCTCTCGAGTTCCCTCTCAAGTCCCTTCTCAGGTCCCCTCTCGAGTTACCTCTCGAGTCACCTCTCGAGTTCCTTCTCGAGTCACCTCTCAAGTCAACTCTCCAGTGTCTTCTCGAGTCACCTCTCAAGTCAACTCTCCAGTGTCCTCTAAGTCACCTCTCAAGTCAACTCTCCAGTGTCCTCTCGAGTCACCTCTCAAGTCAACTCTCCAGTTTTCCTACTGGAGTTCCCTCTCAAGCCCTCTCTCGAGTCCCCACTCAAGCCCCATGTCCTGTACCGTTGGAGGTTCCGCTGGGGGTCCTGCCAACCCCATGTCCTGTCCCGTTGGAGGTCCCGCCGTCTACTCTCCTGCCGGGGGTCCTGCCACCCCATGTCCTGTCTCGTTGGAGGCCCCGCCGACTACTCTCCTGCGGGGGTCCTGCCAACCCTTTGTCCTGTCTCGTTGGAGGCCCCGCCGACTACTCTCCTGCCGGGGGTCCTGCCAACCCCATGTCCTGTCCCGTTGGAGGTCCCGCCGACTACTCTCCTGCCGGGGGTCCTGCCAACCCTTTGTCCTGTCTCGTTGGAGGCCCCGCCGACTACTCTCCTGCCGGGGGTCCTGCCAACCCCATGTCCTGTGCCCGTTGGAGGTCCCGCCGACTACTCTCCTGCCGGGGGTCCTGCCAACCCTTTGTCCTGTCTCGTTGGAGGCCCCGCCGACTACTCTCCTGCCGGGGGTCCTGCCAACCCTGTGTCCTGTCCCGTTGGAGGCCCCGCCGACTACTCTCCTGCCGGGGGTCCTGCCAACCCTTTGTCCTGTCTCGTTGGAGGGTCCCGCCAACCACTCTCCTGCTGGGGGTCCTGCCAACTCCTGGTCCTCTTCCGTGGGGGATCCTGCCGAAGCCTGTCCCGCCGGCTCCGGTTCCTGTCCGGCCGACCACCGGGTCCTGCCCGGCCTCCGGAGCTGTCTGGTCTTCGCCCTCATGCTCGGCCCCCTGAGTTCGCCCGCTGTGGCCTTCGCCCCACCATGGACTTCTGCCTTGCCCCCGGGCCGTCCGCCCGAGTTCCCCACCTTAGACTCTGCCTTGCCCCCGGGCCGTCCGCCCGAGAACCCCCACCTTGGGACTCTGCCTTGCCCCCGGGCCGTCCGCCCGAGTTCCCCACCTTAGACTCTGCCTTGCCCCCGGGCCGTCCGCCCGAGTCCCCCTTCTCGGCTTCTGCCGTGCCCCCGGGCCGTCTGCCCGAGATCCCTTCCTGGTCCCCTACTGGGCTCCTGGGCGGTCAGCTTAGTCCCGTCCTCCGGACCCCCTCCACCCACCCTGGTGGCCTAGGGATACGTCCCTCCTCCGGACCCCCTCCACCCACCCTGCTGGACTTTATTGGATTTTTGTTTTGGGGTTTAGGGACGTCTAGAATCCGTCCCTTGAGGGGGGGGGTTCTGTCACGGTTGTCATGTCAGGTCACAGGTCTATGTCTAGGTTTGGGTGTTTTCACTGTTCTCTATGTCATGTTTTCTTCCGTCGTTAGTTTCCCTGGTGTGTCTCGTTAGTTGATTGTGTTCACCTGTGGCCCTTGTGTTTCTCCTCCCCTGCCCGGCTGTTTCTTGTCTTGTAATTATCCCTCCCTGTATTTAGTCTTGTCTCGTCCTGTGTTCAGTGTTGGTGCTTCTTTTGTATGTGACCCAGTTCACCGAAGAGTGTTTTGTTTGTCTAAGTTTATTTAAAGTCCTTGAAATAAAGGTATCGTCAAGTGTAATCTGCGTTTGGGTCCTACCTGCTTCACTCTGCGTAACACATAATTGCATTTTTAACATACTGACTTAAAATGAATGGCTGCACTTGCGGTGAATCTGCATTGAGCAACACACTCCAATGTTCTTTAATTAAGATAAAGGCATATACAAAGTAATTTATTATTGATGTAATGTTGTAACACCTTTATATACTATGATTTTGTACAGTGACAGAGAGGTGCAAACGTGCTACAACGGCCCGGAACATTTCCATAAAATGAAACGCGCTGCACCTTCAGAAACGGTGCAAATATACACAAATGTGCCAAAACACATGCGAATGAAGAAACATCTTGGTTCGTCAAGTTGGTGAGTGTGCTCTTAATGCTGTGAAGTTGGTGAATGTTTCTTCATTTGCATGTGTTTTTGGCACATTTTGAATGTTTTTTGTAACTGCAGTTTGTTTCTTTTAATGGAAATGCTTTGGACCATTGTTTTATGTATTTTGTTGTCATACTCTATAAAGCACTTTCGGCTGCGTCAAGCATGGAAGGGGCTACATAAATAAAGTTTATTATTATTGTAACGTGTTTCCATCTGTCAGCCTGTGATTTTGTCTCAACATAGCCTAGTTTCGATATTTCAGTTACTTTGTTTGCAGGCCTACATTACACAAATTCCACACTGTTAATCCTTCATGAATGTTAAAACAAATTTGTTCAAATTATAATTTTTTTTCCTTTGCTCCTTTATACATTAATAACTCATAATTCATGACCTCCTGGAGATGACATAGAGGTTTAATTTATTATGTATCATCAGCTCCTTGAATTACGACATGCTGAGTGAACGGGACAGTGAGGGCAGGACAACTTAAAGGAGAATGTGCCTTCTGCTCAGTAATGCGTCTCCCGCTGAGGTACAAAACTAATTACTCAGTATAACCATCCTAGATGGTTTCAGCGGAGCTACAAGCTCATGTATTGAAGAGCCAATTTACCATACAATAGATGGGAAATTAAAGGTCGGGTATTTTTAAGACGCTGTAGTCCATCATGATTTAATAATTGACTTCATAACCTTTCATCATTACGATTAAAATGATATCATTTTTAGCAATCACATTTTGTTCTCATTTCATACCAATACATCTGTTCTTATACCTTGTGTAGAGGAGTGACATTTAATTTAAAATGTATTAAACAAAGAGAACACTAAAAAATCTTCTTCAAAAAGTAGATTTATATCCTGGACCAAAACTGGCAATTACCTCAGTCTAACCAACCTCATGCACCTTCCTCAAACTACTTTTCTTTTTCTTTTTCTCAAAAGCCTTACAGCTCCCCTATAGCCAAATCAAGCTTCAACAGATTCCATGCCACAAAAACAGCATAGCTAAAACCCTTTTAATCCCATTTTATATTGGACATTGAGCAGACGGTAAACTCCAGTCAAAAGCAACCAAACAAGTAAAAACTGTATTTTCATTAATCCTCTTCCGCAAAAAGTTTTCAGCCGTTGAATGTTATTAAAATTTGGTGTTTAGTAGCGAAGTGGGTATTTGAGATTATCAAGCCTAATTTTGCGACAGTGATGCTTACTAATGGGATTATTAAATAAATGTATGTGGAAAAATGAGACTTAAATCCCTCCTTCATTATTTATCTCATAGCAATTCTAAGACATTAAAGTCCTCTTAAAGAGTCTTGGATATTCAGAGCTCGTCGTCTGTGTATTTTATATTCTAATTGTCTCGCAGACTGCATCGCTGAAAAGGAAACCTGGGTCATTTATAAATTAATATAATTATCATAAAGGTGCTGCACTGCAAAATCTCTGTCCCTTCTTCACAAGCACACAAGTTGTCTTTTTATAGATACATCTCAAATGCAAGAACTCAAGCAATGCAGGCGCAAAAATGGCCGACCTGTCGATTAATCATCAGCATAGCAAACAGCAGGACCTCGGGGACTGCGATGTTATAGATACCAGATAGCCTATAAATCTAACAGGGACCTATAACTGGGGGCACTGAAGGAAAGCACACATGATGAATGCTGTAGTCTGCAGTCATCTCTTCTCATAAATGCTGTTGTGGGGTAAATTAATTGTAGCAGCTAACAGCATTTGAAAGAAAGTGAAAGAATACAAAGAGGAGCTCATTATGGATGCTTACTGAAGGACTTATTCACTAAGAGACAGCAAGTTATATTTATATGCAGCTTTGTTTGTTTGTGTATTTAATAAAATAAAAATGTATTGGCTATCTTTTAAAACTACAAACCATGGGATGAATTTACCTGCCAGGTACACTGCAGAAAACAAGAGCAGACATCAATGCCACACGACTTTATTAAAATAAACTGACAAATACAGTTTATTGATTAAACTTTACTTAAAGGAGCCCTATTATGCTCTTTTTCAAGTTCATGTTTGTATTTTGTGCTGCTTCTGTGATATGTTTACATGCCATATGTTTAATCACGTACAATGTGTTGGAGCGCTATACTGTAGGACTGGACATTGTTATGTTACAGAAGTAAAGAAAGGAGTCAAATTGAGTCAATTCAGGAAGGGGGGGGGAGTGTGTTGGAGAGAAACTCCCTCTGGCTTGAACTTTTATACTTTGAAGATCATGTACCTGCACAAAAACCTGTAGAACACACACGACAGGAAAGAAAAAACCCAAAAGGATCCGTTTAAAATCAATCAATATATGAATTGAATCCACCGAGTTGACTGTATTCTCCTTTATATAGAATCATGGAGAGTTTCCTGTGACCTTCCAATCTGCTCCACATGTGGCTTATTAATAAATCACATGTGAGAGACAAATCTGCATACACTCCGCTAATGAAAATCTCTTTTACTTTAAGTCTCCATCAACCATTTGTCAGAGTTGTGTTGTTATTAGTTGTGTAAGTCAAGTTGTGTGAGATATGAAGCCCGGGCCTGTCTTTGATCCTACAGCCTGTCACATTGCATTCAGGTCTGTTAGAGAGAACATAAGTGTCCCGCAAGGCATGTCTCATGATGGTTCAGCAGGGAAAAGCCGCTTGCTGCTCTCTTTGATGAATCCCACCAAGTTAGAGCTTCAACGTGCTGGGCTCCATTTACTGCGACAAAATGAAGAGACAGGACAAACAAGTTCATAAAGTGCAAACTGTTGAGAAAGTTTCAGATGGGTGTTGTTTGTTGGCAGGAGAAGAAAACATAGTTGTGCTCAAACCTGTCTATCAAAATGACATTCCTATACAACTAAACTGCATCCAAAAGATTCAGTAGGATTTCTCTTGTTTTTCTTTCTAACTTATGTATGCAGTTTTTAAACACATGGGCATATAGTATATTGCTTATGTTAAAGATACCTGATCAATGATTAGCTTAAAATAAGTGTTTGTTACATCATTTAAGCTATGGGGTTTACTGAATAAAAAGACAGTTGCAACTTACTTCAAAATACTATCTAAACATTATTGAAAAGGCAATTCAGTGGTATGGTACCATGTGTCGGAGATCGGGCTGTCTTGCATATGCATGCATGTGCATGAGACCAAAAGAGGTGATAAACTTAAAATGTGACCTATATTGAACATACTCTCTGAATGTTCATTATTCTACCACGAAGGTATGTCAAAAGGTCCCTGTTGGACTTGTAAGTGCTAGGAGGTAAGACTTTCTATTCCTAGTACACGCCCCCCCCCCCCCCCCCCCCCCCCCCCCCCCACACACTTTCAGTTTTCTAGCTCTTTGATTTACCTCAGGGCGCTCAAACATGCTATACAGGTCTAAAGCAGAACACATGATGATTCTGAACATTTGTGACAAATTAATGAACGACACTGTACAGTATAACTGTATTCCCTAATTGCTGAGGGAAATACAAAGCCAAGTCAAGCAGCTGATATTATTGGCATTCAAGTGGTTATGCTACATGTAGAGGTGCCCTATTCCTTTGAAGATGTTGTGTGCCATTTTAGACACGTTAAAAAAACAAGGTTGATTCTCAACTTTAAACTTTCATAAACAGTCTTGTAAATTCCTGAATACAGCTTTGTTTATTCAAAAGGACTCGTCATAATGACATATCAAATTATGTATACGGTTAACATTGTGTATTCAAATGAAAAGACTTGGCTATGTTGAGTTTTGGTTTATCACAGGACACAAACAGTGGTGAACATCCATCCCGACCTCCTCTTTAGGAAGACTCGCAACTCTTTATAATTCAACTCCTGACTTCCGTTGTTTTTTTTGCATGTAGTTAGTTGGTTGCCTGCTGTGTCTCATATAGATTCTAAAGGGCGCCCTTTCCGTCGGTGCATCATTTTTGCCACCCAAATAATGAGACAAGTTGGTTGGACCAAAGATAATATCAATGCTGAAAGCATCTAAAACCCTTACCACGGCAAGAGGCTATATTCCATGTGATATCCATTAGATCAAAGCTTAGGGAGCATATTTCAGAATGAAAGACAGTGACTGTTAAACATGTTTGGCAGAGAAGATGATTTAGGAGTTCTGGCAAATGGGAAACCAGGCAGCTGGAACACACTGGCTCTGTCCCAATACTCACAGGCGGTATTTGCAGATAGTCAAGTGTCTTCTGGTGTGATATCCGGCAGAAGTGCCTGTTGAGACAGCATGCAAGTGAGAGTTTTTCAAAGAACATTGAGACATAATGAGGTAGCACATCTAATCAATCAGGCAAATGCAAGGCTCTGGCACATGCTTGGTTCAATTTCTTTCTAATACTTTATTGTTTGTATTTGTATTCCTTCATAAAGTACAAATTAAGTTTGATGCACCAGCTTTACAGTATCAATCAGATAACATAAAGGGAAAAAAACCTATTGAAGAACAACAAATAAACACATTCAGGGGACTTATTAGCAAAGCAATTACATGGAGTTGCCTAGAGGCATGCCATCTGTATATAAAATAGAACATTTCCGTCTGTTGATGTGCTTGGCTGAAAATATTCTATGATATGAACAATATTTATGTTATCACTCATAAGATTACATTACAGTAATAAATGAGTTGTGATCCTGCATATTCACCTTGAATCAAGATGTTTCCTAAATAGGCAAGGCAAGTTTATTTATATAACACTTTTCAACACAAGGCAATTCAAAGTGCTTTACAAAAAATGAAAGACATTAAGAAAATGGCATTTGAAATCAGTAATTAAAAAGAAAAGGTAATAAAATAAACATTAAAAGAAGAAATACATGGATAAACATTAAAAGAAAAAATACATGGATAAAAGTTACAGTGCAGTTTAAGATGTGAGTAGTTCAATTAAAAGCAGCGACAAAAAGAAAAGTCTTCAGCCTGGATTTAAAAGTAGTCAGAGTTGCAGCGGACCTGCAGGTTTCTGGGAGTTTGTTCCAGATATTTGGAGCATAATAACTGAACGCTGCTTTACCATGTTTAGTTCTGACTCTGGGGACAGAAAGCTGACCAGTCCCTGAAGACCTGAGAGATCTGGATGGTTCATAATTTAGCAGGAGGTCAGAAATGTATTTTGGGCCTAAACCATTCAAAGCTTTATAAACCAGCAGCGGTATTTTGAAATCTATTCTTTGACACACAGGAAGCCAGTGTAAAGACTTCAGAACAGGAGTGATGTGATCCACTTTCTTAGTGTTAGTGAGGACTCGAGGAGCGGCGTTCTGAATCAGCTGCAGCTTCCTAATAGATTTTTTAGTGAGACCTGTGAAGACACCATTGCAAGGCAAGGCAAGGCAAGGCAAGTTTACTTATAGAGCACTTTTCAACACAAGGCAATTCAAAGTGCTTTACAACAAATGAAAGACATTAAGAACATGGCATTTAAAATCAGTCATTAAAAAGAAAAGCTAATAAAATAAACATTAAAAGAAGAAATACATGGATAAACATTAAAAGAAAAAATACATGGATAAAAGTTACAGTGCAGTCTAAGATATGAATAATTCAATTAAAAGCAGCGACAAAAAGAAAAGTCTTCAGCCTGGATTTAAAAGTAGTCAGAGTTGCAGCGGACCTGCAGATTTCTGGGAGTTTGTTCCAGATATTTGGAGCATAATAACTGAATGCTGCTTTACCATGTTTAGTTCTGACTCTGGGGACAGAAAGCTGACCAGTCCCTGAAGACCTGAGAGATCTGGATGGTTCATAATTTAGCAGTAGATCAGAAATGTATTTTGGGCCTAAACCATTCAAAGCTTTATAAACCAGCAGCAGTATTTTGAAATCTATTCTTTGACACACAGAAAGCCAGTGTAAAGACTTCAGAACAGGAGTGATGTGATCCACTTTCTTAGTGTTAGTGAGGACTCGAGCAGCAGCGTTCTGAATCAGCTGCAGCTTCCGAATAGATTTTTTAGTGAGACCTGTGAAGACACCATTGCAGTAGTCGAGTCTACTGAAGATAAAAGCATGGACAAGTTTTTCCAAATCCTGCTGTGACATTAGTCTTTTAATCCTAGATATGTTCTTTAGGTGATAGTAGGCTGATTTAGTAACTGTTTTAATGTGGCTGTTGAAACTCAGGTCAGAGTCCATGACTACACCTAGATTTCTGGCTTTATCTGTTGTTTTGAACATTGCAGACTGAAGCTCAGCGCTAACTTTTATACGTTCTGCCTTGGCTCCAAAAACCATTACCTCAGTTTTATCTTTGTTTAATTGGAGAAAGTTCTGACCCATCCAGTCATTGATTTGTTCAATGCACTTACTCAGTGTTTGAATTGGAGCATAGTCTCCTGTTGAAACTGTTACGTAAATTTGTGTGTCATCTGCATAGCTATGGTAACTTATTTTGTTGTTTTTCATTATCTGAGCCAGTGGTAGCATGTAGATGTTAAAGAGAAGCGGCCCCAGGATGGAGCCTTGAGGAACCCCACATGTCATATTTGTCAACTCAGATGTGTATTTACCAATAGAAACAAAGTTGTTTCTGTCCTTTAAGTAGGATTCAAACCAATTTAGGACGGTTTCCGAAAGTCCCACCCAGTTTTCCAGTCGGTCTAGTAATATGCTGTGGTCAACAGTGTCAAATGCAGCACTGAGATCTAATAATACTAACACTGAAGTTCTGCCACTGTCTGTGTTTAAGTGGATGTCATTAAAGACCTTTACAAGAGCAGTCTCAGTACTGTGGTTTGGACGAAAGCCTGACTGGAACACATCGAAACAGTCATTTAAATGCAAAAAATTACTCAGCTGTTGAAAAACAACTTTTTCAATGATTTTACCTAGAAATGGCAGGTTTGATATGGGCCTGTAATTGTTCATTACTGAAGCATCTAGATTATTCTTTTTTAAGAGTGGTTTCATGACTGCAGTTTTCAGGGCCTGTGGAAAAATACCTGAGTGAAGACATTTGTTTACTATATGAAGTAGATCTGAGGCCATGCAAGGCAAAACATCTTTAAAAAATCCCGTTGGAATAATATCAAGGCAGCAGGAGGAGGATTTCAGAAGTTGAATAATGTCCTCTAGGTTTTTATCATTAATCTGATGGAATTGTGTCATGGTGTTTGAATTGATGTTAAGTGGTTATGTGTTGGTTAAGGTTAATGTTTAATTGCAGTAGTCGAGTCTACTGAAGATAAAAGCATGGACAAGTTTTTCCAAATCCTGCTGTGACATTAGTCTTTTAATCCTAGATATATTATTTAGGTGATAGTAGGCTGATTTAGTAACTGTTTTAATGTGACTGTTGAAACTCAGGTCAGAGTCCATGACTACACCTAGATTTCTGGCTTTATCTGTTGTTTTGAACATTGCAGACTGAAGCTCAGCGCTAACTTTTATACGTTCTGTTTTCCAGTCGGTCTAGTAATATGCTGTGGTCAACAGTGTCAAACGCAGCACTGAGATCTAATAATACTAACACGAAGTTCTGCCACAGTCTGTGTTTAAGTGGATGTCATTAAAGACCACAAGAGCAGTCTCAGTGCTGTGGTTTGGACGAAAGCCTGACTGGAACACATCTAAACAGTTATTTAAATTACTTAAGTTATTAAAAAATTACTCAACTGTTGAAAAACAACTTTTTCAATGATTTTACCTAGAAATGGGAGGTTTGATATGGGCCTATAATTGTTCATTACTGAAGCATCTAGATTATTCTTTTTTAAGAGCGGTTTAATGACTGCAGTTTTCAGGGCCTGTGGAAAAATACCTGAGTGAAGAGATTTGTTTACTATATGAAGTAGATCTGAGGCCATGCAAGGCAAAACATCTTTGAAAAATCCCGTTGGAATAATATCAAGGCAGCAGGAGGAGGATTTCAGAAGTTGTATAATGTCCTCTAGGTTTTTATCATTAATCCGATGGAATTGTGTCATGGTGTTTGAATTGATGTTAAGTGGACACAGAGACAACACGTTTGCTGTTCCTCATGCAGAGGCACTGACTGCTTGTCTGATTTTCTGAATTTTGTCAGGGCGTGCAAAATCATTGCATGCCCTGGTGGATAGAAATTCAGAGGCTACTGACACTGGGGGGTTAGTTAGTCTGTCGACGGTAGCAAACAAGGCACGTGCGTTGTTTTTGTTTTTGGTAATGATGTCAGAGAAGAACGATTGTCGTGCGTTTTTCAATTCCAAATTATAAAGGCCAAGTCTCTCTTTATAGATTTCAAAGTCAACCTGGAGATTTGTTTTTCGCCACCTACGTTCAGCTTTTCGACACTCTCTTTTTCTGTTTTCACGGTGGCCTTTCTCCATGGAGATATTTTCTTGCCAGACACTTCCTTTACCTTAGTTGGAGCAATGGCATCTATAATATTTTGAATTTTTGAATTAAAATGATCTACTAGCTCATTTACTGAGATGTTAGCAGGGGCAAGTGTGGAAGAAAAATTCTGAGTTAACATTTCCCTAGTATTTTCAGTTAAATATCGCTTTGTGTTTCCTCTTTTTGAACATTTTTGTGAACAGAAATAGAGCTCTCAAAGAAAACACAGGAATGATCAGAGAGCGCAACATCAGTCACCACAACCTCAGAGATATTCAGACCCTTTGAGATAATTAAGTCCAGAGTGTGCCCCTTATTGTGCGTCGGCTCCGTCACATGCTGAGTCAGTCCATAGCTATCAAGAACACAAAACAGTTATTTTGCCCCTCTGTCCTGAGGGTTGTCAACATGGATGTTAAAATCACCAACAATGACTAAACGATCAAAGTCAATACACACTATAGACAGCAGTTCAGTAAAGTCATCATAAAAGCTTGTACAGTATTTGGGTGGTCTATAGATATTTAGGAACAGAGCTCGAGAGGAGCATTTCAGCTGAAGGGCCACATATTCAAAAGAAGTAAAGTTCCCATAAGATGTCTTCCTGCATTGAAGAGAATCATTGAACAGAATAGCAACTCCACCACCTTTCTTATGCATTCTTTCCTGACTCATAAAACTAAAGTTGGGAGGGGTTGATTCGATAAGAACAGCTGCACTGTTATTTTGTTCAATCCAAGTTTCTGTTAAAAACATAAAATCGAGATTGTGCTCAGTGATAAAATCATGGATTAAAAATGTTTTTCGTGCCAAAGACCTGACATTTAATAAAGCTAGTTTAAGTTTGTTAAACACACTATCAGTCATGTTTTTTGTAACAAGCTGTGGCTGACATGGAATCACTGCTAAATTAGATAAACTCACATAAACGTTTGAGCGCTTCCTGTATCTAAGATGATTCACCGCTCTTAATCTATTACCTATCAACACAGATATCGGCAAAGCTATAGGCAGGCAGGGCCCTGGCATTTCCTGGAAAGAGTTGAGAGTGCCATACGCCCTTGAGCCTGGACCCAGCACATATCAGTAAGAGTTTGTTGCATTTTGTACACACACATCCTTATCAGGCTTCGGAGACTGCAGATGCTTTCTTGAAGGGAGGGGAGGTGGTTGACGTAGGCACGGTGATGGAGACGGGGGAGATGGTGCGGGTGTAGAATACATGCTGCCAGGGGGGGGAGGTGGTTGACGTAGGCATGGTGATGAAGACGGGGGATATGGTGCGCGTCTCCGCTGTGATTTTGGTGGACGTCGTTGAGTCGTTAGTTTGGTCTTTGGACTCCAGGAAGGAATCGGTGCCAACCCTCTGTATCACCTTCATGTGTTCAACGATCTCCAGGAGGTTGGTCGAGGGTGAAAGGGTGAACGGAGTATCCTCAAAGGCGTTGTCAGGGGGTGGGTGACGGGCAGTGGAGACTCCTCCATGTGTCTCCCATAATCAGAACATTCCTCAGGCGGGTGCAGTGATAATTCTTCAGGGTTTTCTGCACGATGTGTTGTGTCTTTCTCCTGTTTTGATTCCTCTTGCCGCTTGTCCTTGGCAGAGGGAACAGATTGATGACGCAGGCAGTTGAAAATGTTAGAGATAAACAATTTCACTCCTGACTTGTTCAGGCAAACTCCATTTGCCTTGAAAAGATGAAAGATGAAATACTCATTTCTTAATTTCTCTTTGCCAATGTTGGTCATGAAACCATACCCTTTTTTTGTTACAGTATGAAAGGAATCCCATGGTACCCCAAATGTTCCCATTAGGGTCATGGAGTTATATTCAATCCAGATCCGGTGTTTAAAAGTCACATCAACGACATCACAAAAACAGCTTTTTTCCACCTTCGGAACATTTCAAAGATTCGTCCCATGCTTTCCCTAGCCGATGCTGAAACTTTAGTCCATGCTTTTGTTTCATCTCGTTTGGACAACTGCAATTCAGTTTTCTCCGGGCTACCAAAATCAACAACCGCCAAACTACAACTGGCTCAAAACTAGGGCTGTCACGCGTTAATAACGCTTTAACGCAAACAAAAATTAACGTCACTAATTATTTTAACGCGATTAAAGCATGTGCATTTTTTAAGTTTCAGAGCGCATCGATTAAGCGTTTAAAATACCATCTATACAATCCAAGCACACTACTGATGCCGACAGCCCCGCTCCTGCCGCCTGCTTGCAGCAAACCACACTTGAAAGTGTGCGGGGGAGACGCCTGGACACGTCTACGAGTAGCAAACTTTCAACAAAGATCGCTAAATGGGTGGCTATAGCTTGCAGGCCAATTAACATTGTGGAGGACGAGGGGCTGCGTGATATAATTCGGGTCGCATCCAACGGCTGCACTTATGAATTGCCATCCAGAGCCACCACTTTGTCGAAAATACACAACTTGTATGAAGTCCAAAAAGCGAAAGTAGAGGATTTAAGAAAGACTTCCACAGTTGCGCTCACCGGAGACTATTGGACTTCACTGAGTAATGACAGTTACCTCGGGGTCACAGCGCATTATTTTGACCCAGAGTGGGAACTTCAGTCTCATGCTTTGACAGTCATGAAAACAGAGGAGCGACATTTCGCCGACAACTGCGCCAACACACACACACACACACACACACACACTTTGTATTGTACTATTGTATTGTATGAGAGAGGTTCTAGGTTGAATTGAGTCGAATATTTGTAATGTTCAGAGGTTGTTTTGTTTAATATTCATGAGAATATTTGTCATTGTTCAAATGATAATAAACAGACATTTGCATAAAGCATATTTGTCCACTCATATGTTGATAAGAGTATTAAAAAAAAATGTTCCTCTAAGGCAAAAAAAATAATTCAGCCACGTACCCCCTGATCAGCGCAAAAACAATTTGTTAAGGAAAAAATGCCTATATAAAGAGGTACAGTACAGCGCTGCACCATCAGAGTCTGATTTATTAAAACAACAACATTGTAACTGAGAAACACTTAAATGCTACATTTCAAATTTTAACATCATGCAATAACACTAAGACGGCATTCGTTGCATTGAACTGATCTTTTTAATAAGTTGTCCTTACAATGTAGTGAAACATGGGCTTGTGCTTCACTGAGGAGCTTTGTCATTCTGACAGGGAGGCAAACTGTAGTTATTACACTTTGCGTTTTGAAAAATATGTACCACTGTTAATATAAAACCCACACTGCTCAAACTTCGTTACTTTTCCTAAAATTTATATATTTATTTATTTTGGGTCGTGGGGAATGAAGAGAAAAAATATATGAGCATTTTATGAGCATGGGATTTTGACCCCTCATATAAACATATGACCGAAAGAACGAGATCGCGGATACAAGCGGCCGAGATGGGTTTTCTCCGCAGGGTGGCTGGTGTCTCCCTTAGGGATAAGGTGAGAAGTTCGGTCATTCAGGAGGGACTCGGAGTTGAGCCGCTCCTCCTTCGCGTCGAAAGGAGCCAGTTGAGGTGGTTCGGGCACCTAGTTAGGATGCCACCTGGGCGCCTCCCTAGGGAGGTGTTCCAGGCACGTCCAGCTGGGAAGAGACCAAGGGGTAGACCTAGGACCAGGTGGAGGGATTATATCTCTTCGCTGGCCTGGGAGCGCCTTGGGATCCCCCAGTCAGAGCTGGTTGATGTCGCCAGGGAAAAGGAAGTTTGGGGCTCTCTGCTGGAACTGCTACCCCCGCGACCCGACCACGGATAAGCGGAAGAAGATGGATGGATGGATGGATATAAACATATGCATAATGCTGCGCTATACTTTGCGGCCACACGCCATTGTCAAGCAACGCTTATTATTTAGGTTCTTTTGATAAGCAGACAGTCATATCATTAGCTAGAACTAGCTAGATCTGATAGATTTGGGCATAGACGCGAGTGAAGTCTAACCGGACGGGAGAGAGAGATCAGATCAGCTGCTGCTGAGAACACGCAGCTCTGCATGATCACAGCTCCGCCGCTGTGACGCACCGTTGAGTGGAGCAAAATTAAAGAGTTAGACCTAACACACTTAGCTAGTTTATATACTCTGGAACTAGCTAAACTAGTTAAGAATATATTTATTCTTTACTGTCGGGTCACTTATTACAGGTTCAGCGAGCTGCACGAGACTGACGAGCTGTCAGGAGAGGGAGAGGAAAAGAGAGCACCCCGTTTATTTTCCCATTTTATTATCCAGAATTACTGTAAACTTTTGAATAAAGTAGTTCATTTACTATTAGTAGTTTGTTTAAATGCATTAATTATGTTTGTTTTTTTCATTAGCATAAAATGAATCTCACGTACCTCCTGCAGTACTCCATCGTACCTCTGGGGGTCCGCGTACCCCCATTTGAGAACCACTGCTCTAAGGTACATATAGAACAGATAAAAAATGTGCGATTCATTTGCGATTAATCGCGATTAACTATGGACAATCAAGCGATTAATCGCGTTAAAATATTTGAATCGACTGACAGCCCTATTCAAAACTATGAAGGTAGATATGGTGCAAATTGCGAGAGTGTGTAAAACCTGATGTGAGGACTTGCAGAAAAAAAATCTGAGCTTGTGTGCATACATTTACACTTGTATAACATATCCACATAACTGTGAACCAAATGTACACTTGTATAACATATCCACGTAACTGTGAACCAAATGTACACTTGTATAAAATATCCACGTAACTGTGAACCAAATGTACACTTGTATAACATATCCACGTAACTGTGAACCAAATGTACACTTGTATAAAATATCCACGTAACTGTGAACCAAATTTGAAGTCACAGAAGAAATAAAAATGTTTGTAGCTTGTAGAAAAAAATGAATTTAGTGATGAAAAAATCATCTGGATTTTCAAGATGGCGCATGTGTCGGCTCACCGCTCCCTCAGCTCTCTGCCTTCAGCTATCCTGCTTTTTTTTATGTAAGTCAGAATGTCTCTGCTCTGCTCGTCTACGATCGCCAAGCTCTCCTCCATCTCAGACCCTCATTGGAGTTTATACTGCGGCCCAAACCTACATGGCAACCATAAATCAACTCCCCCCCCCCCCCCCCCCTTTGCTTTGCTACATGCTATGTCAATAGCAAACAAGACGTTCCTGTTAAACGACTTCTTCACCTCTCATGATCTGGATTTAATGTTCCTGACGGAGACCTGGGTCCACGCTGGCGAGTATACACCCAGTGTTTCCCCTATATACAAATAGTGGCGGCGCAGCGCCGCTGCTGAGATATGCGCGCCGCTGCTAGGGGGCGCCAGCTAGGTACTTTTTTACTTTTTCTTTTTTTACTAAAATAATAATAAGTGGCGACCCTTTTTTGTTATGTGGATTTGTAGTATTTGTGTTACTGTATGTTCAATAAAGGTGTATTTTTGCTAAATGTTGAGGCATTGCCACTGTATGTACTA
This sequence comes from Harpagifer antarcticus, assembly GCA_902827135.1. NCBI lineage: Eukaryota > Metazoa > Chordata > Actinopteri > Perciformes > Harpagiferidae > Harpagifer > Harpagifer antarcticus. Next base: position 445,769 of record CADEHL010000031.1, read on the forward strand.
GGCAGGGCCGATTTTTGGTATAGGACACCAGATCTGTGGAGGCGCTGCGCTGGTAGCTCTGGGAGGGAAACAATTTTTTTGACCGTTGGCGCTCATCCTAATTTTCGGCCTTGATGTAACAACATTCATAATTAAGTAAATGTAACACCCTTTTCACCTTGGTTACACTTTCCATTTGTCCTGTACGATGGGCGCTGTAAGTGATGAAAGTGGGGGATGTTGGCTTATCAGGCGCCTGCAGCTCACAGAGATTTAGAGATTTTTCATTTATTCTTTACATATAAAATCTCGCCTAGGGCAGCAAATTAGCTAGAACCGGCCCTGGTGCTAGGCCTTAAGAGCCTTTCTTGTGCTGACACATAGAAACAAATTGGCGGGGCGCACTTCGCACGCACTAAAAAATTCCATGCGCTCCACGCTCACATTATACTGAGCCCACGTGCCTTAGCACCGCTGCTATGACTCCATCCTAGGGGAAACACTGTACACCGTTCTCTTAACTTCTTCCTCCTAACTGTACATTCTTCAGCTCCCCCCGTACCACCGGCCGTGGTGGGGGCATAGCTTCAGTTTTTAGAGCTAGCCTCCAATGCCGATTACTTTACCCTGTCAATAGCTACGCTAGCTTTGAGTTGCAGCTTTTTGAACTGAACCCGGCCTCGCCTGTGCTCTGCGCAGTCGTGTATCGTCCACCAAAGTGCAATACAGATTTCATCAATGACTTACCTGACTTTCTGTCTGGGATCATGGTGAATTATGATCGTGTTTTGATTTGCGGATACTTCAATATCCATGTTTGTTGCGAGTCCAAACCTCTGTTTAGGGACTTTTTAAATCTCCTTGATTCTTTTGGTCTCGTTCAGTCCGTGGCTGGCCCAAGACACGAAAAAGGACACATTTTAGATTTAGTATTTTCCAGTCCAAACAACTGTCTGTCTCTGTGGATGAAATCTGTGCAGCAACGCGTATCTCAGACCATTTACCGGTTCTGTTTTGTTAGAAATTAAAATCAATATTTTATGATATAAGATAGTTTAAACATACAGTAATGTTATAACTGTTTTATTGTGAAAATACTTCCGGTTAGTTTTTGTCTGTGGTTAAAGTTTATTTTGAAAAGCTATTCCGGAAAGGATCTCTGAAATACCAACAGTAGCTTGACTTCAGGTTTTAACGGAAAAGTAACGATTGCAGCCGATAAAATGCAATAAATGAAAAGTCATTAAAGAGAACATGAGGAGAAAAGGCGTGTTTAATTATGTATTGAATGTACAATGTACAAATCCTCAGTTATGTGCAATATCGGACATTGGTGAAAGGAGGGCGGAAGATTACACCACAGCCGCCATTGAAGAGGAGAAGCCAAATTAGATATAGTCAGGTGACGGAGCTTGGTGGAGTCACTAGGCTTGTTTGAGACAAGCGAGACCTGCGCAATTTCGATCAACGTCTTGCTAGTGTGTTGCATGATGGTTAGTTATTTTGTCCGACTTGCTCTGGAGGCCCGCCTACATGAGACGTTGAAATCTCGCGGGACAAAGCCGACCGCAGCCTTAAGAGCGAGGCGCGGCGAGGCGGCGCAGTTCCTCTCCATGGGCTGCGGAAGCGGAATGCTTGATAGGAAACGACTCGCTGGTATCTCGAGCTAAGCGCTCATTGGTGGTTTTTACCCCGTGCTGGTGATGAAACTCTCCAATTGGCTCTGCAAAAGTTTGTTGTTGTTTTGTGTCAGTTTTACGTCGCCCCCTCCATTAAAAATGTTCATAATTGTTCCACAATGTTTATCATCATGAAATTAATATCTATGTTATACTATACTTGCACTGCTTACCGTTTTCATACTTTATATATCTTAGCATATTCATACACACTGTTCATACTGCTCACAGGCTGCTGTGTATATGCATACCCCTCACTGTTTATTCATCATTCAATTCATTCTATATTTTATTCTGTATATTGTGTACATTACTTTTCACTTTACTGCTTGTTGCACCTGTTTAGAAGCTAAACTGCATTTCGTTGTCTCAGTACCTGTAATATGTGCAATAACAATAAAGTTGAATCTAATCTTGAGCAGGAACAACTGTATTTACTTAGTACATATCTGACATTAACGATTAAACACATGTGTGCATTCTTTATAAATGCAAAGGTCCGGAGGTGGCGGTATGTACCTTAAAGTTGTTTGTAATCCGCCAAAAAACCGAGAGAAGAAGAAGAAGAAGGCGAAAAAGAAGAAGCCAACTCGGAGCTGTCCGACTTCAGGCGAGCCTTTTGAGACCTACCCCGGCTGCGATCGGCTACTCTCGTCTACTTTCGAGGCGAGCCGCAACGCGTCTCAAACAAGCCTTCTTTCTTCACGGCCGCGACTGCAAGAGGGAACTGCAGCTTCCCCCTCTCTTTCTCTCTCTGAACCATATCTCTGCTTGTAACATTACCGCGCCATTTTAATTAAAGTACCCATTTGAACCTTCTCAGAGACTCCATTGGTCTCCTTACTTTGAAAGCTTCTCTCCTGGACGTGAGAATAACGAACAAAGTCAATAGTTTACAACTTCTATCCCTTCCGCAGAAGTCGAATCACGTGCCCCTGCGCGTCGTCTGTGTTCAATTAACCCCTTCACTGCCTCACAGTTTTCTGATGTTTGTAATGTTTCTCTGATCTATAAATTTGAGCAACCTTACATTTTTATGCGGACAATATCGTTATGTATTGTGCAGGTCCCTCCATTAAGGAGGCTGTTGTTAAATTACAGGCTGTTTTTAACATTATTCAGACTCAGCTCGCTGAACTAAAGCTTCTTTTAAATGTTGATAAAACCAAGGTAATGCTCTTTTCAAAAGCTAAAAAGACACCAGAGCCTGTTTTAGATATTGTAACTACGCAAGGAATACAACTTGAAGGAGTTACCTGTTACAAATACCTTGGTATCTGGCATGATGATTGTTTCACTTTTAAACTTCATGTCAATAACCTGCTTAAAACACTGAGGGTTAGGCTAGGTTTCTTCTACAGGAACAAGTCCTGTTTCTCGCTTGAGGCCAGGAAAAGGCTAGTCACTGTGACCTTTTTACCTATGGTGATTTGATTTATATGAATGCACCTGCCATTGCCTGGTCAAGTTAGATGCTGCATATCACAGTGCACTGAGATTTGTGACAAACTGTAAAGCATTAACCCATCACTGTACCCTGTATGCAAGGGCAGGTGTGCCTTCGCTAACTGTACAGAGGCTCAGTCACTGGTACATTTTTATATACAAAGCCATGTTAGGGAAACTTCCATCCTACATCTGCTCCCCGGCGAATTCATTGTAAGTGGCTACTGCCTGAGATCGCATGCTGTGTTTTTATTAAATGTGCCAACTGCTAGGACTGTCTTAGGGAAGATGGCATTTAGATGCGCAGCTCCACTGTCTTGGAATAGTCTGCAATTGAAATGGAAACTGAGCAATCTGGTGCCACTAAATGTTTTTAAAGCTCGGTTGGATGCTACTCAATCGGAAGCTGTTGGTACCTGTTCATGTGGATAGTTATGTAAATTGTAATCCCTGTAATGATGCTGTACGTAGGATGTCCTTTTTGTTGTTCTTTTTATGTTTCATGTGGAACCTACTTGAGCAAGTCTCCCTTGAAAAAGAGATCAATGATCTCAATGGTATACACCTGGATAAATAAAGGTTTTAAATTAAATGTAATGAAAATTAGAGGTGAACTGTGCTTTTAGTGCTGATGAGCTTATCTCCATGTTTGACTCGACATGTACACTAATACTGGATTCTGTTGCTCCTTTTATGCTTAGACGCACCAAAGTTCTCTGAGCCTTGGCTCAATGACTGTACTCATGCTCTCAGACGCACCTGGAGGCGTTGCAGAGAGAAAATGGAAAAAGGATAAACTCCATGTCTCCCTAGAAATCCTTCGTGCTTGCCTTTCCGACTACCTGACAGCAGTCAAAGCAGCCAAAACAGAGCACATTTCTCTGTTAATCTCCAAAAACAGCCATAAACCTCATGTTATTTTTAATGTCCTCAACTCGATGATTCATCTCTGTGATGTTTCTCCAATTTTGCCATCGACTACTCTCTGTGATAAGTTTCTTATATTTTTTATCGAAAAAGCATATGCTCTTACAGTAGGCTAGCCCACACTAGTGCTACCCTAGATTCTGCTCCTTTTCGGTGCCCTGCTGTCCTCGACCACTTTGAGCCTGTATCCCTCTATTCTCTCTCGGATGTTGTCAAGCACCTGCGGCCGACAAACTGCACCTCAGACAGCATTCCCTCTCGCCTTCTCAGAGATGTTTTTAAATCAGTTGGAGCAAGTATTTTATTACTTATAAACACCTCTCTTAGCTCAGGATGTGTCCCAGCTGCCTTCAAACATGCCGTGGTGCAGCCACTACTTAAAAAGAAAAATCTCGACCCCTCCATTCTCGCAAATTTTAGGCCCATCTCCCAGCTACCTTTTTTTTAATCTAAAGTCCTGGAGCGAGTAGTCTACGCCCAGCTGCAGTCTTTGTTAACCACGCATGGCATTCATGAAAAGTTTCAGTCTGGCTTCACAGTATAAGCACAGTACTGAAACAGCCCTTTTAAGAGTTTTTAATGATCTGCTCCTAGTCACCGACTCAGGTAGCACAGCTGTCCTGGTGCTGTTAGACCTGACAGCTGCCTTCGACACTGTGGACCATAGCATCCTGTTGTCACGGCTTGAACAGTCCGCAGGCATCACAGGCTCTGCCCTTGCATGGTTCAGGTCCTACCTGACAGACCGTAGCTTCTCAGTGCAGCTAGGTACCTTCTCCTCTGCTAAAGCCCCTCTTACCTGTGGGGTTCCCCAATGCTCTATTCTGGGCCCCATCCTTTTTCTACTGTACATACTGCCCCAAGGTTCAATTCTCACAAAACACAACATCCCCTTCCATTTTTACGCCGATGATGTACAGATCTATCTGCCTCTCAATTCAAATGTCAACTCATTACAGCCGTTGATGGACTGCTTAAGAGAGATAAAATCCTGGCTGAGACAAAATGTCCTTAACCTCAACGAGAGCAAGACCGAGGTCATCTTTTTTGGACCCCAACCTCCAGCCTCACCGGTTGAAATTCTGGGCTCTCTCCTCCCCTCTGTCATGAGCCTTGGAGTAACTTTCACTAGCACTTTTAAATTTGATAAGCAGGTCAGCACCGTAGTCAAAACCTGCTTCTTTTTTTTTTAAATACGACTATTAACCAAGACCAAGTCGTTTTTTATCTTTTAAGGACCTAGAAAGGGTGATTAATGCTTTTGTTACCTCGAGGCTGGATTACTGCAACGCTCTATACGTGGGTATGGACCAGGCGTCAATTAAACGCCTGCAGCTAGTGCAGAACGCAGCTGCACGTCTTCTCACTGGCCATACAAAGCGTGACCACATCACCCCAATTCTGGCCTCATTGCACTGACTTCCAATTTGGTTCCGAATTGATTTTAAGCGTCTTTTATTTGCTTTTAAAGCACTGAATGGGCTGCCTCCGGCTTATTTAGCAGAACTCCTCTATCGCTACACCCCAGCCAGAGCTTTAAGGTCGGCTGACCAGCTGCTGTTGGTAGTGCCCAAGACTAGGCTCAAAACCCGAGGGCACCGAGCCTTCGCAGCAGCTGGCCCTAGGCTCTGGAACACTCTACCCTTCCATGTGAGGTCGGCCCAGACCCTAGACGTTTTTAAATCCTCACTAAATACACACTTCTTCTCTCTGGCCTTCTAATCAGAGCGGAGTACGACTCCTGACATTTCCCTGTGTGTGATTTTATATTGTTTGCTATTGTAGTAAAGTGTTTTTATTGCATGTACAGCACTTTAGCTCGACCAAAAATCGTTTTAAAAATGTGCTATATAAATAAAACTTGATTTGATCTGACTTCAAGATTTTACTATTAACCTTTAAAATCGTACATGGACTAGCACCTCCATATCTATCATCATTAATTACCGCGCTAATATCTACCAGGCTCTCACGATCACATAATGCCAGTCTCCTTTCCATCCCCAGAATAAAAAAATCATCCGTAGGTGGCAGAGCCTTTTAATTCCGAGAACCTCTCCTTTGTAATCGTCTTCCATTTCAGATCGGCAAAGCTATTTCTGTTGACTCCTTTAAAAGCGAACTCAAAACCCATCTCTTGGCATCTGTCTTCCTTGTAAACTAGCTTCCATCACCTAGTTTCCGTTCAATATTACCATCACTTCGGACTTCCGGTGGCGCAATCGTGAGGATGGCAGCATAACTAATTTGCTCCCAACTGGACGACCAAATACCCCCCTATAATTTAGGACATGTTCTTTGAAAGTGTTTATCAACACATAATAATGTCAGGGGGGAGAAAATAACCTTGAAATGGCCTTAAGAAGCAACAAGAAGGAGGCTAAGGCTAAGCTAGGAGAAATGGTGTTGTTAGCCTCCATCCGTGATGCCATAAACGAAACCATGACCAAAGCAAGGTCTGAACTTAAAAACGATATCTCCATACAATGTGTCAGAATTCCAGAGCAGTTTTCAACAGTATATCAAAAAACAACTAGGTGAAATGAGGACAGATATCAACCAGAAGATGGAGGAAGCTACGAGGAAAATTGAAGCTACTTCGCAGTAGTGTTAATTTCGTCAGCTATTTTTTTATTTAGTTTTAGTCTTAGTCCTGTGTTAAATTTCCTTTTTAGTTTTAGTCATATTTAGTCACCTTCATCCTGTTTTTATTTAGTCAAGTTTTAGTCGACTAAAAGTCTGAGCATTTTAGTCTTATTTTAGTCGACTAAAACAGTAAACATTTTAGTCAAGATTTAGTCGACTAAAAGTCTGAGCATTTTAGTCTTATTTTAGACAAAGAAAACTAATTATTTGAGTCTACTTTTTGTCAATGAAAACTGTTGAGTCTTTTTTAGTCAACAGATTAGAACATTTAAGTCAAACTAGTCTAGCCAAAACCAATAATTTGTTATTTTAGTCAAATTTATTTCACAATAAGATTATATCTTGTCCTTATTTGATGAAAAACACAGGTTGAATGATTAAGAATGCAGCTTTGCAGAGAGTATCTGGTCAGGTTTGTGGTGTTTTTACCAGCTGTGTTATGGCCACATTGCTTCCCTTCTGATAAAACAATGCATTCGCTTTTTTTTTCTCCGCCTCATTGTAGCGAAAATGGGCCCAAATATCACATTCGTTCTTTCTCCCAAGCAATGGTGGCTTTAGACTTTTTCGTTGTCAGTAATTTTGACTGACAGGATCGTAACATTTCCGTCATAATCCATTATTATCCGTCGAGTACACAATTTATCAATCACTCGCGCTGACGGGGGGGTATTCGGTTAACGCGAGTGCGACCACTGCTCCCAAGCCCTGTTGTTGACATTTTATTTTCTGTTAAATAAGGTTAGTTAGACCATGAGTCTTCCTGACAGTTCACAGTGTGCCGCTGCCCGGTGTAATTCAAATCTACCACCGCGCGCACCACAGACACACAGCTGCTGCACTGCCGCAGCACCGGAAATGGAACTGCTGGGAGAAAAACGGACTATCAGAAATGTAACGTTATCTTTGATAATATTTCGTCTCCTCATTTTTCGTCATCTGTACTCTTGGCTGATAGCGCATTCTCCCGGCCGATCCGCGACCACAGCTAACGCTGTGCTAACGTTAGCATGATACCATCGTGATGCTTCGTTACTCCAGGTTATGCTTATCTCCAACAGCCCCGTTCCATTGGTCGTGGTGGTGGGCTGGCAGTCATCCACAGAGCAGATATCCCTGTCAAACAGCTGCTTGTGACGAATACAATCTTACTTGAGTGCATTGCCTTCTCCGTGGCTGCCCCCTCAAAGCAGCAGGTCGTCCTCATTTACCGCCCCCCCAAAGCTTCTACCTCGTTCATGTCTGAGTTGTCTGAGCTTCTCACCTCAATCTGCTTCATGTCCCCATCCACACCTTGGACATCACTGCTCGGTGATTTTAACATCCACGTGGACTCCAGCACCTGCACCTTTGCCGCTGAGTTTCTGTCACTATTGGAGTGCTTTAACATCACGCAGCATGTCCAAGGTCCCACCCACACTAAGGGCCACACCTTGCGTGTCTTCACTTGCAGAGAGAAGCAATCAGCTTCATGGACTGCCTTGCATCACTCCAATAGTGTCCAGAGCTGGCTGCCATTACAAGTAGTGGTTTGGGATTGTAGCAATGCAGTTGCAGTTGTTTTGCTATTTACTTGATATATGATGCAATGTGTTCAATTGTTTATAGCCTGCATTTTTTTTGTGAATAGACTTTTATAAATCATTTAACCAAGAGTGAAACACTTGATGGGGTGTGTGTGTGTGTGTGTGTGTGTGTGTGTGTGTGTTTTGAAATGCACTTCAAATGATCACTTTTCTCTCAATTTCCCTTTGATATTTTGTTTAGGTACAGTGTTACTTGCAGCTAATTGATTGATTGTTTTATGGGTATTCTGTGTTGAGATGGTGCAAATATTTTTAACCCTCCTGTTACATTCAGGGACAAATTGACACGTTTGAAAATCTACGAAAAATACTTTCAAGTATTTTTTTTGTATGAAACTTCTTCTACTTACCTTAATTAGTGTAATAAACAAGAAAAATGAAAATGGTTCATGTCATGCATTTGGAACCCCCCCCTACATGTCTATATCACAGAGATGGTATTCGGGTCAATCTGACCCGGCAGTGAAAGTGGATGCTAAAAGGGGTCAGAAATAAACACACACACACACACACACACACACACCAGTGAAAGTGGAGGCTAGAAGGGGTCTGAGGGTTCAAAAGTGTTATTTTTTACTCTCACACAAACACACACAAATACACACTGCACTTGTTACGGCCCCTACACACGGCATATCTCTGGCGTTGACGCTTCAACGCTTCTGCGCATTCACTTTGAATGGGGTGACGTCATGCTTCGCCGAACTGCATTGTGGGAGCAAAGCGTAGCTTTTCTCGCGGTGCTTGCTGCAAAAGTAGAGCAATGTTGTACTTTTGAAGCTTCGACAGAAGCGTCAGCCAATCGAATCATATGCCAGTACAAGCTTGAGCCAATCAAACTGCTGCTTGTGTGTCCAGGGCGGGAGATTCAGGTGATTGGTTGTTGGTCTAGCTTCAGACATGCCCGCCGGCAAGCGACAACGCACGCCGCCGTCTGTAGGGGCCGTTAGTGAAAGTGGGGGTCAGAGGGTTCAAGTCTCAAATGTGTAATGGGTAAGCTCCTCCCACACTGGGATACATTATACTCTGCACCTAACGTACAGTATACTCACAATACTATCGGACAAAATGATCAACGCAAGAGAAGAGAGGACAGCTTTGAGCTATATGGAATACATCCTTGAGGAGGATCACGACAGCGAGATAGAGGAGAACGTTTCCGAGGATGAAGACTACCTTGAGGTAAATGATGAAGATTCTGATTATGATCAATCAGATGAGGAAACTGATATTCGCCCAGATGAGACATTCATGTCCAAAAATGGTGAAATTCAGTGGTCCTCATCCCCTAATGGACGCCAGGCAACACTATCGGCAGCAAACATAATGAAGGCAGTGCCAGGGCCCACCAGGATGGCAGTCTCTCGTGTCACAAACATCAAGTCTGCTTTTGAGCTGGTAATTTCGAACACAGTGCTGAAGATCGTTCTGGATATGACCAATCTGGAAGGGATACGTGTATATGGGGAGGAGTGGAAGGACCTGGATGAAATGCATTTACATGTGTATTTGGGTCTCCTCATCCTGGCTGGGGTCTACAAATCCAAGGATGAATCGACAGCCAGCCTGTGGGACGTAGACACAGGCAGGAATATATTTCGAGCCACAATGTCTCTGGGGACTTTCCACATTTTCTCAAGAGTGATCCGATTTGATAATCGTGACACAAGAGCTGGCAGACGTGAGAGAGACAAGCTGGCAGCTATAAGGACAGTGTGGGACAAGTGGTTAGAGCGGCTTCCACTTCTCTACAACCCAGGAACTAATGTCACAGTGGATGAAAGGCTGGTGGCATTCAGAGGTCGTTGCCTGTTCAAGCAATACATGTCTTCGAAACCAGCAAAATATGGCTTGAAAATATGGGCAGCATGTGATGCAAACTCCAGCTATGCACTAAACCTGCAGGTTTACACTGGAAAGCCAGTTGGAGGAGCCCCAGAGAGGAATGAGGGTTGTGCTCGACATGGCACAGGGTCTCAGGGGTCACAACATAACTTGTGACAATTTCTTCACGTCCTACAACCTGGGTCAGGAGCTCCTGAAGAGAAATCTAACAATGGTTGGAACTGTACGAAAGAAGATCAAGATCAGGGTCCCTCAATCCTCCAAGTTTATGTTCACAGACACCACAACTCTACACACACACACTTAATTGCTGTTACAAAAAAATACTTTCAATACAAATCCTTATGACTCATTTGGCTTGATTCTAAGTAAACGGGTCAATTTGACCCTGAACAGAAGAGGTGTCACGTCTCTATTAACATCAACCAATTGTAAAACAAGTTGGAACATTTTAAAATTAATTTAAAACATGTTATGTTATGCAAAACTAATGTATTTTATATCAAGGTTTTTCCAATGTAAAACATAAAATAGAAAAATGTGTTTGAATGTATATGTTTTGAGAAAAACGAGTGACTTATTCTAATGGAATCATGATCTGTGAGGGGTGAATAACACAATTGCACTAAATATTGATTTCATTGATAGTAATAAAAGGTACAAACTATGTAAAAAAATAATAATCTGGATTTTGGGGCTTCTGACCATTTTTGGATAATTAAACATGCACTGGGTCAAATTGACCCACGAATATTATTGCTGTTACAAAAAACGAATATAACAGGAGGGTTAATACATATCTAATATCTTTCTAATACATTTCTCTTGTGTTGTTCTTTCACATAACTAAGACTATAGAAGTGTAAAAAATAGGCTACGTCAGATTATTCCAAGGGACATACATGTCAAATCAAGTACATTTTTATTTATATAGCCCAAAATCAGAATGAGGGGGTCCTTGGTGTATTCTCTATCTTGTAAGGGGTCCTTGGCTGAAAAACAATTGAGAACCTCTGCTCTAAGGTATCTCATAGGCTGTCTAAAGAAAAATTAAAACAAAGTAAGGTTTTATTTTAGACACACTTTAACACTAGAACCGCCAACGGGGTCAATTTGACCCAGAACTGTTTTTTATTGTATGTAACTTTTTTTCAATAACATATTAAAGTCTCCCAGCCCGTGACTTTTCCTGAAAGTGTGTTATGTAGCACCCTATGTTGTTAAAAATTGTCAGATTGAAGAAATCAGCAAAATAATTGCCATTTATACCTATTTCCGCCAAGCGGGTCATATTGACCCCACCCCTTTTCACACTATTGATTTTGCGTGTTAACAAACATGACGTGTTGCTATAGCAATGCCTTTTGTCTACTGCAGTTCCTTAGAGATTGATAGCAACAGTCTGTAGTGAAGGAGCGCGCTCACGGGAGACTGCAACCGCCTCACGAAACCCTATGTTGTACCGTTAATAAACAAAACAATTTAACAAAATTGCTTGTCAAAATACCAATACCACAGGACCATTTTTCTTTTTAAAGCATTACTTTTACTTTGAAAATCAATGCATTCCAATGCTGGGTCAATTTGACCCCGGTGGCGGTTTTAGGTATAACAAATCTGGCGGTTCTAGTGTTAAGTTCAAATCAACAAATCCTAGTTCGGAGAACATCAAAAATATATCATTATAACTCTCTGTAATATACATATCGTTTTTTGAAAATACCTTCAGACACAGTTAGATTTGAATAATTACAACCTGTGGGTACAGCATATTATATGACCATTACATTTACCTTTTAGATCTGTTATAGCCCTTTTTTTTAATGAGCTCCGGCCCAGTGCCTGAATCAAAGTGAATGAATAGCAAATTGGAGCAGTTCTCAGCGGCAGCGCTCCCTTTGAACCTGAAGGAACATGTTAGTGATTATCAAGGTATTCAATAAGGTAATTGCTGCATTAGCTTCTCCTTCACACAGAGTTGCTAATTATTTATCTAGTGTGGTAGCAGGTGAACTTTACCACTTGGTATCTGTAATGTGTCTTGTTCTACAGAAAAAAGTCACACAACAATTATTGGGTAAGCTGTTTTGAAATCATGATTGCAATTAAAGACCATTCTTTCTGGTGTAGTATTCTCTCGTTGTGACCTTAGAATAAATAATAAGATGATTAAAAGAAAGGTCTTAGCATTTCAAAGGTTTCGGCTGGAGAAGTGTGAAGCTATATGAGGAGACTTTTTTTTATTGCTCCTGAATAAAAGGCTTCGTCCTCCGATACATGATGGCTCATTAAAGCATATGCAGCTTTATGGCCTACAGACAGGCAAAGGAGGCGAGGGAATCAGTGGCTTTTATTTGGACTGACATACTGCACACATGGCAGTGATCAACTGAATGTTCCCGCAAGCAGAATATCTTTGCATGGAAGAAAGGTTTTGCAAAGCAGATAGTATCCAGTCAATCGTTTGCAATTCTTGATTGGCTTGAAACCAAATTATCAACATGTCATGTATTCCTCAAGAGTTGAGTTTGATCTGGTTACTTTGGTAGTCAAGGTTTCCAAATCCTTCTTTAAAGATAAATAAAAACATTATGGAGTGAAGTTGGCCTTGAATGAGAGATTTGGTAGGAAAAATCTAATTAAAAGCATAAAATTAGGTTGAATATGCCACTTAAAATCCTCTTGAAAATACACTTTCACACACAAAGAAATTAATATATTCTGGGTTTAGGTTGAAACAATTGTATTTTCATAATGTACATGAAATAATGTGTCACTTTAACAAGGGCTGAAAATCTCAAACAAATCTGGATGAAAAAATAAATAAATATGACCACTGTTGTCCATTTGATAAACTAATTATTACATACGACAACTGCAGCAGAATATACATTATTTTGAATTAAACATGTGTTGTTGGGGTGAACAGGGGCCAAATGCAGATTTTAAAGAGGTCACTTCACTTCACAAAGGACACAAAAATGGAGGCAAGAGTAATAATGTGTGCATGACTCAGCAGGTATAACATTAGATAAGAAAAAGTTTTACAACATTTGCCAAACATGTTTTATTATATCCTTTTGCTTGATTTATATTTTCCTTTACACCAGGGGTGGGGAACCTTTTTCCTCTCAAGGGCCATTTCAATTTTTTCAACATCCTCCGAGGGCCGTACAAATTATTGACGTCTGCTTAAAAATACTAAAATCACAGCCCATTAATTTGGCCTTTCTTTCATGCTGTGCAAAGAAAAAGCAACCTCTTAATCCAGATATTTTACCATGATTCGCGCATTCATGCACGTGCATGTTGTGGCATGACCACCAAAACAGAAATATATGGACACAAGATGTGTGCAATTTAGTTTCCTATCCATGTGAACATGATTTAAGTGGGGGGGACCTAACCTCCTCTAGGGGGGTCCGGGGGCATGTTCCCCCAGGAAGATTTTTTTTATAATTGAAGTTAAAAGCATAAATCTGGTGCACTTTGAGAGCAACATTAGTAGATCTATGGATACATCTCTCAACACCCATATGAAACAGAACTGGAAGCAGATTTTCTTTGTCTTTATGGATATTTTACAAATCACTCCCCTTTCAAACTGTATTCTTGTTTATTGTTTTACTGTCATAGTATTTTATACCCGTTTACTTTATTCTCTTATTTTTTTATAACTATAATGATCATATAAAGATGTGCCTTTACCTCACTGGTTGGAGAAAAAGCTTCTTATATCCGTTAGCATAGCTAGCTAACCAGATCCTAATAACAACAAAGTTATTGACAGTATGATCAGTATGACAGATGAACAGATCGCCACTGGGCTTTCAACTAAATACACAGCCACGCAAAAACTGCAGCATGTGTACGGCTCCTTATGGCTACTAACATTTGTGAAGTCCCGGCCCGGAGCGGCGTTCTGGTGCTCTGCTCTCCGTCATCTCTATACCCCTGTCAGACGAGACATATACCACGTGATGATACGTTAGGCTCGTGTTGTGTTCAAGGACCCTGACCTTGGCCAGGAAAAACAGGCACTCGCTTGTTTAATTATTTTGCGGTCTAGATTTCTTAATTTTTTTTCTTTTTTGCGTGTGCTACCTCGATGGCCGTATCAAATTGGCTCGCGGGCCGTATATGGCCCGGGGACCAGAGTTTCCCCACCCCTGCTTTACACGAAGATGCATCGGCCATTCATGAGCATGCAGACAATCAATTGTCTTGGTCACAACAAATGGCTATAATGTAGGTAAAATAGTATACGTCTATCTTGTATCGAGTGGTGACATGCAGAGGTGCGGGAAGGTATTTTGAGTGGGGGTGCTAGACTCTGGTGAACACTATTACGGGCACTATAGAGCACGCACAAAAGCGCGAGCACCAGGGGCGCTACAGTGGAAAGTTCTATCCTGAGGGAGTCTATGTATTTATAATTCATATTAAACAAATGCATAAAGCACACTCTAATATAAGTATTTACTATAAGAACCAAAAAGGTATTTTCTTTGCCATCCTCTGAATGTGTTAATATGGAAATTGATTGATTTCCTTTATGCACACAGACACAACTTCACTGAGTATTTGTGGCCATCTAGGAACATTTGACAAAATCTTTTTAAATCAGCTCATATACTGTAGGTTAAACACCTGTTTGCAGCTCGTTCGTCATTATTATCGTCATCGAGTGTTCAAGCATCCTTTAGTTGTTTAACCAACTAATTAATATGCCTCCCTGATTGCAATTGTTATGTCTTCCAATGACTCATTTCATCATGAACCTTATTTAATTACATAATCAGACTAATAGAGTGTGAATAGGGAAGTCATTCTGCATTAGTTGTCAGAGCTGTGTCATTTCACTGTTGTAGGAAGCCGCTTTGTTCCTCAGCTTTATATGTACAAAGGAATTATAGTTTAATGAGTAATATAAGCCACCGTGTACGTATATATTTACAGTATCGTAGTCAATTAGTGCAGATGGTATAGAGATGAAAAACAAACCTGAGCGCTGGCAACCAAAAGTCGGCACTTCAAGCCAGGAAGTTGGTGGACATTTCTGCTTGGAAGTTCACAAATAATTAGGTTTCAACAAATTCTCTGCATATGTTGCATTGTGTTTATACATTAATGTGAATTGGCTTGAAAATGTTACTATTAATGAGTCCCTTGGGGCAAAACATGTCTCTCACGCACACGCACACAAGTTATGATTGCATACTACCTTCCTCCTCCATCGTTATTGTTAATTTGTTCAGATGTATTTATTTGTATTTTTCTTCACACTTTCACCTCCAACACATTATTATTCCCATCTCATTATGTACTTTTCAACACCTTGTAATGCCCTGGGGAGCCCTGTACAGGCTGTAATTCATACTGGTCCTCTCACGCACATATATTTTCAGTCTTACACACATACATTCTCTTAGTACATAGGCCTACATATATTTTCACTCTTACACACTGTTACGGCTGTATGTATTCCCTGTTTATTTTTCCCTTTGGTTCCTCTACCCAGGTGTGCTGCATTGCTGTAACAAGGTTCAGACGAGGTGCACCTGGGGAAGGTGCTTACAAGCTCCAGTGCAGCAGCAGAAGAGGGAGGCCTCTGGTGTGGGGACTGCTGTGGTTCTGCCTCTCATCCTAGGATGGATAATAAATCCTATGGATTTGATGATTTTAAAAGGTGTCTTTCGTGTTCCATTTGGGTCAGTGGTGGAATTTTGTTAGCCCCATAGGGCCATTTTAAAGGTGGGGCGTAACAAATGGGGGATCGTCCGGGATCGAACGTCCATGAGGTGAGGTCAATTTATTAGCATTTGTCTGTATCTAGTGGCCGTTTGCTTTGTGGAGAGATTTTGTTTGAGTTAATGTGTGGTTGTTGCCGTTTGTTTAGTTTGGCATTTCATTGTTTCACCAGCTTGCAATTTCAGTGTTGAGCATCCTGACTAGTTAGTCACCGGGCAGGTTTGAAGATCTTTCCACTTTTTTGTTTTGACTTTCTTATTTTTGGTGGTAATCCTGAGTGGGGGTACGCTTCAGTGTATTGCTTTAGGCTATATCTATGGTCTTCGGTGATGCACTGAGTTCAGCGTTTAAAGTCGCCTCGAGGTGGTATCTGCAGTCCACATTAGTTGGGTCAATTTCCGGTTGCTGCTTAGGTGTAAGTAGGAAACATTTGTGTGTAGTATACTACAGTTGGCGATGTGTGTTGTGGTTGTTGCAGTCCACCTGTTGGTGGTCACTTGTGTGTTGTTGCTGTCATGTATTTAATTGTAGCAAATTAGTAGTTTGGTGTGCTCATACCGGTTCGTCAAGTGAGCTTGTTTAGTCGTTTGGTGTGCTCATGCCGGTTGGTCAAGTGAGCTTGTGTTGCTGGTTTTCTGCATCCATCACAGTAACTTGTGCATGTGGTGGAAGATCACATGGTGTCCATTTTTGTGTTGTGGCAGTTCACTGGTGTTGGATCATACTGTTGCTATTAGTGAATGGCAGCAACCTTGTAGTTGGTCTACTTGGGGTGATCCTTTAGATCTGTTGCACTTCACATTGTGTTGGACATGTCTGTTACGGTTTGTGTGTTGGTAAACGCAGTAACTTGGCTTGGCTTTTTAGTTTGTCACCTCATGGTGGTAGCCATTTTGTTTCATTGATTTGGCTACATGTGTGGTTGCTGCTCATTCTGTATGGCAGCATCTTAGTTGGCCCTGTTTTAGAGTTTAAATATATCTTGTTGTTCCACATTTGACCCAGGTTGACACCTTTTGTCAGCAGTCCTTAATTTGTTGTCTGATCTAATGCATTCATATTGATATATTAAGTCTGGTGTGCTTAAGTGTATTAGCTGCCTTGCATACAGCCTTGATAAAAGTCAATGAAATTCCACATTCATTTCAATGAATAGAATAGTATGGTGTTTTCTATGTATTCATTGTTTTAAGGGTTGAGGTGTTACGGCTGTATGTATTCCCTGTTTCTGTTTCCCTTTGGTTCTTCTACCCAGGTGTGCTGTAACGATGTTAAGACGAGGTGCACCTGGGGAAGGAAGTACTGAAAAGCTCCAGTGCAGAAGAGGGAGGCCTCTGGTGTGGGGACTGCTGTGTTTCTGCCGCTCATCCTAGGATGGATAATTAAACCTTTGATGTGTTATAATAAATCCTATGGATTTTATGATTTTAAAAAGGTGTATTTCGTGTTCTATTTGGTCAGTGGTGGAATTTTGTTGGGCCATTTTAAAGGTGAGGCGTAACAAACACATACATTGTCCTTTTACATACATATATTTTCACTCTTACGGCCCGTTCACACAGCGGCATGCGTTGAAGCTTCCAACGCTTCTGCCCATTCACTTTGAATGGGGTGACGTCACTTTTAGCCGAACTGTATTTTGGGAAGTGACGTGGAGCGTTGCTGGCGTTGCTCGCTTCAAAAGTTGAGCAATGTTCAACTTTTGGCGCCTCGGCAGAAGCGTCAGCCAATGAAATCCCGTTTATGCAAATCTGCCAGTACAAGCACTAGCCAATCAAACCGCGTGTATGCTGGGAGAGACTACGCAGGTCATTTCCTCATATTCCAAAAAATGGAGGGAAAATTCATTATAGCGGTAGTGAATCACCCGGTGCTGTATGATCAGTCTCTGTTCATCTACCGGGATACAAACCGGAGGAGCGAGGCTTGGAGGGAGGTGGCAGAGACAGTGGGTGAAACTGGTAGGTTTTCAATGCTCGTATTTATACATTTTGCTCATGCACATTCATTATTATAAATAATATATGCATGTCTGAAGACAATGTGACCCGCTCTATCAAAATCAGTCGGAACGGCTAATTTCAAAATAAACGTGGATTTGCGTAAAATAGTTATTCGGGATTCAGGTGTTTTTGTTTGATTTTAAATAAGCATAGTCTTGGCTTTCAGAATACGAAACCTTTATTTCCAAAATCACATGTAATCACAAATACATTTTTGAAGCTTGTAAAGGGAAGATGTCTGCTGTTCCGCAGCGCTTCTTCCCCTCCCTCCGGCTGAAATTATGAATGTAAGGCGTATAGTGATCATAGATAACACGGCAGGGTGCGTTTACAGTTTGTTTTCATCTGATTTCAATTAAATAAAGTCTTGGCTTTCAGAATATTAAACTTGTTTCGGCAAATTCAGATGATGTATACAACTTTGAGGCTTGTAACGGCATAATTACAAGCGGAGAACGGAATAACTTGATATCACAGCAGGCATAACAACAGCCGGTGTTTCTCGTGAGTGTTTTCCCCGGGAAACAAACAATACACACACACGTATTCTCGCAAGCTTCCCCCAGACCAGTAATCCAAACGAAAATATCTTCCCTCTGTAGTATTTTGATCATTTGTTCCGCTAATAATCAATCAGATCGATGGATTCCAGAGAAGAGGAAACTTTAAGGTTATTTTTCTCAAAATGATGACTCGGTGACGGTCATTATATAATGTGACATATTTTGCTTAATATTTTGATTTCAAAACAAAAGTACTCGTTTGCTTGGAACGGTGATAATATTATAAACAAGGTGAATTTAGCGATCACAACGAAAACGGCCAAGACACACATTGAGCCCAGAAAATGAATGTTATTAAGGGCTGTAAATATAATAAGTCTGTCTAAAATGGACGACATTGTTAGGAGATTTAAACTGTACAGCGAGTCTGCACTGTGGTCAACTCGGACATCTCTCGAGTTTGTTTTTTTCAAATCAGCTGCTGGACTAAACCAGCTCTTATCGGAATTAATTTTTGCTATGTATATATATGTCATGTTCTTAAATGTTGTACGTGAGGGACTACGGATGGAAATGAGCTCAAAGCTAAAATCCGGCATGTTTACATTTTAAAGCATTATTTGTTTTAAATGTTCATCAATATGCATTGTCCCTTTTTTTTAAATAAACGATTAAATAAAGTAATAAGACAAAGCATCCAAATCAGAAACTGCTTTGGGTGGGTTTCAGGTAAATCTGACACATCTCTCTGAAACTGCCCTGACAGATGTTTTGAAACGCAATTTTTTTAATTCTGCCACTCAGCCAAAACAGAAGTTTTAACAATGTCTACATTAAAAGAAACAATATACGTTTTTAACATGAAAGTGAGTCAGGCACTGAGGCAGCGTTGGAATTAAATGAGCAAATGCAAAATAAATAAATCATGCAGCATAGATAGTTTTCTTTAAATCGTATTGCTCTGTAGCTGCATAATGGTGTTTTTTTTTCTGAAAAGAGAAATGTTTCTTACCACAGAGCTTAATTCCTTAACTACAAAGCACACACTATGCTGAGAGCCTAGCAGGATAACATCCAATAAACCCCCCAATGGATTGAAGAGGAAAGTTGTTGCAGAGTTATTTTTTCTCCTGCACTATTTCAGGACACTGAAGAGGGCACGGGACTATCACTTGTCATGATTTATGGCAAAGTAACAGCCTTGTTAGAGTTACTCCAATTACCGATCGTCTTTACCTGGTGAGGCTTACATCTTCACACTCAGAATGCCACTGGAAAACCAATTTGGGTCGGAGAAGCCTCCAATGACCACATATCTAAATCAGGAGACTGGCCGGAGCATGGAAGACTCCCTCAAACCCCCCCTCCCCCAACTCCTTACATATTACACCAAGAAACACTTTCCAGCACTTTTCACTCCGGACAAATGATAGCTAGTCTCCCTCGGGCCCTGCAGCTTTTTAGGTATCTGTAAAAATGTGTCAAGATCACCTTCTTCACTTTATGGTGACCTCGAAAGCTTTTTGTGAGGACCTTTTTTTTTTTTTTTAAAAAGGGACAAGTTTTGACCTTCAAGCGACAAAAAACAATTTGTTCTGGCGTTTTTTCTTATCTATTCAATGTAGGCACTCACTGTGATGCGTTATTAAAATGACAACAAATCACATGCTGTTATAGGAAACTGCAATGATAACACAAAAAAATCACTTTGAATATGGTCATAATCCAAATAAGTCCCAAAAAACTGACAGTATTCACCCTTGATGTCTTTTTGTTGTTCAACACCTGAATCATTTTATGTTGCTTTTAATTGAAACTGGCATTTTCCTCATTGGTACCTCTATGACTAAGTTATTAAACTCCCTATAATTTATAAACACTTTTACAGCACTATCCGATTCAAAGCTTAAATGGGAATCTGAATATTTAAAAAAAAAAAGGTTTCAGATACAAGATAATTAAACAAATGCATCTGATATGGTAATTGTATGCACTTGCAATGACATTGGCCCTGGACTTTGGTAATTATCAAGGTTATTTAGCTAGACATTTCACAAACTAGAGTATAAATAATTCAACACTGTTCGGTCCTTGAATTATATTGTTTGAAGCTAACGTAGATACCTCTAAAGGTAGTAACCCGCACTGAAAAAAAGGCTGTTGGATTCACATGATTTTAATATGTACATCGGTTGCACATATTAAAAACATGTGTACTTAAAACTATGCCATTATGTTAAAGAAACATTACATTTTTATGTTAATGTAAATATTTCCTTTAACCTGTTCGAAAAATGACATTTCCAGAACAAATGACAATAACTACACTTCTAAAAGGGGAAAATTAATAATATTTTGTTCTCAAAGTAATGATAAACCTGTGAGTTGGATGTAGAAAAGTCAGAATCAATATAGATGTTTTTTATTTTAAAGAAAATTCAGATTGAACATAGCAACAAACTGTAAATTATAGTGTCCGTCCAACAATTATTTTTTACTTATAGTGAAAACTACCCTTGGATGATGGGTTAGTAGACGAAAAGCTTTAGGAATCCAAAGTACAACATAATAAGTACCCTGTATCAAGATTGATGCAAAACAAGTGACATTTGACCTTTTTTAGAGAGATTTAGCAAAAAAAAACACTTCTGGGGTCATTTGGGTGGATTTGACCTATCTCTGGCCCCCCTTGGTCGATTTTGATTGACATCTCTTTTGAACCGTCAGAGCCAATGGAATCGAGGGAAAGTTCCACATACACAAACAGGTTACCAAATAAGGAGTAAGAGTGACACGTAGAAAGAACGGAAGCTGCGCTAACATCTGGTGGCTACCATTAGCAGCTAATTTTTATTGTCCGATTTTTGCATAAAAATTGAATTATGGATTATCAATAATTTGTTCAAAGTGACAGACACATTGGATTAACCTATGGATTAACCTTCAGCCGCGTTTTTTCTCATTTTAATGCCATTGAACATGACTTCTGATCAGAATAACAGCTAAAGTGAGCATATCTCCGTGTTTTGCTACCTAAAGCTACGTCGTGTGTTGTCTGTATTAGCTTCGCCTGTCACGAGTGCTGATCGCTCAGTGAATATACTTCTATAATCTGTGGAATCTCAGAATGTTAGCTAAACTTGTTTGTGCAGATCCAATAAGTATATCGATCGGTATAGCTAGAGTTCTGTAATAACGGCATTAAGATTGTTTCGCTCAGGGCAGATTCAGAGGCTCAGCGTTAGGCTCAGCGTTAGTCTTTTTTTTTGTTAAAAATTGTTCATATCATCAGTTAGCTGAGTTTCTTCCCGTTACATGGATATTAAATATTAAGAAGCCCTCAGACGCTGTTTCCTGCAGATTATGCGTTTTTCCGCCCGGGGGCAGGGGGAAGGGGTTCAACAGGATAATATTAGGTATATTCATTTACCCTATGTTTAACCAACATGACTTTTTTATGTTAATTTTAGGCTTTTAATATGCTCAGTATTTAACTTGTACCTGTTAAAGCAACATGATTTCTTTATTTAAGCTTCACTGTAAAAAGTCGGTTGGATTTACATAATAAAAAATATGTACATCGGTTGCACAAATTAAAATCATGTGTACTCAAAACTATTCCATTATGTTAAAGACACACAACTATGTTATGTCAAAGAAACATTAAATTGTTATGTTAATGTGAATATTTCCTTTAAAGGTAACCTATCATGCTATATTTAAATGATATAGTGTATGACCATACCTATATAAGGTATATTTATACATTTTATTTTTCAAAATACCAAACAGATCATTTTTTAGCCATGCCTCGTTTCGCTCATTTTCGCTTTATTCCAAACCTGCCTATGAAAATTCTGAGCAGCAGCTGACCACGCCCCCAGCAGAAGAGCCGGCGAGAGTCACGTTACCATGCTTGCTGTGTTTACGAGTGTGGAATACACATGTCATCTCAGAGCAATGCATGTGTTCAAGCATATTATCAATTTGATCCAGAAACTGAAGCAGCAGAGGTTTTGGTGGAGGTGCAAACATCTCGGTTGCAGCAGGACGTTTCTGAATGGTTAGTTGACAAGCTGTTGTCCCTATTTATTTTTACTCTGTTTGTTACGATGCTTGCTACTTACGGGCAGCTACTAACACAGCAAGAAAACAATTTTAAAAGTTTCATCCAAATCTTGGTTGATTCCACCAACAAGAGAATGGATGATATGAATAGGGAGGCTCAGGACCTTAAGAACAGTCTACAGTTCTCCCAAAAAGAAGTGGATGAACTAAAAGACACTTGTAAGGAGTTGAAGAAGAAGAGCCAAGAAGCACGCACAGACATTAGTACTGTGCGTGAATCTGTTATGACAATGAGTGGAAAATCAGACTATCTCGAGGGCCAATCGAAACGCAACAACTTAATTATTGATGGAATCCCAGAGTCTCCAGGGGAGAGTTGGGAGGAATCGGAGTACAAGGTCCGGGAGCTGCTCAGAACAGAACTACAGATGGATGAGGAGAGGATCGAGGTGGAAAGGACACATCGAATGGGAAACGGCAGGGGCGCAGACAAGCCTAGGCAGATTGTTGTGAAGTTCCTGCGTTTCAAGGACAAGACGGCTGTGATGGGGAGACGAAACAGGTTGAAAGGAACGAACATCTTCCTCAACGAGGATTATCCTGAAGCGGTACGCCAGAAGAGAAAGGAACTCATCCCTGCCATGAAGGCCGAAAGGAGCAAAGGGAACATTGCTTACATTAGGTACGACAGACTAATTGTTCATCCTCCGCAAACCCCCACCCATCCCCCGATCCCCCCCTCCCAAAGGGCTGAGAGAACGGACTCACGCCACTCATCTCAGAGGACTGAGAAAAGGGACTAAAGAGACAGAAGGGGTTTGTAGCTTGGTGCATGCATATACACACGCACACACAAGGGATGCACACATACACATACACAAATATGCACTTTAGCATCAGAACTGTAATGGACATTGTGCTTAATTTTTTGTTAGTCTATCTCTATTTATGTCAGTGAATGCTAAACTACCTAAGAAAGGGCTAAAGATCGCTCACTTGAATATCTGCAGCCTTAGAAATAAGGTTCAGTGTGTTCAGGATATGTTGATATCAAATAATATTCATATTTTGGCCATCTCTGAAACTCACTTAGATGACTCGTTTGAGGACGGTGCAATATCAATACAGGGGTACAATTTTTACAGAAAGGATAGAAACTGCAATGGGGGAGGAGTGGCTTTTTATGTACAAAGTCACATTCCTGTGAAGTATAGGGAGGATTTGATGTTAGGTGAGGTAGAGATGGTATGGCTGCAGGTTCACCTGCCCCATTTAAAGCCTATGTTGCTGGGATGTTGCTATAGACCACCAAGCTCTGATAGTAATTATCTAGATAAATTGTGTGAAATGATTGAGAAGGCATGTGATGAAATCAGGGAGATATATTTATTGGGTGACGTGAATATTGACTTTCTGTCATCAGACTGTTCATTGAAAAACAAATTGATGACGGTAACAAGTGCATGTAACCTAGATCAGATGATCAATCAACCAACCAGGGTAATTACCAATAGCTCAGGAGTAACATCATCCAAATGCATTGATCACATATACACAAACGCAAGTGAACTGTGCTCAAAAGCGGTATCAGTACCAATTGGCTTCAGCGATCATAACCTTGTAGCAATATGTAGGAAAGCCAAAGTCCCAAAAGCAGGACCGAAAATAGTGCTGAAGAGATCATATAAAGGGTTTTGCTGTGATTCCTATGTGGAGGATGTTAAGGGAGTATGTTGGTCTAATGTTTTTAAAGAGAGTGACACAAATGTGGCACTGGATGTTTTCATGAAATTGTTGTTACCAGTGATGGATAAACATGCACCTGTTAAGAAGTTAACCGTTAAAACAGTAAAGGCACCATGGATTGACGAGGAGCTAAAGAAATGTATGGCTGATAGAGACAGAACAAAAAGGTCAGCAATGAATTCCGGCAATCATTCTGAGTGGCAGTTATATTGCAAAATAAGAAATAATGTGACAAAACTGAACAGAAAGAAGAAGAAAATGTATTATGAGATTAAGATCAATGATATAAAGCATGATGGAAAAAAGCTCTGGGGTACCTTGAATACCATCATGGGTAGGAAAAACAACTCAACACCATCCTTTATAGAATCAGAGGGGGCATACATCACTAGACCACTAGATATTGCCAATTATTTTAATAACTATTTTATTGATAAAGTGGAGAAGCTAAGGCAGGGAATGCCAAAATCTAGCTGCGAGTCGTCCTATGTTAATATTAGAGAACGTATTATGAAAAATAAAAATTGCACCTTTGAGCTGGGTAAAGTTAGAACAGAAGAGGTGGAAAAGTTATTGTTGGCAATCAATAATGATAAACCACCAGGTATTGATAACTTAGACGGTCAGCTATTAAAGAATGTAGCCAAGTTCATTGCTGCACCCATCTGTCATATTTGTAACATGAGTCTGGAAGGTACATGCCCGCAAATCTGGAAAGTAGCTAAAGTTATTCCACTCCCTAAAAATGCAAAGAATGCCTTCACTAGCTCTAACAGCAGACCAATAAGCCTGTCACCTGTTCTAAACAAACTACTAGAAAAAATTGTATTCAATCAAATACAATGCTATTTTTCTGTTAACAGTCTGCTGAGTGAGTATCAACATGCATATAGAGAGGGTCACTCAACAGCCACGGCATTAACACAAATGACAGATCAATGGATGAAAGAGATTGATGTGAAGAAAATGGTGGGAGCAGTACTATTAGATTATAGCGCTGCCTTTGATTTGATAGACCATAGAATTTTACTTGACAAATTGGAGTGCTATGGTTTTGCCTCAAAGGCGATATCATGGCTAGAAAGCTATCTATATAACAGAACTCAAAGTGTATACTTTAATGGCAGTATCTCTAGTGCTAGATGTGTTGCAAGTGGAATTCCACAAGGAAGTTCACTTGGTCCTTTACTCTTCTCAATCTTTACAAATGATTTTCCATTGGCTCTTGAAAAAGCACAAGTCTCTATGTACTCGGATGACACGACAATATATACACAGGCTCCCACAATCGGTGAAATAACTGGTATTCTGAACAAAGAACTGAAAACAGTAATGGAATGGGTGACCAGCAACAAATTAGTGCTCAACATTCAAAAAACAAAAAGTATTGTATTTGGCACAAATTACGTACTAAGGTCTAAACCGCAGTTAAATCTGATGCTGAATAATGTAGAGGTTGAGCAGGTGGAAGAAACAAAGCTCCTGGGACTCATCCTAGTGAACAATTTATCATGGACGAAACACATAGAGTCAGTGGTGGCAAAGATGGGGAGGAATATATCTGTCATCAAGAGGTGCTCAGTGTTTTTACCACCGCAACTGACAAAACAAGTCATTGAGACTCTAGTCCTTTCACAACTGGACTACTGCTCAATGATCTGGTCAGGGGCAAACAAGAGGGACCTGGGAAAGCTGCAACTGGTTCAAAACAGAGCAGCTCGGCTTGCCCTTAGGTGTACACCAAGACATAATGTAATCAAAATGCATGTCAAGCTCTCCTGGACATTAGTCACGGAGAGGCTGATGGTATCACTCCTTGTCTTTTTGAGAAACATAAATGAGCTGAAACATCCAACCTGTCTATATAAGAAACTTACACCTAGCTCTAAAATCCATACATATAAAACGAGACATGCCACAAGAGGTTGCTATCAAATCCCTAAAGCCAAAACAGAGTATATGAAGAGCACAGTGCTGTATAGAGCCATGGCTGCATGGAACACACTGCCAGATCAGATCTCTAAAGAAACAACTAAAGCAAGCTTCAAAAGACGATTGAAGAGGCATCTAGAAGCCCAAAGACTGTAAATTACACAAGCAGCAGACAGGCTTTTGGAAAACATACAGCAGCACACCGATTCATATAGGTTTTTTAAACACATGCCAAGGAAATGGGGAATCAAAAAAATAAGCTGTATGTGATGGTTGATACGAAAGTCACTGTTTGAAGGAAAATTGACGCCGTACATGATTTGTATCAATGTCTTGTAATGTACTGTCAAATGTCCTGTTTTATGTTATTTGTGGACCCCAGGAAGATTAGCTGTTGTTATGCACCAGCTAATGGGGATCCTAATAAAATAAACAAATTCCATTCATATTTTGGCTAATTAGCAAGAATGCAATGTGTACAGTTTGTAACTTAGAGTTTGTAACGCAAACACAGCGATACATATATATATTTATAAAGGGAGACATTCATATTTTCAGCATATATACAATGGACTCATTGCGTTTAATAGTTTACAGTCCTTTTCTTCCAACATCGTGCAACAACCGTTGGAAAGTTCACACACAACCTTATGCTTGTGAAATCAGAATATTCTTTACCCATCCCAACATGAATAATCACGACACACTTGATATCAACTCGGAACTTTATTGTCAAAATCAACGGTTATTTGAACCCATAAAAAACAGGAGCTTTGTGAGCTGGTGCTGGGGCTTCCTTGGAGAGAGGAGCAGAGTGGTGATTCCGGCCTGCGTTGTCCTCTGATCCGTGAAATGTCTATGTTAGGTTCAGACAGCAGCCAAATTGAACCGTGTGGCATACCCGGCGATGACCTCCTCCCTGTCAGGTTGCTCATAATGGTGCAGGGTCCACAAAGACTTGGTCGAAGATGAGGTCCATCAAGTTGGCCACGTAGCCTGTGCAATGTTAAAAAAAGCACAACAAAAAAAGTGGCTTAGATTAGTATATGCATGTCGTCAACAACAACATACCAGGGCTTTAGCTCCGTTTTACTCGTGGTGTGTGTCCCCTTGCATACATACATACAGTGTTGTATCCTAACACACCCCCATTGATATTCATGTGCGCAAACAAGTAAACATACTGCAAAAAACGGCATGTCTCATTAGCTTAGCGTAGCTTAGCTTACAGATCGATGATATATGATCGTTCTTACAGACTACAATCACAAAAGCTTTTACATAACGCTGGAAAAAACGGCACTTACCTCCAGAAGATTACGTTTGTTATTATAACTTACTCAATATGATTTTTTAGAGGATACAAAATACTAATACATAGGAGAATAAATACTTGTGTTATCGGCTAGGCTAGGCGTGGCTTTACAGCCTTCACACAGATCGCCATTACGGCAGTCTGAACATGTTCGCAAATGCCTGATAATTAAAATAAAAGACAAAGCAAAGACTGCGGAGCGTACAAAATAAAATGTTACAAGAACATATAAACACCTAACCGATTACTAGTTGGGGTTGAGGCGACATTGATACGGCGAAGCTACATGCTACATGCTACATACTACAAGCTAGATATAGCTTTATCAGGAAAAACACCGCTAAATAAAAACGTACAGCTTCAGAATTGGATGTGTCCTCACTGGCCTGGTCCCGGATGGTTGGTATTGATCCCGGGTGTAGCATTAGTTTGGAGGCATATCCGTGTTGGACTTGAGAGAAGTTCATAAACATGTCCGTGGTTTAACTGGCTTAGACATCCTGGCAATAGCAGGAAAAAACACAGATGTGACTGGGGTAGCCTGCCGATAGCCTATATGCGAATGAGAGGTTTGGCAATGCACGTGGCCGTGGCTCATTCCCCTGATAGGTGGAGAGTTGACCAATAAGCGGAGTACGTCTTTGTGACGTAGAAAAGTGTCGGAATGTGGATCCATTTTTTTCAGATCCGTTGCAGCCCCTTTTTTAGAGATTTGGCGAAGGAGGAAAATAGAGAGGGTTGTGTTTTCTGACACTTGGCGAGTTCCCTGGAACACCGGGGACACATAATCATGTATAAAAGACGTACAAAGGTGCATTTAGCATGATAGGTGCCCTTTAAGCTTTCTGTCCCCAGAGTCAGAACTAAACATGGAGAAGCAGCGTTCAGTTATTATGCTCCAAATATCTGGAACAAACTCCCAGAAACCTGCAGGTCCGCTGCAACTCTGACTACTTTTAAATCCAGACTAAAGACTTTTCTTTTTGTCGCTGCTTTTAATTGAACTATTCATATCTTAGACTGCACTGTAACTTTTATCCATGTATTTTTTCTTTTAGTGTTTATCCATGTATTTCTTCTTTTAATGTTTATTTTATTAGCTTTTCTTTTTAATGACTGATTTTAAATGCCATTTTCTTAATGTCTTTCATTTGTTGTAAAGCACTTTGAATTGCCTTGTGTTGAAAAGTGCTCTATAAATAAACTTGCCTTGCCTTGCCTTTAATATAGGTATATTCATTTACCCTATGTTTAACCAACATGACTTTTTAATGTTCATTTTAGGCTTTTAATATACTCAGTATATTTCATTTGTACCTGTTAAAGCCACATGCTATAGTTTTCTGTTGAATCTACCTAGCCTGCTCAAGGTATACATACGATTATTGATTGTATGTAAATAGAGGCATTTCGTACATTCTTCTACAGGATCCATACTAATCTCTTATATCAAGAGCATTTATCATAACATTTTAAAACAAATCGTCAATAAAGACAAACACATTCCTTTGAATAACATTCGTGTATTTTTCTCAAAAAATAAAACAATATTAAAACTACACATCCAGCTGAGCTTTTGGTTTTTCCATCATGCAGCCTAAAGTATACCAGGAGAATTAACAAAAAATGTTTGTGATGCATGTACATTATCGTGTTGGAACACAGCAAGGAAGCTTAAAGGAAACTATTCTCCCGACCAAAATAAAGGTGTATTGCATGTGACGGAGCCCACACACAATAAGGGGCACACTCTGGACTTAATTATCTCAAAGGGTCTGAATATCTCTAAGGTTGTGGTGACTGATGTTGCGCTCTCTGATCATTCCTGTGTTTTCTTTGAGAGCTCTATTTCTGTTCACAAAAATGTTCAAAAAGAAGTAACCACAAAGCGATATTTAACTGAAAATACTAGGGACATGTTTACTCAGAATTTTTCTTCCACACTTGCCCCTGCTAACATCTCAGTAAATGAGCTAGTAGATCATTGTAATTCAAAAATAAAAAATGTTATAGATGCCATTGCTCCAACTAAGGTAAAAGAAGTGTCTGGCAAGAAAATATCTCCATGGAGAAAGGCCATGACCGTGAGAGCAGAAAAAAGAGAATGTCGAAAAGCTGAACGCAGGTGGCGAAAAAAAAATCTCCAGGTGCACTTTGAAATCTATAAAGAGAGACTTGGCCTTTATAATTTGGAATTGGAAAACGCACGACAATCGTTCTTCTCTGATATCATTACCAAAAACAACGCACGTGCCTTGTTTGCTACCGTCGACAGACTAACTAACCCCCCAGTGTCAGTAGCCTCTGAATTTCTATCCACCAGGGCGTGCAATGATTTTGCCTCCTTTTTCACTGACAAAATTCAGAAAATAAGACAAGCAGTCAGTGCCTCTGCATCAAGAACAGCAAATGTGTTGTCTCTGTGTCCACCTAATATCAATTCAAACACCATGACACAATTCCATCAGATTAATGATAAAAACCTAGAGGACATTATTCAACTTCTGAAATCCTCCTCCTGCTGCCTTGATATTATTCCAACAGGATTTTTCAAAGATGTTTTTCATTGCATGGCCTCAGATCTACTTCATATAGTAAACAAATCTCTTCACTCAGGTATTTTTCCACAGGCCCTGAAAACTGCAGTCATTAAACCGCTCTTAAAAAAGAATAATCTTGATGTTTCAGTAATGAACAATTACAGGCCCATATCAAACCTGCCATTTCTAGGTAAAATCATTGAAAAAGTTGTTTTTCAACAGTTGAGTAATTTCTTGCATTTAAATAGTTGTTTCGATGTGTTCCAGTCAGGCTTTCGTCCAAACCACAGCACTTTTTGTCGCTGCTTTTAATTGAACTATACATATCTTAGACTGCACTGTAACTTTTATCCATGTATTTTTTTCTTTTAATGTTTATTTTATTAGCTTTTCTTTTTAATGACTGATTTTAAATGCCATTTTCTTAATGTTTTTCATTTTTTGTAAAGCACTTTGAATTGCCTTGTGTTGAAAAGTGCTATATAAATAAACTTGCCTTGCGCCAAATGGCATTCATAGTAAACAATTAACAGAAAATGTCAACGACTAGTCGAAAAAAGGAAATGTTCTTGCAAATCCATTATTGAAATGGTAACCTGCTAATATGAAAGGGCACTTTAATACAATAAAGCAGGGGTTCTCAACGTTTTGATGAGTGAGGGCCAATTTAGGTACCCAATATCGGATTGAGGGCCGCCCAAGAAAAAACGGAACACAAAATAATTCCAAAACAAATCCTTTCTTTATTGTACTAACCAATTACCGCAACTTGCGAGATGCCTAGTTGCCATGCAACCAGTAGTCTAGCAAACTTTCCACAAGCTGTCATTCATAATTTAGGAATGACAACCCAGGGGGCGCAGTTTTACCATTCTTAACCCTCTGGAGTCTAAGGGTATTTTCTCGATTTTTAGATGTTTTCTTAAATCACCTTTTAAATGTATTTCTTCTAACATGGCACCCCATGTGTTAAATATCAAAATGTTCAGGACAATCTCTGGTCTTGCTATATATGCAAATTACTCACCTTAGAGCACTGTTTGATGAGATAAGTAGCTCAAAAGCTTAAAATGTGACATCCGATTTTTGGAAAATCTTCAAAACTCTTGTGAAAACACAAATGTACTCATGTGATCGAATTGTTTTGGTGTTTTAGATTTGGTTACCAAAGTCCTAGGATCACAAAAGCAGAGCAATATTTGAATTACACTGTATATAAATGTGTAATTCATGTCTAAAATGAAAACAATTAAATTCAAATTTTGAGTAAAATAGGTGTTTATCACTCTACTTTCACCACAGCAGGGACTGAGATACATTAGGACTGAATAATGACTTCATATTACATACCAAGGTTCATGTGATGTGTACAAATAAATTGAGCATTCAACCTTTTTTTTCAACCAACAATTTATTATAAATATGTTTTTTTCAACCAACTATTTATATAAATATAAGAAACTGGAAAATCTCACTATTTACAATATTGAACATCAGAACTTTCAACAACTATTCATTATAAAATGTCAAGACAGTGTCAAGGTCTTTGTCTGTCTTCCAAGACAGTGGGTCTGGCTGCTGTGTAGGTGGGGGTGATGGTGCATGGGCTGCTGTGTAGGTGGGGGGTACAAGTGCTATATGAGACCTCCACGAGACCTCCTTGCTGGCTGGGTTGAAGGTGATGGCTGTGGTGGAGCCTTTGTGCTGAGGTGTATCTTGACCTGGTGGCAGCCGCAAATGGAGGTGGAGGCAGCTGTAGTGATGCTGGTCTGCTGGTCCTTGGTAGTGATGGCTCTGGTGAAGGCCCTTGAGCCACAGTAGATCTTGACCTCGGGGCCGGCACAGATGGATGTTGTGGCTGCTGTATAAACGCCGCCTGTGTAGGACAATAATTACAAATAATTTCATTGAAATAAAGTTCAGGTAAAATGTTGCTCAAGCACAAATAACAATGCACACATAAAAATAAAGTTTGGGAGGTTGCAGAAGGAGTCTCTCTCGATCTCTCTCACACACACACACACGTATTTCCAGTTACTTTACATTCAGTATAAAATCACAGACACACATATACATAGGCTACATCTGATTACAAAGTCTCATCTGTACAGGACGGTAAAATAATATCAGGCACACATATAAATAAATCTATGACAAAGCCTCATCTGTACAGAACAGTATGACAAAATAATCGATGGCAAAAACATGTCACTGTAAATGTCTCCGTTGTGGGACGAATAAATGATTAATTTAATCATCTACACATGTAATCTCACTTTTACACACCGAAATAACGTTAACAGAGTAAACGTTTGCTAATGGAGAGTCTATTTTGTCCCACTAAAAAGTTCATGACTATCGATACAAAATATTTATCAATAAAGCTATTGTTCATTTTCGCGGTATTCCCCACACATTGCCAGTATACTATTACTGTAATATTTACACTTACCCATGTCCAAATGGATTCTTGTTGTTGTCTTTGTATTATTCTTCTTCAGAATAGTCGAAGACTTCAGGTTCTGAGGCTCTATCTTCACTGCTGCTAGCGAAAAAAATCTCTAGCGAAGTCGGCAACTGTAAAGTTTTTTTTAGCCATTTTCTCTGTCTTTCTCTCCTCACAGACGTAAACTGATGGGAGACACGTGGTTTATGTTTTTTTTACTTGGTAGGTAGGCCCTTAGTGATTTCTCGATGTCCATTGGTCATTTCAGACCATGATGCCGGCCGACATTTCCTTGACGGACACACAAATCCACCAATCCCACACAGTGTAAAGTCAAGCTGCTTTGAGCGGCCATATTGGCTACTGTGCCCTAGTTACAGTCTCACAGGAGATACCGCTGGAAAGCTACTCTTCCAGCGATTCCGCAGATATCTGAAGATATAGATACAACCATGGAGGATTAAAATATAACTTTTCATGCATTTCAGCGTGTCACATTAACTATCGCGGGCTGCCAGAAACATTTCCGAGGGCCGCCATTGGCCCGCGGGCCGCACTTTGAGAACCCCTGCAATAAAGCAATGGCATTGCTTTGGAAAAATACATGAAAGTATAATAATGGCCATGTTTCTCACCACATATTACGGTGGCCCTGAAGTGCAAGACACCACAGCATTTCACACAACACTACAGCATTTCAGAAAACGCCACAGTATTTCAGAAAACACCACAGCATTTCGCAAAACGCCACAGCATTTCACAAAACACTACAGCATTTCAGAAAACGCCACAGCATTTCAGAAAACACCACAGCATTTCACATTGGACGGAAAGAGTATTCCTTTAGGGAGAACACTTCTTGTTTGTGATTGGACAGTCATGTTGAATACAGTCGCTGCTTTATTTATGTCTGTATGACGTTGTTGTGAGTGTGGACGGAGCAGCAACAGGTTAGTTTAGCCTGATGGATCCGATTCCATTCAGAAAACACACATTTTAAAAGCTTTTCGCCTGCCGTCTTATCTGCCGACTTGTCAAAGCGTTAATTCATGATTTTTACTAACCGTTATCAGTATGTAGTTACTTCGGCATCACTTTGAAACGTGTATTACAATTAACTCACGGTCAAATATGTTCATTTTGTTGTAGTTGGTATCTTCCATAGGATTTACATGGAGATACGCCCCGCCCCCTCTCCAGCGCCTCTTGTTTGAATGACAAGAGCAAACACAGCTGACAGCCGCGGTGAAACTCGAGCGATTAGAGTGATGCGAATATTGGGAGGTCTACCATAGTATTTACATGGAGATAAGCCCCTTAAAAACCATGAATTAATAAAGCAATAATTCTGTGTTTACTCCTGTCATTCAAACAAGACACTGGAGAGGGGGCGGGCCGGAATCGGATCCATCAGGCTAAACTAACCTGTAGCCAGGGTCGGCTCTAGACCTAATTGAATGGGGGGCAATCATTTACCAAGGGGGGGCACACACTGCCGTCAACAACCAACACACAAACACCAACGCAACTTCAATTTCAAAAAACATGCTGTAAAGTCTATTGTCTTTAACACACATTGCAGGGGTGTAGTGCTATTGTATAGCGCACCTATGACTTGTGCATACATGCACGATTGTGGCTGGCACGACCACCAAAACAGAAACATATAAGGACAGAGGGTGTCGTTTTCTCATGCTGATATTCTGCACAAACTGTGCTGTTGTATTTGCTGTAAAGTGTCTTTACTGTAGGTTATTTTTTATTGTTGTTTATTTTATGTACAGCACTTTGGCTCGACCAAAAATCGTTGAAAAATGTGCTATATAAATAAAACTTGATTTGATATGGACATAGGCCACCATATAAAAAGTGTGCAAATGTATTTAGTATCCTATCCATGTGAACATCTTTTAGGTGGGGGTGGACCTAACCTCCTCTAGGAGGGTCTGGGGGGCATGCTCCCCCGGGAAGATTATTTTTAAAAGATTGAAGTTAAATGGATCAATCTGGTGCACTTTGAGAGCAAAATTAAGAGATCTATGGATAGCCTACATCTCTCAGCATCCATATGAAACAGAACTGTACACAGATTTACTTTTTCTTTATGGATATTTTACTAATCATTCCCCTTTTAAACTTTATTCTTGTGTTACTGTCCTATAGTATTTCATACCCGTTTTTCATTTATTCTCTCTTTAATAACTATAATGATCATATAAAGGTATTCCTCGAAAATACTTACATAAATGGTGACCAAACCGTTTGAGACCCACTGAGATAACTTACACTAAAGTGAACTATCTAAACACTGAGAGAGTCCTTACCTCACTGAGCTGACGTTATAAGATCCTCTCAGTCTGACAGGAGAGGACTCTCCTCCACCTTGGTGTAGAAACAGCCCTTTATATCCGTTAGCATAGCTAGCTAACCAGATGCTAACAACATTCCACGTTACTGCTCGCGCACTCACAAAATGCGCTCGTGCCACACACACACACAGAGCCGAGCTTGAATGAAACACAGAGACCCATGTACTTGTACATCATATTATTTTCGATGGCTTTACTGTATAATCAGTATAACAGATGAACAGATCGCCACTGGGCTTTCATCTAAACACACAGCCACGTAATGATAACAAAAAAAAGGTCGGGGGTCATTGGTCAAGCAACACACCAATCAGAGAGCAGCAGTGAGCACACCTCAGGCTGTGTTTTATATTTGTATTCTTTATTTCAGATGTATTTCATACAAAAACCTTTTAGTGGAAACGTTTTCACTTATATGATTAACAAAAGAAAAAAACGGCAAAGTGGCAAGGCTTGCCAACCCTGCGTTGGGGGGGCACAGTGACTCATTTGGGGGGGCATGGCCCGCGAATGACTCCCCATGACGCCGACCCTGCCTGTAGCTGCTCCGTCCACACTCACAACAACGTCGAACAGACATAAATAAAGCAGCGACTGTATTCGAAATGACAGACAGTCTGTGTTTTGTATATGTTTAACTTTTGTCCAGTTTCTGAACAGATATGAGGAGCTGTGAGCTCTGAGTGTGTGCTAACAGCTAACGGCTAATGTGTTGGGCCAATCACGCAGCGTCATTTCTTGACTGGCAGCAAAAACAACCAATCACAGCAGTGCTTCTATGGCTGGCTCTGTCCAATCACAAACAAGAAGTGTTCTCCCTAAGGAATACCCTTTCCGTCCAATGTGAAATGCTGTGGCGTTTTGTGAAATGCTGTGGCGTTTTGTGAAATGCTGCGGCGTTTTGTGAAATGCTGTTGTGTTTTCTGAAATGCTGTGGTGTCTTGCAATTCATGGCCACCGTAACATATGCAGTAAAGAAAGTATTACAAATAAAAACAAGAACTGACATTTTGAAGTAGCGCAATTAGATAAAGACAATTCTGCAAATCTGACATCGCACTTTGATGCAATCTGCATTCTGAAACACATGACCCCAGGAAAAACATACATTTCTGAAACATGCAAAGGAAGTGCAAGACAGTTGTATCGATGAAAGTCCAGTATAAATGCTGTAGAAATGCACAATGGTCCATGGCAACAGCTCACTCAGTTTGTTTTTAAACGCTTGGGCTTTCTTGGAGAGCATGTCGCCGTCTAGCTCCATTAACATTTGCTGGAGCACTTCGAACGTGCACTACAGTTTAGGGGGGTAGTTCAGGTTCATGGCATACATTAGTCAAAATAACATGGTAGTAGTAGTAGTAATAATGCAATGTTGTCTACATCAGTTAGTACCTGTTGGCCTTCCAGGACAATCTGTCCTCTGGTCTCATGGTGGAATTGTGTTTGACAACATAAAGTCTCACTGTAATCCCTTCAATGGATTGGTCAGATTTCAGTACTGTTAAGCCTCCTTCTGATATACTGCTGTCTGACCTGATAACAAATGTTAGCTTTTCAGTGTAGTCTGGCTATTAAACAAAAAACAGGGATGTTCACATACTTTTGGCTATATACACCATGTGGTGTTTCAATAAATACATATTTTAAAGCCCAAAAAAAAAATTAAAAGGTCAAATATGGCTTCTACTGACCACAAACTCTCTCAACAGATCTTCTGGGTCCTCATTGAGTATTCTGCCCTTGCGTATGCATCGCACTGCATAACATAACAGATAGCGAACAAAGACTCAGAAGACAGTTGTTGAGTTGACCATTTACTGAGGCTTGACATTTTAAAACTGCAAGAATAAACAGAAAAATACAACACAAGTTACACAATTGAAATAATACATGTGCAACATAATGCAAATAGAGTGCAGTATAATCAACAGCCTATGCTAAGAATGAGCTATGTCCGTTAGCTTAGCAGCTAGTTAGCTTAGCTTATCTTACACATTGAAACCACACAATCAATTCACATTTTTGAAACATAACTTGGCACACAGGTAAGTTTGTATACTTACAGACAGATCTACTCAAAGGATTAAAACAAAATGATCTGTGGCATATAACTGAGCTACGATGTGCTCTGCATGGCTTTGCTGTGTAATCTAAAACGCAAGTAGAGTCGCGCTATCTGGTGCCTTAAAGCTATAGTACCGAATTTTGCCACTATGGTGTCAGAACATTGAGGTACACACACAGCCCCTTGAGAAGACATTCCCGCCCTAAATCAACATCATCAACCTAAGTGAAGGGGTATAAGAAAATAAAGAATCTGTTTTGCTCAATGACATGTGTACGCTATTGACTTAATGTATAATTTCCTTAAAGGGAGGGAATGCTCATGACATGCATTTTTAAATAATTATCATCCGATAAAACGGACCAGTCTCTGCCAGTCTTTTCTTCTTTTTTTTTTAATCCGATGACGTTATCAGTGATTTTAAACTGATTAATTACCGAAATAACATCAACCCTGTGGGCGGCGCCATTTTGACGAGTCACATGCCTTATTTTACCGGAAGTGACGTGAACTATGCGTTTGGTGTCGAGGACAAATTGACGTATATTGCTTTGTTCATGTTGTTTACTCTAGTTACTCTCTCAATTCTATTGAAATATGCCTCATTGTATCGTGAAACATTGCCACAATCCGGATAGGAACAATCCACGGAATGCTCGGTTCCATCTATTGCCAACGGGTAAGCGTAGGAAGTACGTTCGGAGGCAGTGGCTAGCGAAATGTGCTCGGCCCGAACCGAAAGATCCACAGGCGCATGTATGCAGCGAACATTTCAAGTTTCCGGACGACTACTCTGAGAGTATGATGAAGCATAAAATGGGATTTATTAATCAACCATTACTTAATGGGGATGCAGTGCACTGCCAATGCCAGCCAGCGTAAGCACCTTACGCAGCAGACTTTACTTATTGTTTACTACGTAAGGAAGCAGGAATTGCAGGACCCAGAGCGCACGGAGCACAGAGCGGACAGCAGATAACGGAATTGCAGCTTTATTGCTTATAGATTATCAGAACATTTCAAAGGGGACACAGTCAAATTGGATATTAACCTATGGATTAACTACATCATCGTTGTTATCGTTGTAATGCCATTGAAGACCAGTTTAGACCAGACAAAGGCCAAGGTAAGCCATGTTAGCCTAGCGCATGTTAGTACCTAGCGCCACTTGTTTTGATGTGCGAGTTTGTATCTTTCAGTGTTGAGGTGAGCACCGTTAGATTCTGTGTCTTTACGATCATAAACGATGTGTTGGATGTGCAGCTAGGATAAGTAATAAGGGAGCTAGGAGTGATTTTCGGTGCAGTAATAGGTTAGCATTTTTCGCTCGTGGCTAATTCAGAGGCTCACTGTTAGCATTGTGTGTGTTTTTGAAGAAAAAAATGAAAAAGATCAGTTAAATGAGTTTTTTGCCTGTTATATGGATATAAAATATTCAGGTTCCTTAGACGTTGTTTCCTGCAAATGACGCGATTGCGGCAACGGAACCGGGTCCGTGGGGCCTAAGAGGATAACAGAGTATTTTTTTTACAGTTGTATTTGGATGGAATGAATACCTATAGTGATAATTCAAAGTAAGTCTGCCTGGACTTTATTTTTCTAAACTTCTTCCTCGGCTGACGAGTCCGAACTCAAATACTCCGCCATGTTTTCGTGGTGTGTTTACAAAGTGAACGCTTAGATGACGTCACGACCTAGTTTTTCGGATCATGTGACCACTGAAAATGGCCAAAATGGCAGCTACCTGACGGAATATACAGGTTTTGAGAAAAAAGAGCTATAAAATCATTATTTACCGGGGAATATCGCTGATTTCTTCAGGGTATGGTTTAAACATAATGTTTCACTAAATACTGAAGTTTTGATTAACTATCTAATTACTGGAGTCTTCCTTTAAATGTAATTATTACTTGAGTCATGTTTGACATAATACAGTTCAGACGCTGGCCTATCTGTCCTCCTCTCTTCTCAAAAATCTTCAGACGTTTGTCAGATAGCACATCCAGCTGAGAGAAATCTTGATTGGAGGGTTGTTATGCGCTTAAACTCCGCATTTATCAAAGAAAACAAAATATCAGTCATAAAAATCTAATAATTTCATTTTCTAATGATGGTATGATTGTAGTTGTGTGCTAAATGTATTTACAAAATCAAATACCAGGCATATCTTGCCTCAAACGATGCAGAGAAACTAGTCCATGCATTTGTTACTTCAAGGCTAGCTTATTGTAACTCTTTATTATCAGGGTGTGCCAAAAAGTCAGTTAAGTTGCTTCAGCTGATTCAAAATGTATTGACTAGAGCACGGAAAAGGGACCACATTACTCCTGTTTTGGCTCCCTGTAGAACACAAGATATAATTTTTCTCACCTACAAAGCCCTTAATGGGCAGGCGCGAAGAATAATTTTAAGTTCTATCTTGTGGAGCCAAAACAGGAGTAATGTGGTCTCCACTGAGCTCGGTTTAATGTGCATAACTTTGGGAAAGGTTCATAGTTTTAAATATTGTAAAGTGTAGAGCCGATGAATGGGAGGCGGCGTGTTGAGTATGAAACTCCACACTTTATTTTCCATTAGTTTACAGAAAGGTAGGAACAACTTCATTACATGCTACTCAAGCTAGAATGATAACAAACCACAGGTGCGCTACCTAACAGGTCCATGGCGCAACACACTCTCTATAACAGTGAATTATGTCCCGTAATGTTCCACCACAAAAGCAAGCAACTGCCGGACTTACGCTCTACAAATACTCACACTATAAACACAAGTTAAACTCACCTTATGATTTGCATGGCTTTATCCTACCTAACACCAATGAATGACAATGTTTACAAATTGACAGCTGTATTTACGTTGCTCGTTGAAACGGCAAATGTGAACTCAGCTTTTTGCAAACAATGCGTCTTGTGATAACCTGTAACTATGACGAACATTTGATGACATTAAATAACTTTTACCTTGTAGAGATGTTCTCGGAACAGAACCAGCTTACTCCTCCGATGCGGGAAGACAATATGTTTTCAATTTCTCAGACTGAAATTGTGGACCCTTTAAAATGTCCTCAAATTCAACGATTTTCCTAGACAAAAACTTCAATTGGATATAACAGACATATTGTTCCTCCTCTCCAAAAATATCCTGACATTTCACATGGTCTTCACTCACAAGGTCCAACACTGAAAAGTGCAGCTGCATTTCCATTTGAATGATTTTCAGTATTTATTTTAGTAGATATACCAATGCATTCACTAATCTGCCTGAGGGCCATGAATACTTAAACAGGGACTAAGTTTTAAGTCCTCAAATGCACAAAAAATATTTCCAACATACAGAAGTTAAATGTAATAAAAAAAAGAAGATACATAAACCACACTAGAGGGCACAAAGTATACAACTGAATAAAATAAAAACATACTGCGAACCATTAAAATAATTCAAGTCTGACCAAACATGATTATTAAAAAGTTGGACATTTGCATTTCACATTTCCTATACTTGCTTTGGATGTAAACATGTTAACTTCATACATCATTCAATTTGTGAGACATCAATTGCTTGTGCCAAGCGAATGTCTGTATAATCTATATTTTGCTACTACATTCAAATGGCTGCACTTATCAAGATAAACTGCCCTGTTCCCCAACGACGCCCCGTACTGTATGAGATGTACATCAAGCTGGTGGACATTTAGAAGTACTTTTCCAAAAATAGGGCCCATCGGACATGGCTTGGAGCAATCATTCACATTAAACACTTGTCACACACAGCAGAGGAAATATTTCAGTCTCATTCTAACAGCCATATCTGCAGATCATTGCATTTTTTCGAGCATTTCCCCGCTGCTCATGCCACGACTAAAGAAACCTTCTTGACTGAATCATGTGTGCCTGTGAATGCCACTTTTTCATTTATAACAGCAAGAGATACAACGTTCAACAGCAGAGGGAACAGGACATCTGCCAGCAGCCCAGAGGGATTCAAGAACAGTATACAGTCTTATTATGTTGCTTTCCAAGTAATATCATACGCAGATAAAGCGCAATCCTTTTTTTGTTTGTTGTTGCTTTCCTAATTAGTACATATAATTGATTGCATTTTTGGGATGTTGCGGAATAAAATTACTATGTTTATTCTAATAAACTCATCACCTATATTTCCCAAAATGCCCAAGTAGCTTGGACCATCTGTTTTTTTTTTTTTACATTTCGCTGGAAATATTTAAAAAATGTGAGAGCAGCAGTAATAACATTGGAAGTCCAAGATAGCGTTTCTTCCCATTAGAAAAAAAAAAACATAACTCCAACTTTCTGAAATATGTTCCGCTCTATTTTGGCTGCTCTCAGTGCTCTTAAAGGTTAACGACACCAAAGCCATAATAATATCTTTAGAACACGGATAGTTCATTTCAGAACCACATCAAAGATAGCTGAGTGACAAGAAATAAATGTAAATAGAAATGCATATATAGCACCCACAAGTATTAAGCATTGCAGTCACATCATGACTGATTCAGATATGTTTCAGTCATTGCCTAAAACCAAATAAAAACTATCAGGAACATTTGAATTATAAGAGCAAAGTTATCCCTGTGCTATCAGATTATCAAACAGATAATTCCACAGCAAATATCAAGGTTCCAAATGGCTTGCAGACAGCACAAACACCAGGCAAGGCCAATGTTGTGGGAACTACATGGATGCAACAAAGTATAGTGTTGTCGTTCATTGCTATAAAAATTGGAGCAGTGATATCCATTTACGAGCTGTTTATAAATGTAGGGGTGTTCTGGTGAACCCATGTCCAGAAAATGCTCCAACATTGATTGAATGCAGCACAATGTCCAATATTAAACAAAGCAAATGAAAGTGAAAAAAAAGAAAAAGGGCCAGCCACTTTCCAAAATCTAGCTGATAGAGAAACAGACAGATGAACTGTGCCAACAATCGTATCCTTCTTGGTAGCAATGTGTCAATCATTTGCCTATACATCATAGAAACCCAACGTGTTGCTAGGGCACTGTTAATTATCTCAAGAAAGACTGTTAAACAAGCATTTTCTGCATTCTATCCATCATTGTGGTCATAATGCCTCTTGTGTGTAGTTATTGTGGGTTCTTGACTACCCAGTAGGGGTTAATGGTTATCAGAGTCATTGTTCTCCAAGCATAGCCAAGAACCACTGTTCAACGATTACCTTGCAACCCAGCTCAATGACCTCGAAACTGAGCATCACACGTGTGTGTGTATTCCACACATCTACCCAGAGTGTGCACATGTGGGTGTCTTATTATCATCTCTCTTCATCCTGTTTTATTTAACAACCGTAATTGTCTCATCATTGGTGGATCTTGTTGTTTAATTAACTGATCTAAATGATAATGGAAATGTAATGACATCCCTCAATAAATATTTAATCCAACCACAACATGCTCCGTCACCTTGAGAGGGCCAACACTAAATGAGAACCCTTTCAATTAACACTGGCCTGGACGTAGCTAGTTATTGTGTACTCATTGATTCTTAATTTGCTGTGTTGCTACATTGTGAGACTTTGTTAAAGTATGTGTGTAGTTGTTACGAACTCAAACACTTAGGATGTAGGACCCAATTGCACGACCCGGGAGACAGAGGTAAAGTATCTGTAAGATACTTTATTTTCCAATACGGCAGTGAACAACAAAAAGGGTAACTATCAATCTCTAGCCGAGATGACAAAAATAGCGAACAAAAAATGAAAGCGCTCACGTAGTGAGGAATGAAACTTTTCACGAGCACAAGAAACATCGACCTGACCATAGCATAAGACAATACGAACTGACAAAGAACACTGGGAGACAGGGGAATTTAAGCACAGGGTGACAAAACACAGGTGGGACCAATCAGGGGCGGAGCTGACACTGATGAGCACAGGAGACACAGGATGGATGACAGGTGCAAACAATCAAGAAGCTTGGAATGAGAGAAAGCAAACATAAACAACATGAACCTCTAGCATTTCTGTCGGTGCACAACAGTAGTCATGCATAGGGGATCACTGTACGCATTGCAAGTTCCAATGTTCACATTCATCTCTTTGCAATGATGATTGTCCTCTAATAATTATAGTCATATGTTCTTACTCTGTGGTGCCTCAACTTTGAAGGTCACATAAATTAGTTCTCTTCTAGTTCCCCCAAACAGCTACAGAGAATAGCCTTCGACACAGCATTGTTATCAGAATCAGAATCAGAAACGGGTTTATTGCCAGGTAGGTTCACACATACGAGGAATTTGACTTGATGTCGTGGTGCATACATAAAATATAAAACAAAGAATCTCCATATAAAACTAAACATGTAATATAAAACAAAACATCTTTAAGGACACTGACATAAAATGTTAAATAGCAATAAAATAAAGCAGTAATTTGCAGCGGAATGCAATGAGTTATAGAAAATATGAAATAAGAAACTGTTCAGGTGGCGAGAGGTTTTGGTCCTGATGGAGCGCAGCCTCCTGCCAGAGGGGGGGGAGGGGGGGGGGGGGGGGGGGGGGAGATTAACAGTTTGTGTCCAGGGTGGCACTTCCCTGCCCGCCTGAGGGTCCTGGAGGTATGCAGGTTGTGGAGGGATGGCAGATTACACGCTGCCAGATGGTGATGGAGGAGGTGAGAATGGACTCGATGATGGAGGTGTAGAAGTTCACCATCATCGTCTTTGGTAGGTTGAATTTCTTCAGCTGCCTCAGAAAGAACATCCTCTGCTGTGATTTTTTGATAAGGGAGCAGATGATGGTGCCCAGGAAGCGGAAAGACTCCACAGCAGTTACTGGGGAGTCACACAGACTGATGGGGGCGGGTGGGGCTGCGTTCTTCCTAAAGTCCACAACCATCTCCACTGTCT
Source organism: Harpagifer antarcticus (assembly GCA_902827135.1). Taxonomy (NCBI): domain Eukaryota; kingdom Metazoa; phylum Chordata; class Actinopteri; order Perciformes; family Harpagiferidae; genus Harpagifer; species Harpagifer antarcticus. Next base: position 489,501 of record CADEHL010000031.1, read on the forward strand.
TGAGAGCGTTGAGCACCAAATGGCTGTCCCTACACCAGGTCACCAGACGGTCCATCTCCCACCTGTAGACTCGTCCCCACCAGAGATGAGTCCGATGAGGGTGGTGTCATCTGAACTTCAGGAGCTTGACAGACTGGTGACTGGAGGTGCAGCTGTTGGTATACAGGGAGAATAGCAGAGGTGAAAGAACGCAGCCTTGAGGGGAACCGGTGCTGATGGTCCGGGGGTCAGAGACGTGTTTCTCCAGCCTCACGTGCTGCTTCCTGTCAGACAGGAAGTCTGTGATCCACCTGCAGGTGGAGTCGGGCACATGCAGCTGGGAGAGCTTGTCTTGCAGCAGAGCCGGGATGATGGTGTTGAAGGCGGAGCTGAAGTCCACAAACAGGACCCTGGCGTAGGTTCCTGCTGTGTCCAGGTGCTGGAGGAGGAAGTGAAGGGCCATGTTGACAGCGTTGTCCACAGACCTGTTGGCTCTGTAGGCGAACTGCAGGGGGTCCAGGAGGGACTTCATAACCACAGAGGTCAGGGTGACGGGTCTGTTGTGATTTAATCCTGTGATTCTTGTTTTCTTGGTGAACCGGGATGATTGTTGAGGTTTTGAAGCATGCTGGGACGTGGCATGTCTCCAGTGAGGTGTTAAAGATGTCAGTAAACACAGGAGACAGCTGATCAGCACAGAGCTTCAGGGTGGAGGGGGAGACATTGTCAGGGCCAGCCGCTTTTCTGCTATTGAGTTTTCTGAAAAGTCTGTTTACATCCCTATCATTGATTGAGAGAGAATGTGATGTCGGGGGAGGTTTGTGGTGTGGGAGAGTGGGACACTGAGACCCCATTTACACGCAAACGCACACGAAACGCAAGCGAACCGAATATGATTTCAAAAAAGTCTTCCGTTCACATGATACCCGCTCGGGAGCGCTGGAGACGCTGTAGTACATATGCGCTGTAGTACATATGCCGGGCCTGTAAATACACCAAAAGCAGCGAAGAAGGCCCCCCGAGCATGGTTGCCCTGGTTGCCCTTCTGTTTATGCCCCACGGTGGATTTAGCAACATGTAGTTCATGTAATTCTCCATGTCCACTTGTTGCTGAAGGTTGTGAGGAGCTATATATTTGGCACTAACATCTGTAGCATAGTCAGTCACAGGAGGCGTGAGGCGACGTTCCGTCGGGACGTGTTCTTTCAACCTGGTCTCACCAGAATGCGTGACTCCACCACGACTCCTTAACACTGCATTGCGTGGTGCAGTCACAAACTTTGCTACATTTACGTGTCTGCACCACGCAAACAACGCCAATGTAAAGTGAATGAGGCTCCTTTGTCGTGGTGCACACACGCATTTCTACAACATCCAGCAGTGAGCTTTTATTCTATAAAACGTTTTTAAAATCTATTTTATAGCTTGTAGTAACTCACAGGAGGCTTCTTTTATTTTATTTGTATTCATAATCATTTTTATTTTTCGTCAGAATGTGCATTAGTTACGAATTTTTGTTCTCACAAAGACAGTGCATTGTGTGTAATACAACTGTGATTTTTATTAAATTAGTTTTTAGTTTTTAAGGAAGGCCAGAGCTTCAGCTGTTTCAAATTTTTTTTTTTAAAAGAACATTATATTTCGATTTCATCATGTCCCCTTTATTGTATAGAGAGGCTCAGTCCCTCCCCTTCCGGTGGGACTCATGGGACCTTATTTCGGAAAAAGTTTGTATTGAAGTCAATGGAGAGAGAAAGATTATCTTTCGATCCCGTTTGAATTGTGCCACGAATTACACATATGATGTATGTCAATCTTAAATAATAATTTCCATGTCAACAAAGTCACAGTTTGTTGAAATATAAGACTATGAAAAATACACAACTAGAAAGACTACAAATCCCAGTAGTGATGTCATAACTGTTTTCCTCCACTAACGGCCCCTACACACGGCGGTGAACTGCGGTCTGGCTCTCCCAAAATACACACGGTTTGATTGGCTAGCGCTTGTACTGGCAGATTTGCATAAACGGGATTTGTTTGGCTGACGCCTCCGTCGAGGCGTCAAAAGTAGAACATTGCTCTACTTTTGCAGCAAGCACTGCGAGAAAAGCTACGCTTTGCTCCCACAATGCAGTTCGGCGAATCGTGACGTCACCCCATTCAAAGTGAATGGGCAGAACCGTTGAAACGGCAACGCACGCCGCCGTGTGTAGGGGCCGTAAGAGATAGCTAAGATCCGCGCCATATAGATATAATCTATCTATATGGCGCTGATCTTAGCTATCTATATGGCGCTGGCTAAGATAAGATAACTTTAACAAGATGCCTGTGTGCTTAGTACCAGGTTGTTATCATACCAGCAATGGGTCTCGCTCGTTCTTTTCGCTTCCCGTCTGATGAAAGGACCAGGAGTGGCTGGATCAAGTTAGCTACCTAGCTAGTAGCTAGCACGTTAGTTAGCATTACAGCCTTGTCATTTGTATTAGCCTTAACATGAATTAACACTAGAACCGCCAAAGGGTACATTTTACCCGCAGCTGTTTTTTGATTGTATGTAACTTTTTTTCAATAACACATTAAAGTCTCCCAATCCGTGACTTTTCCTGAAAGTGTGTTATGTAGCACCCTCTGTTGTTAACAATTGTCAATATGAAGTCAGATTGAAAAAATCGCCAAAAAAAATGACATTTATACCTATATCCGCCAGCGGGTAATATTTACCTCATAAAAAATGCAGCGTAAACATGATGTGTTGCTATAGCAACGCATTTTGTCTACTGCGGTTCCTTATAGATAGAGAGATAGATTGAGAGATAGATTACATAGCATTTAGCTGACGCATTTATCCAAAGCGACTTACAATAAGTACATTCGACCAGGAAGACACAACCTTGAAGAAAACAGAATCATATAAGTACATCAGGTATCATAGAGCCAAACATTTCAAGTGCTACTCAACTGGCTATAGATAAGCCAGTCCTTTATTCGTATATAAGTGCCTTGTTAGTAATTATATCGCTCGAAGTGGAGTCGAAAGAGATGAGTTTTTAGTCTGCGCCGGAAGATGTGCAGGCTTTCTGCTGTCCTGATGTCAATGGGGAGCTCATTCCACCATTTTGGAGCCAGGATAGCAAACCCACGTATTTTTGCTGATGGGAACTTGGGTCCCCCTCGCAGCGAGGGTGCAGCGAGTCGTTTGGCTGATGCAGAGCGTAGTGCACGCGCTGGGGTGTACAGTTTAACCATGTCCTGGATGTAGGAAGGGCCAGATCCATTCGCAGCATGGTATGCAAGTACCAGTGTCTTGAAGTGAATTCTAGCAGTTACCGGGAGCCAGTGAAGAGAGCGGGAGGAGCGGAGTGGTGTGGGAACATTTGGAAGGTTGAAGACCAGACGAGCCGCTGCACTCTGGATGAGCTGCAGAGGTCGGATGGCACATGCAGCTAGACCAGCCAAGAGGGAGTTGCAGTAGTCTAGGCATGAGGTGACGAGAGCCTGGACCAGAACCTGCGTGGCTTTCTGGGTCAGCTGGGGACGAATCTTCCTGATGTTGTACAGCGTATATCTGCAGCAACGGGTTGTAGCCGCGATGTTTGCAGTGAAGGACAGGTTGTTATCTAGGATTACTCCCAGATTCCTTGCAGTCTGAGTCGGGGAAACAACAGAGGTGCCGATGTTGATTGTCAGGTCAAGAGTGGGACAATCTTTTCCCGGAAGGAAAAGCAGTTCAGTCTTGTCAAGGTTGAGCTTGAGGTGATGAGCAGAGACATCCACTGAGAGATGTCAGCTAGACAAGCAGAGATGCGTGCGACGACCTGGGTCTATGAGCGGGGGAAGGACAGAATTAATTGGGTGTCGTCAGCGTAGCAGTGGTATGAAAAACCATGCGGGCTAATGACTGATCCGAGCGAGTTTGTGTACAGGGGAAGAAGAGGAGGGGACCAAGAACAGAGCCCTGAGGGACCCCTGTAGTTAATTGACAAGGGTCGGACTCGGACCCTCTCCAAGTTACCCTGTAGGTACGGTCTTTGAGGTATGAGGTGAGGAGGGAAAGTGCGAGAGGCCTGAAACTCCAAGTTCTTGGAGAGTGCGAAGGAGGATCTGATGGTTCACCGTGTCGAATGCAGCTGACAGGTCCAACAGGATGATGACAGAGGAGAGGGATGCTGCTTTGGCAGTGTGCAGTTCCTCAGTGACAGCAATGAGAGTAGTTTCTGTGGAGTGACCTGCCTTGAAACCAGACTGGTGCGGATCCAGAAGGTTGTTCTGATGGAACAAAGGAGAGTTGTTTAAAGACAGCGCGTTCAAGTGTTTTAGACAGGAACGGAGGAGAGAGACAGAGACAGCCTGTAGTTTATAACATCAGACGGGTTGAGAGTGGGTTTCTTTAGGAGAGGGTTAACTCTTGCCTCCTTAAGACTATTTGGAAAGTGACCAGAAGTTAGAGAAGTGTTGATGAAATGGGTGAGAAACGGTAGTAGAATATCAGGAGCGATAGTCTGAAGGAGGTTTGAAGGGATAGGGTCCAGAGGACAGGTGGTAGGGGGGCAGAGGTAATGAGGGTAAGAACCTCACTTGGAGAGAGAGGGGGAAGGAGGTTAGGTGTGTGGGTGAAAGGAGGGTCTGGTGACCCAGCGGTGAGTAAAGGTGAGTCAGAAAAAGAAGAGCGAATATCATCAACCTTTTTTTCAAAATGGTTAACAAAGTCGCTTGACAGAAGTGAGGAGGGGCTTTGGGAGGGTCCAAGAGGGTGGAGAAGATGTTAAATAGTTTTGGGGATTGGAATAGGAAGATTGGATCTTATCTTGAAAGAAAGTGCTTTTTGCCTGAGAGATCGAAGCAGAGAAAGAGGAGAGGAGAGCCTGATAGGTTAGGAGGTCGTCACGGTGTTTGGATTTCCACCGTTTCCGCTCTGCTGCCCGAAGGACGGTTCTATTAGCACGCAGTGTGTCATTTAGCCAGGGAGCAGGAGGGGACTGACGAGCCTGCCGAGATGTGAGAGGACAGAGAGAGTCCAGAGAGAATGAGAGAGTAGAGAGGAGAGAGTAGAGGAGGAGAGTTTCTGCAGTTGGAGGTAGGAGGGGTAACCGTTAAAACAGTAAAGGCACCATGGATTGACGAGGAGCTAAAGAAATGTATGGCTGATAGAGACAGAACAAAAAGGGCAGCAATGAATTCCGGCAATCATTCTGAGTGGCAGTTATATTGCAAAATAAGAAATAATGTGACAAAACTGAACAGAAAGAAGAAGAAAATGTATTATGAGATTAAGATCAATGATATAAAGCATGATGGAAAAAAGCTCTGGGGTACCTTGAATACCATCATGGGTAGGAAAAACAACTCAACACCATCCTTTATAGAATCAGAGGGGGCATACATCACTAGACCACTAGATATTGCCAATTATTTTAATAACTATTTTATTGATAAAGTGGAGAAGCTAAGGCAGGGAATGCCAAAATCTAGCTGCGAGTCGTCCTATGTTAATATTAGAGAACGTATTATGAAAAATAAAAATTGCACCTTTGAGCTGGGTAAAGTTAGAACAGAAGAGGTGGAAAAGTTATTGTTGGCAATCAATAATGATAAACCACCAGGTATTGATAACTTAGACGGTCAGCTATTAAAGAATGTAGCCAAGTTCATTGCTGCACCCATCTGTCATATTTTTAACATGAGTCTGGAAGGTACATGCCCGCAAATCTGGAAAGTAGCTAAAGTTATTCCACTCCCTAAAAATGCAAAGAATGCCTTCACTGGCTCTAACAGCAGACCAATAAGCCTGTCACCTGTTCTAAACAAACTACTAGAAAAAATTGTATTCAATCAAATACAATGCTATTTTTCTGTTAACAGTCTGCTGAGTGAGTATCAACATGCATATAGAGAGGGTCACTCAACAGCCACGGCATTAACACAAATGACAGATCAATGGATGAAAGAGATTGATGTGAAGAAAATGGTGGGAGCAGTACTATTAGATTATAGCGCTGCCTTTGATTTGATAGACCATAGAATTTTACTTGACAAATTGGAGTGCTATGGTTTTGCCTCAAAGGCGATATCATGGCTAGAAAGCTATCTATATAACAGAACTCAAAGTGTATACTTTAATGGCAGTATCTCTAGTGCTAGATGTGTTGCAAGTGGAATTCCACAAGGAAGTTCACTTGGTCCTTTACTCTTCTCAATCTTTACAAATGATTTTCCATTGGCTCTTGAAAAAGCACAAGTCTCTATGTACTCGGATGACACGACAATATATACACAGGCTCCCACAATCGGTGAAATAACTGATATTCTGAACAAAGAACTGAAAACAGTAATGGAATGGGTGACCAGCAACAAATTAGTGCTCAACATTCAAAAAACAAAAAGTATTGTATTTGGCACAAATTACGTACTAAGGTCTAAACCGCAGTTAAATCTGATGCTGAATAATGTAGAGGTTGAGCAGGTGGAAGAAACAAAGCTCCTGGGACTCATCCTAGTGAACAATTTATCATGGACGAAACACATAGAGTCAGTGGTGGCAAAGATGGGGAGGAATATATCTGTCATCAAGAGGTGCTCAGTGTTTTTACCACCGCAACTGACAAAACAAGTCATTGAGACTCTAGTCCTTTCACAACTGGACTACTGCTCAATGATCTGGTCAGGGGCAAACAAGAGGGACCTGGGAAAGCTGCAACTGGTTCAAAACAGAGCAGCTCGGCTTGCCCTTAGGTGTACACCAAGACATAATGTAATCAAAATGCATGTCAAGCTCTCCTGGACATTAGTCACGGAGAGGCTGATGGTATCACTCCTTGTCTTTTTGAGAAACATAAATGAGCTGAAACATCCAACCTGTCTATATAAGAAACTTACACCTAGCTCTAAAATCCATACATATAAAACGAGACATGCCACAAGAGGTTGCTATCAAATCCCTAAAGCCAAAACAGAGTATATGAAGAGCACAGTGCTGTATAGAGCCATGGCTGCATGGAACACACTGCCAGATCAGATCTCTAAAGAAACAACTAAAGCAAGCTTCAAAAGACGATTGAAGAGGCATCTAGAAGCCCAAAGACTGTAAATTACACAAGCAGCAGACAGGCTTTTGGAAAACAACAGCAGCACACCGATTCATATAGGTTTTTTAAACACATGCCAAGGAAATGGGGAATCAAAAAATAAGCTGTATGTGATGGTTGATACGAAAGTCACTGTTTGAAGGAAAATTGACGCCGTACATGATTTGTATCAATGTCTTGTAATGTACTGTCAAATGTCCTGTTTTATGTTATTTGTGGACCCCAGGAAGATTAGCTGTTGTTATGCACCAGCTAATGGGGATCCTAATAAAATAAACAAATTCCATTCATATTTTGGCTAATTAGCAAGAATGCAATGTGTACAGTTTGTAACTTAGAGTTTGTAACGCAAACACAGCGATACTATATATATTTATAAAGGGAGACATTCATATTTTCAGCATATATACAATGGACTCATTGCGTTTAATAGTTTACAGTCCTTTCTTCCAACATCGTGCAACAACCGTTGGAAAGTTCACACACAACCTTATGCTTGTGAAATCAGAATATTCTTTACCCATCCCAACATGAATAATCACGACACACTTGATATCAACTCGGAACTTTATTGTCAAAATCAACGGTTATTTGAACCCATAAAAAACAGGAGCTTTGTGAGCTGGTGCTGGGGCTTCCTTGGAGAGAGGAGCAGAGTGGTGATTCCGGCCTGCGTTGTCCTCTGATCCGTGAAATGTCTATGTTAGGTTCAGACAGCAGCCAAATTGAACCGTGTGGCATACCCGGCGATGACCTCCTCCCTGTCAGGTTGCTCATAATGGTGCAGGGTCCACAAAGACTTGGTCGAAGATGAGGTCCATCAAGTTGGCCACGTAGCCTGTGCAATGTTAAAAAAAGCACAACAAAAAAAGTGGCTTAGATTAGTATATGCATGTCGTCAACAACAACATACCAGGGCTTTAGCTCCGTTTTACTCGTGGTGTGTGTCCCCTTGCATACATACATACAGTGTTGTATCCTAACACACCCCCATTGATATTCATGTGCGCAAACAAGTAAACATACTGCAAAAAACGGCATGTCTCATTAGCTTAGCGTAGCTTAGCTTACAGATCGATGATATATGATCGTTCTTACAGACTACAATCACAAAAGCTTTTACATAACGCTGGAAAAAACGGCACTTACCTCCAGAAGATTACGTTTGTTATTATAACTTACTCAATATGATTTTTTAGAGGATACAAAATACTAATACATAGGAGAATAAATACTTGTGTTATCGGCTAGGCTAGGCGTGGCTTTACAGCCTTCACACAGATCGCCATTACGGCAGTCTGAACATGTTCGCAAATGCCTGATAATTAAAATAAAAGACAAAGCAAAGACTGCGGAGCGTACAAAATAAAATGTTACAAGAACATATAAACACCTAACCGATTACTAGTTGGGGTTGAGGCGACATTGATACGGCGAAGCTACATGCTACATGCTACATACTACAAGCTAGATATAGCTTTATCAGGAAAAACACCGCTAAATAAAAACGTACAGCTTCAGAATTGGATGTGTCCTCACTGGCCTGGTCCCGGATGGTTGGTATTGATCCCGGGTGTAGCATTAGTTTGGAGGCATATCCGTGTTGGACTTGAGAGAAGTTCATAAACATGTCCGTGGTTTAACTGGCTTAGACATCCTGGCAATAGCAGGAAAAAACACAGATGTGACTGGGGTAGCCTGCCGATAGCCTATATGCGAATGAGAGGTTTGGCAATGCACGTGGCCGTGGCTCATTCCCCTGATAGGTGGAGAGTTGACCAATAAGCGGAGTACGTCTTTGTGACGTAGAAAAGTGTCGGAATGTGGATCCATTTTTTCAGATCCGTTGCAGCCCCTTTTTTAGAGATTTGGCGAAGGAGGAAAATAGAGAGGGTTGTTTTTCTGACACTTGGCGAGTTCCCTGGAACACCGGGGACACATAATCATGTATAAAAGACGTACAAAGGTGCATTTAGCATGATAGGTGCCCTTTAAGCTTTCTGTCCCCAGAGTCAGAACTAAACATGGAGAAGCAGCGTTCAGTTATTATGCTCCAAATATCTGGAACAAACTCCCAGAAACCTGCAGGTCCGCTGCAACTCTGACTACTTTTAAATCCAGACTAAAGACTTTTCTTTTTGTCGCTGCTTTTAATTGAACTATTCATATCTTAGACTGCACTGTAACTTTTATCCATGTATTTTTTCTTTTAGTGTTTATCCATGTATTTCTTCTTTTAATGTTTATTTTATTAGCTTTTCTTTTTAATGACTGATTTTAAATGCCATTTTCTTAATGTCTTTCATTTGTTGCAAAGCACTTTGAATTGCCTTGTGTTGAAAAGTGCTCTATAAATAAACTTGCCTTGCCTTGCCTTTAATATAGGTATATTCATTTACCCTATGTTTAACCAACATGACTTTTAATGTTCATTTTAGGCTTTTAATATACTCAGTATATTTCATTTGTACCTGTTAAAGCCACATGCTATAGTTTTCTGTTGAATCTACCTAGCCTGCTCAAGGTATACATACGATTATTGATTGTATGTAAATAGAGGCATTTCGTACATTCTTCTACAGGATCCATACTAATCTCTTATATCAAGAGCATTTATCATAACATTTTAAAACAAATCGTGAATAAAGACAAACACATTCCTTTGAATAACATTCGTGTATTTTTCTCAAAAAATAAAACAATATTAAAACTACACATCCAGCTGAGCTTTTGGTTTTTCCATCATGCAGCCTAAAGTATACCAGGAGAATTAACAAAAAATGTTTGTGATGCATGTACATTATCGTGTTGGAACACAGCAAGGAAGCTTAAAGGAAACTATTCTCCCGACCAAAATAAAGGTGTATTGCATGTGACGGAGCCCACACACAATAAGGGGCACACTCTGGACTTAATTATCTCAAAGGGTCTGAATATCTCTAAGGTTGTGGTGACTGATGTTGCGCTCTCTGATCATTCCTGTGTTTTCTTTGAGAGCTCTATTTCTGTTCACAAAAATGTTCAAAAAGAAGTAACCACAAAGCGATATTTAACTGAAAATACTAGGGACATGTTTACTCAGAATTTTTCTTCCACACTTGCCCCTGCTAACATCTCAGTAAATGAGCTAGTAGATCATTGTAATTCAAAATAAAAAATGTTATAGATGCCATTGCTCCAACTAAGGTAAAAGAAGTGTCTGGCAAGAAAATATCTCCATGGAGAAAGGCCATGACCGTGAGAGCAGAAAAAAGAGAATGTCGAAAAGCTGAACGCAGGTGGCGAAAAAAAAATCTCCAGGTGCACTTTGAAATCTATAAAGAGAGACTTGGCCTTTATAATTTGGAATTGAAAACGCACGACAATCGTTCTTCTCTGATATCATTACCAAAAACAACGCACGTGCCTTGTTTGCTACCGTCGACAGACTAACTAACCCCCCAGTGTCAGTAGCCTCTGAATTTCTATCCACCAGGGCGTTGCAATGATTTTGCCTCCTTTTTTCACTGACAAAATTCAGAAAATAAGACAAGGCAGTCAGTGCCTCTTGCATCAAGAACAGCAAATGTGTTGTCTCTGTGTCCACCTAATATCAATTCAAACACCATGACACAATGTCCATCAGATTAATGATAAAAACCTAGAGGACATTATTCAACTTCTGAAATCCTCCTCCCTGCTGCCTTGATATTATTCAACAGGATTTTTCAAAGATGTTTTTCATTGCATGGCCTCAGATCTACTCATATAGTAAACAAATCTCTTCACTCAGGTATTTTTCCACAGGCCCTGAAAACTGCAGTCATTAAACCGCATCTTAAAAAGAATATCTTGATGTTTCAGTAATGAACAATTACAGGCCCCATATCAAACCTGCCATTTCTAGGTAAAATCATTGAAAAAAGTTGTTTTTCCAACAGTGAGTAATTTCTTGCATTTAATAATAGTTGTTTCGATGTGTTCCAGTCAGGCTTTCGTCCAAACCACAGCACTTTTTGTCGCTGCTTTAATTGAACTATACATATCTTAGACTGCAGCTGTAACTTTTATCCATGTATTTTTTTCTTTTAATGTTTATTTTATTAGCTTTTCTTTTTAATGACTGATTTTAAATGCCATTTTCTTAATGTTTTCATTTTTTGTAAAGCACTTTGAATTGCCTTGTGTTGAAAAGTGCTATATAAATAACTTGCCTTGCGCCAAATGGCATTCATAGTAAACAATTACAGAAAATGTCAACGACTAGTCGAAAAAAAGGAAATGTTCTTGCAAATCCATTATGGAAATGGTAACCTGCTAATATGAAAGGGCACTTTAATACAATAAAGCAGGGGTTCTCAACGTTTTGATGAGTGAGGGCCAATTTAGGTACCCAATATCGGATTGGGAGGGCCGCCCAAGAAAAAACGGAACACAAATAATTCCAAAACAAATCCTTTCTTTATTGTTACTAACCAAGTCTACCGCAACTTGCGAGATGCCTAGTTGCCATGCAACCAGTAGTCTAGCAAAACTTTCCACAAGCTGTCATTCATAATTTAGGAATGACAACCCAGGGGGCGCCAGTTTTACCATTCTTACCCTCTGGAGTCTAAGGGTATTTCTCCGATTTTTAGAGTTGTTTCTTAAATCACCTTTTAAATGTATTTCTTCTAACATGGCACCCCATGTGTTAAATATCAAAATGTTCAGGACAATCTCTGGTCTTGCTATATATGCAAATTACTCACCTTAGAGCACTGTTTTGATGAGATAAGTAGCTCAAAAGCTTAAAATGTGACATCCGATTTTTGGAAAATCTTCAAAAACTCTTGTGAAAACACAAATGTACTCATGTGATCGAATTGTTTTGTGTTTTTAGATTTGGTTACCAAAGTCCTAGGATCACAAAAGCAGAGCAATATTTGAATTACACTGTATATAAATGTGTAATTCATGTCTAAAATGAAAACAATTAATTCAAATTTTGAGTAAAATAGGTGTTTATCACTCTACTTTCACCACAGCAGGGACTGAGATACATTAGGACTGAATAATGACTTCATATTACATACCAAGGTTCATGTGATGTGTACAAATAAATTGAGCATTCAACCTTTTTTTTCAACCAACAATTTATTATAAATATGTTTTTTTCAACCAACTATTTATATAAATATAAGAAACTGGAAAATCTCACTATTTACAATATTGAACATCAGAACTTTCAACAACTATTCATTATAAAATGTCAAGACAGTGTCAAGGTCTTTGTCTGTCTTCCAAGACAGTGGGTCTGGCTGCTGTGTAGGTGGGGGTGATGGTGCATGGGCTGCTGTGTAGGTGGGGGGTACAAGTGCTATATGAGACCTCCACGAGACCTCCTTGCTGGCTGGGTTGAAGGTGATGGCTGTGGTGGAGCCTTTGTGCTGAGGTGTATCTTGACCTGGTGGCAGCCGCAAATGGAGGTGGAGGCAGCTGTAGTGATGCTGGTCTGCTGGTCCTTGGTAGTGATGGCTCTGAGTGAAGGCCCTTGAGCCACAGTAGATCTTGACCTCCGGGGGCCGCACAGATATGGATGTTGGCGGCTGTATAAAACGCCGCCTGTGTAGGACAATAATTACAAATAATTTCATTGAAATAAAGTTCAGGTAAAATGTTGCTCAAGCACAAATAACAATGCACACATAAAAATAAAGTTTGGGAGGTTGCAGAAGGAGTCTCTCTCGATCTCTCTCACACACACACACACGTATTTCCAGTTACTTTACATTCAGTATAAAATCACAGACACACATATACATAGGCTACATCTGATTACAAAGTCTCATCTGTACAGGAACGGTAAAATAATATCAGGCACACAATATAAATAAATCTATGACAAAGCCTCATCTGTACAGAACAGTATGACAAAATAATCGATGGCAAAAACATGTCACTGTAAATGTCTCCGTTGTGGGACGAATAAATGATTAATTTAATCATCTACACATGTAATCTCACTTTTACACACCGAAATAACGTAACAGAGTAAACGTTTGCTAATGGAGAGTCTATTTTGTCCCACTAAAAAGTTCATTGACATCGATACAAAATATTTATCAATAAAGCTATTGTTCATTTTCGCGGTATTCCCCCCACATTGCCAGTATACTATTACTGTAATATTACACTTACCCATGTCCAAATGGATTCTGTTGTTGTTCATCTTTTGTATTATTCTTCTTCAGAAGGTCGAAGACTTCAGGTTCTGAGGCTCTATCTTCACTGCTGCTAGCGAAAAAAAATCTCTAGCGAAGTCGGCAACTGTAAAGTTTTTTTAGCATTTTCTCTGTCTTTCTCTCCTCACAGACGTAAACTGATGGGAGACACGTGGTTTATGTTTTTTTTACTTGGTAGGTAGGCCCTTAGTGATTTCTCGATGTCCATTGGTCATTTCAGACCATGATGCCGGCCGACATTTCCTTGACTGACACACAAATCCACCAATCCCACACAGTGTAAAGTCAAGCTGCTTTGAGCGGCCATATTGGCTACTGGTGCCTAGTTACAGTCTCACAGGAGATACCGCTGGAAAAGCTACTCTTCCAGCGATTCCGCAGATATCTGAAGATATAGATACAACCATGGAGGATTAAAATATAACTTTTCATGCATTTCAGCGTGTCCCATTAACTATCGCGGGCTGCCAGAAACATTTCCGAGGGCCGCCATTGGCCCGCGGGCCGCACTTTGAGAACCCCTGCAATAAGCAATGGCATTGCTTTGGAAAAATACATGAAAGTATAATAATGGCCATGTTTCTCACCACATATTACGGTGGCCCTGAAGTGCAAGACACCACAGCATTTCACACAACACTACAGCATTTCAGAAAACGCCACAGTATTTCAGAAAACACCACAGCATTTCGCAAAACGCCACAGCATTTCACAAAACACTACAGCATTTCAGAAAACGCCACAGCATTTCAGAAAACACCACAGCATTTCACATTGGACGGAAAGAGTATTCCTTTAGGGAGAACACTTCTTGTTTGTGATTGGACAGTCATGTTGAATACAGTCGCTGCTTTATTTATGTCTGTATGACGTTGTTGTGAGTGTGGACGGAGCAGCAACAGGTTAGTTTAGCCTGATGGATCCGATTTCCATTCAGAAAACACACATTTTAAAAGCTTTTCGCCTGCCGTCTTATCTGCCGACTTGTCAAAGCGTTAATTCATGATTTTTACTAACCGTTATCAGTATGTAGTTACTTCGGCATCACTTTGAAACGTGTATTACAATTAACTCACGGTCAAATATGTTCATTTTGTTGTAGTTGGTATCTTCCATAGGATTTACATGGAGATACGCCCGCCCCCTCTCCAGCGCCTCTTGTTTGAATGACAAGAGCAAACACAGCTGACAGCCGCGGTGATGAAACTCGAGCGATTAGAGTGATGCGAATATTGGGAGGTCTACCATAGTATTTACATGGAGATAAGCCCCTTAAAAACCATGAATTAATAAAGCAATAATTCTGTGTTTACTCCTGTCATTCAAACAAGACACTGGAGAGGGGGCGGGCCGGAATCGGATCCATCAGGCTAACTAACCTGTAGCCAGGGTCGGCTCTAGACCTAATTGAATGGGGGGCAATCATTTACCAAGGGGGGGCACACACTGCCGTCAACAACCAACACACAAACACCAACGCAACTTCAATTTCAAAAAACATGCTGTAAAGTCTATTGTCTTTAACACACATTGCAGGGGTGTAGTGCTATTGTATAGCGCACCTATGACTTGTGCATACATGCACGATTGTGGCTGGCACGACCACCAAAACAGAAACATATAAGGACAGAGGGTGTCGTTTTCTCATGCTGATATTCTGCACAAACTGTGCTGTTGTATTTGCTGTAAAGTGTCTTTACTGTAGGTTATTTTTATTGTTGTTTATTTTATGTACAGCACTTTGGCTCGACCAAAAATCGTTGAAAAATGTGCTATATAAATAAAAACTTGATTTGATATGGACATAGGCCACCATATAAAAAGTGTGCAAATGTATTTAGTATCCTATCCATGTGAACATCTTTTAGGTGGGGGTGGACCTAACCTCCTCTAGGAGGGTCTGGGGGGCATGCTCCCCCGGGAAGATTATTTTTAAAAGATTGAAGTTAAATGGATCAATCTGGTGCACTTTGAGAGCAAAATTAAGAGATCTATGGATAGCCTACATCTCTCAGCATCCATATGAAACAGAACTGTACACAGATTTACTTTTTTCTTTATGGATATTTTACTAATCATTCCCCTTTTAAACTTTATTCTTGTGTTACTGTCCTATAGTATTTCATACCCGTTTTTCATTTATTCTCTCTTTAATAACTATAATGATCATATAAAGGTATTCCTCGAAAATACTTACATAAATGGTGACCAAAACCGTTTGAGACCCACTGAGATAACTTACACTAAAGTGAACTATCTAAACACTGAGAGAGTCCTTACCTCACTGAGCTGACGTTATAAGATCCCTCTCAGTCTGACAGGAGAGGACTCTCCTCCACCTTGGTGTAGAAACAGCCCTTTATATCCGTTAGCATAGCTAGCTAACCAGATGCTAACAACATTCCACGTTACTGCTCGCGCACTCACAAATGCGCTCGTGCCACAACACACCACACAGAGCCGAGCTTGAATGAAACACAGAGACCCATGTACTTGTACATCATATTATTTTCGATGGCTTTACTGTATAATCAGTATAACAGATGAACAGATCGCCACTGGGCTTTCATCTAAACACACAGCCACGTAATGATAACAAAAAAAGGTCGGGGGTCATTGGTCAAGCAAACACACCAATCAGAGAGCAGCAGTGAGCACACCTCAGGCTGTGTTTTATATTTGTATTCTTTATTTCAGATGTATTTCATACAAAAACCTTTTAGTGGAAACGTTTTCACTTATATGATTACAAAAGAAAAAAACGGCAAAGTGGCAAGGCTTGCCAACCCTGCGTTGGGGGGGCACAGTGACTCATTTGGGGGGGCATGGGCCCGCGAATGACTCCCCCATGACGCCGACCCTGCCTGTAGCTGCTCCGTCCACACTCACAACAACGTCGATACAGACATAAATAAAGCAGCGACTGTATTCGAAATGACAGACAGTCTGTGTTTTGTATATGTTTAACTTTTGTCCAGTTTCTGAACAGATATGAGGAGCTGGTGAGCTCTGAGTGTGTGCTAACAGCTAACGGCTAATGTGTTGGGCCAATCACGCAGCGTCATTTCTTGACTGGCAGCAAAAACAACCAATCACAGCAGTGCTTCTATGGCTGGCTCTGTCCAATCACAAACAAGAAGTGTTCTCCCTAAGGAATACCCTTTCCGTCCAATGTGAAATGCTGTGGCGTTTTGTGAAATGCTGTGGCGTTTTGTGAAATGCTGCGGCGTTTTGTGAAATGCTGTTGTGTTTTCTGAAATGCTGTGGTGGTCTTGCAATTCATGGCCACCGTAACATATGCAGTAAAGAAAGTATTACAAATAAAAACAAGAACTGACATTTTGAAGTAGCGCAATTAGATAAAGACAATTCTGCAAATCTGACATCGCACTTTGATGCAATCTGCATTCTGAAACACATGACCCAGGAAAAACATACATTTCTGAAACATGCAAAGGAAGTGCAAGACAGTTGTATCGATGAAAGTCCAGTATAAATGCTGTAGAAATGCACAATGGTCCATGGCAACAGCTCACTCAGTTTGTTTTTAAACGCTTGGGCTTTCTTGGAGAGCATGTCGCCGTCTAGCTCCATTAACATTTGCTGGAGCACTTCGAACGTGCACTACAGTTTAGGGGGGTAGTTCAGGTTCATGGCATACATTAGTCAAATAACATGGTAGTAGTAGTAGTAATAATGCAATGTTGTCTACATCAGTTAGTACCTGTTGGCCTTCCAGGGACAATCTGTCCTCTGGTCTCATGGTGGAATTGTGTTTGACAACATAAAGTCTCACTGTAATCCCTTCAATGGATTGGTCAGATTTCAGTACTGTTAAGCCTCCTTCTGATATACTGCTGTCTGACCTGATAACAAATGTTAGCTTTTCAGTGTAGTCTGGCTATTAAACAAAAACAGGGATGTTCACATACTTTTGGCTATATACACCATGTGGTGTTTCAATAAATACATATTTTAAAGCCCAAAAAAAAATTAAAAGGTCAAATATGGCTTCTACTGACCACAAACTCTCTCAACAGATCTTCTGGGTCCTCATTGAGTATTCTGCCCTTGCGTATGCATCGCACTGCATAACATAACAGATAGCGAACAAAGACTCAGAAGACAGTTGTTGAGTTGACCATTTACTGAGGCTTGACATTTTAAAACTGCAAGAATAAACAGAAAAATACAACACAAGTTACACAATTGAAATAATACATGTGCAACATAATGCAAATAGAGTGCAGTATAATCAACAGCCTATGCTAAGAATGAGCTATGTCCGTTAGCTTAGCAGCTAGTTAGCTTAGCTTATCTTACACATTGAAACCACACAATCAATTCACATTTTTGAAACATAACTTGGCACACAGGTAAGTTTGTATACTTACAGACAGATCTACTCAAAGGATTAAAACAAAATGATCTGTGGCATATAATGAGCTACGATGTGCTCTGCATGGCTTTGCTGTGTAATCTAAAACGCAAGTAGAGTCGCGCTATCTGGTGCCTTAAAGCTATAGTACCGAATTTTGCCACTATGGTGTCAGAACATTGAGGTACACACACAGCCCCTTGAGAAGACATTCCCGCCCTAAATCAACATCATCAACCTAAGTGAAGGGGTATAAGAAAATAAAGAATCTGTTTTGCTCAATGACATGTGTACGCTATTGACTTAATGTATAATTTCCTTAAAGGGAGGGAATGCTCATGACATGCATTTTTAAATAATTATCATCCGATAAAACGGACCAGTCTCTGCCAGTCTTTTCTTCTTTTTTTTTTAATCCGATGACGTTATCAGTGATTTTAAAACTGATTAATTACCGAAATAACATCAACCCCTGTGGGCGGCGCCATTTTGACGAGTCACATGCCTTATTTTACCGGAAGTGACGTGAACTATGCGTTTGGTTGTCGAGGACAAATTGACGTATATTGCTTTGTTCATGTTGTTTACTCTAGTTACTCTCTCAATTCTATTGAAATATGCCTCATTGTATCGTGAAACATTGCCACAATCCGGATAGGAACAATCCACGGAATGCTCGGTTCCATCTATTGCCAACGGGGTAAGCGTAGGAAGTACGTTCGGAGGCAGTGGCTAGCGAAATGTGCTCGGACCCGAACCGAAAGATCCACAGGCGCATGTATGCAGCGAACATTTCAAGTTTCCGGACGACTACTCTGAGGAGTATGATGAAGCATAAAATGGGATTTATTAATCAACCATTACTTAATGGGGATGCAGTGCACTGCCAATGCCAGCCAGCGTAAGCACCTTACGCAGCAGACTTTACTTATTGTTTTACTACGTAAGGAAGCAGGAATTGCAGGACCCAGAGCGCACGGAGCACAGAGCGGACAGCAGATAACGGAATTGCAGCTTTATTGCTTATAGATTATCAGAACATTTCAAAGGGGACACAGTCAAATTGGATATTAACCTATGGATTAACTACATCATCGTTGTTATCGTTTGTAATGCCATTGAAGACCAGTTTAGACCAGACAAAGGCCAAGGTAAGCCATGTTAGCCTAGCGCATGTTAGTACCTAGCGCCACTTGTTTTGATGTGCGAGTTTGTATCTTTCAGTGTTGAGGTGAGCACCGTTAGATTCTGTGTCTTTACGATCATAAACGATGTGTTGGATGTGCAGCTAGGATAAATAATAAGGGAGCTAGGAGTGATTTTCGGTGCAGTAATAGGTTAGCATTTTTCGCTCGTGGCTAATTCAGAGGCTCCACTGTTAGCATTGTGTGTGTTTTTGAAGAAAAAAATGAAAAAGATCAGTTAAATGAGTTTTTGCCTGTTATATGGATATAAAATATTCAGGTTCCTTAGACGTTGTTTCCTGCAAATGACGCGATTGCGGCAACGGAACCGGGTCCGTGGGGCCTAAGAGGATAACAGAGTATTTTTTTTACAGTTGTATTTGGATGGAATGAATACCTATAGTGATAATTCAAAGTAAGTCTGCCTGGACTTTATTTTTCTAAACTTCTTCCTCGGCTGACGAGTCCGAACTCAAATACTCCGCCATGTTTTCGTGGTGTGTTTACAAAGTGAACGCTTAGATGACGTCACGACCTAGTTTTTTCGGATCATGTGACCACTGAAAATGGCCAAAATGGCAGCTACCTGACGGAATATACAGGTTTTGAGAAAAAAGAGCTATAAAATCATTATTTACTGGGGAATATCGCTGATTTCTTCAGGGTATGGTTTAAACATAATGTTTCACTAAATACTGAAGTTTTGATTAACTATCTAATTACTGGAGTCTTCCTTTAAATGTAATTATTACTTGAGTCATGTTTGACATAATACAGTTCAGACGCTGGCCTATCTGTCCTCCTCTCTTCTCAAAAATCTTCAGACGTTTGTCAGATAGCACATCCAGCTGAGAGAAATCTTGATTGGAGGGTTTGTTATGCGCTTAAACTCGCATTTATCAAAGAAAACAAAATATCAGTCATAAAAATCTAATAATTTCATTTTCTAATGATGGTATGATTGTAGTTGTGTGCTAAATGTATTTACAAAATCAAATACCAGGCATATCTTGCCTCAAACGATGCAGAGAAACTAGTCCATGCATTTGTTACTTCAAGGCTAGCTTATTGTAACTCTTTATTATCAGGGTGTGCCAAAAAGTCAGTTAAGTTGCTTCAGCTGATTCAAAATGTATTGACTAGAGCACGGAAAAGGGACCACATTACTCCTGTTTTGGCTCCCTGTAGAAACACAAGATATAATTTTTCTCACCTACAAAGCCCTTAATGGGCAGAGCGCGAAGAATAATTTTAAGTTCTATCTTGTGGAGCCAAAACAGGAGTAATGTGGTCTCCACTGAGCTCGGTTTAATGTGCATAACTTTGGGAAAGGTTCATAGTTTTAAATATTGTAAAGTGTAGAGCCGATGAATGGGAGGCGGCGTGTTGAGTATGAAACTCCACACTTTATTTTCCATTAGTTTACAGAAAGGTAGGAACAACTTCATTACATGCTACTCAAGCTAGAATGATAACAAACCACAGGTGCGCTACCTAACAGGTCCATGGCGCAACACACTCTCTATAACAGTGAATTATGTCCCGTAATGTTCCACCACAAAAGCAAGCAACTGCCGGACTTACGCTCTACAAATACTCACACTATAAACACAAGTTAAACTCACCTTATGATTTGCATGGCTTTATCCTACCTAACACCAATGAATGACAATGTTTACAAATTGACAGCTGTATTTACGTTGCTCGTTGAAACGGCAAATGTGAACTCAGCTTTTTGCAAACAATGCGTCTTGTGATAACCTGTAACTATGACGAACATTTGATGACATTAAATAACTTTTACCTTGTAGAGATGTTCTCGGAACAGAACCAGCTTACTCCTCCGATGCGGGAAGACAATATGTTTTCAATTTCTCAGACTGAAATTGTGGACCCTTTAAAATGTCCTCAAATTCAACGATTTTCCTAGACAAAAACTTCAATTGGATATAACAGACATATTGTTCCTCCTCTCCAAAAATATCCTGACATTTCACATGGTCTTCACTCACAAGGTCCAACACTGAAAAGTGCAGCTGCATTTCCGTTTGAATGATTTTCAGTATTTATTTTAGTAGATATACCAATGCATTCACTAATCTGCCTGAGGGCCATGAATACTTAAACAGGGACTAAGTTTTAAGTCCTCAAATGCACAAAAAATATTTCCAACATACAGAAGTTAAATGTAATAAAAAAAAGAAGATACATAAACCACACTAGAGGGCACAAAGTATACAACTGAATAAAATAAAAACATACTGCGAACCATTAAAATAATTCAAGTCTGACCAAACATGATTATTAAAAAGTTGGACATTTGCATTTCACATTTCCTATACTTGCTTTGGATGTAAACATGTTAACTTCATACATCATTCAATTTGTGAGACATCAATTGCTTGTGCCAAGCGAAGGTCTGTATAATCTATATTTGCTACTACATTCAAATGGCTGCACTTATCAAGATAAACTGCCCTGTTCCCCAACGACGCCCCGTACTGTATGAGATGTACATCAAGCTGGTGGACATTTAGAAGTACTTTTCCAAAAATAGGGCCCATCGGACATGGCTTGGAGCAATCATTCACATTAAACACTTGTCACACACAGCAGAGGAAATATTTCAGTCTCATTCTAACAGCCATATCTGCAGATCATTGCATTTTTTCGAGCATTTCCCCGCTGCTCATGCCACGACTAAAGAAACCTTCTTGACTGAATCATGTGTGCCTGTGAATGCCACTTTTTCATTATAACAGCAAGAGATACAACGTTCAACAGCAGAGGGAACAGGACATCTGCCAGCAGCCCAGAGGGATTCAAGAACAGTATACAGTCTTATTATGTTGCTTTCCAAGTAATATCATACGCAGATAAAGCGCAATCCTTTTTTTGTTTGTTGTTGCTTTCCTAATTAGTACATATAATTGATTGCATTTTTGGGATGTTGCGGAATAAAATTACTATGTTTATTCTAATAAACTCATCACCTATATTTCCCAAAATGCCCAAGTAGCTTGGACCATATGTTTTTTTTTTTTTTACATTTCGCTGGAAATATTTAAAAAATGTGAGAGCAGCAGTAATAACATTGGAAGTCCAAGATAGCGTTTCTTCCCATGAAAAAAAAAAACATAACTCCAACTTTCTGAAATATGTTCCGCTCTATTTTGGCTGCTCTCAGTGCTCTTAAAGGTTAACGACACCAAAGCCATAATAATATCTTTAGAACACGGATAGTTCATTTCAGAACCACATCAAGATAGCTGAGTGACAAGAAATAAATGTAAATAGAAATGCATATATAGCACCCACAAGTATTAAGCATTGCAGTCACATCATGACTGATTCAGATATGTTTCAGTCATTGCCTAAAACCAAATAAAAACTATCAGGAACATTTGAATTATAAGAGCAAAGTTATCCCTGTGCTATCAGATTATCAAACAGATAATTCCACAGCAAATATCAAGGTTCCAAATGGCTTGCAGACAGCACAAACACCAGGCAAGGCCAATGTTGTGGGAACTACATGGATGCAACAAAGTATAGTGTTGTCGTTCATTGCTATAAAAATTGGAGCAGTGATATCCATTTACGAGCTGTTTATAAATGTAGGGGTGTTCTGGTGAACCCATGTCCAGAAAATGCTCCAACATTGATTGAATGCAGCACAATGTCCAATATTAAACAAAGCAAATGAAAGTGAAAAAAAAGAAAAAGGGCCAGCCACTTTCCAAATCTAGCTGATAGAGAAACAGACAGATGAACTGTGCCAACAATCGTATCCTTCTTGGTAGCAATGTGTCAATCATTTGCCTATACATCATAGAAACCCAACGTGTTGCTAGGGCACTGTTAATTATCTCAAGAAAGACTGTTAAACAAGCATTTTCTGCATTCTATCCATCATTGTGGTCATAATGCCTCTTGTGTGTAGTTATTGTGGGTTCTTGACTACCCAGTAGGGGTTAATGGTTATCAGAGTCATTGTTCTCCAAGCATAGCCAAGAACCACTGTTCAACGATTACCTTGCAACCCAGCTCAATGACCTCGAAACTGAGCATCACACGTGTGTGTGTATTCCACACATCTACCCAGGGTGTGCACATGTGGGTGTCTTATTATCATCTCTCTTCATCCTGTTTTATTTAACAAACCGTAATTGTCTCATCATTGGTGGATCTTGTTGTTTAATTAACTGATCTAAATGATAATGGAAATGTAATGACATCCCTCAATAAATATTTAATCCAACCACAACATGCTCCGTCACCTTGAGAGGGCCAACACTAAATGAGAACCCTTTCAATTAACACTGGCCTGGACGTAGCTAGTTATTGTGTACTCATTGATTCTTAATTTGCTGTGTTGCTACATTGTGAGACTTTGTTAAAGTATGTGTGTAGTTGTTACGAACTCAGACACTTAGGATGTAGGACCCAATTGCACGACCCGGGAGACAGAGGTAAAGTATCTGTAAGATACTTTATTTTCCAATACGGCAGTGAACAACAAAAAGGGTAACTATCAATCTCTAGCCGAGATGACAAAAATAGCGAACAAAAAATGAAAGCGCTCACGTAGTGAGGAATGAAACTTTTCACGAGCACAAGAAACATCGACCTGACCATAGCATAAGACAATACGAACTGACAAAGAACACTGGGAGACAGGAGAATTTAAGCACAGGGTGACAAAACACAGGTGGGACCAATCAGGGGCGGAGCTGACACTGATGAGCACAGGAGACACAGGATGGATGACAGGTGCAAACAATCAAGAAGCTTGGAATGAGAGAAAGCAAACATAAACAACATGAACCTCTAGCATTTCTGTCGGTGCACAACAGTAGTCATGCATAGGGGATCACTGTACGCATTGCAAGTTCCAATGTTCACATTCATCTCTTTGCAATGATGATTGTCCTCTAATAATTATAGTCATATGTTCTTACTCTGTGGTGCCTCAACTTTGAAGGTCACATAAATTAGTTCTCTTCTAGTTCCCCCAAACAGCTACAGAGAATAGCCTTCGACACAGCATTGTTATCAGAATCAGAATCAGAAACGGGTTTATTGCCAGGTAGGTTCACACATACGAGGAATTTGACTTGATGTCGTGGTGCATACATAAAATATAAAACAAAGAATCTCCATATAAAACTAAACATGTAATATAAAACAAAACATCTTTAAGGACACTGACATAAAATGTTAAATAGCAATAAAATAAAGCAGTAATTTGCAGCGGAATGCAATGAGTTATAGAAAATATGAAATAAGAAACTGTTCAGGTGGCGAGAGGTTTTGGTCCTGATGGAGCGCAGCCTCCTGCCAGAGGGGGGGGAGGGGGGGGGGGGGGGAGATTAACAGTTTGTGTCCAGGGTGGCACTTCCCTGCCCGCCTGAGGGTCCTGGAGGTATGCAGGTTGTGGAGGGATGGCAGATTACACGCTGCCAGATGGTGATGGAGGAGGTGAGAATGGACTCGATGATGGAGGTGTAGAAGTTCACCATCATCGTCTTTGGTAGGTTGAATTTCTTCAGCTGCCTCAGAAAGAACATCCTCTGCTGTGATTTTTTGATAAGGGAGCAGATGATGGTGCCCAGGAAGCGGAAAGACTCCACAGCAGTTACTGGGGAGTCACACAGACTGATGGGGGCGGGTGGGGCTGCGTTCTTCCTAAAGTCCACAACCATCTCCACTGTCTTGAGAGCGTTGAGCACCAAATGGCTGTCCCTACACCAGGTCACCAGATGGTCCATCTCCCACCTGTAGACTCGTCCCCACCAGAGATGAGTCCGATGAGGGTGGTGTCATCTGAACTTCAGGAGCTTGACAGACTGGTGACTGGAGGTGCAGCTGTTGGTATACAGGGAGAATAGCAGAGGTGAAAGAACGCAGCCTTGAGGGGAACCGGTGCTGATGGTCCGGGGGTCAGAGACGTGTTTCTCCAGCCTCACGTGCTGCTTCCTGTCAGACAGGAAGTCTGTGATCCACCTGCAGGTGGAGTCGGGCACATGCAGCTGGGAGAGCTTGTCTTGCAGCAGAGCCGGGATGATGGTGTTGAAGGCGGAGCTGAAGTCCACAAACAGGACCCTGGCGTAGGTTGCTGCTGTGTCCAGGTGCTGGAGGAGGAAGTGAAGGGCCATGTTGACAGCGTTGTCCACAGACCTGTTGGCTCTGTAGGCGAACTGCAGGGGGTCCAGGAGGGACTTCATACCACAGAGGTCAGGGTGACGGGTCTGTTGTGATTTAATCCTGTGATTCTTGTTTTCTTGGTGAACCGGGATGATTGTTGAGGTTTTGAAGCATGCTGGGACGTGGCATGTCTCCAGTGAGGTGTTAAAGATGTCAGTAAACACAGGAGACAGCTGATCAGCACAGAGCTTCAGGGTGGAGGGGAGACATTGTCAGGGCCAGCCGCTTTTCTGCTATTGAGTTTTCTGAAAAGTCTGTTTACATCCCTATCATTGATTGAGAGAGAATGTGATGTCGGGGGAGGTTTGTGGTGTGGGAGAGTGGGACACTGAGACCCCATTTACACGCAAACGCACACGAAACGCAAGCGAACCGAATATGATTTCAAAAAAGTCTTCCGTTCACATGATACCGCTCGGGAGCGCTGGAGACGCTGTAGTACATATGCGCTGTAGTACATATGCCGGGCCTGTAAATACACCAAAAGCAGCGAAGAAGGCCCCCCGAGCATGGTTGCCCTGGTTGCCCTTCTGTTTATGCCCCACGGTGGATTTAGCAACATGTAGTTCATGTAATTCTCCATGTCCACTTGTTGCTGAAGGTTGTGAGGAGCTATATATTTGGCACTAACATCTGTAGCATAGTCAGTCACAGGAGGCGTGAGGCGACGTTCCGTCGGGACGTGTTCTTTCAACCTGGTCTCACCAGAATGCGTGACTCCACCACGACTCCTTAACACTGCATTGCGTGGTGCAGTCACAAACTTTGCTACATTTACGTGTCTGCACCACGCAAACAACGCCAATGTAAAGTGAATGAGGCTCCTTTGTCGTGGTGCACACACGCATTTCTACAACATCCAGCAGTGAGCTTTTATTCTATAAAACGTTTTTAAAATCTATTTATAGCTTGTAGTAACTCACAGGAGGCTTCTTTTATTTTATTTGTATTCATAATCATTTTTATTTTTCGTCAGAATGTGCATTAGTTACGAATTTTTGTTCTCACAAAGACAGTGCATTGTGTGTAATACAACTGTGATTTTTATTAAATTAGTTTTTAGTTTTTAAGGAAGGCCAGAGCTTCAGCTGTTTCAAATTTTTTTTTTAAAAGAACATTATATTTCGATTTCATCATGTCCCCTTTATTGTATAGAGAGGCTCAGTCCCTCCCCTTCCGGTGGGACTCATGGGACCTTATTTCGGAAAAAGTTTGTATTGAAGTCAATGGAGAGAGAAAGATTATCTTTCGATCCCGTTTGAATTGTGCCACGAATTACACATATGATGTATGTCAATCTTAAATAATAATTTCCATGTCAACAAAGTCACAGTTTGTTGAAATATAAGACTATGAAAAATACACAACTAGAAAGACTACAAATCCCAGTAGTGATGTCATAACTGTTTTCCTCCACTAACGGCCCCTACACACGGCGGTGAACTGCGGTCTGGCTCTCCCAAAATACACACGGTTTGATTGGCTAGCGCTTGTACTGGCAGATTTGCATAAACGGGATTTGTTTGGCTGACGCCTCCGTCGAGGCGTCAAAAGTAGAACATTGCTCTACTTTTGCAGCGAAGCACTGCGAGAAAAGCTACGCTTTGCTCCCACAATGCAGTTCGGCGAATCGTGACGTCACCCCATTCAAAGTGAATGGGCAGAACCGTTGAAACGGCAACGCACGCCGCCGTGTGTAGGGGCCGTAAGAGATAGCTAAGATCCGCGCCATATAGATATAATCTATCTATATGGCGCTGATCTTAGCTATCTATATGGCGCTGGCTAAGATAAGATAACTTTAACAAGATGCCTGTGTGCTTAGTACCAGGTTGTTATCATACCAGCAATGGGTCTCGCTCGTTCTTTCGCTTCCCGTCTGATGAAAGGACCAGGAGTGGCTGGATCAAGTTAGCTACCTAGCTAGTAGCTAGCACGTTAGTTAGCATTACAGCCTTGTCATTTGTATTAGCCTTAACATGAATTAACACTAGAACCGCCAAAGGGTACATTTTACCCGCAGCTGTTTTTTGATTGTATGTAACTTTTTTTCAATAACACATTAAAGTCTCCCAATCCGTGACTTTTCCTGAAAGTGTGTTATGTAGCACCCTCTGTTGTTAACAATTGTCAATATGAAGTCAGATTGAAAAAATCGCCAAAAAAAATGACATTTATACCTATATCCGCCAGCGGGTAATATTTACCTCATAAAAAATGCAGCGTAAACATGATGTGTTGCTATAGCAACGCATTTTGTCTACTGCGGTTCCTTATAGATAGAGAGATAGATTGAGAGATAGATTACATAGCATTTAGCTGACGCATTTATCCAAAGCGACTTACAATAAGTACATTCGACCAGGAAGACACAACCTTGAAGAAAACAGAATCATATAAGTACATCAGGTATCATAGAGCCAAACATTTCAAGTGCTACTCAACTGGCTATAGATAAGCCAGTCCTTTATTCGTATATAAGTGCCTTGTTAGTAATTATATCGCTCGAAGTGGAGTCGAAAGAGATGAGTTTTTAGTCTGCGCCGGAAGATGTGCAGGCTTTCTGCTGTCCTGATGTCAATGGGGAGCTCATTCCACCATTTTGGAGCCAGGATAGCAAACCCACGTATTTTTGCTGATGGGAACTTGAGTCCCCCTCGCAGCGAGGGTGCAGCGAGTCGTTTGGCTGATGCAGAGCGTAGTGCACGCGCTGGGGTGTACAGTTTAACCATGTCCTGGATGTAGGAAGGGCCAGATCCATTCGCAGCATGGTATGCAAGTACCAGTGTCTTGAAGTGAATTCTAGCAGTTACCGGGAGCCAGTGAAGAGAGCGGAGGAGCGGAGTGGTGTGGGAACATTTTGGAAGGTTGAAGACCAGACGAGCCGCTGCACTCTGGATGAGCTGCAGAGGTCGGATGGCACATGCAGCTAGACCAGCCAAGAGGGAGTTGCAGTAGTCTAGGCATGAGGTGACGAGAGCCTGGACCAGAACCTGCGTGGCTTTCTGGGTCAGCTGGGGACGAATCTTCCTGATGTTGTACAGCGTATATCTGCAGCAACGGGTTGTAGCCGCGATGTTTGCAGTGAAGGACAGGTTGTTATCTAGGATTACTCCCAGATTCCTTGCAGTCTGAGTCGGGGAAACAACAGAGGTGCCGATGTTGATTGTCAGGTCAAGAGTGGGACAATCTTTTCCCGGAAGGAAAAGCAGTTCAGTCTTGTCAAGGTTGAGCTTGAGGTGATGAGCAGAGACATCCACTGAGAGATGTCAGCTAGACAAGCAGAGATGCGTGCGACGACCTGGGTCTATGAGCGGGGGAAGGACAGAATTAATTGGGTGTCGTCAGCGTAGCAGTGGTATGAAAAACCATGCGGGCTAATGACTGATCCGAGCGAGTTTGTGTACAGGGAGAAGAGGAGGGGACCAAGAACAGAGCCCTGAGGGACCCCTGTAGTTAATTGACAAGGGTCGGACTCGGACCCTCTCCAAGTTACCCTGTAGGTACGGTCTTTGAGGTATGAGGTGAGGAGGGAAAGTGCAGAGCCTGAAACTCCAAGTTCTTGGAGAGTGCGAAGGAGGATCTGATGGTTCACCGTGTCGAATGCAGCTGACAGGTCCAACAGGATGATGACAGAGGAGAGGGATGCTGCTTTGGCAGTGTGCAGTTCCTCAGTGACAGCAATGAGAGTAGTTTCTGTGGAGTGACCTGCCTTGAAACCAGACTGGTGCGGATCCAGAAGGTTGTTCTGATGGAGATAACAGGAGAGTTGTTTAAAGACAGCGCGTTCAAGTGTTTTAGACAGGAACGGGAGGAGAGAGACAGGCCTGTAGTTTATAACATCAGACGGGTTGAGAGTGGGTTTCTTTAGGAGAGGGTTAACTCTTGCCTCCTTAAGACTATTTGGAAAGTGACCAGAAGTTAGAGAAGTGTTGATGAAATGGGTGAGAAACGGTAGAATATCAGGAGCGATAGTCTGAAGGAGGTTTGAAGGGATAGGGTCCAGAGGACAGGTGGTAGGGCGGGCAGAGGTAATGAGGGTAAGAACCTCACTTGGAGAGAGAGGGGAAAAGGAGGTTAGTGTGTGGGTGAAAGGAGGGTCTGGTGACCCAGCGGTGAGTAAAGGTGAGTCAGAAAAAGAAGAGCGAATATCATCAACCTTTTTTTCAAAATGGTTAACAAAGTCGCTTGACAGAAGTGAGGAGGGGCTTTGGGAGGGTCCAAGAGGGTGGAGAAGATGTTAAATAGTTTTTGGGGATTGGAATAGGAAGATTGGATCTTATCTTGAAAGAAAGTGCTTTTTGCCTGAGAGATCGAAGCAGAGAAAGAGGAGAGGAGAGCCTGATAGGTTAGGAGGTCGTCACGGTGTTTGGATTTCCACCGTTTCCGCTCTGCTGCCCGAAGGACGGTTCTATTAGCACGCAGTGTGTCATTTAGCCAGGGAGCAGGAGGGGACTGACGAGCCTGCCGAGATGTGAGAGGACAGAGAGAGTCCAGAGAGAATGAGAGAGTAGAGAGGAGAGAGTAGAGAGGAGAGTTTCTGCAGTTTGGAGGTAGGAGTTGGAACGAGTCAGAGGAAGGAAGGGCTGAGAGCACCGATGAGGCAAAGGTAGAGGGGGAGAGGGAACGTAGGTTACGGCGGACAGGTGCAGGATGAGAAGAGATTAGTTTGTTATGTTTGGAAAGGGGTAGAGAGAATGAAAGGAAGAAGTGATCGGATGTGTGGAGCGGGTTTACAGAGAGGTTAGAAGTAGTGCAGTTCCTTGAGAATATGAGATCAAGGACATTGCCAGCTTTATGAGTTGGTGGGGATGGAGACAGTGAGAAAGCAAAGGCGGTTAACAGAGACGTCTATCTTCCCCGTCTGGAGGTTGAAGTCTCCGAGAAGTACAGCCGGAGGTCCAGTTTCAGGGATGTGTGAGAGGAGATGATCTAATTCCTCCAAGAAGTCCCCCAAGGCGCCTGGCGGACGGTAGAGAACAACAATGGTTAATTGTATAGGATGGGTTACTGTGACGGCATGGAATTCAAAGGTGGAAGGAGTGAAGTTAGGTAGCTTGAAGAGGGAAAAGCTCCATTTGGGAGAGAGCAGGAGACCAGTGTCACCTCCTCTGCCAGTGGGTCTGGGTGTATGGGAGAAGGAATATGCTGTGGAGAGAGCTGCTGGGGTGGATGTGTTGGATGGAGTAATCCAGGTCTCAGTGAGAGCAAGGAAATCCAGGGACTGCAGGGAGGTGTAGCCAGAGATGAAGTCTGCCTTAGAAACAGCTGACTGGCAGTTCCACAGGCCACCTGAAACTAGATGTTGGATCTCAGTGGAGCATGTGGGATAGACGAGAGCAGGGCGGTTATATCGATTACGAGATACACGGGGCCAGTGATAATGAATGGAGAAAATACACATGATTATAGCATGAGGGGCTAAACAACCAAATGAAATAAAACACCAGCTATACTTAGCTCAATCAAAGTAGGATTTGCCTCCTCTTTGCCACCCTCGTGACTCCAGCAGGACTCTAGTGTCTTTGTCGGTCTTCGGCTCTCTGACGCTCTAGGAAATAGCTACCTAAAATGGAGCCTGATTGCTGAGTTCTCACAGCTGTGGGGCCATGCCCCTCTAATTAGTTAACTCTCTACAGCTGATGGGAGACAGCAGAGTGGCCCTGCCTATATTGTAATGCAGGCTTGAGTGCCCGACTGAGACCTGTGTTACAGGATCACTTGAGCAGATCTGAGATGTAAAATCTCTCAAAAGCGCCGTTTTAGCTACAATAACTGCAGAACAATTATACAGAGTAGAATAAATGAAACAGAGAAGTCTAATTAAACAAGAATATAACTTACAGTGGTTGCTGCGTCAACAGGTAGTGTCGTCACGCGGTCGATATGCACACTGAGTTCTTCAGATTTTAAATGCGGTATTTGTGTGCTATTTAGCTGGAAGATTACTAATTCACGCCGTTGTACTTCACGCAATCAGCAGAGTGGCCCTGCCTATATTGTAATGCAGGCTTGAGTGCCCGACTGAGACCTGTGTTACAGGTTCCCTTGAGCAGATCTGAGATGTAAAATCTCTCAAAAGCGCCGTTTTAGCTACAATAACTGCAGAACAATTATACAGAGTAGAATAAATGAAACAGAGAAATCTAATTAAACAAGAATATAACTTACAGTGGTTGCTGCGTCAACAGGTAGTGTCGTCACGCGGTCGATATGCACACTGACTTCTTCAGATTTTAAATGCGGTATTTGAGTGCTTTTTAGCTGGAAGATGACTAATTCACGCCGTTGTACTTCACGCAATCAGCAGAGTGGCCCTGCCTATATTGTAATGCAGGCTTGAGTGCCCGACTGAGACCTACAGGTTCCCTTGAGCAGATCTGAGATGTAAAATCTCTCCAAAGCGCCGTTTTAGCTACAATAGATGGATAGAGAGAGAGATAGACAGATAGTTAGTTTTAGATAATGTAACATCTTGGAGAATACAAGATCTTGGATGACTGAGCTCACGTTGAGGACGTAATGCATGTGTGCAGGTTACGTGCCAGTTGAATAAAGATGCACACTCGGAATGAGAGAAGTAGTCCACGTTGTCTGTTTATGTAGACAATTATATGTCCATAGAACAGAACATTACAGATAGATAGAGAGAGAGAGATAGAGAGATTTGTACCTAAACAAAACACAAGTCTAACACCAAGCGTTTAAATCAGCACTCTTAGCGATATTTTATACTTCATGTTATCTGCACAAACTATATCATATGAAAAGCTGAGAGTCCACAGATTCTATTGGTATAAGTTTCATCACTGTGCGATCAAAACTCACTGTTGATAAATAATAGAACATTGTACCTTGAAAATCAATAGCGGGTACATTTTACCCGTTGGCGGTTTTAGGTATACAGCGACCTCTGGCGGTTCTAGTGTTAACATTAAAGAGCCTGTGACAGCATCCCAACAACTATTGTGCAATGAAATAATGGGCTACTAGTAATCTCGAACCGTCAGTTTAGAAAATAAGGTGCGATACCGTTCCGATACATATCAATAATTTCGAACATCGCGGGGAAATTCCTTCGACTCATTTTGAAGTTTCGGGGGAAGCCGGAAGTGACGTCAATGCGGGAACGCTTCACTGTGCGGCAAGAGAGCCAAACACGGACAAAGTGTGTTGTCATGCGTAGAAATTGTGAATTACTGAGTTTAAGCACGTTAATAACGTTTTAATGAAGTTGACTACAGTATATTCATATTTGTCAGTGCTTTCATGTCAATTCGGCGAACATAAACATAAATGATCATGGTGAAGAGGATGATTACATTAGGATTAAAAATCGGTAGTGAGAGCTGCTGAATTTCCTCCCGTAGGATGTGATATAAAAACAAATCGATTATTTTTGTAGTTGTAAACTCAAGTGGATGAAACTACATTTATTAGTGCTTTCATGTAAATTCGGCGAACATATGATACTAGGTCCACTGTTTTCCCCCGCAGCGAGGCTCCCCCCGTTGACAGTTCACGTGGGCTGGGTGCAGTGGCGGACTGGCCATCGGGACGAATCCCGATGGGCCGGTACCCATGTGGGCCGGTTGGATAAGTCACTAGCGCATCCCCCATAGGCGGCGCGTGAGGCTCAGGTTCGGGAAGGCTAAATAACTTATTTTACCTGACGCTGCCCACCTCCGGCGTCTATAGAAAAGAGATCAACTCAGTGTGCGGAGTTTAAATCTCTCAAGTCATATTACAGGATAAAGGAAATACAGTTTAAACTGCCGTATGCAGAGAAGACGCCGACGTGTCGCACTTATCATTCATATCAGATCATCGATCATATAATATCATAATATATTTCCTTATCTGAGTCAGCTGAGCCGTATCTGGTCGTGCAACACTTACAGTGTCACATAGCCTATTGTATGCAGAAGTATTATTTTAAGCAACACATTATGTTGACGAAACACTCGAGTCAAATGTAATTCAAGTCAGATCCACTCGTGTCTTAGATGGGGCAGTGATATCATAAAACTATACGCTTTCAAACACTCGGTAGGCCTAGTTATTTTGTAACCAGTTGTTCTGTATTCACATTGCAGGTGCAACTCTGTGGCTTGTATCCTGGATTATA
Source organism: Harpagifer antarcticus (assembly GCA_902827135.1). Taxonomy (NCBI): domain Eukaryota; kingdom Metazoa; phylum Chordata; class Actinopteri; order Perciformes; family Harpagiferidae; genus Harpagifer; species Harpagifer antarcticus. Next base: position 522,665 of record CADEHL010000031.1, read on the forward strand.
TGTTTAAATCATGGATGTTTAAAGCTCATATTTGTCTAATATTTTACTTTTCATTAATGAAGTATGACGCTGCGCCGTCAGTACACTTGTCCCTGTTTGTGATTGTTCAAATGTAGCTAACCCTGCCCCTTTCATGTGAACGCGCTCTCAGCTGGTGAGCGAAACCCTGGCTTGATTTACCGAGTTGATAACCAGCGTCGTAGGACCGCTTAGCGAGATCTCGTTTGTTAGTTTGTTGTTGTTAGTTTGTTTGTTACTGAAACATATCCAGGGTATGTTGAACTGGCTTCGTAGTACAGAGCACAGGTGGCTAGCAGCGCTAATGTCAAAGACACAGACATTATACATTATATTTGTATTTTACCAGGATGCAGTGACACAAATATTTGGGAAGGCTTAGCCTACAGCACCCGCCGCCCCTGACATCCCCCACTCCCCCCGTTGACAATTTACTAGCGGTACCGAAGTGGGCAGGTCGAGAGTCCCGGGATGATTTTTAGTCCCATTCCACCAACAAGACCGTATGATCGCCCATATTGACGCACCTAATTCCTAAACTTCTAACAGATACAACATAAACCGATCCTTCAGCCTCATATGAGCTCTCAGACATCGCTGTCTGAGCTTGCTGCTGTGTGTGCCATCGTGCGTTTACATGCAGATGCTGGGATCCTGAACGGTGCAGCTGGAGCGCTGTGCCCGCAATGACGTCACACATAATTTGGCGGGATTTAAAGAATCCCCGAGAAGATCCAGAAAATGATCAACATTGAAGGGCAAATTAATGGTTATCAAAGTACAAATATCCAAAATCAGTTCAGTAACGGTTTTCAAGAGGACAATAATTACTAATTGATGGGTTTGGATGATGGGGGAAACTCGTGTCACAGGCTCTTTAAGTAACCCAACATGTTAAACAGTAAGAGTAGTAGTTATATTTCGTGAACCCTTTGAAGAGTACTGTCATACCGGTGTGATCATTCTATAATGCACAACTTAAGCCCGGGGGAGAAATGCTAACGCTACATTAGCATCTGCAATCTTTTCTACTTCACGCTATCTGCACAAATGGTTGACATTAAACATTGAAAAGACCAGGCAGTTCAGAGAGAAAGGAAGGCAGGCAGGCAGCTTTGCATGACATTCTTCTGGACGTGTTTCATTGTGGTGATAGTGAGGGTAGTCAATCCTTTTGTTGACAAGACTGTAGTGACGGCCATCTTGGTGACGTGTGTTGTTCTGCTAGACCGGAGATGTAGTTCATTCAGCGTTTCACACAAACAAATGTGTTACTTCACAGTTTTAAGACACATTTTTTTTTTTTTACTTGCAAAATTATCTTTTAAATTGACAAACATCATATGTGTAATTCGTGGAACAATTCAAACGGGATCGAAAGATAATCTTTCCCTCTCCATTGACTTCAATGCATAACTTTTCAGAAATAAGGTCCCATGGAGCACAACCGGAAGGGGAGGGACTTCGCCTCTCTATTACGGAGAGCAATGTGAGCGTCCATTCCCATTGGATAAGGCAGGACTTTACACCCGGAAGTAAGTATTCTCTTTACTGTGATATCTGCACTACTCATCAACTTAAAAACACCAGATTATCCTTGTTGATTACACAATATTGATTGGTTTAAATTGTGTGCAATGCTTTTGTAATTTTCCCCTTCAATCAATCAATCAATCAATCAATGTTTATTTATATAGCCCAATATCACAAATGTTACATTTGTCTCAGTGGACTTCACAGTTTGTACAAAATATCAGTATGACAATACGACACCCTCTGTCCTTAGACCCTCACATCGTACAAGGAAAAACTTCCGAAGAAAACCCACAGTTTAAAGGGAAAAAATGGGAGAAACCTCAGGGAGAGCAACAGAGGAGGGATCCCTCTCCCAGGACGGACAGACGTGCAATACATGTCGTGTGTAAATTGAAAAGATAATACATTTGCAACATAGGTAATCCAAATGTTTGGATATGCATGTGTGTATAATAGGAAGATGAATCCACGAGGATATCCATCCAGGACCTATGATCCAGGACCACAGCCACGACTCAAGATCCAGGGCTCGCAATGCAGGACACAGGACACAGGACCGCAGGATCATCCATGACTCCGGATCCCAGCGTATATAGACACCAAAAAGAAAGAAATTTGGGGAAGCTGGGTTAATCAGAACATGGGAGTACACAGGTATAGACAGAGAGAAAGAAGAAGTAAGATGTCCCCCGACAAACTAAGCCTATATCAGCAAAACTAGGAGCTGAATCTAATCAGCCCTAACTATAAGCTTTATCAAAAAGGAAGGTCTTAAGCGCACTCTTAAAAACGGATAGGGTGTCTGCCGCCCGAACACAAAATGGAAGCTGATTCCACAAATGTGGAGCTTGATAAGAAAAGGCTCTGGCTCCCATTGTACTTTTAGAGACTCTAGGAACAACCAACAGCCCTGCATTCTTGGAACGCAATGCCCTAGTAGGACAGTAGGGTATAATGAGTTCTTTAAGGTAAGATGGCGCCTGCCCATTAAGGGCTTTGTAGGCGAGAAGAATAATTTTAAATTCTATCCTGTGTTCTATAGGGAGCCAGTGTAAGGCAGCCAGAACAGGAGTAATGTGGTCCCTTTTCCTAACTCTGGTTAGTACACGAGCTGCAGCATTTTGAATTAGCTGAAGCGACTTGACTGACTTCTTGGTACACCCTGATAATAAAGAGTTACAATAATCCAGCCTTGAAGTAACAAATGCATGGACTAGTTTCTCTGCATCGTTTTGAGGCAAGATATGCCTGATTTTTGCAATGTTACGTAGATGGAAGTAGGCGGTCCTTGAAATTGATTTTATGTGGGCGTTAAAGGATAAATCCTGATCAAATATAACACCAAGATTCCTTACAGTCTCACTGGAGGCCAAATTAATGCCATCCATAGTTAGTATATCTTTAGATAATTTGTTTCGTAGATTCTTCGGGCCAAGTACAATAACTTCAGTTTTGGTCGTGTTTAACATCAAAAAGTTTAAGGTCATCCACGTTTTTAAGTCCTTGAGGCAGTCTTGAATATTATTTAGATGATTAATTTCATCAGGCTTGATTGATAAATATAGTTGAGTATCATCCACATAACAATGAAAATTTACAGAATGATTCCTTATAATATTGCCTAACGGAAGCATATATAATGTGAACAAAATAGGTCCGAGCACTGAGCCCTGTGGCACTCCGTAGCTAACTTTGGTTTGCGTGGAAGATTCATCATTGACACGTACAAACTGAGAGCGTTCAGATAGATAGGACCTAAACCAGCCTAAAGCAGTTCCCTGTATGCCAACTAAGTGCACTAGTCTTTGCAATAAGATATCATGATCGATAGTATCAAATGCAGCACTGAGATCGAGCAAAACAAGAATAGAGACAAGTCCCTTGTCAGAGGCTATTAGAATGTCATTTGTGACTTTTACCAGAGCTGTCTCTGTGCTATGATGTGTTCTAAAGCCAGACTGAAAATCTTCAAATAATTCATTGTTTTTTAAGTAATCACACAGCTGTTTTGCGACCGCTTTCTCAAGAATTTTTGAGAGGAACGGAAGATTAGAAATAGGTCTATAATTGGCTAAAACCTCTGGATCGAGGTTGTGCTTTTTAAGAAGCGGTTTTATCACTGCTACTTTGAATGATTGTGGAACATAGCCTGATAATAAAGACATATTCATAATATTTAATAAAGAAGTGCTAATTAATGGAAACACTTCCTTCTAACAGCTTAGTTGGAATTGGGTCTAATATACACGTTGATGGTTTAGAAGAGAGAATCATTGAATTTAATTGTTCAAGGTTTATGGCTGAAAAGCATTCTAGTTTACTATCTAGTGTAATATTAGAACTTACGTTTCCGGGAGTTGATAACACTATACTGGTCAAAGGCAAGAGGTCATTCATTTTGTTTCTAAGAGTAACAATTTTATCGTTAAAAAAGCACATAAAATCATTACTACTGAGTGCTATGGGAATAGAAGGCTCAATCGAGCTATGGCTCTCTGTCAGTGCTGAAAATAAATCTTGCATTATTCTTATTCTCATCTATTAATGAAGAGTAGTAGGCTGCTCTCGCTTTACGCAGTGCTTTCTTATATTCATTGAGAGTAATATGCCAAATTAAACGAGATTCTTCAAGTTCAGTGGAACGCCATATCCTTTCAAGTTGTCTCGACTTTTGCTTTATTTTGCGGGTTTCGGCATTATGCCATGGAGCTAATCTATGTTGTTTTATTTTCTTCTTTTTCAAAGGAGCAACAGAGTCTAATTTTATTCGCAGCGCATCTGTAGCACTATCAACAACATGATCAATTTGGGGTGGTGGACATGTTGTATAAGTTTCCTCCCCTACATGCAGACATGCTATCGAGTTAAGTATTGGTGGAATCTCTTTCTTAAATTTGGCTATAGCACTAACAGATAGGTTTCTGCTGCAGGAGCTTTTGACTAATGCTTTGTAGTCTAGTAACAGTACTTCAAAAGTTACTAAGAAATGGTCGGATAAAGCAGGATTATGCGGTTCGACTAATAGTTGCTCAATTTCAATACCATAAGTCAGAACAAGGTCGAGAGTGTGATTATAGCAGTGGGTTGGTTTATTTACACTCTGACAAAAACCAACAGAATCTAATATAGAGTTAAATGCAACAGTAAGGCTATTTTTATCATCGTCAACATGAATATTAAAGTCACCTACGATAATTACTTTATCTGTTTTAGGAAACCAAAGTTGATAAAAACTCAGAGAATTCTGATAAGAATTCTGAATAAGGACCTGGTGCACGGTACACTGTAACAAATAAGATTGGCTGCAAAGTTTTCCAGGTCGGATGCGTAAGACTAAAAACGAGATTTTCAAAGGAGGTATAATTTAATTTTGGTTTAGTATTGATAAGTAAACTTGAGTCAAAGATTGCTGCAACTCCACCTCCTCGGCCCACGCCTCGGGAAATATGAGTATTGATATGGCTGGGTGGAGTGGCCTCATTTATGCTGACATATTCTTCATGTCTCAACCAAGTTTCAGTGAGACAGCATATATCAATATTATAATCTGATATTAAATCATTTACCAATATTGCTTTAGATGCTAGAGATCTTATGTTTAAGAGACCACATTTAATATTCCTGTTTTGTTGCACGGTTATTATGTATGACACCTCTATTAGGTTTTACCTTAAATTGTCCTTGGGCAGACACACACACCGCTAATATTGGGTATTTTATTGGGTTCGGGATTCCTATGGATGACTGCCTAGGAGAGAGCGCAGAGAAGCGTGTAAAACTGTGACTCCGCCTCCTGGTCTCAACTCCAGTTTGTCATGGATTAAGTCCACAAAGCCCTGAAATGTTTGCCGAAATGAGATTTGCGCCTTCCAAAGTAGGATGAATGCCGTCTCTCTTAATCAGACCAGGTTTTCCCTAGAAGGCTGTCCAATTATTTACGAAGCCCACATTGTTTGCTGGGCACCACCAAGACAACCAGCGCTGAAATGATGACATGCGGCTATACATGTCATCATTGATCAGATTGGAGAGGGGACCAGAGAAGATTACGGTGTCCGACATTGTTTTAGCATAACTACACACCGACTCCACATTAAGTTTGGTGCATTCTGATTGGCGTAAACGAACATCATTACCACCGACGTGAATAACAATCCTACTGTATTTACGTTTATTTTTAGCCAGCAGTTTAAGATGCGCCTCAACGTCGCCCGCTCTGGCCCCCGGAATGCATGTGACTGTGGAGGCTTTGGTCTCTAACTTCACGTGTCTCATAATAGAGCTACCAATAACCAGAGTTGGCTTCTCAGCGGGTGTCTCGCTGAGTGGGGAATATCTGTTAGACACGTGAACGGGATGGTGGGGACCTGCGGGTTTCGCGTTATGCCCCTTCTGAACAGTCACCCAGTCTCCCTGCTGCTCGGGAGTTGCCGGGGGACGGCTAATAGGAGCTACCTTTTGCCGGTCCGCACTGGCTAACATGGTCTTTACTGTAGCTGAGTTACTTTCTAAGATGCGGAGCCGGGCTTCTATGGCTATGATTCCCGCCTCCAACCTAACACTTATACTACATTTAACACATGTATCGGTACCAGTAAAGGAGGTAGGGGAGTAACCAAACATGAGACAGGAAGAGCAGGAAATAGCACCAGAGGGTGGGGAAAGAGCCATGGCTAGCTATCAAGCTAAAGTAGCTACCGTTAGCAAACCCGAAAAGAGTGTAGGCAACTGTGGAGTTACAGTCGCTAAGAGACGGAGAGTTGTGAGTGCTTAAGCTGTAGTAACGTGTGTTTACAACGTCAGGCAGTTGCCGTGATCAAGAGTTTTAAAACGATCGATTAAGTTAAGATAATAAGCTATCAGCAGCAGAACAGGCACACGGGATACCCGGAGATGACAATGACAACAACCGGAAGTTACAACATGCTTACCGCAATAGTGGTCCATGTAGCCGTGTAGACTACTGCAATGGAGTCCAGTCCGGGGTCCCTTTTAATTCGGAGAAACAAATATTTGTTCAGTTTAGGATGGCCGAAGACACTACACTGCCCAGAATTCTCAGCTATTGTTTCGCTTTGCCTCAAGCTCTGTGATTGGTTGACCTCCAACTGCATTCCATATTAAAAAAACGGTTCGTAAAAGATAAAATCATACTTTATTCAGCAGTGCTTGCTTTACTCTTTGAAAGTCATCACATGAATGCATTGTAATAAATGGTTTGGATGCATTAAATATTTCACATCTGTCGTAGTTCTTTATTTATCTACAGAGATCTGGCCTCAGAATAGACCGGAAACTATTCTTTTACCGTTCTGTTTTAATTTCACAATAAAGTTAGTAGTAATCATTTGTTTTGATATTATTGTTTTTTATTAACTACTAGACCGATGGGTCATGTTAAGACCATCTTTTCTGTGTTGGTGTGGGTTTTTTCCATCGCTTTTGTGTTACAAATATCAAAACAATAACAGAATATATCCGTCGTAAACTAAACCAGAAACAGAGGTATATTTTACTTTATTAACACTGTAAACTTGACAGCTTTTTAACCCGCACCTCCTACTGGTTAAAGCACGTTATTACACGTTTGGAGTAATTGCAATGTAGGAAGATTGTGTTGCTTTTTAATGACTGTTTTAAAATGCCTTTTTCTTAATGTCTTTCATTTTTGTAAAGCACTTTTGAATGTGTTATATTTGATGAAAACATTTAAATATTGAGAGTACATACACAATTGTGGGAAAGTAGAAGGTCAATGATATAAATATAGAATAGAACATATCAAGAAGATACTGTAAATAATATCTACAATAAAACAGTTTAGTGCCTGATAGGAGGACGTGCAAAACAGACAAACTAATAAGGCTTTATTTAAACATTAAAGAATACTTTTACTTTACTGCATATAATGACTATTTTACACATCCCTTTCAAGATTTCAAGATTTTCTAAGGTTTATTGACATATCATATAGGCCTACACAACTATGGTGTAGTTATGCATTGAATGAAAAACTTGGGTTGCAGGTTCCTCAATAGTGCATTACAAGACATCTATCAATATTTGTGCATACCTCCAGCAATGTTAACTATGTTGAAGCACTTATTTTAACTGATATTATACATAATGTATTATACTCTGATAAGATGTATGTAGATATTTCATCTCCGGCCTTGTCAGGTATTGAACAATCAATAAATAAAGAACACATAATTGTTAAATATAAAACACAGAATTTGTGTGATTATACTAAATGATTTACAAATAAACACCACTGCATATTTACAACTCTTATGCTGCGTTCGGTCGGACGCAATGCGATGTTTGGGGGCGGCGCGATTACATGTAAAGTCAATGCAGAGATGCGATCAGACGCAAATTCGCTCCGACGGCACGCATGAAGCGGTGGACGCTGCGCAAATCACGCGATTGAGGCGATTGAAGGGGGCCGCGTCAAACGCGAGAGTTCTATTTTTTCAACTCGGGCGTCAAATTCACGTGACGCGTTCTCACGGAAGCCAATCAGCGGTGAGGATCTCAGACTGCCGTCACTGACGTTCAACCAGAAAACATCAGCCATTAGCTGTTAGCAGTTAGCACACGGAGATCACAGCTCCTCATATCTGTTCAGAAACTGTACAAAAGTTAAACAAGAACAAACCACACTGTGTCATGGCGAATACAGTCGCTGGTTTATTTATGTCTGTAGGCCGTTGTTATGAGTGTGGAGTGAGCATATACAACGTTAGCTTAGCCTGGTCGACACATATCCATTCAGAAAACAGGCATTTTAAAAGGTTTTTCGCCTGCCGTCTGTCTGCAGACTTGTCAAGCATTAATTCATGGTTTTTACTAACCGGTATCAGTATGTTGTTACGTCGGCATCATTTAGAAACGTGTATTACAATTTAATCACGGTAAAATATGTTCATTTTGTTGTAGTTGTAGCTCCTGAGCCAGGGCGTCTTGTTTGAATGATGCGAGTAAACACAGCTGGCAGCCGCGGTAAAACTCGAGCGACTAGAGCGATGCGATAGGAGCGTTTAGAGCGAAGCGAATATTCTTATCGCGTCCGGTGTGAACATGGCATTATACATGCTGATGTAATGCAAATGTTCCAACTTGGGATCAATAAAGTATATCTTATCTTAAGCTGATCGATGGCTACTGCCATATTTGCAAAATTTGCCTCTGAACCTTGACAAGTGCATGTTTCAGGCTTATCAATTAATGTAATGTTATCAATTAACAACAGGAGGGGTCACAAACATAAGACCAGCTGTTAAATAAAGCTCTTCTGACCTTAGCTGGCAAGTGTGTATATATATATATTAATGCTGCCCATTATGGGCACAAGCAATTTTCACCCATTTATTAATTATATGTTTTAAATTTGAGTGTTTCCTATCCCCTAAACCTCCAGGGATGTACACAGTTTAATACTGGCAACTTCTTATTATGGGAAATACAAAAACGTCTTTTAAAACTACAACTTCCAGTAGAGACGTGCCATAGATAGAGAACATGTTGCGAAACAGAATAGCCAGCATGTGTAGTTCTGGGGACGGGGTGGGGGAGGGGGGGGACGCGGTGGACCCGTTCAAATCCAGTTTTGGACAGTCTGCTGTGGTTCCATCTCACTTCAAGTGGTTTTCGAGGCTCAGTGTAACCCTCGGAGCACACTCTCCAATCACAAAGCTTGAGGACTATCACGGGGTTTGTCAAACAGAGCACATGGTGTAGTCCAAACGATAGCTGGGGATTCTGGGTAGTGTAGTGTCTTCTGCCATCCTTTACTCCGAAAAAATATTTGTTTCTCCGAATCGAAGGGGAAAAATACAAAAGCATTGCACACAATTTAAACCAATCAATGTTGTGTAATTAACAAGGATAATCTGGTGTTTTTTAGTCGATGAGTAGTGCAGATATCACTGTAAAATCAATCGACAGTAAGGGGAATACTTACTTCCGGGTGTACAATTCTCCGTTATCCAATGAGAATGGACGCTGACATTGCCTTTAAAGAGCCTGTGACAGCATCCCAACAACTGTTGTGCAATGAAATATTCGGCTACTAGTCATCTCGAATCGTCAGTTTAAAAAAGAAGTTGTGATACCGTTCCGATAAATATCAATAATTTCGATCATCGCGGGGAAATTCCTTCGACTCATTTTGAAGTTTTGGGGGAAGCCGGAAGTGACGTCAATGCGGGAACGCTTCACTGTGCGTTGTGTGTTGTTATGCGTAGAAATGGTGAATTACTGAGTTTAGGCACGTTAATAATGTTTTAATGAAGTTGACTACAGTATATTCATATTTGTCAGTGCTTTCATGTCAATTCGGCGAACATAAACATAAATGATCGTGGTGAAGATGATGATTAAATTAGGATTAAAAATCAGTAGTGAGAGCTGCTGAATTTCCTCCCGTAGGATGTGATATAAAAACAAATCGATTATTTTTGTAGTTGTAAACTCAAGTGGATGAAAATACATTTATTAGTGCTTTCATGTCAATTCGGCGAACATATGATACATTAAATGATCGTGAGGATGATGATTAAAAATCGTTTGTTTGAGCCGGTTTGCATTTCCTGATGAGAAAACAAACCCGATGCTTTTTGTAGTTGTAGTACCAACGTGGATTAAACGTGTGGTTTTTTTACCACAATGTTGGGAAATTAATGGATAAAATGCACGGATTATTATTATTATTATTATTCCCACTCCGATCGGGACTCTCGGTCCACCGTTTCCCCGCAGCGAGGCTCCCCCCGTTGACAGTTTACGTGGGCTGGGTGCAGTGGTGGACTGGCCATCGGGACGAATCCCGATGGGCCGGTCGGATAAGTCACTATCACATCCCCCATAGGCGGCGCGTGAGGCTCAGGTTTGGAAAGGTTTAATAACTTGTTTTACCTGACGCTGCCCAACTCCGGCGTCTATAGAAAAGAGATCAACTCAGTGTGCGGAGTTTAAATCTCTCAAGTCATATTACAGGATTAGGAAATACAGTTTAAACTGCCGTATGCAGAGAAGACGTCTACGTGTCGCATTTATCATTCATATTATCCCATCAATCAGATCATCGATCATATAATATCATAATATATCATATATTTCCTTATCTGAGGCAGCTTCTCCAGCCGTATTTGGCCGTGCAACACTTACAGTGTCACATACTGTATGCAGAAGTATTATTTTAAGCAACACATTGTTGACGAAACACTCGAGTCAAATATAATTAAAGTCAGATCCACTCGTGTCTTAGACGTGAACGCGCTCTCAGCTGGTGAGAGAAATCCTGGCTGGATTTTTAGTCCCATTCCACCACTGGCTACATGACCGTATGATCGCCCATATTGACGCACCTAATTCCTAAACTTCTAACAGATACAACATAAACCGATCCTTCAGCCTCATATGAGCTCTCAGACACGTTCAAAATTAAACTGTCCTCGCTGTCTGAGCTTGCTGCTGTGTGGCCATCGTGCGTTTACATGCAGATGCTGGGATCCTGAACGGTGCCGCTGGAGCGCTGTGCCCGCAATGACGTCACACGTAATTTGGCGGGACTTGAAGAATCCCCGAGAAGATCCAGAAAATTGTCAACATTGAAGGGCAGATTAATTAATCAAAGTACAAATATCCAAAATCAGTTCAGTAACAGTTTTCAAGGGGACAATATTTACTCAAATTGATGGGTTTGGATGATGGGGGAAACTCGTGTCACAGGCTCTTTAAGGGCAGCCGACACAAACGAATGCCGTGCTTCCATGAGCATCTTTACCAGTAGAAATACATTGCTTTTAAAATCGTGCTTTGCAACACGAAAAAAAGGGGAAAATCGTGTTGGTGAACATGAATCAATAGATTAAAAATCGTGTTGGTGAACACGAAATGCCATGAGACTGGGTTGTGTTGTGGCCAGTGCCCTCTTCTTTGCTGCGGCCTGCTGGAGGGGGCAGCATCAGAGCCGGTGACACCAGCAGGATCAATAAACTGATCAGGAAAGCTGGGTCTGTCATCGGCATCAAGCTGGACCCCTTTGAAGCTGTGGTGGAGAGGAGGACACTGAACAGGCTGTTGTCCATGATGGATAACCCCACTCATCCTCTCCACCTGCAGCTGGACAGTCAACGGAGCTCCTTCTCCAACAGACTGCTGCAGCTCCGCTGTCACAAGGACCGATACAGGAAAACATATATCATCTGTTCAATATTTAATATTCCATATGTCATATATTTTGAATATATATTTGCATATATAATATCTGTATATTTTCTATTTCAACACGTATATTTTCTATTTTCTTTTCTTTCTATTCTTGGTTATTTGTAGTTTTGTTTTATTGTAAAATGCCTTGTCTTTTTGCTGCTGCAACAAAAACAATTTCCCAAATCGGGATCAATAGAGTACCATCTTATCTTATCTTACCGCAGCATCCGGACTAAAACCACCAGACTCAGGGACAGTTTCATTCCACAGGCCATAAGACTATTAAACACCTGAACTTAGAAACATCCATAACATTCATCTGGCTGCTACTTAGAAATTATTTATATAATATATCATATTCCAATCACTTGTATAGACTCTTATTGCACTATTTCACTTTTTACTATTTTTCAAGTTTGTATTGACTTTGCACAGTTTTTTCTGTGTATCTGTTTTATTGTGTTGCACTGTTGGAGGAGCCAGTGATCTAAGGGAGGGGCAGAAGACGTTCGATTCCTGTTTTGAATAGTGTGCCGTCGATGGGTTTCATTCCATTTCAAAATGCTGTTTGACGCTCAGCGTAAACTTCGCTCACTGCCACTCCAACATCCAATCACAGAGATTGAGGACAAATCACGGGGTTTGTCAAGCAAAGCACATGGTGTAGTGTTAGAAATTAAAATGTTTAATAGCATAATGTAGCTTAAACATACCGTCAGTTTAAATGCTATTTGATTCTGGAAAAAACCGGAAGTTCTCAATACCAAGCCTTTATTCTGAAAATCCTTCATGACGACATCCGAGACTACCGTCCATTAGTATCATTAAAGTGGCTATTGACGCCGTTAACATGTATTACATATAAAGTTATGAAAGAGATAAGGAGGAGAAAAGGCATGTGGAAGTAAGCAATGAATGTAAAATGTCGAAATCCTCTGTTTAACGCGATATCGGACAAAGGAGAACGAGGGGGAAGTCCCCTACGTCACTACAGCTCACAGAGGAGGAGCGAACAGCCAGCAAGCGGGAAAGACGAAGGCTTGTGGTGTCTCTTCTGCACGGCCGGCACCTGGGAGAGGAAGCTGCAGCCTTTCTCTCCTGACTGAACAATATCCTGTTTGTAACATTACCTCTAGTCCTGAAGCTCTAGCTTCAATGCAGCTGAGGTGCGAGTCAAAAAGGAAGGGAGACGGGGCTCTCCTGCTCTGTCTCCCCCGAAGGGTCCAGCCGCCACCTCCAATGGTCCCGCGGCAGGCCTTTGCCCAAGCTGTCTCACGTCCTGCCCGGTTCAAAATACCGAAGCAGCAGAGACCGCAGCCCGTCCTGGGTCCCCAGCCCAGGCACGAGGCAAGAGGGAGCTGGCCAAGCAAATCTCCGGTCCCGGCAGCTGCTGCTCAAGCGCAGCCGACCCAGGTTTTCAGCCACCAGGCGAGGAAGAAGAAGCAGGCGGCCTGACAGCCTCCTCTCCTCTCCTCGATGAAGGAGCTGGAAGTTCCCTGTTCCCCAGCTCCAGAGCACGTTCCAGTGTTAGATGCTCATGTGTTTTTGGGGTGCCACCATGCCCCCATCTTCCCGCCGCCTCGAGTGATGCCAGAACGTCATCCTCAAGTTCGCGCCATCAGGGAAATGGACTTAACATCAAAGACAGCAAGTTCCGCTGCCTGTTTAAGTCACACAAACATATGTCATCATTGTTGTTTCAAAATAAATCATTTTCCACTGTCGTTTCCAGGCTTGAAGCCAAGGGTGCAGTCAATAAGAATGAAAAGAAAAACAATAAAAACAATAAACAATCTGTCGTCTACCCCTCTTTTGATAGCGGCTACGGCCTCTCTCAAAAGGCGGACAATAGACGGGATTGTGAAGGCACCACCACCACGCGCATGCGCAGTGTCGGCCGGGGTTGTCAACCTGGGGTACCACCGTGTTCAGACTAGAGGGCCCCATAACACAACAAATAGAGACACTGAGGGCAGACGACAGAGCTGTGACATCTCCGCTCGCTTTGAGAAGCGAAAAGTGGAGGATGCTCACAGATTCTGCTTGGGTTTTCAAGACAGTAACACGGGGCTACAGGCTCCAATTCGCTGTCACCCCCCTCACTTCTCGGGCATTCTGTATTCACAGGCCCGGGGAGAGTCGGCACATATTCTAGACCAAGAGATTTTCTCGCTACTAGAAAAGAAGGCGATATCGATAATACCCGCCGAACAGAGTCAGAGCGGCTTTTATTCCAAGTATTTCCTCGTTCCCAAACGGGGAGGGAACGGCATTCGGCCTATACTAGATTTGAGAGCTCTGAACAAATATCTCAAAAGATACAAATTCAGAATGCTCACTCACACATCTCTGTTGCGTCTCGTTCACATCAGTCGACCTGAAAGATGCGTATTTCCACATCCCAGTATATTACCCACACAGGAAATATCTGAGGTTCGCCTTTCAGGTTGTCTGTTACGAGTACAGAGTACTTCCCTTCGGTCTGTCTCTCAGCCCGCGAGTGTTTGTACGGTGTACGGAAGCCGCGATAGCCCCGTTAAGACAAAAGGGTATTCGCCTGGCAACTTATCTGGACGATTGGCTCCTCCTCGCACAGTCGGAGCAAGAGGCTATTACGCAGATGAATGTCCTCGTAAAACACCTGCTCGACCTGGGTTTTGTAATAAACACAGAAAAGAGCATGTTGTCTCCAGCCCAGACTGTACTCTTCCTGGGCCTACGCCTGAATTCGGTGCCCTTTACAGCCTGCTTATCAGCAGAGAGAGTGAAAGCCTTTAGGGCTTGCCTCGCTCATTTTCAGCCACGCAAATATGTTCTCTTCAGATCATGTCTGACGGGCTGGGGGGGTATATACGAAGGTCGACCTGTGAGGGGTCTCTGGAGCAGAGACCTCCAACGGTCACACATAAACTATCTGGAGCTTTTAGCGGTGTTCCTCACCCTGAAACGCTTTCTGCCTTTTCTCAGAGGACATCATGTCCTCGTGAGGACAGACAACATGACCACAATATCGTATATAAACCGCCAAGGGGTTTTGCGTTCTCTCCAGTTACACATGCTGGCACGCAAAATGATCTTATGGAGCTGCGGACGTCTCCTCTCTCTGAGAGCGACGCACGTACCAGGAGTGATGAACCTCGGGGCGGATCTGCTGTCCAGAGGTGCACCACTATATGCAGACTGGACTCTACATCCAATGATTGTGAGTCAGCTGTGGGTGCGTTACGGCCGAGCCGCGGTAGATCTGTTCGCATCAAAAGAAAATGCTCAATGTCAGCTGTTCTTTTCAATGCGCGATTTAAACGCACCGTTAGGCATGGACGCGCTCACGCTCGTTTGGCCTCCGGTCCTTCTGTACGCGTTCCCACCCCTGGCTCTGATACCCCCAACTCTGGCCAGATTGAGAGAACAACGCCACACACTTATCCTGATAGCTCCGCACTGGCCTGCAATGTACTGGCTGGCGGAGATATATCAGCTGATGTGCGGGCAGCCGTGGCAGCTCCCACTACGCAGGGACATACTGTCTCAGGCGGGGGGGGGGGGGGCGATCTTTCACCCACACCCAGAGCGCTTGGCACTATGGGCCTGGCCCGTGAGTGGTACAGTCTGAATACAGTGGGGCTCCCTCAGAAGGTGATAAACACTATTCAGAGTGCAAGAGCTTCCTCCACCAGGTCTCTCTATGACTGTAAGTGGAGGGTGTTTGAGGAGTGGTGGCCTTCAAAAAAGGACACATCTCTTTTCAATGTCCTGTCGGGGTGATTTTATCATTTCTACAAGACTTAATTGATAAACACAGAGCTTTCTCTACGATCAAAGTGTACCTGGCTGCTATTGCTGCATGCCATGTGGGCTTTGAGGGAAAGACGGCTAGCCAACATCCTTTGGTCTGCCGTTTTATGAAAGGGGCTTGCAGGCTCCTCCCTGTTTTCCAGGTCACTGGTGCCCTTATGGGACTTGGCAGTGGTTTAGATGTGCTCACTCTACCTCCATTTGAACCCCTGGAAGAAGCTGACATGAAACACCTGTCACTGAAGACAGTGCTGTTACTGGCTCTGGCATCTGCCAAGCGAGTCAGTGACATTCATGCGCTCTCTGTACATCCTTCATGCACTCAGTTTGCCCCGGGGCAAACGAGAGTGTTGCTGAAGCCCAACCCTGCCTTTATACCTAAGGTGGTTGGCTCATGTACCCCCATTGACATTGTGGCATTTCCTCCGCCGCTGTGTTCCTCTGAGGAACAGCGGCCGAATTTGCTGTGTCTAGTGCGTGCTTTACGCATCTATATGGACAGGTCAAAAGAGTTTCGTTGTAATGACCAACTCTTTGTATCCTGGGCTAACCCTCAGAAGGGCAAGCCTGTTACCAGGCAACGGCTCTCCCACTGGATTGTGGAAGCGATTGCTCTGGCTTATACGAGTCAGGGTTTGCAGGCACCAACGGGCCTGCGTGCTCATTCTACTCGTGGACTGGCTACATCCTGGGCTTTGTTCAAGGGTGTTTCCATCCAAGACATTTGTGCAGCAGCGAGCTGGTCCTCGCCGCTCACTTTTGTCCGCTTTTACAGTCAAGATGTCTCTGCTCCAAGTGTGGCCCGCGCAGTGCTGGGTCCCGTGTTGAGACAGAGTTCTACCTGTTAAGTTCTGGTTGTTTTTGGTGATCTTCGAGATAAGCATGTCTAGCAATACGGGAGTTTCAATATCCCATAGTGAGACATCGAACGGAGTGTTATGAATGAGAACTATAGGTTACTTACGTTATCCCAGTTCTCAGATTAACATGAAGTGAGATGTCTCACCAGATGGCCCTTCTTGCTAAGGCGAAGCGAAAAGAGGTGCTTATTTTGAATGACGCTGCGTCGTAGCGCAAGCTACTTAAAGGGTGGGTGGATTCCCTGACGTTGACGTCAAGATCACCAGCCAATCAGGATTAGCGTAATGAGATTGATGCTTCTGTTTGCATACGCGTTGAGGCGCATCCCATATTGAGACATCTCACTTCATGTTACTCTGAGAACTGGGGTTTCGTAAGTAACCTATAGTTATCCAATGGGAATGGACGATTCACATTGCTCTCCGTAATACAATAAAGGGGACATGATCAAATCGGATTATAATGTTCTTTTTAAAAAACGTTAACTAAAGGGAACAATCTATTTGACACAGCTGAAGCTCTGGCCTTCCTTAAAAACTAACTCATTTAATAAAAATCACAGTTGTATTACACACGCACTGTTTTTTTAGAACAACAATTCGTAACTAATGCACCATAATACATTCTGACGAAAAATAAAAATGATTATGAATACAAATAAAATAAAAGAAGCCTCCTGTGAGTTACTACAAGCTATAAAGTAGATTTTAAAAACGTTTTATAGAATAAAAGCTCTGTGCTGGACATTGTAGAAATGCCTGTGTGCACCAAGACAAAGCAGCCTCATTTACTTTACATTGGGGTTGTTGGCAAAGTTCGTGACTCCACCACGCAATGTGGTGTTAAGGAGTCGTGGTGGAGTCACGCATTATGGTGAGATCAGGTTGGTTCTTTGGTGTCAGTTTGGTGTGTAAGGACCTTTAGACCATGCCAGACACAAGCAGTCGTTTGCTGAGAGCTGGTGTTGGAGTTTCTCAGAGTATTGTCGTTTGGCATCTCTCACCGCCTTGCTAAAGACATACGTTGACTCTCTAAAGGCTCCTACACACCAATCTCACACCAAATAACACGTCCCGACAGACCCAACTGTTGTGTCGCCTCACGTCTCCTTCGTCTTGGCCAACAGTCGCACTGGAACACACCGCAAAGACTTCAGCCGACGGCCAAGTAGCACATACAAACTGCGCATGCGTGAGTGGCAATAACTTTCCTTACCAGCAGGCGTGGGTAGTGTGTATTCGTCATTCAAAAGAGGCAACAACCAGAAGACAGACTGCGTGATACACCGAGAGAAGAAGAGCAGACTGCGAGATATAAACAAAGAACAAATAGCGTGTGCGTTCCATTTTCATTCTACAGCAAGAAGCTCATGGGGCTTTCCCGAACCTGTGTCGAGAGCTGGAGTTAAATTAAATCTCAAGAGTTGCCTTCTTAATCGTTTGTTTGGGTCCCTCTCTTCCGTTTCACTCCTCATGCGCTGAACAGCCAATCAGAGTGATTTATTTAGCCGACGGCCTTGTACCGACAGCCGGCGGCGGAAGGTGTCGGAGAGAAATATTCCGGGTAGCGACGTGCGAAGTCCGCAGCTCTGGAGGCGCACGTTTCCCTCTCCTGTGGCGTTTCAGTGCTCGGATGCACGTGAGGGTACCTTTTACAAGAATGTGCAATAATTCCACGGAAGAACAGAGAAAAGTGGGAAAGTAATCCGCTGAAGTTGTTTCTCTAATGTTGAGGAACTCTTCCCTGGTGAAAGAGTTTGATGTACTGTATGTAAACACTGAATTAACACACAAAACAAGACAAAACAGAGCGCACCAAAACAGCCATCTGCGGCGCCATCTTAGGACACATTATGAATGTGTCTGCAATGGCAATTAGATGTGATATAATACAGTACTGAATATTAGATATAATCATGTCTGGAGTCACTATTCTAGACGTGTGGGCTCCCGGCATCTATGTGCTAGCTCCAAATTAAATCCTTCTAAAGCAATGTCATTGACCTTGAGTGGGAGACCCACATTGTGGACCCTGTGATAGTCTCCAGGGAATTCCCCGGGCAGGAAATTATTTCTCTTTTGCTGAACTGGAAAGTTAAAAAGGTCACTTGGGTGTAAGAACTCAGAGAAACGTTGTGACCCCCAAGGATTTAAATGTTCATAGCCAGTGGTGCAGATCCGGGAAGTGATGAAGCATGAGAGAGTTTCTAGTTTTCTAGAGTTAACTGTTTTAAAGTGTATAGTAAGGGGAACAAAGTTAAACAAATGAGAGCATGGTAGAATGATATGTGCTAAAAAATAGTATAAATATAGCATCAAGGTAAAAGTCATTTTCAGATGCTGCTATCTTTCTGACATCTATCCAAACAGTTTTTCAAAGCTTGGTTGACATCATATTGTTTAATATTCTTGTTTGGATTGACATTGGGCTTCAAAAGCTATGATTATTTGATAAAACATTGGTGCTATAAATCAAGCAAAAATAAAAGTGATGTTTGATTCTTGAATTTCTTAATACCAGTGGAACTTTTTCACACATGGTTCCTTTAATGTGACATTTAAACATGATCTTACCCGTGTAAGATGAAAAAAAAAAGTGAGTAACTTTTTAAATTATCTTCTTAGGGAATGGGTGAGTCACTGTTTGTGGGCCACACAGGTACATTAGTGTGGTAAATTGCTATGAATTTTTCCCTTCCAGGATTAATTACAATCTTTATTCTCTATGAACTGAGACAATTTGTAATTAACATTTGGCCCATGTGCTTCTCAACATTTCAGCTTAAAAATAATTCCTGCGAGCTTGTCCCATGTAACCTCATTAGATCATGTTGTTTATATATATATATGAATGAATATATATGAGAGAGAGAGAGAGAGAGAGAGAGAGAGAGAGAGAGAGAGAGAGAGAGAGAGAGACGAGGAGAGAGGAGAGGAGAGAGAGAGAGAGAGAGAGAGAGAGGAGAGAGAGAGAGAGAGAGAGAGAGAGAGAGAGAGAGAGAGAGAGAGAGAGAGAGAGAGAGAGAGAGAATGTAATTGCTGGATGAAAGTGCTGGTAATCAATCTTTACAGCCAACCTCCTAACTTTATTTTCAAACAACCCAAGGGTTACAGTAAGTCATGTGAAGGTGTGGTTCAACGCTTTGCATTTTAGTGCTACGTGAGCAATTCGGTTTTTCATAGTTAATTACAACCTGGGTGTTAATTGTGTAGCTCCTGACATTTGATTTCCATTGATTTTAACACTGTATTCACTAAAGTAATTGCTGAAATGTTTGATGACATTACTACAATCATAAGGGTGGAAAAAAGGTGACAGTTAGTTAAACCTTAAGAGAAGGCATGTGTTTATTCTGGCATAGTTTTTGATAGCTGCGTGTGTAGCCTCCATTGCTGCATCAAACTTCCATAATGAGTATAAATGTTGCATTTCCCAAAAATCAGTCCCACTCAACAACTTTATTTCATTCACAGGCACATTTAAATGACCAAAGATATTATATCCTGTGTCAAGTCAGCAAGTTACCTGCTCGCTGCACTGTTCTTGTCTGCAAAGTGAAGCCATTCAAAAGAGCTTTAAACTTGAACTTTTGAATGGCCAATAGGGCTACTCCACCAGTGACACAAATACATTAGAAAATGACCATTCTTCTCACCTTGATGGATTACCTCAATAAATATTTCCAAATTATTTTATGGTCTCAATCATTGAGTTGAATCTTTAAAACAACATAATAACGTTTTAATGAAGTTGACTACAGTATATTCATATTTGTCAGTGCTTTCATGTCAATTCGGCGAACATAAACATAAATGATCGTGGTGAAGATGATTAAATTAGGATTACAAATCGGTAGTGAGAGCTGCTGAATTTCCTCCCGTAGGATGTGATATAAAAACAAATCGATTATTTTTGTAGTTGTAAACTGTTAGTGTATTTAGAACCCTGAAGGCAGGAGAGACTGAAAAGAGTCAAGGGAAGCTTATAAAAGTTAACAGCATTTAATTACACAAAAGATGCGATGGTGTACAAAATGAAATGTGCGAGTGGAGGCGCTCTCCTCATCCGACCGGTCAGTCCAGGTCAGCAGGTAGAAGGTCCGATTCTTGGCTTGCTCTTCCTGTTGTCATCTGAGGTCTTCTCCTATTGGCCGGCGTCGTCGGGGGGGGCGGTTCCAATGCAATTCCTGTCTTTTTCTGTTGTTAAATTATATCATTCTGGTGACATTCCCTAATAAACGTTATTCAGCAGTAATAAATGAGTGCTAAACCCAGTGTGCTCAGTGAACAACATCACATGTCATTTCACCTTTGATTCACGGTTTGAAAATGCAGCATTTCGCTACATGCTAATGCTAACCGGAAGTAAATAATTTTCAGAATAAAAGTATTAAGTTAATAGTTAGTAAACTTCCGGTTTTTCAGAATACAACTGATTTAAATTAAATAGTGTATTTAATTCAAATTAGGCCATATCAACATTGATTTTAATTTCTAACAAAACTCAAGTGGATGAAACTACATTTATTAGTGCTTTCATGTCAATTCGGCGAACATATGATACATTAAATGATCGTGAGGATGATGATTAAAAATCGTTTGTTTGAGCCGGTCTGCATTTCCTGATGAGAAAACAAACCGATGCTTTTTGTAGTTGTAGTACACCAACGTGGATTAAACGTGTGGTTTTTTACCACAATGTTGGGGAAATTAATGGATAAAATGCACGGATTATTATTATTATTATTATTCCCACTTCGATCGGAACACTAGGTCCACCGTTTCCCTGCAGCGAGGCTCCCCCCGTTGACAGTTTACGTGGGCTGGGTTCAGTGGCGGACTGGCCATCGGGACGAATCCCGATGGGCCGGTACCGAAGTGGGCCGGTCGGATAAGTCACTAGCACATCCCCCATAGGCGGCGGGTGAGGCTCAGGTTTGGGAAGGCTAAATAACTTTTTTAACCTGACGCTGCCCGCCTCCGGCGTCTATATAAAAGAGATCAACTCAGTGTGCGGAGTTTAAATCTCTCAAGTCATATTACAGGATAAAGGAAATACAGTTTAAACTGCCGTATGCAGAGAAGACGCCGACGTGTCGCACTTATCATTCATATTACATCATCAATCAGATCATCGATCATATAATATCATAATATATCATTTCCTTATCTGAGTCAGCTTCTCCAGCCGTATCTGGCCGTGCAACACTTACAGTGTCACATACTATATGCAAAAGTATTATTTTAGGGAACACATTATGTTGACGAAACACTCGAGTCAAATGTAATTAAAGTCAGATCCACTCGTGTCTTAGATGGGGCAGTGATATCATAAAACTATACGCTTTCAAACACTCGGTAGGCCTAGTTATTTTTTAACCAGTTGTTCTGTATTCACCTTGCAGGTGCAACTCTGTGGCTTGTATCCTGGATTATATGTTTAAGTCATGGATGTTTAAAGCTCATATTTGTCTCGTATTAATTTACTTTTCATTAATGAAGTATGACGCTGCACTGTTGGTACATCCAGGGTATGTTGAACTGGCTTCGTAGTACAGGGCACAGGTGGCTAGCAGCGCTAATGTCAAAGACACAGACATTATACATTATATTTGTATTTTATCAGGATGCAGTGACACAAATATTTCAGAAGGCTTCACCTACAGCACCCGCCGCCCCTGACATCCCCCACTCCCCCCGTTGACAATTTACTAGCGGTACAGAAGTGGGCCGGTCGAGAGTCCCAGGATGATTTTTAGTCCCATTCCACCACTGGCTACATGACCGTATGATCGCCCATATAGACGCACCTAATTCCTAAACTTCTAACAGATACAACATAAACCGATCCTTCAGCCTCATATGAGCTCTCAGACACGTTCAAAATTAAACTGTCATCGCTGTCTGAGCTTGCTGCTGTGTGCGCCATCGTGCGTTTACATGCAGATGCTGGGATCCTGAACGGTGCAGCTGGAGCGCTGTGCCCGCAATGACGTCACACATAATTTGGCGGGACTTAAAGAATCCCCGAGAAGATCCAGAAAATGGTCAACATTGAAGGGCAGATTAATTAATCAAAGTACAAATATCCAAAATCAGTTCAGTAACGGTTTTCAAGGGGACAATATTTACTCAAATTGATGGGTTTGGATGATGGGGGAAACTCGTGTCACAGGCTCTTTAAAACCAGTGAAAGTATTTGTAGTCTGCTCGGACATAGATAATTATCCTTTTACATTCTCACAGTACTGTAATATGTGGGAAACAATGCACAACACCAGCTGGCAATGACCTTATGCTTGTTGTGCAATTCACACACTCACATCAAAAAGACGCTGATTCTCTGCTGGTCGATAGAGGTGTATCATCAAATGCCAGCTTTAGTTTTGTCTTCCAGTTTTTCCCAGAAACTATCAAGTTGAGCAAGTGCATCATATATGTGAGAAAAAGACTTAAAAGGCCCTCGTAAATATCCTTTTTCCTTATCATTATTACTGTCTCCCAACAAAAAAATACCATGATTTATGTTCAGGGGATTCATAAGGTTGTTGATCAATAACAACGACTCAATAATGACTGAGCCATCCACAGAGATTTATGACTTACAAAAGCCTTTCTATTCTGCACTGATGCCATGTAATCACTAATGGAGGATACAAATGCTGTTTCCATGTCAAGCATTTTTCTTATCTACAATTGTGTTTCTTATTGTCAACCTGCATGGTAGAACGATGCCTTAATATGTTTGTTGTAATTCAGATGTCTTTTGGACAGCAAAACAAATAATATATTACACTTTGTGTATCAATAAAAGCAATAACTCTACAACCTTTTTTTCCCTGACAAAGTGATATACACTGTATAATATTGTAAGTTATTAAAAGGCAACACATGATAACTTTTTTTAGCCAAGACAAACAATAGTGATACTGTGAAAGGTCACCCCTTAAAACATAATTACTTAAAAATGACCAGTGTTGTTGTGTCTACCTAATCAATCATTTCAATGTTCCAATCTATTTGATACATTATAGGTTAAAGAGCCTGTGGCACGAGTTTCCCCCATCATCCAAACCCATCAATTTGAGTAAATATTGTCCCCTTGAAAACCGTTACTGAACTGATTTTGGATATTTGTACTTTGATAACCATTAATCTGCCCTTCAATGTTGACCATTTTCTGGATCTTCTCGGGGATTCTTCAAGTCCCGCCAAATTATGTGTGACGTCATTGCGGGCACAGCGCTCCAGCTGCACCGTTCAGGATCCCAGCATCTGCATGTAAACGCACGATGGCGCACACAGCAGCAAGCTCAGACAGCGATGACAGTTTAATTTTGAACGTGTCTGAGAGCTCATATGAGGCTGAAGGATCGGTTTATGTTGTATCTGTTAGAAGTTTAGGAATTAGGTGCGTCAATATGGGCGATCATACGGTCATGGAGCCAGTGGTGGAATGGGACTAAAAATCATCCCGGGACTCTCGACCGGCCCACTACGGTAACGCTAGTAAATTGTCAACGGGGGGAGTGGGGGATGTCAGGGGCGGCGGGTGCTGTAGGCTATAGGCTAAGCCTTCCCAAATATTTGTGTCACTGCATCCTGGTAAAATACAAATATAATGTATAATGTCTGTGTCTTTGACATTAGCTCTGCTAGCCACCTGTGCTCTGTACTACGAAGCCAGTTCAACATACCCTGGATATGTTTGAGTAACAAACAAACTAACAACAAACTAACAAACGAGATCTCGCTAAGCGGTCCTACGACGCTGGTTATCAACTCGGTAAATCAAGCCAGGGTTTTCTCTCTCCAGCTGAGAGCGCGTTCACGTGAAAGGGGCGGGGTTAGCTACATTTGACCAATCACAAACAGGGACAAGTGTACCGACAGCGCAGCGTCGTACTTCATTAATGAAAAGTAAACTAATATTAGACAAATATGAGCTTTAAACATCCATGACTTAAACATATAATCCAGGATACAAGCCACAGAGTTGCACCTGCAAGGTAAATACAGAACAACTGGTTAAAAAATAACTAGGCCTACCGAGTGTTTGAATGCGTATAGTTTTATGATATCACTGCCCAATCTAAGACACGAGTGGATCTGACTTTAATTACATTTGACTCGAGTGTTTCGTCAACATAATGTGTTGCTTAAAATAATACTTCTGCATACAGTATGTGACACTGTGAGTGTTGCACGGCCAGATACGGCTGGAGAAGCTGACTCAGATAAGGAAATATATTATGATATTATATGATCAATGATCTGATTGATGATGTAATATGAATGATAAGTGCGACACGTCGGCGTCTTCTCTGCATACGGCAGTTTAAACTGTATTTCCTTTATCCTGTAATATGACTTGAGAGATTTAAACTCTGCACACTGAGTTGATCTCTTTTATATTGACGCCGGAGGCGGGCAGCGTCAGGTTAAAAAAAGTTATTTGGCCTTCCCAAACCTGAGCCTCACGCGCCGCCTATGGGGGATGTGCTAGTGACTTATCCACCGCCCACTTCGGTACCGGCCCATCGGGATTCGTCCCGATGGGCAGTCCGCCACTGCACCAGCCCACGTAAACTGTCAACGGGGGGAGCTTCGCTGGCGGGGAAACAGTGGACCTAGTATCCCGATCGGAGTGGGGAATAATATAATAATAATAATAATAATAATAATATAATCCGTGCATTTTATCCATTAATTTCCCAACATTGTGGTAAAAAACCACACGTTTAATCCACGTTGGTGTACTACAACTACAAAAAAGCATCGGTTTGTTTCTCATCAGGAAATGCAGACCGGCTCAAACAAACGATTTTAATCATCATCCTCACGATCATTTAATGTATCATATGTTCGCCGAATTGACATGAAAGCACTAATAAATGTAGTTTCATATCCACTTGAGTTTACAACTACAAAATAATCGATTTGTTTTTATATCACATCCTACGGGAGGAAATTCAGCAGCTCTCACTACCGATTTGTAATCCTAATTTAATCATCATCTTCACCACGATCCTTTATGTTTATGTTCGCCGAATTGACATGAAATCAACTGACAAATATGAATATACTGTAGTCAACTTCATTAAAAACATTATTAACGCGCTTAAAACTCAGTAATTCACCATTTCTACGCATGACAACACACTTTGTCCGTGTTTCGCTCTCTCGCCGCACAGTGAAGCGTTCCCGCATTGACGTCACTTCCGGCTTCCCCAAAACTTCAAAATGACTCGAAGGAATTTCCCCACGATGTTCGAAATTATTGATATTTATCGGAACGGTATTGCACCTTCTTTTTAAACTGACGGTTCGAGATGACTAGTAGACCAATATTTCATTGCACAACAGTTGTTGGGATGCTGTCACAAGCTCTTTAAGTTGTGTTTCGAGACACATGCTTGTTTTGCCTTTGTTTTATGGGTTTGCGGGATTTGTGTTGTTGTTGGGCCTGGGATGATGTGATTAAGCATCAAAATGAAGAAAGTACAAACATGTTTGTCTAATTATTTCTGGGCCCTGTCAATATAAAGGAAGGTAACATATTAACTAAGATTCTGCAATACATTTAATTATATTATAGTTAGTGTGCTTATTGGAATTCTTGAATTTCAAAGAGTTCATTGATAGAAATGAGGTGTATCAATTTTTCCTCACTTTATCTGCACCAACTGTTGTAATCATGTTAATTTCCCCGTTGCAGGATTTATAAAGGATTTTTGATTCTGATTGATATATTTAATGGTTTCTTAATACTTTGCATTATAGGTCCACATATTTCTGACTATGTAGATACATTTCAGCATACACATTGTCCACAACATGCAGCATAGTTACTCATTGGTGCTAATTACACAGCTTGCTGATCCCTATAATGAAACAGTTTGTTATTATTTATGCCATGTATTCTTCAAAGCTGCTTTAAAGTGTCCTTAAAGCCCTCTAAAGCTATTACAAACTGAAAGGCCTATGGCAATACTAAAATAAATGCATGATAGCGAAAGCAGTTTCATGTTTTTAACAAGCAGATAAAAACATTTTGAACTCAGGCAAATTCATTTCTAATTAAAAGACAAAAATAATGTTTCATTTCATCTTTTGTGACCAAGTTAAAAAGGGTGCATCATTTAAGGAACACACACACAGCGTGAAACTGTTACATTTTTAAAAGGCAAAATGTCTTGTTGTAATGTCATTCTCACTTATGCAGAGTGTTTGTCTCTTTCTTGATGTGACGGTTAGTTTTAAAGCACTCAAACACAACGCACAAACTACGGTGGGCAGGATTTCCCTGGGCAACAAAGCTGTCTTTAATAGCATGGTCTACACTCATTACCACACAGCCATCTGGGAGGATAACTTAACATAGCTTCTATATAAAAAATAGACTGTGTATATAGTTAAAACAATATAATATGCCTTGTGTTTTTTTGCGTCCGGCATTGTTTTGAGTCTTCGTTTCAAAGCTACATAGCATGCCTTACAATCGACTGTAGTCAAAAAATAATTAGAGTAAACCTTGAAAGAAATGGCACATCTGTTGTCATCACAAGCACTTCCCTTTAGGGGTGAATCACATGTATGGAAATACAAATAGAAAAACTTTAAATGTAAATTGTTTCATTGTTCACAGCTGAGGTGAGGACTATGCCATTAACTGACGGCACTTTAACAGCTGCAGCTGAGACAAAAGCCTAACCAACTCTGACTGATGGAGGAACACAGTTGCTAATGGACTTAGAAATGGACTCTGAGAGGTTAGCCTCCATTGTCAACACAGCCATCACGCTTGTCAGTGATACCTGATAACGAGAAGGAGAGGTCAGAAAATGTAGTGGGGAAAAGCTCTGCTGTGGAAAATTCTGCCATCATGTATTCTTCAATCATTCATCTGATACTGAGACACTAACACAATGTATTCCCACACCACTCCGCTCCTCCGCTCCCTTCACTGGCTCCCGGTAACTGCTAGAATCCAGTTCAAGACACTGGTACTTGCATACCATGCTGCGAATGGATCTGGCCCTTCCTACATCCAGGACATGGTTAAACCGTACACCCCAGCCAAACGACTCGCTGCACCCTCGCTGCGAGGGGGACCCAAGTTCCCATCAGCAAAAACACGTGGGTTTGCTATCCTGGCTCCAAAATGGTGGAATGAGCTCCCCATTGACATCAGGACAGCAGAAAGCTTACACACCTTCCGGCGCAGACTGAAAACTCATCTCTTTCGACTCCACTTCGAGCGATAGAATTACTAACAAAGCACTTATATACTAATAAAGGACTGGCTTACCTAAAGCCAGTCCTCTATGATACCTGATGTACTTATATGATTCTGTTTTCTTCAGGGTTGTGTCTTCCTGGTCGTATGTACTTATTGTAAGTCGCTTTGGATAAAAGCGTCAGCTAAATGCAATGTAATGTAATGTATTCAATATATTTAAATATCTGCTCAGACTCAAAGTAACCACACAAAAAACAAGTATGTCAGGTGGAAACCTTACAAGTCCCTATCCACACAGCAGACACTGATTTAAATGTGTGGTGCACGTTTTTCTATTGACAGCTATACAGTGTTTTGGCAATTTCAAGTGTTGTTAATGTCTGGATTAATGCTGAAGAGAGCTCCATTTATGTTCTGTATGTGTTGTACATTGATGCAGTGCTTGTTTAGCAGTCAATGAGCTGTATGCATTGCTGCAGTGCCCCTCACTGGGACAACACAGTACTCGCTGTTATAAGGACAAAAACACATAATGGAGAAAATATCTCAACACTGTTTCAAAGGGATGTGAATACCTCTAAATGCTTAACAATTAGCGATAAGCCAATAATGAGTATGTAAACACAGCTGGTAAACTGTTAATTGTTCTTAATTCTAATACTACCACAATAAAACAAGGTCTTCACATTTTTGTTTAGACCTTGCCACTTCCTTTCTTCCCTGCTCATGTGAGTGCTTACACAATGCTAAAGAAGCAGGTGTCATTTATTATTTATATTCAGCAGGAAGTATGTTGGAGCAACATCTGGCCACATCGCAGACTTATAATTAATCTGGACACTGATTGGGGGGCGTGGCTGCTAGCGTCAGCAAGCTAGCGAGAGCAAACTGCTTGACAAATTGCAACTATGTTAAACAATTAATTAACAGGGAATAAACAGGTGTTTGACGACAAAAAAAGAGATGACACTTGTCCACGCGCACACCCACTGTTTCTCATTCTGCATGCACAGCACAGCCACACAATCTCGGGCCTATTATGGAAGCTGAAGAGACAATTCACAATGTGCTAGTGTCACAGCGTACACACTGCTAACAGCTTCTGCTTGCAACCCCCACAATAATGAAAAGACAATGATGCGACAGGCCTCATGCTGTGTCTTTGGCGGCCTTCTCACAATTAGCCCAACTAGCAGATCAGAAAACCAAAGCTGTTCTTTTTTTTTTTAGAGCTGGGCTCCTCTGTATGAGCACCAAGGACAGAGAGTGTGATGGCATCTGACAAAACAGCCAGTGAGAAGAGCTTCATATTTTCAAACAGCCGCTGTAATTAAAGACAGAGTCTGACATTAGCGTTGTGTTCGCTCCAAACTCCTTCTGACAAGCAAAGGAGCTGGATAGAAGCAGACTCATTTTCCATTGTCCCTCTGCCCCATTCTTCCTTTCTTTTCTTCCTGTCATCTGTCTTTTGTCATGGTAAACGAGAACAAAAGGCATGGTAAAGCCAAAAAAATAAAACAAACAAGAAACGCTCTCGGCTTGCCTGCGGTTCTTCATCCATCTAAACCTGACTTCACGGTGGGCCGCCCTTGAACGGACCATAAGGTGCAATCTGCCTAGCACCCCGGTGTGTGTATTATTATCTTTGATGTGGAATGTAATTCATGGATAGTAGCATTGCGACCTTCTAGGACTTGTAATAAAAGCCTCCCTGCACGGGGTCTCAGATATGAAAGGTTTTCTGCAAGATTACACATGATTTGATGCCATGGCTGCTAATGAGGGTGACCGCCTGCATATTTAAAAAGTGAAGATGAATCTATTCTTATCACTAAAATGACCACTGATCGTCTGTCTTCAAGGCAAATCAATCTGCCACCGTTGTACACAATCTTGCAATATATACCCAATGGAATATATTCCTACAACAAAGTGTGTAAAATGTTGAAAAGAAAAGTCAAACGGGTCACACGAAGAGGCCCGAGAACATCTTCAACAAGCTTGTGATTAAGTGCTTTGGAGATTTCTACCCGGAGAAAAAAGACCTTTCAATCTTCATCTTTTCAATCAGCAAACCACTGCATATGTGCGCGAGGGCTGCAGGCGCTAATTGAAGGTTGAAACATGTGAATTAATAGCCACAAGACCCAAGAGAGAAAAAGAGCCCACCCTTTTGAAAAGGGCTATTGAATGTGAGTAAACTCATCTTTATTCTGCAGTCCATTATCAGAGTGGCCTCAATGGAAAGCATCGCTTTAACACACATGAGTGCATCGTCCACACACTGCATTTCAGCCGTGTGCTTCACAGTGTCACCTATTTTTTCTCATTATGATGAATAAACACACCCGCTGAGAGCTAACACTGTCTCCTCTCAGTGCACAAGGCTCCTTGGTGCCAGAACACCGGTAAGGGGCCTCAATGTGTTGAAAGAGATACAGCGCTCACTTTGGCAGCGGTCCCGTCTGTAATAAGGGTCCCTTAACTTCACGCTATAGCAAACCATTTTCTTTATGCAGTCCTGTGCATGCAGTGTTTGAGTTGTTACTAGAGTAGCAGCCTATAGTTAGTTGACAAAGTAGCTGGCAGAAAGTAAAACCTCCCTCTGGTAAAAGCAGCCATGACTACCAGCCTGTCAGAGCCAGCACATGACATATCGCAGCAGGGAGAGGTGTGAGATACTGAGCACCATGAGCCGGAAGACCTGGAGCCAACCCAAGTTAGACAACTCATCCCTAAGTGGGAGGAAGGTTGGTTTACACAGTGTCAGCTGGCGTGACATTGCCTGACTTGCCCAAAACAAATGGGACCACCCTTAAACAAAAGCTAAACATACTGTGCTTTTCTGTAGAAAAACAATATTTATTTCTGCTATGTTGTCACTTCAGGGTTCACAATGTGGTCGGAATTTGCTAAAGAAAAAAACGGAGAGACAGTAGCATCCACCAAGGTTAAAATGAACTCCCAAATCAAGCTTGAAGCTGACCAATGCAAGGACATTTCCACACAGGTTTGACCTACAGGAGTTGGCGGATCATTCTGCCCACAAAGCGCCGAGGAGAATGCTAAACCAGACAGAGTTTAGACTTCATGAATCAGTGAGAAAGGTCCTGTATGACGACGCGAGTGGAAGGACACCTGTCAAAGTTGTACGCTATAGGGAATATACTGCTATTGATTTTGCCAGAACACACGGTGGAGGTGCTTTGTAGCGTAGAGGGCAGTCAAAGGCGTGGACTGATAC
This sequence comes from Harpagifer antarcticus, assembly GCA_902827135.1. Classification (NCBI taxonomy): domain Eukaryota; kingdom Metazoa; phylum Chordata; class Actinopteri; order Perciformes; family Harpagiferidae; genus Harpagifer; species Harpagifer antarcticus. The sequence goes on from CADEHL010000031.1 coordinate 553,578, forward strand.
ACCCACTGTTTTCCTGGGACTCTCCTGAGGGTTCACCAGGACTGGAGAGGAGGACAGCACAGTGGAGTCTGGTCTGGCAGAGTCATGAGCTGAAGACTAAATGGAGGTCAAAGCAAAAAGAATGACCAGAAAGATCTGGTTTTACAAAAAAATTACAAAAAAGGTAACATTTTATCTTGTTAATAGTGTGCTTTCAAATGAAAACATATCATTTAATGGAAGGGAATGTGAATGTAACTGAATAGGGAATACCATTTGGTAAACGCACAAGGTTGTAACTACACTCAAAATGTATTATCTGTTATTTCAGTATATAAATAACCTCCATTAGTTGCCGTTTTGCCCTGAATCTACTAAACCATCGTTCAGTGTTTATGCAGATTAATATAAGATTCAGCACAGACACAAGAGCACCTAGGCTGGTCCAATGAGCGAGAGACAAGTTGGACATACTGTATATCCACTGGTATTTCAGTCTCAAAGTCAAGCAATTACCCAACTCAGGCAAATAATAAAATCCAAGTTTATTTTTCAATCAAATTGTGACCATGACTTTCACTACATTTCGACTTCAATGTCGTATCGCATACTTTAAATAGCTTTTATTCCATGCAATGACTATATAATAAAATAAAGACCCATATGTCACAACATCAAGATAAATATCTGGATATGTACGCATTTGTTTTGTATTTTATCTCTGTTCATCTACATATCTTTAATATATCAGTACTTCCTCCCAATGATATTTTCCTAATTAAATGAGGTTGATTATATATATACACATACACTATCCCATCAGATAACTGCTTTAAAATGTAAGATCTGGCCAACAAAATGCACCAAAGTATTAGAATATAAATGAAAATGATATGCAAAATAAGAATATCACACTCAGAAACACACACACACACACACACATTCACCTTGCTGATCATATGGCATCGGGAGTCATTACTCTCAGCATCTCAAGATGCCCTTGGGTCAGCTGCAACAATCTGTTTATGTCTCTGGACTCCTCAAAGTGTGTGTGTGTGTGTGTGTGTGTGTGTGTGTGTGTGTGTGTGTGTGTGTGTGTGTGTGTGTGTGTGTGTGTGTGTGTGTGTGTGTGTGTGTGTGTGTGTGTGTGTGTGTGTGTGTGTGTGTGTGTCAGAAAGAGAGAGAGCGAGATATGGAGGGAGCCTGAGAGACAGTGAGTAATGGGTGGGGGGAGGGAGAGAATAATGAAATATGTCAGTCCACAGAGGGTACCACCCGACTCTCCTCACACTCTGTCCTGATTCTAACATTTAGTGGGACTCTAACTTTTTAGCAAGGAACTCTCAGAATTTGAGAGTGCATTGCTCTAAATAATTTCTCTGACTGTTAGATCAACCCGTCAATCTGGTCGTTCCCCCACAGCAATACTGTGGTTCTTATTGAATAATATAATGTTCAATGTTTATTTGACATCTTAGGCACTATCTGATATGTTGATACATTATATTATTGAGAAAAATAGACTTCTCAAACAATAATGTTCATTGTGTTATTACTGAATTGGTTTGAATACATGGTCAATATGCTTGTTTCCTGTAGAACCCCAGCATGTTGTATCATGTTTGACATATCTCTGAGTTCACTCCAAGGAAGTATAAAAACAGTTTGACATAATAATTTGAGATCCCTGCTGAGATCATCTTCTCACTTATCTCATATTATAATATAATCCTTTATAATTGCTCTGCGATTCATCTGCGAGGGCAATTTAGGGAGAAAAATATGAGATGGTATATGTATTGAAAAATGATCACTTGTGCACTGGAGGTTGGTGTAGTTTGTGTGCTATTCCCACTTGGCCTAAGGGTGGCAGTGGTGATTCACCACGTAGCTGCTCGCTGCTGTAGTCCTGCATCTATATTCTCATCAAACTGTATTCCATAAATGAGAGATCACATTGACATAGAGTAAAGTCATAATTCATAATCATATTTTACGAGAAACATATAATTTCCCTAAACATATCAATTGAATAATATCAATTAGTTTCATTATGCGGAATCACCGCAGAAGGAAATGTTTTCTCTCTTTTTTTTAAAGGATTGAGGGGAAATGCCATGAGAGCATCAAGTACTGCTCTAAATAAGGTTTCATTTCACTCTTGTGGATAATTGTGTGATTTTGCTGAGAGGTATACAGTGGTACTCGGGAAGTGGAAGAGCCTCTTGAAGCAGCTCGAGCCAGCACACAGCAGGGGGCAAACCAGCGCCTGGAATAAAGTGCTGCTCGTAGGTGGAATACACTGTAAGAGCTGTCAGCTTCTCCGTGTTAAAAGTGTATAATGTATACCAGCATCAATGAATATATGTGTGTTGTTGAGTGACAGGGGATAATGTGCTCTCAGAGGTCCCGCTAAACCCAGTCCAATCAGCTCTGCTTCCCCCCTGAATTAACCAGTTCCTTTAACAAGCCATTGCATTTTCATCAAACTCTTATAGCTCTCCCCTGATTTACAAACGATCATTTATAAATGAAAAAGCTCTGCTGCCTCACAAATCAAATGTTCATCGAACATCACCTCTAGAAAGGGAGTGTTTTCTGGCATCGGGTTTTCTCTACTTTCCCTTTGTGTGAAAATCTTCCTGATGAGTGATTTTCAAATTGTCGGTGTCACATCTGTGACTCTGTACTTTGCCAGTAAATGATGAATGTAATGTTGCATGAGCACGCTTATATAAGTTATGTCTTGTGAGTGAGTGAGTGAGTGAGTGAGTGAGTGATTGACGCAGACGGAAGTTAAGGGGATATTTTTTCCTTTTTAATTCAAATGTAATTAAAAAGATACCATCTTCCTACATGCCTCAGTGGAAATAATAATTCAAACACCTTTCAAGTGTTGACCTACAATTCTGTTCGCAGTAACAAACTGTAAAAGCATTTTATCCACCAGATATGAAGGACATGCTAGTCTTGAAAAATACAAAAACATGTGCCAAGGACTTACAGTGTTCTGCATAAACTGCTGACCTAACCGGTGACTCTCCTACAAGCTCATGGCAAATGATCCTATGACCTTTTGACTTTGTCGAAGTGAAATTACCAATCTAACTTTGACTTAGAGAGACATGAAAAGACGCAACATGAATATTGCAAGGCAACACTCCGAACAAGGGCGCCAATAAAAGCTGCACGGCCCATCTGCTACAAAGATGTATAGCAGGCCAGGAGACAAACGTAAGCTCTCCAGTTGTCTTTGTGTCTCACTGCTGCACTATCTCCGCCTTTTGTAATGGTAATCAAAGATTTATCCTGAAAAGACACTGGCAACTTTCAGCGTATTGTTTGAATATTGGAATTTCAAAGGACTTGTACAGAGCAGCTGTAATGAGTCCACATTTGGAGATGAGCGCTGTAGAACAACGTATTTTCTCCATCTCCTTCGCTTTCCCCCACTCTCTGTCATGGCACCCTTTTTAATCACCCTTCAACCCTACAGACCTGCCATTCCCCCTGCACACCTCTCCAGGCTGCCAGCGATCACGGCCCCCACCTCTCCTTATTCACTCTTTGATGTATACTCCAGAAATTGGCGTACCTCGAGTGCAGGAGAGCAGTGTGACAGAGCCTTCCAGTCTTCCTTCACTGTATCCACTGTGATTAATTCACGAGTCCAAAACAGTAACTTCCTCTGACACTAATTTCCTATGTTACATGACATCTCTGTAGTTGGCAGGCCGGGTGGGTCCATGGATGCTGAATTATTTCCTGTAATAAGTCATTAGTCATTAGGGACCGATGTGTGCCCCAAATGACTTAAACAAATGAACTTGTCTGCTTTAATAAGACCTTCCATTACCTGTATGTTCTGTTTAAAGGCAAGTGTTTAGAAAGAGAATTAGAGTTGACTATACAACTAATAACACATTTTTTTAACGTACATATGCACTAATGTAACAGTAGCTTTTTTCAAAAGAGAATAAACAGTTTGTCCAATAGGAGTTGGATAACATATCAAAACAGTATTGTTTCCAAATGTGCTTTGTGATACTTTATAGATTATTAAAAACTTCATTGCATATTTAATAATTAAGATGCAACCAGGGTTGGGAGGGTTACTTTGTAAATGTAATCAGTTACTAATTACTGAACACATGGCTCTGAAAGTAATCTGAATACAGTTACAGTTACGTTCCAAAACCTCTCTCCATCAGGACCAGAACCTCTCTCCATCAGGACCAGAGCCTCTCTCCATCAGGACCAGAACCTCTCTCCATTAGGACCAGAACCTCTCTGACACTTTACCTCGGCCACAACGCAGACTCTATGCATTACATAATGGAGATCACAGGATGGTAAATAATGCAATGTTTAAATATTGCTTACTGCACATATGTTATATTCTATAATTTATTCCATTCTATTTCGATGTAAATTACTGCTTAATTGTATTGCTATCTATATTTTTATTACAGTGTTCTTAATATAGTTCGCTATCTGTGTACTTTTTTTGATTTTAGTTTTTTATTTGTATGCATGCACCACAATACCTAGTCAAACTCCTCGTACGTGTGAACCTACCTGGCTATAAACCCGTTTCTGATTCTGATCTGTTTGTCCTCTAGGTTGCACTGCCACGTCTACAGCAGCGCAGAATGGACAGAGGAAACATGATTGGGCCTCAAGTTTTTTGCAGCCAATATAAATTCTCCTACAAACTTGGGATAGGAGGGCGAGTGAACAAGTTATCCATTGGTTGGAACCTACATCCCCATTGTTAGACGTACTAAATCCTGCACACTGCTCCTTCACATTGACAATGTGAACATATGTCGTTTATTTAAGGTATTTGAATGTAACATTTTAAGACAATGGATTTTGAAAAGAGAGGAAAGTTTCCTCTAAAATCTTTAAGGACAATTTCTGTATACTAATTGCTTTTGCACTTTATTTCAGTTAAAGTATTTTTACTTTAATTTTATGGTTTTTGTTTGGCAGCCGCTGCTACCAGTCATTTCACCGTTTTTTTTATGAGTTTTTTTTTTTACAGTGTGGTTAAACAAATAAATATATAAACATACTGTATACACTGATTTCTCAGTAAATGAGTTACTTAAAATCTAATTGTATTGTGTTTTGATTATGTGGAAGAAGGTAGTTTAACTTTTCTCTTCAGGCACCTTGGTTAAACTATTTTATACAGGCTTATTTTCTCTGATTTGTAATGTTTTCAAACTTTCAGGACCTACAGTAATTCAACACTCTAGTTTTCATTTCATTTTCAAGAGCCATAACAAGTTCCGCCAATTAAACAAAGAAGTTTATTTCCTAAGTGTATGGCGTATTTAAACAAATAAAGCCTGAAAAAAAGAAACAACAAAAACAGAGGAAAAACTAAATTACCCTAATTTCTGCATAATTACAATTTCCACATTACTAATTCATACTACACTAGAATTATTTAACAGCACATAGTCATGTCATACCACCTCTGCTTTTAACAGCATTACTCTTCTCACTGCTGTGTTTACTCGCTTTTAGGTTGGACTTCTGCCAGAGTGGAGGAATATCACTCCTTAGAGTGAAATGAAATGAAATATTTAAAAATATTCATAATATTGGATGAAGTAGTAAGAAAAATAAGACCTGGTTTAAAATAACCCAAACCATGCTTCAACTTTTAAAGAGAAGCAGTTAAGTAGAAGCAATGAACCGAGCTAACTGACTCTGAATACAATGGTATATTGTGGCAGTTCTGGCATGTAGTTACAAAAAAAAAGGAAATGAAGAAAAGGCATAAACATATTGATATAGAAAAAGGGCTTGGCAGCTTATTAGACCCAAGTATGGACTGATAAATAGGCAGAATTAACTGCCAAAGAACTCAATAAGTAACACTTTAAGAGCTTAAGTCTGTGATTCCTGACCCTTGACACAAAGCTGCGACTGAGCTTAATTATGCCAAGGACTCTTTAAAGAAGCATACTCGAACTGAATACGAATTTCCTTCGACTAAGCCACTCAACTGCAGTACTCTAAATGTACAAGATATAAGTGACGCCTACATATTCAGGGCGTTCATAATTCAATAACAATGGTCATGCTAGTGCTAATAGGGATCATTAAATGGGAAAAAAAGAAAGAACAGTATATGCCGCAGGATTTTCAGACGCTTTATTATTTCAATACATAACTAGTGTATGCTTGGGGAGATCAGACAATTATCAGCAGGTGCTACTAATGACCCCTATACATGCTCGCCGATGTTTGTATGTAATAATCTTTGTTTGAAGCCTCACTATAAAACCAGCTCCTAGCCAAATGGGAAAAACTGTCCTTTAATTATTCATAACCCTAATAAAGTAAAAATGATTTAGGAAAATAGAACAGGTCATGTTGCCCTTTGGAGCAGTTTTTAATTAAGTAATGACCATGATTTAAGATCAGCAAGTGCTACTGGCCTTAAAAGTGTATTTATTTTCTTGTTAAGAAATAACAAAACCTTCTAAATCCCCCTGTACTGGAAACTACTGTCTGTTGACTTCTCTGAACTATGACCCCCCAAAAAGTAAAGATGTCGGAGCAGCTGGTGTTAGTGGATGCAATGTGAGTGTGTATTTTATGAGAAAATGAAGAGCCATGATTGGACCAAGATGACACTGAGTGAGTTGCAAAAATTGGAAGGCAAGGAAAAACACAGCAAAAAGCCGAGAGCAGGGGTGAAAAAGGTCAGGGGATAAAAGTTATTGTTAAATGACATCAGCTCTTTTTATTCTCTTTCAGTTGGCTCCAATTTAACCTGCTTCACGTCTCTCGCTGGCAGCTGTGCAGACATTGCCACAAGGGAAGAGATGTTGCCTTATCCGCTTGAATCCCTGAATTATATTCAACATAAAGTTGTGCCATGCAAAGTGCATGAACAACTCATGAAAAGATACTGTAAGCCTTGGTAAATAGTAAAAGTAGAACCAACATGCTGTTTTTCCTCTGCAGCACTGCATAACCCCTGCCAAAACTCTGACTGAAGTGGAAATAGGGTCCTACAATATTTTATTTATAACTCAGGCTATGGGCATTCTTGACATTCTTTGATACAATTCACATTTGTTTTTCCTGTCAAGAGTTAACTTCCAAATATGTTGTTGTTTTTCTTCGGGTGCAAAAGGAGATGAGCGAGGAATATTGGTGATGATGCAAAACCAGCTTGCATGTTGTCTTACTCTGACTGGTGCTTTGGGAAAAACATGTTGAAAGCATTTTTTTTCCTTTTGTGCAGGGAGGGGTGTTGACTTAAAATGCCCCGTAGCCAGTTAGTAGTCATCAGCATATCAAGACACTTCAATTGTCAGAAGCAATGTATTTTCCACATCCTGCTTAATGGAGGCCTATAGCTACCATGTAAAATCTATAGCATCTGTGAGTTAATCTGTAGCACTGAACTCTTAAGCTCCATTTGAAAGCAGTATTAAAAGGGATTATTAGATGTTAGGATGTCACTGCTAATAATTGGCTCCAGTCACACATGTGAAATTCATTAAGCCAATCCTCTACCACTGCTTTAAATGCAGATACTGTTATTAAAGCTGCAGGGCCTGATAGCTATCAGACGTAATTAAACTGATAATTGTGATTGCAAGATCCTCTTTGTGCTGTAATTATAAAGGCAGTAACATTGGACGTTCTTGTTGACCCATTTACAGGCAAATTACATGTGTCTAATGTTCATCTGTACTAGACCAATTTATAAATATTTGGACATTCACATTTTTGGGGGCTTCGTAACTCAACCTCAACTCTTTTAAGCCTGTCCCTTTGAAAATAATGTGACAATGAGTATGATTTATCAACATTCATTTAAGGTTATTTACATCCATATTGGGTCTACATACTGTATTCCATATGCATTGCCCCAAAATTGAAGGGGCTTCAGGTCTTATACTGTTTAACAAATGTGTGATCATCCTCACATATTCTCAACAGTTAAAGTCAAAGTTTGGTGGCCAAAAAGAAAATATGTAATGTTCCAAATACTAACACACTGCAATGTAATGATAAAGTGTTCATGTGCCACAGTGTACACTCATGTGACATGGAAGGTATCTACTGTAGGAAGTTATTTGTTCATATATAGTATATTTTGGGTTAAGGTAAGGGTTATAATATAATGTATTATTTCATTTTAGTATTTTTTACTGTCTAGCTTTTGAAATGGCAAGTGATGGCAACCATGGAAAAGGAAACATGCAAAGTGTACAAGTAAATCTACAGCAAATGTTGTCATTGCCTTCTAAAAACATATTAAACACTTAATAGAGCAGCTGTTTTCATTGTAACATTTGGTCATCATTTGGTAGTGATTCTAGTAATATAAGTGCTAATTTGAAGTTTGCCAACTTTCCCAGATGATTGGCAAGGGTTAAGGTGACAAAAGCATCCCACAGCACCCTTATATGTTAAGTTCAGTGTTGTGGTATGGTCTGGAAGTAAACCGTATTTACACAGGTACAGTTGCTATATTTTCATCATAATGTTTTGTTCTCTCTGTGAGATGCTAACTGTCATTGATATTCAAATTAAATGCAATAATAGTGTTCAGTTCTTGATATATTTACATACAGTAGAGACATTTCCATCTCTCTAGACATCATCACTTTGTTGCCCTTTCTGACTTTTTGATATGCTGCAGTCCCTGGTCTCAGTAGACCAGATAATACATGCTTGTTCGGGGGGGTTGGGAGCTGCTGTCAATCTAGTGGTGTCAAACCACTGGTGTCACTCTGACAACCGATCACTGTGAAGTTCACTGCACCACAGTAAATCAGTGACAGCTGTATCAGTAAAGGTGCCACCAACAAAAAGGAAGAAACTGGAGATAATAGAATGAGTTAGAAGTTGTTTGACTCTAAATTAGTGTTAGGGCCCGCCTGAGCACATCCTTTATTCTCACATATGTTCTATACCAGATTTTGAGGCCGTGTGAGCTCACTTGCAAATTTCATAAAAAGAGGACCAGGACTAAGCTGTGAAATATGACTTTGGGGCACTGAAAAAAGTCTGTAGATCAAAAACGTAACCTTGTTGCAAAATATTATAACACACGCTTATAGAATAGATGTATATTTTATGGAAAGTCATTAAAGTATATTGCTTTATTAGGGCTTGAATCCTGCGCCTTTCCAGGTACTCTTTCAGAAATTAAAATAATTTATGTTCTTTAATATTTCCCAACAAAGCAAAGCAATATCAACCATTCTTTCAGAAAGAATCTTCAACATTCAAGCTTTGACACTTTTTGGTGAGAAAATACATTATCAGCTCCAATGAAGGCTTTACTTGTCAACATGTATCAGTATTGGTGCACTGCAACCAATCAGGGTTTTTTTGCTCTCTGAAGTACTTAAATTACATTTGTATTTCCAATGCGGCTGTTAGCCTTGCCAAAATGTCAATGAGTCTCTCAAACTGTTATCCAATAATGGAAGTCAGTACCATGATTGCATGAAGAAAAGCTGAGTGGATAATGCCACTTAATCCAGTGCTCATGTTTGCTAGAACATTTACACCATTTATTCTGTGCTTGAAAAACTTCTGAACCTACACCCGCGAGAGCAACTCATGATGGAAGAAATAAAAGCCAGAAAGCTGAGAGTTTGTTCCTAAGCCATGAAGAATTGCTGTAATATCAACCGCTGTGACCAGGAAAACTACCTTATAACTGAGAATCTGTCAAGAAGCTATAGGTTACTTACGTAACCCCAGTTCTCAGAGTAACATGAAGTGAGATGTCTCACTATGGGATGCGCCCCAACGCGTATGCAAACAGAAGCATCAATCTCATTACGCCAATCCTGATTGGCTGGTGATCTTGACGTCAACGTCAGGGAATCCACCCACCCTTTAAGTAGCTTGCGCTACGACGCAGCGTCATTCAAAATAAGCACCTCTTCTCGCTTCGCCTTAGCAAGAAGGGTCGTCTGGTGAGACATCTCACTTCATGTTACTCTGAGAACTGGGGTTACGTAAGTAACCTATAGTTCTCATTCATAACACTCCGTTCGATGTCTCACTATGGGATATTGAAACTCCCGAATTGCTAGACATGCTTATCTCGAAAATCACCAAAACAACCAGAACTTAACAGGTAGAACCCTGTCTCAACACGGGGCCCAGCACTGCGTGGGCCACACTTGGAGCAGAGACATCTAGCCTGTAAAAGCGGACAAAAGTGAGCGGTGAGGACCAGCTCGCTGCTGCACAAATGTCTTGGATGGAAACACCCTTGAACAAAACCCAGGATGTAGCCAGTCCACGAGTAGAATGAGCAAGCAGGACCGTTGGTGCCTGAAAACCCTGACTCGTATAAGCCAGAGCAATTGCTTCCACAATCCAGTGGGAGAGCCGTTGCCTGGTAACGGGCTTGCCCTTCTGAGGGTTAGCCCAGGATATAAAGAGTTGGTCATTACAACAAAACTCTTTTGACCTGTCCATATAGGTGCGTCAAGCACAAACTGGACACAGCAAATTCGGCCGCTGTTCCTCAGAGGAACACAGCGGCGGAGGAAATGCCACAATGTCAATGGGGTTACATGAGCCAACCACCTTAGGTATAAAGGCAGGGTTGGGCTTCAGCAACACTCTCGTTTGCCCCGGGGCAAACTGAGTGCATGAAGGATGTACAGAGCGCATGAATGTCACTGACTCGCTTGGCAGATGCCAGAGCCAGTAACAGCACTGTCTTCAGTGACAGGTGTTTCATGTCAGCTTCTTCCAGGGGTTCAAATGGAGGTAGAGTGAGCACATCTAAAACCACTGCCAAGTCCCATAAGGGCACCTGTGACCTGGAAACAGGGAGAAGCCTGCGAGCCCCTTTCATAAAACGGCAGACCAAAGGATGTTGGCTAGCCGTCTTTCCCTCAAAGCCCACATGGCATGCAGCAATAGCAGCCAGGTACACTTTGATCGTAGAGAAAGCTCTGTGTTTATCAATTAAGTCCTGTAGAAATGATAAAATCACCCCGACAGGACATTGAAAAGAGATGTGTCCTTTTTGAAGGCACCACTCCTCAAACACCCTCCACTTACAGTCATAGAGAGACCTGGTGGAGGAAGCTCTTGCACTCTGAATAGTGTTTATCACCTTCTGAGGGAGCCCCACTGTATTCAGATTGTACCACTCACGGGCCAGGCCCATAGTGCCAAGCGCTCTGGGTGTGGGTGAAAGATCGCCCCCCCCCCCCCGCCTGAGACAGTATGTCCCTGCGTAGTGGGAGCTGCCACGGCTGCCCGCACAGCAGCTGATATATCTCCGCCAGCCAGTACATTGCAGGCCAGTGCGGAGCTATCAGGATCAGTGTGTGGCGTTGTTCTCTCGCTCTGACCAGAGTTGGGGGTATCAGAGCCAGGGGTGGGAACGCGTACAGAAGGACCGGAGGCCAAACGTGCGCGAGCGCGTCCACACCTAACGGTGCGTTTAAATCGCGCATTGAAAAGAACAGCTGACATTGAGCATTTTCTTTTGATGCGAACAGATCTACCGCGGCTCGGCCGTAACGCACCCACAGCAGACTCACAACCATTGGATGTCGAGTCCAGTCTGCATATAGTGGTGCACCTCTGGACAGCAGATCTGCCCCGAGGTTCATCACTCCTGGTACGTGTGTCGCTCTCAGAGAGAGGAGACGTCCGCAGCTCCATAAGATCAGTTTGCGTGCCAGCATGTGTAACTGGAGAGAACGCAAACCCCCTTGGCGGTTTATATACGATATTGTAGTTGTGTTGTCTGTCCTCACGAGGACATGATGTCCTCTGAGAAAAGGCAGAAAGCGTTTCAGGGTGAGGAACACCGCTAAAAGCTCCAGATAATTTATGTGTGACCGTTGGAGGTGGTGACCACCTTCCGCGATAGGTCAGCACCCATAGGCACGCCCCGTACTAGAAAAGTCGGGTGTAGCCAGTGGCGCAGTGCCATTACGCATTTCATAGTGACCATCACTCTCCGCGCGCCATGACGCGCGGGGTCCAATCTGAAGGCAGCTACCCAGCGCTGAAACTCCCTCATGTGTAAGCGTGCCACCAGAATGGCTGACGCCATGAGTCCAGATAAGTTGCCAGGCGAATACCCTGGTGCTTTAACGGGGCTATCGCGGCTTCCGTACACCGTACAAACACTCGCAGGCTGAGAGACAGACCGAAGGGAAGTACTCTGTGAAGTACTCTCACATTGAAAGGCAAACCTCAGATATCTCCGGTGTGGGTAATATACTGGGATGTGGAATACGCATCTTTCAAGTCGACTGATGTGAATAAGTCGTTTTGGCGCACGAGACGCAACAGAGATGTGTGTGAGCATTCTGAATTTGTATCTTTTGAGATATTTGTTCAGAGCTCTCAAATCTAGTATAGGCCGAATTCCGTTCCCTCCCCGTTTGGGAACAAGGAAATACTTGGAATAAAAGCCGCTCTGACTCTGTTCGGAGGGTATTATTGATATAGCCTTCTTTTCTAGTAGCGAGAAAATCTCTTGCTCCAGAATATGAGCCGACTCTCCCCGGGCCTGTGAATACAGAATGCCTGAGAAGTGAGGGGGGTGACAGTGAATTGGAGCCTGTAGCCCCGTGTTACTGTCTTGAAAACCCAAGCAGAATCTGTGAGCATCTTCCACTTTTCGCTTCTCAAAGCGAGCGGAGATGTCACAGCTCTCTCGTCTGCCCTCAGTGTCTCTATTTGTTGTGTTATGGGGCTCTCTAGTGTCTGAACACGGTGGTACCCCAGGTTGACAACCCCGGCCGACACTGCGCATGCGCGTGGCGGTGGTGCCTTCCCGTCTATTGTCCGCCCTTTGAGAAAGGCCGTAGCCGCTCTCAAAAGAGGGGCAGACGACAGACTGATGTTTATTGTTTTTCTTTTCATTTTTATTGACTGCGCCCTTGGCTTCAAGCCTGGAAACGACAGTGGAAAATTATTTATTAGGAAACAACAATGATGACATATGTTTGTGTGACTTAAACAGGCAGCGGAACTTGCTGTCTTCGATGTTAAGTCCATTTCCCTGATGGCGCGAACTTGAGGATGACGTTCTGGCATCACTCGAGGCGGCGGGAAGATGGGGGCATGGTGGCACCCCAAAAACACATGAGCATCTAACACTGGAACGTGCTCTGGAGCTGGGGAACAGGGAACTTCCAGCTCCTTCGTCGAGGAGAGGAGCGGAGGCTATCAGGCCGCCCGCTAGCTTGTCTTGATTGCCGGCCGGCGAATCAGCGGATATGAGGGGGTCCTGTCCCGACAAGCTAGCTTGGCGTGCCAAACGTCGGTGGAGGCTCTTCATGGTGAAGCGGGTACAATGCCCGCACGAGCCAGGGTTATCGATAGCCTCCTGGGCGTGTTCCAGCCCGAGGCAGGACGAGCAGACCTGGTGTGAGTCTGTGCCTGAGATCTTAAACCCGCAGCCGCATAGCCGAGCCTCCGAGTACCTGACTCCTCTGGTGTGAGGGAGAGAAGGGTCCATCTTCGTTCGCCGGGGTGTCGGTGTGGAGGGAAGAAAAAACTAGCAACAGGTATGTTACTAGCTTGAAGAAAAAAATCAAACCTTACCGTTATTTCAACAGAAAGAAACGGCGAGGCAGATGGCACCCGTCGACCGAATGTTAGCTTTGGGTTCAGTCTGTGGACCGTTAAGCTAGCCCAGCTACTGATAATTCACGATGTGCTCTGAAGCGAGAAGAGGTGTTTGAATGACGCTGCGTCGTAGCGCAAGCTACTTAAAGGGTGGGTGGATTCCCTGACGTAGACGTCAAGATCACCAGCCAATCAGGATTGGCGTAATGAGATTGATGCTTCTGTTTGCATATGCGTTGAGGCGCATCCCATAGTGAGACATCAAACGGAGTGTTATGAATGAGAATACCTCTTGCTGGGGATTGTTTGGTTTGACACAATATAAACTGTGAGAGAAGAAAGTGCGAACTGGTGAAAGCAAGCTATTTCAACAGAAACTGGCAGAAAGACAGAGGGGGAATAAAGGTTCTGCTGAGGAAAAAAGCTGGCACAGGGCATGGAGTGCAGTGAGAATAACTGAAAAACAACATCAAGTCAACTGAGAACTACAAGAGCCTCATCCCAATACCCCTCCTCGACTCCTCTCTTCCCCTCCTCCGGGACTTGACCCGGAAATCTATCAAGACACGCCATTTTGAAGGACGTCCCAATAGCTGAAATGCAGACGGAGGAGTCGAGGAGGGGTGAGGGAGGAGGGGTGCGGGAGGAGACGAAAGGGAGGATACACGAGAGCAGACTAAGCAGAAGTGTTTTCACTACTCGCTTATAAAAGCCCCGCCCCCACCTTCACAGCTGGTCTATTTCAACAGAGGAAAACCTACAACTGGAAGATGAGTGGAAAAGCGTGCTCACAGCTCCGTGGGAATTATTATGTGCTTGCTATATATTTTAATATATTTAATATATATATATATATAGTAATATATTTTATATTACTATAAAATATAATTATAGTAATGTGAAAGCCTTTTAGAAATGAATTGCAATTCATTTCTAAAAGGCTTTCACATTACTATAATTATATTTTTATTTAAATGTAGGCTACATTTTACACCAAAACGAAACACAAAAGCAGGACCAACCATCATACATTGAATTCCTTGACTAACAAGAGAAAGATTAATTCATTTAAATAAATATTTAACCAGAAATGGGCCGGTTCTAAAGGGTTATTCAGTTAAGCCTCAAGAGAGGGGATACAGCTGTGCACATGTCATCATTAACAGACGTCGTTTAAGAGTGATGTTTGAGTGAACGAGGACATCCCAATCAATACCTGAGGACTCCTCTGTCCTCGCGTCACCTCCTCGTGTCTCTCGCTCGCATCTTACGGAGGCGGAGCTAAGATGCAAGGAAGGGACGCGAGTGAGGGAAAGGAGGAGTCGAGGAGGGGTTTTGGGATGAGGCTAAGGTAAAAAAGCTGAGACTTTCAGTGTAAATGAAAACTGTGATAACATTCCTCATTATTCTCCACAGTTTGTGGGCCTAAATAAATGACAGATGTATAGTAAATTGTATATCTGCCATAGAGCTACAACTGATGCTACATTAAGGGACACTGATATTTATGTGGGTCTTGAACTTGCTGCCATTCTGACTATGGGTCATGCTAACTTTGAACTAACCATCTCCATTGTACAGATTACAGGTATACAGACTGTGGCTGGGTGGAAGCAGATCCAAATGCAGTTTGTTTCAAAAGCTAAACTAGGGTCCGCAATTCCAGGTGGGATTTTTGACACTATAAACACTGAAAATTACGTATTTGATTTGAAGCTGAAGTCTAATAAAATGCTTTAAGCAACATCGCACACACTGTTAAACATTGTGTTTCCACATTGTGTTGTATTTTTATATTATTGTGTATGTTACATCTATCTCCTGCCCTGGTTTTCTGAGATACATAGCCTGAGTCATCACAATGAGCTGATGATGCTTAAATGGCCGTTCAGTGCTAAAAAAAAAGGACACAATTGCTATTGGGCATGAGATTTCTAGAAATGAATCTCTCAAAAGAGCCTCGCTACAGTAGATTGGTGTGAAGATGATCAAACTGCTCACTACAATGTACATTGTTGCTGCTTTCTGCGATTATAAAAAATAAATTAACAGCAATGACCTTGACGTTAGCCTGACGCATAATCAGTTGGAAAATATACTGTACCACAATACCACGTTATACCACCATGCATCCGTTTAAGAAACATACAGGTATATTGTGGGAGTTCTGGCATGTAGTTACAAAAAAAAAGGAAATGAAGAAAAGGCATAAACATATTGATATAGAAAAAGGGCTTGGCAGCTTATTAGACCTAATTAACTGCCAAATAACTCAATAAGTAACACTTTAAGAGCTTAAGTCTGTGATTCCTGACCCTTGACACAAAGCTGCGACGAAGCTTAATTATGCCAAGGACTCTTTAAAGAAGCATACTCGAACTGAATACGAATTTCCTTCAACTCAGCCACTCAACTGCAGTACTCTAAATGTACAAGATATAAGTGACGCCTACATATTCAGGGCGTTCATAATTCAATAACAATGGTCATGCTAGTGCTAATAGGGATCATTAAATGGGAAAAAAAAGAAAGAACAGTATATGCCGCAGGATTTTCAGACGCTTTATTATTTCAATACATAACTAGTGTATGCTTGGGGAGATCAGACAATTATCAGCAGGTGCTACTAATGACCCCTATACATGCTCGCCGATGTTTGTATGTAATAATCTTTGTTTGAAGCCTCACTATAAAACCAGCTCCTAGCCAAATGGGAAAAACTGTCCTTTAATTATTCATAACCCTAATAAAGTAAAAATGATTTAGGAAAATAGAACAGGTCATGTTGCCCTTTGGAGCAGTTTTTAATTAAGTAATGACCATGATTTAAGATCAGCAAGTGCTACTGGCCTTACAAGTATATTTATTTTCTTGTTAAGAAATAACAAAACCTTCTAAATCCCCCTGTACTGGAAACTACTGTCTGTTGACTTCTCTGAACTATGACCCCCCAAAAAGTAAAGATGTCGGAGCAGCTGTGGATGCAATGTGAGTGTGTATTTTATGAGAAAATGAATAATTGGTGTGAAGATGATCAAACTGCTCACTACAATGTACATTGTTGCTGCTTTCTGCAATTATAAAAAGTAAGTCAACAGCAATGACCTTGAAGTTAGCCTGACACATAATCAGTTGGAAAATATACTGTACCACAATACCACGTTATATGTATCCGTTTAAGAAACATACAGGTAAATGAAACCTGTATGGCAATTGACACGTTTAATACACCTGGAGAAAATAAGGGGGACAGGAGCAGATTGACAGGGTATAATTGCTGGCCAGAACAGAGTGACAGGAGAAGAAGGAGGTGAAGTAGAAAGTCCCAGAAAGCAGAGTGGGCAAGCGTAGCCACACAGCAGAGGCATATGGCACATGTTGTAGTCCTACTTTACCCAGGCGAGAGACACACAGTCTGGAAGGCTGGGCCAAGCTGTCTAGATACAAGTTTAAGTAGGCTACTGTAAAGTGAAGTGGTGAACAGTAAGAACTAGTGTGAGATCCCCATTAGTGGCAGTTCACTTTTTAGGTAACAGCAGCACAGCATATAGGGTAGAGGCGGACAGGATGTCACTCGCTGCTGGCCTACAGGGTTAGGGTTGGAGCTGGACTTACGGACATGTAGCCTGCCACCACGCTTCTGGATAATATAAGGGTACACGGCAGTGGATCTGCAACAGATTACGTGTTAAAAAACAACTTTGTTATTGGACTTTTGTTTTCTCCTATGCTTTTGACAAGGACTAGTGCATTCTGCTGTCTCAGCTATCTTTGTTCCCTAAAAGTCTATTGAAGTAAATTACTCATCTTGACTTCTGTCTCCTTTGGGTAATCTCTACTGCTGAACCCTGTTAATAACGGACAACAGAAACCTCTTCCTGCAAGGTCCACAAGTAAGTGTTTTACTATTTAACTGGGTAGCATAAAAGTATGAAAATGGGATGTAAAATTATTCAGAAACCATTACAATATCAAATCTAATATACCATAGACCAGCGGATGTCAAACTGTGGTCCGGGGTACTGCCGGTGGTCCGTGGAAAAAAAAGGAGGGGGGGGGGGTGCAGAGTGCGAGTGAGAGGTGCCTTTCATCTTCCCTGTACAAGCTTCAAAAACACCCGAATAGGCTTATATTTTGTCAGGTTTATTGAATTGTGCAGGCCACACACGGGACATTTGGTGATTTAAACAGAGGCCAAACAAACACGTTGCAAAAAAAATACATAAAATTGGCCTGATTGAGAAAATGTCATGCTCGGACACAAATTTCAAATCTAAACTAGCTCTTAATTCAACAGTTATGGGTCGACATCAGATGATTAAAATATGTTAGGCAGGGAAACAACAAGCCACAGGGCACATAAAAAACCCTATCCGTCCACCATTTTATTTTTTCCGCTTCACACTAACACATCCGACCAAAGATTGGTAGACAAGTGGCTGTTCCTGAGAGAATGAGTCCCCCATGACCCTGGGAGAAGGGTGAACGCTCAGTCTCAATTCACCCGCAGTCGGTTTCAGGCTTATTACACAGTAATCTCCAGAATTTTCCTCCTGCTGGGAATAGCCTTGCCAGCATTTTAGCAGCAGGGCCCCGTAAGGGAGGAGTGGAAGTTAGAGTATCCTCTTTGCTGTGATGTATTACCTCCCACACTCGAGGGTTTGCTCTTGTGTTACATTTGTTTGTCTTTCTTGAATTCCCTTCCACTCTGTTTTGCTTCTTTGCCGTCTGGTAATCTTTATCCATTTAAAGTCATGACAAATAGACCTCAGGTTTGTTATCAAACAGAATCTGTTGAGGGAGCAGTGGGTTGCGATCAACTTTATAGATTATTGTGCCTTTGTAACTGAATGCTTGTTCGAAGAGAAACAAAAGATTGAAGGTAAGCAAGTTTAAATCCTGTATGCCCAAATCTGCTGTCTACCAAACACAGGGGGCACAGCAGGACAATTGTTTTCCGTCAAAAGGACCAGAATATGCATCTCGCATTTCTGATCATATCCCAGCATAACACATATATATATAGATATATATATCTATATATATATGGATTAACTCCTAATGAATACTAATTTGAAACTGTTTTCATGGTGGCCCATCTCTGACTGGAACAGATTCCCCTGTCAAAAAAGTCTGGCCAAGGTAAATTATAATGGATATTGGAATTATGGCAGGTGCCATGACTCATTGTTTTTTTCACCGGCCCTGAACCTTTCTGCATGAAGATGACTAATCAGTGTTTGTTTATTTCATAACAGGTGTTTACGCAGGATAGAAAGTGGAGCAATATCCCTGCATTCATAAACATGTTATGGATACAAGGTTATCTGGATGCTTGTGGTGTTCAGCTAGCTAGCACTACTCTTTCTGTTAATGCATTTCACTATACGTCTTTACTACTCCATGGGTTGTTGATAGCGTAACAATTACATAAGTCAGAGTTTAGATTTACATCAGAGACTGTATCTGGATCTACAAAAGAAAAAACAATATGTCAA
The DNA here is from genome assembly GCA_902827135.1 of Harpagifer antarcticus. NCBI lineage: Eukaryota > Metazoa > Chordata > Actinopteri > Perciformes > Harpagiferidae > Harpagifer > Harpagifer antarcticus. The sequence continues at coordinate 572,669 of CADEHL010000031.1, forward strand.
GTGCTAATGTAACCCCCCCTTTTGCACCACTTTTGTTTGGGTGTACAGGGAGGTTAGCATACTGAGCAACTCCATCTTTACATATGCCAATGATAATAAGATTCATACTGAAGATGCTATTGGGAAGGCTGTTCTACCATATCTGTGCATAACTCTTGACTCGTGCACTTGTTCATTTAGGCTGACATAATTGCACATTTTCATATGTCCTTTTGACCTCAGCGGGAAAATGATTTGGCCTTTGGTGTTAAAGCAGCTTTAAAGTCAATGAATACATAAGTTTTGATAGCAGAAGGGGTGTTCATATGTCATACTCCAGTAGCAAGTGTACCCTTGGGAAAACATCTGTCGTGTTCAATCATATTTACTTCAATAGTAAGGCCATTCTCTACACAGAAGATGTGGAAATGCCACAAACAATTACAACATTCTGGGCTTGGTTACTTACAGTAGTGAGATAAGATCAAGATTGTGTGTGTGTGTGTGTGTGTGTGTGTGTGTGTGTGTGTGTGTGTGTGTGTGTGTGTTGTGTGTGTGTGTGTGTGTGTGTGTGTGTGTGTGTGTGTGTGTGTGTGTGTGTGTGTGTGTGTGTGTGTGTGTGTGTGTGTGTGTGTGCATATAGAGATAGTTGTCTAACCCTAACCCTTTGGTGCGGAGATTGGAAGCAGGGTTAACAGCTAGCCCAGATAACAATTGGGACATCATTATCTTAATTACATGTTGTACTTTGTTAGCAAGAAAACTTGTCGCTGGCACATTTTGATTGGTTTGTAGTCTTAGGCAAGGCTTATTGTTACTCTAAGATAAGACTTACGTTTTGCTCCCGTTAGCCACCCTACCCCAAGGCTAACTCAGATCATGGTTACATAGTAACAATTGGAGACAGCTGACCAGTTAACCATAAGCCCCCAGGAAGAGCACCCTGCATTTAAACAAATCTTTGTGGTGGCCAAATGGTGGTACCAGAACTACAATGTCAGTCCGTGATGTCAAACACGTGTTTTGGTGGTTGATTTTGGTGGGGTATTTATTGTACCCCAAGTTAGTCCATTTTTGGCTTCGCGCCACTGAGCGAATTTCAATCCAATTTACGGCGCACCACCTCCAATGCTGTATCCTGTTCTCTTTATCCATGGTACCAGTGGCAAGATAACACATGGCTCATAGTATATGATATGCTTCAAATGCTATGTAATGAGAAAATAAAGAATATTTTTTAGAGCACACCAGCCTTTTGGAAATATACAGCACAAACCGGAGACTTCCCTGAGCTTGACTGACAAGCACAAGTACAGCACTGAGTCATTCTACATTAAAAAGCCACAGCATCTCAGCTTGGGTTTAGATCTGCAATGCATTGAGATGTTATGCTACTGTACGTTTCTTCAATTGTTACACTCTTCATTGAATTTGAAATGTCCTAGTAACTGCAAACTTTTAGACAGCGTCAACGAGGGTTGATATGATTCCTTTGTCAGCCATTTACAGTTTGAAAAAAGGACTCAATTAACCCAGTACAATATGGCAAACAGGTGGAATACTTGACAGCTTAGTATGCGATTCAGTTAGACAATTTAAGTCATACTTATAGTCCTACTCATAGTTAAACTATATTCAAATCAGCACATTTTTGAATCGAGTCCTTAAGGAATTGCTTGGCATTTTTTCAGATTTAGGACATGGCGCAGACAACTGCTTCAGTAAGAACTGATGAACTGGGGTAGAACTCTATCCTGTCAACATGACACATTATCTCTTCATTCTGAAGAATCATTCTTGATTAATAGGGGGGTGGACTTGATGGATATATGCAGTGATTCAGCCAGTACTTGGAAGAGACCATGAGAGACGCCCACACTTTTCACCAGAAACAAGATGACCTCTATAACAGAAAACTGAAGGCGTGTCTTGACTACCAACTTAGAGCTAACAAATCACTGATCACGTTTGGAAACATGATAACACATAAGATATTGATGGCTCAGTAAGTTTGCCAGGCTGTGATGCTGAGGACTCAATGTGTTATGTGGATTCCTCAACTTGAAAAATATTTCCCGTAGCAGTTGTTGTGTCTGCCGTAGACTGTATCTTCTATCGTTTTGTCAATGAAAAAAAACATGATGCCAACAAAGCTTTGGAGGAGTAGTATGTATAATTATTATTGTAGCATCTTAAGAAATCACTCAACCAACCATTCTGTATGTTATGTGTCAGATGTTCTATTTATATACATTTTGTATTCCCCAGATGTAACACTTTGACAAAGGTGGACTTGCTTTTCTCCACCAGCTTCACCCTCATAAAAGTGCTTCAAAATAGAAAATGTCCCGGAGTGTTTGAAAGTTCAAACAGGTGTAAATAATGTGTTACTTGGTCGGGAACACAAAAGTTGACAAAAGAAGAAAGATCAAAGGCACTCTGGCAAAGAACCTTTGATCAGGTGGCTTTTTTTAAAGGGAAATCATAGTCAAAGATTGTTCATGTCATAATAGAGCGACACAAACAGCCAGCTATCTTTTTTCAAATTTGACTTTTACCATTGAGTGCCTTTGGACATTTCTTCTTTTTACATGAAAGTGCTTTTGAATAGCCGCAGTTGGAAATATTACCTGAAGAGTTCAATAAAGGCAACACTTCAGAGGTTGTTGTTGAACCTGAAAAATCCTAGTGCATTAATAGATTTTCATTATAATCAAGTCAGTGCATTATGACGGTAAAGCAAGTATAGTTGTTGCTTGCAGTTGCACCCTAAATGTTAAACCTATCAGATACACTTAGTTTTAGATACCAATTGCAGACAGATTGCAGAATGGGAATGAAACTCTGCATGATTCAGGAGCTGAAGTATATAGATAGTGTTATAGGACCCCGAGCAAGCTGTTGTCAGGGGGCCTATAATTTAAAACAGCACCACTTATAAGTGTGAGATTTACATTTGTGCTGCGGGGCTGTCCACTTTTTCTGCAACCTCTCTACTTCAGTTGTGGATAACTTATATTGTCTGAAATACCTCAGAAATCTTAGATAGGCTGAGCAGAGGGTTTTATTGTACATGTAGTTGAGAAGATCAATCTGGCAAGTTGCCTGTCACAAAATGAGACATGTATCTACTCACTTGTCTTGTAGATGGCATTACGTGGAAGATTTTCAAAACCCATTTGATCCATTACACTTTATTCTAGCTACTTTAGAAATATTTGCCAACTTCATCATGTTTTCTTTCAGTCAGACAAATGGACTATGGAAAGCAAGGTTGAGAGGTTGTGTAAGTGTGGGCTCCTCTTTCACATCTTGATGACTAAAGGATTTTAAGTTTCTTAGTTCAGTCTTTTCTGGCTTTGGGAGAGTTGCTTGACTTCACTAATGTGGACTGAATTGTCAGACTAGACTCTTCACAGGAAATTGCAGAGCTGTTACAAAAAAAAATACCTTACAGCTGTGGGTCTTGTGTCATGGACACTGACTCATTCCAGTTTTTGTCTAGCCACTAGTATTTCCAATATCCCACGGAAACGCTCTTTCTTGCTTCTCTGTTTTTGTCACTGCTACTAGTGATAACTCTTTATAAAGCTCAAAGAGAAATGTTTCAGTTGAAACAAGGGGCAAATTTGCTCACATTTTGACTCCGGTCCCATACACCATGTTCCACTCGAGTATGCACGGCTGATAAGGACTCTTAAACAGCTAAATGGATTACTGCACCAAGGACACTGTAACCTCAGTAAAGGATCAGGAGGAAATTGCTGCCACTTTCCCTGTACACGCTGTTAGCAGAATCGCGACACCATGCAGCTCTAATAGTGTCATCCTCTAATGCCATGCATGTCTTCATCGACAAGATCAACCTGAATGATGAATTTGAAGGTAAATATCAACTTAAACATTTTGATTCATATCAATGAAACAGTGTGGTCAAAAATATATTTCCACTTGGGTTTAATTTAAAGGTGACACATCCTGCAACATTCTTTTTTGTAAGGGCCGACCAGCCCATTCATTGTGAAATAAGAAGACCAAGTCAGTTTTCTTGATAGCTAAGTCAAAAAACACCTGGTTCAACAAGCCATGTTTTTATTATATTCAGGCAGACAGTATGAGAAAACTAACATGTTTGTTTTAACATTGAAGCATCTTAACATGGCTAAAGGAAAGAAATACAAGGAACATATCTGAAAGTAAGCTTAGCATCCCCCCTTTAATAAGGTTTGTGTAGGTAGCATTATGGCATAATTCACATATTCTCAAATCATTTAAAAAATAAATATTTACAAAACATAATTGCCGCTTGCAAGGATTGAGAAGCACATTACTTCCTGTGCAACAAAGAATTGTCACAGGAAAGGCCTTTATGTTGGATTTGCTGAAGTGTGACTCTCCTATTCAAGCATGTCACAGATTTCTTATTTTAATATATTTGTTTCTGAATCATAGGCCGTTTTTCAACATACATCAAAAAAGCAGTATCTCTTTCAACTGATTGAAGAAGAGAGAAAAGCACACATTTTATTTCTGAAAGGATTTCAAAGGAAGAAAGCAGTTCACTGGCCCAAGATAAAGATAACTGGAACGCTCCCTCCCATGTGAGTGAAGGAAGGAAATGACAAGGATACGCTGGTAAGAAAAATCACATCGGAGATTCTGAAATGCTATGGACAACTAGACACTACACTAGAACAGTCTGATCTGGTGTCACACAGTGTGCAGAGGCATGGATTAGTATGCGCTTATTTTATATTAGCCTACTAATGAGTAACAGCCATGTTGTGTGTCACATCTAATTACACTAAATTAACAATAAACAGCTTTAATCAAGTGTGCAGTGGCAACGTGCATCAACAAGTCACTCTTGCGGTTATCTACAGAGTGACACATTAATCTAATAAAACACTGCCTGTCCCCAATCTGTTTCCCCTCTCTCCTTCCACCATGAAACATTTGTCACATACATACCTCTGGGTATGATGGAGAACTCAACTGTGCATACCATTATCGCCTCTTACTGACAATGCATAGTCATAAGCATGCAATTCTCAGAGGTCACCTTTCCAGGCCTGTTGGAGTTATTGCCGTGGGTCATGTGGCATGCATGACTGCCTGGAAGCACGTCAAACGTGGGGGGGGGCAGGGGGGGGGGATTATTACATTTATGTGGTGGGGTTAAAAAAATGACTTTAAAAACATGGTTTTGCTTTTAGTGTAATACCGTCGGCCAGGACTTTGGTGTCTCAGAATACTTGGAACAAATGCACCTGATGCCTCCCATTTTGAACGATTTCACACTATAACCTCTTTAGTGTTAAATGTAACCCCTCTCAAACTGGAGAACTTATATTTAACATCAAATGGACCGAAAAGCTGTATGGCTAACGTGAAAGGGGTTATTTTGAAGATCCCACAGAGAAATCTCACAGACTCTGCAGCTGCCAGATTTGTAGCTTCTTTTAGCTCATTGATTTGGTTTTAAAAATAAATGTTGTGTGCTGTATTTACTCAAATGTGTTATGTATTCAACCTCACAGAGCATCCCCCTTTTCTACAACAGCAGGCAGAGAAAGCTGGCGTAAATCCACTATACACTACCACTACATGACTCCCTAAGGTAATACATGTCAAGGATGCAAATCTTTTATATATATAGAAAAAGTGCAAATTTAAAGTTGCATTGCACCAGTTATACACATCAAGACAAATGTAGTAATATATAATAAACACTGGATAAAGCACAATATGAATATGGTCCATTTACCATTTTACCATACTATTACTGTATGCAACTGAATGCAGCTACATGTGTTATTTGACTACAAAACAAACCTTGAAAACACCCCTGATCAGCCTGGGCTTGGAAACCACTTTTTTCATGGAAAGCCTGCAATATAAACTGGCGGCATTGAACATTTGAACCCTGTTAAGTTTTGAAAAAAATCATAAAGTAGATGAAGTACAGATGAAGTACGCTATCTGGTGCATACATTTTGGACATTCTGTTTTAAATCTACCAAGTCTTTCAATTTATGAAATATCATATACAATGTGTGTTTTTCTTTATAGGTTAGACAGAACTAACCTGCTCAGTAAAATGCGATGGGTTCCCAAAGACAGCATTGGCTTAGATAAGTAACTGGCCAAAGTGCAAAAAGGTCCCCGTGAGTAAGACCATATTTTTGAGCTTCACATTTAAGCTGCCATGACATCTATTAAATACAGTCCATTTCAGTATAAAAAACCTTGCTAAAGCAGTCTTCGGCTACTCTGGCTGTTTCTTCAATTATTTTCCAGTGAAAAAGCCTTTGAAAATGAAGACTTGGCTGCCCCGTTGTAACTCTGAAAGATAATTAATCACGTGATTGTAATTAATGAATTTGTCAAAACATGATAACTGGTAATGATACTCCTTAAATCTTTAACTGTTCTTTTATATATCAGGTGATCATGATGAAGTGTCTAAAGGTTTTCATTAAAAGTTTTAAAAAAACAGACAGTTATCAGGATTCTAATCAATATGTATGTGGCACACACATATAAAAAGACACACACACAAAGGCAATGATTTGAAAATGGGGAGGTGGTGCTGGACAATTATTTTGTATTCAGCAGTGAACAGACCGTTTCCAGGGACTTTTGGCTTCCTGCTAAATTAGCGTTGAACAATGTTGGAAACAGTGCAGGCAACAAAGATAAAGCGTTTAGTAGGCTTCAGGGCATTTTTATATTGTAATAATTAATGTTCTATGCCACCATGATGCAGGAGTGTCAGCAGCTTAATTTAAATCCCGCTCGATTTCTCCCTGACTTAATCTTCATTACTTTCCCATTGCTTGTAACATGTTTACCAGTGATTAAAATGTTCCAGAGAAAAGCTCCAAGTAATGGTGATTGCCAAAAGGGTCTTTTCATATTTCTCAAATGTGGATTTCACACATTCATAAATTAGATGCGAGGTCTGGCACATGTTTATGTACAGGACTAACTGTCGAGCAGTGATTCTTTTGGATTATTCATGACTCTCCATTTGCACGCTGGCAATTTGTAATTCAGTGCGATACAGTTGAGAAGCACTGTGCAGGATTAAGGAGCTGATGGCAACCAACATCAATGAATTTCAAAACTCTGTAATTTCTCACGGTTACGGGGAAATAGAGGAAAAGTGAGTGGGAGGCACCTCTGGTCTGGCTCCATTAACAACACAATTACTGAAGCAATCGATTATTTTTGGTAACATTGTCATCATTAAGAAATAAGAACAGTCAAGGCAAGATGGACATAATAAAAAGGAGTTGATATCTAGCAGTGGATTAAAAGCAAGCTGTACCTAGTGGTTAAGAAAAAAGTACACTGTTTTGTATGAAACATCTCCTTAAATAACAGTATGCATCAGTTTGGTCATGTCTATAAATGGCTTCTATTTACGTTGACAAGAAAGCATGGAAGCTGTAACTTGCAGCAAAAGGAAGAAGAAGTGTGATAGCAGGAGATGTTGTTTTACGATACTCATTCTTGTAATAATTTGATTAATCTAAATGTCCAAACTTGGACCAAACCTTATGGCATATTTTCATAGAGTTTTGTTTTGTAGTCGTAAAAGTCCGTAAAAGTACATAGTGTGGGTTAGGGTTAGCGTTGATCGGAAGTATGTGAATCTCTTTACAGATGTATAAAAATGCAAGCAGGGGCTGTAATGGCAGAAGGGTTTATTTGTTTTACCATCTAGTTATATGAAATAGGTGCCTTGAGATTCGCAAAATAATTCTTGCAAATGAATGTATGTATATGAATGTTGAAATGAACATTCCCACTTCTAGATAACTTTAGGTCGTTAGCATATGCTAGCCTTATATTTAAGCAAAATCAAATAACTAAAATCTTAGTAAAGTTTGAATGAATGTTTTACGAAAACACAATTTGGCCATCAACGTGGTCAAGCAGCTAACGTGCTAAAACAAAAATAGAAAACTCATCAAAAATCAGAGTTTTCCATATGAATGAACTCTGGGTTCACAAAGCTGTCAGGAAATATCTCTGCAAGTAAGGTTCATGCCTTCTATTTTGTTCCTCATAAATAGTTTCAGGTCCTGCCACTCCAATCTGCCCGGCAATCAACACATTCCCTTCACCTGAGAACCACCCCCTATCTCCCATACTGCACCTCATTCCCATCATAAGCCACTCTCTATACATACAGAGAATAAATAAAGAATTCCTCTGCCATATTCTCTTGAGTATTTTGTCTAGCTTTCCAGGATTTCTGAAAAATGTGTTTTTTTTAAATGGACATTCTGCTGGTCATGGATTATCTTGCCTTTCCCTTGTCGGAACTGTTTGCCTGATCGTCTGGATTGGACCCCCACCTGCCTTTTGAACAGAGTAAAGCTGAAGTCTCCGACGACACTCATTAATGTCCACGTCTTGCTTTTGGGCCAAAGTTTGTGATTTGTCTGAAATCATTGTACTCAAGGCATTCTAGAATAGTGTGAGGAAACAAAAGAGTGGTCAGCTGGAACAACAGGGGGAGTTTCAAATGTGTGTTGTTTGTTTGACCTAGTTTTAGTCCTCTTGTATTGTAAAATAAAACAAATCCCACAAATCTACATCATCAATTTAGATAATGAAATGAATGTATTTCATGATTTACATGTTCTTTAAAATGTTACGATAAAACATGAATAAAAGCAGGAGTAATTTTCATTTAGAAATAATTGTTGTATTTAAATACAAATCTGAGTGCAGAAAGAAAGCCTTACAGATAATACAATTCAGCAAGATTTGAGGTAAACAAAATCAAAGATTGTAGTCTTGCCTCAAAAGTCTTCCACTGAGTGACAGAGGATTTGTCCCCCTCTCCCCCAGCCATTTTGAATATCTTGGCTACATTTGCATGTTAAGACGTCAAGTTCTTGAGTATAAACGTGTTTGAAGCCAAATGTGCTTTTATTGTGTTGCACTATTGTATTACTTTCAGTAGGTCTTTATAACTGGATATTGTTTCTTTTACGAAATGTGTGACCTTGACAACAGAGGCCAGCGTTTTCATCCTGTCTCCTACAAACTCTTACTTTTTTTTCACCAAAGATAGGGATCCTTCCAGAAAATGTGGGACCTTATGAAACCGATTTTTAATCGCAAATGCGCTTGAAAATATAAAGTTATCTAGCCTGCAATCACATGTATTGGATGTATTGGGGTTGCCTTCTCTATAAAAAAAAAGCCTGTCCAGTAAAACTCTTCACATTATGAAACATGACGTTATAGCCGAGAATCAGCACCAGGGACCATTTTTCCAGTTTATAGCATACATTGTTTATACTAAGTTTTTCTCTGCAACAAAAATAATGTAGGAAACAAACATAAAAGCTGATTTTCTTTTACCACCACAGAAAAGGAGACTAACCTCGTGGTGTTATACTTTTTCTGAATACCTTGTCTCTTTCACTTTATCAGTAACCTATCCTTCATTTTCATTGCAGGAAATATTGCATCTAAATTGTGATCTCTTTCCAACATTGTGGACTACACAGTGTGCGCTCACAAGAACCTTTTGCTCAGTGGTAACTGATAACAGTCTTTGAGGCTTTGAAGGTGACTCGTTTAACTTCTAGTAAGGGCTAATCTGTCTGGATTTTGTCAGACGATAGAACGGCCTGTATCCTAAAATAAGGGCTAGACAGGGCAGGAACTGACTCAAGCAGCCTGCCTTTGGAGGATTTGGAGGTTGAGCCACTGTGGCTCAGGAAACACTTTCACGCATACAGTAACAGCGGGTGAGAAATAATTCCCTGAATCAACACTGCATCTATCGCCTTTGAATGCAATCCTGTAATAAGAAATGCAGTTTGACAAGACCCCAGTGGAATCTTTTCAGGGTTTTATATTATGGTCTTATGTTATGAAAGAGCCTCACACTTTCATTCTGCTGTAATTGCACATTGGAGTTTCAAGTTGTGTCTTTTAGGGGAGGAAGTCGGGTTCTGCCGTTATCAGAAAATTAGAAGCCAAGAACTGCGTGGGAGTCGAAGATAAACCCACAAAGCTCTCACTGCTTTTCACTATCATAATGTCAATGCCAGATGATTGTAAACCCACCCTGCATCTATGGATTAGATTTAGCAAAGTTGATATAGGGGTCTGCACTGGAGGCACAGAAGCATGCAGAAAGGAACAAATAATGTCTGTCTTTGTAATTAGTGCACTTTTTATAAATTCAAACTTTTGAATCCACTGCCAAGTAATGAGAAACTTTCAGAATGAAGATTTCAGGAGCTTCATAATCTGAACATTCATGTCGGATCATGGTGGCTAATTACCCTGTCAAAAAGAGGAAATGGAATGTGATTGTTTAAGTGACAAAAGAGCCTTATTATACAGCCGTTTGATGATGTAAAACCATTTCAATAGTTTTGAATGATCTCCTCGTATAGGGAATACATAGCACATGATCTGAAGCAAAAGGCTTAATCAAAGATTTCGACTGAAATGTGAATTATTTGACTGTTTTCCATACTGCCTCTATACTTCTCATCTTTTGGTATTGACCCTTTTCCACACACACACACACACACACACACACACACACACACACACACACACACACACACACACACACACACACACACACACACACACACACACACACACACACACACACACACACACACACACACGCCAGGTGTCTTACCTCGCTGACTGTGAAACCCTCTGAACTATTCGGACCTTCAGAGTTCCAAAAAGTCCTGAGTAGCCAACTAATGAGCTGCGCACATGAGCCACAAAGACACATTCATGCATGTGCACATCTGAAGTTTCACATTATTCATTTCATTTATTTTCATACTCTTTCATTGCTGGCATGTGTGGGAGGAACAGGGCAGCCTGCAGGTTGTTAAATTCACTCGGTCTTCCAGGCCCTCCCAAGATAGCTGTGTGGTTAAATAAATCCTTATTAGAATGGAATAAATCAAATCATAATTTGTTGACAAATCCCACATTAACTTTGTAATTGCACTGGCTGAGCAAAGATGTAATACACAGATGATTTGTTTTACTCCATGATGCATATGCACACGTTAAGTGATAGGATTCCTTTTTCTTCTATATCTCCTTCTTTGAGCATGAAGCCCTGTCTTTTCCCATGTAAAGGCCGTCTGGGAGAGCAGAGAGGGTGCATGCATGGAGTGCTAATTCCCGGGTGACAAAGCTCCTCTTCAAATGCATAAACTCATCACTCGGAGAAAAGAAAAGAAAAAAGTAGTTCCCATCTCCTTTTCAATTCAAAAAACTGTACACCTGGAAATGGAGGCTCTCTGCATAAGCAGGGTGAACAGCAGATAATGTGAATGAATGAGGTGAGAGTGTTTGTGCGTGCACACACACACACACACACACACACACACACACACACACACACACACACACACACACACACACACACACACACACACACACACACACACACACACACACACACACACACACACACACACACACACACACACACACACGTTGCTCCTCTTCACTCAGCATTTAAAAAGGCAAGAAGTTCTGGCAAATGTAAAGGGCAAACCAAATGGCAGAGGAGTTCATGGTTGGAGCCTGATAACACTACGATTATACAGTGAATAAAAGGGCCTCTGCAAACATAATTGAAACAAAGTTATGCACCTTTAAAAAAAAATGTTGCGCTTGACATTAAAAAAAAAAATCTAGTATCAACGATAATTGATTGCTGTATTTTTGCGCAATATTATTTAACTATGAATGCATAAACGTATTTATTTAAAATGTATTTTACAGTGGGCACTATTAAAGGTGTCACTTTTTGATGTCTTGAATACATAAATATGTGTCCCAGGTGTGCCAGGGAACTCAAAGTGTCAGAAAATAAAACCCTCTCTTTTCCTCAGTACCCACATCTCTAAAAACGGGGGTACAACGGAGCCGATCCAGATTTGCTGCCTATATGACGTAATATCGGAAATGTGGGCTGGCTTTACACCCACGGCCCTATCAGAAACGTTGCTATCAGAAACAATGCGCAATGTGTTTTGGAGGTAATATGGTCTTTGTTTACATTAGCAAGCATCGCTAACACTCAGAGCTAACCTGTACTGGAGAGAGCATGTGTAAAAAACAGGAAATAAAAAAAAGGAACTCACCTTGTAGTAAACATGCAACAGTATGGATTTGAGATCCATACTGTTTCAGAAATAATCCTCATACATACATTCCACACCAAGTTTTCATAATTTTCAAATACCATAATCTTTCTCTCATTAGTTGCCAGGAACAGAAATTAGATGAAAGAAATATTATAATTTAAAAAACATTAAACTTAGCAGATATGAATTTATTTTTCAATTTGCATTAGCAGTAAACGTTTTTTAGACATATGTAATACATCGTCATTGTATTAGAATTGATAGTACATTCTACACTACACTAACTCCTTATTTAGCTTATTGCTTCCTTTGCCAATTTTTTTTCGTAATTTTAGCAAATGTTTTTTGAACGTTTTAAACTATTTTACCTTTCACATGGCGCCTTTTTACTGTTACATCTTGAATTTGAAAACAAATGATTGAAACATTGACTGACCTATCTCCAACATACTTTAGCTGTAACAAATTTCCCTCCTTCCCGCTCATAAGTAGCCTCTTTTATATTTTAATCTGAGTGTTTGAGTCTGTTCAAATACTCTCTTAGACAACCTGAACACCTGTCTTTTACGGTATATACATCAGTACTGTGCAAGAGATGTATGATTATGTGATTATATTACAAGTTTCAAGTACACACAGACAGCTCAACTGTATCAACACAGACAGATTTTCGATTTTCAAGTGACATTGTGTCATTGACTGAGTGAAAAGCGCATACAGTAACACTGTTGATGTAGAGCTTAAGATTCAGCTGTCTCACTGTTATCTCTGCAGCTCCCTCCATGCTTTATTTTTCTTTCAGTCAGGAACAAGTTTTACTTTTTACCAGACTTGGGGGGGGATGGGAAGAGTCCAATTACTGGTTACCTGCAACGGCTGCATTCACATTTCTTCCTGCTCCCCGGGGTAGGAGAAAGCTGCATCGATTCAGACAGATAAGTCGCTTGACAAAATGAGAGAAAGACATAATTCCATTTGTCTTGGTCGAGCCCATCCCATGTGAGGTGTAAGTGTTGCTGCTGTCAGCTCTGCTCTACTCCTGTTTGGGGGAGATAAAATCGCATCTCCTGACAGCTGCCCTTTAATCACTTCTGCCAGTGCCAGACGGAGCAGAGGGCCACTGGTGCTTGGTAAACAGGTTGCCACAAATGTTGCCATTTCCTCATGATGTAAAATCATATGGAGCTTAGAGTCAAGTAATCAACTGCATTGGTGCGGGATCATCATTGTTTTAACTTCGAAGGTAATAATTAACCAATTTTGGTCTAGTAACTTTTGCATTCAACTATACATTACAGTGAGGTTCCTCATCTGATCGACTGGAATACATATAAGAGCAACAATGCCTGATTATCAAAATAATCTAAAGTAGATTTACTCAAGTACTGTACTTTTATAACACTTTAATGCATCAATAATTATAATCAAACCATAGGATATTATTCTGAAATAGATCAATCTACATAGAGTAATGTTACTGGTACATTACTTTAAGTATATTTTGTTGCCAATACTTTTACTAGAGTAACATTTTGAATGCATGACTTTTACTTGTAACTGAGTGTTCCTGCACTCTGGTACTTCTACTTTTACTCATGTACAAGATTTCTGCACCACATTTCATAGCAATCCATCAAATAGTTCAAATCAAAGCACTTGAGTCACAGTAAGGGGATCATCAAATGCAGTACATTTGTATCATCTAGCAACCGAATGTTTGGAAAATATGTCCTTATCCTTCAAACGGATCTTGAGATGTTTCACCAGATAAGTAAAAACTTGCTTGTGGTGTAAGAGGAAAACATCTTTGGATGACCAAAGTAAGTAGGCTTCATCATTTTGGGGACAGCAATGCAAATGTTATAGCAATACTTCAGTTAATTTGTTGTTGCTTTTTTCAGCAAAGCGGTTGACCAAAAGGACAAACAGGGCAACTCTTATAATAGCAATGCACATAGTATAGTTATAAACAATCCTGGCCAACACAGTGCCAAGCAATATTACAGCATAAAGTATCAATACGTTATAATAATCTGCAACCTCATTATTGCTTTGATAAACAGTTGTCGTACTTGTCAATTCAAACGGTTTAAATATGGGCCTCAAGGCAATCATTAAAATCCTGCAAGGAATAGGCGTTCAATATTAATTTCTCAGTAAGTCCAGACTTTTTAGCTTACTGACCTGTAATCAATGTTTCCAAAAAACATAACTCTGAGCACATTTATGTTAAGGTTATCAGAGAATGCAATTAAAAAAATGTGTACTGCTATCTGCCCATCTGTCAATCTGTCAAACATCTCTCTTCATGTCTGTCTAAAGTTGTTAGTAAACACAGTTGGAAATGATGCTTGATAAATACAGTTTCCTTTAGCAAGGCTTTCCGTTAGCTTATAGAGACAAGTCACTCTCTTTCAATCCCAGAGAAGTTATTACTCCGAAGGCAGAGAAAATGAGAATCATTAGAGAAGGCAAATATGCAGCCAACAAAAACAACACCTTTGTGTTTTTCATGAGTCATTACTCTTACAGAACCGACATCTTTGATATTTCAAATATCAAAGCAATTATTTGTAACAATGGCAGACTGGCCTCAGGTTTTGCTTGAAATGAGAGTCATAGGCAGCTTCTGATTCAAGATCCACTGTTACTCCTTAAGTTTGCGATAAGTGTTTATTGCAGTAACAAATGACCTTTCGCTAAGCCCGTGCCTAGACAGCAGAAGTCCAATCTTACTTTAGCATCCGTAGCTAGGTGCTAATGTAAGATTGCATATGGAACTTGCAAGTGTGACAGAAGGGTCAGTGTATGTTTTGGTCATTGGATTTTCTTTTCACAAATGGATATTCAAAAACAAAAAACGACTGGATATTTGATTTTCGTTTTCAAATTGAAAAACCAAAATTGAAATACAAGGCGTTTTTCTTTATCATGGTCAAAAATGGATTTACTAAACTTAAAAAGAGGGATGATTTTCATGTTCTACTTCTCAAAACAAAAAATAAAATCACTAGAAAACAGAAACAAAAAACCCCCCGTTTTTTCATATCCTTCTACCGGAAGTTGTCTTTCAAAATAAGAGCGCATATGAGGACGGTCAATCCGTGTATCTACGGTCCATTTGTTTTCACAACGAAAACAGCCAAGACACATATTGAGCCCAGAAAATGAATGTTATTAAGGGCTGTAAATATAATAGGCCTATGTCTAAAATGGACAACATTGTTTGGAGATTTCAACAATACAGCAATTCTGCACTGCGGTCCAACCCAGTCTCATGGCATTTCGTGTTCACCAACACGATTTTTAATCTATTGATTCGTGTTCACCAAGCACGATTTTAAAAGCAATGTATTTCTACTGGTAATGACGCTCATGGAAGCATGGCATTTGTTTGTGTCGGCTGCCCTTAAAGGCAATGTGAGCGTCCATTCTCATTGGATAATGGAGAATTGTACACCCGGAAGTATTCCCCTTACTGTCGATTGATTTTACAGTGATATCTGCACTACTCATCGACTAAAAAACACCAGATTATCCTTGTTAATTACACAACATTGATTGGTTTAAATTGTGTGCAATGCTTTTGTATTTTTCCCCTTCGATTCGGAGAAACAAATATTTTTTCGGAGTAAAGGATGGCAGAAGACACTACACTACCCAGAATCCCCAGCTATCGTTTGGACTACACCATGTGCTCTGTTTGACAAACCCCGTTTTTTTTCACCATTCATTCCAATGGCTGGCGTCTATGTCATGTGATCTTCAAATTTCTCCCTGCAGAAAAAAAAAAACATGGCTGAACTTCGTTTTATTCTCGGTGGAAAATGCCTATTTTAAAGTTAGTTTACCATTAAAATGCGTTTTGATGTCATTTGATGCGAGAAATATGAGTTGTTATTTCAGATTATGTGTGCAGTGGATGTACATGATCTTTAGTTTGCTAGTTATTACGAAGATTACTTCAGGAAGTTTTCATTGTTACCAAGGTGGTTGCTAGGGACGCTGCTATCGATATTATTTCTGTTATGTTGTGTAACTGTTTAATGGTGTTATCTTTATTGCTAACCCCTTCCCCGTCAATGTATAGTGTTGGTCCACAGCGCAAACATATTAGTTTAACAAAATCCGCATCTAAAGATAGCCTACGTTATATTCCCCTGTGCAATTCCAGTCTCACATCTCACAGCACATCGTCATCAACAAATACCGGAAACAGACCGAAAACATTTAAAAAAAATAAAATAATACTTTATTCCGAGTGTGCTTGCTTTTCTCTTTGAAAGTCATCACATAACGGCATTGTAATACACGGTTCGGCTGCATTAAATATTACATATCTGCCGTAGTTCTGTATTTATAGAGCCCTGATGAGAAGACTTCTAGACAAACATGAGGAACTGAAAACGTGACGTGGATCATAAATATATCAGCCATTAAACAACATCTTACATTTCTTTTCACACAATACGTCTCCTTGCAGTATCAACACTAATTCGGCTGACTTTTATATTTGATCCAATTGGTAGATCGGCTGTATTTACACCATACAGGTGCACAGCTGATATAAAGGGACACCTAGTGGTTAAAGCATGTTATTGAATTTCATTATTTTTATTATTAGATATTAATAGGATCCCTATAAAGTATATTCATTACTCGTTATTCTCTACTAATAGTTAATTAAAGACTGTATATAATGACTATTTTGCCCTTTCAAGATTTCAAGATCATATAGGCCTACACAACTATGGTGTAGTTATGCATTGAATATAAAATTTGCGTCGCAGGTTCCTCAATAGTGCATTACAAGACATCTATCAATATTTGTGCATACCTCCAGCAATGTTAACTATGTTGAAGCACTTATTTTAACTGATATTATACATAATGTGTTATACACTTATAAGATGTATGTAGATATTTCATCTCTGGCCTTGTCAGGTATTGAACAATCAATAAATAAAGAACACCAAATTGTTAAATATAAAACACAGAATTTGTGTGATTATACTAAATGATTTACAAATAAACACCACTGCATATTTACAGTACAATTGTTACACATGCTGATGTAACGCAAATGTTCCAACTTGGGATCAATAAAGTATATCTTATCTTAAGCTGATCGATGGCTACTGCCATATTTGCAAAATTTGCCTCTGAACCTTGACAAGTGCATGTTTCAGGCTTATCAATGAATGTAATGTAATGTAATGTTATTCATTAACAACAGGGGTCACAAACATAAGACCAGCTGTTAAATGAAGCTCTTCTGACCTTAGCTGGCATGTGTGTATATATATATATATTAGGGCTGTCAAGTTAACGCGTTAATAACGTGTTAACGCAACATTTTTTAACGCCACTAATTATTTTAACGCGATTAACGCATGTGTATTTTTTTTCCTCGGCCGCCCCGTAGTTTCAGAGAGCATCAAGTTTAAAATACCATCCACAAGCTGATGCTGACAGCCCCGCTCCTGCCGCCCGCTTGTGGCAGACCACACTTCCACGCTCACCGGCAGGCACCGACTGGCTATCGGGAGGACCGGGAGGGTGTGTGTATGTGTGGCCCGAGCGAGCGAGAGAGAGACCTTACGTGCATTGTTGTTGTTAGCATCTGGTGCTAGCTAGCTGCGCTAACGGATATAAGGAGCTGTTTAAATGAAAACAGAGGAGCGACATTTCGCCACAACTGCGCCGAGCACTTGACTTTATGCAGGAAGCCAGACAGCGGGACATTGTACGAAAAGTCAGCACACTCAGCACGGATAGTGCGCAACATGATTGCGTCCAGGCAGCTCCCGTTCGAGCATATGCCTTGAGTTGCACATAGCTCCAACGCACGCCCCCCCCCCACACACACACACACACACACACACACACACACACACACACACACACACACACACACACACCACACACACACACACACACACACACACACACACACACACACACCACACACACACACACACACACACACACACACACACACACACACACCACACACACACACACACACACACACACACACACACACACACACACACACACACACACACCATTTGTATTGTATTATTGAATGAGAGAGGTTCCAGATTGAATTGAGGCGAATATTTGTAATGTTCAGAGGTTGTTGTGTTTAATATTCATGAGAATATTTGTCATTGTTCAAATGATAATAAACATTAGCATAAAGCATATTTGTCCACTCATATGTTGATAAGAGTATTAAAGACTTGAAAAATATTCCTCTAAGGTAAATTTAGAACAGATAAAAAATGTGCGATTAATTTGCGATTAATCGCGATTAACTATGGACAATCATGCGATTAATCGCGATTAAATATTTTAATCGACTGACAGCCCTAATATATATATATATATATATATATATATATATTAATGCTGCCCATTATGGGCACAAGCACCCATTTATTAATTATGTTTTAAATTTGAGTGTTTCCTATCCCTTAAACCTCCAGGGATGTACACAGTTTAATACTGGCAACTTCTTATTATGGGAAATACGAAAACGTCTTTTAAAACTACAACTCCCAGTAGAGATGTGCCATAGATAGAGAACATGTTGCGAAACAGAATAGCCAGCATGTGTAGTTCTGGGGACGGGGTGGGGGAGGGGGGGACGCGGTGGACCCGTTCAAATCCAGTTTTGGACAGTCTGCCGTGGTTCAATCCCATTTCAAGTGCTGTTCGAGGCTCAGCGTGTCAAACAGAGCACATGGTGTAGTCCAAACGATAGCTGGGAATTCTGGGTAGTGTAGTGTCTTCTGCTATCCTTTACTCCGAAAAAATATTTGTTTCTCCGAATCGAAGGGGAAAAATACAAAAGCATTGCACACAATTTAAACCAATCAATGTTGTGTAATTAACAAGGATAATCTGGTGTTTTTTAGTCGATGAGTAGTGCAGATATCACTGTAAAATCAATCGACAGTAAGGGGAATACTTACTTCCGGGTGTACAATTCTCCGTTAAACAATGAGAATGGACGCTCACATTGCCTTTAAGGGCAGCCGACACAAACGAATGCCGTGCTTCCATGAGCGTCATTACCAGTAGAAATACATTGCTTTTAAAATCGTGCTGTGCAACACGAAAAAAAAGGGAAAATCGTGTTGGTGAACACGAATCAATAGATTAAAAATCGTGTTGGTGAACACGAAATGCCATGAGACTGGGTTGTGCGGTCAGCTCAGCCGTCTCTCGAGTTTGTTATTATTTTTTCTGCCAATAGTTCTTCGTGAGATCGATCCTGTTGGACTCAGTAGGCTAGTAGTGAAACTACTATGAAGTACTTACTGTGTACTTTTTGAGTAATCCTCTGTCAATTTCCCCTCCTGAGAACAAGAATGCATGTGTCTCTGCTATTTTGAATCAGCGTTAAAAAACCTTTCTTCATGAGACCGATATTGTTTTACCCCTTGGAAAGTCTTGCCCGCTATTTAAATTGACTTTGATTGAAGTTAATAACAATATTGATATTATATATATATATATATAGCCTATATAGCATATTTGATGGAGTCTTTCTGAACACTTTTAAAATAAAATACTGCAAATTAAGAATATTTGTAATGTTCTGCACAGATAGTGCCTTAACTTGAATTTGAATACATGTGGCAGCTTTATTATTATTTATTATTATTTATTAAAATGCTGCTGCCGAACTACTGACTGGAAGTATTGCTGATATCATGTCTACCATCCTCTTAAAATACTCTGTCCAACAATATCAGTCTCATGAAGAAAGTTTTTTTTAACGCTGATTCAAAATAGCAGAGAAACATGCATTCTTGTTCTCGGGAGGTAACCCTGTCTCCTAAAGATTATGTTCCCACAGAACTAAACTGCATTCTCAATTACGTTTAGCTAGAAATGTATTTTCTCCCACGTTACGTTGGTTATGAATGTATCTCAAATACGTTTATATTCTACATATCTTCTAGAAACATACATTTATTTTCTATCTTTGCCATTTATTGTCTTGCTTATAATGATAGTCATTTGTAAATATCATTTTAGAGCACACATTTGAAATCAGTAGGCGAGGCTGTAATTTCGCCAGCTGTTACTCTCATGAGCGAGGCAGAAAATAATAGTTGTATCATGCCAAAAAGCTGCTGTGTCGTTTATTGCACCTCAAACATTAAAACAAATCCAGAGTTACGTGTTTCAGTACTTCCTCTAAGAAGAAAGGACAGTAACATAAGAGCTCTGTGGCTTCAGGCTTGAAATTACATGCCAGTGTTTTATCTTTTTATTTATTTGTTTTTATTTTAAATCGTATAGTGTCGGAATTTTTTTGCCATCTGTGATGAAAAGAAATGGGGCTTAGAGCCTCAAAATACTGAAATCTGTATTTTTGAAAATCTTTTTTTCCTTCTAATTTGTTATTCTTTTCTAAATAACACTGTTATTTACTCAACAATAACACACAATTATCCTTGTTTTTATTTATTTGTTTAATTCTATAATCTTGGGCTTTTTAGCATGCTTTTTCAAGTCACCGGAAACAGACGTATGCCTATAAGGGACATTTTGAGCGATACACACCACAAACCCACTGAACAGATTACCCAAGATCCTCAGCTTGAAGCTCGTTGATTGGATGTTTTAGCCGCAATGCATGTTGGCATATCATGTTAATGCGATATGATATCCGAAAACATTTTTAAAAAAAACTCCGAGTGTTCTTGCTTTTCTCTTTGAAAGTCATCACATAACGGCAT
Organism: Harpagifer antarcticus; assembly: GCA_902827135.1. NCBI lineage: Eukaryota > Metazoa > Chordata > Actinopteri > Perciformes > Harpagiferidae > Harpagifer > Harpagifer antarcticus. The sequence goes on from CADEHL010000031.1 coordinate 593,580, forward strand.
TGTAATACACTGTTCGGCTGCATTAAATATTACACATCTGCCATAGTTCTTTATTTCTAGAGCCCTGATGAGAAGACTTCTGGACAAACTTGAAGAACTGCCGCCAAAACTGAATGTGACAACATCTTGCATTTCTTTTCACAAAATACGTCTCCTTGCAGTATCAATAGTAATTCGGCTGACTTTTTTTTTTATATATATTTGATCACTGAGACTCTCTCCACACAGCCTCCATCAATGTACAGGGGCTGCATGACGGTCTTCTTCCTCCTAAAGTCAATGATAATTTCCTAGATTTTCAGCTTGTTCAGCTGCAGGTTTACTTTACACAACGCTAGCAGTTGTTCCACCTCTTCCATGTACGCGGTCTCGTTACCCCCTGAGATGCAGCCCACCACGGTGGTATCATCAGCGAACTTTATGATGGAGTTGCTGGTGTGGGCGGGGACGAGATCATAGGTGTAGAGGGCGTATAGTAGGGGGCTCAGCACGCAGCCCTGTGGTGATCCGGTGCTGAGACTGAGGGACGTGGAGATGTGGGTGCCAATCCTCACTCTCTGGGGGCGATCAGACAGGAAGTTCTTAATCCATAGACACAAGGAATGGGATACTCCCAGGACTGATAGCTTGGTCACCAGTCTGTCAGGGAGGATGGTATTAAATGCAGAGCTGAAGTCCACGAAGAGCATCTGTGCGTAGCTCCCCCTACTCTCTGAGACAGGGTAGAGTGGAGAGCTGTGGCGATGGCGTGCTCCGTGGACCTGTTGGCCCTGTAGGTGAACTGGTGGGGGTCCAGACCGGGAAGGAGGGATGAGACGATGTGGGGACAGACCACCTTCTCAAAAACTTTAGCGGGGGTGGAGGTGAGTGCCACTGGACGGTAGTCATTTAGGCAGCCGATGATGTTCTTTTTCGGCACCGGGATGATTGTGGTTGTTTTCAGGCAGGATGGGACGATGGCCTGGGACAGGGACTGGTTGAAGATCTTGGTGAAGATCCCCGCCAGCTGGTCAGCGCAGTCTCTCAGCACCCGTCCCAAGACTCTGTCCAGCCCCGCTGCTTTCTTCGGGTTCACTGCCTTCAGTGTGCGTCTCACCTATATTTTTGTTCAGTGTAAATACTGAGTTGAGAGAATAGTCAGGGGATTTGGATGATGGGAGACACATCTATGGAATCACAATTGCAATAGCTTACCATTAAATGACGGATATGCCTTTCTGTCTGTGATGTTTTACAAATCAGATATCAATGTGTAGAAGTAAAACATGAGAAATAGTATAGCAATATCCTGCAAAATTATGTAAAAACATGAATACAACTACACATCTTCAGATGTTATACATACATAACAGGGTTTCCGTTAGCCGGTAATTACCGGTTTTTAGCTGGTCAAATTGAATAAAAACCGGTAAATTCAAAACCTGCCGGTCAAAATGTCTGATGCTCCGATCGATTGGCCGCCGGTCATTATCGGCCGATATTCACTCTTAATAGCTTGATCTGTGCTCTCTATAGGCCGATCAGGAGAGCTGGATCTGATCGATATAGACATAAACGCGAGTGAAGTGTAACCGGACGCGAGAGAGAGATCAGATCAGCTGCTGAGTCTGACCTGAAGCCCCGTCCACTGTTTAGCGGACGGGCTGTCAGGAGAGAGAGGGAGGGAGAGAGGAAAAGAGAGGATCCGTTTCTCCCGTGTTATTATTCAAAGTTAATGTAAACTTTTGAATAATGTACTTTATCTACTACAAGTAGTTTCTTTGAATGTAATAATGATGTTGTTTGTTGTATCATTTATTGAAAAATGAATCTGAATTTTTCGATCTGTTACGATTATAAACTGAAGCAATATAAAAACGAGCCCCATTAACTGAGTTTTAAACATCAGCATATCCGGTACTAGGCCAGTAATTACCTGCTAACGGAATCTCTGCTACATAATTCTTATTATTATTATTGAAACATGACCGGTAAGTTTCAAATGTGTCCGGTAAAATAAATTCTGTTCGGACATTTGACCGGCGAGAAAAAATCCTAGCGGAAACCCTGATACATAAGTGTCTTACACTAATAATACAAAGTTATTATTAGTATGCTGTTGTGTGCACCGCCTAGTGGTTAAAGCACTTTATTGAATTTTATGTTATTTTTGTTGAATTATGTTATTTGATGAAAAAAAAGAGTACATACTTTCATAGGGGGAAAGTAGAAGGTCAATGATAGAAATATAGAATATAAAAAAAGCAAGAAGATACTGTAAGTGATCTCTACAATAAAAAAGTTTAGTGCAGGATGTACAAAGATATTAATAGGAGGATGTGCAAAACAGACAAACAAATGAACTTTTATTAACACATTAAAGAATACTTTAGGTTAAGGTCTTCTTTCAAATAAGAAAAAAGCTTTGGGGGTATCTACAGATAAATATTAAGCACTTAACGTCTAATATGTTGCTTTCCTACTATGTTAAAGCATTTATTTTAACTGATATTATACACATTAATTATACTCTTATGTATGTAGATAGTATAAGAAATGTAAAGAATATGACAGTTTAATGGTGCAGGTATACATACATATTGATAGATGTCTTGTAATGCACTGTTGAGGAACCTGTGACCCACATTTTTTAGTTTTTTTTTTAGTTGTGTATATGATATGTCAATAAACCTTAGAAAATCTTGAAAGGGATGTTAAAAATAGCAATTATATACAGTTTTTAATTAACTATTAGTAGAGAATAACGAGTAATGAATATACTTTATAGAGATCTGCAGATAAATGTTTAGTCTTCTCAAGAACCAACTATCAAATATCTCTCCTGATTGTTGGCACTTGACAATCACCTTTCCCCGAATTTTACTCAGGTGTAACTAAAGTCTGATTTAAGGGTTGTTTATATTTCACATCATTAAATCAGAATCTGGAAAGTAACTAAAATAAATGTAGTGGAGTAAAAATACCAGGTTAACCTCTGAATTGTAGTGGAGTAGCATTACAAAGTAACAATGAGCTGTCATGTGGGTATATTAATGCTGCCCATTAAGCGATTTTCACCCATTTAGTAATTACATGTTTCACATTTGTACACACCAATGTGTTTCCTATCGCCTAAACCTCCAGGGCTGTACACAGTTTAATACTGTCATCTTCTAATTTTTGGAAAAAATAAAAGGTCTTTTAAAACTACAATTCCCAGTAGAGTCGTGCCATAGAGAACATGTTGCGAAACACAATAGCCAGCATCAAAGCTAGCATGTGTATTTCTGGGGGGGGGGGGCGTTCGAGTCCAGTTTTGAATAGTCTGCCGTGGTTTCGTTCCATTTCAAAGAGCTTGACGCTTGGCGTAACCTTGGCGCACTGCCACTCCAACATCCAATCCCAGAGCTTGAAGATTAATCACGGGGTTTGTCAACGGGACTTTAGTCCCAAACGATAGCTGGGGATTATGGCTAGTGTAGTGTCTTCGGCCATCCTAAACTGAATTTGTTTTCGGATATCATATCACATTAACAACCCCTCATCTGGCGTCACAGAGATCTTCTGTTACTGTCCTTTCTTCTTAGAGGGAGTACAGAAACACGTAACTCTGGATTTGTTTTAATGTTTGAGGTGCAATAAACGACACAGCAGCTTTTTAGCATGTTCAACTATTATTTTCTGCCTCGCTCATGAGAGTAACAGCTGGCGAAATTACAGCCTTGCTTACTGATTTCAAATGTGTGCTCTAAAATTATATTTATAAATCACTATTATCATTATTATAAGCAAGACAATAAATGGCAAAGATATAGTAGAACATAAACGTATTTAAGATATGTTCATAAGAAACGTAACGTGGGAGAAAATATGTTTCTAGAAGATATGTAGAAAATAAACGTATTTGAGATACGTTCATAACCAACGTAACGTGGGAGGAAATACGTTTCCAGCTTAACGTAATTGAGAATGCAGTTAGGAGACAGGGTTGCGGGAGGGGACATTGACAGAGGATTATTCAAAAAGTACACAGTAAGTACTTCATAGTACTTGTTGTGGGAGTAGTTTCACTACAAGCCTACGGAGTCCAACAGGATCGATCTCACGAAGAACTATTGGCAGAAAAAATAATAACAAACTCGAGAGACGGCTGAGTTGACCGCAGTGCAGAATCGCTGTATAGTTGAAATCTCCTAACAATGTTGTCCATTTCAGACATAAGCCTATTATATTTACAGCCCTTAATAACATTCATTTTCTGGGCTCAATATGTGTCTTGGCTGTTTACCGTCCTCATCTGCGCTCTTATTTTGAAAGACAACTTCCGGTAGCACAATATGAAAAAACGGGGGGGGTTTTTGTTTCTGTTTTCTAGTGATTTTATTTTTTGTTTTGAGAAGTAGAAGGGTCAGTGTATGTTTTGGTCATTGCATTTTCTTTTCACAAATGGATATTCAAAAACAAAAAATGACCGGATATTTAATTTTTGTTTTAAAATTGAAAAACCAAAATTGAAATACAATGAATTTTTATTATCATGGTCAAAAAGGGATTTACTAAACTTAAAAAACTGGATGATTTTCAATTTCTACTTCTCAAAACAAAAAATAAAATAACTAGAAAACAGAAACAAAAAAACTACCGGTTTTTCATATTCTGCTACCGGAAGTTACCTTACAAAATAAGAGCGCAGATGCTAACCTGTACTGGAGATATTATGTGTAAAACAGCAGGAAATTAAAAAAAAGGAACTCACCTTGGTAAACCTGTAAGAGAAAAAGCATTTGAACTCGATGTGGTTTGGAACATGAAATGTTTTATATAACTGAGACCCATAATATATGCCCAAACATTTTTTTAACACTGCAACTCTACCCACAATTAAATACATTCTCTCTTGCTAAAGGCTTCCTTTCCCTTTTCTTCCTCACCGACCAAAACCTTTCTCTTCAACAAACAATTCCCTCTCCCTTTGTTCCCCTTGGCCCCCACCCCCTTTCCCTCAGCTGAATCCACTGCACACCTGATGAGTGCCTTCAGGGAGTGACAGGGGAAAGCAGAAGTGTTGAGATGGAACACTTCACAGAATGGACAGCAGTATTGTTTTACAGTGACGGCTCTGTCACAGAACAACAACAATAACCAATAGTAGGCGGGGCTTAGCACAGAGTCATTTTACAGTATGGCCAACATCGTAATGGGGAGAGGCAGGCAGGAGGGGATGATAAATTAGGTGTTCAGACACATATGGACAACAGGTGTTTATACTTATAATAGCTTGGATTTTTACACCAAATGTCCACAACACAATAAAAAAAAAAGATCTGCCAAAGTTCTTCAGAGACTGTTTTCTCAAAACGTCTTTAGAACTTGTAATAATTGCTTTTCCAGCAAGTAAATACTGTGTGCCCTCATGCCCCCGAAATTAAATAAAATATAAGAAATGTTATGTCAGTGCTTTCGTCAGGAGGCGGAAATAGGCACTAAGAAGACTGAGATACTTATCATTTAATTTATCTTGCTCAGTATGAAATATTCCAGTAGGAATCAGTAATTATATACAATTCACAATTTACTCTGTGTGAGCTGGTGAGATGGCCTTATTTCGGCAGGATATGATAACAGTGCCAGAAGACAGAAGTTTAGAATTCACTCACCATCCTTTAAAGTTGGGCAGAAAAAAAAAAAAAAACCGCCTCTTCGATCAAATATCACCATATTAGCGGGGTAGATTTTGTATATTAGAAAGGAGGCTTGGGTGCAGCTTGAATTTTTATTAATTTTAATAGATGATGTAAATTATGTATTTGCTGCGGAAAATGCAACTGTCTCCTGGGCATGTTAAATGAGAAAACGGAAGAACAAAAATCTGAACAGAAAACATTATTATAGCAGTGTGAATCCAGGCTCAATGGGTTATCGAATGCCTCAGCCCATACCTAATTTATTCAAGTTGTATTGGTTTCTTCCTACCTGTTATTACATTAAAGCTGCACAACACGAATATGTTGTATGTGGAATACACATCGCTTGCACAAATGAAACTAATGAAGACATTTTTCTCTTAGATTGACTCATATAATTGCTTAATTTATTCTCACTACATGCAGGAAACGCTGGTCTTCATGATTTGTCGAATGTGAAACCACGTCAAACTTGGTTCAGTCACGATTTCAATTTAAGAGCTAGCAAAGCACTAGTGATGGGAATTATGGCTCTTTGAAGGGAGCCGGATCTTATGGCTCCATTCCTTTCAAAGAGCCGTTCAAAAGAGCAGTTTTTTTAAAGGGGGGCGGGGTTACTAGGTTTATCTGCGAAATAATCACCAGTCATCATGATAATTAAGTGGCGATGGAGATTATTTGTTGACCCTGCTTTAAAGGATATTTTGCCTTTACAAATCACTTCACTTTATCACTGCCTGGGTTTGGTTGAAGTGCATCCAAATGCTGCTGTGTTTTCGCGCTTGGCTCATTTTCCATCTGAAAAACACGTCGTCTACCTGTCCTGTACCACTTGTTATGACTTCTCTCTCTCGCGTATTCCGTTAAGACCCACCCCATCTCACTCCTCGTGCTGAAACCTACCAATCAGAGTAGGGGCAGGTCTTCACAGAATACGTTTGGGGATTAAAATCAAGCTTTTTAAAAGGCCAGTGGATTTTGGCAGGCAGTGAGTGCGGACCAACAATTGAACGATAAAAAGAACGGCTCCCACCAAGTACGACTCGGTTCCCCTCATTCGTAATGTTAGAAATTAAAATCAATGTTGATATGGCCTAATTTGAATTAAATACACTATTTAATTTAAATCAGTTGTATTCTGAAAAACCGGAAGTTCACTAACTATTAACTTCATACTTTTATTCTGAAAATTATTCACTTCCGGTTAGCATTAGCATGTAGCGAAATGCTGCATTTTCAAACCGTGAATCAAAGGTGAAATGACATGTGATGTTGTTCACTGAGCACACTGGGTTTAGCACTCATTTATTACCGCCGAATAACGTTTATTAGGGAATGTTTAAATAACCACAGACACCAGAATGATATAATTTAACAACAGAAAAAGACAGGAATTGCATTGGACCCGCCCCCAACGACGCCGGCCAATAGGAGAAGACCTCAGATGACAACAGGAAGAGCAAGCCAAGGATCGGACCCTTCTACCTGCTGACCTGGACTGACCGGTCGGATGAGGAGAGCGCCTCCACTCGCACATTTCTTTTTGTACACCATCGCATCTTTTGTGTAATTAAATGCTGTTAACTTTTATAAGCTTCCCTTGACTCTTTTCAGTCCCTCCTGCCTTCAGGGTTCAGAATACACTAACAGTACCAAAGTTCGCGACCGACACATCACTACAAAGCACTTTGATTTATTGTTCTGAAATATTGCAGTTAAGCCAACCAACTGAGTCTCCAAAAATGAATTCCCAACCTCTATGTCTTTCACCTCTGTGATTTATTTGAAAGTATTAATGAGAATGTGTCTTTCAAATTCAAAGACGTGGGAAAAAATGTCCCTCAGTGCCCTCAATGATTTGAATGGATCCAAGTGGGACCGTCTGTATATTAAGTTAAAAAGAAGGCAGATCAGCAGGCATCTTGAGAGGAAGGTAAAAATACCATGTCATTTAAACAAAACATTTGAAAACATGCCAACGCAAAAATCAAAGACTAAACCTCCACAGACAAAACAAATAGGTAGGCCTACATCTCGTTTGAAATACGAAAAAATAAGTCTTAATTAAAAATGAAAACCATGAGCAATAAGGAGAGTCCAACATGTCAATAATGTGCTTTTATCCAAAGCGACTTACAATAAGTGCGTTCGACCAACAAAATACAAACTTGAAGAAAAACAGAATCATATAAGTACATCAGGTTTCCTAGAGCAAAAACATTTCAAGTGCTACTCAACTGGCTTTAGGTAAGCCAGTCCTTTATTAGTATATAAGTGCTTTGTTAGTATATAAGTGCTTTGTTAATAATTCTATTGCTCGAAGTGGAGTCGAAAGAGATGAGTTTTCAATCTGCGCCGGAAGGTGTGTAAGCTATCTGCTGTCCTGATGTCAATGGGGAGCTCATTCCACCATTTTGGAGCCAGGATAGCAAACCCACGTGTTTTTGCTGATGGGAACTTGGGTCCCCTTCGCAGCGAGGGTGCAGCGAGCCGTTTGGTTGATGCAGAGCGGAGTGCACGTGCTGGGGTGTACGGTTTAACCATGTCCTGGATGTAGGAAGGGCCACTTACTATAATGAAATTGCAATATGACCTCATAAGTTAAACTAATATTGATTATTGTTTGTCTACTACTTCATTTATATTTTGTGTAAATCAGATAACTTGTGCTCTATTTTTAGAAAGAAAAATGAAACCACAGAGTAAAAATGCATAATTTGATTAGGTTTTAATGATATCGCCCTGTAGTTTTGCAATCTTATGATGGAATATTGTTCTGTATCCGTATATTATGTGGATGAGGACTTAGATTTAATACAGTCAATCTCACACAGACTTTAAACAAGAATCATTCTTAGCTCACCAACAAATATCAGTGTATTGTAACCTAAATTGTTGTGACTACATGAAGCTCAGCGCAAGTTCTTTCAGGAAGACTGGGTATATATCTACATCAGTGTTTCTCAAACCTTTTCATACCAAGGACCACTTAACCAATAAAAAAACACTCGCGGACCACCTAACTCCACAAATATCCAAAATCACATCGTTTTTCTAGAACAGATTACAAATCGCCTGAAAATGGTACAAACATGTGGCAACATGTGTGATGAAGGTGTTGCGCTGGGCTATATCATACCATCGAAACTTTAGCTCGCTCTATTGCGGAGATATTCCCGCGAGAGTGCGTAAAACTTTAATTTATTAATTTATGTAAAATGTGAAATTGTACCAATATACTCACGGACCACTAGGGGGCGCTCACGGACCACCAGTGGTCCGCGGACCACACTTTGAGAAGCACTGATCTACATTCACTCCGCAGCTGCATATAATCAGCTCATCACGGGCGTTCTTTTTAACCTATTACATTTCACCTCAATCTCCAGCAGCCAATCACCGTGCTGCAGCCAAACTTTAAATGGTTCTCCTCTCTCCTGCAGTCAGCTGTGATTTCAGGTTTTCATGCTGCCGCCCACCTCCTCCCCATCCACCTCCTTTCATCATATCCAGTGCCAGGAGAGCTAATCCAAAAACCTCATCACACCTCTTCATCCCATCTCCTCATCAAATCCAGATCTTCAACATCACCACCAGTGTCTAGACCAGTGGTTCTCAACTGGTGGGTCGCGACCCAAAAGTGGGTCGCGGACCCGTTTCCAGTGGGTCGCGGATGTGTGAGTGAAGAAATAAAAATTGAAAAAAACAAAATTGGAATTATTTTTATTTTTTTTGGGAGAAAAAGTCAAACTTCTATTTTGAAGGGCCGATTTTCTAACGCTGTGCATGCAGTCGGCGTTTGACTGGATGTTCCGGAGACCATACATGGTTTTGAAAACTTCTGTCACATAGTGATCATCTTCTCAATAAAATATCTTTGCTGATGTTTTTTCGAGTCTTCTGGCCTTTGATCAGAATCAAGATTGTCCCCACAGAGAATAACTTTGCGGTAGAACTATTCTTTATACATCCATGGGTACAACTTCCGATAGAAATGAACACATAATGAAATATGACCCCCGGTTTCATGATTGACATGTCACAGAACAATGGGAGCTATCTACCCTAACCCACAATTTAAAGTCACAGACTATCTCCTCTTTGCTCTTCTCGCAGCAAGATGTCAGAACAAAGTGAAAAACAAACAATGGCATAAAATATTATTAATATGTCGGGTAGTAATAGATTTATTGATGTTCTTCTCAGTGTACCAGAATACATAGTTTATGTTAGTATTTCTAAAAATCTCCTGGGGGAAAATCCCCCCAGACCCCCTGCTGGGGTTGGGTTTTCAGCATGCATGCCTTTTTATATAATCAGCTTTGATTCCATCATCTCATTAAACCTTTTTTAAGAGCATACTTTAGTTCTGTGAAGGGATATAAGGGATATATGCACTGTACTTCACTTTTATTAATATTGTATGCTGCAAAGCGTATTTATTACAGCACGTTTTTTGTTGAATAGATTTGAGTGCTTCAAAATGTTGGGTCGCGATGTATTGACCAAGTAAAAAGTGGGTCCCGAGGCCTGACCAGTTGAGAACCATTGGTCTAGACCCTGGGGGGTTTCCTATATGCTCACGGCTGCATTTCCCCCTTTAGATATACGATTTCAGGATCGGGTTTTAATCGCCAAAGACTTAACATGTATCATATGGCATGTGTCAATAAATGTTCTTTAGACAAAATGAAGTCTCTCCTGATTGAAGTTCAACAGGGTAAAATGTACTTCACAACATGTGCCTGTGATTTCTAGAACTGCACACGTTTGTTTACTTTGTCTCTCATTCCCCATGGTGTAACTTTGCTACTGCATCAGCCTGTGAGCTTATGTCAATCAAACAAGACATCCCCACAACCTTCCAGACACGGAACAGAACATTTCTGGTATTTCCCTGAAGATATATTGTTGCTTTTAAATAATAAAAAAAAAGGAATACAAAAAATAGACTGCAACTGAGTGTGATTTCAGTTGGACTTTATATTATAGTTGTATCTTTAGGAGCTGCTCATGTATGACAAAATATGAAGTGTAAGAGTGCTACAATGTCATCAAACCCTACATTTTGGTATGTACCAATGTGGAATTGTAATCCATCCATCTTCTTCCGCTTATCCGTGGTCGGGTCGCGGGGGTAGCAGTTCCAGCAGAGAGCGCCAAACTTTCTTTTCCCTGGCGACATCAACCAGCTCTGACTGGGGGATCCCAAGGCGCTCCCAGACCAGCGAAGAGATATAATCCCTCCACCCGGTCCTAGGTCTACCCCTTGGTCTCTTCCCAGCTGGACGTGCCTGGAACACCTCCATAGGGAGGCGCCCAGGTGGCATCCTTACTAGGTGCCAGAACCACCTCAACTGACTCCTTTCGACGCGAAGGAGGAGCGGTTAAACTCCGAGTCCCTCCCGGATGACTGAACTTCTCACCTTATCCCTAAGGGAGACACCAGCCACCCTGCGGAGAAAACCCATCTCGGCCGCTTGTATCCGCGATCTCGTTCTTTCGGTCATGACCCATCCTTCATGACCATAGGTGAGGGTAGGAACGAAAATGGCCCGGTAGACAGAGAGCTTTGCTTTCTGGCTCAGCTCCCTTTTCGTCACAACGGTGCGGTAAAGCGACTGCAGTACCGCTCCTGCTGCTCCGATTCTCCGGCCCATCTCACGCTCCATTGTTCCCTCACTCGAGAACAAGACCCCAAGATACTTGAAGTCCTTCACTTGAATGATATAGTAATCATTAATAGATCATTTGATGCTTTCATTTAGTGGAAATGTTTATCAAAAAATCACAAAGGAAACTGAGATTACTTTTGCTAATAGTGAAAGATTTTGCAGCAAATTGTTAACATAAAACGCCAAAATTCAGCGTGAATACATAAATGAGTGTGTCATTGTAAGCAGTGAAGCAAAAAAAGAGGGGTCAAGGTGATGGATGGCCGTGAATAGCACAAGACCCAACCATCTCTACACAGAATTTATAAAAAAAAAATTATAATGACATTTCCCTCATATAATTTTGCTAGCAGAAGGCATAATGTAATACATTATAAATACAATGTAATTGCCCAAGTTTGTGTAATGTAAAGCATACTTCAAAGAGACTGTAGTTGTCACTCTGTCACTGAAAATGATCTGGGGATTTCAGAATGGTCAAATAATGGGTTGCCACTCTGGATGATGTTGAGAAAAGGATGAAAGGTTTATTTTTTATATTTTAAAGAATAATCTTAATTGGCAATGTCACTATCCATCCGTTTCCATTCCTCCATTTTCCAATGAGAATGTAATTATTTTTCGGCTTCTTCATAGTAATGTAATCCTCATGATGTGCAAACTATGGATCTCATATTTAATGCATGGAAAACCAGCATTAAGCCACACACTCAGTCTAAGACATTCTCAAATATAAGGCTTGATGACTGCCAGGCAGCTATAATAAAGCTTTGCCAACTGCAGCTGCATTATACTGGATGACATTGCCTCTATACAAGAGGAAGTCACTGCCATAAATGAGGAGAGATTCTTCTTATATGGAATTAGCCAAAGAGGAGCACAAAGAGAAATGTTAATGGCACAGATAGATAGAGGTGAGCGCTCCCATTCAAGCTCTGCGGAATCTTTGACCACATCTGTATTGATTTTGTCTGTTGATAGTTGTCACGAGACAGCTGATGGATAGTGAAGGATACACTTCATTAGCTCAGAGTGTCTCCTTACTGGCCACCTACTAAATCTTAGCTTCTTTTTGTGTGGCTCTGTCAATAAGTGCCCCATCACAAGAGAACTATAACCTGTTCACTCTCTATTCACTTCGTCCAACATAAGAGATAAGTCATGATACTGGAAAGGGATCGAGAGGGGGAGGGGAAGATGAAGGAGCTGTGTGAGCTACTGAGGGGAGCTCATTTGGGACTGAAATTTATATTTGGGGTTGATCCTCCAAGCATGAATTGTAGCCCACTCAATGTTTCTATAAATGGTTCATGCACATGTGTTGAATGACTCACTGAGCATTACATAAAGAAACAACTCCACAAATTGTTCCACAAGTTCAAAATCAAAGTCTTTGAGGTAGGGGTGTAACGGTTCACAGAAGTCACGGTTCGGTTCGTACCTCGGTTTGGGGGTCACAGTTCGGTACGGTTCGGTACAACAAGAAAAAGCAAAAAAAGTCCCAAATGCATAATTCCAGGTTTGTTTTTTATTTATTTTGAACAGTAGTGCAAGTTTCAGTTTAAAAATAAGGAACTCTAACATTTTGAATAATTAACTGTATTACACAGATAAAAACAAACCACAAACAGTACCACACCAGATTATCTATAATGGCTGATGTCAAACAAAAAGGTTTCATCAAGCTGTAAAACTAAAAAGAATGTCTTGAAAATATTAAAAAATAAATAATAAGAAAGTGTTTCAAGAGGCAAAGCCGTTGAAAAACATATGTCAACAGCTTCCGTTATTTATTTTGGTCTCACGGCTCTCATGTCTATTGGCTTCTTGAAAACAGCGGGGATCAGCTGTTGAACTGCTGTTGTCTTTTGCCGGGCTCCGGTGATTGGCAAATCTGGGTGATGCCTTCTGATATGATTTAGCATGTTTGGCGTGTTCCATCAACATACCACACCACTGTAGAACAATGCCGACACACCGTCCTCGTCCGATCCACCACTCGCGCACTTCATCGTTATTGTAGTCCACAGGGAACCCGAAATGTTCCCACACAGCTGATTTAAAAGAAGCAGGTGGGTTCTAGCTCCCGTGTGTTATCTGAACTCGCAAAACTAACTTTTCTTCTTCTGGTATTTTGTTCGTTTTGTTGTTGTTTCTTCTTGTTCTTCATTTGTTGTTTAAGGGCGGCTGGCAAACAGCTTTTAGGCACAATGCCGCCCCCTGGATTATAAATAGTGTAGTGGATACTGCCCTGAATAACAGACTTTTTTTCCCCACTCGTAAAAAAAAGGCGTATTCGCCGTGTGACTGCATGCACCGAACCGTGACGTCCGAACCGTGACGGTACGGGACGAATACGGATACCGTTACACCCCTACTTTGAGGTGTTAACACCAAGTAGAAATAGCTCTTTTGTCTTCCCTGTGTGTTCTATTCTGTGATTCTTTATATGTGACCTGCTCCATCGAAATCAGTCGCATTGACCCGACGACACATTTTGAGTTGTATGTACTGTTGGAAAGAGGAGATTCCTAGCTTTCTAATGATATCAGGATTGTTGTTGTACTCCAAATATTAAGCAAAAATATGTCACATTATATAATGACTGTCACCAAGTCATCATTTTGAGAAAAAGGCCTTTAAAGTTTTCTCTTCTCTGGAATCCATTGATCTGACTGATTATTAGCGGAGCAAATGATCAAAATACTATGGAGGGAAGATATTTTCGTTTGGATTACTGGTCTGGGGGAAGCTCGCGAGTGTGTGTGTGTGTGTAATTTTGCGTTTCTGTGTATTGTTTATTTCCCGGGGAAAATCAATCAAGGGATTCTAACTGGGGATATTCAAGTTACAATTATTTCTGACATATTGTCAAAAAATGATGGTGACTGAGAGGTGCAAACGACAATTACAAAGTGTGAAACACTTTAACAAAGCTTGAGACAAATTGACATTTTATAAATCAAAATTACATGAGCAAAACACTTTTACCAAAGAAAAAATAATTTAACATTACCAAAAACAAATTAACAAGATGCGACACACTTTTACAAAGCTAGAGACAAATGTACAAGTGTCGAAACACTTTAACATTTGCCGAAACACTTTAACAAACTAGTGAATCAAACCGGAAAGGGAATGCCCATCATACCAGATGTGACGTGCAAGTGATTGACACAAACTTTGTTTGTTTTGGCGGATAGTGTCATGGTTTTGGATTTTTGTTTTCCACCTTTTTGTTGACATGTTTTCTTCCTTGTCTCAGTCTGATACTACTTCCTGTGTTTGACTTCCTGTCGTTAGTTTCCCTCCTGTGTCTGATTGTGCCTCATTGTGTTCACCTGTTGCCCTTGTGTTTCTGCCTCCCCTGCCAGCTGTGTCTTGTCCCTGCTTGTGTATTTAGTCTTGTCTTCCCCTGTGCTCCATGTCTGTTCATCGTCATTTCATGTCCCTGTCACCTATGCTTGTCCGTGTCTCCTGCCTGTTCCCGTCGTAAGTTTGTTCCTGTCTGTCGTGCTCCCCGGTTTTGTTTCTGGTAATTAGTTTCTTGTTTTTTCCTGCCTTCGGCTTTTGTTAATAAAGCTCGCTTTTTGTTACCTTACCTTTTTTATTCCTTTTTTAAACTGCACTTGGATCCCATTTTCCACACACCCTGACAGATAGACCGCCGGTACCTATGGACCTTTATGGTCGTTAAACATGTTTTGTCCGTTCTGTGGAAACCACCTGGGCCAAGTGACATGGTTTTGCTCATCACGATATACTTTCTCGTGCGCAAGAGATATGTTCTTGTGCACACAAGAAAGTTACTGGTTCGCCAAGTAGGAAGTGGAGCTGTGCCTTTTACACACAGCCTTCGCTGTGTTACCTTCATTAGACAGCTAAAGAGCGACTGCAGGCTGCTTCGTTATAGCCACACACACCTCTACACACACACACACACCTCTACACACACACACACACACACACACACCTCTACACACATTGAACTGCCCGATTATTACGCTTTATTATTCTATTTATGAAGGAGGTGTGTGTGTGTGTGTGTGTGTGTGTGTGTGTGTGTGTGTGTGTGTGTGTGTGTGTGTGTGTGTGTGTGTGTGTGTGTGTGTGTGTGTGTGTGTGTGTGTGTGTGTGTGTGTGTGTGTGTGTGTGTGTGTGTGTGTGTGTGTGTGTGACACTGGCATTTGTTTTCAGAAGATATTAAGACACTGTCGTCCGTTCCGGTACTGCGGTCAACTCAGCCGTCTCTCGCGTTTGCTTGGTCAAATCAGCAGCTCTTCATTTTTGAGTGCGCAATTAATCGGGCCTTTACGGTAATCGCCGAGAAGCGGCACTGACGCTAGTAGTACAAGAGTAAAATAAGGCATGTTTTTTCTGCTTTATTTGCGATACAAATAATTTGTACCATAAGTTCTTAATAAAACTGACACTGTTTGACTCAGTCCTAGTTTGACTGCTACCAACAATAAAATTAAGTACTTTTAACGTGTACTTTTTGGGTAATACTCTCTCAAAGTCCCCTCCTGAGAACAAAATCATGCCACTTCTGCTATATTTGATGAGATACAATTATTTTTAGCAATAGGTTCTTAATAATGTTGGTACTGTTGGACTCAATACTTGTTAGACTACTACCACAAATACAAGGAGGTACTTTTACTCTGTACTTTTTGAGTAACACTCTGTCAAACTCCCGTGCTGAGTACAATCATTCCTGTATTGTATATGAATTATTGTACTCAGGACAGGAGTTTAACCATGTATTACAAGTAAACATACTTGATTGTACTTGTGGTAGTAGTCAGAGTAGTACTGAGTCCAACAGTATCAATTTCATATAGAATTTATGGTAACACATCTTTTTATCCCTCAACAAATATAGCAGAAGTGGCTTGAATTTGTTCTCAGGAGGGGAGTTTGACAGAGAATAACTGAAAAAGTACACAGAAAACACACACGTCATACGCCTTGTGGACCGGACATCTCCTTCATAAAACGAGTAATAGGGGGAATAATCCATGGATGTATAATAAGAACTGGATACAGCGTGGGTGGCGGGGCCTCATTCATTCCTATGAGAGTTACTCAATGGTGCATGATGACAAAATGGCCCAACTTTTGAGAGAGCGAAACGTCACAGATTACCCGGCATGCCTGAGAAGCATGCGCAACTTTAACCACGCCGCCCAAAAGGCTCGTTCACATTAAGCACGTGAATTTGCGTACACGTAACAGCACCGGACGTTCATGACAGCATGGTACTGGATTTATATTAACGAGGCGGCAGTTAGCAGCTAGCGGCTAGCTAGTTAATTATGCTAAGTTACACATCAATCGTTATGTACTTTTATATTACGCTGACATCAGGATCTAGTGATATCCAAGCAACAGAGCTTCATTTAGCATGATACTTGTGTGGGTTGTACATGAAACCACTTAGTAATATATAAAAATGTATATGTTGAAGCCTGTTATGATCAATTGTGAGTTAAAACTTTATCTAAAAAGTAAAGCTGATGATGGATTACTGTGGTGGAGTTAAAATAACAGCCTATTTCTTTTTGAAATGTGATGGAGTAAAAGGATAGTAACTGTGATTATTCATGTTAAGTAGCCCACAAGTAACTAAAACAATTGCAAGTGCAATAAGAAGCTACAGGAACATTAATCTACGTCGGTAATATTAACTTTATTTAATACAACATTTACGGTACAAGATTTACATCATACAGCCCATGTAGTATAATATTTTACAAATGATGAATTACAGCAAACATGTGCAATATATCCATTATTACAGCTCCGTGGGCCGGCAGTAAGGCGATATGGGTCCGTTGTTATTGTGCATCCATGGGTAAAGAGAAACTCATGTAGTACTGAACACGTAACGTGAACGTGCCGGGCGGCGCGGTCCCGTGGGTTAGATGTGCGTTCATAATGCCGAGGGAAATAACTCTCAGTATAACGTTATTAGCACATTTTTACAACTTGAGGAACGAATGTTTTTAATAAGGGCTATACAAGTGTTTATACTGGGTAGTTTATTTAGTTTAAAAAAAATTATCCAAAGAGTTACAGACCACTCTTTCCCAATGTAAGTTAATGGGAAAAAGTGTTTCCGGGCCCAGCAAACTAAAGGAAGTGTAGTACCGCCGTTTGACCAGCACGAATATTCTCATCAGACTCCGGCGCACTTCCTGGGGTCTTGGAATAATCGGGCAGTTCAATGTGTGTAGAGGTGTGTGTGTGTGTGTGTGCAGAGGTGTGTGTGGCTATAACGAAGCAGCCTGCAGTCGCTCTTTAGCTGTCTAATGAAGGTAAACACAGCGAAGGCTGTGTGTAAAAGGCACAGCTCCACTTCCTACTTAGCAAACCTATAACTTTCTTGTGTGCAAAAGAACGTATCTCTTGCGCACGAGAAAGTATATCGTGATGAGCAAAACCATGTCACTTGGCCCAGGTGGTTTCCACAGAACGGACAAAACATGTTTAACGACCATAAAAGCTATATAAATAAACATTGATAAAGGTCCATAGGTACCGGCGGTCTATCCGCCAAAACAAACAAAGTTTGTGTCAATCACTTGCACCTCACTTCTGGTATGATGGGCATTCCCTTTCCGGTTTGATTATCTAGTTTGTTAAAGTGTTTCGGCAAATGTAAATTTGTCTCTAGCTTTGTGAAAGTGTTTTGCATCTTGTTAATTTGTTTTTGTTAATGTTAAATTGTTTTGCTAATGTAATTTTGTTTTAGAACATGTCAATTTGTTTTATAAAATGTAAATTTGTCTCAAGCTTTGTTAAAGTGTTTTCACACTTTGTAATTGTCAATTGCACCTCTCAGCCACCGTAAAAAATAGACGTTCAAGCAATATGTCAACATAAAATGTCCAACTAGATTTCTGTATGAAAATGTGCCGCTTATCAAATAGCAAAAAGAAAGGATATCAGTCCAGTTGTTTATGTTCTTTCACCCCAAGAGACAGTCACTGTGCTAATGGAGCAAAGCAAAGGTTAGACTCACTGGTGAGCAGAGCCGACCCACATGCAGTGTGACCTCCGACTCACCTCTGCAAATCCGTTGCAAAAACCTCTGTCATTTCTGTCACACTCAAATGATCACGTGCTTTATCCGCAGCCAAGTTCATTCTTGAAGGCTAAATATCACTGCATAAAGCCTGCAGATTGGTCCCGTGACGGTTTTACTGATACTACAATATTTGCATGAACTGCTGAACTACACAAAAAAAGTTCTGGTTTATCCAAGAGTTTATTCATGAAAGTGGTTAGGTATTTCTGTGCCTTTGTGCATGTGATAATTTGCACACAAATACATGGCAATGGGGCCTTTTTTTTATATATATTTTAATAGATTACCATCTCATTGCTGTCATTTCCATCATCCTGCATGTGTTTTTGCACCGATCCCTGACATGGGTCATAGATTATGCATTCAGGGTTAAGGACAAATAACCCAAAGTTAATGTTTTCACCTGGGAAAGAAAAAATTGGTTATTAACATCATCAGTCTTAGGTAACTTATTTTATTCTTTGTCATGTATTACCATCACCCATATTCACCATCTCAAAGAATACATCTGATCTCGTTATTTCTGCTTTTATGTTATATTGTGCATTTGCCTTCAATAAATCTCCCAAGCTGGTAGCTGTATGCCTGTGTGTACCCTGTTTTTATTGAACACAAATAGGTCCATGGACTTAATCATAACTGAATAATGAAAGCCCCTGTATAAGCATTTGCATTAGGAAAAAGCTGTTCTAAATGTAGTGTGTACAAAAAACATTTTCTTCATTTATGCAAATGAATGAATGCCTATTTTCGAAAATATTTTGCCAGCAACATTCCATCTTTACATAGTTTTTCTTAAAGTCATGGCACATATATTCATTATAAACACTGATTTAGTCTGTACCCTATACCAATGACTAATTCATTGCCATTTACCAAGATTCTAGTTCCAATTATTCAAGCAAAGGAAAAGAGCCAACGGCACACTTTCATTTACCACTCATCTTACTGTATACAGCAGGGGTATTCAACTAAAATTCAACGAGGTCCAGTTAGAGAAGATCTCCCCATGCAAAGGTCCGGAACATCAACATGTCTAACTTGCTTTATTAATTAGTGTGATATATATTGAAGTAGCCTGTAGCTTTATCAACGTCTGCATGTAATCAACAACTGACTGCCAATCAAATAAAGAAAGTACAATTAAAAAAAAAACAATATGTATTGTCAATTAACATTTAACTATACAGATATACAGTAAAATACTGTGGATATGTGTAATGTTCCTCTATAAAATAAAGTGTAGCAGCAGCTTGAGTTTCCTTTTTTCTTTGTTAACCGTTTCACATCATGACTTAACAGTTTCAGCCGATTATAGAACAATATCAGTCTTTACACATAATAACAATTGAACAGTTTTAAAGTTTCTCTTTCTTTCCCTCTTATATTGCAGTCCCTCACTTACTTTTTTTTTATTGAAGGCAAGCATTGAGCTCGAGATTGTCCTGCCAGGAGTTTAAATCTGGCCTGAAATGGTGTCAGGGCAATTCTCATACACACATGCAGGTGCTCATTGGTTAGCCTCGGTTAGCCTGCCCTGGAACGATATTTAGTTTTAATTTTGATCCTGGTGGACTGATCATATTGGGCTCTGAGACTGCTTCTTTGTGTGACCTCAGTTCTGAATTGAGAAGGAATGTTTGGTCAAACACTTTGTGTTTTGTCTCATAGTGGCGTTTTGGCACTTTTAATGAGCGCCACGGTCTCTGAACAAATGAGACACACTAGTTCTGTGCTCCCAGTGGGCAGGATGAACATGAATGAGTCCACTCAGGGTGAAAAGCTCTGTTCTCACTGTCCACTTTCCTCTTCTTGGAGAGCGCCATGTGTAATTATGTGCCTCTCCCTGTCTGCCGCTAACACGCCTGTTCACTCTCCTCTCCGCTTCTCTCCCTGTATCGCTAATTATTCTCTTCACTCACTTTCCTCTCCGCTTCTCTCTGCCGCGCTCTCATCTCTTCTTCTGTGTTTCTCTCCTTGTATCGCTCACTCGTCTCTTTCGCCCCCTGTCGGCAGTGGTTAAAATAGAATTGCCCCATCAAATCCCTTATTAATGTATTGATTATAGGTCCGGGTCCGTATAGGTCGGCGTCTGGGTCCGGATCCGGACCGCTGTCCGGCTGTTGCCGACCCCTGGTATACAGTATACTGTACACTATACAGCTCAGATATGTGAGGATTTGCAGTTCTTCCTCCTTCTCCTCCTCTTTGTTTTATGTTTGTTATTGTCTGTGTGTCTGTCTTCCTGGCTGGGTGTGGCTGACCCACTTCTGTTTCCCGCCAACTCACCTCCTCAGCTGTGGCTCATCATTCGGATTACTCTAATCACCTTCACCTGCATATATACTCGGTTCCTCCATCCAGTATTCACCAGTTCGTCAGTTAACCACGCTGGTAAACACGACTTTGGTTAAACAGTTTAGTGCATCTACTCTGTTTCTGCTACTTACCTGTGATCTCTTTGTCCAGTATCCATCTGCCTACTTCTCTGCCTGCCACGTCCAGCCTCCGACTCCTCGTCTGAGTTTCCTCCATGCTTCCACGCACACCAGCTCGAACCTGTCTGCTCTCGCCAGCTCTGGATCCCCGGCTCCCCTCGCCTGTGTTCCTCCGTGCATCTCCGCACCTCTGCTGGTAACAAATCCTGGCCCGGATTATATGGACATTAATCCCTCCGTTATTCTCCGTAGGATTTGTTGGTTTAATAAACCTTTTACCTACTAAACTCTGTGTCCTCTACCTGGTGTTCAGCATTTGGAGTTCAGTCCAGTAAGCTTGTGAGAGTGTAACAAGATAGTGTGAACTGTGCCTTCACATCTTGCATACTTTTGCTTTCTTTTCTATTCAGTTAAGGCTTGACCAGTGACACTTTATAGGACATCCAGTACCACTTTACAATAAGACTACCCTTATAAAGGGTTTATAATTAGGTTATTAATTAGGTTGTAAACACTTTGTTAATCATTATGAACCATTTATAAACCAGTTTATACATCAACACAGGCTCGTTATTTGGCAAGATGACTAATGGTGCATTTCCACTACAGGGCCTCGCTCGGCCTCGCTCGGTATGGCTAAGCCTTGTTAGGACTGGCTCACTTTATGCTACATTTCCATTACAGTTTAGTAGCTGAAGCAGTAACTATAGTAACGCAGTGTAGGCGGAGCCGTGACGTCATCTTCAATGAGAACCACAGAAAAACAACATCAGCCGTTAGCTGTTAGCACTCAAGCTCACAGCTCCTCATATCTGTTCAGAAACTAGACAAAAGTTAAACAAGTACAAACCACATACTGCCTGTGTCATGGTGAATACAGTCACTGGTTTATTTATGTCTGTAGGCCGCTGTTGTGAGTGTGGACGGTCGGAGCATATACTGCATTAGCGTAGCCGATCTCCATTTAGAAAACACACATTTTAAAAGGTTATTTGCCTGCCGTCTGTCTGCAGACTTGTCAAAGCATTAATTCATGGTTTTTACTAACCTGTATCAGTATGATGTTACTTCGGCATCATTTTGAAACGTGTATTACAATTAAATCATGGTAAAATGTGTTCATTTTGTTGTAGTTGTAGCCCCCTTGCCAGCGATTCTCTCTCTAGTTTAGTATACTCAGCCCGACACAGCCTGGTTGTTGGCCCGGAAAGAACCTCGATTTTATGGGGCCAGAAAAACTCTGAAATAGTACCCGCTAGCCGGAACTACGCCAAGTGGAAACGCAACCCGAAAACGGGCCGGGCACGCTTAAAGCGAGCTCCGCACTGTAGTGTAAATGCGCCATAAGCCTTATATTGGCTAACTAGCTTACTTTGTCTTCTTCATCAGTGTTACGGCCCGCCCCCTACTCCGTGGTAGTGGCTCGTGGGGAGACCCGCAACATAAAATAAAACACACAAAACAACCAGTACTTAACAGCGATCATTTATTAAATGTACAGCCGTTACTCACACAAGCGTAAAGGGTAACGAAAGGAGGTCTGGCAACACACTCTCACTCCATAATCATCCAGGAGCGACGTTTGGTCAGTGTCCGTGGCGTGTAGTTGTTTTACGCTCCTAGGCTTCTTCAGCTTCATAAAGGGACGCAAATAGCTTTAAACTGATTGCAATGTATTCCCATCTGCGGCGGTATTTGACGCTCATGGAAGCACGGCATTCGTTTGTGTCGGCTGCCCTTAAAGGCAATGTGAGCGTCCATTCCTATTGGATAACGGAGAATTGTACACCCGGAAGTAAGTATTCCCCTTACTGTCGATTGATTTTACAGTGATATCTGCACTACTCATCGACTAAAAAACACCAGATTATCCTTGTTAATGACACAACATTGATTGGTTTAAATTGTGTGCAATGCTTTTGTATTTTTCCCCTTTGATTCGGAAAAACAAATAATTTTCGGAGTAAAGGATGGCAGAAGACACTACACTACCCAGAATCCCCAGCTATCGTTTGGACTACACCATGTGCTCTGTTTGACAAACCCCGTGATAGTCCTCAAGCTCTGTGATTGAACAGTGTGCTCCGAGGGTTACGCCGAGCCTCGAAGAGCACTTGAAATGGGATGGAACCACGGCAGACTTTCCAAAACTGGATTTGAACTCGGGTCCACCGCGTCCGTCCCTCCCTCCCCCACCCCGTCCCCAGAACTACACATGCTGGCTATTCTGTTTCGCAACATGTTCTCTATCTATGGCACGTCTCTACTGGGAGTTGTAGTTTTAAAAGACGTTTTCGTATTTCCCATAATAAGAAGTTGCCAGTATTAAACTGTGTACATCCCTGGAGGTTTAGGGGATAGGAAACACTCACATTTAAAACATATAATGAATAAATGGGTGAAAATTGCTTGTGCCCATAATAGGCAGCATTAATATATATACACACATGCCAGCTAAGGTCAGAAGAGCTTTATTTAACAGCTGGTCTTATGTTTGTGACCCCTCCTGTTGTTAATTGATAACATTACATTAATTGATAAGCCTGAAACATGCACTTGTCAAGGTTCAGAGGCACATTTTGCAAATATGGCAGTAGCCATCGATCAGCTTAAGATAAGATATACTTTATTGATCCCAAGTTGGAACATTTGCGTTACATCAGCATGTGTAACAGTTGTAAATATGCAGTGGTGTTTATTTGTAAATCATTTAGTATAATCACACAAATTCTGTGTTTTATATTTATTGATTGTTCAATACCTGACAAGGCCGGAGATGAAATATCTATATACATCTTATAAGAGTATAATACATTATGTATAATATCAGTTAAAATAAGTTCTTCAACATAGTTAACATTGCTGGAGGTATGCACAAATATTGATAGATGTCTTGTAATGCACTATTGAGGAACCTGCGACCCAAGTTTTTCATTCAATGCATAACTACACCATAGTTCTGTAGGCCTATATGATATGTCAATAAACCTTAGAAAATCTTGAAATCTCGAAAGAGATGTGCAAAATAGTCATTATATACAGTCTTTAATTAACTATTAGTAGAGAATAACGAGTAATGAATATACTTTATAAGGATCCTATTAATATCTAATAATAAAAATAATTAAATTCAATAACATGCTTTAACCACTAGGTGTCCCTTTATATCAGCTGTGCACCTTTATGGTGTAAATCAATCAATCAATGTTTATTTATATAGCCCAATATCACAAATGTTACATTTGTCTCAGTGGACTTCACAGTTTGTACAAAATATCAGTATGACAATACGACACCCTCTGTCCTTAGACCCTCACATTGTACAAGGAAAAACTTCCGAAGAAAACCCACAGTTTAAAGGGAAAAATGGGAGAAACCTCAGGGAGAGCAACAGAGGAGGGATCCCTCTCCCAGGACGGACAGATGTGCAATAGATGCCGTGTGTAAATTGAAAAGATAATACATTTGCAACATAGTTGGTCCAAATGTTTGGAAATGCATGTGTGTGTATAATAGGAAGATGAATCCACGAGGATATCCATCCAGGACCTATGATCCAGGACCACAGCCACGACTCAAGATCCAGGGCTCGCGATGCAGGACACAGGACCGCAGGATCATCCATGACTCCGGATCCCGGCGTATATAGACACCAAAAAGAAAGAAATTTGGGGAAGCTGGGTTTATCGGTACATGGGAATACACAGGTATAGACAGAGAGAAAGAAGAAGTAAGATGTCCCCCGACAAACTAAGCCTATATCAGCAAAACTAGGGGCTGAATCTAATCAGCCCTAACTATAAGCTTTATCAAAAAGGAAGGTCTTAAGCGCACTCTTAAAAACGGATAGGGTGTCTGCCGCCCGAACACAAACTGGAAGCTGATTCCACAAATGTGGAGCTTGATAAGAAAAGGCTCTGGCTCCCATTGTACTTTTAGAGACTCTAGGAACAACCAACAACCCTGCATTCTTGGAACGCAATGCCCTAGTAGGACAGTAGGGTATAATGAGTTCTTTAAGGTAAGATGGCGCCTGCCCATTAGGGGCTTTGTAGGCGAGAAGAAGAATTTTAAATTCTATCCTGTGTTCTATAGGGAGCCAGTTCTGTAGTGTCAGAACAGGAGTAATGTGGTCCCTTTTCCTAACTCTGGTTAGTACACGAGCTGCAGCATTTTGAATCAGCTGAAGTGACTTGACTGACTTCTTGGTACACCCTGATAATAAAGAGTTACAATAATCCAGCCTTGAAGTAACAAATGCATGGACTAGTTTCTCTGCATCGTTTTGAGGCAAGATATGCCTGATTTTTGCAATGTTACGTAGATGGAAGTAGGCGGTCCTTGAAATTGATTTTATGTGGCCGTTAAAGGATAAATCCTGATCAAATATAACACCAAGATTCCTTACAGTCTCACTGGAGGCCAAATGAATGCCATCCATAGTTAGTATATCTTTAGATAATTTGTTTCGTAGATTCTTCGGGCCAAGTACAATAACTTCAGTTTTGGTCGTGTTTAACATCAAAAAGTTTAAGGTCATCCACGTTTTTAAGTCCTTGAGGCAGTCTTGAATTTTATTTAGATGATTAATTTCATCAGGCTTGATTGATAAATATAGTTGAGTATCATCCGCATAACAATGAAAATGTACAGAATGATTCCTTATAATATTGCCTAACGGAAGCATATATAATGTGAACAAAATAGGTCCGAGCACTGAGCCCCGTGGCACTCCATGGCTAACTTTGGTTTGCGTGGAAGATTCATCATTGACACGTACAAACTGAGAGCGTTCAGATAGATAGGACCTAAACCAGCCTAAAGCAGTTCCCTGTATGCCAACTAAGTGCTCTAGTCTTTGCAATAAGATATCATGATCGATAGTATCAAATGCAGCACTGAGATCGAGCAAAACAAGAATAGAGACAAGTCCCTTGTCAGAGGCTATTAGAATGTCATTTGTGACTTTAACCAGAGCTGTCTCTGTGCTATGATGTGTTCTAAAGCCAGACTGAAAATCTTCAAATAAATCATTGTTTTTTAAGTAATCACACAACTGTTTTGCGACTGCTTTCTCAAGAATTTTTGAGAGGAACGGAAGATTAGAAATAGGTCTATAATTGGCTAAAACCTCTGGATCGAGGTTGTGCTTTTTAAGAAGCGGTTTTATCACTGCTACTTTGAATGATTGTGGAACATAGCCTGATAATAAAGACATATTCATAATATGTAATAAAGAAGTGCTAATTAATGGAAAAACTTCCTTCAACAGCTTAGTTGGAATTGGGTCTAACATACAAGTTGATGGTTTAGAAGAGAGAATCATTTAATTTAATTGTTCAAGGTTTATGGCTGAAAAGCATTGTAGTTTACTATCTAGTGTAATATTAGAACTTACGTTTCCGGGAGTTGATAACACTATACTGGTCAAAGACAAGAGGTCATTCATTTTGTTTCTAAGAGTAACAATTTTATCGTTAAAAAAGCACATCAAATCATTACTACTGAGTGCTATGGGAATAGAAGACTCCATGGAGCTGTGGCTCTCTGTCAGCCTGGCTACAGTGCTGAAAAGAAATCTTGCATTATTCCTATTCTCATCTATTAATAAAGAGTAGTAGGCTGCTCTCGCTTTACGCAGTGCTTTCTTATATTCATTGAGAGTAATATGCCAAATTAAACGAGATTCTTCAAGTTTAGTGGAACGTCATATCCTTTCAAGTTGTCTCGACTTTTGCTTTATTTTGCGGGTTTCGGCATTATGCCATGGAGCTAATCTATGTTGTTTTATTTTCTTCTTTTTCAAAGGAGCAACAGAGTCTAATTTTATTCGCAGCGCATCTGTAGCACTATCAACAACATGATCAATTTGGGGTGGTGGACATTTTGTATACGTTTCCTCCCCTACATGCAGACATGCTATCGAGTTAAGTATTGGTGGAATCTCTTCCTTAAATTTGGCTATAGCACTAACAGATAGGTTTCTGCTGCAGGAGCTTTTGACTAATGCTTTGTAGTCTAGTAACAGTACTTCAAAAGTTACTAAGAAATGGTCGGATAAAGCAGGATTATGCGGTTTGACTAATAGTTGCTCAATTTCAATACCATAAGTCAGAACAAGGTCGAGAGTGTGATTATAGCAGTGGGTTGGTTTATTTACACTCTGACAAAAACCAACAGAATCTAATATAGAGTTAAATGCAACAGTAAGGCTATTTTTATCATCGTCAACATGAATATTAAAGTCACCTACGATAATTACTTTATCTGTTTTAAGAACCAAAGTTGATAAAAACTCAGAGAATTCTGATAAGAATTCTGAATAAGGACCTGGTGCACGGTACACTGTAACAAATAAGATTGGCTGCAAAGTTTTCCAGGTCGGATGCGTAAGACTAAAAACGAGATTTTCAAAGGAGGTATAATTTAATTTTGGTTTAGTATTGATAAGTACACTTGAGTCAAAGATTGCTGCAACTCCACCTCCTCGGCCCACGCCTCGGGCAATATGAGTATTGATATGGCTGGGTGGAGTGGCCTCATTTATGCTGACATATTCTTCATGTCTCAACCAAGTTTCAGTGACACAGCATATATCAATATTATAATCTGATATTAAATCATTTACCAATATTGCTTTAGATGCTAGAGATCTTATGTTTAAGAGACCACATTTAATATTCCTGTTTTGTTGCACTGTAGTAGTTGTTACATTGACTTTTATTAGGTTATTATGTATGACACCTCTATAAGGTTTTACCTTAAATTGTCCTTGGGCAGACACACACACCGCTAATATTGGGTATTTTATTGGGTTCGGGATTCCTATGGATGACTGCCTAGGAGAGAGCGCAGAGAAGCGTGTAAAACTGCGACTCCGCCTCCTGGTCTCAACTCCAGTTTGTCATGGATTAAGTCCACAAAGCCCTGAAATGTTTGCCGAAATGAGATTTGCACCTTCCAAATTAGGATGACTGCCGTCTCTCTTAATCAGACCAGGTTTTCCCCAGAAGGCTGTCCAATTATTTACGAAGACCACATTGTTTGCTGGGCACCACCAAGACAACCAGCGCTGAAATTATGACATGCGGCTATACATGTCATCATTGATCAGATTGGGGAGGGGACCAGAGAAGATTACGGTGTCCGACATTGTTTTAGCATAACTACACACCGACTCCACATTAAGTTTGGTGCATTCTGATTGGCGTAAACGAACATCATTACCACCGACGTGAATAACAATCCTACTGTAATCCTACGTTTAATTTTAGCCAGCAGTTTAAGATGCGCCTCAACGTCGCCCGCTCTGGCCCTCGGAATGCATGTGACTGTGGAGGCTTTGGTCTCTAAATTCACGTGTCTCATAATAGAGCTACCAATAACCAGAGTTGGCTTCTCAGCGGGTGTCTCGCTGAGTCGGGGAATATCTGTTAGATACGTGAACGGGTTGGTGGAGACCTGCGGGTTTCGCGTTATGCCCCTTCTGAACAGTCACCCAGTCTCCCTGCTGCTCAGGAGTTGCCAGGGGACGGCTAATAGGAGCACCCTTTTGCCGGTCCGCACCGGCTAACATGGGCTTTACTGTAGCTGAGTTACTTTCTAAGATGCGGAGCCGGGCTTCTATGGCTATGATTCCCGCCTCCAACCTAACAACTATACTACATTTAACACATGTATCGGTACCAGTAAACGAGGTAGGGAAGTAACCAAACATGAGACAGGAAGAGCAGGAAATAACACCCGAGGGTGGGGAAAGAGCCATGGCTAGCTATCAAGCTAAAGTAGCTACCGTTAGCAAACCCGAAAAGAGTGAAGGCAACTGTGGAGTTACAGTCGCTAAGAGAAGGAGAGTTGTGAGTGCTTAAGCTGTAGTAATGTGTGATTACAACGTCAGGCAGTTGCCGTGATCAAGAGTTTTAAAACGATCGATTAAAGGGCACCTATCATGCTAAATGCACCTTTGTACGTCTTTTATACATGATTATGTGTCCCCGGTGTTCCAGGGAACTCACCAAGTGTCAGAAAACACAACCCTCTCTATTTTCCTCCTTCGCCAAATCTCTAAAAAAGGGGCTGCAACGGATCTGAAAAAAATGGATCCACATTCCGACACTTTTCTACGTCACAAAGACGTAATAATAATAATAATAATAATTCATTTATTTTATAAAGGCGCCTTTCAAGGCTCTCAAGGTCGCCGTACAGACACTTAAAAAACAAGATACACAATACATAACACCAGCATAATCGACATAAAAAAGACAATGCAGTAAATAAATACGTACTCCGCTTATTGGTCAACTCTCCACCTATCAGGGGAATGAGCCACGGCCACGTGCATTGCCAAACCTCTCATTCGCATATAGGCTATCGGCAGGCTACCCCAGTCACATCTGTGTTTTTTCCTGCTATTGCCAGGATGTCTAAGCCAGTTAAACCACGGACATGTTTATGAACTTCTCTCAAGTCCAACACGGATATGCCTCCAAACTAATGCTACACCCGGGATCAATACCAACCATCCGGGACCAGGCCAGTGAGGACACATCCAATTCTGAAGCTGTAAGTTTTTATTTAGCGGTGTTTTTCCTGATAAAGCTATATCTAGCTGGTAGCATGTAGCTTAGCCGTATCAATGTCGCCTCAACCCCAACTAGTAATCGGTTAGGTGTTTATATGTTCTTGTAACATTTTATTTTGTACGCTCCGCAGTCTTTGCTTTGTCTTTTATTTTAATTATCAGGCATTTGCGAACATGTTCAGACTGCCGTAATGGCGATCTGTGTGAAGGCTGTAAAGCCACGCCTAGCCTAGCCGATAACACAAGTATTTATTCTCCTATGTATTAGTATTTTGTATCCTCTAAAAAATCATATTGAGTAAGTTATAATAACAAACGTAATCTTCTGGAGGTAAGTGCCGTTTTTTCCAGCGTTATGTAAAAGCTTTTGTGATTGTAGTCTGTAAGAACGATCATATATCATCGATCTGTAAGCTAAGCTACGCTAAGCTAATGAGACATGCCGTTTTTTGCAGTATGTTTACTTGTTTGCGCACATGAATATAAATGGGGGTGTGTTAGGATACAACACTGTATGTATGTATGCGAGGGGACACACACCACGAGTAAAACGGAGCTAAAGCCCTGGTATGTTGTTGTTGACGACATGCATATACTAATCTAAACCACTTTTTTTGTTGTGCTTTTTTTAACATTGCACAGGCTACGTGGCCAACTTGATGGACCTCATCTTCGACCAAGTCTTTGTGGACCCTGCACCATTATGAGCAACCTGACAGGGAGGAGGTCATCGCCGGGTATGCCACACGGTTCAATTTGGCTGCTGTCTGAACCCAACATAGACATTTCACGGATCAGAGGACAACGCAGGCCGGAATCACCACTCTGCTCCTCTCTCCAAGGAAGCCCCAGCACCAGCTCACAAAGCTCCTGTTTTTTATGGGTTCAAATAACCGTTGATTTTGACAATAAAGTTCCGAGTTGATATCAAGTGTGTCGTGATTATTCATGTTGGGATGGGTAAAGAATATTCTGATTTCACAAGCATAAGGTTGTGTGTGAACTTTCCAACGGTTGTTGCACGATGTTGGAAGAAAAGGACTGTAAACTATTAAACGCAATGAGGCCATTGTATATATGCTGAAAATATGAATGTCTCCCTTTATAAATATATATATGTATCGCTGTGTTTGCGTTCCAAACTCTAAGTTACAAACTGTACACATTGCATTCTTGCTAATTAGCCAAAATATGAATGGAATAAGTAGCAAGCATCGTAACAGAGTAAAAATAAATAAATCAAATCAAATCAAGTTTTATTTATATAGCACATTTAAAAACGATGTTTGGTCGAGCCAAAGTGCTGTACAAGTAATAAAAACAATTTACGACAGTACAATAACAACAAAAGACAGTCATTGCAACAGCAATAGGGACAACAGCTTGTCAACTAACCATTCAGAAACGTCCTGCTGCAACCGAGATGTTTGCACCTCCACCAAAACCTCCGCTGCTTCAGTTTCTGGATCAAATTGATAATATGCTTGAACACATGCATTGCTCTGAGATTACATGTGTATTCCACACTCGTAATCACAGCAAGCATGGTAACGTGACTCTCGCCGGCTCTTCTGCTGGGGGCGTGGTCAGCTGCTGCTCAGAATTTTCATAGGCAGGTTTGGAATAAAGCGAAAATGAGCGAAACGAGGCATGGCTAAAAAATGATCTGTTTGGTATTTTGAAAAATAAAATGTATAAATATACCTTATATAGGTATGGTCATACACTATATCATTTAAATATAGCATGATAGGTCACCTTTAAGTTAAGATAATAAACTATCAGCAACAGAACAGGCACACGGGATACCCGGAGATGACAATGACAACAACAACAACAACCGGAAGTTACAACATGCTTACCGCAATAGTGGTCCGTGTAGAGACCAGTCGTTTCTCAAAGATAGTTTAGTTTTTAAATACAGTCTATCTACCAATTGGATCAAATATAAAAGTCAGCCGAATGAGTGTTGATACTGCAAGGAGACGTATTGTGTGAAAAGAAATGTAAGATGTTGTTTAATGGCTGATATATTTATGATCCACGTCACGTTTTCAGTTCCTCATGTTTGTCTCGAAGTCTTCTCATCAGGGCTCTATAATACAGAACTACGGCAGATATGTAATATTTAATGCAGCCCAACCGTGTATTACAATGCCGTTATGTGATGACTTTCAAAGAGAAAAGCAAGCACACTCGGAATAAAGTATTATTTTTTTTTTTTTAATGTTTTCGGTCTGTTTCCGGTATTTGTTAATGACGATGTGCTGTGAGATGTGAGACTGGAATTGCACAGGGGGAAATAACGTAGGCTATCTTTAGATGCGGATTTTGTTAAACTAATATGTTTGCGCTGTGGACCAACACTATACATTGACGGGGAAGGGGTTAGCAATAAAGATAACACCATTAAACAGTTACACAACATAACAGAAATAATATCAATAGCAGCGTCCCTAGCAACCACTTTGGTAACAATGAAAACTTCCTGAAGTAATCTTCGTAATAACTAGCAAACTAAAGATCATGTACATCCACTGCACACATAATCTGAAATAACAACTCATATTTCTCGCATCAAATGACATCAAAACGCATTTTAATGGCCAAACTAACTTTAAAATAGGCATTTTCCACGGAGAATAAAACGAAGTTCGGCCATAGGAGCGTCACAAACTGCACGCCACGGACACTGACCAAACGTCGCTCCTGGACGATTATGGAGTGAGAGTGTGTTGGGTCTGGAGGACTGGCCAAAAAGAACAAACAGACGGAGGGAACCCGAGCCAGCCACACCACGGGCCGTAGGACCCAGAGCTTCCCCCCCCCCCAACCAGAAATCAAACATAAACCCTATGGGAAACAATATAAAGCCGCGAAAACTGGACTACCCGGTCCTCCTGGCTAAACAAAAAAAACGTCTGCAAAACACAGCCTAAAGCTCAAAATGGCAAAGAGATAATGTCTGGAGAGAGTGTCTCCGGGGCCCCGTCTCAGGTCGGTTAAATTAAATCCTTGCTTCCGTCACTTGCGTCGTTTCCCTGCGTCTAGTCCCTCCCACCAGGGAAGCATGGAGGGACGCAAGGAAACCACGAGAAGCAGGGAAATGAGTTTTAAGAGCAATGGGACGTCCTTTCCTCCGGAGCGTCACGTGAAGCGACTCCGTTTGTGATGACGCCGCACAGCTGTTTGTCTGACAGCAGCTCTGTCCCCGTTGTTTTCACAAACACCCCCGCCTCTGTTAGTACACATTTACTGACACAAACATTTGTATCATCTGTTGTGGACCCCAATAAATAAAATAAAATAAGAACTCATTCTCAAAAAAGATAAACGCCATTCTTAAAATGTATAAACGAACAATAGTTTGATTAATATTGATTAGAGTGCACAATAGAAATAAAATAATTGAGAGAAGAAAATATATTATCTATCAAAACCCAATTAGATTAACATTCATTGGATTGCACACTTTGTTTGTTTGTGTGGATATGTAGCACATTAACATTTTAATAGCACTTAATGACTGACTGAATGGAAATGACAATAAATGAAAATGTAAAACGAAAAAAGCGATCATGAAAATGTTTCCAATAAATTAATAAGGCTTTACCTACTCACCACATCCGGGGAACATAACTTGAACTCGGCCGTTTTTGTTGTGCTGGTGCCTTGTGGGCTATTCTTCATGCTTATATCGTACTATTGTGACTCGCTCCGCGTTTAAAACAGACGGTGCATGAATGCAGTTTTACGGTAAGTGAAATTCGAGTAATTTATTTATGTGTTGCTTATGTTTTTAATCAGCTAACGTAATGAATGTTAAGGCTTGGGTTAGCATGTACAGTAAGCCAGTGGTAGCTACACATGTGCTAACAATGCTAATCGTAGCCTCCAAGTTAAAACATAATAGAGACGTGTTAAGCATTAAGTGGGATAATACTGTAGAACAAACGGCTTCTGTTTGAGGTTGGTAAAATAAGGTCATCCTTGTAAGTTAGAGAGATATTGTATCATGTAGGTAATTTAATGCATTGATAATTAAAATGTGCTATGATCGATTATGTAGACAAGCTAACGTCAAAGTAGTGTTGAAGAGCGGCCTAGTGTATGTGAAATTAACCTCACAATAAGATGTGTGTATATTACAAATATTAATGTCATATTTCAAGAGGATTACTTGGATATTACAATATGGTTGGTTGAGCTGGAGTTCATTGTTGAGCTTACATGTTAACGTCACAGTCATATCTGAAGAACTAACCCAAACGTTGTTAATTGTATTACCAAATTGGTATCAAATAAATACTAAGCATTGGTAACACCAATGCTGATAAAGTAAACTATTGTATTTGTGTCTGGGAGAAGGTACTGTACCCAGTTCCTATGTTTGGCAGTTATAGACTGGGCTTTCTTGTACAAGAGAATAATTAAAAAATTGTCAATATGGAGCATTACTGTATAATTACCCTTAAATTATGTTATACAATGCACCTAATAAACAAGTATGGCATTTTGAAACATGATGTGCAACAATTTTTTACTGTAATTTGTGAGCATTTTGTTGTTAACTAAGATGATGTTATGATTTATTCGTTGTTTTAGTATGCACGTGGACGCTTTGGACATACCTGGAGAACGAAGAAATGGGTCTTCGGAATGATGACAGTTAAAGACAAAAGGCAGAGACTAGTGTTGAAACTAGTGGAGAAACGATCAAGATGCCACCTTGTCCCTCTGATTAGACGACATGTTAAGTCAGGAAGTAGCATTATTAGTGATGAGTGGAGGGCATACAGGAGAGTGCTGAGTAACATGGGCTACAACCACTACACCATAAACCACAGCAGGTGGTTTGTGAACCCCCAGACTGGCAGTCATATCCAAAGAGCGTGGTCGACTGTCAAAGGACATGTCCGTAGACTGAGAGGAAACCTTACAGAGAGTTTGTTGGAGGAACACCTCAAGGTTCTTGAATGGTCATCTTGGCTTGGCTCTGCTCACTCTGATGGACTGCTTGGACACTTGTTCAAGGATATACACAAAGCATACCAGTCTGAGTACCATTATGTCTTACCAGGTCTTTAATTTATGTCTGAGAAAAGCTTTTATGTTTAAATATGTGTATAAGTTATACTAAACAGTCATTACTTTGAGTCCTAATTTTCTTAATGTGTGAATAAAATGTTTTGCTTGGCTCTTTTGCATCTTACTTTGCATTCCGTGTGAAAAATGTGTATTAGGTAAGTGTAGTGGCCAAAATCCAAAAAAGTTTGTCTTGTA
Source organism: Harpagifer antarcticus (assembly GCA_902827135.1). NCBI lineage: Eukaryota > Metazoa > Chordata > Actinopteri > Perciformes > Harpagiferidae > Harpagifer > Harpagifer antarcticus. Next base: position 628,316 of record CADEHL010000031.1, read on the forward strand.
ACTCGATAACTCAAAAGTTATTGTTCTTGGCCACATGTAAAGTTTGGGCCTGGGAAGCAGTAAGATAAGATAGAGCTTTATTGTCTCCCTTAGGAGAAATTTGTCTTGGGCATCGAGATAATACACATAAAACATTCAGGTCAATCAGTCATAGATACAGAACAGAGATCACATATCACATGGCAAAGAAACAAACAAAAAACATACAGGTACAGCACTTTCCCTATTGCACATATCCCTATTGCACATACATAATCAAATAGCCCTTTCTCTATTGCATTCATACATCATCAAATATTGCACTTGTCTCTATTGTATTTATACATAAATCAAATATTGCACCTTCCCTACTGTATTCATACACAAATCAATATTGCACTTTCTCTATTGCACCTATACATAGTGTCCGTCAAATTGCACATATCCCTATTGTGTCCATACAAAATCCACTGGACGTTTTGGTTGCTTTTCAACGTTTATTTCCAGCAAACATTAAACTAAATAGGAAAACAATATGTAACATAAACGTAAACAGCAGATCCTAATAATCTGCCTTTTACTAAGCATAAGGTTGCGTCTGCGTGTCAATGACGGTATTGCTGCTGCCTGCTGCTCTCCCGTCACTCACCGCACCTCCAACTTAAAGCCTTAGCCCCGTCCCCTTCACCTGAGCAAAGCGTACCTCTCACTGAAACAGAAAAATGCATTAATAAAGGTTCCAAATAAATCAAAACAAAATAAACTTAAATGTGGCTTCTACACACCGGCCCCTAATTGTTCTCTCAGAATCAATTACTCAAATTAGCCAAAAGGGAGCTGTAAAACGACCAATAAATAATGAATTTAGAAAAATAAAGTATATACATTACAGCCTGTTGGAGCACCACCCAATGGCGGTGGTGGAAGGTTCACCTCTGCTCCGCGCCGTCCGTTGATGAGTAGGAACAAGGAAAGGACTTGAACACAGAGGAATGAGATAAGCAATAAGCTGAGTTTAATGGTAAAAAGCAACAATACACAATACAGAGTACCCCTGCAACAGTACAAAATACAGAGTACTCTGGGCTGAATTCTACTACCATGTGAGATACGTCTCAGGACAGTCAGTCAGAAGACAGTGCCGACTGTAAGAATGTTACAGTATTTAAACACATAAGCGGGGGGGAGTTGTGTTGATTGCTCCTCCCTAGCTATTTGTTATTGGCGATTTCACTTCTGGGCGAGCCCTAGACAATGATGTTAACAGATGACCAATGTATAGCTGGGATCACACATACACATTTTATCATGCAGCCTACCACACAAATGTCACATGTTTTTCTCTATGAAAGCTATACTTGTATATGTTTAAACGTCATCGTCTCATGACATCCTTAGGATTAGTTAACTAACAAAGGTTAACTGTTCTCATACCCTCAGGCCTTCTCTGAACTTCCTCCCACCTCGAAGTTAGCTCACTCAAAATGAATACATCTATTGATAACTCAGAAGGACCCATGTCTCTCTAACTTGTGTGTGACCCAATCGTCTCATGGCCTCTTCTAATATCTGGAAACTGTAATTCAATTATAGTTATATTGAGAAGAAGAATTGACATAATATTTTCTGCTTTTATTAATTTAAGTTTCCAGATCGTACAAAAAACTCTTACAGACAACCGACTGAGTTCCGCCCTTGAAACCCCAAAATGACTTTCTGAAAAATACTTATCAACGGGTAATCATTTTACTCAAGGCAGAAAATCACAGGTTGTACTGTACCTTACCCTACTCACAAATAGCCAAAAAAACACCTTGTTGATTATAACACAAAAGTGGAAGAAAAGACCATTTGCGCTAATCTACTTCTACTTAAAAAGGAGACATAATTTTTCGTCCATTCAAGTTTAACACACATCCTATTATCAGGTGACATTAAATGAATATACCAGAAATACGCTGTATTAAACCTTTCTGCTATAACACGTTACTTTAATCCCTTATTGATGTTTAAGGAAGACCTATTATTCTTCCGTCTCCAGGAGGCGGCACAGCTTAGCTATGGGCCTATCGATAATGGAGGTTTTTTCGTCTGGAGTTTCACTGTACGGGTCAGACCTCTTGCATCAGGCTTGGTCTCCAGTACTCTGCCTAATGGCCACGACCCCTGTGGAGCAGTTGGGTCAACTACCAGGACGACATTTCCAACGCTAAAGTTTTTTCTCACTGTGTTCCATTTCTGTCTCTCTTGGAGCAACAGAAGGTATTCTTGTGTCCATCTATGCCAGAACAGATCCGCCATGTACTGGACCTGCTTCCAGCGGCGCCTGGCATAGAGGTCAGATCTCTGAAACGTTCCCCGGAGGTAGGATAGGTTGCGTTTTTAGCAGGAGGATGTGATTAGGAGTCAGTGGTTCCAGGTCGTGTGGATCGGAGGACACGGTGGAGAGAGCACGGTTATTGACTCTACCTCGCAGAAGACGGTTTGTAGGCCTTCATCGTCGAGGGTTTGCTGATGGAGAGTGGAGGTCAGCACCTGACGGACAGATCTTATGAGTCTTTCCAGACTCCACCATAATGTGAGGCCGCCGGTGACAGGATGAACATGAATGAGTCCGTCCACTCAGGGTTAAAAGATCTGTTCTCACTGTCCACTTTCCTCTTCTGGGAGAGCGCCATGTGTAATTGTTTGTCTCTCCCTGTCTGCCGCTAACACGTTTGTTCATTCTCCTCTCCGCTTTCTCTTCTTGAGAGCGCTATGTGTAATTGTTTGTCTCTCCCTGTCTGCCGCTAACACGTCTGTTCATTCTCCTCTCCGCTTCTCTCCCTGTATCGCTAATTATTCTCTTTCTTTCCTCTCCGCTTCTCTCTGCCGCGCTCTCATCTCTTCTTCTGTGTTTCTCTCCATGTATCGCTCACCTCGTCTCTTTCGCCCCCTGTCGGCAGCGGTTAAAATAGAATCGCCCTGTCAAAATTGAAATCCCCTATTAATGTATTGGTTATAGGGTCCGTATAGGTCGGCGTCTGGGTCCGGATCTGGACCGCGGTCCGCCTGTTGCCGACCCCTGCTCTAGATTATCATCAAATGGTTCTCTCTCTTCCAAAATAATTTGCAAGGCCCTCTGAGCAGAGAATCTTTTTGCCATCTTGATCAGTTGTAATGAGGATGCAAACTGGCGAAGCTTTATTATTGTGTCTTGCCCCAAATTTGCAGCTGGGATAGAATGTGAAAAAAATAAAGATTGGTTCCTGCAAAAACATAATGCGGGAATGTGAGAGCAAACAGGTGTCGTGCTTGAATTTATCAAATCAAGTTTTATTTATATAGCACATTTTTTAACGATTTTTGGTCGAGCCAAAGTGCTGTACATATAATAAAAATACCCTACGGTAAAGACACTTTACAGCAAATACAACAGCACAGTTTGTGCATAATATCAGTATGAGAAAACGACACCCTCTGTCCTTAGACCCTTACGTCGTACAAGGAAAAACTTCTGGAGAAAAACCCACAGTTTAAAGGGAAAAAATGGGAGAAACCTCAGGGAGAGCAACAGAGGAAGGTTCCCTCTCCCAGGACGGACAGACGTGCAATAGATGCCGTGTGTAAATCGAAGAGATAATACATTTTACAGCATAGGTAGACCGAATGTTTGGAAATGCATGTGTCGGTAATAAGAAGGATGAATCCACGAAGATGTCCAAAAACATCCTGTGGGAGCCTTCAGGGAAGCAGCATGACGAGACCCAGGCAGGACCGCAGAGACAGGCCCAGCCACGACCATATCCACAACTTAATCCAGAACTCAGGATAGGGGATCCAGGGCACAGGACCACAGCAAACAGGATCAGCCTCGACTCCGGATCCCGGCGTATATATGGACACAAAAACCAGAACATTTGGGGAAGGCTGGGTTTAATCGAACATAGAATACACAGACACAGACACATCAACATGTTGCAAACCTTGTGTGGGAATGGCAGGGGCAGAAACACAAAAGTCTCTCTCACTCACACACACACACACACACACACACACACACACACACACACACCATCACACTCACACACACCACACACACCCACAGAAGGCCCAGACAGGTGCACCGGACCTACACTTTCCATCACTGTGTTAGCGCAGACCCAAACACCCTGTATGTAATGTAATTGTGTAGGGGGGGCGTACAGTGGGTGGTCATTGAAAATGTGTTCTGATATATGTTCTTCACCGATAATGAGCCAAGGCCATTGAGTGTAGGTTTGAAAACATAATTCATCATATCATTTTCTTTAGCTAAATAAGGAAAACGGGTCTCAACAGACCCGGAATACCATACAAAGGTTCAACTTAAAAACAACGCACCCTTTCAGTAGTTATAAATGTTAGTGACTCATCAATAGATGTGATGTGTTTCACACTTTAAAATAAGGCTCCCGTTTGGCAGTTATAAATGTTAGTAACTCATTCATAAGACGGTCCTAAGAGATGCCAAGAACATTAAGATGGAAGGGGGGGAGAATCAACTCAGTGAACAACAGTCCCCCACCTCCCCCACCCCGTCCCCAGTACTACACATGCTGGCTATTGTGTGTTTTGCAACATGTTTCTATGGCACGTCTCTACTGGGAATTGTAGTTCTCATTCATGACACTCCGTTCGATGTCTCACTATGGGATGCGCCTCAACGCGTATGCAAACAGAAGCATCAATCTCATTACGCCAATCCTGATTGGCTGGGTGATCTTGACGTCTACGTCAGGGAATCCACCCACCCTTTAAGTAGCTTGCGCTACGTCGCAGCGTCATTCAAATACCTCTTCTCGCTTAGAGCACATCTCGAATATCAGTACCGGGCTAGCTTAACGGTCCACAGACTGAACCCAAGCTAACATTCGGTCGACAGGCACTTTGCCGGTTACTTTTTTGCTTTGCAGAAGAATTGAACAAATATTAACACACCAGTTGATATTGTAATCTGCCCCGCCGTTTTTTCTTTCGAAATAACGGTAAGGTTTGATTTTTTTCTTCAAACAGTAACATACCTGTTGCTAGTTTATCCCTCCGCGCCGACACCACGGCGAGCGGGGACGGACTCTTCTCTCCCTCACACCAGAGGAGACAGAGATAAGAAAGATATTAACACACCAGTTAATATATTTTGGAATATATATTTCTGGAAGTTCCCTGTTCTCCAGCTCCAGAACACGTTCCAGTGTTAGATGCTCATGTGGTTCCAGGGTACAACCATGACCCCATCTTCCCGCCGCCTCGAGAACGTCATCCTCAAGTTCGCGCCATGAGGGAAAATGGACTTAACATCAACGACAGCAAGCTCCGCTGCTCGTTTAAGTCACACAAACACATGTCATCACTATTGTCTTTTAATAAATAATTTTCCACTGTCGTTTCCAGGCTTAAAGCCAAGGGCGTAGTCAATAAAAAGGAAAAGAAAGACAATAAAAACAATAAACAGTCTGACGTCTACCCCCCTTCTAAGAGTGGCTGCTACCTCTCTCAGAAGGCGGACGATGGACGGGGCTGTGAAGGGCCACAGCCACGCGCATGCGCAGTGTCGACTGGGGTTGTCAACCTGGGGTACCACCGTGTTCAGACACTAGAGGGCCCCATAACACAACAAATAAAGACACAGAGGGCAGACGACAGGGATGTGACATCTCCACTCGCTTTGAGAAGCGAAAAGTGGAGGATGCTCACAGATTCTGCTTGGGTTTTCAAGACAATAACACAGGGTTACAGACTCCAATTCGCTGTCACCCCCCCTCACTTTTCGGGCATTCTGCATTCGCAAGCCCGGGGAGAGTCAGCCCATATCCTAGAGCAAGAGATCCTCTCGCTACTAGACAAGAAGGCTATATCTATAATACCCTCCGAACAGAGTCAGAGCGGCTTTTATTCCAAGTATTTCCTCGTTCCCAAACGGGGAGGGAACGGGATTCGTCCTATACTATATTTGAGGGCTCTGAACAAATATCTCAAAATATACAAATTCAGAATGCTCAGTCACACATCTCTGTTGCGTCTCGTGCGCCAAAACGATTGGTTCACATCAGTCGACCTGAATGATGCGTATTTCCACACCAGTATTATCCACACAGGAAATATCTGAGGTTCGCCTTTCAAGGTGTCTGTTACGAGTACAGAGTACTTCCCTTCGGTCTGTCTCTCAGCCCACGAGTGTTTGTACGGTGTACGGAAGCCGCGATAGCCCCGTTAAGACAACAGTGTATTGCCTGTCAACTTATCTGGACGATTGGCTTCTTCTCGCACAGTCGGAGCAACATTTACGCAGACGAATGTCCTCGAACGGGTTAAGTAATAAACACAGAAAAGAGCATGTTGTCCCCAGCCCAGACTGTACTCTTCCTGGGTCTACGCCTGAATTTGGTGCCCTTTACAGCCCGCCTGTCAGCAGAGAGAGAGAAGCCTTCAGGGCAAACTGATCTTATGGAGCTGCGGACGTCTCCTCTCTCTGAGAGCGACGCACGTACCAGGAGTGATGAACCACGGGGGAGATCTGCTGTCCAGAGGTGCACCCACTATATGCAGACTGGACTCTACATCCAATAATTGTGAGTCAGCTGTGGGTGCGTTACGGCCGGGCCGCGGTGGATCTGTTCGCATCAAAAGAAAATGCTCAATGTCAGCTGTTCTTTTCAATGCGCGATTTAAAACCACCGTTAGGCGTGGACACGATCGCGCACGTTGGCCTCCGGTCCTTCTGTACGAGTTCCCACCCCTGGCTCTGATACCCCCAACTCTGGCCAGAGAGAGAGAACAACGCCACACACTGATCCTAATAGCTCCACACTGGCCTGCAATGTACTGGCTGGCGGAGATATATCAGCTGCTGTGCGGGCAGCCGTGACAGCTCCCGCTACGCAGGGACATACTGTCTCAGGCAGGGGGGACAATTTTTCACCCACACCCAGAGCGCTTGGCACTATGGGCCTGGCCCGTGAGTGGTATAACCAGAATACAGTGGGACTCCCTCAGAAAGTGATAAACACTATTCAGAGTGCAAGAGCTTCCTCCACCAGGACCCTCTATGACTGTAAGTGGAGGGTGTTTGAGGGTGGTGACTTAAAAAAGGACACATCTCTTTCAAAGTCCTGTCGGGGTGATTCTATCATTTCTACAGGACCTGATTGATAAACACGGAGCTTTCTCTACGATCAAAGTGTACCGGGCTGCTATTGCTGCATGCCATGTGGGCTTTGAGGGAAAGATGGCTAGCCAACATTCCTTGGTCTGCCGTTTTATGAAAGGGGCTCGCAGGCTCCTCCCTGTTTCCAGTGTGTGGTGTGTGGTGTGTTGTGTGTGGTGTGGTGTGTGTGTGTGTGTGGTGTGGTGTGTGTGTGTGTGTGTGTGTGTGTGTGTGACACTGGCATTTGTTTTCAGAAGATATTAAGATACTGTCGTCCGTTCCGGTACTGCGGTCAACTCAGCCGTCTCTCGCGTTTGCTTGGTCAAATCAGCAGCTCTTCATTTTTGAGTGCGCAATTAATCGGGCCTTTACGGTAATCGCCGAGAGCGGCACTGACGCTAGTAGTACAGAGTAAAATAAGGCATGTTTTTTCTGCTTTATTTGCGATACAAATAATTTGTACCATAAGTTCTTAATAAAACTGACACTGTTTGACTCAGTCCTAGTTTGACTGCTACCAAATAAAATTAAGTACTTTTAACGTGTACTTTTGGGTAATACTCTCTCAAAGTCCCCTCCTGAGAACAAAATCATGCCACTTCTGCTATATTTGATGAGATACAATTATTTTAGCAATAGGTTCTTAATAATGTTGGTACTGTTGGACTCAATACTTGTTAGACTACTACACAAATACAAGGAGGTACTTTACTCTGTACTTTTTGAGTAACACTGTCAAACTCCCGTGCTGAGTACAATCATTCCTGTATTGTATATGAATTATTGTACTCAGGACAGGAGTTTAACCATGTATTACAAGTAAACATACTTGATTGTACTTGTGGTAGTAGTCAGAGTAGTACTGAGTCCAACAGTATCAATTTCATATAGAATTTATGGTAACACATCTTTTTATCCCTCAACAAATATAGCAGAAGTGGCTTGAATTTGTTCTCAGGAGGGGAGTTTGACAGAGAATAACTGAAAAAGTACACAGAAAACACACACGTCATACGCCTTGGTGGACCGGACATCTCCTTCATAAAACGAGTAATAGGGGAATAATCCATGGATGTATAATAAGAACTGGATACAGCGTGGGTGGCGGGGCCTCATTCATTCCTATGAGAGTTACTCAATGGTGCATGATGACAAAATGGCCCAACTTTTGACGAGAGAGCGAAACGTCACAGATTACCCGGCATGCCTGAGAAGCATGCGCAACTTACCACGCCGCCCAAAAGGCTCGTTCACATTAAGCACGTGAATTTGCGTACACGTAACAGACCGGACGTTCATGACAGCATGGTACTGGATTATATTAACGAGGCGGCAGTTAGCAGCTAGCGGCTAGCTAGTTAATTATGCTAAGTTACACATCAATCGTTATGTACTTTTATTACGCTGACATCAGGATCTAGTGATATCCAAGCAACAGAGCTTCATTTAGCATGATACTTGTGTGGGTTGTACATGAAACCACTTGTAATATATAAAAATGTATATGTTGAAGCCTGTTATGATCAATTGTGAGTTAAAACTTTATCTAAAAAGTAAAGCTGATGATGGATTACTGTGGTGGAGTTAAAATAACAGCCTATTTCTTTTTGAAATGTGATGGAGTAAAGGATAGTAACTGTGATTATTCATGTTAAGTAGCCCACAAGTAACTAAAACAATTGCAAGTGCAATAAGAAGCTACAGGAACATTAATCTACGTCGGTAATATTAACTTTATTTAATACAACATTTACGGTACAAGATTTACATCATACAGCCCATGTAGTATAATATTTTACAAATGATGAATTACAGCAAACATGTGCAATATATCCATATTACAGCTCCGTGGGCCGGCAGTAAGGCGATATGGGTCCGTTGTTATTGTGCATCCATGGGTAAAGAGAAACTCATGTAGTACTGAACACGTAACGTGAACGTGCCGGGCGGCGCGGTCCCGTGGGTTAGATGTGCGTTCATAATGCCGAGGGAAATAACTCTCAGTATAACGTTATTAGCACATTTTTACAACTTGAGGAACGAATGTTTTTAATAAGGGCTATACAAGTGTTTATACTGGGTAGTTTATTTAGTTTAAAAAAATTATCCAAAGAGTTACAGACCACTCTTTCCCAATGTAAGTTAATGGGAAAAAGTGTTTCCGGGCCCAGCAACTAAAGGAAGTGTAGTACCGCCGTTTGACCAGCACGAATATTCTCATCAGACTCCGGCGCACTTCCTGGGGTCTTGGAATAATCGGGCAGTTCAATGTGTGTAGAGTGTGTGTGTGTGTGTGCAGAGGTGTGTGTGGCTATAACGAAGCAGCCTGCAGTCGCTCTTTAGCTGTCTAATGAAGGTAAACACAGCGAAGGCTGTGTGTAAAAGGCACAGCTCCACTTCCTACTTAGCAAACCTATAACTTTCTTGTGTGCAAAAGAACGTATCTCTTGCGCACGAGAAAGTATATCGTGATGAGCAAAACCATGTCACTTGGCCCAGGTGGTTTCCACAGAACGGACAAAACATGTTTAACGACCATAAAAGCTATATAAATAAACATTGATAAAGGTCCATAGGTACCGGCGGTCTATCCGCCAAAACAAACAAAGTTTGTGTCAATCACTTGCACCTCACTTCTGGTATGATGGGCATTCCCTTTCCGGTTTGATTATCTAGTTTGTTAAAGTGTTTCGGCAAATGTAAATTTGTCTCTAGCTTTGTGAAAGTGTTTTGCATCTTGTTAATTTGTTTTTGTTAATGTTAAATTGTTTTGCTAATGTAATTTTGTTTTAGAACATGTCAATTTGTTTTATAAAATGTAAATTTGTCTCAAGCTTTGTTAAAGTGTTTTCACACTTTGTAATTGTCAATTGCACCTCTCAGCCACCGTAAAAATAGACGTTCAAGCAATATGTCAACATAAAATGTCCAACTAGATTTCTGTATGAAAATGTGCCGCTTATCAAATAGCAAAAAGAAAGGATATCAGTCCAGTTGTTTATGTTCTTTCCACCCCAAAGACAGTCACTGTGCTAATGGAGCAAAGCAAAGGTTAGACTCACTGGTGAGCAGAGCCGACCCACATGCAGTGTGACCTCCGACTCACCTCTGCAAATCCGTTGCAAAAACCTCTGTCATTTCTGTCACACTCAAATGATCACGTGCTTTATCCGCAGCCAAGTTCATTCTTGAAGGCTAAATATCACTGCATAAAGCCTGCAGATTGGTCCCGTGACGGTTTTACTGATACTACAATATTTGCATGAACTGCTGAACTACACAAAAAAAGTTCTGGTTTATCCAAGAGTTTATTCATGAAAGTGGTTAGGTATTTCTGTGCCTTTGTGCATGTGATAATTTGCACACAAATACATGGCAATGGGGCCTTTTTTTTATATATTTTAATAGATTACCATCTCATTGCTGTCATTTCCATCATCCTGCATGTGTTTTTGCACCGATCCCTGACATGGGTCATAGATTATGCATTCAGGGTTAAGGACAAATAACCCAAAGTTAATGTTTTCACCTGGGAAAGAAAAAATTGGTTATTAACATCATCAGTCTTAGGTAACTTATTTTATTCTTTGTCATGTATTACCATCACCCATATTCACCATCTCAAAGAATACATCTGATCTCGTTATTTCTGCTTTTATGTTATATTGTGCATTTGCCTTCAATAAATCTCCCAAGCTGGTAGCTGTATGCCTGTGTGTACCCTGTTTTTATTGAACACAATAGGTCCATGGACTTAATCATAACTGAATAATGAAAGCCCCTGTATAAGCATTTGCATTAGGAAAAAGCTGTTCTAAATGTAGTGTGTACAAAAAACATTTTCTTCATTTATGCAAATGAATGAATGCCTATTTTCGAAAATATTTTGCCAGCAACATTCCATCTTTACATAGTTTTTCTTAAAGTCATGGCACATATATTCATTATAAACACTGATTTAGTCTGTACCCTATACCAATGACTAATTCATTGCCATTTACCAAGATTCTAGTTCCAATTATTCAAGCAAAGGAAAAGAGCCAACGGCACACTTTCATTTACCACTCATCTTACTGTATACAGCAGGGGTATTCAACTAAAATTCAACGAGGTCCAGTTAGAGAAGATCTCCCCATGCAAAGGTCCGGAACATCAACATGTCTAACTTGCTTTATTAATTAGTGTGATATATATTGAAGTAGCCTGTAGCTTTATCAACGTCTGCATGTAATCAACAACTGACTGCCAATCAAATAAAGAAAGTACAATTAAAAAAAAAACATATGTATTGTCAATTAACATTTAACTATACAGATATACAGTAAAATACTGTGGATATGTGTAATGTTCCTCTATAAAATAAAGTGTAGCAGCAGCTTGAGTTTCCTTTTTTCTTTGTTAACCGTTTCACATCATGACTTAACAGTTTCAGCCGATTATAGAACAATATCAGTCTTTACACATAATAACAATTGAACAGTTTTAAAGTTTCTCTTTCTTTCCCTCTTATATTGCAGTCCCTCACTTACTTTTTTTTATTGAAGGCAAGCATTGAGCTCGAGATTGTCCTGCCAGGAGTTTAAATCTGGCCTGAAATGGTGTCAGGGCAATTCTCATACACATGCAGGTGCTCATTGGTTAGCCTCGGTTAGCCTGCCCTGGAACGATATTTAGTTTTAATTTTGATCCTGGTGGACTGATCATATTGGGCTCTGAGACTGCTTCTTGTGTGACCTCAGTTCTGAATTGAGAAGGAATGTTTGGTCAAACACTTTGTGTTTTGTCTCATAGTGGCGTTTTGGCACTTTTAATGAGCGCCACGGTCTCTGAACAAATGAGACACACTAGTTCTGTGCTCCCAGTGGGCAGGATGAACATGAATGAGTCCACTCAGGGTGAAAAGCTCTGTTCTCACTGTCCACTTTCCTCTTCTTGGAGAGCGCCATGTGTAATTATGTGCCTCTCCCTGTCTGCCGCTAACACGCCTGTTCACTCTCCTCTCCGCTTCTCTCCCTGTATCGCTAATTATTCTCTCATCACTCACTTTCCTCTCCGCTTCTCTCTGCCGCGCTCTCATCTCTTCTTCTGTGTTTCTCTCCTTGTATCGCTCACTCGTCTCTTGCTCTTGCCCCCCCTGTCGGCAGTGGTTAAAATAGAATTGCCCCATCAAATCCCTTGTTAATGTATTGATTATAGGTCCGGGACCGTATAGGTCGGCGCCTGGGTCCGGATCCGGACCGTGTCCGCCTGTTGCCGACCCCTGGTATACAGTATACTGTACACTATACAGCTCAGATATGTGAGGATTTGCAGTTCTTCCTCCTTCTCCTCCTCTTTGTTTATGTTGTTATGTCTTGTGTCTGTCTGTCTGTGTCTGTCTTCCTGGCTGGGTGTGGCTGACCCACTTCTGTTTCCCGCCAACTCACCTCCTCAGCTGTGGCTCATCATTCGGATTACTCTAATCACCTTCACCTGCATATATACTCGGTTCCTCCATCCAGTATTCACCAGTTCGTCAGTTAACCACGCTGGTAAACACGACTTTGGTTAAACAGTTTAGTGCATCTACTCTGTTTCTGCTACTTACCTGTGATCTCTTTGTCCAGTATCCATCTGCCTACTTCTCTGCCTGCCACGTCCAGCCTCCGACTCCTCGTCTGAGTTTCCTCCATGCTTCCACGCACACCAGCTCGAACCTGTCTGCTCTCGCCAGCTCTGGATCCCCGGCTCCCCTCGCCTGTGTTCCTCCGTGCATCTCCGCACCTCTGCTGGTAACAAATCCTGGCCCGGTATATGGACATTAATCCCTCCGTTATTCTCCGTAGGATTTGTTGGTTTAATAAACCTTTTACCTACTAAACTCTGTGTCCTCTACCTGTGTTCAGCATTTGGAGTTCAGTCCAGTAAGCTTGTGAGAGTGTAACAAGATAGTGTGAACTGTGCCTTCACATCTTGCATACTTTTGCTTTCTTTTCTATTCAGTTAAGGCTTGACCAGTGACACTTTATAGGACATCCAGTACCACTTTACAATAAGACTACCCTTATAAAGGGTTTATAATTAGGTTATTAATTAGGTTGTAAACACTTTGTTAATCATTATGAACCATTTATAAACCAGTTTATACATCAACACAGGCTCGTTATTTGGCAAGATGACTAATGGTGCATTTCCACTACAGGGCCTCGCTCGGCCTCGCTCGGTATGGCTAAGCCTTGTTAGGACTGGCTCACTTTATGCTACATTTCCATTACAGTTTAGTAGCTGAAGCAGTAACTATAGTAACGCAGTGTAGGCGGAGCCGTGACGTCATCTTCAATGAGAACCACAGAAAAACAACATCAGCCGTTAGCTGTTAGCACTCAAGCTCACAGCTCCTCATATCTGTTCAGAAACTAGACAAAAGTTAAACAAGTACAAACCACATACTGCCTGTGTCATGGTGAATACAGTCACTGGTTTATTTATGTCTGTAGGCCGCTGTTGTGAGTGTGGACGGTCGGAGCATATACTGCATTAGCGTAGCCGATCTCCATTTAGAAAACACACATTTTAAAAGGTTATTTGCCTGCCGTCTGTCTGCAGACTTGTCAAAGCATTAATTCATGGTTTTTACTAACCTGTATCAGTATGATGTTACTTCGGCATCATTTTGAAACGTGTATTACAATTAAATCATGGTAAAATGTGTTCATTTTGTTGTAGTTGTAGCCCCCTTGCCAGCGATTCTCTCTCTAGTTTAGTATACTCAGCCCGACACAGCCTGGTTGTTGGCCCGGAAAGAACCTCGATTTTATGGGGCCAGAAAAACTCTGAAATAGTACCCGCTAGCCGGAACTACGCCAAGTGGAAACGCAACCCGAAAACGGGCCGGGCACGCTTAAAGCGAGCTCCGCACTGTAGTGTAAATGCGCCATAAGCCTTATATTGGCTAACTAGCTTACTTTGTCTTCTTCATCAGTGTTACGGCCCGCCCCCTACTCCGTGGTAGTGGCTCGTGGGGAGACCCGCAACATAAAATAAAACACACAAAACAACCAGTACTTAACAGCGATCATTTATTAAATGTACAGCCGTTACTCACACAAGCGTAAAGGGTAACGAAAGGAGGTCTGGCAACACACTCTCACTCCATAATCATCCAGGAGCGACGTTTGGTCAGTGTCCGTGGCGTGTAGTTGTTTTACGCTCCTAGGCTTCTTCAGCTTCATAAAGGGACGCAAATAGCTTTAAACTGATTGCAATGTATTCCCATCTGCGGCGGTATTTGACGCTCATGGAAGCACGGCATTCGTTTGTGTCGGCTGCCCTTAAAGGCAATGTGAGCGTCCATTCCCATTGGATAACGGAGAATTGTACACCCGGAAGTAAGTATTCCCCTTACTGTCGATTGATTTTACAGTGATATCTGCACTACTCATCGACTAAAAAACACCAGATTATCCTTGTTAATGACACAACATTGATTGGTTTAAATTGTGTGCAATGCTTTTGTATTTTTCCCCTTTGATTCGGAAAAACAAATAATTTTCGGAGTAAAGGATGGCAGAAGACACTACACTACCCAGAATCCCCAGCTATCGTTTGGACTACACCATGTGCTCTGTTTGACAAACCCCTTGATAGTCCTCAAGCTCTGTGATTGAACAGTGTGCTCCGAGGGTTACGCCGAGCCTCGAAGAGCACTTGAAATGGGATGGAACCACGGCAGACTTTCCAAAACTGGATTTGAACTCGGGTCCACCGCGTCCGTCCCTCCCTCCCCCACCCCGTCCCCAGAACTACACATGCTGGCTATTCTGTTTCGCAACATGTTCTCTATCTATGGCACGTCTCTACTGGGAGTTGTAGTTTTAAAAGACGTTTTCGTATTTCCCATAATAAGAAGTTGCCAGTATTAAACTGTGTACATCCCTGGAGGTTTAGGGGATAGGAAACACTCACATTTAAAACATATAATGAATAAATGGGTGAAAATTGCTTGTGCCCATAATAGGCAGCATTAATATATATACACACATGCCAGCTAAGGTCAGAAGAGCTTTATTTAACAGCTGGTCTTATGTTTGTGACCCCTCCTGTTGTTAATTGATAACATTACATTAATTGATAAGCCTGAAACATGCACTTGTCAAGGTTCAGAGGCACATTTTGCAAATATGGCAGTAGCCATCGATCAGCTTAAGATAAGATATACTTTATTGATCCCAAGTTGGAACATTTGCGTTACATCAGCATGTGTAACAGTTGTAAATATGCAGTGGTGTTTATTTGTAAATCATTTAGTATAATCACACAAATTCTGTGTTTTATATTTATTGATTGTTCAATACCTGACAAGGCCGGAGATGAAATATCTATATACATCTTATAAGAGTATAATACATTATGTATAATATCAGTTAAAATAAGTTCTTCAACATAGTTAACATTGCTGGAGGTATGCACAAATATTGATAGATGTCTTGTAATGCACTATTGAGGAACCTGCGACCCAAGTTTTTCATTCAATGCATAACTACACCATAGTTCTGTAGGCCTATATGATATGTCAATAAACCTTAGAAAATCTTGAAATCTCGAAAGAGGATGGTGCAAAATAGTCATATATACAGTCTTTAATTAACTATTAGTAGAGAATAACGAGTAATGAATATACTTTATAAGGATCCTATTAATATCTAATAATAAAAATAATTAAATTCAATAACATGCTTTAACCACTAGGTGTCCCTTTATATCAGCTGTGCACCTTATGGTGTAAATCAATCAATCAATGTTTATTTATATAGCCCAATATCACAAATGTTACATTTGTCTCAGTGGACTTCACAGTTTGGTACAAAAATAGCAGTATGACAATACGACACCCTCTGTCCTTAGACCCTCACATTGTACAAGGAAAAACTTTCCGAAGAAAACCCACAGTTAAAGGGAAAAATGGGAGAAACCTCAGGGAGAGCAACAGAGGAGGGATCCTCTCCCAGGGACGGACAGATGTGCAATAGATGCCGTGTGTAAATTGAAAAGATAATACATTTGCAACATAGTTGGTCCAAATGTTTGGAAATGCATGTGTGTGTATAATAGGAAGATGAATCCACGAGGATATCCATCCAGGACCTATGATCCAGGACCACAGCCACGACTCAAGATCCAGGGCTCGCGATGCAGGACACAGGGACCGCAGGGATCATCCATGACTCCGGATCCCGGCGTATATAGACACCAAAAAGAAAGAAATTTGGGGGAAGCTGGGTTTATCGGTACAGGGAATACACAGGTATAGACAGAGAGAAAGAAGATAGTAAGATGTCCCCCGACAAACTAAGCCTATATCAGCAAAACTAGGGGCTGAATCTAATCAGCCCTAACTATAAGCTTTATCAAAAAGGAAGGTCTTAAGCGCACTCTTAAAAACGGATAGGGTGTCTGCCGCCCCGAACACAAACTGGAAGCTATTCCACAAATGTGGAGCTTGATAAGAAAAGGCTCTGGCTCCCATTGTACTTTTAGAGACTCTAGGAACAACCAACAACCCTGCATTCTTGGAACGCAATGCCCTAGTAGGACAGTAGGGTATAATGAGTTCTTTAAGGTAAGATGGCGGCCTGCCCATTAGGGGCTTTGTAGGCGAGAAGAAGAATTTTTAAATTCTATCCTGTGTTCTATAGGGAGCCAGTTTCTGTAGTGTCAGAACAGGAGTAATGTGGTCCCTTTTCCTAACTCTGGTTAGTACACGAGCTGCAGCATTTTGAATCAGCTGAAGTGACTTGACTGACTTCTTGGTACACCCATGATAATAAAGAGTTACAATAATCCAGCCTTGAAGTAACAAATGCATGGACTAGTTTCTCTGCATCGTTTTGAGGCAAGATATGCCTGATTTTTGCAATGTTACGTAGATGGAAGTAGGCGGTCCTTGAAATTGATTTATGTGGCCGTTAAAGGATAAATCCTGATCAAATATAACACCAAGAATTCCTTACAGTCTCACTGGAGGCCAAATGAATGCCATCCATTAGTTAGTATATCTTTAGATAATTTGTTTCGTAGATTCTTCGGGCCAAGTACAATAACTTCAGTTTTGGTCGTGTTTAACATCAAAAAGTTTAAGGTCATCCACGTTTTAAGTCCTTGAGGCAGTCTTGAATTTTATTTAGATGATTAAGTTTCATCAGGCTTGATTGATAAATATAGTTGAGTATCATCCGCATAACAATGAAAATGTACAGAATGATTCCTTATAATATTGCCTAACGGAAGCATATATAATGTGAAAAAATAGGTCCGAGCACTGAGCCCCGTGGCACTCCATGGCTAAACTTTGGTTTGCGTGGAAGATTCATCATTGACACGTACAAACTGAGAGCGTTCAGATAGATAGGACCTAAACCAGCCTAAGCAGATTCCCCTTGTATGCCAACTAAGTGCTCTAGTCTTTGCAATAAGATATCATGATCGATAGTATCAAATGCAGCACTGAGATCGAGCAAAACAGAATAGAGACAAGTCCCTTGTCAGAGGCTATTAGAATGTCATTTGTGACTTTAACCAGAGCTGTCTCTGTGCTATGATGTGTTCTAAAGCCAGACTGAAAATCTTCAATAAATCATTGTTTTTTAAAGTAATCACACAAACTGTTTTGCGACTGCTTTCTCAAGAATTTTTGAGAGGAACGGAAGATTAGAAATAGGTCCTATAATTGGCTAAACCTCTGGATCGAGGTTGTGCTTTTTAAGAAGCGGTTTTATCACTGCTACTTTGAATGATTGTGGAACTAGAGCCTGATAATAAAGACATATTCATAATAGTAATAAAGAAGTGCTAATTAATGGAAAAAACTTCCTTCAACAGCTTAGTTGGAATTGGTGGTCTAACATACAAGTTGATGGTTTAGAAGAGAGAATCATTTAATTTAATTGTTTCAAGGTTTATGGCTGAAAGCATTGTAGTTTACTATCTAGTGTAATATTAGAACTTACCGTTTCGGGAGTTGATAACACTATACTGGTCAAAGACAAGAGGTCATTCATTTTGTTTCTAAGAGTAACAATTTTATCGTTAAAAAGCACATCAAATCATTACTACTGAGTGCTATGGGAATAGAAGACTCCATGGAGCTGTGGCTCTCTGTCAGCCTGGCTACAGTGCTGAAAAGAAATCTTGCATGTTTCCTATTCTCATCTATTAATAAAGAGTAGTAGGCTGCTCTCGCTTTACGCAGTGCTTTCTTATATTCATTGAGAGTAATATGCCAAATTAAACGAGATTCTTCAAGTTTAGTGGAACGTCATAATTCCTTTCAAGTTGTCTCGACTTTTGCTTTATTTGCGGGTTTCGGCATTATGCCATGGAGCTAATCTATGTTGTTTTATGTTCTTCTTTTTCAAAGGAGCAACAGAGTCTAATTTTATTCGCAGCGCATCTGTAGCACTATCAACAACATGATCAATTTGGGGTGGTGGACATTTTTGTATCCGTTTCCTCCCCTACATGCAGACATGCTATCGAGTTAAGTATTGGGTGGAATCTCTTCCTTAAATTTGGCTATAGCACTAACAGATAGGTTTCTGCTGCAGGAGCTTTTGACTAATGCTTTGTAGTCTAGTAACAGTACTTCAAAAGTTACTAAGAAATGGTCGGATAAAGCAGGATTATGCGGTTTGACTAATAGTTGCTCAATTTCAATACCATAAGTCAGAACAAGGTCGAGAGTGTGATTATAGCAGTGGGTTGGTTTATTTACACTCTGACAAAAACCAACAGAATCTAATATAGAGTTAAATGCAACAGTAAGGCTATTTTTATCATCGTCAACATGAATATTAAAGTCACCTACGATAATTACTTTATCTGTTTTAAGAACCAAAGTTGATAAAAACTCAGAGAATTCTGATAAGAATTCTGAATAAGGACCTGGTGCACGGTACACATGTAACAAATAAGATTGGCCTGGCAAAGTTTTCCAGGTCGGATGCGTAAGACTAAAAAACGAGATTTTCAAAGGAGGTATAATTTAATTTTGGTTTAGTATTGATAAGTACACTTGAGTCAAAGATTGCTGCAACTCCACCTCCTCGGCCCACGCCTCGGGCATATGAGTATTGATATGGCTGGGTGGAGTGGCCCATCATTTATGCTGACATATTCTTCATGTCTCAACCAAGTTTCAGTGACACAGCATATATCAATATTATAATCTGATATTAAATCATTACCAATATTGCTTTAGATGCTAGAGATCTTATGTTTAAGAGACCACATTTAATATTCCTGTTTTGTTTGCACTGTAGTAGTTGTTACATTGACTTTTATTAGGTTATTATGTATGACACCTCTATTAAGGTTTTACCTTAAATTGTCCTTGGGCAGACACACACACCGCTAATATTGGGTTATTTTATTGGGTTCGGGATTCCTATGGATGACTGCCTAGGAGAGAGCGCAGAGAAGCGGTGTAAAACTGCGACTCCGCCTCCTGGTCTCAACTCCAGTTTGTCATGGATTAAGTCCACAAAGCCCTGAAATGTTGCCGAAATGAGATTTGCACCTTCCAAATTAGGATGACTGCCGTCTCTCTTAATCAGACCAGGTTTTCCCTCCCCAGAAGGCTGTCCAATTATTTACGAAGACCACATTGTTTTGCTGGGGCACCACCAAGACAACCAGCGCTGAAATTATGACATGCGGCTATACATGTCATCATTGATCAGATTGGGGAGGGGACCAGAGAAGATTACGGTGTCCGACATTGTTTTAGCATAACTACACCACCGACTCCACATTAAGTTTGGTGCATTCTGATTGGCGTAACGAACATCATTACCACCCCGGACGTGAATAACAATCCTACTGTAATCCTACGTTTAATTTTAGCCAGCAGTTTAAGATGCGCCTCAACGTCGCCCGCTCTGGCCCTCGGAATGCATGTGGACTGTGGAGGCTTTGGTCTCTAAATTCACGTGTCTCATAATAGAGCTACCAATAACCAGAGTTGGCTTCTCAGCGGGTGGTCTCGCTGAGTCGGGGAATATCTGTTAGATACGTGAACGGGTTGGTGGAGACCTGCGGGTTTCGCGTTATGCCCCTTCTGAACAGTCACCCAGTCCTCCCTGCTGCTCAGGAGTTGCCAGGGGACGGCTAATAGGAGCACCCTTTTGCCGGTCCGCACCGGCTAACATGGGCTTTACTGTAGCTGAGTTACTTTCTAAGATGCGGAGCCGGGCTTCTATGGCTATGATTCCCGCCTCCAACCTAACAACTATACTACATTTAACACATGTATCGGTACCAGTAAACGAGGTAGGGAAGTAACCAAACATTGAGACAGGAAGAGCAGGAAATAACACCCGAGGGTTGGGGAAAGAGCCATGGCTAGCTATCAAGCTAAAGTAGCTACCGTTAGCAAACCCGAAAAGAGTGAAGGCAACTGTGGAGTTTACAGTCGCTAAGAGAAGGAGAGTTGTGAGTGCTTAAGCTGTAGTAATGTTGTGATTACAACGTCAGGCAGTTGCCGTGATCAAGAGTTTTAAAACGATCGATTAAAGGGGCACCTATCATGCTAAATGCACCTTTGTACGTCTTTTATACATGATTATGTGTCCCCGGTGTTCCAGGGAACTCACCAAGTGTCAGGAAAACACAACCCTCTCTATTTTCCTCCTTCGCCAAATCTCTAAAAAAGGGGCTGCAAACGGATCTGAAAAAAATGGATCCACATTCCGACACTTTTTCTACGTCACAAAGACGTAATAATAATAATAATAATAATTCATTTATTTATAAAGGCGCCTTTCAAGGCTCTCAAGGTCGCCGTACAGACACTTAAAAAACAAGATACACAATACATAACACCAGCATAATCGACATAAAAACAGACAATGCAGTAAATAAATACGTACTGCCGCTTATTGGTCAACTCTCCACTATCAGGGGAATGAGCCACGGCCACGTGCATTGCCAACCTCTCATTCGCATATAGGCTATCGGAGGCTACCCCAGTCACATCTGTTTTTTTCCTGCTATTGCCAGGATGTCTAAGCCAGGTAAACCTACGGACATGTTTATGAACTTCTCTCAAGTCCAACACGGATATGCTCCCAAACTAATGCTACACACCCGGGATCAATACCAACCATCCTGGACCCAGGCCAGTGAGGACACATCCAATTCTGAAGCTGTAAGTTTTTATTTAGCGGTGTTTTTCCTGATAAAGCTATATCTAGCTGGTAGCATGTAGCTTAGCCGTATCAATGTCGCCTCAACCCCAACTAGTAATCGGTTAGGTGTTTATATGTTCTTGTAACATTTATTTTGTACGCTCCGCAGTCTTGCTTTGTCTTTTATTTTAATTATCAGGCATTTGCGAACATGTTCAGACTTGCCGTAATGGCGATCTGTGTGAAGGCTGTAAAGCCACGCCTAGCCTAGCCGATAACACAAGTATTTATTCTCCATGTATTAGTATTTTGTATCCTCTAAAAAAATCATATTGAGTAAGGTAGTATAATAACAAACGTAATCTTCTGGAGGTAAGTGCCGTTTTTTTCCAGCGTTATGTAAAAGCTTTTGTGATTGTAGTCTGTAAGAACGATCATATATCATCGATCTGTAAGCTAAGCTACGCTAAGCTAATGAGACATGCCGTTTTTTGCAGTATGTTTACTTGTTTGCGCACATGAATATAAATGGGGGTGTGTTAGGATACAACACTGTATGTATGTATGCGAGGGGACACACACCACGAGTAAAACGGAGCTAAAGCCCTGGTATGTTGTTGTTGACGACATGCATATACTAATCTAAACCACTTTTTTTGTTGTGCTTTTTTTAAACATTGCACAGGCTACGTGGCCAACTTGATGGACCTCATCTTCGACCAAGTCTTTGTGGACCCTGCACCATTATGAGCAACCTGACAGGGAGGAGGTCATCGCCGGGTATGCCACACGGTTCAATTGGCTGCTGTCTGAACCCAACATAGACATTTCACGGATCAGAGGACAACGCAGGCCGGAATCACCACTCTGCTCCTCTCTCCAAGGAAGCCCCAGCACCAGCTCACAACAGCTCCTGTTTTTTATGGGTTCAAATAACCGTTGATTTTGACAATAAAGTTCCGAGTTGATATCAAGTGTGTCGTGATTATTCATGTTGGGATGGGTAAGAATATTCTGATTTCAACAAGCATAAGGTTGTGTGTGTGAACTTTCCAACGGTTGTTGCACGATGTTGGAAGAAAAGGACTGTAAACTATTAAACGCAATGAGGCCATTGTATATATGCTGAAATATGAATGTCTCCCTTTATAAATATATATATGTATCGCTGTGTTTGCGTTCCAAACTCTAAGTTACAAACTGTACACATTGCATTCTTGCTAATTAGCCAAAATATGAATGGAATAAGTAGCAAGCATCGTAACAGAGTAAAAATAAATAAATCAAATCAATCAGTTTTATTTTATAGCACATTTAAAAACGATGTTTGGGTCGAGCCAAAGTGGCTGTACAAGTAATAAAAACAATTTACGACAGTACAATAACAACAAAAGACAGTCATTGCAACAGCAATAGGGACAACAGCTTGTCAACTAACCATTCAGAAACGTCCTGCTGCAACCGAGATGTTTGCACCTCCACCAAAACCTCCGCTGCTTCAGTTTCTGGATCAAATTGATAATATGCTTGAACACATGCATTGCTCTGAGATTACATGTGTATCCACACTCGTAATCACAGCAAGCATGGTAACGTGACTCTCGCCGGCTCTTCTGCTGGGGGCGTGGTCAGCTGCTGCTCAGAATTTTCATAGGCAGGTTTGAATAAAGCGAAAATGAGCGAAACGAGGCATGGCTAAAAAATGATCTGTTTGGTATTTTGAAAAATAAAATGTATAAATATACCTTATATAGGTATGGTCATACACTATATCATTTAAATATAGCATGATAGGTCACCTTTAAGTTAAGATAATAAACTATCAGCAACAGAACAGGCACACGGGATACCCGGAGGATGACAATGACAACAACAACAACAACCGGAAGTTACAACATGCTTACCGCAATAGTGGTCCGTGTAGAGACCAGTCGTTTCTCAAAGATAGTTTAGTTTTTTAAATACAGTCTATCTACCAATTGGATCAAATATAAAAGTCAGCCGAATGAGTGTTGATACTGCAAGGAGACGTATTGTGTGAAAAGAAATGTAAGATGTTGTTTAATGGCTGATATATTTATGATCCACGTCACGTTTTCAGTTCCTCATGTTTGTCTCGAAGTCTTCTCATCAGGGCTCTATAATACAGAACTACGGCAGATATGTAATATTTAATGCAGCCCAACCGTGTATTACAATGCCGTTATGTGATGACTTTCAAAGAGAAAAGCAAGCACACTCGGAATAAAGTATTATTTTTTTTTTTTTAATGTTTTCGGTCTGTTTCCGGTATTTGTTAATGACGATGTTGCTGTGAGATGTGAGACTGGAATTGCACAGGGGGAAATAACGTAGGCTATCTTTAGATGCGGATTTTGTTAAACTAATATGTTTGCGCTGTGGACCAACACTATACATTGACGGGGAAGGGGTTAGCAATAAAGATAACACCATTAAACAGTTACACAACATAACAGAAATAATATCAATAGCAGCGTCCCTAGCAACCACTTTGGTAACAATGAAAACTTCCTGAAGTAATCTTCGTAATAACTAGCAAACTAAAGATCATGTACATCCACTGCACACATAATCTGAAATAACAACTCATATTTCTCGCATCAAATGACATCAAAACGCATTTTAATGGCCAAACTAACTTTAAAATAGGCATTTTCCACGGAGAATAAAACGAAGTTCGGCCATAGGAGCGTCACAACTGCACGCCACGGACACTGACCAAACGTCGCTCCTGGACGATTATGGAGTGAGAGTGTGTTGGGTCTGGAGGACTGGCCAAAAAGAACAAACAGACGGAGGGAACCCGAGCCAGCCACACCACGGGCCGTAGGACCCAGAGCTTCCCCCCCCCCAACCAGAAATCAAACATAAACCCTATGGGAAACAATATAAAGCCGCGAAAACTGGACTACCCGGTCCTCCTGGCTAAACAAAAAAAACGTCTGCAAAACACAGCCTAAAGCTCAAAATGGCAAAGAGATAATGTCTGGAGAGAGTGTCTCCGGGGCCCCGTCTCAGGTCGGTTAAATTAAATCCTTGCTTCCCTCACTTGCGTCGTTTCCCTGCGTCTAGTCCCTCCCACCAGGGAAGCATGGAGGGACGCAAGGAAACCACGAGAAGCAGGGAAATGAGTTTTAAGAGCAATGGGACGTCCTTTTCCTCCGGAGCGTCACGTGAAGCGACTCCGTTTGTGATGACGCCGCACAGCTGTTTGTCTGACAGCAGCTCTGTCCCCGTTGTTTTCACAAACACCCCCGCCTCTGTTAGTACACATTTACTGACACAAACATTTGTATCATCTGTTGTGGACCCCAATAAATAAAATAAAATAAGAACTCATTCTCAAAAAAGATAAACGCCATTCTTAAAATGTATAAACGAACAATAGTTTGATTAATATTGATTAGAGTGCACAATAGAAATAAAATAATTGAGAGAAGAAAATATATTATCTATCAAAACCCAATTAGATTAACATTCATTGGATTGCACACTTTGTTTGTTTGTGTGGATATGTAGCACATTAACATTTTAATAGCACTTAATGACTGACTGAATGGAAATGACAATAAATGAAAATGTAAAACGAAAAAAGCGATCATGAAAATGTTTCCAATAAATTAATAAGGCTTTACCTACTCACCACATCCGGGGAACATAACTTGAACTCGGCCGTTTTTGTTGTGCTGGTGCCTTGTGGGCTATTCTTCATGCTTATATCGTACTATTGTGACTCGCTCTCGCGTTTAAAACAGACGGTGCATGAATGCAGTTTTACGGTAAGTGAAATTCGAGTAATTTATTTATGTGTTGCTTATGTTTTTAATCAGCTAACGTAATGAATGTTTAAGGCTTGGGTTAGCATGTACAGTAAGCCAGTGGTAGCTACACATGTGCTAACAATGCTAATCGTAGCCTCCAAGTTAAAACATAATAGAGACGTGTTAAGCATTAAGTGGGATAATACTGTAGAACAAACGGCTTCTGTTTGAGGTTGGTAAAATAAGGTCATCCTTGTAAGTTAGAGAGATATTGTATCATGTAGGTAATTTAATGCATTGATAATTAAAATGTGCTATGATCGATTATGTAGACAAGCTAACGTCAAAGTAGTGTTGAAGAGCGGCCTAGTGTATGTGAAATTAACCTCACAATAAGATGTGTGTATATTACAAATATTAATGTCATATTTCAAGAGGATTACTTGGATATTACAATATGGTTGGTTGAGCTGGAGTTCATTGTTGAGCTTACATGTTAACGTCACAGTCATATCTGAAGAACTAACCCAAACGTTGTTAATTGTATTACCAAATTGGTATCAAATAAATACTAAGCATTGGTAACACCAATGCTGATAAAGTAAACTATTGTATTTGTGTCTGGGAGAAGGTACTGTACCCAGTTCCTATGTTTGGCAGTTATAGACTGGGCTTTCTTGTACAAGAGAATAATTAAAAAAATTGTCAATATGGAGCATTACTGTATAATTACCCTTAAATTATGTTATACAATGCACCTAATAAACAAGTATGGCATTTTGAAACATGATGTGCAACAATTTTTTACTGTAATTTGTGAGCATTTGTTGTTAACTAAGATGATGTTATGATTTATTCGTTGTTTTAGTATGCACGTGGACGCTTTGGACATACCTGGAGAACGAAGAAATGGGTCTTCGGAATGATGACAGTTAAAGACAAAAGGCAGAGGACTAGTGTTGAAACTAGTGGAGAAACGATCAAGATGCCACCTTGTCCCTCTGATTAGACGACATGTTAAGTCAGGAAGTAGCATTATTAGTGATGAGTGGAGGGCATACAGGAGAGTGCTGAGTAACATGGGCTACAACCACTACACCATAAACCACAGCAGGTGGTTTGTGAACCCCCAGACTGGCAGTCATATCCAAAGAGCGTGGTCGACTGTCAAAGGACATGTCCGTAGACTGAGAGGAAACCTTACAGAGAGTTTGTTGGAGGAACACCTCAAGGTTCTTGAATGGTCATCTTGGCTTGGCTCTGCTCACTCTGATGGACTGCTTGGACACTTGTTCAAGGATATACACAAAGCATACCAGTCTGAGTACCATTATGTCTACCAGGTCTTTAATTTATGTCTGAGAAAAGCTTTTATGTTTAAATATGTGTATAAGTTATACTAAACAGTCATTACTTTGAGTCCTAATTTTCTTAATGTGTGAATAAAATGTTTTGCTTGGCTCTTTTTGCATCTTACTTTGCATTCCGTGTGAAAAATGTGGTATTAGGTAAGTGTAGTGGCCAAAATCCAAAAAAGTTTGTCTTGTAACTCGATAACTCAAAAGTTATTGTTCTTGGCCACATGTAAAGTTTGGGCCTGGGAAGCAGTAAGATAAGATAGAGCTTTATTGTCTCCCTTAGGAGAAATTTGTCTTGGGCATCGAGATAATACACATAAAACATTCAGGTCAATCAGTCATAGATACAGAACAGAGATCACATATCACATGGCAAAGAAACAAACAAAAACATACAGGTACAGCACTTTCCCTATTGCACATATCCCTATTGCACATACATAATCAAATAGCCCTTTCTCTATTGCATTCATACATCATCAAATATTGCACTTGTCTCTATTGTATTTATACATAAATCAAATATTGCACCTTCCCTACTGTATTCATACACAAATCAATATTGCACTTTCTCTATTGCACCTATACATAGTGTCCGTCAAATTGCACATATCCCTATTGTGTCCATACAAAATCCACTGGACGTTTTGGTTGCTTTTCAACGTTTATTTCCAGCAAACATTAAACTAAATAGGAAAACAATATGTAACATAAACGTAAACAGCAGATCCTAATAATCTGCCTTTTACTAAGCATAAGGTTGCGTCTGCGTGTCAATGACGGTATTGCTGCTGCCTGCTGCTCTCCCGTCACTCACCGCACCTCCAACTTAAAGCCTTAGCCCCGTCCCCTTCACCTGAGCAAAGCGTACCTCTCACTGAAACAGAAAAATGCATTAATAAGGTTCCAAATAAATCAAAACAAAATAAACTTAAATGTGGCTTCTACACACCGGCCCCTAATTGTTCTCTCAGAATCAATTACTCAAATTAGCCAAAAGGGAGCTGTAAAACGACCAATAAATAATGAATTTAGAAAATAAAGTATATACATTACAGCCTGTTGGAGCACCACCAATGGCGGTGGTGGAAGGTTCACCTCTGCTCCGCGCCGTCCGTTGATGAGTAGGAACAAGGAAAGGACTTGAACACAGAGGAATGAGATAAGCAATAAGCTGAGTTTAATGGTAAAAAGCAACAATACACAATACAGAGTACCCTGCAACAGTACAAAATACAGAGTACTCCGGGCTGAATTCTACTACCATGTGAGATACGTCTCAGGACAGTCAGTCAGAAGACAGTGCCGACTGTAAGAATGTTACAGTATTTAAACACATAAGCGGGGGGGGAGTTGTGTTGATTGCTCCTCCCTAGCTATTTGTTATTGGCGATTTCACTTCTGGGCGAGCCCTAGACAATGATGTTAACAGATGACCAATGTATAGCTGGGATCACACATACACATTTTATCATGCAGCCTACCACACAAATGTCACATGTTTTTCTCTATGAAAGCTATACTTGTATATGTTTAAACGTCATCGTCTCATGACATCCTTAGGATTAGTTAACTAACAAAGGTTAACTGTTCTCATACCCTCAGGCCTTCTCTGAACTTCCTCCCACCTCGAAGTTAGCTCACTCAAAATGAATACATCTATTGATAACTCAGAAGGACCATTGTCTCTCTAACTTGTGTGTGACCCAATCGTCTCATGGCCTCTTCTAATATCTGGAAACTGTAATTCAATTATAGTTATATTGAGAAGAAGAATTGACATAATATTTTCTGCTTTTATTAATTTAAGTTTCCAGATCGTACAAAAAACTCTTACAGACAACCGACTGAGTTCCGCCCTTGAAACCCCAAAATGACTTTCTGAAAAATACTTATCAACGGGTAATCATTTTACTCAAGGCAGAAATCACAGGTTGTACTGTACCTTACCTACTCACAAATAGCCAAAAAAACACCTTTTGATTATAACACAAAAGTGGAAGAAAAGACCATTTGCGCTAATCTACTTCTACTTAAAAGGAGACATAATTTTTCGTCCATTCAAGTTTAACACACATCCTATATATCAGGTGACATTAAAATGAATATACCAGAAATACGCTGTATTAAACTTTCTGCTATAACACGTTACTTTAATCCCTTATTGATGTTTAAGGAAGACCTATTATTCTTCCGTCTCCAGGAGGCGGCACAGCTTAGCTATGGGCCTATCGATAATGGAGGTTTTTCGTCTGGAGTTTCACTGTACGGGTCAGACCTCTTGCATCAGGCTTGGTCTCCAGTACTCTGCCTAATGGCCACGACCCCTGTGGAGCAGTTGGGTCAACTACCAGGACGACATTTCCAACGCTAAAGTTTTTTCTCACTGTGTTCCATTTCTGTCTCTCTTGGAGCAACAGAAGGTATTCTTGTGTCCATCTATGCCAGAACAGATCCGCCATGTACTGGACCTGCTTCCAGCGGCGCCTGGCATAGAGGTCAGATCTCTGAAACGTTCCCGGAGGTAGGATAGGTTGCGTTTTTAGCAGGAGGATGTGATTAGGAGTCAGTGGTTCCAGGTCGTGTGGATCGGAGGACACGGTGGAGAGAGCACGGTTATTGACTCTACCTCGCAGAAGACGGTTTGTAGGCCTTCATCGTCGAGGGTTTGCTGATGGAGAGTGGAGGTCAGCACCTGACGGACAGATCTTATGAGTCTTTCCCAGACTCCACCATAATGTGAGGCCGCCGGTGAACAGGATGAACATGAATGAGTCCGTCCACTCAGGGTTAAAAGATCTGTTCTCACTGTCCACTTTCCTCTTCTTGGAGAGCGCCATGTGTAATTGTTTGTCTCTCCCTGTCTGCCGCTAACACGTTTGTTCATTCTCCTCTCCGCTTCTCTTCTTGGAGAGCGCTATGTGTAATTGTTTGTCTCTCCCTGTCTGCCGCTAACACGTCTGTTCATTCTCCTCTCCGCTTCTCTCCCTGTATCGCTAATTATTCTCTTCTTTCCTCTCCGCTTCTCTCTGCCGCGCTCTCATCTCTTCTTCTGTGTTTCTCTCCATGTATCGCTCACTCGTCTCTTTCGCCCCCTGTCGGCAGCGGTTAAAATAGAATCGCCCTGTCAAAATTGAAATCCCCTATTAATGTATTGGTTATAGGTCCGTATAGGTCGGCGTCTGGGTCCGGATCTGGACCGCGGTCCGCCTGTTGCCGACCCCTGCTCTAGATTATCATCAAATGGTTCTCTCTCTTCCAAAATAATTTGCAAGGCCCTCTGAGCAGAGAATCTTTTTGCCATCTTGATCAGTTGTAATGAGGATGCAAACTGGCGAAGCTTTATTTATTGTGTCTTGCCCCAAATTTGCAGCTGGGATAGAATGTGAAAAAAATAAAGATTGGTTCCTGCAAAACATAATGCGGGAATGTGAGAGCAAACAGGTGTCGTGCTTGAATTTATCAAATCAAGTTTTATTTATATAGCACATTTTTTAACGATTTTTGGTCGAGCCAAAGTGCTGTACATATAATAAAAATACCCTACGGTAAAGACACTTTACAGCAAATACAACAGCACAGTTTGTGCATAATATCAGTATGAGAAAACGACACCCTCTGTCCTTAGACCCTTACGTCGTACAAGGAAAAACTTCTGGAGAAAAACCCACAGTTTAAAGGGAAAAAATGGGAGAAACCTCAGGGAGAGCAACAGAGGAAGGTTCCCTCTCCCAGGACGGACAGACGTGCAATAGATGCCGTGTGTAAATCGAAGAGATAATACATTTTACAGCATAGGTAGACCGAATGTTTGGAAATGCATGTGTCGGTAATAAGAAGATGAATCCACGAAGATGTCAAAAACAATCCTGTGGGAGCCTTCAGGGAAGCAGCATGACGAGACCCAGGCAGGACCGCAGAGACAGGCCCAGCCACGACCCATAGTCCACAACTTAATCCAGAACTCAGGATAGGGGATCCAGGGCACAGGACCACAGCAAACAGGATCAGCCTCGACTCCGGATCCCGGCGTATATATGGACACAAAACCAGAACATTTGGGGAAGGCTGGGTTAATCGGAACATGAGAATACACAGACACAGACAACATCAACAATGTTGCAACCTTGTGTGGGAATGGCAGGGGCAGAAACACAAAAGTCTCTCTCACTCACACACACACACACACACACACACACACACACACACACACACACACACACACACTCACACACACACACACACACACACACAGAAGGCCCAGACAGGTGCACCGGACCTACACTTTCCACACTTGTGTTAGCGCAGACCCGAACACCCTGTATGTAATGTAATTGTGTAGGGGGGGCGTACAGTGGGTGGTCATTGAAAATGTGTTCTGATATATGTTCTTCACCGATAATGAGCCAAGGCCATTGAGTGTAGGTTTGAAAACATAATTCATCATATCATTTTTCTTTAGCTAAATAAGGAAAACGGGTCTCACAGACCCGAATACCATACAAAGGTTCAACTTAAAAACAACGCACCCTTTCAGTAGTTATAAATGTTAGTGACTCATCAATAGATGGTGATGTGTTTCACACTTTAAAATAAGGCTCCCGTTTGGCAGTTATAAATGTTAGTAACTCATTCATAAACGGTCCTAAGAGATGCCAAGAAACATTAAGATGGAAGGGGGGGAGAATCAACTCAGTGAACAACAGTCCCCCCCCTCCCCCACCCCGTCCCCAGTACTACACATGCTGGCTATTGTGTGTTTTGCAACATGTTCTATGGCACGTCTCTACTGGGAATTGTAGTTCTCATTCATGACACTCCGTTCGATGTCTCACTATGGGATGCGCCTCAACGCGTATGCAAACAGAAGCATCAATCTCATTACGCCAATCCTGATTGGCTGGTGATCTTGACGTCTACGTCAGGGAATCCACCCACCCTTTAAGTAGCTTGCGCTACGTCGCAGCGTCATTCAAATACCTCTTCTCGCTTTAGAGCACATCTCGAATATCAGTAGCCGGGCTAGCTTAACGGTCCACAGACTGAACCCAAGCTAACATTCGGTCGACAGGCACTTTGCCGGTTACTTTTTTGCTTTGCAGAAGAATTGAACAAATATTAACACACCAGTTGATATTGTAATCTGCCCCGCCGTTTTTTCTTTCGAAATAACGGTAAGGTTTGATTTTTTTCTTCAAACAGTAACATACCTGTTGCTAGTTTATCCCTCCGCGCCGACACCACGGCGAGCGGGGACGGACTCTTCTCTCCCTCACACCAGAGGAGACAGAGATAAGAAAGATATTAACACACCAGTTAATATATTTTGGAATATATATTTCTGGAAGTTCCCTGTTCTCCAGCTCCAGAACACGTTCCAGTGTTAGATGCTCATGTGGTTCCAGGGTACAACCATGACCCCATCTTCCCGCCGCCTCGAGAACGTCATCCTCAAGTTCGCGCCATGAGGGAAAATGGACTTAACATCAACGACAGCAAGCTCCGCTGCTCGTTTAAGTCACACAAACACATGTCATCACTATTGTCTTTTAATAAATAATTTTCCACTGTCGTTTCCAGGCTTAAAGCCAAGGGCGTAGTCAATAAAAAGGAAAAGAAAGACAATAAAAACAATAAACAGTCTGACGTCTACCCCCCTTCTAAGAGTGGCTGCTACCTCTCTCAGAAGGCGGACGATGGACGGGGCTGTGAAGGCATCACCGCCACGCGCATGCGCAGTGTCGACTGGGGTTGTCAACCTGGGGTACCACCGTGTTCAGACACTAGAGGGCCCCATAACACAACAAATAAAGACACAGAGGGCAGACGACAGGGATGTGACATCTCCACTCGCTTTGAGAAGCGAAAAGTGGAGGATGCTCACAGATTCTGCTTGGGTTTTCAAGACAATAACACAGGGTTACAGACTCCAATTCGCTGTCACCCCCCCCTCACTTTTCGGGCATTCTGCATTCGCAAGCCCGGGGAGAGTCAGCCCATATCCTAGAGCAAGAGATCCTCTCGCTACTAGACAAGAAGGCTATATCTATAATACCCTCCGAACAGAGTCAGAGCGGCTTTTATTCCAAGTATTTCCTCGTTCCCAAACGGGGAGGGAACGGGATTCGTCCTATACTATATTTGAGGGCTCTGAACAAATATCTCAAAATATACAAATTCAGAATGCTCAGTCACACATCTCTGTTGCGTCTCGTGCGCCAAAACGATTGGTTCACATCAGTCGACCTGAATGATGCGTATTTCCACATCCCAGTATATTATCCACACAGGAAATATCTGAGGTTCGCCTTTCAAGGTGTCTGTTACGAGTACAGAGTACTTCCCTTCGGTCTGTCTCTCAGCCCACGAGTGTTTGTACGGTGTACGGAAGCCGCGATAGCCCCGTTAAGACAACAGTGTATTCGCCTGTCAACTTATCTGGACGATTGGCTTCTTCTCGCACAGTCGGAGCAACATTTACGCAGACGAATGTCCTCGAACTGGGTTAAGTAATAAACACAGAAAAGAGCATGTTGTCCCCAGCCCAGACTGTACTCTTCCTGGGTCTACGCCTGAATTCGGTGCCCTTTACAGCCCGCCTGTCAGCAGAGAGAGTGAAAGCCTTCAGGGCAAACTGATCTTATGGAGCTGCGGACGTCTCCTCTCTCTGAGAGCGACGCACGTACCAGGAGTGATGAACCACGGGGGAGATCTGCTGTCCAGAGGTGCACCCACTATATGCAGACTGGACTCTACATCCAATAATTGTGAGTCAGCTGTGGGTGCGTTACGGCCGGGCCGCGGTGGATCTGTTCGCATCAAAAGAAAATGCTCAATGTCAGCTGTTCTTTTCAATGCGCGATTTAAACCACCGTTAGGCGTGGACACGATCGCGCACGTTTGGCCTCCGGTCCTTCTGTACGAGTTCCCACCCCTGGCTCTGATACCCCCAACTCTGGCCAGAGAGAGAGAACAACGCCACACACTGATCCTAATAGCTCCACACTGGCCTGCAATGTACTGGCTGGCGGAGATATATCAGCTGCTGTGCGGGCAGCCGTGACAGCTCCCGCTACGCAGGGACATACTGTCTCAGGCAGGGGGGACAATTTTTCACCCACACCCAGAGCGCTTGGCACTATGGGCCTGGCCCGTGAGTGGTATAACCAGAATACAGTGGGACTCCCTCAGAAAGTGATAAACACTATTCAGAGTGCAAGAGCTTCCTCCACCAGGACCCTCTATGACTGTAAGTGGAGGGTGTTTGAGGAGTGGTGACTTAAAAAAGGACACATCTCTTTTCAAAGTCCTGTCGGGGTGATTCTATCATTTCTACAGGACCTGATTGATAAACACGGAGCTTTCTCTACGATCAAAGTGTACCGGGCTGCTATTGCTGCATGCCATGTGGGCTTTGAGGGAAAGATGGCTAGCCAACATTCCTTGGTCTGCCGTTTTATGAAAGGGGCTCGCAGGCTCCTCCCTGTTTCCAGGTCACTGGTGCCCTTATGGGACTTGGCAGTGGTTTTAGATGGGCTCACTCGACCTCCATTTGAACCCCTGGAAGAAGCTGACATCAAATCAAATCAAATCAAGTTTTATTTATAGAGCACATTTAAAAACGATGTTCGGTCGAGCCAAAGTGCTGTACATGTAATAAAAACATTTTACTGCAGTGCAATTGTAACAAGAGACAGTCATTTTGCAACAGCAAATATAAAAACAATACACAGGGAAATGTCAAAAGTCGTGCTCCGCTCTAGCTAGAAAGCCTGAGAGAAGAAGTGTGTTTTAAGAGAGGATTTAAAAACCCCTAGGGTCTGGGCCGACCTCACATGGAGGGGCAGAGTGTTCCAGAGCCTCGGGCCAGCTGCTGCGAAGGCTCGGTGCCCTCGGGTTTTGAGCCTAGTCTTCGGCACTACCAGCAGCAGCTGGTCAGCAGACCTTAAAGCTCTGGCTGGGGTGTAGCGCTGGAGGAGTTCAACTATATAGGAAGGAGCCAGCCCATTTAGAGCTTTAAAAACAAATAAAAGGATTTTAAAATCAATTCTGAACTGAACTGGAAGCCAGTGTAGTGAGGCCAGAATTGGGGTGATGTGGTCGCGCTTTTTGTATCCAGTCAGCAAACGTGCAGCTGCATTTTGGACCAGCTGCAGGCGTTTAATTGACGCGTGGTCCATACGCACATACAGAGCGTTGCAATAGTCCAGCCTTGAGGTAACAAAGGCGTTGATGACCCTTTCCATGTCTTTAAAAGATAAATAGGACTTGGTTTTGGCCAATAGTCTTATTTTAAAAAATGTATGAAACACCTGTCACTGAAGACAGTGTTGTTACTGGCTCTGGCATCTGCCAAGCGAGTCAGTGACATTCATGCGCTCTCTGTACATCCTTCATGCACTCAGAGTGTTGCTGAAGCCCAACCCTGCCTTTGTACCTAAGGTGGTTGGCTCATGTACCCCCATTAACATTCAATCAATCAATCAATTAATTAATGTACATGTATATAGCCCAATATCACAAATGTTACATTTGTCTCAGTGGACTTCAGTTTATACAAAATATCAGTATGACAATACGACACCCTCTGTCCTTAGACCCTCACATCGTGGAAGGAAAAACTTCCGAAGAAAACCCACAGTTTAAAGGGAAAAATGGGAGAAACCTCAGGGAGAGCAACAGAGGAGGGATCCCTCTCCCAGGAAGGACAGACGTGCAATAGATGCCGTGTGTATATTGAAAAGATAATACATTTGCAACATAGGTAGTCCAAATGTTTGGAAATGCATGTGTGTATAATAGGAAGATGAATCCACTAGGATATCCATCCAGGACCTATGATCCAGGACCACAGCCACGACTCAAGATCCAGGGCTCGCAATGCAGGACACAGGACTGCAGGATCATCCATGACTCCGGATCCCAGCGTATATAGACACCAAAAAGAAAGGAATTTGGGGAAAGTGGGTTAATCGGAACATGAGAGTACACAGGTATAGACAGAGAGAAGGAAGAAGTAAGATGTCCCCCGACAAACTAAGCCTATATCAGCAAAACTAGGGGTTGAATCTAATCAGCCAAGCTACTTAAAGGGTGGGTGGATTCCCTGACGTAGACGTCCAGATCACCAGCCAATCAGGATTGGCGTAATGAGATTGATACTTCTGTTTGCATACGCGTTGAGGCGCATCCCATAGTGAGACATCTCCCTTCATGTTACTCTGAGAACTGGGGTTACGTAAGTAACCTATAGTTTTAAAAGACGTTTTCGTATTTCCTATAATAAGAAGTTGCCAGTATTAAACTGTGTACATCCCTGGAGGTTTAGGGGATAGGAAACACTCAAATTTCAAACATATAATTAATAAATGGGTGAAAATTGCTTGTGCCCTTGGGCAGCATTAATATATACCCATATGACAGCTAAAGTCAGAAGAGCTTTATTTAACAGCTGGTCTTATGTCTGCGACCCCTCCTCTTGTTAATTGATAAGCCTGAAACATGCACTTGTCAAGGTTCAGAGTCAAATTTTGCAAATATGGCAGTAGCCATCGATCATCTTAAGATAAGATATACTTTATTGATCCCAAGTTGGAAACATTTGCGTTACATCAGCATATGTAACTGTTGTAAATATGCAGTGGTGTTTATTTGTAAATCATTTAGTATAATCACACAAATTCTGTTTTATATTTAATAATTCTGTGTTCTTTATTTATTGAATGTTCAATACCTGACAAGGTCGGAGATGAAAAACTTGGGTCGCAGGTTCCTCAACAGTGCATTACAAGACATCTATCAATATGTGTGTACCTCCACCATTAAACTGTCGTATTCTGCACATTTCTTATACTATCTACATACATCTTATAAGAGTATAATACGTATAATAGCAGTTAAAATAAGTGCTTAAACATACGGTACAGTAGTTAACATTGCAGGAAAGCAATATATTGGTACTTTGTTAGGCTTAATATTTATACCCACCAAAGCTTTTTTCTTATTCAAAATAAGTATTCTTTAATGTTTAAATAAAGCCTTATTAGTTTGTCTGTCTGTGTCTCCTATTAATATCTAATAATACAAATAATACATTTCAATAACGTGCTTTAACCATCAGGTGTCTTTCTATCAGCTGTGCGCCGTTATGGTGTAAATATACCAATATACCGATTGGATCAAATATAAAAGTCAGCCAAATTAGTATTGATACTGCAAGCAGACTTATATTGTGAAGAGAAATTGAAGATGTTGTTTAATTGCTGATATATTTATGATCCACGTCACATATTCAGTTTCGGCGGCAGTTCTTCCTGTTTGTCTAGAAGTCTTCTCACCAGGGCTCTATAAATAGTGAACTACGGCAGATATGTAATATTTAATGCAGCCGAACTGTGTATTACAATGTTGTTATGTGATGACCTCCAAAGAGAAAAGCAAGCAAACTCGGAATAAATAATTATTTTATTTTTAAAAAATGTTTTCGGATTTCACATCAACAGGAAGTACGGTTAACTAAAATGTCCGTCCGGAACAATACCCCAACCCATAGATCCGTGGGTGAATAATGTCAATCACCACATTACACACATCCCTTCACATATACATTTTAATTTACATTCAAGTATTTGGTGAGGCCTTCTAAAATGTTTTTTAAAATATAATTAGGGTTGTAGTTGAAGAGTTTGTAAATTATTGCGTTGCCTGGCACAACGGCACGTCCATTAAATCCACAACCACACACATGGATTAATATCGATTTAATACATTAATATAGCCTTTGTTTCTGCTAAAAGAGGTGTCAACCAGCTGGGGCAACAAGAAAATCTGCGAAATCGAGCGTTCTCATGGCGTCTATTATCAACGCTATGGGAGGTCTATGAAGGTCTTTGGGACACCCTGCCCGTTGAAAACTGACTCTCAAGGGGTACCCTGTCCGTAATTCTGTGACGGGGAGGGGCCCTGACCGACCGTCAACATGTGACAGGTTGGGAGTGAGAACGTGTTGTTTAATATGGCAATTTGACTTATACAACATTCGCAAGTTGTACATTTGACTCATACAATAACCCACCTTCGAGTGATACTCTAGTTCAGTGACCACCAACTGGCGGTCCGCGGGCCACATCCGGCCCGCCAGACATTCTCATCCGGCCCGCACGACGGGGGTGACTGTGGCGTAGGCGGAGTGGTCCCCCACCCATTTTTTTTTTTTACAATGTCTCGTGAGTAAGGTGCAGTACCGGAGTCAAACAGAGAGGCAGTAGCTGCGGGACAGTAGACTGCGTACTGCGAAACCTTCCCTTCCTTGAAGAAGAAGAAGAAGAAGAAGAAGAAGAAGAAGAAGAAGAAGAAGAAGAAGAAGAAGAAGAAGAAGAAGAAGAAGAAGAAGAAGAAGTGATCCTTCGTTGAGAAGAGTCTGCTTTGTGCGCTCCGCACCACAGCCCTGCTGCCAACAGAGAGGCAGGAACTGCGGGACAGTAGCCTAGAAGCAGGGTTGGGTTGTAACGGAATATGTAACGGCGTTACGTAATCAGAATACAAAAATCAAGTAGGCTAACTGTATTCAGCTGGCGTTACATTTGAAAAACGAGTAATATTATTACAGTTACTTTCGTAAACCTGAAGTGAATACATTTTGGAATACTTATTGGAATTATTGGTGGAAAAGTTTCCTCACAAAATGTAATATTCATTACCGGCAGAACTGTGTGCACACTGCACAGCGCTGCAGCGTGTCTGTGAGCGAGAGAGATGCAGCGTGTCTGTGAGGCCCCGCCCCCGCACGCAGATGAGAGAGAGATCTCTTTTCAAATATATTGAAAGTTAGAAACGGAGATGGTTAGATAAAATGTGCAAGATAATGTTGATGTAGCATTTCTGTATTGTCGAAATGATGACATTTATAACGGGATAACATCAAAGTGAATGGCCTGCTGCTGCTGAATGCATGGGGCAAGTGACTGGAAAAAGTTTTAAAAGTTATTACATCGTTTCAGATAATAATAATAATAAATAATAGTGATAATTCATTCTATTTAGGGGCGCCTTTCAAAGCACCCAAGGACACCTTACAATTCATAACATATTCCAAGGAAAGGTTTACAGCAGGAGAATGCAGTCCGGGTGATGTTATGTGGGGTGCAGATGAGGGAGCTGTCCAGAATGACACCAAGATGTTGTGTTTGAGTTCTTGATAAGCCATTAAAACAGTAAAACAAGTGTCTCCTGTTTACCAAAACATACCCATCTGTTATGGAAAAAGAAAGTATTCCAAAAGTATTCTAAAAGTAACCTGAACACGTTACTTTTTTAAGACACGTAACTGTAACTGTATTCTGATTACTTTCAGAGCATGTATTCAGTAATCAGTAACTGATTACATTTACAAAGTAACCCTCCCAACCCTGCCTAGAAGTGATCCTTCGTTAGCGTGAAGAGTCCCCCCCCCCCCCCCCCCCCGCTGGCCCGTGATAGTGTCTATTGGATACATTTTGGCCCTTGGACAAATGTAGTTGGTGATCCCTGCTCTAGTTTCTTCATGTTTATTTTTTTTCCCCTCTTGCTTGCGCTGGACTGAAACTATCTTTTCACCGACATCTCTTCACCTGCACTAGTGGCCGTATCAAAGCCGTGATTGGTCAGATGTCGATTAATTGCACCGGTGTCGGGTTACATGTGCTCCCCTTGTCACTCTCACTCTCGCGGGGGGTGTGCGGAGAACTGAGCGGAGAACTGCACACAGCAGCTGAGGCCCTCTGGGCGGGGCCCCCTGCGCAAGGCGGGGCCCCATGCAGCCTGCGTGATTGGCCTGTAGGGAGGGGCGGCCCTGGTCATATGTCTACATTTTGAGCAGTTGGTAGTTTACTAAATAGTGATGTTCTCTTCGCCTGCTTCCTTTAATAGTATCATCAAAAGGTATCGCGCATTGTATATTTTTTGTGCATTTATTTGTACGAACTCTTTATGGGAAGGTTAATTTATTTATGTTTATTTATTTGTGTTTCTTTTTTGTGTTTTTTAACTTGATGTCTGCCGGTCATTACATTTTATCACTGTAACTGCATTTTGAATCTGACTATTAGACAAAAAAGTGTGGACAAATTCAAAAAATGTATTTATAAAACTGTAATATATAAATACTAGGGCTGTCAAGTTAATAACGCGTTAACGCAAAAAAAAAATGAACGCCACTAATTATTTTTACGCGATTAACGCATGTGCATTTTTTGTCCTCGGCCGCCCCGTTGTTTCAGAGCGCATCGAGTTTAAAATACCATCTACAAGCTGATGCTGACAGCCCCGCTCCTGCCGCCCGCTTGCTGCAGACCACACTTCCACGCTCACCGGCAGGCCCTGACTGGCCATCGGGAGGACCGGGAGAGACCTTACATGTATTGTTGTTGTTGTTGTTAGCATCTGGTGCTAGCTAGCTGCTTTTTCAATGAAAACAGAGGAGTGACATTTCGCCGACAACTGCGCCGAGCACTTGACTTTATGCAGGAAGCCAGACAGTGGGACATTGTACGAAAAGTCAGCACACTCAGCTCGGATAGTGAGCGCAAAATGATCACAGCGTCCAGGCAGCTCCCGTTCGAGCATATGCCTTGAGTTGCACATAGCTCCAACGATCCATCACACAAACACACAAACACACACACACACACACACACACACACACACACACACACACACATTTTGTATTGTATTATTGTATGAGAGGTTCCAGATTGAATTGAGGCGAATATTTGTAATGTTCAGAGGTTGTTGTGTTTAATATTCATGAGAATTGTTGTCATTGTTCAAATGATAATAAACATTAGCATAAAGCATATTTGTCCACTCATATGTTGATAAGAGTATTAAAAACATCGAAATTCAAGCCATTGTGGGCTTTGCATAATTCTGTGAGAAAAAAGATTGCAGTGGTTCATTCTACCATGCTCCACTCCTTCAACAGCCTCGCTAATAGAACAGCAGGGGGCCCAAGGCATTTCTCCCTCTTTCCCGTGTGCAGAATAAAACATTATTCTGCTTTGTAATAGCTTTCCTACTTAACATGCAGAAGAACATGCACAAGCACAGAAACGCAACAACATACACATGTACACAAACGTTTTTTTGGGCGCTTTTTGCAGGCCAAAGTTCAATTGGCTTGTTATAAATCAAAACAAATTATTAAGTACAGACCTAAGAAATACAATTTTGCTGACATGCTTGTACGAAGAAAATGTTGATGATGGAAAATGTAAACATGCACTGAATATCCTGGGGCAGAACATGCCAGAGGTACTTTTGGTGATTAATCATGCTTTTGTGTTCCTTTCAAACACATTTGAAAAGTGTTCAGAAAAAAAGTTCCCTTTTCAAGGCCCCATGTTGTCAACAATATATCAATCCACCCTTTCCAAAAGAAGATGTGCTGAAATCTCGCCATTTAGATGTACTTCTTGAAATAAGGAACATATTCTCACTGCAGTTGAACCACTCTAAGGTTGCAAGCAGTCTTGGACGTGTATTTATAGTCTGCACCAGAGGCGGCCGGCAGATAGGGGCGCCGCCCCACCTCTTCCCACATTCTAGATTGTCAAGAAATACTTACGTTTGTATTAATTTTATACTTTTTTTTTATTAACAAGTTACATATTATATAGTTGGTGTGGTTTACGATAAAAATATAGATTAAAATGGTTTTACGATGTCTAAAGTTACTGATAAGTCACGTGTTTCCTGCTTGGGGCGCATAAATCTTTGCCCATCGACTCTCGTTATAAGTGGTGCATGCGCAGTCCGTACCTCTTCAATGCAACCGATAGGAGCAGCTCGGGGCGCACCAAACTGCGCCCAAAGCAGCTGTTGACACCACCAAAAACTAGGGGGTAGCAGGAGGCCAGAGTGAGTGATTGACGTTGAGTGAGACAGTTAAACGGAGATGGAGTGTAAACACAAACAAGATAGTGATCAATATGGAGAAGGAAAATTCAGTTAAATCACTTAAAGAAACCCCTTTTGAGAGGAGAACACTGGAGGGAAAGTTAAAGGTAAAAGAGCTTGGTCCTGATCAGCCCAACATCGCGATTAGGCAGGAGTCAAAGCACAGAGGTAGGCATTATATGCGCTCTTTCTCAAGGAGCTGGTTTAGCAAAAAGGCTTGGCTAACTACCTCAAGTGTAGGGGTAGCCAACACGGTGCCCGCGGGCACTTAGTCGCCCACAGGGGCAACGTAAGTCGCCCGCGGGGCATGGTCTAAAAAAGATTACTATGCAAACTTCGAGACCGGAAATACTGTTTTCACCCAAAGCTGTTGCCTGGCAACGCAATTATATTGATAGTTATTTCATATTTTATTAACACCATATCCCAACGTGCTTTGCAGCTAAAACATCCAATCACTGAGCTTCAACCATAGCTGAGGATCTTGGGTAATCAGTTCAGTGGCTGTGTATCACCTACGTCTGTTTCCGGTGACTTTATTTTGAAATGCAGTTCCTGACGAACGGCAAAAAAGCCAGATATTATAGAATTAAACAAATAAATAAAAACAAGGATAATTGTGTGTTATTGTTGAGTACATAACAGTGTGTTATTTAGAAAAGAATAACAAATTAGAAGGAAGAAAATATTAAAGAAATTCAGTATTCTGAGCCCCATTTATTTTCCTCGCGGACGGCAAAAAAAGTCCGACATGCGATTTAAAATAAAAACAATAATCGTGGCTTCATATTGAGAAAGAAAATGTTTTTATGAACCACACAGCTTCTGGTGTTCCAAGACCCGACCGGACAAAACGACGTGGTGCAGGCACGAAACATACTACCAATAGAAATACATTGCTTTTAATATCTTTCTGTGTGACACGAAAAAAAGGGGAAAATCGTTTAGATGAACACGAATCAATAGATTAAATGTCGTGACTATAACACGAAATGCCGTGAGACTGGGTTCTGTAACGACATCATAGCTATATTTAGCTTCCCCTGCCTCCTTTTCTAGACTTACAAAATAGGTATAATTTTGGTAGAGTCCCACCTGGAAAAAGATGCACCAGCCGCCACTAGTCTGCACATAATTATGATAACTACCTTTACAATTTCTCTGAATGAAACGCACCAGAGTTCGATTAAAACAGACCAAATGTGTTACTGTTCTGGGCAAAACAGAGAGACACGAACAGAGATACGAGAAACATAATAAAATGTAAAAAAGGAGAGTCTTTACTGGATGAAGTTGAGATTATACTCAGGATATCAGTCCGAACCGAGCAAACAAATCCAAGCAGGGAGCAGGCAAAACTCCAATAACTAGGAAATAAAGCCTAGTCAAATACCATGTTAGCTTGTGAGGGGAAACGCTGAGAAGCTCTGTACTCACTAGGCCAAACAAAGACAATATGGCAGAGAAACAGGGAAAACAAGGGAGTATATAACAGGGATAACATATGGCAAAATCATTGGCAGATGAATAAGTAAGGTGGTGATAATCAGGGAGGCAGGAGATGAAAGGAAGGCAAAGTCAGTATGTCGAAACATAGTACAAAAAACTGAAAGTTATCAAATTATTGCTTTTGAAAACACCTTTTGAGTGTTGTTACTGCAGTGGACATAAACCAACAGTCACGTCAGTGGTTTTATTAACTGTCTGTGATCTGATTGGCTTGTTGTGTGTCTTTTGAGGTCCCATTATGTCCCCTAAATATCCATCAGCGCTAAATAAGAAGGAGACTGAAGATCTCCACATCTGGCCTCGAATGTGTTAGTCATTGCTGCCAGCTGAATCCTCTTTCACTTTCTATTTATTACAGAAAATAATGATTGACCTCAATCTGAGTGTTCCAAAAACCTTTAGAATATAGGAGTCCTTGATAAGACTTAGCCATTTAAAATCATATTGCACTACTCTTTGTGTGCGCATGAATGCATGGTTGGGTACATTGTTGTGTCTGTGCGTGCGTGCGTGCGTGCATGCAGAGCATTGACTGTAAGAGCATTCAATAGTCTCTGCCGCAATGTTTGTTCTAACGCCATATCGGCTGCTATATGCAGTGGAGAAGGTTCAGTAGTGTGCACACTGGGGATGATCAAGCACATGGCCTATTTCAACACAACTACCTAAAACCGAGAATTGTTGGAGCAGAAGTGCGTCCCAGATAGATCCCCTGCTGGGTCTAATTTTTCCTTGATTTATGATTGATAGATGCAGAAAAGCAGCACAACCCAGATAAAGAAACATGGGACTGACTGAATTGAATAACAATGACAGTATAGTGATGAATTGAATCCATTCCATAATTTATCCTTTAATTAGACTAGTCCATGTCTATCCATCATAGCTCGTGAGAGATGGATGGGGTCGCTGTGGTTTATTGATGAGGTAGTTATTTTTGATTGTTCTCATATTTGACTTAAATACAGTGGCTGCAGCAGTCCGCCCTCAAATTAATGGGCTGCTTCAAACTAGTTTAAATAGTCCATTTTGGATTTGGTGACGTAAGGATTTGTGGGAACAAAACTCCCACATATCAACCCTGTCTCCTAAAAATTACATTCCCACAGAACTAAACTGCATTCTCAATTACGTTTAGCTAGAAACGTATTTTCTCCCACGTTACGTTCGTTATGAACGTATCTCAAATACGTTTATTTTCTACATATCTTCTAGAAACATAT
This sequence comes from Harpagifer antarcticus, assembly GCA_902827135.1. Taxonomy (NCBI): domain Eukaryota; kingdom Metazoa; phylum Chordata; class Actinopteri; order Perciformes; family Harpagiferidae; genus Harpagifer; species Harpagifer antarcticus. The sequence continues at coordinate 672,428 of CADEHL010000031.1, forward strand.
TTTCTCCCACGTTACGTTTCTTATGAATGTATCTTAAATACGTTTATTTTCTACATATCTTCTAGAAACATATTTTCTCCCACGTTACGTTCGTTATGAACGTATCTTAAATACGTTTATTTTCTACATATCTTTGCCATGTATTGTCTTGCTTATAATAATGATAATAGTGATTATAAATATAATTTTAGAGCACACATTTGAAATCAGTAGGCGAGGCTGTAATTTCGCCAGCTGTTACTCTCATGAGCTAGACAGAAAATAATAGTTTTAACATGCCAAAAAGCTGCTGTGTCGTTTATTGCACCTCAAACATTAAAACAAATCCAGAGTTACGTGTTTCTGTACTTCCTCTAAGAAGAAAGGACAGCAACAGAAGATCTCTGTGGCTTCAGGCTTGATCACCGTTCAAATGACAGCCTTGGTTTACCCAAAAGTGGGCGGGGCTGTAAAGTGACGTAGATTTTACTCTCATCTATTATTCAAAACCGTTCTATTTATTCTAACATAAATTACATGCCAGTGTTTTATCTTTTTATTTTAAATCGTATAATATCGGACTTTTTTTCCCGTCTGTGAGGAAAAGAAATGGGGCTCAGAGCCTCAAATTACTGAAATCTGTATTTTTGAAAATCTTTTTTTCCTCCAAATTTGTTATTCTTTTCTAAATAACACGCTGTTATTTACTCAACAATAACACACAATTATCCTTGTTTTTATTTATTCGTTTAATTCTATAATATTGGGCTTTTTAGCATGATGACTAAATAAAGTCACCGGAAACAGACGTAGGCCTATAAGGGACATTTCGAACGATACAAACCACAAACCCACTGAACAGATTACCGAAGATCCTCAGTTTGAAGCTCGTTGATTGGATGTTTTAGCTGCAATGCATGTTGGGATATGATGTTAATGCGATGTGATATCCGAAAACATTTTACAAAAACACATCTGCCGTAGTTCATTATTTATAGAGCCCTGATGAGAAGACTTCTAGACAAACAGGAGAACTGCCGCCAAAACTGAATATGTGACGTGGATCATAAATACATAAGTTACATACAATAAAAAAACAGCTGCGGGTAAAATGTACCCGTTGGCGGTTCTAATGTTAAAAAGATTATTCTAAATGTCTTCTTGAAGTAAAGTTGCTTATAAGACAGTAAACATTGTCTGGAAAATGGAAGATTGAGATTTTCCAATGAAATCCTCAGGCTAAAACATAATAACCGAAACATTGATCATTGCTCCCAGAAGATAAATTGTCATCAGATTCATCGCTAAGAAGTGTTTATGACAGGATTTAGAGCTTGTTTATTGGATATTCATCTGGTGAGTTAATCTTGGAGCTTGCTGATTGGATAGTCCTCTAGAAGTTAATCTTACATTTGTACATGCATAGACTTGCACCTTCGACTTCTGATTAAAGAACCAGACACTTACTCATTCAGATGTCCATCTTCTGTATTGATGATTTGACCGAGAGAACTAAATGCCCATCAGAGCCTTGGAAGTACTCCAATTGTGTGTCACCGATCATTGTCCAAGCAGAAAATAAATGGGACATGCTTCCAGAACCAGGGACACTCAAAACCTCCACCAGCATTGTCATGAGACAAGATAAGGTGTCCTGTATCCTATAACATAATTATAGATTAGGTTTGGCACCAGTGTATTATCTTGCTTATACCACGGCCACATTCAGAATCCATCCCAAAACATGGTGAACCTCTGTATCAATATATAATGAAATGCCATGTATCAGTCCGTTTGAAAATCATTATTCAGTGACACCACTGAGAAGTAGCCGTATAGCCTTCCAGCATTTTGTGTGAATGATACACTACATTGAGCAACATATAAAACTATATTCACGAGGTGACACCTCATATAGCTGCTTTTTTAGGTCTATTGCACTAGCAGAGATGCCAGAGTAGGATATGGAGTCCATATCATTCACTATAGGGGAGTGTATAAAGAGTTTACAACATTGAATTACTGTAAGTTACCAGCTGTTCAACATCTAGTCGGCTTCCGTTTTCCTGTTTGGTGAAGTTATTAATTTTATGTTTTTTTTATCGTATATCCTCCTAAAAAGCAAACCATTCGGAAATTAAACAGAGTGCAAAGACGATAGAAAAATACTCTATTATACATGCCTGGAATACAGCCACTCCCATCAACATTCAAGTGGGCCTTTAAAGACTTAGAGCATCCTCTTATCGTAAATAGAAAATCTCTTGGATGAAAATCCATTAAACAGAACAAGCCTTTGACATGGGCAAAATATGATGAGCTTGCCGAAAAAAAGACAGCGGAGTGCAAATTAAGCAGAAAAACGTCTGTGCGAAAATATCACTGTGTGCTGAAAGACATCTTATGGTACATTTTAAAAGGTGATTCCCTTCAAAACAGGGAGCTGATCTGCTTCCGTCTCCATTATTTGACTCTGTCAAGCAGATGGTGAAGTCACACCAGAGCAATGAGCATTTTTTTAATGTTGGAGTGCAGCTTTGCCCCTACGCATGATGCATTCGCTTTATAACACAAATAGTGGCATGCACTCAGCAACACATACTGTTCATCTCACGATTTGCCTGAGGAGCACTGCAACAACCATGAAAACAAGTGGAGGCTATTTTTATATAACATTAGAAAGACTGATTCTTATTATTACATTATAAGCTTCTTGTGCTCATTTATGTGACTGTGACTTTGGAATAAATATACGTCTTTAGCCTGCAATACAGAGCAGCAAGGTCAGGTGCAGACACTGAAAGAATACAAAGAGTTATTCATAAATAAGACATCACTCCGGCCTTGAGCTTTGGGGGAGCTTCGCTCCCACACACAGCTAGGAAGCAGCATTATGAAGATTACACTATATCTGCAGAAAGCTTCAGAAAAAAACAAATTACGTATGATGGTGACAGAGTAGGGAGGGACTTCCGACTTCCGGCTGAATGCTGATTGGAGGATCGTGTTGCCAAGAGACTTTTTTCGAAGTCTGCGCACCTACCAAAGAGAACCAAGTCTAAACTATGGTATCTCTTCAGCTAGTCTTGACCAATCATAAATGTACGGGCAATGCCCTGTGTAATAAAAATGTATGCACGCACAAGGTTCGAGGCTCTAAATAGACTTACAGATTACAGCTTGGCTGCCTGTTATTTCTATGACGTGACGGAGTCCTTGGCCAAGTGATACATATATTTTGCTCTCTCATAATAAATAGTTAAACTTAGAAGTCGTCTATCTTTCCTGGAATTTTGAACACAACATCACACAGAGTCATGCAAAATAATAATCACATTTACATTTTCTGTAACACTTTATTTTAAGTCCCACAACAATGATAGGTAGTACGGTATATGAATATCATAAAATCATATTATTATAAGAGTTACAAAACGTATGAAACTACAATAAAAAAAGCAGTACTTACTTGAAAAAGATGTACAATACGATATTCTCAAAAGTGAACGTTTGCAAAAAGAACGCAGTGCAGAATTTTTAACAATACAAAATAGCTATACTATGTTGTGTACACAATGTTGTAAAAACATAATGGTGTACACTAATCAAAACTGCCCTAATATAATGAACCAATAAATAATTATTTGCAAACTCTGCAACTACAGAATATCCAACCCAGTCTCACATCTAAACGTGTAATAACTACGTTGGTCCACAACTTGGGAAGTAGTATTTCAACAATTAATTTCCAATGGCTGGCGTCTAGGTCAAGTAATCTTTAACTTTATCTCTGCAGAAGAAAAAAAAAACATGGCCGACGTTCGTTTTATTCTCGGTGGAAAATGCCTATTTTAAGGTTAGATTGGCCATTAAAATGCGTTTTGATGTCATTTTATGCGAGAAATATGAGTTATTATTTCAGATTATTTGTGCAGTAGATGTGCATGATCTTGAGTTTGCTAGTTATTATGAAGATTACTTCAGGAAATTGTGTAGACTCAACGTTTTAATGGTTGCTAAGGTGGTTGCCATGGACGCTGCTATCGAGTGCTGTTAGCACACAGCTCGAACGTAGCAGTTTTACGAATAAGCCTCTAAAAATGTGGTATGCATACATCTTTGCCCTCATCTATTTGTACTGATGTTTGGTCAAAACGCAGGACGTAGTATTTCCACAAAAAAACGCATTGGAAAATGTGATATACGTAGGCTACATTTTTTCCAATATTCATTTCTAAGGGCAAGTGAAACCATTAGCCTACATCCCATGCAGTTTAAACATGGTCTTTGCTTCTTTTTTTTCTGCAACTGTTTGATGATGTTCCTTGAATAAAAAAACACTATTTACCCATTTTAAGTTGTTTATTTATTTATATTGTTGATTACATTACATTACATTGCATTTAGCTGACGCTTTTATCCAAAGCGACTTACAATAAGTACATACGACCAGGAAGACACAGCCTTGAAGAAAACAGAATCATATAAGTACATCAGGTTTCATAGAGCCAAACATTTCAAGTGTTACTCAACTGGCTATAGATAAGCCAGTCCTTTATTAGTATATAAGTGCCTTGTTAGTAATTCTATTGCTCGAAGTGGAGTCGAAAGAGATGAGTTTTCAGTCTGCGCCGGAAGGTGTGTAAGCTATCTGCTGTCCTGATGTCAATGGGGAGCTCATTCCACCATTTTGGAGCCAGGATAGCAAACCCACGTGTGTTTGCTGATGGGAACTTGGGTCCCCCTCGCAGGGAGGGTGCAGCGAGTCGTTTGGCTGATGCAGAGCGTAGTGCACGCGCTGGGGTGTACAGTTTAACCATGTCCTGGATGGAGGAAGGGCCAGATCCATTCGCAGCATGGTATGCAAGTACCATTGTCTTGAAGTGGATTCTAGCAGTTACCGGGAGCCAGTGGAGGGAGCGGAGGAGGAAGCCAGAATTGGGGTGATGTGGTGAGGCTTTTTGTGGCCAGTGAGAAGACGTGCAGCTGCGTTCTGCACTAGCTGCAGGCGTCTAATTGACGCCTGATCCATACCCACATATAGAGCATTGCAATACTCCAACCTTGTGGTTACAAAGGCATTAATCACCCTTTCTAGATCTTTAAAAGATACAAACGACTTGGTCTTGGCCAATAGTCATATTTTAAAAAAGCAGGTTTTGACTACGCTTATCAAATTTAAAAGCGCTATTGAAGGTCACTCCAAGGTTCATGACAAAGGGGAGGATGTTTTTTTGAGGGAGCCCAGAATATCCACCAGAGAGGCTGGATATGACCTCTGTCTTGCTCTCGTTGAGGTTGAGGATATGTTGGCTCAGCCAGGATTTGATCTCTGTCAAGCAGTCCATCAATAGCTGTAATGAGTTGACATTATAATTCAGAGGCAGATAGATCTGTACATCATCGGCGTAACAATGGAAGGGGATGTTGTGTTTTGTGAGAATGTAACCAAGGGGCAGTATGTACAGTAGAAAAAGGATGGGGCCCAGAATAGAGGCTTGGGGAACCCCACATGTAAGAGGGGCTTTAGCAGAGGAGAAGGCACCTAGCTGCACTGAGAAGCTGCGGTCTGTCAGGTAGGACCTGGACCATGCAAGGGCAGAGCCTGTGATGCCTGCGGACTGTTCGAGACGCGATAACAGGATGCTATGGTCCACAATGTCGAAGGCAGATGTCAGGTCTAACAGCACCAGGACAGCTGGGCTAGAGTCGGCGGCTAGGAGCAGATCATTAAAAACTCTTAAAAGGGCTGTTTCAGTACTGTGCATGGGTTTGAAGCCAGACTGAAACTTTTCATGAATGCCATGCGTGGTTAAAAAAGACTGCAGCTGGGCGTAGACTACTCGCTCCAGGACTTTAGATAAAATAGGTAGCTGGGCAGTGGCGGCCACCCACCCTCTTCCCACATGTTTGATTGTCATTAAAAAAAAATGTTTTAATGAACAAGGTAAATTATATAATTGGTATCAGTAAAATGTATAATCTTCAATAAAATCTCGTTTAAAATTGTTTTACGATATCTAAAGTTACTGATAAGTCACATGTTTCCTGCCTGGCCGCAGCGTGTATCATTACCATGGATGTATAATAAGAACTGGATACAGCGTGGGAAGCGGGGCCTCATTCATTCCTATGAGAGTTGCTCATTGGCGCATGATGATAAAATGGCCCAATTTTTGAGAGCGAAACGTCACAGATTACCCGGCATGCCTGAGAAGTACCCGTATGTGCGCTCATAGCGCATGCGCAACTTTAACCAAAATGCTCGTTCACATCAAGCACGTCAATTTGCGTACACGTAACAGCACCGTGCGTTCATGACAGCATGGTAATGATTTGTTATTATGATGGATTTGATATTAACGAGGCGGCAGTTAGCAGCTAGCGGCTAGCTAGTAATTATGCTAATGTAAACATCAATCGTTATGTACTTATATTACGCTGTAACAGGATCTAGTGATATCCAAGCAACATAGCTTCATTTAGCATGAAAGAATTATTGCACTGTATATTATATATATATATATATATATATATATATTATATACACAGTGCAATAAGCTTCTTAGTGCAATAAGAAGCTAATTATATAAATATATGTGTTACATTTACTTATTTTTTTAACTGTATTTAGCCTTTACTCCAGGAGTGCTTTACCTGAGGTCAATACATCTAATAAAACAACAATTATAAACATAACACAATAAGCAATTGTACACATTGACATTTGAATTACACATTTATTGTTCAAATTTGACATGACATTAAGTCTCAACCTGGTTTATTTAAACGGTCCTTTAAAAAAAAAAAAGAATACAAGACCAATTGCAGCAGAGAAATCCTAGCATTAGAAATCTCAACTTGGATTATTTAACAAATAAAACTGTTAGGCATTTTATCTAGCTTAACTTCCAGTGAACATTTCCATTGAGCTATGGGAGCAACGGGCTGAACTTAACTCTGCATATGACTTAAATGGATCAAGAACAGTGACACTTCACAATAATAACAGTCCAAAATGCAAATCAATCAATGGAACTCAACTTGTAACATCTTGCTGAGTAGTCGGCAACTACATGTGCAGGCAATTTTTCAGTCTCTGCACTTTCGTTGAAAGGTTGCCAGGATCCAGCTCCAGCAGCAGTTTCTGGAATACCACGAAACTATATTTTAGATTCTTCGGGTATCTCAGATCCAAGGCATAAGTTAGTCCCAACAGATAGCAGCAGGCTCTGCTTAGATCCCCAAGACTTCTGAGGACAGGAATGCCCTCAATCACGATCCCTACATCAGTAGGTTGATCGACTGACCCATCTTGGTTCTGCAGCAGGTACATTTTCATCACCTCCTCGGCCAACTCCTCTTGTACACGGACAGGTACATCAGCAACATCCTGCAGACATTGAAAAGACAACTGGTTAGTGCTTACTTTCTGCTTGCATGTTACAAGACACACAAACATCTCACAGTCATCCATGATTACATTATTTAAAACTTCAAAACTAACACTGTTAAAAATCCTGAAAACGATTGTACTAACTAGGGCTGCAGCTATAGAGTATTCTAACGATTCATTCATTAAATTGGATAATACATTATTTTTGCATTATTATAAGAGCAATAGTAAATATAGAAAAGAGAAAATAAGACCGGCCTCTTAAAATGAACAAGAAAAATCCACATTTTTATTGTTTAAATTGCAGACAATAATATTATCTTTCAAAACTAGACCCATTTAGTGCATTACGTTTTAAAGAACCCATTTTCTGAAATGCAAAAACTAATAATTATTGTATTTTTTATTTCAAATAACTTAAAAAAAAAAAAAGGTATACGTCTTCTGGGCTACTCATATAAGGGTACTATAATTGTAACTGATCACTGCACATCTGTATCGGCCTCGGTCTCACCTCTATGTCACGCTGTCTGTCTATTCGTCACACATGACCAATGAGGGCACAAGATAAGTTTGTGCACAGATGGAAGGCTGACAGGCAGGTAGGCCATCCAGTTATTTTAGCCGGCTCAGATGATTGGTCGTGCTTTTTACAGTGCTACGGCTTGCACAGATGAATTGTTTATGGATTTTTTTGTCAAAGCACTTAAGATATTCATTATATATTCACCTCGAGCCGGTTTCTCAAATGTACATACCCTACCTTTAAGGAAGTAACTGTATAAGTGGGGGATAACATGTTAATACCTGAAGTAGAATACACATTTTTGCCCGATGTCGCTCTCCGACAGCACCCTTTTTCCCTTGGAACATGGACAACAGTTTTGGGGAATAGAAGTCCAACATTGACATGAACTTTGGCTCAAGATTCAGTGTGGTGATCCTCTGAAAATCTGGGCTGACCTGGAAGAGAGAGAGATGAGAAAAGAGAAAAAATTACTTACGATTAAATGTATTGTAATTTCAATCCATCAAATACTAAAGTCCATATAGCTTTCAATAGGATGTAAAACTGTGACACATGCAGGTTATCCGTCTGTAATGTCTGTGTTGACCACTGCTTAAAGAAAATTCCATTTACTCACTTGCGAGACATCAAACAAGACAGGCCATCTGTCCTTGATGTCTTCTATGCTCATCTGTAGACTGATGACATCTTCTCTTCTATGTGCAAAAGTTCTGCACATCAAGTCCTTGATGGCTGTGCTGTCTTTCTTCTTTGATTCGGCGATGAGTTGGTGTCGATCCAGCTCGTGTTGTTCCTTCGTGTCTCCTCCGGGATAATGTGGGAGAAACACCACTTCTCCTTTCCGTGCTTTCTTTATATTCTTTGCAGGTGCCCTGCAATCACATCCATGAAAAGCACATTCTATCGTTTCATGTCTTTTCAAGTGGGAATTGATATGTTGAAAATAGTCTTTTGTATTAGGATAAAATGAGTCACAAATTTGACATATTAAAGACTGCACAACTTCACACTCGTCAGTTTCCTGCGAATTGTGGGATCTATACAAGTGTGTTCGCAGGCCACCCCATGTCTTAAAGGAGCAAGGGCTGTTTAAATGAAGACAGGGTACTGAATTTCCACGACCAAAGGTACCGTGCTTCAACCGATAGTGCTTGAGAAGTGACCCTTTCACTGAAGCCACAAATGTGCACAGCTTACATTGCCATCCCATAAGCTGCAACTTAAAAAAGTGAGGATAAATAGTGTTACATGGAGCGAACAGACTGGTTAAATGCTACTTCCATTTACCTATATACTTTTTGGACATACAGAGCTTTAAAAATGACACCCAATTGTATTTACTCATTGAAGCCAATATTACATCTACTCCAAACTATAGTTAATGGAACATCTACCGTAATTGTTTTATTAAACTGTTTATGTTTCTAACAAATGCTTCCTGGCCTTTGCAATCAAACATGGTCAAAATCAAGGTGCAACAAATGTTGCTTATTCCTGATTTCTTAAACTTGTGTAAAGCAAACTAATATGTTGGCACCGTTGTTTCAGTCTTTAATAAAATAATGACATTTACCTCCTCTGTTTTGTTGTCTTCGTTCAACTTCTCTCAGTGCAGTCGGTGCTGTGAAACAGATATTGAAAATATTTAACATGCTTCACAAAATTCAACTTTACTTGCTCTAGCCATCATCAAGTGTTCCCTCATAAATATGACAAGAAAAATACAATCCTTATTATAATAAAGATGAAACAGTTTCATAAGCATATAGGCAAATGAAGCCGCTGACGTCACTTCTTCTTCTTCTGCTTTGAGTTTACTGGCTGGCTGAAAACAACTGGGACTCCCAGCAGCTTCTACTGAAGCCTTCTGAGTAAATCGACAGAACGCCAACACCTCCTCATCTCCACCGCTCCCATGTTTGTTTTTTTGTGTTGCCATAAGTTAGTCTCTGCATTTGTGCGCTGGGCTAATGCTAATCATGCTAATGTGAGGATAATAAAATGGCGGCTTCACAACACTTTTTGGGAGTTTTACGGGGCGTAGTTTGCAATCCGCACAGCCAATCAGAAATATGAACCTTTTTCTCCCATGAAAGTCCCTGCTCTCTAGCAGGGACGGAAAAGGGGCGAACGCAACATTTCGGAACTAAAGTGGGAAAAGTACTGCCTCCTTATCAGGGATACCTAAACAATAAGCGTTGCTAGTAACCGGGTGGCAAAGCCCCCTTCACAGCCTGTTCAAGGCGAGACTGTTGCACCGTTATTCCGGCATGGCGGGACATGCAGACACACATATTCTCCGGCGCTGTTGTGTTACACGTCAGGCCGGCATGCCATCTAATATCACACACTGGGGCAGTATAATTGAAGATTATTATCATCTGATATTTGGGAAGAGTGTTACATTTGAAAGGGCAGAAAGTCTTGTTGCAATTTCCAGATATTGAAAGAGGCCCCTGGAGTTTCTCTGGTAATTATCAATAGTAGCAGTTAAGTGAATACTGTTCAAACAATACCTATGTGTGTGTTTTGTCTCTGTTTTATCCTTTCATAAATGTGAGGACTGATATTGCATGAACATTCCGTGGTTGGTTGGAGTAAACAGGTTTTATTGCTCTGTGGGGGAGGGGTAGTTAAGCAGGACAGAGGTGGATGAGAGTTCCTTCTGCTTAAGATCTCCAGTATGTCATGTTTCAGGGAAGTCTACATATCTTGAATGGTATATGTGTGTTTAATTACTTTATATATGTGTGTTTAATTACTTTGTATTAGTAATAGCAGTGTGTAAACAAAAGCTGCAAATAGGAGAAATGTAAAGATTATCTTTGTGTGAGCAAGGGGGTATTATTGGGACACAGCTGAAGCCTCTGGAATGTGCAGAAAGGTGGGGGTGTGAAAAGCTCAGAGACACTAGTTTATTACCCTGGCTGGTTCGCGCTGAGTTGCTAACAGATGCCAGGGTTGTTGCATCTCCCAATGAGAAACTGACCACAGCTCCTCCTGTTTTATTTTCTGCATGTAAGCCTATTCTGGCTTTTAGTTTTTTCTCTTTTGCTGCTGCCGTCAAGATGAAAGGTTCTCCCGGCATTGGGACCAGAGCAGGGAGTGGGGCCCGAGTCCACTCCTTTGAAAGTGTAATGTATTCTTACCGTTTATCATTAAAACAGATTATTGTTTAACCCTCATCCTGGTTGTTTTGGGTTTTCCTTCTTTTAAAGCACACTCATATAGGATCGGCGCGGAGCAGAGATATCTGCCACAACATTATGCATACAACAACTGCAGACAAAGCAGGTGCTAATGTTTTCTACTTTTACTCGAGTAAAACGTTAGCTTCACTTCACCTGGTTGACTGTGTCCACCATGCGTGTGTAGAAGCGGACAGAGAACTAGCTAGACAGCATGGCTGCAAGTGTGACAGTATTTAGATAATTACACACCATACAGATGTATATGCACAAAGACAGGGTCAATATTTCATTATTACAGCTCCGTGGGATGGTAGTAAGACGATATGGGTCCGTTCTTATTGTGCATTCATGGGTAAAGATAAACGCAACTCACATTGGTTTCTCATACAGCATCTCTGTAAACTACATGTATTGTATTCACTGAATTTTACTCTCTGCCTTTAACGGCTCGTTGTAGCTCCAGCCCCCACCCTCCCTGTGAGCACAGTGTGCTCTGATTGGTCGGGACCATGCTGAACATGTAACATGAACGTGCCGGGCAGCGCGGTCCCGTGGGCTAGATGCGCGTTCATAATGCCGAGGGAAATAACTCTCAGAATAACGTTATTAGCACATTTTTACAACTTGAGGAACGAATGTTTTTAATAAGGGCTATACAAGTGTTCATACTGGGTAGTTTATTTAGTTTTAAAAAAATTATCCAACGATTTACAGACCACTCTTTCCCCATGTAAGTCAATGGGAAAAAGTGTTTCCGGGCCTGGCAACCAAACGGAATTGTAGTACCGCCGTTTGGCCACCACGAATATTTTCGTCTGAGTACGGCGCACTTCCTGGGGGCTTGATCATTACCCTCTCCCGTCCGGGCGGTAGAAAGGAGCCCTCAGCCAGAGCAGCAGCAGCCAACAAGCTGACTGTTGCTATCTGTATACTATGCCGCCGAAACATAATTTCAGCCAATCAGCGTCGTCAGATCTGATGCTCAAAGGGCGCCGTGTCAGCAGGCTGGCCTGTGTGTCTGTGAGTTGTTTGAACTCGTATCCAAGGTGACGCTACAGTAGTTGTCGAGGTTGTCTGCAGGTGGAGACTACGTTGCTAGTGGATCACCGGAGCTGTAGATTAACATTTACATGCTTATTGTAGTTGTAAGGGCAATGCCTGTAGCACCATGGAGCATATGTGTGGGCTGGACCTGTATTTTACAGGAAAGGAGTGAGCAGAGGGTAAAGTTGTCGATTCTTGTTCAGTTTTCATCTTCCTCACCCTCTCAAACTTTGAGTTGCGCGCGCTGCTAAAGAGACGCGCTACCATGGAAACCAAACAATGGTGTAGCTGTATTAAAGTCAGAGTGGAAACAGTCGTGAGTAAATCTGATTTTGTCAGAAATCGGGAGAAATATGACCCCGGGAGAAAACCGGGGAGAGGGCAATGAAATCGGGAGTCTCCCGCAAAAATCGGGAGGGTTGGCAAGTATGACACACACACATACGTGTTTATATGACATATCAGGACTTGTGAAAAAAACGTGTTACAATACAATTACAACAGAATTGTACGGTTATGAATGCATTATAAGTTAGTTATGATGTAGTTAAAACAATATTGGATGATAATCAGTGATAGTGTTTTGGAACGAGATAAATCATGGGTCAAAATTGACCCGCGAGCACCATGAACGGTAACAGCTTTCGAACACAACACAAGGGTTAACAGATCCTATATTATTTAATCTATTGAGATTAATTTACTTACCAGAGCACGCCATGGCCAGTGAGACTTTCCATAATCGTAGGTAATTTCACATCCTGTTTGGATGTTTTCAATAGCAAACACGCAAAGATGAGGTTTACCCTGGACTGTCAACTTTTTTATTTTGCAGTTTGGGGACCTGTGGTCATCATTTATCAGAGCACCCAGGGAACCATCTTCACAGGATGCATCAATGCTAAAATCAAAGAAGAAAACATATCTCAACAAAAATGTGATTTAATCCTTCAAAATATGTAATCTTTTATAGGCCTTTACTTACCACCATGTGTAATTGTTCCATTCAAAATCAAAGAAGAAAATATTTTGGATTTCAGTGTATTTCTCCTGCCTCTTGTCACGTTCATATTGTGATATCACTCCCCACGGTACTCAACAACAAAGTATCCCTTTTCAATTGGTGCACATGAAAATATGCCACGTCCTGATTAAACAAAGTAAATAATCAGTGCCAATAATAATTAGAAGTTGATCCGACACTAAAAAGACACAGATTAAGGCAGCTAACACTGTGGGAAAAAAACTGCTTTATCTTTAATAACCTTGATCATAGTGTGTGCATGTAAGAGTGAATGAAACTTATATTGCCCTCTGTACAGCCGTGGCCAGGATGTTTTACATGAATTGTTGAACAGTGAGAATTAACAACTACAGGGAATAACATATTGCTAATATAACTTTATAGTCGTTGATCAATTTGACCTTAAAACAAGGCTTATCAGCCCCGGATAAAATAAACTGAATAGCCTCAGCCTCAGGACTAAGTCTGGATTTCCTTCTTGACATGCTCTTCACTTTGCCATGTGTTTCTCAATTAGCAAACATCTACATGGAAGAAGGACAACAATTCAACAAGAACAAATAATACAAAACATTAAAACAATTTATAATTTATTTGTATCAAATACCATTTATAAAATATTATTATTCAGTCTTTAATCATAACCCCTAACCCTTAACTAACTCATGTTCTCACTAATGCAGGATCCCATTAGCTTGATAAGCTAACTGTTCAGTGCAAACCCTGAGCAATTGCAGGTAGAATTTTGTAACTTCAAGTTACTTAAACACCTGAACAAATAATGTGACAAGAGCACAGACAAAGCGTCTTCAAAGGTAAATACTGTTATAACATTATTAAAACACGGTAAGCCACCCAGGTTCTGGTCCAGGCTCTCGTCACCTCACGCCTAGACTATTGCAACTCCCTCCTGGCTGGTCTACCTGCATGTGCCATCCGACCTCTTCAGCTCATCCAGAATGCAGCGGCTCGTCTGGTCTTCAACCTTCCAAAATTTTCCCGCTCCTTCGCTCCCTTCACTGGCTCCCGGTAACTGCTAGAATCCACTTCAAGACACTAGTACTTGCATACCATGCTGCGAATGGATCTGGCCCTTCCTACATCCAGGACATGGTTAAACTGTACACCCCAGCGCGTGCACTCCGCTCGGCATCAGCCAAACGACTCGCTGCACCCTCGCTGCGAGGTGGACCCAAGTTCCCATCAGCAAAAACACGTGGGTTTGCTATCCTGGCTCCAAGATGGTGGAATGAGCTCCCCATTGACATCAGGACGGCAGAAAGCCTGCACATCTTCCGGCGCAGACTGAAAACTCATCTCTTTAGATTCCACTTCGAGCGATAGAATTACTAACAAAGCACTTATATACTAACATAGGACTGGCTTATCTATAGCCAGCTGACAAAGCACTTATATACTAACATAGGACTGGCCTATCTATAGCCAGCTGAGTAGCACTTGAAATGTGTGGCTCTATGATACCTGCTGTACTTATATGATTCTGTTTTTCTTCTGGGCTGTGTCTTCCTGGTCGTATGTACTTATTGTAAGTCGCTTTGGACAAAAGCGTCTGCTAAATGCAATGTAATGTAATGTAATGTAATGCTTCACAAATAACATTACTTACTAGGTCTACTGAATATCCATCAATTTGGTGTTAAATTGGAAAACACTGTTACAATTCACATTTTAATATAATATATTGTGCTTCAGTAACAACAACTTAGATACAACTGTAGGTCTTTAAGAAAAAGTAATGAATTACCTCAATTTAGTGTGCAATCCTTCCAGTTCTGTTGAGAGAGTCTTCCATGTGGCAGGGGTCCTTTGCATGTGGTTAGCTACGTAAAGCTAATAAGCTAGCATTAGCTTATCCGGTTAATCAATGTAAATAAAAGTAATGATGGAATAACTAGTTCTCTAGATTAGAAGGCAGGTGACTAACATCACTAGTAATTAATTGTTGGTGATTTTAATTGTCTCTGAGTCCATGGAAATACATATATATTGCAGTAATACTAAAACCAGTTTAAACCCAGCTTAAAACGTAGGAGTGTGTTTGAACCTGAAAAATACGAGTTATATGAGGACCTTTTGAGTCACATGACCAATGTGTGTGAAAAGTGTGTTAAGTTCCAGAAGTGACCACTAGTTGGCGTAGTCAAAGATGAGCAAAGTCCATAAACACACTCACACACTTCATGTCATGAAATTGTGATATTTCAGGACGTTGAAGATATTTGGTGTAGGGGCATTTGGGGAAGTTTAAAACACCGTAGTGAGTTCAGAAAAATGAGGACGCCAAAAATGTCCTCATGTTTCCGAGCGTCCTGATAGTGAAGGTGTGTTATCATAAAATTGTCCTTATTTTTCATTAAAACAAGTGCACACACACACACACACACACACACACACACACACACACACACACACACACACATAATGTTCGTATTTAGTCTCCTGATTTTAAATGCATTTCTCAAACATTTCTTCCGGGGGTGGATCCCCCCGGACCGCCTTAGTATGGTTTGGTCCCTATTTCCATAGCCCCACCAAAAATATTTTCCACCAACCGCCACTGTAGCTGTGAGATGGGCCTAAAATCTGCGAGAATGGAGGGGTCGATATTTTTCTTTTTAAGTAGTGGCTGCACCACAGCATGTTTGAAGGCAGCTGGGACACATCCTGAGCTAAGAGAGGTGTTTGTAATAAAATACTTGCTCCAACTAAATCGAAAACATCTCTGAGACATAGAGACATAGTATCAATACTGACATCATTGCCTTTGGGGATTTAACCTTCTCATTAGTAAAACAACAATCTATCTAAAACATCTCTGGCCCTGTCACCCATATTTAATGTGGTTGTTAAATGCCGCTAACTAAAAATAAAATAAAACCCATACAAAAATGGTTCGATTAGCTGAGGGTATGTTTGAGAGTGACTGCTAGCTGCAACTGCCAAAATTAGGTACAATGGAGGCTGCCACTTCCATTTTGAGCTATAAAATACAGAATAGCACCGTAAACAAGTTTAAGGTATTACCGCTTCCTATAGCTTACAGTTTAAGATGCATCTTAATAGATAAGTGGCTGTTTTGCATAAACATTTTGCGATGTTTAACATAACGTTACCCATTAACTGCATAGGCAAACAAAAAAGTTAGTGTATATTTAGTTTTTTAATGCATAGAAATGTGTGCTCATTACCTACCGTTGAAACTGTCCAGCTTAATTGGTGAGCGCTCCTTGGCTTTGTGGTTTGCTGCGGGCGTGTCAGAGTGAGCGCTCCCTGCTTTGCGAGGATCAACACATGGAGCAGAGACGTCATGTAAACTGTGTTTGTGTCTAGACAAGAGCACGGCGGGTTCAAGTAATAGTACACTACACAGCCAACATGAGTCTACGCTCAGGGAAAAACTATAATAATGAAGACACCACTACGCACAAAGAAGCAAGTGGAGACCAGCAAGCAGAGACTGTGGATGCCTCTGATGCTAAGTCATATTCATCCAGAGCAGCCTCTAGATCGTCTCAGCAACAAGTTCGTCAGCCACGAAAGCCTATGCCAAGGCAAAAGCAGCTCGTACTCAATTAGCTTATGCTGAAAAAGAAGCTGACGTGATGAAACAGAGGGCAAACCTGGAAGCAAAAGCCGACTTTGACACCTGCTCTAGTGCCAAAGAGCTGCAGCCTGTGATAGAATATTTGAATGTATCCATGTTAGCTCCAAATGAATAAGCTTAAAAATGGGAATGATTTGGGTAAAACTGTGAGCTGGGCTTTGGAGGCCTACAGCAGGTGACTTTTGAGAGATCATGTGATTTTTGAAGACTCCTAAAGAGCAGGAGACGAGTGGGTCACACACAATTAGAGAGACAATGGTCCTTCTGATTCTGGGTGAGCTGACTTCGGAGTGCAAGGGAAGTTCAGAAATGGCCTTAGGGTATAGGAACAGTTAAGCTTAGTTGGTTAGCTGGTCCTGAGGATGTCATGAGATGATGACTGGTAAACCTCAACAAATATGGCTTTCTTAGAGAAAGACATGTGACATTGGTGTGGTGAGCTGGAGGAAACAGATGTGTGTGTTAAAGATGTTTTCGGGGGAAAGAGGTGTGTGCGTTCTGTTAAAGACTCCTCTGTCTGTGAAATTATATGACGGGACTGCCTGAGGGGACACACACACACACACACACACACACACACACACACACACACACTGTAAGGAGATGGAATCAACAAACTGCTGACTCATTGCCTAGGTAACCGGCCAAAGACTCCTCCCAGCTTATGTGTATAAATACTGTAAAGTTTGTATGCTCAGAGCTCTCTTCCGGACTGGCTGTCGTGGTACGTATGTCACCCAGTGGTAGGAATTGAGCCCGGAGTACTGTTGCAGTGTGCTCTGTATTGAATGTATATTGTATTGATTGTGTATGCATTGTTATATTACCATTAAAGTAGATTATTGTTTACTTGTTGGCATCTGGATTCCTTCTATATAAACAGCTCTATAGGGACGCGGAGAGATTTGAAACGCGGAGCGTCAATCCCTTTTAATCTCTAACAAATGGTGCCCCGATGTGCAAGATAACGAGCTGAGGAGGAATCCAGACGACCGGATTGGGTCGGGAATAAACGCTTTCAGACACTTCAGACAATCGGCAGGGCCCTGCACAACTCTAAGGTACTTACAGACGCCTGTTATGAAAATCGATTGTCTGTGATTGAATACACAAAAATGTTAGGATTGTCTGAAGGCGTTTCACAGTGTTTTTAAAGTTTAAATGGAATATACAATGCATATTTTATTATATACGAAACATAGTCGTTGATCGCAGGTAGACAGAAAGTCCTGCGTGACGTAAATAGACAGTTTAGCGCGGATCTGCAGGTAGATTTATTCCTGAGTGGCGTGGAGACGGTGCAGTCTGTAGGTTTGCGAGGTTTGAGTCTGCAGTAGAATATTTGAATGTATTCATGTTAGCTCCAAATGAATAAGCTTAAAAATGGGAATTGTTTGGGTAAAACTGTGAGCTGGACTTTGGGCAAGCACATGTGACTTCAGAGAGACCATATGGACCTTGACGCAATCACATGTGACTTTTGAGAGACCATGTGGTTTTTGAGGACAAAGGGCCATGGGGAGGTGGCAGCATGTGTGACTTGCACTGTATGCAAATGCTCTCGTCACCTGTGAGTGGGGGAATTTAAGATTGGGGGAAGGTGATAGCAGGGGATATTTGGAGGATGTCAGCAGAACATCAGAGACCCCTCCCATTGCTAGAGAGTATAAATGAAGAGACGCAGCTGTGTTCAGTCTCTTTCTGCTGGCTGGCTGACGTGATCACCAGGTAATATTGGGTTCCCAAGTATGTTGTATTTGTATGTATATTGTATTTGTATGTATATTGTATTTGTATGTATATTGTATTTGTATGTATATTGTATTGAATGTAATGATTTCTGGTGCATTGCAATATTGCCATTAAAGTAGAGTACGGTTGACTTGGTGGCACTGAATTCCTTCCATATAAATGGCTCTAGACGGACGCGGAGATATTGAAACGTGGAGCGTAAATCCATTTCAATACCTAACAAATGGTTACCCCGACGTGCAGGATAACGAGCGGAGGAGGAATTCAGACGACCGGATTGGGTCGGGAATAAGCGCTTTTAAACACCTCAGACAATCACGCAGGGCCCTGCATCGTTCTACGAAAGGTACTTACAGACGCCTGTTATGAAAATCGATTGTCTGTGATTGAATACACTAAAATTTTAGGATTGTCTGAAGGCGTTTCACAGTGTTTTTAAAGTTTAAATGGAATATACAATGCATATTTTAAACATAGTCGTTGATCGCAGGTAGATATAGTCCGGCGTGGTGTACATAGACAGTTACATATTGATTACAGTTGGGCGCGGATCTACAGGTAGATAAAGTCCTGAGTGGCGTACATAAGAGTGGTTTAGCGCGGATCTGTAGGTATTATAGTCCACAGTGGCGTAAAGCCGGTGCAGTCTGTGGGTTGCGTGTTTTGAGTACCGCACGACAGAACCTGGAAACCCGATATTTAGATCGGGTCGCCGGCTAGAACTGAGGGGTTTTACAGCACAGACGAACGCTCAAAAGCTAAGAGCCGGAGGTCTGTGTTATGGTAATTACTCAATATTTGTGGATCTCAAAGAAGCACTCGGATGAGTGAGGCTCATTTGTGGTCTGCTGCTGCCATCTAGTGGCTGAAAGGGGGTAGTACACCTTTGACATTTTTATATGAATTTAGCTTCAAGCGCTGAGTTTAAACATTACATTGCTGACCGGTATTGAAGACGGGAAGCGCGTTAATAGTAACTACGACAATAGCCCAGTATATTAATACATGTGAGCACATATTAATTGAGTCAGATAAATAAAAGCGAAGTGAATATGGAACGACAGAATGCTAAAAACGATTCTGAAATTCCAGGTAGTTACCGGGAGCAATGGGAACAGATTAAGAGATTGATTTTAAGCGGTATCAAACAGGGGGCTAAAGAAAAGGCTTGTACTGATCTCCGATTCCTACACGATAAAATGATAACAGAGAATTAAGTACATTCAAATTAAATATAATAGTGGATTATTCTACCTAGATTAGACATACAAAGAGGACAATTTGTGTGTTATGAACTGGCCTTGTCTTGTTACATTTTTATTGAAGCCAGACTACAAGTCGTATGGTTTAATTTTTATTGAACTCAGTCTCCAAGCAGTGTGATTTCTCTCTGCACATGGTTGAGTCTTCTCTTCCCTTCCCCCGGTCATCCAAGTTATTTGACCCCATGAGGTCAACAGTCATTCTGTTAGACTACAATCTTGTGTAAGACAAATCATTGTTCTTTTGTCACATTTTTGAATCACATAAGAGTTCATTTTGCTAAATCAATTTATCTTTAATTTGTAGTTGGTGTTTGTTAACATTTTTAGGCACGACATAGACCGACACTTGGGTCAAATTACATAACTGTAATCAGATTACTTGTTTTTTCAAATATAGCGCTAAATACAGTTAGTTTTGTATTCTGTTACAAATCTAACCATGCTTGTAACACAACATGGATAGATTTAACTTAGATGAAAGACAGATTGTAACGCAACTTGCACACCTAAACGAACAGAAACCCAGATGGTTTGCTCGTAGCAAATGGAACAAACAGAGATAACATACACAGGCGCGCTGAGGAGGGGGAGAGAGGTGAGACGTCTTATCACCCATGTCCAAGGGGGACAGTGGTGAAGGGATAGCGGGCCATAAAAGGGAGAGAGACACAGCAAGCCATGAAACTGAGGAGTTTTACGATGAAGCAGGAGGCCAGTGTCGTAAAACACAGCTATGAGGACACTTTGAAGCAGGACGCCAGGGTCGTAAAGTTCCCAGGTCACAGCATTTGCCTCTGCATCCTATGCATTACCATTCTTTCTTGATGTTTCTGAAAATGAAAACACAGTAAATGGGATTCTTTTTCAGAAAAGGGGGAGTTGTTAGACAATAGGAATTTGATATTTACATTTTTATAGTCTAAAATCTATTGTAGTATTTTTTAGGTATCATAAAACAGCACTGTTTTAGCTTTTTAGGTCAAGTTAATTGAAGATTTGAGAATGTTAATTAGGCGTCCCTAAAAATGGTGGGATGTACTACACAAATTATCTGTTCAATTCTGATTTTAGATTAATCGGATGACATGTCTTATACAGTCCTTTAATGACAGATGTTAAAAACCTGGACACTTATTTTTATTTTTATGCATATACTGCCATCAGGCATATATTTAAATCCAGAGACAGATGCAGTCTCTGTTTTGAACAAATATCACAATGAAAAATAGTGGTAGCAAATCATCTTTATGTCAAATCATGTCGGGAAGAGATGAGGAGTTTTGTTTTGAAACAAAATTTTGAACTGAGCCATGTTGGTTTTCAAAAAGCTGACTTTTCAAAATGAAACAGATCACTTTTGAGTGTACAGTAGCAGTTTGCATGGAGATTTATTTGTGAACACTACAGTAGCAGGATGTAGTTACCTGTCCTAGGAAAGGGACAGATTATAAGTAAAAGACTGGTTAGAAATGGAAATAAGAAAAGGTTGTTGAAGGCTGAAGAGAAAAGAAAACAGATGGATAGAAGAAGACTGAAATAGATGGACAGGGCAAGATATTAAATGTGTTGAAGTGATATCTTGCTCAGAAGGATAAAAGGTGGTTAAAATACCACGAGTGAAGTTGGAAAAAGTATGTAGGAGAGAGAGAGAGAGAGACAAGACAATTAAGATGTTTGAAAAGATTAGAAAGAGTAAAAGTTATATAAAGTTAACTACTATTCTGGACAATGTCATATTGTTTTATGAGTAAAAACATGAAATAAAATATATTACTAGATATAAGAAAACATGTGAAGAGACAGGCATGAAATGGTTAGACGCATTGCCCCTAGCTCTTATGTCAATCAGGAGCTCAATTAACAAAGGGACAGGTTTCTCTCCATTTGAGCTCACTCATGGTCACCAGTTCCCAGGAGCCCTGAGCGTAGGATTGAGGGATTTGTATCAGATTTCTCCACACAGGTTACAGAGGCAAAAGGGGGACATCAAACCCAAGTGGCTGAGACCCAGGTTCTCTGGACCCCATCGGGCGATGCAGAGGACATCTCACGCTGTCCGCTTGGAAGGGAAAGGAGACATCTGGTACCACTGGAATCAGTGCGCAGTGGGGAAACCTCCAGGAAGGATGTGTGAAAGCTGTCATCTTCCGCGTGCTGGGCCTGCTGTACCTGACCAAGCAAGGGTGGCGACTCCACGGTGTGGGAAGCGTATCCAAGGACGCAGTATCAGGAGTTCCGGGTCTCGCCACGGATGGAAGTACCTGACACTACGCAGACAGTGAAACCAGGAGAGTGAGTGTTCACCAGAGCGATAAAGAGGAAGAGCAGGCACTCGCCAAAGTGGGAGGGTCCCTACCAAGCACTCCTGTCTACATCGACTGCAGTTAGAGTGGCGGAGAGACCATCCTGGATACATCTGACCAGTGAAGCTGTTTAAACCTAAAAGACAGAAACTCGCCTCTACTGTGGTGAAGTCTGGCTACAAAGGGAGGTGATTCCAATAAGGGCACTTGTCTCAAACCAGTGAAGAAACCAACAGAACCCAGTAGAATTTAAAGAGTGGACGTGAGCAGGGAAACAGTAACGGGTCTGAGTGATAGTACAATCATTTGTATTTTTCCAAGTTCTATGTTATTCCGTAGTATAAACAGGAGGGATATGTTGGAGAAATACTGTTTTCTCCACTCTTTGGGAAGTTTTAATGCACTGATATCATGTGTGGCTCTGAACTGTGTATGACCTTGCAGCTGCCTCTTCTTATGATAGGAGGCAGGGCATTTCAGGTTGTTGATATTTATGAGAAGACAGACTTGCTGTCTCCTAAATATCTCATTTTGACTAAAGCGTAATGAAGTATACGTGAAGTAATGTTAAAGCTTGAAGACACTGCAATTTTGCAGATTACAGATTAATTGAATCACCACTGAGATGGTTATACCTTATTACGATTGACTATACTCAATCATTCTGATTGAAGGGTTTTAACTTTGTGGTTACTCAGTGATGTAATTGATGTATGGAGTTATTTACATATTTTGGTATTTCTAACACGGTCGTATGAAGTTGATATGTGGAGCCATTTCTGAACGTTTAAATAGTCTGAATCCCAGAATGAATGTGAATGTTTTGAAATAGTTGATTTATTAAATTTAAATCAAAAGGGGGATTTGTGATAGAATATTTGAATGTATCCATGTTAGCTCCAAATGAATAAGCTTAAAAATGGGAATGATTTGGGTAAAACTGTGAGCTGGGCTTTGGAGGCCTACAGCAGGTGACTTTTGAGAGATCATGTGATTTTTGAAGACTCCTAAAGAGCAGGAGACGAGTGGGTCACACACAATTAGAGAGACAATGGTCCTTCTGATTCTGGGTGAGCTGACTTCGGAGTGCAAGGGAAGTTCAGAAATGGCCTTAGGGTATAGGAACAGTTAAGCTTAGTTGGTTAGCTGGTCCTGAGGATGTCATGAGATGATGACTGGTAAACCTCAACAAATATGGCTTTCTTAGAGAAAGACATGTGACATTGGTGTGGTGAGCTGGAGGAAACAGATGTGTGTGTTAAAGATGTTTTCGGGGGAAAGAGGTGTGTGCGTTCTGTTAAAGACTCCTCTGTCTGTGAAATTATATGACGGGACTGCCTGAGGGGACACACACACACACACACACACTGTAAGGAGATGGAATCAACAAACTGCTGACTCATTGCCTAGGCAACCGGCCAAAGACTCCTCCCAGCTTATGTGTATAAATACTGTAAAGTTTGTATGCTCAGAGCTCTCTTCCGGACTGGCTGTCGTGGTACGTATGTCACCCAGTGGTAGGAATTGAGCCCGGAGTACTGTTGCAGTGTGCTCTGTATTGAATGTATATTGTATTGATTGTGTATGCATTGTTATATTACCATTAAAGTAGATTATTGTTTACTTGTTGGCATCTGGATTCCTTCCATATAACAGCTCTATAGGGACGCGGAGAGATTTGAAACGCGGAGCGTAAATCCCTTTTAATCTCTAACAAGCCGCAGCTGAAGCTATAGCTTATAATGAAGCAGATGCTGAAAGCGTGAAGCTAAGTCGATAACCCATCGTTGAAGGTGAGCGCTTCAGTGCAGTCCAACGCATTTCTGAGTATGTTCAAGCACAGTCTCAGTACACCTGTTCCGGAACGCATCATACACAGGTAGCAGTGGAGGCACAGGAAAGAAAAATAAAGACGTTTGAACCACCTCAAGCTAAGTCAGTCTACAAAGACAAAAAATGAACCGACATCAAATACTTACCCTCACAGTACTCCGAAGCACACTGATCAACAGTAAGAGTCACAAAGTGCACAATACTTTGCAAGATACCTCATCAGATAATAAATGGTGAGTGCAGGTCTTCTTCAATTCGATGACAAGCCTGAAAATTACTGGTCGTGGAAAGCCTCCTTTATAAGTGCCACTAAGGACATGAATCTCACAGCCAGAGAAGAGCTAGATTTGATGACTAAGTGGCTAGGGCCCGACTCCATGCAACAAGCAAAGTTAATTCATGCAGTACACATACTCAATCCTGCAGCAGGTATGAACATGGTCTGGCAACGTCTTGAAGAGTGTTATGGGGCGCCAGAGGTCATTGAAGACGCACTGCTCAAGAAAATAGAACACTTTCCGAAGCTCACCAACAAAGACAATGCTAAACTGAGAGAACTCGGCGACATTCTCCTCGAACTTGAGTTTGCTAAGGACGAAGGTGCTCTGCCAGGGCTTTCGTAATTGGATACAGCTCGTGGGGTAAGATAAATAGTGGAAAAGCTTCCCTATAATCTACAAGAGGTGGACCAGCATTGGAAGCAAGTACAAGGAGGATTACAGAGTATCCTTCCCTCCTTTCTCTGTCTTCGCCAAGTTTGTCCAGCAACAAGCTAAGATTAAGAACGATCCAAGCTTTATTATATCCACGTCAAGCAACAAAGCCTCTGTGACTGTACACAAAACAGACATCCCAGAAGAGCCAGCAGACACCCAAAGCAGTCCTACTTTTAAAAAATTGGATGAGCCAGATTGCCAGTGTCCAATTCACAAGAAGCCACACCCACTGAAAAAATGTAAGCTCTTTAGTGAGAACTCTTGAAGACCGCAAAGCATATCTCAGAGACAATCGCATCTGTTATAGATGTTGCGGTTCTTTTCAACACATGGCAAAGGATTGCAACAGTGACAGACACATCGCCGCACTGCATCCAGGCCCTCCTCCTTTAAACACTCAGAGTGCTATGGCTGGGGATTATCTTCGTTATCATTGGTATGAAGACAACTACATCACCAAACACGTGGTTGAGTACAGGATGAAAGTCCATGTTTTCTGTAACAGCCCTTCACCTGCTGTAGCTATCTACTGCATGAGACAAGCAGCTAAAAAGGGTGAAAAAGAACATGGTATGGATGTAAGACAGTACGTTGAGAGGCAGTTTTACGTGGATGATGGTCTCACCTCTGTTGCTACACCCGAAGAGGCAATAGATCTCCTCAAACAAACCCAGGAGATGTTAGCAGAGTCCATCCTGCGACCACACAAACTTGCATCAAACAGAAGCCAGGTAATGGAAGCCTTTACAGCAGAGGACAGGGCAAAATACCTGAAGGATCTGGACCTCAGTGTGGATCCTCTCCCTTTGCAGAGAAGCCTTGGACTTTCCTGGAACCTGGAAACAGACAGTTTCACCTACCTGGTGTCCCGTTAAGAGAAACCATTCACACGAAGAGGTGTGCTGTCAACAGTGAACAGTTAGTATGACCCTTTGGGGTTTGTAACTCCCATAACAATGAAAGGGAAAGCTCTAGTCCGAGAACTTTCATCTGAACAGAGTGAGTGGGACGCTCCTCGCCTCCCAAAAATGGAAACAGAGTGGAACCAGTGGAAGGACTCACTAAAGGCTCTTGAAGAGCTGCACATCAAGAGGTGTTACATTCCAGTCTCACTTGCCTCAACACAGAGAAAGGAACTGTGCATCTTCTCAGATGCTTCCACTATTTCCATAGGAGCTGTGGCGTCCTTGAGAGCTGCCGATGTTGAAGGTCATTATCATGTTGGATTTGTCATGGGGAAGTCAAAATTGGCCCCTAGCCCTGCCCACACTGTTCCACGTATGGAGCTCTGTGCAGCTGTGCTAGCTGTTGAACTTTACGAGCTGATCTGAGATGAGATAGACATTGAAGTAGATGCCATGAAGTTCTTCACTGACGACAAGATTGTGCTTGGATATATACACAACTGCACAAGAAGGTTTTACATGTTTCCGACAGAGTGACTCGGATAAGGAGATCCTCCAACCCAGACCAATGGTTCTATGTGCCAACAGACCTGAATCCTGCGGACCATGCCACCAGGTCTATACCTGCAGCTCAACTCCAACACAGCAGCTGGCTCTCAGGTCCGGCCTTCCTGTATCAGGATAAATCAGTAGAGACACTTGAACCTTACCTCTTCAGCCTTAGAGAGAGGCGAAGTCCCTCCCCTTCCGGGAGCCTCCATGGGACCCCGGAAGCGGAAAATTATACATTGAATTCAATGGAGAGAGAAAACGTATCTTTTGATCCCGTTTGAATTGTGCCACGAACTACACATATGATGTTTGTCAATTTAAAAGAACATTTTGCAAGTCAAAAAAATAAAAATGTGTCGTAAAGCTGCGAAGTAACACATTTTTTTGTGTGAAACCGCTCAGTGAACTACATGTCTCTGTCGCTGGCACATTTCACCTCATTCTTTCAGAATGAGAATAAAAGTATAAAACGAGGTGAAAATCACTACAAGTCTGGGCACGTTGAGAGCTGCACATACACGAAAGGGGAGTTAGTCGGTTCTGTAAGAGCCAGCATGCGGGACCGGCTTTACAAGGTTTCGGTGAGTAACATGAGTGCAATGTTTAACGTTAATGTCAGCTAGTGTCACGATCACAGGTACAGATAAGAACCCAATAGCACGACTCAGATACAACCAGTGTAGTAATGTTCCATTTATTCCAGGTCAAGGACAGGCAGAGTCAAAACCAGTAAATCCGTTAGGCAGGCAGGAATCGAAAACTGGGCAGGACAAAACTCAGGACTAGAGCCCAACACTCACTGGAGAGCTTGGCGGAAACGACAAGACAATCTGGCAACTGACAACTGAAAATGAGGTGGTATAAATACTGTGGAGTGATGAGGGAATGAGTAACAGGTGAGGGGAAGGGCTGAGGAGACCAGGTGAGGGAAATGAGCTGATTACAAGGGCCTGGGGGAAAGCGGGATCTGAAATGACAGGAGAGTTTAGATGAGGCATCAAACGAACAATAATATAGGTGTCTAACTTGTGACAGAACCCCCCCCTCTATGGACGGCTCCTGCCGTCCCACGAGGTTGATCGGGATGGGCCTGGTGAAAGTCAGTAATGAGAGATGGATCATAGATACTGCGAGCGGGCACCCATGACCGCTCTTCAGGACCATAACCCTCCCAGTGTACCAGGTACTGCAACCCTCTACCACGTCGCCGGGACTTGATGAGGCGACGGACAGTGTAAACAGTCTCCCCGTCGATAGTCCGGGGTGGTGCTGGGGGTGTAGAGGGGGGCTGAAGAGGGCTCACATTAACTGGTTTGATCTTGGACACGTGGAAGGTAGGATGAATCTTCATAGAAGGGGGCAGACGCAGGTGGACAGCTGCAGGATTGATAATCCTAGCTATGGGAAATGGGCCTACAAAACGGGGAGACAACTTCTTTGACTCAACTCTGAGAGGGAGATCCCGTGTGGAGAGCCAGACACGTTGCCCTGGGGAGTACTGTGGAGCTGGCTTGCGACGGCGATTGGCGGTCCGTTGATAACGGTCGGAAGAGCGCAGGAGCGCGGAGCGGGCCTTTAACCACATGCGTCGACATCGGCTTACAAACGCATGTGCAGATGGGACGCTGGCCTCCCGTTCCTGTGCCGGGAAAAGGGGCGGCTGGTATCCGCGGGAGCATTGGAATGGAGAAAGACCAGTAGCAGAACTAGGAAGGGTGTTGTGGGCATACTCAACCCATAGAAGCTGCCTCGACCAGGAGGAGGGAGTGGAGGAAGCTAGACAGCGTAAGGCAGTCTCCATCTCCTGGTTCATTCGCTCTGCTTGACCATTGGACTGGGATGAAATCCGGACGAGAGACTGACACTGGCTCCCAGCAGTCTGCAAAACTCGGACCAAAAACGAGAAGTAAATTGTGGTCCCCGATCAGACACAACGTCACTGGGAAGACCATGCAGCCTGAACACATGTTGTAGCATGATTTCAGCCGTTTCCTTGGCAGTAGGTAATTTGGTTAATGGAATAAGTCGGGCAGACTTGGAAAACCGGTCTATGACTGTGAGTATGACTGTGTTACCGTCTGAGGGTGGTAGTCCGGTGACAAAATCCAAGGCGATGTGGGACCAGGGACGATGAGGGATAGGCAAGGGATAAAGAAGACCGGAGGGAGCTTGGCGTGAGGTCTTATTTTGGGAGCAGACTAGGCAAGCAGCAATGAATTCCTTGGCATCCTTCTCCATGGAAGACCACCAAAATCGCTGTTGAATCAGGGCTAGGGACCGTCTCACTCCTGAGTGACAAGCCAGGCGAGAGTTATGACCCCACTGGAGAACCTGGGTACGGAGAGTGGCAGGAACAAACAGACGGTTAACAGGACAGGCACTTGGGGCTGGGTGTTCAGCATGAGAGCGCTTGACCTTATCCTCCACCTCCCAGGTCACCAGACCAATGACACATGTAGAAGCGATGATATTCTCAGAATGAGATGGAGAGCTCTCTGGCTGGAACTGGCGAGACAGGGCGTCAGGTTTGATGTTCTTAGAACCAGGTCTGTAAGAAAGAGAAAAATCAAAGCGTGTGAAAAACAGAGCCCACCTGGCTTGACGAGAGTTCAGCCGCTTAGCTGAACGGATGTACTCCAAATTGTTGTGATCAGTCCAGACAACAAAAGGCTGCTCTGCTCCCTCCAACCAGTGTCTCCATTCCTCCAGGGCAAGTTTCACTGCCAACAGTTCTCGATTTCCAATGTCGTAATTTCTTTCTGCTGGAGACAGCTTCCGGGAGAAGAAGGCACACGGGTGCATCTTCTGATCCTCGGCCGACCGTTGAGAAAGAACTGCCCCAACTCCAGTGTCCGACGCATCTACCTCTACAGTAAACTGCCGAGTAGAGTCTGGAAAAATCAAAATGGGAGCAGAGGTGAAGCGTGACTTTAACTCACCAAAAGCCCCTTCGGCCACCGAGGACCACCGGAAGGGAATGTTCTGAGAGGTGAGAGCTGTGAGAGGGGTTGCCACCAAACTGTAGTTTCGAATAAACCTCCGGTAGAAGTTGGCAAAACCCAGAAAGCGTTGGAGCTCCTTGCAGGTTGAAGGGCGTGGCCAGTCAGTGACCGCCTTGGTCTTTTCAGGATCCATCTTGATGTTTCCGGTGGAGACCACAAATCCCAGGAAAGGGACTTCTGTGGTGTGGAACACACACTTCTCGGCCTTGACAAAGAGGTGGTTCTCCAAGAGCCTCTGGAGGACTAGGCGAACATGGACCACATGCTCCAGTTTAGACTTGGAAAAAATCAAAATGTCATCCAGGTATACAAAAACACAGATATTGAGAAGATCCCGCAGAACATCATTCACCAACCCCTGGAAGACTGCAGGTGCATTGGTGAGTCCAAAAGGGCTGACTAAATACTCATAATGTCCACTAGGAGTGTTAAATCCCGTCTTCCACTCGTCCCCTCCCTGATTCTCACCAAATGGTACGCATTACGTAGATCCAGCTTGGTAAAAATAGTAGCGCCTTGTAACAGTTCAAATGCAGAGGAAACAAGTGGAAGGGGGTACCTGTTTTTGACAGTGATGTTATTGAGTCCTCTGTAGTCAATGCATGGGCGCAGAGTCTTATCCTTCTTACCCACGAAGAAGAACCTGCACCAGCAGGAGATGATGAAGGCCGGATAAGCCTGCATCCAAAGAGTCATTGATATACTTCTCCATTGACTTAGTTTCAGGAGCCGATAAAGAAAAAAGTCGACCTCTAGGAGGAGAAGTACCAGGTAACAGGTCAATAGGACAGTTATTAGCACGATGAGGCGGGAGTGAGGTGGCCCGAACTTTGTTAAAGGCCTCTTTAAGGTCCCAGTAATCATTGGGAACACCGGAAAGGTCTTCACACTCAGAGATCCTCGGCTGACTGGAATCAATTGAGGAACTAGATCTTAAGCAGACAGCATGACAATGAGCACTCCACTCTCTAATAGTCCCTGAAGCCCAATCTATATGAGGATTATGCCTCCTTAACCAAGGAAACCCCAAAATGACCGGCTGATGTGGTGCATGGATAAGGTGAAAAGAGAGTGTTTCGCTGTGATTACCTGACATGCTCATTTGAACTGGAGTTGAACGGTGTGTCACTCTGCAGAGAAGCCGACCATCTAGAGCTGTAGCATTGATGGGCTTCTCCAAAGCCTCCTGACCAAGTCCCATTTGAAAGGCCAGTGTTATGTCCAAAAGACTGGCATCAGCACCAGAGTCAATAAGAACTGCCACAGTGTGCATTTTCCCCAAGCAGCTCAGCTGAGCATGGGTTAGGGGTCGAGAGGGCATTTCTAAATTCATCATACGGCTCACCAGCGCCCTCTGGATGACTGGTGAGCCCTGTCTTTTACAGGACAAGAGAAGGCAAGATGACCCTGCTGGCCGCAGTAAAGACAGCAGTTGTCCCGCAGGCGGCGCTGTCGTTCTGCCTCGGAAAGCCGGGTCCGCCCCAGCTGCATTGGTTCAGATGAGTTAGAAAATCCTCCTCTCACCTGTTCAGTAGCATGCGCTGACGGGAGAGGCGAAGCCTGAGGGGCGACGGAGAAAACCCTCTCTCTCCTCCGCTCCCGCAGACGGCAGTCAATGCGGATGGAGAGAGTCACCAGCTCATCTAAATCAGCAGGAAGGTCCCTAGCTGCCAGCTCGTCTTTAAGGCGATCCGACAGACCGTTGTAGAAGGCATCGAGGAGTGAAGAAGCATTCCAGTTACTCTCGGCGGCTATGGTACGAAACTCGATGGAGTAATCCGACACAGATCTCCCTCCTTGCACCAGGTTAAACAGTCCACGAGCTACCTCTCTTCCGGGTGTAGCGTGATCAAAAACTTTACGCAGTTCATCGGAGAATACGCTTACAGATGAGCAGGCAGCGGATTGTCTTTCCCATTCGGCGGTACCCCAGTCTTTAGCTTTGCCCGTGAGAAGAGATACAATATACGCCACCCGGGATCTTTCTGTTGGGAAGGCGGAAGGCTGAAGCTCGAAGGCGAGGGAACATTGGACCAGGAATGGTCTGCACGAACCTGGGGCTCCCGAGTAGCGTTCCGGAGGAGGCAGGCGTGCATCCCATGCCAGAGGACTCTGGATTCGAACAGCGGAAGCTGGAGTTAGTTCCGGGCCATGGACCGTTGCAGGACGGGTCTGAAGATGATCACGGAGATTCACAAAGGTCCGTTCGAAACGAGCGGCCATCTCCTGCATCGCTTCAGCCATGAAGGTAAGCTGCTGCTCGTGGCGTTGTAACACGATATCGTGCGAAGGCGGTTCTGTCGCTGAGTCAGCTGGATTCATGTTTGGCCAGATTGTACTGTCACGATCACAGGTACAGATAAGAACCCAATAGCACGACTCAGATACAACCAGTGTAGTAATGTTCCATTTATTCCAGGTCAAGGACAGGCAGAGTCAAAACCAGTAAATCCGTTAGGCAGGCAGGAATCGAAAACTGGGCAGGACAAAACTCAAGACTAGAGCCCAACACTCACTGGAGAGCTTGGCGGAAACAACAAGACAATCTGGCAACTGACAACTGAAAATGAGGTGGTATAAATACTGTGGAGTGATGAGGGAATGAGTAACAGGTGAGGGGAAGGGCTGAGGAGACCAGGTGAGGGAAATGAGCTGATTACAAGGGCCTGGGGGAAAGCGGGATCTGAAATGACAGGAGAGTTTAGATGAGGCATCAAACAAACAATAATATAGGTGTCTAACTTGTGACAGCTAGCTAACATTAGCTAACAAGGTACACTAACGTGTTTTTGTTTTAGCAACTAGTTTTCTCCTTAAGAACTTCCTGGTCTCTGTGTATGCTGTGGATAACATTAGTGTTCACAAGAACAAGGTACACTCCCGTGTTTTGTTTTAGTTGCTCTTCATATTGAAGCGGCCAGTTTTATATCGACTATACTGTATGTGTGATCTCCTTTTACATCTCGTTGTGTCATTTGAGTTTATTTGCTGTGTGTAGATTCAAGGATGTTGGTTATCTTGTCAATTTGTTTGGTTATGTAGGCACAGCTGTGTGTGACTCCCTCTGGTACACTGGTATGTGTTTTCCTAATGTAGAGAGCATTGATTAATTAATAAACTACACACTGAGTCTAGATCCTGACCAAATCCTTTTTTTTTGTTGATCAAATGTTTTTCAAAAATGTATTCATACACATTTAAAAAAATACAATGTACAATCACAACCAATACAACACAAATTACAAAAAATACAGAAAAAACAAACAATAACAACAATCAGACAAGAGGACAAAACTCTGGAAAAATAAACCCTCCCACCCCCAGATCCGGACCATCCTTGTATTGCTCATTCAATCTATTATAGCATGTTAACAAATATGGTACTTACTTTATGTTTACAGATCTATATGGGAGACGATGGCGCGATGCAGAGCGCTGTCTGTGATTGCACGGGGGATGTACAAATGCAGCCACGCTGCAGCATTGGCAATATTTGCCATGTGGCAGATCAGCTCCACAGTGCCAGTGGAGGAAGCCTGGCACTTCCAAAGTAGTCCAGCCGGTGTCTCAACCCTACCAACAGCAAGAGGAGACATACAACCCACTGGCCAGAGACATCGCCACTGAGGATGTAGACTGGTTCAGGTCTGCACTGAGGGGCACACAGTGTGGCATGGCATGGCTTTTGTCACCTGAGCCAGAGACGCAGCCTTTGGGAGCATCGCCCGATGGACTTGTGCAGCCATCTGCCCTGCTGGAGGTGAAGTGTCCACACAGCCAGAGGAACATGACCATCGCGGAGGCAGTCCAGTTACCATCCTTCTGTCTCCGTGAGGAGGGTGGGTCATACATTCTCAAGAACAATCACCCATACTGGCACCAGGTCCAAGGGCAGCTGCACATCACAGACCGGAGTCTCTGCTACTTTGTTGTGTGGACCACAAAGGAGGCGATCATCATCCCCAAAGACCCTGCATGGCATGGAAATCTCCTCTTCCTGGAGAACTTCTACACTCAGCATATGCTCCCTGTGTTGGTCAGTAGAGAGGAGGACATGTAAATAAACACACACACACGATATTTAACTAATAAACAATAAATCCCATGTTGTTGGAAAAGTAATAATGCTGCATGTATACGTTTTTGTTCAAATATCGCAAGTGTTATCGTGTTATGTGTTCCTGATATCGTGCAGCCCTAATATTAAGGCCTTATTGTCATATGCACAATAACTACAGTGCAGTTTTGGGCAATGAACATGTTAAGTCTCAGGCCCCTCTAAAATAAAGGATATTTAAGACATATAAATAAAGAATTACTTTTACTGAACTACTACATAACTGTATTACATGGTTATATAAATAGTTTGAATGATTCATGACTGACAGAAGCTTGTTTTTACACTGACCTGTTATACTCATATCTATTAACGTCTTTGTAACTTCAGTAAACCTCAACAATTCCCCTTCTGGTTTCATGCATCACAGTTCAGGAAACTGAGTAAAATATGAACCAGTGTAATCATTATAATAACTTAGGATTGTAACTCTTTAAAAAATGTGTAGGTGGCTCTTAAAAGAGCTGTTGTGTGACTTTGGGCTGGTCTCAGCAGTTTAAGCCCTCTCCACGGATGCAGCGGGCCAGCTGGATGTTCCCCCCCTCCCCCCGGGGATCGCAGGCTGAAAGGTTTGGGAACCCCTGGCTTAGTCAACGGTGAGGGTGCTGGCTACTTCCTTTATCAGGGGATTTTGCAGGTTCACCAAGGCACAGCAAAGCTGTACCAGCACATTTGCAGTGTTCCTGAGGTGGCAAGGAATCAGGTCCAGAATCCTGAACTCCTTTATTCTGACATTTGCAATCTCCACATGGATCCTGTTCTTGGCTATTTCCCTGGTAGCTCTCACCTCACTCTCTGTGAACTTACCCTTGTTCAGGAAAGGGGGAATGTTCACAATCACACCCGCAGGCACAATATCTGAAATTAAAAAGCCCTTGTCTGCCAGGATAAGGTCGCCAGCCACTAAATGTTCCAGAATGCCTGAATGCTGCATAATGGCCTTATCAGACACAGAGCCCGGGAAGATTTGGCTGCAGAAGTTGATGACTCCATTTGGGGCCACAGAGATGAGCACTTTGAAGGATGCATCCTTCTGTAGGTGGAGTACGTCAGTTTGGCTTGGTCCATCTGACTTGGGGCGGCCACGTGGATGTCGGTGCAGTCTACAATCATTCTGCAGTTGGAGGCAGAGGACTGGAAAGCAGCAGGCATGCTGTTTTGTTTTTTTTGCCTACTGGGCACAGTGGACATCATTTTTTCAAACAGCAACCTGTGGAGCAGATGGACCATGGTGTTCACCACATTACCCACTGTTGTGGTACTGCAGTGGAACAGCTGTGCAAGGTGCAGTTGAGGATAGTTCTGCCGGATCTTCATCATGACCATGAAGACCTGGTCTGCCAGCAGGATGCCCTCCACTTTCCATCCAGCGTAATACACAATGGAGCCCTCAAAGCGCTCCACCAACCCCTCCACCCTTTTAAACATGCCCTGATCAGGAAGCCCTGTTTCCATACGGATGACATCATCAGGTAAGCCTGCTGCTGAATATTTGGCCATTCGCATCCAAGTATCCCCTGCCAGGTCTGCGGAACAACTGGACTGCACACTGGAGGGTCCAGGTTCGGTGTCTGTGGACTGCACGCTGGAGAATTCGGGGTTTTGCAGACTCTGGCCCTTTGCTGTAGCTGTGGTCGCTGGACTGAATAACCGCTAAGCTCCCTTTCTCTTTGGTCCACTCAAATACAGTTGGCCCTTTCTCTTTTCCATGAGGAAAATGGCAGCTGCATATTCTGCTTTTCTCATCTGGCTCCCTGTCTGCTCAACTACAATGAGAAAATTATATAATTCATTACTAACAATCATTTAAACCTGCCAAATAGCCCATAGTTTAAACAGTATGCACTCTTGTATTTATCTTGTGAAGCACTTGTAACATTCAGCTTGTGTGTGTTTTAGTTGTCTTTATTTCCAGGTAGAAGAGGACCAAGAGTGAGGAAGTAAGACAGAGCTCTTAAAAGGCCAAACAGTGTGTTTGGCCTTTTAAGTGGGACACATTTGTCGGGATAAATGCTTCACCTGACCACTGTTCCTAAATAAAAAAGGTTTTCTGCATCGTCAGTAATTTTTTCCAAATAATTACCAATATTTCACAAATTCTTCATGTCAACTTAAGAGCACAGCTGTATGTTGACTGTCAACTTTGCTTGTCGGTGCAGTCCACAATCATTTTGCAGTTGAAGGCAGAATTAATTTATTGTTGACTCAGAATGAAGCACAACTTCATGTCATACAATACATTGACTTTATTTGTAATTGTGTAAAAAAATAAAGCATTGATTAGCAAGCAGGACCTGCAGGAACAGAGATGGATGGAGCTGGGAAGAGAGAAGAATAAAGAAAACAGATCAACTTTATTATCGGATATTAAAAATTCAATTTTCAAAACAAGTTGTCGCTCCTACAGTTTTCTATTGTGTGAAGATGATTTCACATGACTTATGCAAAATATCACACTCAATACATGTGTGTCTCTGGGGGGTGCATTGTGCCTTTGATGTATATAAATAATATACCATAACCAAATACTATTACGTACAGTGGAAATCAGGTTGCCAGAGCAGGTCAGTCCAGTGTGCATGTTCCTCAACGTCTCAGCAGTTACAGGTGAGGTAAAGAAAATAAGAGAAAAAGGTCAGTACCAACACTTTAAAGTAACAACACTTTGAATTATTATCTCTAATAATTTTCTCTCAGTAAGCACACAACTACTGTCTTTCCAACAAACCGATTGACTCACCCTCACTGTCATCACAATGAAACACGTCCAGAAGAATGTCATGCAAAGCTCCCTGCCTGCCTTCGACTCTCCCTGAACTGCTTCCTTAGCACCCGGTGGAGGGCGCAGTAGGCTACTCTTCAAATGTTTCACGAAATACTTACCATCATGACTACTCTTACTGTTTAACATTTTGGTTTACTTCATGTAATAAAATAACTTCATGGTAAGGCTACTAAAAATGACATGGCTAAGTAATGTAATGCTAACTAACGTGCTCGCTAGGTATCCAACTTGACATTGTTCCATGCACAACATGTATATTACCTATGATATTACCTGATATGTCTGATCCAGCGACTCCTGGTCCTTTCATCAGACGGGAAGCGATAGAACGAGCAAGTGGTATGATGACTTTTGTGATTACAACCTGGTACAAAGCACACAGGCATCTTGTAAAAGTGAATTTATTTGAGCAATCTCTTATATTTATTGGAGGGAATAAATCAGTTATGACATCTTCTTCGCTTTAATTACGAGTCGCAACCACTTGGAGCATTATCGCCTGTGACATCACTTACCCGACCCAGAATGGGATTTGTCTTATATTTCAACAGTTTTACGACAAAATTTGACTTTTTGACATGGAAATGTTTGTTTAAGATTGACAAACATCATGTACAATTCAAACGGGATCAAAAGATACGTTTTCTCTCTCCATTGAATTCAATGTATAATTTTCGCTTCCGGGGTCCCATGGACCGGAAGTAGATGGCGTGACTTCGCATCTCTATAGAGCCTGAAGCCGACAACGAGATACGTCCTGAAGTGTCTACACTGGCAACCAAGGTATCAGAGTTCATGTTGAGCTCTCAACACTTTGAGCGATGCTCAAGCCGGCAAAAGCTTTGTCAGATCATAGCCAGACTCATTCATGTTGCCGCTTCCTTCAAAAGCAAGGCTGACGAAGCAAGAAAGAAAGGATGGGAATGTTTAGGAGAAACAATCAGCATAAGTGAACTCTCACAAGCCAAGGTTTTGATCATCCGCTCTGTCCAGCACAAGGCCTTCAAAGAGGAATTCAAATGTATTGAAGACGGACTTGATTCAAGCTCAATCCATTTGTGGATAAAGATGGTCTTCTTCGTGTTGGAGGTCGTCTTTCATTGGCTGAGCTGTCGGAAGAAGAAAAACACCCTCTGATCATTCAATGTTTATTTATATAGCCCAATATCACAAATGTTACATTTGTCTCCGTGGTCTTCACAGTGAGTACAGAATATCAGTATGACACCCTCTATCCGTTGACCCTCACATCATGGCTATAAGTCTTGCGTAATGTGGCATTTCGGAGTGATGACATCACCAAAAACATCCTTAAGTTTTGTAAGAAATTCACAAACAAGTAAGTTTAACATAGATAGACTTTCCCTTTTTACTTTTGGGGCAATTACAATGTCAACTATGTCACGGCAGATCAGGAACACATCCCAATAATTGCAATTAGGGGGAACACGGTGTCCCATTAAAAAAGGCAAGAGCCGAAAAAGACACCATTTCTGAGAGGCAGACCCTGTAATTCCAGAAACAGGAAATACAATGCAAGTCCAACTGTGCATACTTTGTCACGAAAACCACTTGCAACACATTTGAAAGAAAGTTCTAGACAGATTTGTTTCAACTCTGAAAAGCCACCATGTTTTTATCGAAATGATCCAATGTTAGAAGACATTACATGGACTTCAACTTAGTGCCCTTAAAACTGAGAAAACAAACAAATCCAGTCAAACAGTTGAATAAATAACAAGCATGACCACATACGTTATATAAATGAAGGCGGATCGCAGTTTATTCAGACTGTCCCTACAACAAATGTACTTGCATGAATTATGCAATGCCAAGTAAAACTGCTGAAAAAAACCAAGCAGTAACACACGTCAGTAGAAAAAAATAAATTATAAAGAAACGACGACAGTCCAAGACTATATCAACTTTCCATTAAGTGCTTTGAGCAAGTCACGAAATATTGCACAAAGTTAAGGATTGTGACACAAAACTAACATGACATTTAAAAAAAAAAAACACTTTTAACAGTGAAATCTGAAACTTGTTACTCTTCAGATTGTGCACACATTATTAATGAAAAAGGTTTCAAGGTGACTCCTAAAATGTGTGAGCAGGTGTTCCCTAAAATTATTTGGTGTGTTGTAACCGTCACCAAGTGGTTCTAATGTTCACCTTGGGGTTAAATGAAACACAATTACAGTACCAATGGAAATGGTTGAACATCCTTTAAGAACAAAGCAAGCTAAAGACTACATAATGGAAAAAGGTGCTTTGATATGCAGATGACCTCACCTAAATGGATGATATAAGTGTTTCACACAGCGGGTAAACAAAGTCTAAACGTTTCTAACACTACACATACTGGACAATTGAAAGTGAAACTAGTTCTGTTGTGAACAGTGGCGTTCGATATCTATTCCTCAAGCTAACCAATAAAAGGTATCTTAATGTACATTTCCACATTGACTTAGTCACGTCAGTGACTAGTTGTAGAACTCACTGAAATGCAAAAGGACAGCTTACATTTACAGATTGTGTTATTATTCAGTGGTTTAAATGGCAATTTTATCAAAGTTGCTTCATGAAATGTCTTTAGGACTTTCCTTCAAGTGTCCGTGTACAGGTAAACATTTTTTTAGCAACTTACAATGGTCCATGTTTATATAGGCCGTCTCGGAGGTGTCAAAGCCTAAGATCAGGAACACATCCCAATAATTGCAATTAGGGGGAACACGGTGTCCCATTAAAAAAAGGCAAGAGCCAAAAAATACACCATTTCTGAGAGGCAGACCCTGTAATTCCAGAGTTCTGAATTAGTCGCTCTGAAAATGGTACTGGTCTGTTTTTTTTTATCATTTTGACAAATCGCTAGTTGTGTTACGAACTCAGACACTTAGGATGTAGGACCCAATTGCACGACCCGGGAGACAGAGGTAAAGTATTTGTAAGATACTTTATTTTCCAAATACAGCATTGAACAACAAAAAAAAGGTATCAAATCTCTAGCCGAAATGAAAAAAGAATAGAGAACAAAAACTGACAGCGCTCACGTAGTGAGGAATCAAACTTTTTCAAAGAGCATAGACCTGACCATAGCAAGAGACAATACGAACTGACGAGGAACACAGGGAAATGTAACCACATGACAAT
The DNA here is from genome assembly GCA_902827135.1 of Harpagifer antarcticus. Lineage (NCBI taxonomy): Eukaryota > Metazoa > Chordata > Actinopteri > Perciformes > Harpagiferidae > Harpagifer > Harpagifer antarcticus. The sequence continues at coordinate 711,596 of CADEHL010000031.1, forward strand.
GAGAAACAGGTGTGAACAATCAGGGGCGGGACTGACGCTGATTAGCACAGGAGACACAAAGGATGCCAGGTGAAACAATCAGGAAGCCTGGAATGAGAGATAAATGTTGAGTAAGAAAACAAACATAAAAATGAACCTCTCTAGCATTTCTGTCAGTGCACAACAGTACCCCCCCTTGGGGGCTTGGAGGCGGGAACAAGTGTGCTCTCACACACTGGCTTGATCTTACTGACGTGAAACGACAGATGCACTCATAGTTGCAAGCATACAGAGATCGGGTTGATGACTCTGGACACCGGGAAAGGACCCACAAATCTCGGAGCCAGTTTCTTTGAGGCGACATGGAGTGGTAAGTCCTTAGTGGAAAGCCAAACCTTTTGGCCTGGTCTGTAGGAGAGAGCGACCCTGCGATGGACGTCTGCAACAGCCTTCATCCGAGCTGAACTTTGGAGAAGAGACTGACGAGCACCAGCCCAAACTCGGCGACAATGTCTGATCATGGCATGAGCCGATGGAACCATCACCTCTTCCTCGTTATTAGGGAAAAGCGGAGGCTGGAAACCATTGACACAATGGAATGGAGAGAGACCTGTGGCTGCCGTAGGAAGAGTATTTGCTTGGTGCTGGATTCATGACATTCGCCTTTTTAACGTCGGACTCCACCTGCCACGAAAAGGCTCCGATCACACGGTTAAGTGGAAGGATGGTCTTGGGCTCTACGGCAAGTGGTTCTGGATCGTAAAGACGAGACAAAGCATCAGGTTTTTGATTCTGAGACCCGGGACGAAAAGAGATTGTGAAGTTGAACCTACCAAACAATAGTGTCCACCTAGCCTGACAGGAGTTGAGACGCTTAGCCTTTCATATATATATATATATATATATATATATGAGACGCTTAGCCTTTCATATATATATATATATATTTTCCAGATTATTGTGATCTGTCCAGACTAAAAACGGCTGCTCTGCCCCCTCTAGCCAGTGTCTCCATTCCTCGAGGGCAGCTTTTACAGTTCCTTGTTTCCCACCTCATAATTCCGCTCTGCTGTGGTCAACTTCCGCGAAAGGTAAGCACATGGCTGCATCTTGTTGTCTTCTACAGAACGTTGAGACAGTACTCCTCCAATTATCTCATTGGAAGCATCAACCTCGACCATAAACTGGCACTGGGGATCTGGAATGGTGAGTATGGGAGCTGACGTGAATCTCTCTCTGAGGAGCTGGAAAGCGATGTCCGCCTGGGGAGTCCACTTGAAAGGGACCTTAGGAGAAGTCAGAACATGCAGAGGGGCAGCAACAGAACTGAAATTCCTAACAACCTTCCTATAGAAGTTAGCAAATCCTAGAAACTGCTGAACCTTCTTCCTGGAGTCTGGTGTGGGCCACTGGGATACTGCACTGATTTTAGCAGGATCCATTTGGATATGATTAGGTGAGATTATGTGTCCTAAGAAAGACACCTTCTGTGTGGAACTCACATTTCTCTGCCTTGACAGAGCTGATTCTCAAGCAGTTTCTGCAAAACCTGGCGGACATAGTTAACATGAGATTTAGCGTCTGGGGAGAAAATCAGAATATCATCCAGATACACAAACACTGAAATATTCAAAAATTCCCACAAAACCTCATTTACAAAAGCTTGAAACACAGCCGGTGCATTGCATAGTCCAAAAGGCATTACTAGGTACTCATAGTGACCACTCTGAGTGTTGAATCCTGTCTTCCACTCATCCCCTTTTCTTATTCTAACCAAGTGATATGCATTTCTTAAATCTAGCTTGGTGAATATCTTGGCAGTTTGAAGCAGTTCAAAAGCATATGACATGAGTGGCAGAGGATAGCGGTTCTTCACCGTAATGTCATTTAGTGGACTGTAGTCTATGCAAAGTCTCAGAGACCCGTCTTTCTTTCCCACAAAGAAAAATCCCGCTCCGGCTGGAGAAGATGACGGGCGGATAATCCCTGATTTGAGTGAAGAGGAGATGTATTCGTCCATTGCTGTTCTCTCAGGTCTCGAAATCGAGTAAAGTCTCCCCTTGGGAATGGGGGCTCCCGGTAAGAGATCAATGGGACAGTCAAAATCTCAGTGAGGAGGTAGCGACAGGGCTTTGGACTTGTTAAACGCTTCCTTTAAATCATGGTAACAGGGAGGTACCTTCTGTAGATCAGGATAGTCAGGGTGATCAATAAGGATTCTACTAGAGTCTGTTGGTGCATTAACATGTTGTGAAAGTTTACACCTGCCAATACAATCCTCTCCCCATTCCTTAATTCTCCCTGAACGCCAGTCAATGTGAGGATTGTGGGTCTTAAGCCATGGAAACCCCAAAATAATGGGGTGCTGAGCCGACTCGAAAATATTAAGTATTTTAAGTGCTCTCTGTATGGTCCTTATTCACAGTAATCTGAATAGGCTCAGTGCAAGGGGTAACTGAACCACAAGCGGCCGTCTAATGCTGCGTTCAGACCGGAGGCGATGCGATGTTTGGGGGCGGCGCGATTACATGTAAAGTCAATGCGGAGACTCGATCAGACGCGAATTCGTGCCGACGGCGCGCATGAAGCGGTGGACGCGACGCGAATCACGCGATTGAAGGGGGCCGCGTCAAACGCGAGAGTTCAATTTTTTCAACTCGGGCTCAAATTCACATGACGCGTTCTCGCGGAAGCCAATCAGCGGTGAAGATCTCAGACTGCCGTCACTGATGTTCAACCAGAAAACATCAGCCATTAGCTGTTAGCAGTTAACACACAGAGATCACAGCTCCTCATATCTGTTCAGAAACTGTATCAAAGTTAAACAAGAACAAACCACAGACTGTCTGTGTCATGGCGAATACAGTCGCTGGTTTATTTATGTCTGTAGGCCCTTGTTATGAGTGTGGAGTGAGCATATACAACGTTAGCTTAGCCTGGTCGACCCAATCTCCATTCAGAAAACAAGCATTTTAAAAGGTTTTTCGCCTGCCGTCTGTCTGCAGACTTGTCAAGCATTAATTCATGGTTTTTACTAACCGGCATCAGTATGTTGTTACGTCGGCATCATTTAGAAACGTGTATTACAATTTAATCACAGTAAAATATGTTCATTTTGTTGTAGTTGTAGCTCCTGAGCCAGTGCGTCTTGTTTGAATGATGTGAGTAAACACAGCTGGCAGCCGCTGTGAAACTTGAGCGTTTAGAGCGAAGCGAATATTCGCATCGCGTCCGGTGTGAATGTAGCATAAGGCACTGGCATTAACAGGCTGAGATAGCAGAATAGTCTTTATTTCTAGCTGATTGACTAGGCCCCAGTCCATAAGGCTTTCGTCAGCCCGTGAGTCTATTAAACACACCCTGGTCAATGGCCTGATTGTTAATCAAAATGTTTACCTGAGTAACAGGTCGAGGAGGGAAGTCTACGGGAAACTTGCTCACCAGTGCCCTCCTTTTGACTGGTGAGCTTGATCTTTTCCCGGGCATGAAGCAAGTTGATGATCCAGCTGGCCGCAGTAGAAAAAGCAACCCTCCCGTAGACGGCGCTGCCTCTCCTCCAGAGAAAGCCTGGTACTTCCCAGCTGCATGGGTTCACCGGAGTCATTCGGAAGTGTAGTCCTCCGACGGTCCGATAACATGGGCTGGAAATCCTCAGCTGGCGGCGCGACCCTCCGAGACGAATCCTGAAAGCTGGGAATAACATCTCTGTTGCGTCGACGCTCCCTCTCTCTTTCCCGAAGACGGTTATTGATCCGGATGGCCACAGCAATGATGGATTCCAGATCCCGGGGTGTCTCCAGTGGAGCCAGCTGGTCCTTTATCGGTTCCGAAAGTCCCGTCATGAAGGCGCCACGAAGAGCCGGAACATTCCATCCGCTGCACTAAACTCGATGGCATAATCAACCACCTGACGGTTGAGCTGACGTATTTGAAACAGTCTTCTGCTGGCCTATGTAGCAGGCGATGAGTGGTCAAAAATGCGACTCATAGTCTCTATGAAATCGGCCAATGAGTAATATAGTTCGGTGTCTAGAGCATTCTGCAGTAGCCCAGGCTGCAGCTCTTCCCGTTAAGTGAGACACGATAAACGCCACTTTACCATGGTCAGATGAAAAAGCTCCTGGGTTGTGTTGAAAATGCAGATCGCACTGTACCAGAAAGGCTCTGCAATTAGAGGAGTCTCCGGAAAATCTCTCCGAAAGAGCCAGCCGTAAAGGGGAAGAAACAGCCTGATTTGGGTAAACTGTGTCAGCTGGAATATTGACAGGCAACCTCTCAGCTGTGGATGACTTCAACAGAAGAACAGTCTGTTGGTGAGCAAAAAAATTATTAATTTGGGCAACCAGTTGTTGCATCTGTGTAAAGATGTTTTCTTGATAATCTGCCAAGCGTCCTTCCAGCTCTTTCCTTTCCTGGGCAGCTATGCCCAGCTGTTCTTCATGGTGGTAAATCCTCACGTCTTGTGCTGACAGGGCGTCGTGAAGCGTTCTTGGGTCGGCTGGGTCCATAAAGGTCAGTTCGTTCTGTTACGAACTCAGACACTTAGGATGTAGGACCCAATTGCACGACCCGGGAGACAGAGGTAAAGTATTTGTAAGATACTTTATTTTCCAAATACAGCATTGAACAACAAAAAAGGTATCTATCAAATCTCTAGCCGAGATGACAAAAATAGAGAACAAAAACTGACAGCGCTCACGTAGTGAGGAATCAAACTTTTTCAAGAGCACAAGGAGCAAAGACCTGACCATAGCAAGAGACTATACGAACTGACGAGGAACCCTGGGACACAGGGAAATTTAACCACATGACAATGAGAAACAGGTGTGAACAATCAGGGGCGGGACTGACGCTGATGAGCACAGGAGACACATAAAGGATGCCAGGTGAAAACAATCAGGAAGCCTGGAATGAGAGATAAATATTGAGTGAGAAAACAAACCTCTCTAGCATTTCTGTCGGTGCACAACAAGTTGTTGTAGTTCTTCATTAATTTCCTGTATGGTTATGTGTTTCTCTTTGTGTGCTTTGCACACAACTAGCTTCACTCTAAGTGGAACGACTCCTTCCAATAAATCGTGCATTATGTCAGGTGGAAATGCTTTCGTCACATCAAAATACTTTAGCTCATTTAATGGAGAAGGACCATTTACTCCATACGTCACTTTATGCTCAGGGTTTTCAATACATTTCAGATGATACTCGTGTGCCTCTGGGGTTCTCAAGACAACATCTTCCTCATTAAAATGTTCTGTCATTTCTGTGTAAGTTGCCATGCAAAAGCGCCAAATTCTGTGTGAGTTAAATGACATAGTAAAACCAGCCAACATGTGGGCTGAAAGATTATCTGCTGAAAATGTTGCTAGTGCAGCATGAATAGTCTGCTCAATCCCATCCACTATGATGGTGATACCATCTCTTTCAAGTTTTTTAAGATCGTCTAACATGGGTTTTAAGATGGTTTGTAAACCACAGCGTTTCACAAACGTTTGACGGACTAAAAGAGCCAGATGGATATGCTTAAGTTTTGATCGATGTTTGCCATCAATGTTGCCTATAGTATAATATAACGCACAAAGCTTGTGCTTGGTTCTCTTTGAGCCTAAGGGATTGACCACTTCAAATTCATCTTCATAGAAATGAAGACGTAAGGCATGTGGATTATCTTTGAAGAAGGGATGTTCCTCGAAGTAAGTACCGTCAAAGTAGTCACATAAGTAATCTGGATCTCTGTCCATGTACCTGTTAGCCTGAATTTCATCGACTATGACCTCATGTGAACAATAGTGTGTTAAAACCTCTGTGATCGGCACATAAGAGTATGTACCTATTTTGTGACCACTTTCTGACTCAAAACGATGCACGGGTTCAACCAATTTGAGCTTAGACTTACAATGTTCTTTCAACATGTATGGCGATATAACAGCTATATATATATTATATATAATTAGACTGCATTACCTCTCTTAGTTCAGGACATTCGAAAATATTGAACCCATTTTCTTGAAGATGGTACGTAATAAAAGCGTCGTAATTTTATTTAAAATAACATAATAAAAAATGTATTTTATTTACAAGTTCCTGTTGAACAGCCTGTGGAATGTGATTTTTTTCTCTACATTTAAGAATGAAGCTACAGAGATTTGCTTTAAAATGTCTCAATAGTTCATCCATACTAGGTGGTATGTCTGCCCTAGCCTCAGGCTGTAGATCATTGTCCATGTTGTCCATATCATTGTCATTGTTTAGATCAGTGTCATTGTCCATATCATTCGCACCGCTATCAGGTAGCATGTGCTCTCCATGTTTACGATACACATGACGCCTGAATGATTCGTATAATGTGAACGTTGACTTGCAGTCATTTAGTCCACAAGTAATATTAAAGTTGGCTTCGTGGGCGTGGATACGACCAACATGTTGAACCAGTTTCATTAAGGCGAGACACCCCAGGTGAATAGGGTAATTTTTTTAACTTAAAGGTATCAGCTAGAAATTTCTCCAGTTAATGTCTTACAATAAGGCAATTGTCTTTTGTATTACAAGTTTTCTGAAATAGCATGTTTAAATATGCAAATTAGCCATTATCTCACTAAATATGCACATATTTTAACACATTTCAGGAATCGAAATCTGAACTTTGGATAAAGCCAGGTTCCAAATTCTTGTTTCATTTTGTAGTCATATTAGTATCTAAGGCTTTTACAGAAGGGATATTGGATATCTCTTTTTATCACTCAATAAATCTGAAAATACTGTCAACAGCCCTAAAATATCCATTTTCGCCATGTTTTTAGGTATACAATGTTGTATAATTCAGGCTATGAATTATATATGAACAAACCCTTCTGTAAAAGCCTTCATAATATTGATAGGAATATAACTGGAAAGTTTGGTGTCTCTACGTGCTTCTGAAGTTGAAATTTCGAACTCAGAGTAGGAGAAAAAACTCATTTTGAGAAAACGACCTTTAAAGATAGCAGTGAGGCGCTAGCTAAACCCTCCTGTTCTCTGGATGACAGCTCGCGCATCGACGCACTCCGTGAAGGTGTTTCATGTTCGGGGTCATTTGTTTTTTGTATAACCTTGCTTCGTGCAAGAGACAATTGTTGTCGTCTTCTCTGTGAACGTTTTTTTGGCCGTTCTTTTGCGATTTTGAGATTTCAATTTCTAGCGGAAAGCTAAACAGGAAGTGTTTTAGCACACCACGTGACGCATCTGAACGAATCACGTTGTCAGAAATTGACACCAGCCAATGAGATTTCGTTTCTTGGTTTAAGACCCCTTTGTGCTTTCACGATTGGTTGCTGATACAAAGGAAATGACCATATTTGGATCCGATGAGATTGTGCAGGAGAGACGGAGCTTTCCAACGATATCTCTGTTGACATGGTGCACACAGCGGTCGCGGTGCTTTATGTTACGTTAGAATGCTAACTTTTGGTGAATTTAGGAGAAACCTACAGACGCAAATAGACAAACTATAGTAAAATAAACACTTAAATGTGTATTTTGTACGTTTTCCTTCCAAAAGCCTGAAAGAAAACATGTTATGGAATCAAAATAGCACAAAATCTCAAAATTGACCAGTACTTGAAAAACGATGTTTTTGCCTGCCGTGTCTCGCCTTAAGGTGAAGGTGGTTCTTCTACACCTTGTGTAGTATGTTGGAGAAAGGTCAGCGTATTCTTCATGTAGGGTGGGTAAGCCAAGTTGAAAACAAAGTAGGCACAGAAGGCTGAAATTACCCCATCTTCAACTCCTGCGCCCCTGCACAGATCCACATTGTCCAATTTGACCAAAACCGGAACCTTCCTGGTAAAGGCCATCTTCCAGTCGGTGTCTACCAACTGTACAGTTGGGTAGGGTCTTGGAGCGTCGTGCTGTTCAGAGAAAAATTACAGAACAATGGTGAAGTTAGCAAGTTATTAAAACCGATCCAGCTTCATGATCAAGGCTCCATACCATCATCATATTCTAGCAAAAAACAGCATGAAACTGAATTATTACAATTTTCTAGTGAGACAAAAACAAGTGTTTTACCCCTGTAGATTATAAGGCACTAACTCCATACCTGTCCCAATGTAATGAACTGGGCGGCCTTCTCTTTAAAGATGTGGGGAAGCAGGATCAGCACAGCACGGAAGTCCACATCTGTAGGACAAGGTGGAATAAGTCAAAGTTAAACATTTAAATGTAATTTGAGATTTTCAAATGAGATTTTCAAGACCTAGCCTAGTTGACTGCCTTTTGATAAGAGTGCACAAAGCAGATGGAAATCACTTCAGGCAACATGTTGACTTTTCTGTAAATTGAATGCAAAAGTTTAATGAAAACCCAGTCTGTGCCTATTAAAGCCTTTTAGTACGAGAGAAAAATAACTCATAAAATTATGATTTATTTTCTACAAAAGCAATTTAAAAAAAGCACTGACCATAAACAAATCGGTAGAATGTCAGGTAGATCCTCTGCCAACAATTCCTCCTTAGCTTCAGAGTACATTTTGGCTAATGGGGATTTTCCGTGTGCTAGCTTGACCACCTTCGGCACTATGCCGGTGAAGCCCTCTTTCCAACGCCGGCACAAGTTCACCGCAGATGGCTGGATCCTGTCAACCTCATCGCACAACTGAAAAGAGTTGATAGAAAGGGGACATTCATTAGTAATTTTACGAAATCATCTCAATATTCAAGGACCAGACCAGTATTAAAATAACTCTCTTTTCTTCTTTTCAATGAAATTGACTGTTACTGTTCCGAGTGCTATGGAGTACTTACATTGACAGCAAATGTGTGCTTTGAACAACTGAAAATTGACTGAATGTACTTTAATTCATATCACTTACCCCTGAGGGTGTTCTAAGGAAAGGATATTTTTTCAGTACATCCTCAACTGTCATTCCATCCGCGATCTCCTTTCGGCGCCATGAAAACGTTAGCTGCATTCGGTCTTTTACAACAGAGGTGTCTGGGTTCATCTTCTCATACTGCATTTGCAGAATGTGCACATGCCTCTCAATAGAGCAGTGGTTCTCAAACTGTTTTCAACAATGTACCCCCTTTGAAAAAAAAATTCACCCTGATGTACCCCCTGATCAGCACAAACACAATTTGTTAGGGAAAAAATGCCTATATAAAGAGGTACAGTACAGCGCTGCACCATCAGAGTCTGATTTATTAAAACAACAACCTTGTAACTGAGAAACACTTAAATGCTACATTTAAAATGTTTAATGGCAAACCAATTTTAACATCATGCAATAACACATTAGTTGCATTGAACTGATCTTTTAAAAAAGTTGCACTTACAATTTAGAGAGAAACATTGGCTTGTGCTTCACTGAGGATCTTTGTCATTCTCTGTGACAGCGAGGCAAACTGCAGTTATTACACTTCGCGTTTGGAAATATGTGTAACTCTGTTAATTATAAAACCCACACTGCTCAAACTTCGTTACTTTTCCTAAAATTGGTATATTTGTATATTTATTTATTTTGGGGCGTGGGGAATGAAGAGATATATGTGTATATATATGAGCATTTTATGAGCATGGGATTTTGACCCCTCATGCATAATGCTGCGCTATACTTTGCGGCCACACGCCGTTGCCAAGCAACGCTTATTGTTTAGGTGTCCTTTGATAAGCAGGCAGTCATATAATTAACTAGAACTAGCTAGATCTGATAGATTTGGACATAGAGTGAAGTATAACCGGACGCGAGAGAGAGATCAGAGATCAGATCAGCTGCTGCTGCTGCTGCTGACGGAGAACACGCAGCTCTGCATGATCACAGCTCCGCTGCTGTGACGGATCGTTGAGTGGAGCAACATTAAATACACTAAGAGTTAGACCTAACATACTTAGCTAGTTTATCTACTCTGGAACTAGCTAAACTAGTTATAAATATTTTTTTCTTTACTGTCGGGTCACTTCTTACAGGTTCAGCGAGTTGCACGAGACTGACGGGCTGTCAGGAGAGGGAGAGGAAAAGAGAGCACCCCTTTTATTTTTCCCATGTTATTATCCAGAATTACTGTAAACCTTTGAATAAAGTAGTTACTATTAGTAGTTTGTTTAAATGCATTACTTTTCTTTTTTTTTTCATTAACATAAAATAAATCTCACGTACCCCCTGCAGTACTCCAACGTACCCCTAGGGGTCCGCGTACCCCCATTTGAGAACCACTGCAATAGAGGATGCATCCTCACCGATTACAGCAGGCACCTGTTGGAAATAAAAAGTGAAAAGGAAACAGTTCAAGTTCAACTTCACAATGCAACATTTTTTATCTCTTCTGAACTAGAATTTTGCAACCACAAAAAATTACTGTTCACAGACACTTCCAGTAAAATATTATCGTGCACAATAACTTCTCCAATAAAGATATGCAGCTACATAAATTCACTCACTCCTGACACAGATCTGCAACAGCTTCCTGCAGCTTTCGTAGACTCTCTGACTCTGGCTCTCTTTTGGCCAAACTTCTCCTTACTCCTTTTCACCTCATCTTCATGGATTAAAGGTGCACGCTCTGCTTTGAATTTGCGTTTGAGGGACTGATGCCAGCTATGCTAACACAGACAATGAAACAAAGATAACCCGCACTATAAAAAAACAATTAAATGAACGTATCCAAGGAAAGCATAAACATAATAAATGTGTATGCATTATTGTATTTTATATCATTCAATGTTTTCAAAATCATTACATCGGAAAATAACTAGCTGCATAATATCACATCAACTATCTTTTTAACTTACATAGCCGTTTCTCTCCAGATCCTTAAGGAAGGGGTACTTCATAATAAGTGCTTGAACCACTTCCACATATTCTGTGTTGGTGGGATACCTGTAAAAAAGATTAAATTAAGGAATAAAGCTATTTATACAACCCAGTCTCATGGCATTTCGTGTTCACCAACACGATTTTTAATCTATTGATTCGTGTTCACCAACACGTTTTTCCCCTTTTTTTCGTGTTGCACAGCACGATTTTAAAAGCAATGTATTTCTACTGGTAATGACACTCATGGAAGCACAGCATTCGTTTGTGTCGGCTGCCCTTAAAGGCAATGTGAGCGTCCATTCTCATTGGATAATGGAGAATTGTACACCCGGAAGTAAGTATTCCCCTTACTGTCGATTGATTTTACAGTGATATCTGCACTACTCATCGACTAAAAAACACCAGATTATCCTTCTTAATTACACAACATTGATTGGTTTAAATTGTGTGCAATTAGGGGTGTAACGGTATCCGTATTCGTCCCGTACCGTCACGGTTCGGTGCATGCAGTCACACGGCGAATACGCCTTTTTTTTACGAGTGGGAAAAAAGTCTGTTATTCAGGGCAGTATCCACTACACTATTTATAATCCAGGGGGCGGCATTGCGCCTAAAAGCTGTTTGCCAGCCGCCCTTAAACAACAAATGAGAACAAGAAGAAACAACAACAAAACGAAAAAATACCAGAAGAAGAAAAGTTAGTTTTGCGAGTTCAGATAACACACGGGAGCTAGAACCCACCTGCTTCTTTTAAATCAGCTGTGTGGGAACATTTCGGGTTCCCTGCGGACTACAATAACGATGAAGTGCGCGAGTGGTGGATCAGACGAGGACGGTGTGTCGGCGTTGTTCTACAGTGGTGCGGTATGCTAATGGTAACACACGCAAAACATGCTAAATCATATCAGAAGGCATCACCCAGATTTGCCAATCACCGGAGCCCGGCAAAAGACAACAGCAGTTCAGCAGCTGATCCCCGCTGTTTTCAAGAAGCCAATAGACATGAAAACCGGAAGCTTTTGGCATATGTTTTTCAAAGACTTTGCGCTCTTGAAAAATGCCTTATTATTTATTTTTTAATATTTTCAAGACATTCTTTTTAGTTTTACAGCTTGATGAAACCTTTTTGTTTGACATCAGCCATTATAGATAATCTGGCCATCTGAGTGTGTGTGGTACTGTTTGTGGTTTGTTTTTATCTGTGTAATACAGTTAATTATTCAAAATGTCAGAGTTCTTTATTTTTATACTGAAACTTGCACTACTGTTCAAAATAAATAAAAAACAAACCTGGAATTATGCATTTGGGACTTTTTTTTGCTTTTTCTTGTTGTACCGAACCGTGACCCCCAAACCGAGGTACGAACCGAACCGTGACTTCTGTGAACCGTTACACCCCTAGTGCAATGCTTTTGTATTTTTCCCCTTCGATTCGGAGAAACAAATATTTTTTCGGAGTAAAGGATAGCAGAAGAAACTACACTACCCAGAATCCCCAGCTATCGTTTGGACTACACCATGTGCTCTGTTTGAGAAACCCCGTGATAGTCCTCAAGCTCTGTGATTGGAGAGTGTGCTCCGCCTCGAACAGCACTTGAAATGGGATGGAACCAGGCAGACTGTCCAAAACTGGATTTGAACGGGTCTACCGCGTCCCCCCCTCCCCCACCCCGTCCCCAGAACTACACATGCTGGCTATTCTGTTTCGCAACATGTTCTCTATCTATGACACGTCTCTACTGGGAGTTGTAGTTTTAAAAGACGTTTTCGTATTTCCCATAATAAGAAGTTGCCAGTATTAAACTGTGTACATCCCTGGAGGTTTAAGGGATAGGAAACACTCAAATTTAAAAAAGCAAGCACACTCGGAATAAAGTATTATTATTATATTTTTTTTTAAATGTTTTCGGTCTGTTTCCGGTATTTGTTAATGACGATGTGCTGTGAGATGTGAATATGGAATTGCACAGGGGAATATAACGTAGGCTATCTTTAGATGCGGATTTTGTTAAACTAATACGTTTGCACTGTGGACCAACACTATACATTGACGGGGAAGGGGGTAGCAATAAAGATAACACCATTAAAAAGTTACACAACATAACAGAAATAATATTGATAGCAGTGTCCCTAGCAACCACCTTGGTAACAATGAAAACGTTCTATGGACGCAATTTCCTGAAGTAATCTTCGTAATAACTAGCAAACTAAAGATCATGTACATCCACTGCACACATAATCTGAAATAACAACTCATATTTCTCGCATCAAATGACATCAAAACGCATTTTAATGGTCAAACTAACTTTAAAATAGTAATTTTCCACCGAGAATAAAACGAAGTTCGGCCATGTTTTTTTTTTTCTGCAGGGAGAAATTTGAAGATCACGTGACATAGATGCCAGCCATTGGAATGAATGGTGAAAAAAAACGGGGTTTGTCAAACAGAGCACGATAGCTGGGAATTCTGGGTAGTGTAGTGGCTTCTGCCATCCTTTACTCCGAAAAAATATTTGTTTCTCTGAATCGAAGGGGAAAAATACAAAAGCATTGCACATAATTTAAACCAATCAATGTTGTGTAATTAACAAGGATAATCTGGGGTTTTTTAGTCGATGAGTAGTGCAGATATCACTGTAAAATCAATCGACAGTAAGGGGAATACTTTCTTCCGGGTGTACAATTCTCCGTTATCCAATGAGAATGGACGCTCACATTGCCTTTAAGGGCAGCAGACACAAACGAATGCCGTGCTTCCATGAGCGTCATTACCAGTAGAAATACATTGCTTTTAAAATCGTGCTGTGCAACACGAAAAAAAAGGGGAAAATCGTGTTGGTGAACACGAATCAATAGATTAAAAATCGTGTTGGTGAACACGAAATGCCATGAGACTGGGTTGATTTATACTCTACCAACAAATTGCTGTTTAAAAGCCACAATTGTGAACATACATCTTATAATGGATCTTGAAATTCCCACAATTCATCACTTCCCACAGTAAATGTGGCTTTGCATCTTATCTGCCTGAAGTATATTGATGAAGCAAAGAGTTGTTGTGCACCGACAGAAATTTTGAGATTTATGTTGTTTTTTGGTTGTATTGTCTTCCACTTCCTGTTTTGTTTTGTCACTCACCGTTTACCTGTCATTCCAGACTCATCAGCACCAACCCCGGCCCTGATTGTTTTCACCTGTCACCCCTTCTGTGTCTCCTGTGCTCATCAGCGTCAGACCCGCCCCTGATTGTTCCCACCTGTGTCTTATTGTCATGTGTTTAAGTTGCCCAGTGTTCCTTGTCAGATTGTCTTGTCTATAGCTATGGTCAGATCTTTGCTCTTGTCTTTTGCCACAGTTAGGTCTATGCTCTCAGTGCTCTTGTGAAAGTGTTGATCCTCACTATGTGAGCGTTTTCATTTTGTTCTCCATTTTTGTAGAGACCCTTTTTTTGTTGATCATTTTTGCTGATCTTGAAAAAATAAAGTATCTTACAAATACTTTACCTCTGTCTCCCGGGTCGTGCAATTGGGTCCTACCTCCTAAGTGTCTGAGTTTGTAACGAGAGTAAAAGTGGACAATACTGACTTACATTGTGTATTCTATTATTGCTTCATGGAGAATACGAATGATCCTGTCGATCTCTGGATGACTTCTGACAAGCTTCTTTGTTATCAAGTTTGGTCTGAAGATCTCTGGGGAAAGGAGGAAGAACGAATCCAGCAGGCAGTCTCCCCCTTGTCTAATTTCTGACATGGGGTGGGGAAGGGAGGGGATGAGGAACTTGTATTACCAGTAGTAGACAGATCAACCCCAAAGTAACACATATAATTAGCAACCAAGGCAACAATATATTCAATGTTATACTATTCCATAATACCTCATATCTATTAAGACATGTTTTGCAATGTGAAACTTACCTGTCAATAGTCAAAGACTGCTCAATGTGTATTTCGGGCACTGGTACTAAAGTCAGTGTTACAACATCCTTCAGCTCCTGTACAAATGTGTTGAACTTGACTTGTTTTTGAATGACCCAGGAAAAAGATATGATACCATGGTATCTGTCAAGCCACACTCTACTGTTTCTCCATCCACTTCATTGTCTGAAAAGAATGCAGGTGCAGGTGCGCGCACACACACACACACACACACACACACAGAGGGAGAAGAAAAGTCATTTTTCAAACCAAACAAATCCAAAATATATACATTACGAGAGTAAATAGAGCACATCTTGTATTAAAAAAAACGGTAACTCTTGGTCTACCAGTGTGTAGTAAAATCAATAGCTACCGTGAGAACAGGTTACTGGTCACCGTCCAAAACAGACATTACTGACACATGCGGAGCATAAACGCATTTGATAAGGGACATCAATAACCAACCCAGTCTCATGGCATTTCGTGTTCACCAACACGATTTTTAATCTATTGATTCGTGTTCACCAACACGATTTTCCCCTTTTTTTCGTGTTGCACAGCACGATTTTAAAAGCAATGTATTTCTACGGGTAATGTGTTTTGTGCCTGCAGCCCGTCTTTTTCTCCGGTCGGGTCGTGGAAGACCGGAAGCTGTGTGGTTCATAAAAACATGTTCTTACTCAATGTCATCGTATCATTTCGGACTTTTGTTGCCGTCTGTGAGGAAAATAAATGGGGCTCAGAGCCTGAAATTACTGAAATCTGTATTTTTTAAAATCTTTTTTTCCTTCTAATTTGTTATTTTTTTCAAAATAACACACTGTTATTTACTCACCAATAACACACAATTATCCTTGCTTGTATTTATTGCTTTAATTTCATAATTTTTTGGCGTCCGTCAGGAACTGAATTTCAAAATAAAAATCGCCGGAAACAGACACAGGCATTTCGAGCGATTACCCAAGATCCTCAGCTATGGTTTAAGCTCGCTGATTTGATGTATTGGCCGCAATGCATGCTGGGATTTGGTGTTTTTATGATATGAAATAAAAAAATAATAATAAGAGTACATACTTTCATAGGGGGAAAGTAGAAGGTCTGTGATAGAAATATATTTAAGGTTGTCGCAACTCGTTCGAAAATAATAAAATAATTATCAATGTCTCTCATGAAACACTGGAATACATCGAGTATATTTACCCACATCAAACTCATGTGATTGTGTAGGCACCAACTGCGACAATGTCGTCAGTTCCAGCTCCTTTAAACGTACAATACGCTTGGTCTCCTCCTCTAACTTCCTAATTTCAAGGTTACCGTCAATCTTTTTCTCTTTAATCGTCAGCCTGTGCATCTCTAGCTGAAGCTCACTCATTTTCGGAGAGACCTCTGTCTCCTCGTCCTTGGAAAAATAATCAATGGCCACTTCTCCTGACAACACTTCCTGACCAGCGCAGCCAACAGCTGTTCCTTAATGACCTGCTTCTTGCTGTGTTTACTAATCGCAACGTCAAACCAGCCTGCGATTAGCTCCAGTTGCGGTTTATTACACGTGTCTAACTTCCCCCGAGTCGGATCACTAACAAACCCCTCAAAGTGAAAATCCATAGCGTAATTTATCCAAGATAAACTCACCCCAAAAAAACATAAAACAACAACCCTGAAACCAGTTAGACTACTACACAAGCAACTCTACACTGCACAAAAAAGAAAACATGCTGTCAAGGGCTATTCTACAAAAGTAGCACTACAGATGTAGCACCTCATTTCAGACTCCAGTTTACAGCTTCCTGCCTACGACCTGCCTAAGACCAGTATCGAGGAATGTTAAGCCCTCCCACTATTTTCCAAGAGGGCGTTGCCAGATTTTCAATTTCAGGTTTTAACCAGGAGATGGCGCTTCATTCACAAATACAGAAAGACAAGTTTCATGGACTTTCAGTTGTGTTTTGAAGAGCATTTGAACACATCAATATTTTAGATCAACAAAAGTATATATTTGACGGTTTTAGGTAGGCCTATACAAAAACCTCTGGCGGTTCTAGTGTTAAGGTAATTAGGTACAGTAGAATCCCTTTTTTATCAGTAACGAATTTAGCAGTTGAACATAAAAGTCAACTAACTGAGGGTCACTTACAATGACAGTGTTGTGTCTAACTGTAAGCTTGTCACTCAGAGTACTCACTCTGTGACTTGCGGTGTCCCTCAAGGATCAGTCCTCGGCCCCACCCTTTTCACCATATACATATCCCCCCTTGGTCGTGTCATCAGCCGGCATGGAATATCTTTCCATTGCTATACTGATGACACACAGCTCTACATCAGAGCAAACCCAACCCCCTCTGCACCTCTGCCATCATCCACAATAACCACATGCCTGGAGGAGATAAATGTGTGAATGAAGCACAACTTCCTCCAGCTAAACAGCTCCAAGACTGAAGCCATTCTTATTGGCACTCCACATCAGGTCCGTTCATCCGGCATCACCAGCATCACCTTCTCCGGTCAGAACATTCCACTCTCACCAACGGTTACCAATCGGGGAGTTAAAATGGATCCTCACCTGACCTTTGAGGCCCACATCAAGCAAATATGCAAGACCTCTTTCTACCGCCTGAGAAATATTGCGAAACTCCGCCCCACACTTAGTCTGCCAGATGCTGTAACGCACTTCTCATTGGGATTCCTAGCAAGAACATTCAGAAGCTGCAATACATCCAAAACACCGCTGCTAGGATCCTGATGAGAGTGCGGAAGTACGAACACATCACAGCCATCCTCAAATCACTGCACTGGCTCCCGGTCTCACTCAGGATTGACTACAAAATCACCCTCTTCACTCATCAGTGCATATATGGAAATTATCCCTCCTACATCAAGGAATTGCTCACCCCACAAACCTCCACGAGGAACCTACGTTCAGTAAAGGCAAACCTCCTCATCCCACCAAGGACAAAACTGAAGACCATGGGAGACCGAGCCTTCTGCTCCGCTGCTCCGAGACTGTGGAATGCCCTCCCAAACCAGCTGAGGACACCATAGACTGTGGAGGCTTTCAAAAAAGGCATTTAAAGACCTGGAAAGGGTTATTAACGCCTTTGTGACCTAGAGACTGGACTACTGCAACGCACTGTATATGGGTATGGACCAGGCATCAATTAAACGCCTGCAGCTAGTCCAGAACGCAGCTGCACGTTTGCTGACTGGCCATAAAAAGCGTGACCACATCACCCCAATTCTGGCCTCACTGCACTGGCTTCCAGTTCGGTACAGAATTGATTTTAAAATCCTTTTATTTGTTTTTAAAGCACTAAATGGGCTGGCTCCGGCCTATATAGCTGAACTCCTCCAGCGCTACACCCCAGCCAGAGCTTTAAGGTCTGCTGACCATCTGCTGCTGGTAGTGCCCAAGACCAGGCTCAAAACCCGAGGGCACCGAGCCTTCGCAGCAGCTGGCCCCAGGCTCTGGAACACTCTGCCCCTCCACGTGAGGTCGGCCCAGACCCTAGGGGTTTTTAAATCCACACTTAAGACTCACTTCTTCTCTCAGGCCTTCTAGTCAGAGCGGAGCACGACTCCTGACTATTCCCTGTGTTTGTTTTATATCTGTTGTAAATTATTGTCTTTTATTGTGATTATAAGTGTTTTTAATGCATGTACAGCACTTTGGCTCGACCAAAAATCGCTTTTAAATGTGCTTTATAAATAAAACTTGATTTGATTTGATTTGATAAAAACGCATCTTTTTAGAATAGCCTTTAACTAGATTTTTAAATCCCCCACATTATGCCATGTCGGCATGAATATCACAGCTTTTATTATGTTGTGTTAATTGTTTTTAAATAGTTTTTTATTGTTTTTGTTGTTTTGTTTCACCCTTTTTAATTTTGTAGCACTTTGAGTTTTGTTTACGCTAATGAAATGTGCGCTTATAAATAAAATATTTTATTATTATTAGTAACCTACAGTTAATTTAGATGCTGGAGAAGAAAGATCGGGGGGGAGGGGGGAGAGAGCTGTGGTTGATGGGCCATTAGTTGTGTAAATACACAGCTGAGTGCTGCCATTTCATTCAGACTGTTTAAAAAACCGTAACAACGGACTATTTTTCTTAGCGGATGCATGTCAATTTAAATCAATACATACAACTATTTTTTAAATCCATAAAAGCATTTCAATTAATATTGGGAGTCATGTCGTTACTTTGTTGAGAATGTGGTCAGGTAATAAGCGGGATAATTTGCAGCGACTTGTTCCTTATGGGGAAAATAACACCCTTCGCGTCGGGATCCTGATCTGCCGACGAGGCTCCATTAAAATATAAATATGTTTAGTGAATTACTGAGTTTAGGCACGTTGTCAGTGATTTTTCTCCTTGAAAGTCATCACATAACGGCATTGTAATACACGGTCCGGCTGCATTAAATATTACACATCTGCCGTAGTTCTCTATTTATAGAGCCCTGATTAGAAGACCTTTGGACAAACTGGAAGAAATGCCGCCGAAACTGAATACTTGACGTGGATCATAAATATATCAGCAATTAAACAACATCTTCAATTTCTCTTCACACAAAATGTCTCCTTGCAGTATCAATAGTAATTCGGCTGACTTTTATATTTGATCCAATTGGTAGATTGGCTATATTTACACCATAACGGTGCAAAGCTTGTAGAAAAGGACATTACATTTTTTTTATGCACCAGGGTGCATTGTGTCCCTCCTAAAGAGGGGATTGATCTGAACGCTACTTACAGCATCTTATAATTTGCTGACAGTAGTTAAAATGATTGCCTTCGGGTGTGAGGAAAAAGGAATATATTCCTCCAAATGAATGCATGCAATGTGCACTTGACAGTGATGGATTGTAGGTCTTGATTGATGAGGATGTCTAACAATGAAATATTCAATAAAGTCTCACACTGAAATTGATCTTTTTTTACTGTTCAGCCCTGGAGTATGTTTAGGCTTTAAATAAATGGTATTTCTTGTAGTGCAGAAAGGAAATGGTTTCGTGATCGTAGACTTTTTAATCATAAATAAAACCCCAAAATATAAACTGTTCATAACATTATTTATTTATTAATGTGGCAAGGCACACCTGTGATGTATATACAGTTAATTCAAAAGAACCACTCAACAGACTACAAAAATAAGGAATAATGCTACACATCATTTCAATCCAGGGTATTTGTCTTCTGATACTGAAGCATGAGCAAAATAGTAATTATTGCAAGCATAATAGAATAACAAAAACTGGAGAAGTCGGGTCACCGGATAGCTTAATTGGAAGAGCTGGTGGCCCGTGCCAGGTCCCCAAGTGGGGGTATTGAATCTGGCCTGGGACCATTTGCTGCGTGTCATCCCGTCTGTCTCTACACTATAGGCACTGTTTGCCCAATAAAATATTAAGAAAAGAAAAAAAAAAACTGTAAGGGCCAGTTAGTGCTCATGATATAAAAGTAAGAATTTTTCTTCCTTTCTTATAAAAGTAAGACAAGTTTGTTTACTTGAGTTTCACAGGAGGTTTTTGACCACAAACAAACCCGGACATACACACACATATGCTGAGGTTAAGTCTGGTTAGTAAAGTTATTGTTTTTTAAGTGTCAAATTAGTACGGTGATGGAAAGCTGATGCAAGTTTAATGGACATAATCTAATAGAACTGCTCGGGTCTTGATAGATTGAGTGGGGAAGTTCATGAGATCTTTCTAGACGGTTATCAAGAATAACTTTTATCCAATGACCTTTTCCCTCTGTGTCTGTGTATTCTCTTGTTCCGATTAACCCAGCCAAATATTTTGTCTTGTTTTGTATCTATATCTACGCCGGGATCCGGAGTCGAGGCTGATCCTCTTGCTGTAGTCCTGGATCATCTATCCTGAGTTCTGGATTAAGTCGTGGACTTCGGGTCATGGCTGAACCTGTCTCTGCGGTCCTGCCTTGGGTCTCGTCATGCTGCTTCCCTGATGGCTTCCACAGGATTGTAGCTGACATCCTCGTGGATTCATCTTCTTATTACAGACACATGCATTTCCTAACATTCGGTCTATATGCTGTAAAATGTATTATCTCTTCGATTTACACACGGCATCTATTGCACGTCTGTCCGTCCTGGGAGAGGGATCCCTCCTCTGTTGCTCTCCCTGAGGTTTCTCCCATTTTTTCCCCTTAAACTGTGGGTTTTCTCCGGAAGTTTTTCCTTGTACGATGTGAGGGTCTAAGGACAGAGGGTGTCGTTTTTCTCATACTGATATTCTGAACAATCTGTGCTGTTGTATTTGCTGTAAAGTGTCTCTACTGTAGGCTATTTTTATTTTATGTACAGCACTTTGGCTCGACCAAAAATCGTTTATAAATGTGCTATATAAATAAAACTTATTTTGATTTGACAACAAAATTGGAAAATAAATGGACTAAATGTTCAATTAGAAACAATTTGTATCTGACTTTTTTTCCCCCTGACAAGCTAATGCGTGCGTCTATTACATAGACAAGGTGGCACCTTGGTGGCTTTAAACGTTGGCTTAACCTCTAAAAAAACATTGATTTGGAAAAACTGAGAGAAATATATCCCATTCATAGCTTTCTTGCCATCTGCCTTTTAGATTCAGTAGTAATGTCTGGATGTGTTTAAACATCACCCGAACTGCACTTTAGACTGGTTCCACATGATTGAGAAATATTCACCAAACTAATAACTCATCCGTCAACAAAAGCATATATCCTTAAGGGCCTATTTATAAGGTTTTGCATTTGTTAAAAATGTATGATTTTAATTTTTATATTTTAATATTAACATGCAGATCTCACACAGTGTTGGTGAACGTTCAGAAAAGCTGGCTGGATGGCTTATATTTTGTGTGTCAGCAGCAGACTCTGCGTGACCACTAAAGCTCGAAACAGCTCACGCTGCAGCCTCCAGAAAGATCATCAGAAGGGAAGTCCTGCCTTTTATACTTTTTACCCTCCCCATCAAAAGGACAAGCACCTGATTCAACGGAGCAGGTGACTCACCAACAGGATAACGCCTCTGGCTATCCGGCTATGCACAGCTATATTGTGGAGCTGCATGGGCAACACTTTGGCAGGCTAATTGTGTTGGCGTTTGTAAAAAGAGGTTCACATCAGCGGCCATCTCTGAACTAAGAGGAGGGAGTTTGCTGCGGACTCTTTCAAATGGGAAAACTGCCATCAGAATTTCTCATATCATGCCCATTAAAATACCAAAATGTTAAAGCCATCTGTGGTGTCAACATTGCTGGCACCCAGCAGGAAGGCTAACTAAAGCTGATTTGCAATTCCAATGAGGGCGCCTTTGGCCAGAAATATTTTGTATTCGATCTAGAATGACAGAAAAAATAAAAAGTACATGGGCATATCGTGAATTCGGCAGATCCGCAAATGTTAGAAATATTTAAAAAATAAATTACTCCTCCCAGTGCAGAGATGATGTTTGTAATGTACCAACAGCTTATTAATGTTTGTTTTCCATTACATATCTCTGTACCATGCTTTGTTTAATTACAACCAAGAAGGTCATAAACCATTCACAATCCTGTTGATTAAATTA
The DNA here is from genome assembly GCA_902827135.1 of Harpagifer antarcticus. NCBI lineage: Eukaryota > Metazoa > Chordata > Actinopteri > Perciformes > Harpagiferidae > Harpagifer > Harpagifer antarcticus. The sequence continues at coordinate 733,857 of CADEHL010000031.1, forward strand.
ACCATCCCACACATGAATAATCATCCTTGAAGTTAACTACCATCTACAGCAGCAGAACAAACAGACACAATGCACACACAGCCCACACAAAGACTGTGCGCTGTGGATATACAGAAGCTATTTTTTTTATCTTCTACAGAGGAGGCTTAGGCAATGGGAGTTTATTTAAGTGCTGAGTGAAAGAAGAGGAACACGGCTCTACATACAATTGTACAGCAGTTCAAATGTGTCTCAAAGGGGTGGATTGACTGGCAGCTGAATGGATTCTGAATGAGGGGTTTGACATGACTGGTAGAGTCTTAGATAACAATGGTGAGTTACGATCCAAGGTCACATGGAGGTCATGCAATCACTTCACTACATAAAGTGCAGAGGGAGCGAAAGAGAGAGACACACATGGACATACAGTTCAATTTAGTGGTGGGTTGAACATTGTATCTAGACTTTTTGCTCACCCGAAGCATTCTAGGAAAGTGGCAAATTGCCGGAGCATCTTTTTTGGAGAACTGACGCTGGGGCCTGCTACCATCATGACAAGGGATAACTCTCAGGACATTTATGGGTTTTAAGGTGCATCTTGGGAAAGGGGGAAAGAGTCAGAGCCATTCGGACTGCACCCAATCATTGGTAGGGGAAATACAAAATACTAAAATTCTTCTCCATTTACATTCTGTTTTGTTTCAAAACATCCAAAAAATGTAAACCAGTCTTTTTTCTACCAAAAATCTTGTTGATCTCCTGACGAGCAGTTCACCTACACACAAAGTGAAAGTTGTTTCAAGCATTTGTGTGTGATTTGTTGAAATATACAGTAAGTACAATTTGTTCAGTTTAATTGTGAGAATAATTTTTAAAACCAAGCTTACTTCATCCTACCAATTGTGTGTATGTAAAAGGTGTTCATATTTGTTGTATACCTTGTTATTTGTCACTGACAATCTTTATTTAAGCGCAAGTTTAGCATGAATTAAAAAAAAAAGATAAATCCACATTACACAACAAATGCAATTGAACAATGATCTAAAAATATTGCTTCTGAGCCTTTCAGAACAAAGTCAGAATCAAATTAAGGATGAGAATGAGAGCCATATGTCCCTCCCAGATTAATTACTTAATACTTAATACAAATATATTCATTTTCTAAAAGGTGAATAATGATTGACTGACAGCTCAAAAGATGAAACATGATTTGAAAAAGAGCTTTAAGAGAATTATGCAAAATAGTCATTGCCAGATATTACAACAAAGCTTGCAAGGAGTTTCATCTGTGGGGTCACTTATCGGTCAAGCAATACATTCACAGAATAAAATGGGACAACAAGAAGAGAGAAATGTCTCAGGCTAACCACTGGTTACCACAGAAAAGCAACTTAAATAATGCTCTTGATATTATAAATGGAAAGAACATTTCCATATTTATCCCAAAATGTCAGTCTTGCCTTACCAAGAGAAGGAATTATTCAAATAATCCTAGGTGAAATTCAACAACTATGTTCAGCATGTCTAAGAATATATTACTGCTTGTCAAAAAGCCAGTAATGGTTTCATGTGGGACGTTTTTTATCTCTAGTTTAGGGAGCAAATAAACATACAATCAAAATCATGATTTTTCTGACCTGAAGTAAACATTTATATGATGTTACAGTTGGGTTATAGTTTAGGGTTGTAAACCATAAGCTTCATTAGCTTCAATTTTTTATTAATCTCCTCCTCCATGTCATATGCCCATATAACACAATCAATTACATTTCTATCAAGTTACAACAATGTTAACTATATGTTTTAGATGTGAAGACTGGTCTTTCTTAACACTAATGAAAATGAACTATTGCTTAAACAGAAGAAAAAAACCCTGTCGCCTACTATAGGTGCATGCGTACGAAAACACGGAAACAGACGTGCTTCTACTTTAAGTGGTCACAGTTTTCCCAAGTAATATTACTTGTACATACTTTATTTTATAACACTATAATGTTTATACTATTTAGAAACAGCAAACATAGTTTAAAAGTACCAAAGTCTGAAATATTTTTAAATGTATACAATATGCCACACCAACACATTCTCACTCCTAACTCGGCCTATGTTGACGTTATGTCAGGGTCCCTGTCGTCACTTTCCAACACAAGGAGGGGCCCTTTAGCGTCGAGTTTCAACTATCAGGGAGTCCCATTGACTTGCATAGAGCTCCCTGAACGTTGGTAATAGACGAGTTGGGATTGCGGCGAAATTCTCTCAGCAGATCCATTCTCACAGCGTTTATCAACCTTTTTCTAACTCAATATCAAGCCACACTTATTGTGTTTACTTCTTTATTTTAATTGAGTAATGTCTGACTAATGTCTGAATATTATTTTTATTAACTAGACCACTGGGTCATGTTAAGACCATCTTTGCTATCGGTTTGGTGTTACAAATATAAAAACAATATAAGTGTGGATAACAAAATCATCATAAACTAAACTGGAAACAGCAGCATATTTTATTGTGTTTAACCGCCCAGCGGTTAAAGCACGTTATTGAATTTTTTTTGTTTATACGTTATATTTGATGAAGATATTAAGAGTACATAATTTCATAGGGGGAAAGTAGAAGGTCAATGATAGAAATATAGAATAGAAAATATCAATAAGATACTGTAAGTGATCTCTATAAAGATTTTAGTGCAGGATGCAGAAAGATATTAATAGGAGGAGGTGCAAAACAGACAAACTAATTGGGCTTTATTTAAACATCACTTTAGGTTAAAGTCTTCTTTTGAATAAGAAGAAAGCTTTGGGGGTTTCTACAGATAAATATTAAGCCTGACAAAGTACTTAACGTCTAATATATTGCATACTTTGTTTTGGGACTTGACAATCAACTTTCCTGCAATGTTAACTATGTTCAAGCACTTATTTCAACTGATATTATACACGTTTTTCATCTCCGACCTTATCAGGTATTGAACATTCATTAAATAAAGAACACAGAATTATTAAATATAAAACACAGAATTTATGTGATTATAATGGACCCATTCGAATCCAGTTTTGGATAGTCTGCCGTGGTTCCATCCCATTTCAAAGTGCTGTTTGACGCTCGGCGTAAACCTCGGCGCACTGCCACTCAAACATCCAATCATAGAGCTTGAGGACTAATCACAGGGTTTGTCAAGCAAAGCGGAGAAAATACTTACTTCCGGGTGTAAAATTCTCTTAAGCAACTACTATGAGCTGCTCCGACCCTCGGTCCTGATGGACTCCAAAAGTCCGACAATATACTATCAAACAATTAAATAAACACAAAGATAATTGTGTCTTATTGTAGAGTAAATAACAGTGTGTGGTTTAAAAAAAAATACAAAATTAGAGGGAAAAAACTATGAAACAATACAGATTTCAGTTTTCTGAGCCCCTACTCTCCCCATAACTGACGGCAACAAAAGTCCGACATTATTAAATTAAAATAAAGAAGTAAAAACTAAGTGTGGCTTGATATTGAGTTAGAAAAAGGTTGATAAACGCTGTGAGAATGGATCTGCGGAGAGAATTTCTCCGCGATCCCAACTCGTCTATTACCAACGGAGCTCTATAGAAGTCAATGGGACTCCCTAATAGTTGAAACTCGACGCTAAAGGGCCCCCCTTGCGTTGGAAAGTGACGACAGGGACCCTGACATAACGTCAACATTGGCCGAGTTGGGAGTAAGAATGTGTTGGTCACACAACTTAGTTTGTTTTAATGGACAAATCAAAATAATTGTTTAATTAATAAATTAGAGGGCTTGAATTAGTCAACCAATCAAGAGGGCTTGTTTCAATTGAACAATCAAAAGACTTGTTTTATTTGACCAATGAGAGACTTGTTTTAATGGACCAAATAGAGGGCTCATTTCAATAGACTAATCAGAGTGCTTGTTTCAACGGACCAGTCAAAACTTATTTCATGCACCCAGAATGCTCGTTTCAATGGGCCAATCAAGTGGCTTGTTTGAACCGACAAATTAAATGCTAAATAAAACAAATGATGGGCTTAATTCAAAATAGTACAATACATCTTGTGAAAATAGAAGAAAATAATAACTTGTTTAGAAAGTTTATTTAGTTTGCACTGTATCAACCTAGAACCACAAACTGACTGCATTTTCAACAAACAAGCATTTAACACGGGGCTCTGATTAAGTAATTTTCTGCATCATTTGAAATCAGTGTCGAGGTGCACTTGCTGACTGAGTCAAAACTGCAGCTCATCAACTACTGTCAGTCACATCCCTCTCTGACTTTGTCAAACTCTCTGTCAGCTGTCATTGTTGTTCAAAGTGTTCCTGATGGTTCTGCATAACTTAAGAATGTTATGATACATCCCCACGGACTCACGCCCATAGCTTTGAGAAAAATGGGAGCAGATAATAAAATCTTAATGCTTAAACTGCAGGCGAACAGTGAATATCTATGTGTGGGAGAGTCAATTGTATAAGGACAGTGAGGCAGAAACCTTAACAATAAAGCACTCAACTAATAGAGGATATGAAAATGATATACATTAAACAAGCTCAAATCTCAAAGTGTTAGGAACTTGGATACACAAGGGAAAAAAGAACTCAAATGCACGACCCGGGAGCCAGAGATAAAGTACAAGTAATATACTTTATTTGCCAAAAAGGATATTCAAAAAAGATAACGGCACTCTTCACGAAGCGAACAAAAATAGGCACAACAAAAAATCACTCACAACGTGAGGAACAAACTTACAATAAGTTTCAGGAGCATGAATAAGGCATGTAACAAAAAAGAGCAACCGTGATGAGCAGAGTTCTGGCATGAGGACAGGACAAGACGAACTGACACTGAGGGATTTAAACAGGTGAAAACAATCAGGGGCGGGGCTGCCGCTGATGAGCGCGGGAGAACACATTAGGAAAGGGAGTCACGGAACCTGAAATGAGACGTGACAAAACGAGAAGTGAAAAATACAAAAATAACAACATGAAACATGACTGACTAACACTTTAGGCGGTGCACAACACAAAGTATGGTTTTATACGGCTACCGGTAATCAGAGATTAGACTGAGGGTTTTTTATATTCAATAATTGTTTAAATCTTGTAATTATCAGAATTGGGTGTAATGCCAAGTTGGTTTACAAATACGTAAACATGAACACAGTAGGAGGATTTAGTTGTAGAAAAGGAGCGAAAACCTAACCCTAATTACAACTGCTTGTAGTAGGGTTAACGAATGAGGTGAGTTGACCATGATGCATGTCATGCTCTTCTCTAACCAGTTTGACACAAATACCCAAAAGTTCAACTAAATAAGAAAAAAAAGGACAATTTTGATTGTTAAGCATTAATTACATGACATCATTCCATGTATTGCTGCTATTGGTGCCCGATTAATAATACAGCCACCTACTATTGAATAGGTCCAGCTTCACATTTACTTTTGCTGACCTAGAATCTCTCTTAAAAACCAGCACAACATTTTAATGGAATGATAATTGCTGTTATTAGGGTGAAGCCATCTTTAACAAACCGAGCACAGGAGTAATCACCAACAATTAAAACACCTGCTCAACTTCCTGTCCACTCTGTAAAAGGCATGGACATTTTTTATAACCTGTAAAGTACAATATTGTTGTATTGACATTCTGAATGCTTCGCTGCAAAAATGTGTGTATGATCTTGCACCAAAGAGCACATATAACAGTATCTATCTATGTGATGCTACATTTTGATTAGCGAATAGCAGCCACAACTTTCCAATTAATAAACAAGATATCATAGATTATTTAATGTGTCAAACATAGTATATAAACATTAGTGAAACTGTCTTACCATAATGGTCATTTTCATAGTTCAAATGTTTTATCTGATGAAGGCTAAATTCAGTCAATAAGCAGAATAAAAGGAATTATGGCTTCTTCAACACTTTGACTTCATTCATTCATACGTTGACTTCCCTATATAAATGTATATTCGTCAAAAAGAAGCTACTTTGTAATCACTGTGCTCTGCGTTGCACCTGTAGCACCAGGTGCAGCTCCATACTCCATTGCCAACACATTTTTTTGTCATTCCACAAATATCTTATCACGGTCCGCTAGCTGTCTGTTCTGTGTGTCCACTGAGCAAAATCAAATGTTTAAACACAGCCCTGGCTCTGTAAATGGGAAACAAACAAAGGCAACCACACAACACTATTCCAGCCAGGACAGGGAGAAGGCCACGGATGTATAAGTAGAGAGGCAGTGAAAGCCAGAGGGACGCTAATTCTGGCACATGCTAATGTTCTGTAAGCACCAAAGGGTGGGTGTATTTCTTGTGTGATGAGTTTAAAAGTAATATCTCCAGAATTGGAACCAATCTATTCTGTACGCGCATATCAATGCTGAATGGTTGGAAATGTTCATGTTTCACAATACATTTGTCTGCAGCTAAAATTGTTTCTTTGAATTTCACATATATTTAAGCAACACATTTTGGTCGAATGAACGGAACTAAAATATTCACGAGCGCCTTTTAAGTCCGCGTCACACTGTCCCGAAATTGACACACGAATATAGAATTGTGTATTTCGCACGAAGATGGCCCCGAACTTGGTCAACAGCCAAACGACAGCCGAAGCAAGTACGATGCCTACTGTTTCGTCCCGGCTTGTGGAAACATATGACCAGTTGTTTTTGGTAAAATAGGAAGTTGTTTTAATGAAAACTGCACTAATTTGGCAACAAACAGCCACAATCAAAACAAAAGGAACTAAAGTAGACTCTTTACATAGGATCTTTCAGTTAATACTTAAACTAAACAAAAACTACAAACACATAAACAAAAGAAAACCTCACTTCTAAAGTGGAAAAAGGAATAGGGCTGACAAAACACAGCCTATGTACAAGTTAACCACAGTTACGTTGTACTTAAAGATTCACAGATTTATAAACATAAGCACACATATGCACACAACCTAGTTAACCACTGTTAACAGAACTCACACAGAGCTAACACAGAATGTACTGAGAGTACCGAGAGACGTCTGACACAGATTCAGACCTCTCTTGACTAACTAAGATGCACACATTCTTGTAATAGTCCCCGGAAGGTGTGTACAGGGATTGGAGAGTCGGGCTCGACCTGCTCCAATCCAGATCTTCGGTCATGCCTACCGGGGGAGGGACAGAAAGCTGGCATCCAATGACGTCTGGGCAACGGCACAGTTCATATACATAGAACACACACAGCTGCAAACACTCACAGACAGGTTAATGAGCAGATAGAAGGCCACACGATGGCACCCGAACCACACACGAAAATATGGTCGTAGACTTTACTGATTTAGAATGCATCCAGACTCAACGTAAGAGCTTGTGCCTCTTCGGGGGGTGCTAACATTTAAACATAGACTTTATTCTTTACATATAGATTAGAAAATATTACTTATCTCAGTCATATTGTTTCATAGCAACAACAACTTCCTGTCAACAGCGTAAACTCGCCTTCAAAATAAAAGCATCTAAATAAAACAGGAGAAGTTAACCTAAATTACATTTAAGACATACAACTGCAACAAAAGTAACAATAACAATGTAATATCCTTTTCAGTTTCACAGAACACAACACATTTAGTTATTTACATGATTTTGTTGTGCAATAAATGCAATCTCGATGTCATCGTACTATATAATATGATGGCTACATGGCAGCATTGCGAGGGCTTCACGTAGTCGTGTTGCCTTCCTAAGACAATCGGGCAGCTTCTTGTTTCCTTCGTATTGTCTTCGTGAGGCGAAAAATGCCCGATGGCACCGACGATCAGACGAAGATGACATGATTTGACAAGATACCTTCACGAGTGCCTTACGAAGGGCAAAATGGACACACAAATTCACCACAAATGAACCTTCGCAAGGTTCTTCGTACATTTTTTGGCATGTCAAAGATTTTGCCACCACTCACGAAGAGAAACTCCACCGGCGGTCATACGATGGCTTAAGATGCCCTCACGAATGGCCCGATGTTGTTACGATCAGAGCCAAATTTGAACATTTCCTTTATCTGGTGTCAATTTCAGGACAGTGTGACAGGGGCTTTAGGGGAGTGCAGCGAAACAAACATTTGTATTTGAATAAAAGTAGATGTAGGAGTGAGAATTCTGTTTCCTATTTCTAACACTTCTGAAATCAGTGAAGTCTGTGTTTTTAATGTAGTACGTCCTAGAAGACATGGTACATGTTAATGAGTAATGTGTGGGAAGATATGTTAATTGAAAAAGGAACATCAATCTTTATATGCATGTATTAAGTCTGCCATAGCAAAGTGTGTAGTTGAGCAACATCGAGCGTATCAGCAGGTCAATATGCTCTGAGCAGATATATTAATAGCTAACAGTGCAGATCTGTTATAAATTGTCATATGTTATTGTACAAACACTCTCAAATTAACTTCTAAAATGAGTCCTTTGATTATGAGGGAAAGACAATACAAATTGTAAATGCGAATCACAAATACCCACTTGCATTCAGATGTGGGTAACACAAGGAAATGTATGTCAGGACCTCTACACAAACTGATTAACCCAAATGCATGACCCAGAGACAAAGTCTTGAATATAACTTAAACTAACAAAATAACAAAACCTGACATGAGTGAAAAGCGATCCTTTCTGGGCTTGAGGCTTGGCACGACCATTCCGGGAAACAAACAAGATGAACTGACACAGGACAGGGGAGTGACAGGACTATTTAAACATGAGGTGAGAGGGAACAGGTGGAAACAATCAGGGGCGGGGCTGACGATGGCGGGGAAAACACACAAGGGAAGGAAGAAACAGGGCCTGAAATGAAAGACAAGTGGTAAGCACAAAATAAAACAGGAAATGGAAAACGAGACATGAAAATAAACACTGTGGCCGTTTCTCAATTGCGAGTACACATGCTGCAGAGCAACTAGTTCAAGTATACTACGTCATAGAGTGGCGCAGAATGCTGGGCATTTAACATGCATTTAAACAGTCCTTCGGCGCCACTCGATGACGTAGTATACTTAAAATAGTTGCTCTGCAGCAGTTTTACTTGCGATTGAGAAACGGCCGGAGACTGATTAGAGATGAAATGAACTAATATAAACAGACATGACCAGATGTGAAAAAACATGAACATAACTTAAGACAATTGACGAGACACAACAGTACCCCCCCCCCCCCCCCCCCCCCCCTCTAGAAAATACTCCTGACGGCCCAGGCTGATCAGGACGATGATTGTGGAAGTCCCTGATCAGAGTCTTATCAATGATAAGTGCGGGAGTTACCCATAAGCGCTCCTCAGGACTGTATCCCTCCCATTCGACCAGGTATTGATGTTCCCAGCCCCGTTTGCAGACCGCTGGTAGCTTCCTGACAGTGTATACCGGGCCCTCGGCGGGAACCAGGGCTCTCTCCTGAATAGATTGCAGGGTGGAAAGAAGTATCCTTGGAAAGTGCTGACTTTCAAGGATTTTTATATTTTCTTGTCCATCATAATTTTCCAAGGCCTAGTTCACGTTCACAACCAAGCGGACTACTGGAAGAAAACATTTCCATATGACTTCAAATTCCCAGGTTATACGATGTCCCGGGACCGCTTCCAAGCCATGATGTGGTCGTTGCACATGAGCGACCCTAAAGAAGACGAAGAAAATGACGCAAAAGGAACACCGCAGAGTATGACAGACTTTTCAAGATAAAGCCCCTGTACACTGAAATCACTGCTGCCTGCAAAGCACATTTCCAGCCCTATCAAAACATTTCAATAGATGAAAGGATGGTCGCCTCCAAAGCCCGCATCAGCATGAAACAGTACATGAAAGATAAACCAACGAAGTGGGGATACAAACTGTTTGTGCTGGCGGATTCCTCCACGACATACACATGGAACTTCTTTGTGTACACAGGGAAGAGTGAGTTCTTCTCAGGCCAGGGACTCAGCTACTCCTTATGGACAACTTTTACACAAGCCCTGCCCTCTTTGAGGATTTGTTCGCAAAAAACATTGGCTGTTGTGGAACCATTCGAAAAAATCGAGTTGGTTTTCCACAGACTGAGTTGAACGACCTTCCGAAAAAGGCTGAAAGGGGAGATCTGCGTTGGATAAGGAGAAGCAAGCTCCTGTTTGTAAAGTGGATGGACAGCCGTGTAGTGACCATGTGCTCCACAGTGCATGCAGCCTTCAGTGGACAGACTGTCATAAGGAAAGTGAAACGGGCTGGTGTGTGGCAGACCAAGATTGTTACCGTTCCTGACGCTGTGGTGGACTACAACAAAAGCATGGGTGGTGTGGATGTGTCCGATGCTTTGATTGGGTACTACAGCGTTCACCACAAAACCATGACATGGTACAAGACTTTTTTTTTTTCATTTTCTGGACATTGCAGTGGTGAACAGCTTCCTTCTCTACAAGGACCTGCACAAGATGAGGGATGACCCCGGCAGGACGAAGCCACACACCCAGAAGTCCTTCAGGGAGCAGCTTGCTGCAGACATGAGAGTTGAAGTCCTTGCAGCACCACCCCCACTCCCCCCTTCATCACTCATATGCGTTCCCACGTATTATGGGGAAGATGCCACCGCGCTCAGGAGGTGCTCTGATGCTGGCAACAAAACGGTGAAGACACCTATCTACTGCACTAAGTGCCTGGTCCCCCTGTGCCTCAATTCCAAAAAGAACTGTTTCAAGGCGTGGCACACCTCTGACTAAAAACATTCAGGTTGCGTACATTTTTTCTTTTTTTAATCTTTTTTGCCAGTGTTGAAAAAATGCTTGTGGTGTTATTATACTTGTGCGTGTTGTTTTTGAAATAAATCTGCTCATGTTGGAGACACATTTATCCTATGTTTCCTAATTTTTATTGTGCAAGTTAACCTTCCTATAAGTGTTAGTCGGGTGATAAACATGTAAGGACTGTGGCAAAGTCCACACACGGACACACACACACACACACACACACACACACACACACACACACACACACACACACACACACACACACACCATTTACATAAAAAAAAAATAATGATTTTTTGTTTTATAAAAACACTTGTATTTGGATGGAATGATTACCTGTAGTGATAATACAATTATTTGTACAGTATGGTACCTGAAAAAGGTCAAATGGCACTGATGGTATCCAAATGTGCCAAAATGTGCCCAACGGTCAGTCCGCCTGGACTTTCTTTTGCTAAACCTCTCTAAATTTCACTTGTTTTGCCTCAATCTTGATACAGGGTACTTACTATATGTTATACTTTGGATTCCTAAAGCTTTTAGTCTACCATCCCATCATTCAAGGGTGGTTTTCACTATAAGTAATGGGGGTTTTTTAGGCGAAGGTAAGAATTTACCTTTTTTTACTATGTTCCATCTGAATTTACTCTGACACAGAAACATCTATATTAATTATGACACTTCTACATCCAACTCACAGATGTAACCTTGCTTTCATAAAAGAGATTATTCATATAACCCATTTAGAAGTTAAGTTATAGTCATTTGTTTTGGGCATAGCATTTTCGAGCCTGAAACCTGAAAAACAGGCTCAGGGCTTAAGAGGATAATGTGACATATTTTGCTTAATATTTGGAGTACAAAAACAATCCTGATATCATTAGAAAGCTATGAATCTCCTCTTGCCAACAGTATATACAACTCAAAATGTGTCTTTGGGTCAATGCGACTGATTTCGATGGAGCAGGTCACATATGATATAAGGATATTTTTATTATAACAATTGATTACCGTTACTTTGCAACTTCTATTTTTATCAGATACGCCCTTTTTCTTAGTGTATGAGATAAAATCTTAGTTCCAAAAAGGTGCATTTGTGACTTTCTTCCGAATAAAAAAAAGATAAAAGTATATATTTTTTCAATGAATGTCAAAATATCATTCATTAAGTATATTTTCATCCACATGTTAATAAAGTTTTCATATTTAAGATTGAATTTGATAAACAAAGTCAGGACAAAGTATGGTCATTTTATGTTTTGGCTCTCCTGTAAAGTTGGTCAAATTTCACTGACGCCCCTCTGGTTCTCACCCCTCGATATATAATATACTTTTATTGTGCTTTGCAGACTTTTATTGAAGCCAGACACAAATATTTTCATTATGTGATGTTTTTTGGATGCTTAGTACAGTAAATATGAATCCTTTTGTGGCCAATGTCATCCTTTTTTGTTAGTGCCTTGGACAGCTGCTGTTGGTTTTCACTGATTTACTTGCAGTGTCTTTAAGGAAGAATGGAAAAATCAATCAGTTAAATCACCTGTTGTCATGACTGTTTTGATGGAAACTCTTTCAGTATACTGCAGATGACCGGACTACACTCTGCTGTAAGAATCAATGCAGAGCACCGACATGTATTCATTTATGAAGAAGTGCTGCATATGTTTTACCTCGCAAAGTCTCTTATAGATCCAGTGTGAACTTGTTTTGTCAACAAAGTACTTATGATGCCTGCATTTGGTTACCAAGTACCATCATGTTGTTCTTAATGTGTGTCATCATCAGTCATACAAGAGCCTGAATGATTGACTTTCAAAATGATGGATCTCATTTTGGATTTATATAAAATGGGAATCATTTTAGTGTTCTACTGTTCGGCACAACAACTAGGGACATTTCAGACAAGCACCCTCTCAACAGTCATTTTCCTGCCATGCAAATGAGACTATTGAGCACCTGCTGGGCATTTTTCTGGATGAAAGAGTATGCATACAAACTAAACGTTCATTCACGTGCCTGGACACATGCCTCTTACACACCTTGCATGTATATGCTACAAAAGAAGAATTCCCAAATAGATTGTCTGCAATGAAACAGGAACAAGACTTTCTATAACATGCATGACTTCACTATTACATAATGCAGAAACACCATTACGAATGATAATAAAAAAAAGCCCACAGAGCATATATATTTTCTTTCAACACTCTTCATATAAATGGAGAAATAATTGTATTTTCTCTCTTTCCGTGTGGGATGTGTGATGTCATTGGCACTTAGAGTCAGAATAATTAGATGCCAAAGATATATGTCTCACCTGGGGCGATTTCATCCTCTCCTTCAACACCAGCCTGCTCACCCAGGCATTGGAAAAGGAAGGCACTGCTTGGAGATTTATGCTGCTCCTTAGTCCATTAATGTTCTTTTTTATGTGTCCATTTGGCATAGTGGCCACTCCGCTCACCTCATTTAGACCGGATGCTGTTAGGACAGTGTGATAGCCTGTGCTGATTCAGGGAGACGAACGAAGAGGGAGGAGGAGGCGTTCATTTTTGGTAGGTTAAGAAAATAAACGCACCCACATCTCATTACTTTACCAAACATTTGCAGTATATCATGCTGTGGTTAGACCACCCTCTTACTCTCCCTTACATGCTTTTGAAAAGCACACTATGTATGTGCTTTACTATGCTATTTGTATAATAAGATGCATTATATCCATAATGCATTATATCCAACCCATCTGAACTTGTGGACTATTATAACAGCACCCTCTCCTTCTGTCTCAATGAACTGGCCCCAACAAAAACTAAAAATGTCTCTTTCATACACTCCGCCACCTGGGATACCCCCGAACTCTGCCAAATGAAATCAAGGAAACGTCAACTTGAACGCCAACACAAGAAAACCACACTAACAGTCCATCTTCAAATCTACAAAGACTATCTCCAGCAGTACAGTAACGCACTCAAAGCAGCCCGTCCAATTACTACTCACAACTCATTCAGTCTGGCTCCAGCAACCCCAAGCGTCTGTTCTCCACCATCAGCAAACTTCTCAAACCCTGTGACAACGCCACCTCGTCCTTCACCACAGAACAGTGCAACTCCTTCCTCTCGTTTTTCCAAACCAAAATCAGCAACATTTACAGCAATCTGACAACCTCATCAGCACCCCCCACCTCCTCTCCTGGCTCCCCCCCCTTCACCTCACAGCCCCTGTCCCACTTCTCCCCTGTGACCCCCATGCAACTGGAATTAACTCCACCTGCACACTTGACCCAATGCCCTCCAAATTTGTTAAAGAGAGCCTCCCTGCCATCTCCCAACTCATCACCACCATCATTAACTCCTCCCTCAGATCTGGATCAGTTCCCCCCTCTCTCAAATTGGCTGCTGGCACACCCATTCTCAAAAGACCTGGACTCACACCTGACATCATGTCCAACTTCCGGCCCATCTCAAATCTCCCCTTTCTGTCAAAAATATTTGAACGTGTCGTTGCCTCACAACTTAAAGCCCACCTCAGCTCCAATGATCTCTTTGAGCCATTTCAATCCGGTTTCCGATCAAAACACAGCACCGAAACAGCTCTTCTCAATATCACAAACGACCTCCTCCTCTCCTCTGACTCCGGCAACCTGAACATCCTCATCCTCATCGCAGCATTCGACACCATCAACCTCCATCAACGCCATCCTGCTGTCCCTCCTCGAATCATCACTCAACATCACCGACACTGCACTCTCCTGGCTGAAATCCTACCTCACCGACAGACATCAGTTTATCAACATCAACAACTGCACCTCCTCCACTGCTCCTCTGTCCCAAGGCGTCCCCCAGGGTTCGGTGCTTGGCCCCCTCCTCTTCATCCTCTACATGCTCCCCCTTGGCAAAATAATTAGTCGCCACAACCTTCAATTTCACTGCTACGCCGATGACATCCAACTTTATATCTCAACAAAAACAATCACCCCCACAACACACTCCACTCTCACCAACTGTCTCTCAGAAATAAAAGCATGGATGCAAACAAACTATCTCCAACTGAACAGTGCCAAATCAGACATCATCGGCCCCCCATCCCGTATCAAAGACATCCAGAATTTCAACTTCACCATTGATAGCCACACTCTATCCCCCCCCCCTCACATCCGCAACCTCGGAGTCATCTTCGACAGTCAGCTCAAATTCAACCACCACATCAATCACATCACCAGGATCACAAAGCCCTCAACAATCAGCCCCCCCCCTACCTCACAGACCTGCTGCACCACCACACCCCTTCCCGCTGCCTCCGCTCATCAGAAGCCTCCTATCCATCCCCACCCGCACCAATCACCGGACCTGGGGGGACAGAGCCTTCTCCGTCGCTGCCCCCTCCCTCTGGAACTCAATCCCCCAACCCATCAGAGACTGCACTGACCTCACCAAAAATTAAATTAAAATTAAACCAAATTAAATCTATTATTATTATTATTATATAAGAGTCTCTATGCAAGCAAGTTTCAGTTTTCTTTACCTACTAAATTATACTAAAAAACACATGTGTTCTTTCACCCTTTTGAATCATTTTTTCAAGACATAAGGCTACACTGGTGGTAAAGCCCAGGAGTGGAGTGCACCAACTGGGTGTAAAAAAATAAATGTATACTTTTTAAGACGAGATCTGAGGTAGCTAGCAACAGAGGGGAAACAAGATGGCTAATGTGAACAACTCATGCATATCATGTAAAAGAGTAGGTTTTTGTCACCACTGTCAGACATCACCACCGTCAGATTTTCTGTCTGACGGTGGTGAGCTGACTTCGGGGTGGAAGGAAGTTCGAAGAAGGCCTGAGGGTATAGGAACAGTTAACCTTTGTTAGTTAACTGATCCTAAAGATGTCATAAGACAAGGACATTTAGAACCTATAACAAGCATAGCTTTCAGAGAGGAAAGCAGGTGACATTTGTGTGGGGGGCTGGATGATGAAATTAGTGTGCGTTAAAACCTGCTGTAAAGTTCTACTATTTGGAAAACATGGCTATAATTACTGCTCAGCTGTATCTGTGTTTTATTGATTTCTATCTGTTTTATTCTTTCATGTTATGAGTACTAAATAGCCACCACATTTTGGAGTAGTTGGTTTAAACAGATGTGTGTGTTGAAGATGTTAAAGGGGAATGAGTGTGCGTTCTGTCATGACTCCAAAGCATTGTTGTGGGACAGCCTGAGGGCAGAGGGATATACACACACACACACACACACACACACACACACACACACACACACACACACACACAGTAAGGAGAGGAGGCGAAACAGATGGAGTTAACAACTGCTGACTCATTGCCTAGGGTCCGCCCAGAAGTGAAACTGGCCAATGGAGAACTACCAGCTCACGGTCTAGGGCTCGCCCAGAAGTGAAACTGGCCAATGGAGAACTGCCAACTCACTGGTTAGCTCGCCCAGAAGTGAAATCGCCAATAACAAATAGCTAGGGAGGAGCAACAGCCACAACTCCTCCCACAGAATGTTTTTAAATACTGTAACATTCTTACAGTCGGGGCTCTTTTCTGACTGGCTGTCGTGGTACGTATATCACACGGTGGTAGGAATTGAGCCCGGAGCGCTCTGTATTTGGTAATTTTGTAGAGTGCTCTGTATTGTATTGTTGCTTTTACCATTAAAACAGATTATTGTTTAACCTCTATCCTGGTGCTTTGAGTTCCTTATTTTGTAAATTTGACCAGCTCATCAGTCATCAAGGGACGGCGCGGAGCAGAGGTGAACCTTCCACCACCGCCATTGGGTGGTGCTCCAACACATCTTATGCTTTATAAGTTTGTTTCGTAACGGAAGAAATGTAAATATATTTATAAAACTGACAAGTCAAATCAAGCAATCTGATTGGTCGATAGCGTTTTTGCGGCCCTCTTTGATTACAGTTTTGAAAACATTGTTGCTTGCTTTAAAAGTAGCACAATTCATTATGTCAAACCTTGGAAAGTATCTATATATCCCTGCCCTAATGCCAAAGGAACTGCACACTGAATATGTTTTGCCGTTTGATGTCTATGTCTGGACCGCTGCGTAAAAAGGAGGGTTTCTGCCCCGTTACTTCCCCGCTGCTTTCTTGTTCCAGTTTGAAAATACAGCCCAACTGTATACTGTTTTTCTCAGGCGCGGAGGGATACTGACTTGTTGTGAAAAGTAACTTACAATTCTACCTGTGGTATACGCTCAGTATATCATGGCTAAGAACCAATCAGATTGTTTGATTTGCCTTGTCGGTTTTATAAATGTATATTTACACATGTTCATGTTGTACATTTCTAAAAATAAAGTTTGATGGAAATACTTAGTAGCCTTTCTTCCCTGAATTATTTGCTCCTATAACATATCATTCATATATAGCAAACCATGATTTGATTTTTCATCAAACAGTAGTAGTGTATTACATGTAAAAATAGCTTACTCTTCTATAAGAACAGTTGTAGGTACAGTTCGGTTAGTTAGCGTAGGCTATAACATATACGGCTGTACCGACGCCATTGTAAGACCGATGTTCCGCTCAGAGCGAGCCGAAAAAAGCACTGTAAGACATGGTCGGAGTCTCTTTGGTAGTTGACTAATCAGAACAGAGTGGCTGAGCTGACCAATCGGAGCATACTGAGCACACAGGGAGGGGGGGGCAAGAGCTCCAACGAGCCTTTTATGACAGAGAGTAAATACCGGTGAATACTAGGGGTGTTGAAAATAATCGTTTCTACAATGCATTGCGATGCGGACGTGGACGATTCGGTACCGATGCAGTGACGGAAGATAATCGGTTATAGCGTAGTAACGTTGCTTCCTGATTTTCCGGCCGCGGCTTTACTATAAACTTTTTTTTTTCTGTCACTTTAATATCAAATCGGTCCGTGACGCAGAGATCAGGGAACAGACGTGACAGCGGCACAGCAACACCAAACACGGAGCAGTCTGCTTTATCCACCAACACAACACCACCAGTCCAGAACCAACAGCAGAAGGACCCGCTCTGAATCACTCCGTGTCGCTGCGGCACAGGGATTTATGTTTTTCAAAAATAATCGCGTTACAATCATGTCAGGTTTTTGGTGGATTTAATTAAGTCTTGGATTACAAAGTATGAATGTCCTCTAGCAATTTTCAGATGATATATACGTGTGTAAAGTTTGTGAAGGCAGGAGGAAAAAAGCTTTCGCGATCACCGTCTCCTCTCCGTTCCTCCAAACCCCGCCCCCTCCCTGAAAATAATGAGTGACAGGCTGATAGTGACCCGATTGAAACTTTATTATTCACTTAATCACTGAGATATAATGAAGCTAATTTAATCTCATACATTCATGGGATTTATGTAACAGTAAGACAGAGAATGTAAGTGTGCACCCACATGCAGTATTTTAGTTTGTATATGCTATTGTAAATACTCCTGTTGTCTGCTGTGTTCAGACTCAAGTCCACACAGTATCACACACAGATATAGGGAGGCTAGACCTATACAATTCATTTATTTTGGTTTATAAATTAATGTCAAGACATTTATGTTATTGATTTCTGAAGCACTTTCTAAATAATAAAAAGAGAGTTCATATGTATTTACTGCATGTATGCATTGATGAAAAATAAGCCATGTGCAGTAATATAGAAAATTGAGGATGCAATGCATTGGTATGAATCGTGATGCATCGGGATATCGAATTGAATCGAATCGTTGACAGGATAATCGTAATCGAATCGAATCGTGAGACCAGTGAAGATGCGCAGCCCTAGTGAATACACATACTTTACAGAGATGCTGTATGCGAAATCAATGTGAGTTTGGAAAATTGCACAGTATAAATCTATTTTAGTATACCTCAACAATGGAATTATGATCAGTGGAAATGGCCATGACATGAGCCTTTTAACCTTCGGTTCTACGTCGGACGTAGAGTTACGCCCAGCTTACACCCAGCTGGTGCACTCCACTCCAGGGGCCTCATTTATAAACGGTGCGTATGCTCAAAAGATGGCGTACACCAGATTCTACCCAATGTTTGCGATTTATAAAAAGCAAACTTGATGGGAAAATGTGCGGTCCTCCACGCAAACTCTGACCCATGCGTACGCACAAAAACGGGAGAGAAGAGAAACTGCGACACCGTTGGCAGAAGGAAGAATGGAGAGAAATATGTGGAAATAATACCATAAATAAAATGTTACCTCTCATTTATCAATTAATTTTCACAAATTGATTAAAGCCAATCTTAAAATGATTTAACAAACGCCTGTTTGCAACTCCTCAGTGCACACAAAACCCTAACTTGGAGAAATAAATGAATACGGAAATGTTATTGATCACCCCTCGATTATGCCGTTCGTGAATACTTGATAAGTCGCTCGTAAAACACAGGAGGTATGGAAACTAAGAACACCACATGTGGTAAATTGTACAGCTAATATAACACAACACATTAGTTGTATTTCCTTTAACTGGTGGATTATGGTTATATAGTTGCTGATCGACAGCTCGAAAACAAACTAATGTGTAATAATTCAGATCCAGTCGTCATGACTCCACTCCGGTGGGATTCCCCGATCATTTCTTAGTTTCTCATCATGAGGGTTCTCCTGTCCCCGATACAAACACACTGCCTGAGGAAGGTTAGGCTATGTGTATTTTTTTTTGTCATTAACCTTTTTCGGACCACTTATTTATTTTGGTGACGATCCGACCTCCATGCTGCTCCAAACTGCATCCACCAAACAATGTGATTTGTCTTGTCTTCACCTCCCCAAAAGAAGCAAAATCTGACTGAATGTCTTTTTTAGCTGTTCTGTCGTCATTTCCTGTGACCTTCTTCATGTTTTCTTGCTGTCTGAATGTATGTTACCATTCTGAATCTTGCCCCCTGCAATGGTAAATGGACTGGACTTACAGTATAACACCTTTCTACCTAAGCAGGACAAAGAGCTTCACAATGACTGCCATTCACATTTTCACTCACAAACACCAGCAGCAGGAGGAAACAATGTGAAGTACATGTTCAGCTCTTAGAAAATTGGTCTTTTCAGTAAGTGCTACCATCTCATGGCAGACCTCCAATACACCTCCCAACCTATGGATGGTTAGAAAACAATGATCATGTGGTACTGTGTTTCAGTGTGTACTTGTTATCTCCGCCAAGTATACGTTATGTTTTTGGCACTGTTGGACAAAAACTGCTCAAATTTCCGTGGAACTTGGTGTAATGGTGAAGCATTGGCCAAGAAAGGGCCCATCATTTTTTGGAGATGATCCCAATCTAACGGGGTGGATGCAAAAATTGCCTTTCAATTTGTTTGGTAGGACATTTGTCCTGAATTCACAGCAGCGTGTTGGAATAATTGGAAGAACAAGTTTCCCAACTGGGAAAATTCATGTTGACGCCGCCTCAAATTGTTAAAAAAATCATGGAAATGGCATTCCACGTGTTGTTTAAACACACTGAGCCACTCTGATCTTCTTTGTAGTGTTCATGTCATTTTCACATGAGGACCTAAAGCTCATGAATGCATCAAAATCTAAATAACCACATCCCAAATCGAGACATGGGATCCCACCATTGGCCTTAACTGCCAGATTCACGTGCCATTCTAGTTTGAGCTGATTTTATGCATTTGTCTTTTATACTGATGTAACCAACTCAAATAAAGCAATGAGTAAAATAATACTTTCACCCTGTAATAAACAGCAGCTCCCACATGGGGCAGTGCTGAGGCAGCAGAGTCTGTATTTAAGGGATAGAGGAAGAGTGTGTTAATTAGGCTAAATTAGTGGCAGCTGCCCTGTGTCTGTGTGTGTGAGAGTTGGGGAAGTGCTTTTGGAATTGTTTGAGGTTTTGATGCTACAAAACTGTACTAACAGACTGTACCAAAGAAGGATAAAGTTAGGAGCTGCAGTGTTTTCCTCTCCTCAGCACAAAAGAAGATTATATCAACAGAAAAATGACTTGTAATCATTGGTCCCATTTCTCCTACTGGATCACCAACAAAACGAATGACTACCCGGGTAGAACATTGGATTATTATTTTGTTTATTTTCAGAGCTCTATTTTGTTTGTTTTGTTTATTCCTCTTTCAACTTTCTGTACATTGATAGCAGCTGAGAGACATTGGGTTTCACTGGGGTGGGTGAGGGGTTTGCTGAAAGTGTTGTGTTAAGCCCCAAGGTCCCCGCCGGCACGACACTGTCTCATGGGATCTTAATATTTAAGAACCTATTAATGTGTTATACCAGATTAACGGGAATAATCTCAACTAACTGACGATACAAACCATTTTTACCAAAACAAAACACAAGTCTCATAAGAAGCATCTAAATGACCCTTGAGCGAAAAATGCTAACGCACTTTGGCACAGAACTCAAGATAAAAGATACCCTTATCACTTATCGTAGCTGCACATACAAGATATCCGATTTAAAACTGAGGTTCCACAGATTATTTGGGTATATATATCATCACTGAGTGATCCGAACTCGCGACAGGGGAAGCAAACATACAACACAACACGTACCTTTTACGGAGCTTTTACGGGAGATCGTCTCACCGTAGCTGTCAATCTGATAAAAAGACTTGTTCAATGGCATTAAAACGAGAAAAAATGCGGCCGAATCGGTTAATCCATAGGTTGATAATGTTTCTGGGTAATAATTTTTGTATTTATAATCCATAATTCCATTTTTATGTAAAAATCGAAGAGTAAAAGTTAGCTGCTAATGGTAGCCACCAGAGTTATCGCAGCTTCCGGTCTTGGCTATGCGGCAGTTTCTCACACACACACACACACACACACACACACACACACACACACACACACACACACAAACACACACACACACACACACACTACCAAATAAGGACTTTGTGGGAGTTCCCCTCAATTCCATTGGCTCTGACGGTTAGAAAGAGATGTCAATCAGCAAAATCGAGCAAGGGGGGCCAGAGATAGGTCAAATGACCCCAGAAGTGGGTTTATTTAGCTAAATCTCTCTAAAAAGGTCAAATTTCTCTTGTTTTGCATCAATCTTGATACAGGGTACTTATTATATGTTGTAGTTTGGATTCCTAAAGCTTTTAGTCTACCATCCCATCATTCAAGGGTGGTTTTCACTATAAGTCATTTTTTTTTTTTGGACGGACACAATAATCTACATTTTTTTAACTGTGTTCAATCTGAATTTACTTTCAAATAAAAACATCTATATTGATTCTGACACTTCTACATCCAACTCACAGGTGTAACCTTGCTTTGAGAAAAAAGATTATTAATTTAACCCTTCTTAGAAGGGAAGATATGGTCATTTGTTCTGGGAATGTCATTTTCGAGCCTGAGACTTGAAAAACAGGCTCGGGGCTTAACAAGTTAATGTTTAATAAAATGCCGGCTATGTTAATTTAATATTGTTCTTTCTATTTTTTTATATCTTCTACTACTCATTGAAAAGCAACCATTTACAAAGCAATGTTACATTTATATACACTTGTTTGACTGATTTATGTGTTTTACTGTTGGTTTATTTTTAACCCAAATCATGATCTTTTTTGTATCTCTTAGCAAGACTAGGTGTCGTAGTATAATTCGACCATTTCATGGCACAAATCACAATTAACATACAATAATTTGGGCTGTGCTAAAAGAAATGTTTTAAGCACTATTATGATATTTTCTTAAAGAGGCCCACGTCAAAATGTAAATGATTACATACCTGAATTGTATACAATGCCCTGTTCTTTTTTTACTTCATGCTTTTCTTCCATTTTATTTGATGTGTCTCGATGCTGGTGTGAGGTTCAGCAGAGGCCTGTACGACGAAGCCAGTTCAACATAACCTGGATATGTTTGAGCTAGCCGGTTGGCCTAATCCAAAACATACGCGCTCTCGCTAAACGGTCCTACGACGCGGGTTATTATGGGCTCAGAACAGTCTCATAATACACACATGCACACAGAAGGATTCACACTTGTATTTTATGATCCGCAAAAGGATTCACACTTGTATTTCCGGATCCATACTTGTGTTTTTCAATGCACACACAAATGTGTTCCGTTTCATATATGTAAATAAAATCCAAATACAGAAAAAAGTTTTACATATGTATTTTTGATCCTCACATATTTGTTTTCCTTTTAAAACATCTGTGCACGTATCGCTGTGCATTCGTGTGTGGGTTTTTTGAGACTCCCCTGACGGTCAGCCGATTCGTACTTGTACTTTTTTCTATCTATAGCCAATCAGATGTCTCCTCAATTCTAAGCCAATCACATGAGCGCGCCCCCATGAGGGTAGATTTCTTGAGTTCATGACGTAGCGCTTCATGTACGCATTTTGCGCTGTCTGGAACTGACCGGTCCATGGAGCCTGCCTGCAGGCGCTAATCTCAGGACACCTCCACTCTCAGTACAGCGCCACTTTCCGAACAGGAAATGCACGCATACAAGCCATTAAATTATTAGGGAACAATGTGTGTTTCCTGTGTGGCGAATACAGCTGCTTTATTTATGTTTGTATGAAGTTGTTGTGAGTGTGGAGGGAGCAGCTACAGGTTAGCTTAGCCTAATCGATCAGAGCACTACGAAGCCAGTGCTAGACAGTGAACTGTCAACGGGAGGGGGGGGGCCCCGCCGGTCATTATCGGCCGATATTCACTCTTAATAGTTTGATCGGTGCTCTCTATAAAGGCCGATCAGGAGAGCTGGATCTGATCGATATGGACATAAACGCGAGTGAAGTATAACCGGACGTGAGAGAGAGATCAGATCAGCTGCCGAGTCTGACGGAGACACGCAGCTCTGCATAATCACCTGATGCTCCGCCCTCTGTTTAGCGAGCTGACCGGACTGCGCAAAATGTGTATATGTGTATGTGTCATGAATGCAAGAAATCATACCCTCGCGGGGGCGGGCTCATGTGATTGGCTTAGAATCGAGGAGACATCTGATTGGCTATAGATAGAAAAAATTACAAGTACGAATCGGCTGACCGTCAGGAGAGTCTCAAAAAACCCACACACGAATGCACAGCGATCCGTGCACAGAAAGCGGTTTGTGTTTGCAGGTTCAGGGAATTTCAACGGAAAACAAATATGGGAGGATCAAAAATACATATGTAAAACTTTTTTCTGTATTTGGATTTTATTTACATATATGAAACGGAACACATTTGTGTGTGCATTGAAAAACACAAGTATGGATCCGGAAACACAAGTGTGAATCCTTTTACGGATCATGAAATACAAGTGTGAATCCTTCTGTGTGCATGTGTGTATTATGAGACTGTTCTGAGCCCATAGGTTATCAAGTGGATCGCTCAAGGCAGCCGTGTCCTATCTAGTTAGGTGCGCGTTCACATAAAAGGGGCGGGGTTAGCTACATTTGACCAGTCACAAACATGGAGAAGCGCACTGACAGCGCAGCGTCATACTTCCTGAATGAAAAGTGAACTATAATATTAGACGTGAATACAGCTGGTTTACGATATCACTGCCCCCGTCTAAGACACGAGTGGATCTGACTTTAATCACATTTGACTTGAATGTTTCGTCAACTTAACGTGTTGCTTAATATAATACTTCTGCATACAGTATGTGGCACTGAGTGTTGCACAGCCAGATACGGCTCAAGAAGCTGACTCGGATAAGGAAATATGATACATTGATGTGATGTGATATGAATGATAATGGGACACATCGACGTCTGCACTCACAGTGCAGCGGACTGTACGCAGGGGCGGCGCCAGGGGGGAGCTAGGGGGTGCAGAAGCACCCCTCAGGATTACCAAAGCACCCCCTAAGCACCCCCAAGAAATGTTTTTTTTTTCTTTTTTCGAAAATTATTATTATTTGTATTAAATTAAATTAGAAAAATTATTGATTACATCAATGCAAATGTGAAACAAACAAATGTTTGACCAAAAACATAAAGCCAACACAGGTGATATGATTAGGCCAATAGCCAGCACCCATTCGATTTTTGACCTACCCATAGGCTAAATTACTTTGACACTTGAGTGACTTCCTGTTAGCTAGAGCGCCAAATGATTTGCTAACAGCAAAGTAAAAAAAAGTATCGTTTTTTAGTCCTTAAACGTCCACGTGTGGACACTCAATCAAAACCACCTGAAAGCGAGAGGGATTCTGCACATAATAGGCCTCGTGAGTACAAGTAGCTTACTTCTGGGTCTCTGTGTTTCATTCAAGCTCTGCTCTGTGTGTGTGTGGCGGTGGCCCGAGCCATTTTGTGTGTGTGCGTGAGCGAGCGAGAGAGAGAAGCTTGCGCACCGGTGGGTATCTACCGGAGATCGTTGTGGTTAGCATCTGGTGCTAGCTAGCCAAGCTAACGGATATAAGGAGCTTTTTCAACAACAAGGTGGAGGGAGAACTCTCTCCTGTCAGACGGAGAGTCTCAGGTAACCTCAGCTCAGGTGAAGTAAAGGACTCTCAGTGTTTAGATAGTTAACTTTAGTCTAGTTATCTCAGTGGGTCTCAAACGGTTTGTTTTAAAAGGGGAGTGATTTGTAAAATGTCTATGAAGAAATAGAAAATATGTTTACAGTTCCTTTTCATATGGGTGATGAGAGATGTATCCATATCTCTTAATGTTGCTCTCAAAGTGCACCAGATGCTTTTAACTTCAATATTTAAAAAAAATCTTCCCGGGGAAACATGCCCCCGGACCCCACGAGAGGAGGTGAGGACCCTCCTAGAGGACGTGAGGTCCACTCCCCACTTGTAAAAATAGCACTTTACCCCTGCTTACACCTATATGCCGTGAGCTGATTATCGAGCCTTCATTGTTATAGTCGCGGGTACACTGTGTGTGTGGGGAGTGTTGCAGTAGAAAATTCAACTGTAGCGCTTGTGCATTAATGGGAAACCCTTAATGTTTGAGCACCCTCTATGAAACGTCAAGCTACCCCACAGCACCCCCTAGAGAAAATCTCTGGCGCCGCCACTGACTGTACGTAATGTACTTTGATCCGGTTACTTATGTTGTGGCAGATATTTAAGTAAGCTTTCATAACGCTAATGTAATAGTCAGATTGCTCTGAAGATGGGAGGTGACATTCTATTAATTTTCACGTTCACACAGTCAGTTGATTTTTGCCGGCCGCCTTTCAACGGCAGTTTTTCTGTATTTCCTCCATCCTGTAATATGACTTGATCGCTTTAAACTCTGCACACTGAGCTCTGATTGGTCAGCAGGCAGTGCTTCACTGAGTTGATCTCTTAGCCTACAACCTAACCTGCTCCGGACCAGGCTAGCCGTTCAGCATAAGTTACCATGGAGATAGCCCGCTAAGAAGAGAACCAGCATCGTAAGACCGGAATCCCAGAGTTTTCCTGAAGTTAGCCCGCCAAGCGAAAATCCGGCTTTGTAGTACAGGCCTCAGGTGCCCTTCCGCCCACTAACACTCTTGTGAAGTCAACACGCCTACTACCACACTTCCAGATTGGACAATCTACTACCAACTTCACTGAAGACAAAATACAAGCAGTTATTTAAAAAACTGCACTCTTTATTTAATGTTTATTTTTCCCCTTTTGCTCAATGATGATCCGTTCCTTTTTAAAAATAATTACACAATTGCATATTCTGTAATTGACATCATTATGCATATTGTTGCACCCCTGCGCTAAACTGCCGTGCTAAATCCCCATGGCAGAAATATTATCAATTTAAGTATTCTTTTCAAAATAGGGATTTAGCCTTTGCAATCCATCATTTGCATTTAAATTCAAACCAGAAATCACTGTTGTGAATCTTTTATATTCACCCAAACAAGGAAGGTGTGACAACATTACCATTCTTTTTAGTAAGCCATGGCTGTAAATACATCAGGGGGCATGGAACGTGCAGCAAAACAAGCGAGAAGTATCACTGCATGGCTAATGGGTGAAGCAAACAAGTTTAAAAAGACTCAAAGTGCACACAGTACACTCTAAAGACGATTCATGGGGTTAGTAGATTCCACTTTTAAAAAAAATACTTTTTCAACATAAATGTCGTTTTTTTTACCTCAACTTATTTTAGTGAGTTTAAAATTAATTTTAATAAATCGGTCAAACTGAAAATGAACAAAACAAATGTTACTTACAAATGTAATGATTTTAAAAATATTTCTGCGTTCACTCAACTATAGGGATAAACTAAGTTAGAGTAACTCATATCTATTGAGTTTCAATGGTATAGTTTCAAAACTGAACACACGCTTGGACTTGCTCGGACTTTGCTAGACCGCATGTTGAGTTGGAAGCAAAACACTTGATAGCAGTGGAACAACAGGATTTAACATAATAATCTATCAAGTTATATGGTAAGTAGCCATTGTTGTTCATCTTAATTTATAACAGCTGCTCACTGCATATTCTGGGTGTTTCTCAATCTCGAATAAAACTGCTCAAGAGCCACTATTTCAAGTCATCGAGTGCCGCCGAAGTACTGTTCCAATGTCCAGCATACTTGTAATTCTACCGAGCCCGGTGTACTTCGTTTGGAGAAATTTCGAGGCTGCACATGTCTATACTCTGGTCTTAAAATCCCCACAATGCTTTGCGCACGGACCAATTTCCCCAAATCTGTGGTGGAAAATGTAAGGCGGGCCTATCCAAATGACGCACACCTGCACACTTGCTAGCCTGTTCCACTATTTGTTTTCCGAATGCCAGGAATTATTCTTGCCTCGCTTCTGAAGCAAGTGACTCAGAAGACATGTGCTACCAAGCAAGCGTACTCGCGATTGAGAAACACCCACAGTCTAACACAAGCTGTAAGGTAGTCATTAGCTACTTATTTCAAGCTACGCTAGCATCCATAGCATACTGATTAGCTAGCTGTTTGTATCCTCCTGTATCTTTTGTTTCACAGATGCAGTCAAAGTTCATTATGTAATACAGTAGGCCTATGTGTATATATATAAATGTTCTTGTTACGTTACATTTGATAAAAACTAATTTAAAATAAATATGAACAGCAACTGGCAATGCTTGGCATGTTCAGTTTTTGCAAACAAGCCTTTGTTTTTCTTTCCCAACATTCAAATGTTCTCATTTTAAGGATGATTCGGTGGAAAGAATAAAAGAGGTTGCTATCTGGTGCTTGGTGTTGTGTCTTCGTGAAAAGGAGGATCTCTTCAAGAAAAAGTAAAGTGGACCTATCATGCAAAATGCACTTTTGTAGCTTTTGTAACTTTTGAAAAGTTGTGCTGTTGTTGGCTGCAAAAATCGGGACAAGGGACTGCATGCAATGCCATCCCTGGAAAAACAGAATAATTTGTGGCTGGAATTCATTTTCAAGGGGAATGTGTGTTCTAAAAATGTTACCTCGGACATGTTTATCAACTTCCCTCAAGTGAAAAGAGGATATGCTTCTAATCTAAGGGACCAGGACACATCCAATTTTGGAAGCTGTACATTTTTCCATGTTAATATTTGCATTCCTTTTTATTTAGCGGTGTTTTTCCTGATAAAGTTATCTCTACTACATAGCATGTAGCTTCGCCGTATCAATGTCGCCTCAAACCCAAACAGTAATCGGTTGGGTCTTTTATATGTTTTTGTAACATTTTATTTCATTTCATTTCTGCAGTCTTTTCTATTTAAACTATCAGGCATTTGCTAACCTGTTCAGACATACTGCTGTAATGGTGATCTGTGTGAAGGCTGTAAAGCTAAGCCCTAGCCGATACCACAAGTATTTATTCTCCTATTTATTAATATTAGCGTTTTATGTAAAAGCTTTTGTGATTGTAGTCTATAAGAATGATCAAATATCACCGATCTGTAAGCTAAGCTATGCTACGCAAATGAGATGTGATGTGATTCAGCAGTCTTTATTACTTGTTTGCGCACATGAATATACATGTGTGTGTGTGCACGACTGTTAGGATACAACAGTGTGTGTATGTGTGCGCAATTGTTGCAAGGAGGGGGGGAAAAACACAACGCTGCACAGCTCCGTTGATGGAACTTGGCTAATTAGCGGCTAGCACTCATTACAGTCTGTCTACTGAGCTCAGCCCCATCAATAACACATCAGCTTTGCTAAATAGACAGCGCTAGCACCCATCTTTTGGGATTTCAGATTATAACTAGAGAATGCAATTCCTGAAGAAATTGCTAGTGGGAATGCTTTATGCTGAAAAGCTGACGCTGAATTGCTATGCTGAAATGTAATGTGTAAGAAGAAAGTGAAGAATTTAGATTGAAATGATACATGAACACTGGGCTTGAATGTGTGATGAGAGAAGAAAATAAAGTAAAAAGGCTTAGAAAAGCAGCAGAATATTTGAACTGCAAACTTTTGAACTAACTTGATGGCACATTTTTTCCATTTTTTCCCCTTAAACTGTGGGGTTTCTCTGGAAGTTTTTCCTTGTACGATGTGAGGGTCTAAGGATAGAGGGTGTCGTTTTTGTCATACTGATTTTCTGAACAATCTGTGCTGTTGTATTTGCTGTAAAGTGTCTCTACTGTAGGCTATTTTTATTTTATGTACAGCACTTTTGCTCGACCAGAAATCGTTTATAAATGTGCTATATAAATAAAACTTGATTTGATTTGAAATGATCTGTCGCCATGTCAACGGCATTTGGTGACATCCCATAATACGCTTAGGTGCGTTGATGGCTGCATCGTTGCCAAACCTGTGAAGTTTTGGTCCGTTTGGAGCATTTTCACAGAAGTTATGAGAACCGTGTTTCATGGCGAGCCTTGTGTTACCATGGCAACGGCATTTGAAGAAATCTCAAAACTCTCACGTAGATGTCTTCACGGCTGGACTGTTAGCACATGTGAAGTTTGAGCACTTTTTGAACATTTTCATAGGAGTTATAGCGACATAGTGTTTTATGGCGAGAGATGCGTTTCCATGGCAACGGCATTTGAAGAAACCCCATAATTGACGTAGAGCTGTTGAGGGCTGGACCGGCGATATACAAGCGAAGTTTGGGGGACGATTGGACCATGTCCATTGGGCTTACAGTGACATCGTGCTTCATGGCGAGTGGTCTGTCGGCATGGCAACGGCATTTGATGATACCCCATAATACGCTTAGATGCCTGCCTTGTTACCAAACCTGTCAATGTGACATCATCGTGTTCCATGACACAGGTGTTTATATTTGAGCTAACGACGACAGCTGTGTGTCACCAATAATGTATAAAATAGGTTGAACATGTTGAAGTCAGTATGAAGTCTCCATCAGACAGAAAATAATAGGCTCAGACAGTCTGTTAAACTCCAATGACCAAGTGGTTAGCTCAAACACGAACACCTGTGTGTTATGACATCATCGTGTTCCATGACACAGGTGTTTATATTTCAGCTAACGAGGCGTCCAGAGATCAAAGGTTTCCATTGTTCTGAATGAGAGATAAACCAATTACATGTGAACGTTTTGTCGAAGAACCGTAACAGATATCGGTGACATTTCAAAACGTGAATCATGTCAAGGAAGTTGAGTATCTGAAGTGTAATTTTTGTGTAGTTTCGGGTCAATAATGGGGCCTTTTTGGCAGTTTAACTAGAGGTGTGCGGCTGCTGCTGTGAGGAAATATCAGCCTGAAATTACAATGGGTATTAATGGAGACATGTTGAACGTTTTTGTCACTGCATGCCCTCAAGAGGCATTTTGTTTAATTATTTTTTGCCTAATTATTCGTCATTTTACAAGCTGCGAGATTTTTTCCAATGTTTGTCATGAAAAATTATGTCTCAGGAATTTAGGGTTTGGGAATGATGGCAGTTTTAAAAAAATATATGACGGCAAATTTCAAGATGTCCTACCCTCTAGCTGTGACATCACGCACTCGAGTTAATGTTAAAATCTGAAGAAAGCCCCTTTAACAAGGTCTGAACAATGTTTAATATCTGTAAAAGTAAGAATGAATCAGATTTAAAAGTTGTGTTACACGAATAATGTTAAAAAGATGTGTAACATTTTAAAGTTGGAATGAGGTTTCTGAGTGAAAGTATGAATGAACAGTTAGCAGTTGAATCGCATGAAGATTTGTTGAAGTCTGAAGAATTTTCTCCATTGACTTCCATGTTAAACATTTGATGAATGATGGGATGTATCTCTGGAATTATGAATGAGAAAAGTAATAGCCATTGATTCCCGACCGAGCTGAACGTTTTGATGTTTGAACGGAGTTTCTGCGATGTTCAATGCAGGAGAAGAGGTGCAACATTCCGGCAGACTAATAATAAAAATTTCGTGCGTAGAACAACAGATTATCCAAATAGTATTTTCTCATCCTGAATACTAAATTGAGATGATTTTGTTCTAACTATGTTTCTTCTATACAGGCCAGCACCTCACATACCAGCGGGAAACCTGTGATGATAGATTCTGCATGTCAGACTGACCCACCGAAGCTGCGTACTGTATTTTGTATGGGTTCAATGAACCGTTGATTTTGACAATAAAGTTCCGACAGTTTATATAAAATGTGTCATGATTATTCATGTTTGATGGGTAAAGTATATGCAGATTTCAAAAGCAAAAGGTTGTGTGTGGACTTTTTTTATCATCAACAAATGGGTGTGTTATGCCATTGCTGTGTAGTATATAATATAATAGTAATGCCTCTACAATGACAGAATGAAATGAAAGATTGCATAAAACCATACACCAGTATTTATTTTAACGAACAATATTAGCATACGTTTTAGAAATTCGCATACGCTCGTGCCCGGGGCCGTGCCTCGCCCCCTTCTTCTGCAGGGGGGCGTGGTCAGCTGCAGCTCATTTGCATTAAAGCTACGTCACAGAATCAGCCCTTGCAAAAACAGTGCTGGAAAAGAGCAAATACAGCGAAATGAGGCATGGCTAAAATGCATGATCTGTTTGGTATTTTGAAAAAAAAACTTCACAGACATGTTTTATATAGGTATGGCCCTACAATATATTTTTCAAATATAGCATGATAGGTCCACTTTAAGTAAGTAAAGAAGATGCTTAAATCATACTGTAACTTGTGTTAACCTGAAACACAATGCAATGTTATCAGATCAGAGTGCACCAAAAACACTGACATTTATTTTCTAATCTACGTATTCCAGGATGGTGAAGTGGAAGTTAGCAATGATGTGCTGAAGATTGTCTTGACCTGGGGTGCGGATGCAATAATAGTGATTGAAGGAACAGAAGTCCTTCAAATCTCGGATGCAACAAGAGCCTGAGCCTGTGGGGCTAATATTCAAACTCAACCTATACCCAAAAGAGATGTTAAAAACGTTGGAAGCAGATTCATGCCTTTAATTTAATGTTTGTATTTACTTGTATTTCATATTTGAGAACATTTGTTATAAAAAGGTCATTGTGTAATGAACATTTTAAAATAAACTGTTAACAAGTAGAACTTAAATGTGTATATTATTTTTGGCTCAAATAAATGAATTTCTAATACTCAAACAAATTAAGGTAACAATGTGCATGGACATTTGAGTAGTATGGACTTAAATAAATAAATTACAATAGCTTAAATTAAACAAAATGAAACTTAATTTCACTCCATCTTTACGATTAAAATTAAATTGGTTCAACTTAATTTATTTTTTGTGAACAAATTATGTTTGTAGTACTGAACTCATTGAGTTAATCAGATTATATATGGGTACTCGGATTAATTTAATAATCGATTAAGTTGTAAATACTTAAAAAGATCAACGCAAATTGTTACCTCGATTTATTTAAGTAGAGCCAGCGTATTTATTTTTAGAGTGTAACATCTCCATGTCAAAAGTTGGAATTTCCTTCTACAGTCTGAATAAACTGTAACATCTCATGTTTTCTGCTGAACACTGGCACATGGACAATTTCATACGTGGGAAGTGATAGACATCCATAGCATAATTGCTTTTCAGAAGGGCAGATGGCAGAAGTAGTGTCGAGGGAAGGAAGGGAGGAAGCAAGGAAGGAGAAGTACAATAATGATGAAATATCAATGAGATGATGAAAAAGTAATCATTTTGCAGCAGAAGCACAGACCTCAAAAGATCCCTGTGCCAACACTCAGAAATCAATAAGTCTGATTCAATGTGAGACAATTTACACACGACACATCACTCATCACTCCTTATTGGAAAGCCCATTGCCAGAATGCCATTTGGGAGAGATCATTGCTTGACAAGAATAATGCAACACAATGTAGAGCAAACTAAATGAAAGATATATGATTTAGAAAACTTTTATTATAAACTTTCTTCCTTCCCAGTTCTAGGATTGGACACGGGTGTATTTATGCAGTGATTCATCAGGCCAGATTATACAATGTCCTGTTAATTTGTCTGAGACAAATCGCTATCTTAACCAAATATATTTCACCTCTTCACGGCACAGACCAATTATGTCCATCTGAAAGTGAGAGAAGTGGAAGAATACAAAGAAATGCATTAATATTCTCAAAAGCAAATCATCCAAATATTCCTTTTACAATCATTCCGCTTTAAAAGACATCTGCTAAATAGGTAATTTGCATGTTCTGTGATGAAAAATCCTGATAATGGAATTCAGTAAAGCCCAAGATTACTTTCTCAGAAGCTGAATACTAAAGCACTTAAGACATAACACATTTGTGTTATTACCAGACTACTCGCAACAAAGACAAAAAATAAAAGATAAGGATAAGATATCTCAGAAGAAGTATTATATAGGAATTTTGGCAGTGCAAATGTGTATTCATTTAATTTCACATTTGGTGAAAAAGGTTAGTTTTTCTAGAACTTTGAACCCTAATTTTGAATGTATGAAGTTGTAATTTTGTGACATTTGAGGCACTGCCAGTCCCATATTCATTGGGCTACAATACATAAGGTTGTTTAAGATGATATCCTGAATGACAGGCATAATCTCAAAACATAATCAACCCAACAAGCAGGGAAAAATAACCTGTTCAAATCCTGAAAGCTCTAAAACCAACACACTAATTCCCCAGAAATCGCCATCTTCGTCATTTAAAAAAACACAACATTTTGCAGTAAGGCTTTTGTTAGGTTGTGGATCCAGGCAGAACTGTATTGAAGTACTCAGTACACATCTGCAGTATAGAGTATTCCTTTGTGAATACCCAACACAGGATTTTAAACAGCGTTATGCAAAATACACTGTGAAGACACTTTCCTGCATAAACTCAAGTCACGGGGGTATGGAAGACATTTGAAATGTGCTTTTTTCTCGGAATAGAGGCCAACTCAAGTCTATAATTTGCAAAACGCATCTGCACATCAGAAGCTCTGAGAAGGTGATCCTCCCCCAGTGACTACATTTATCCTCTTTCATTGTCTGTAGCCTCCGCTCCCTGGCACTCAGATCTCTCTCTCTCACACACACATGCACACGTTCACACAAACGTAGAATCTTCTTCGGCTGTGCTCCCGAATACACAGAGTGGCGGGGTTAGATAGCAACGCCAGTAGCCAGGCCTGACAGGAATTCCTGAGAGAGAGTGGGCAAGATGCCCAATGCACCTGCTAGCAGGCTGCTACGTCACAGCAGTTGTCACCAGAAATCAGATTTCTTGGCTGGAACTGAATGTATGTGATAATGTATGTAACTGTGTTTGCTTTCCTAGCACACTTTATCTGAAAACAAGTTGGCTAAATAGGACATTTGCATGAATACCTGGAAATTGTAACATAACATCTCCAAGCAATCCTAGTTCAGTCAGGCAAGTAGCAGCAACATGAAACACAGCAGCAGGAACATGAAAGTAGCAATAGCAAGTGAACACAGCAGTGGCAGCAGCAGCATAGTGAGGCGGAGGCAGGAAGACCTGGCAGCTTAAATAGAGCGGCATGTTTAGGAGAATGTGTTTGGTTGGTTGTAAGAGGGACGAGGTGCGACACGTGTTAATATATCATTGGTGCTCGAGTTGACTGCCTGAACTAGCTTGCAGGCTTCGCTCCATATGCTGCAAACACAAAGTTTTTTTTTAAAAACTAGCTTTACAACCAATGGGTTACTTAGGAAAACACTGATTTGCCGCCTATTTAGAGACTGACAACTGTCTACTTAGCCCTAATATAACCAACCATCAACTACATGATATTTATCTGAAAATGTTGCTTGTCCTGGAATTGTAGTAAAATGTATGTGTCCATGTTGGCTTACAAACTGAGATTTTGAGTTAATCACATTGGTGAGTTAAAAAAACAATCTCACCAAAAGTCCCACTTATGGCCTTCAGTCAAAAAAACCCACAAAGACCACCTTTTTTTTAAAAAGAGCTCAAACTCATTTAAAGAAAATTTGACCATATTACGTCAATTTCAGCTACCCTTCATTGGCTCCCATCACTGTCAGAAATATATGTTATGGTTCTTCAGCTGAAAGTCTCCATTTTACCTGTGTGATTTCCTTGAACCTTATGTTCTAACCTTTGTTCTACACTCTCAGAATACCTGGCTCCTGCTGACCCCCTAAAAAGGGTAAGCAGGCTGCAGAGCCTCTTCAAATATTGCCTCTTCTTTCGGAGTAACCTCCCTGCTGACCAAGGACACTCTGACCCAGTTACAGCTTTTAATTCCAAACTTAAAGGTCCTGTGTCATGGCCATTACTTCTGATCATAATTCCATTGTTGAGGTATACGAAAATAGATTTATATTGTGCAATTTTCCAAACTCACATTGGTTTCTCATACAGCATCTCTGTGTATAGTATGTGTATTCACTCTCTGTCCTAAACGGCTTGTTGGAGCTCCAGTGTTGATATTTCGTATAATGGTGGCTTTTGCTGTGGCTCTTTTTCTTATCTCTGCATATTTCTTCCTTGAGTGTGCCATTGCAGTCTTATTTGGGTTGTATTTTATTGCAGTATTGCATTGCCGAATATTCACAATTGTCCCTTTAGGTTGATATAAATAGTTCCTTGTTTTTTAAAGATTATTTGTTTTTATATTTTGTTATAAATATATGGTCGTTTTTATGTACATCTGGTTTTGAGAAGTGTTTATTTATGGGTGTGGGCGTAATTCCATATTTAAGTTGTATTACTAATAATATAAAGTATATGCATAGTTTAACAGTGTGTGTTTTATGTGTGTGTATTTTGAGGGTCACACTTTGGGATGTTGTGGAGGGCTGTCTCAGCAGAAGTGGAGAACAAGATCTTCAGTCCTCATGTGTTTCTGCCTGCATGGACGTCATTCCAAATTTCAGTTTTCTTACTAATGCATCTTTAACCACAGCAAATGTGAACAGGGGTAAGAGTAACAAAGGGCTGCTTCAATGAATAATAAGAACAACCAGACCAACAAACAACATTTTATTGTTTGGAGTCGTGCAGCCATGAGTCCTAAAACCAGGAAATTACCATTTCCTTTTTACTATTTCCTGCTCTGAAAGTGAATGGTTTTTGAATGTGTGTGTGGTTAGATGCCTGAAAAAAGGTCTGTGGTTAACACAAGTTGGAGAGATGTTCACGTTTTATTTCGTGAAAGTTTAAGAGTGCATTATGTAATGAAAGCGGTTGCTCAAAGTTAACCAAACTACTAAACATCACAATGCCGAACATTAGCCTTTAGCTTAGCAGTTTTGATGCACAGCCATGTGATTACTTTGCTTTACATCGAGAGAGCCCTTGCGATGCTGGCTTCCGGGTCACCTACAAAAATATCATGTCATCACTGCACTGCTCTAAAGTGTTGCCTTTTTTGGAAGTTAAAGACTTTAATGGTTACATATTTAAAGTGTGATGTTGTGTGTCATTAAAGTAACCAATGTCTTATCTTGCTGATTAAATATACTTATGCAGTATGCTTGCAACATTGTGGAATAATCTATGAACTTCAGTAAACCAATTAAAAATCATCATAGATGTTTCATCCAAAATGTTGAACTGCCAGGACATGTGGTTCTCATTTCTGGGGACAGATTGGACTTGGGGTAGAGGGAGATATGAAATCCAAACTTCATAACGCTGAGCCAACATGAAGAGAGCTTTAAAGTGAAATGAGGAATGAAAGGACATTGGCGCCCCGGCACACATTACCCTCATGCGCCAGGAGCTCATCACACAGGCTTGATGACTGCTGATAGAGCAGCTCTTGAGTGGTGCAGATGACCCATCACACACACAATCCATATCCAAGGTGCTATGATTTCAAAGTCATTCATGTGTCCCTCGTAGATTATTACCTCCCTGCTTACAATTTGGCATGTGTTATTTGTGATCGAAGGGTCAGTGTGCATAATGGTCCACAGGAGTGGTTACTCTGAATCAAATATTGATTTGATATACAGTACATCTCAATCTCAAGTCCAGCACCATGCTATACAATACAACTAGCCTTGTTTATTCTTTTAGACAATGTCTTTTATGACAACATATTTTGTTATGAATTAATACATATTTATTTAAAGGTGACCTGTGTATTTTCCATTATCATTTTTTTTTTTTTTAAACAAACAATATTAATACATATACATGAACTTTGCGCAAAATACAAAACATATTTATTTACAGGCAGTATGAGCTAAATTAAATAAGGAAACATCCCTTTTCGCATGCCTTACATACAAATTGTTTTATGTGAAACAAGGAACAAAAATGAAAAGTAAACCAAAACAAAAAACGAAATAAGTTGTTTGTATATGTAGCTGTGTATAGTATATATGTTTTTTTTGTAAACAATGATGTAAACATTTGCAGTTTGAATGAACTGTACTGAACCTTTAATCAAATATGTTGAATGAATTTACTTTGTCATTAAACTTTTGTAAAGACATTTTAAAAAGGTGTATGGTTTACTGGCAAAGAGTTTTCTTCCCTGCTTTTGTAGGCACATTGGTTTACAATGTCTTGCAATACCCACCTCGAGATGAGTGAATTAGTAGACCATTGGCTGGACTATATTACACTTTATCACCAGTATTGGAGTGCCCCAAAGCCTTACTTGAGGTCAAAAACTCCACAGGGTATGTTTTAATGACTGTTATTTCAGGTCACCTTCTGTGGCTGCTGGTAGTGGTTTTCTTTAACAAGATATGATACTCTAGTAAAAACCCATCTTATTAGAATCAAACACTTGCCCCAAGAGGCATGGAGGCAGCAGTATCAATATATACCAACTTGTATATCAGAGATAATGGTTTCCAAGTTTTGACAGAAAGGAAGAAAAATGTGTCAGAACACTCGTACATTCTCAAATAACTCCTGCTGCTGCTGCTGGAGTTGTTAGCAAACTAATTTTAAAGGAAGTCTGCCTTGTTTAAAAAATTTAAAAAACATACATTTTCCAATCATGGATCCAACTTGCCGGAGACTACCGGTCCCCTATTCCGATTTTGAAAAACGCTTCTCCATTCATCCAAACAGATGCGTCTGCTTTTGCTTACCTTGAAAACAGGGCCCCTACTTTCCCAGCAACTGTGAAGGAGGGAGACAATTATGGGGATTCATCACTGCAGTTTGTCTTCAGGGCACAACTCATCTCTGGAGAGGGAGAGATATAATTCTGCAATGTGTCAGATGACTTGCAGATGTTATGTGTCACAAGGCGCAGAGAAACAGCTTTTCAATAGACACCTCACTGCAGTTTCAGCACTGCTGTAATGGTGTGATGTGTGTACTTTCCCGGGAAGTTTGCGGACTTCTACATCCAGATGTTCAGTTTGAGCACAATACGGTGATGTGTTCATTGATACTAAAAGCTTGTACGTTGTCATTATCAGGTATTTATAGAGCATGAATGCAGGGATACAATCTGTGCATTCTGCAACAACATGTATGACACCCGGTGATATAGGCAAAAGGAACATTTAAAGCCTTATCCTTCTTTAGAGGGGCCCTTTTATACTCACTTTAAGGTTTCATATTTGTATTGTTTGCCTCTACACTGACATGTTTTCATGCGTTAGTTCAAAAAGGTCTTTATTTTTCTCAAACTGCCTGCGCTGCAGCACCTCTTGTCACCCTCTGTCTGAAACCAGAGCCCAGTCTGCTCTGATTGGTTAGCTGGACGGCTCTGTTGTGATTGATCAACGACTTAGAGATTATCAGGTACAATGTGTTGGAGCCCTAGCCAATAGATAATGCTAGTGTTATGTAATGATGTCGTTATGTCCCTTTGGAGGGAACTTTGGGAGTTTAGCCTTTGCAGACCATTTACCTGCACACAAATCTATATAACACACTACAGGAAAGGGAAAACCCCAAAAGTATAATACGGCCCCTTTAGTGATAACAAGAAAATACAGCATCTGTTCCAGCTGTTTTCTTCCATGTTCAATACTATTTATTTAGTTCAATGTTTCTATTTTTAAGTTACAAGATGATACAATAAATGGGGCGAAGCCTGCGAGCTCGTTCTGGCAGTCAACTCGAGCACCAATGATACATTAACATGTGACGCGCCTTTTGTTATGTCTCGTAAAATCTGTTAAGTTAATGTGTTTAGTTCAGTCTTGTATCCTGTTTTATTTTGTAGTAACCTTTCCTTCTTGTTGCAGATTACCTCACTTCCTCCCTTTGTGTGTTTTCCCTCCACTGTGATTGTCGACTCCGCCCTAATTGTCTGCACCTGTTCCCCCTTAGCCTGCCTATAGTTTCTGTCTCCCTTGTCTTGTTGCCAGTTCGTGTCGTCCCTTGTGCCTGACTGCCAGCGTGAAGTCCATGTTTTTTCTGCTAAGAGCCGAGTTTTGGAATTTACTTTTTCCTTTGCATTTTTTATACTATGTTAACCGTTTCCTCGTAAGAGTGTTTTTTGTTCCCTTAACCTGTTACCTCTTCGGAGAGCACACAGTGCCACTTTTTTCAGTAAAGACTTTCTTTTGTACTTTGTTTGTCGAGTCATGCTTTTGGGTTCATACTGGTTTGCCTAGCCGTGACACCTCGTCCCTCTTACAACCAACCAAACACATTGTCCTTAACTTGCCGCTCTAAGCTGCCAGGTTTGCCTTCCTCTGCCTCGCTATTGCTGCTGCTGCCACTGCTGCGTTCATGTTGCTGATGCTCGTCTGCCCCACCACCGCCCCAGCTTCCATCCCTGCATCCACCTGTAGGCTCAGGGGATAGTTATCTAATCATCACTCAATGTCCTATGTACATCTGTGGAGTGATGAGGCCCGAGCCTAGACGCCAAATGTAAACTATATGCTGCTTCTAATAAACATATTAAGAAACACGTGAGTTGTCTGACTGAAATAGACCTAAGACAAAACATGCTGCAAACCACAGTAAATAAACAGACACACACTGCACAAAAATATGCTGTAGTGAAATGACCATTTGTGACAAGAAATATGCTCAAACCTGGAACATAATACATGTAATCATTTACAGTACTTGTTGCAATGTTTAACCAAGCAAAAATGTTTCAGGGGAAGACACACATTTAAATGAGCGACTCAACAAATTATTTAGATGTCTTAAAGCACAGCACAGATGGGCCTCAAACAGTGGGAGGCAGCGTACACAGGCACCACTAATGCACTAACACTGAAGAATTTAGCCAGACAGAAGTGTGGCGTCACAGCCAGGCGCCTGCCTCAACTTAAGCACTCTGTTACAGTCTTACGCTCACCGGCCAGTTCAGAGACAGGGCAGTTTCTGAATCAAATTCTCTCTGGCAGAGATTAGAGTTTTTCTATTTGAAAAAAACTCCCCACTGTGCTGCTTTAGAAGCTTAGTGGAATATTGAGCCGATGAGACCGTTAGATGATAAAAGACAACTGTGATGTGTTAAAACCTCAGCCAGAAAAAGACAAGTACATTAGAAGACTGCAAACTAATTACAATTGAATGGTAGATTGCACAGGCGGCTCTACTGGGTTATAGCTTCTCTTAGTGGATGCAATGCTCATAAGGACTTATTAACACATTATGAATCTATTAGAATCAGAACATGATAATCTAATATGGTAAATCTCTGAGAGTTTATATTTTGTTAATCTGTTAATGGAATATAAAAAGCATGTGCAGGAACAGTGGCAACATACAGTAGATTATATTTGACTAGGGTATAATACAGAGTCCTGAGTTGACCCGGGTCCACTTTTAGCTAATGAATTGAATTTAAACGCCATATCTCTGACAGTACAATTCAATTTTCTCCTCAAGTAATTGGACATGCTAAATCTTATATATCTCATCAGTCTGAACACCTTACATCACGCTTTGATTAAAAAAATAGACGAAGGCAATACCAATATTAGATATTAACTCCAACAGTCAACAACTCAGCTGGAGCTCCATTTCAATCCATTTGTATCCAACGTAATCTCCAATGAGGAGCAGAGTGAGTGATTTCACGGTCCTCACTCCCTCATATGACAGAATGGGATATCTGGGATCAGTAAGTAAGAGCTGTTTAAATATATTGGATTAATTTGTTCAGCTGCACCAAACAAAGCCAATGGTTTCAATTGTGCAATTTGGAAAGTCCTTTGGTGTGGAAAAAACCAAATCCAATCTAATCCTATACAAATTAATTTCAATGTCAGGAGTGTTTTAAGAGAATGTTTCTGACCAAGCAAATATTTGGAAATTCAAATTGACCATGAAACCCTTTGCTATGCATCAAAATGTAATTAATGGATTTAAATGTATTTAAGGGTAATTTTAACCATTTTCATGACAATGATATAACAATAAGCTGGTACTTTATTTTGGTTTCCTTTGCGTGCATGTGTGAGACTTTTATGTTTCTGCCCCTCCCATTCCCACGCAAGGTTGCAACATTGTTGAAATATTTTAATATTTATAACATAACATAGGATTTCATAAAGTATTTTTAAAATAGTTTATACATTATTCAAATATAGGAATAGTAGATAGGATTACTTAAAATATAGTACCTTATATTTCATATTTTTTCCCTTAAGACCCTTGTTTCCCATGTTGCGGTTTATTCTATATGCTGTAAAATGTATTATCTCTTCGATTTACACACGGCATCTATTGCACGTCTGTCCGTCCTGGGAGAGTGATCCCTCCTCTGTTGCTCTCCCTGAGGTTTCTCCCATTTGTTTCCCCTTAAACTGTGGGTTTTCTCTGGAAGTTTTTGCTTGTATGATGTGAGGGTCTAAGGATAGAGGGTGTCGTTTTTCTCATACTGATATTCTGAACAATCTGTGCTGTTGTATTTGCTGTAAAGTGTCTCTACTGTAGGCTATTTTTATTTTATGTACAGCACTTTGGCTCGACCAAAAATCGTTTATAAATGTGCTATATAAATAAAACTGGATTTGATTTGATAAATTCAAGCACCGACACCTGTCTGCTCTCACATTCCCGCATTATGTCTTGCGGGAACCAATCTTTATTTTTTACACATTCTATCCAAGCTGCGAATTTGGGGCGAGACACAATAAATAAAGCTTTGCCAGTTTGGGTCCTTATCACAGCTGATGAAGATGGCCAAAAGATTCTCTGCTCAGAGGGCCTTGCAAATCATTCTGGAAGAGAGAGAACCTTTTGATGATGATGAAGAGCAAGAGGTTTCAGAATGTGAGGATCACATTTCTGAGAATTCTGAGTCTGACAGCGACTTCGAAGAAGGGGATGAGATTGAGCATCAGCTAGTTGCAAAAAAAGTAGCACTTAAATTCATTAATGTGATCTAACAAATGCAAAAGGGGAAATATTAACCATATATGCTGTTTATAATACTTGTAATTGAGATGAAGTAAACATCTGTTGAGTATTTTAACATAAACTAGTTTGATTGTGTTGAATTGAAGCCCAAAAAGGCAGCGGGTCCACCAGACCCACGAACACTGGCTGGGTAACAAAAGTGAACACCACACAAGGGTTAAACACTTTTAGGCCCTTAATCATTATACAAGCAAACCAGAGAAAAAAGTGGACTAAGCTCAACACTTTAAGAAATGTAATGCTTAATACTTGTATATTTATGCTTAAACCCATTTTTATTTTGGTTTGGTAGACACATCTGACACGTTTTAGCAACAGTAATAAGCAGAACGAGGCTTAATAGGAAGTACTGGTATGAGGACATAAATATGCATTGGTAGGGTTATTTTAGGGGTTGTTTTTGCACATTGTTGTGACAGCAGCTTTGTTTTTACACATTGAAATAAATAGTGTTATACTTTGTTAAACATTGGTGGGTGTATTTGAAGGAATCAGATCCTACACATTCCAAATAGCTAGTAGAAATGAAAATAACCTATGGGGACCCCTAAACCAAGGGCACATTTTAAGCTAATCAAAACACAACCAAATCCCAGTTTCAGATGATTATACACTAATGAAAAAAAAGTAATGATTATTATATTCAATTTCTACAAAAAAAATCCCACTTAATCCTACACATTACTCAATTAAAGCAGAACTTTTCCTCGTCAGTAAAAAATCCACTTTCTGGAGCAGTCTGCAGCAGGACGCTCTGACATATAACAGTACATTTTAGTAATCATTTCCTGAGCTTTGAAACACATTTCTGCTAGGAGCACACCTTGGCCCACATTCAATATGGTACTCATAATATGAAATGTACTCATTTTTGATTGAATAACTTCAAGATTGGCTGGCTCAGCTTTGAGTTCT
Source organism: Harpagifer antarcticus (assembly GCA_902827135.1). Taxonomy (NCBI): domain Eukaryota; kingdom Metazoa; phylum Chordata; class Actinopteri; order Perciformes; family Harpagiferidae; genus Harpagifer; species Harpagifer antarcticus. The sequence continues at coordinate 777,130 of CADEHL010000031.1, forward strand.
GCTGCACTCAAGAATCCTGCTGCACATCCTGTCCTCTTTTATAAATACTTGCTGTGCACAAGACGGAAGGCAGGATTAGGTCTGAATCATCTTGCCGCTCCGATCGACTGGAAAAAAAAGTAATCTTTATTTCAACTATTCATTAACCCCCCTCCAATGCTGGTGCGCAGTGCGCTGACATGTGTCATCACCTTGGTTCCTTTGCTGGCTGGAATTGCAGATGGTGTAAAGAAAATATTTCATGTAGCATCTCTGTACCGCAGCAGGAGGGGCTAAATTACTGTCAAGGAGCATCAGTGCAAAGGGGTGATAACCGCTGTGCTGCTGCTCCTCTCCTACTACGTTTCTCTCCTCCCTGGCCCAACAGCATCCATTCATCCCTGGATCCAAATGTCACTATGTTACCTTAAGGACCCCACCACACCCATCTCCTTGTGGAATTGTCAAAGCATCTTCAACGCTCTGCATCGATCCAATGCCATGGCTGCAGCACACACACAAAAAAGGGGGTCAAGAGGCGAGGTGCTATTTGTGGAAAAGGTATTCTGTAGTGCACATCTTAGAGCTGGATGCAAAACCAAGTCAATATGAAATGACCTCATAGTCGCACAAAGAGGTGGCATGTGCTAAAGATCAGGTGCACCAAGTAACAGACAGCGAGACAAATCCAGCTAAGAAAAAAAAGAAATGGGATATCTATTTTTCATTCTCAGTACACAGTGTGAGGGTGCCTGTCGCTCTGCGCGATAAGGAATGGTCCTTGTTTAGATTAATGGCCTGCTTACAGTGCTGCACGAAATCAGCGCAGATGTTGTCCATGGAAAAGATGACTTTGCTGACAAGCGCTGTGTCCTTTCTGTCAACAGGGGAGACTCCCAACCCCTACTAATACCCCGACACCCCCACCGAGCCGTATCACGCTGATGAAAATCTCACACCTCGGAATTTAATCAAGACATTTCCAGTTATTTCTTGCTCAAACTAGCTGTTCACTGCTGGATTGTCCCTTCATCCCCCATGGAGCTGCACAGGATGATTTCATCAGCCATCTCAAAGGGACACCTTGACATTTTGAGGGATAGTCTTGTTATTAGTTAGCATTAGTTATCTTCAGTAGGTGTGTGTGTAGGTGTAAGAGCATTTGCAGCTCAATCACCCACATGTCAGGATGTTTCAATCTGGGCAGTGAAGGACGAATGTTGAAACTTCCCACATAATGGAACAAGTGCCTGCTGTGCAAATGTAGCACCATTGAACATTTACATTCCTTTGTGTGCATCTTTACACAGATTTATTTGACATACCCAGTATATTATAGTTCTTAAATCCGTCACAGCTCCCATGTCTCCTGTCCTATGAAGATTCCGTGATAATCAGAATAATCAATTTTAACATCTTTGACAGAGGGTGTGGTGGGAAAACGAATTTGCGTTTGCGTTATATAAGGATTCAAATTGCATCTGGCACTGGTGCGGTTTCAGTGTTGGGTTTGATTAAATAGCCGGACCTCCTGTCAGACACAGTTGGGCTGGCACTACTTGTCTCTGCTTACTGGCTCCTCTCCTGGGCCGCTCTTCCCTCTCCCATCTGGCACCACCATCTCTGCCAGTAAGCTTCTCGCACCATTTCCCTCTGTTCCTTGTCTATCTATCCCCTACTATGAACTTTCCCACTAAGGACTGCCTTGAATCATTGTTTCTAGCTGCGATAGTGTGTGCTAAGTGTGATGTATGGAAACGAACAGTTGCTGTGATGCAATGTATTGCTTTCCCTTTGCTCTGTATGTTTCATGACAATATGTACAATTTATTTTTTCCTTACTGTTGAGGCAGTAAGGAACTGTTAGAGGACTAACATAAAGGGTAGCAGCAGTCTTGCTTCCTTGTAATTGTAAATGAAGCAAGATGAATAGCTTTCAGGAGTTGTTCATGGTCCTATAGTAGCACCGTTGTCAGCCATATTATTATTATTATTATTTCAAGTTCACTAAGCCTAAGTGGTTTCATTCAGATTGGAGAAAATATAGCTGATTTCACCAGAACTAAATATAATGAGCCTGTTAGCTAAGTGCACCACTGACATACTTGAACAATGTCATATATTTTTAAAACATCTAATGATGATCAATGAGGAATTATTGCTCAAAAGCACATACGAACCAATTAGCATATGTGGATCAGAGGGACTTCCTATTAGGGATCTGAAAAATACAAGTTTTGCTGCTGGATATGTCTCAACTAACAGTTTCCTGGTACACCTTTATTAGTGGTATGGTGCAATTATCTTCAATGTCTTAAAGCAGGGGTGCCCATTACGTCTATCGCGAAAGCAGTGTGGGTAAATCGTGAGGCATTGAAAAAAAAAAAGAGGAAAAAAAAGTTTTGTTTGTGTTTTTTTGCCTTTGTGTGTATTGTGTTTGTTTCCCGGGGAAAATACTAACAACAAACACCGGCTGTTGTTATGCCTGCTGTGACGTTATGTTACTCTGTTCTCCGCTTGTAATTATGCCGTTACAAGCTTCAAAGTTGTATTTATCATCTGAATTTGCCGAAACAAATTTAATATTCTGAAAGCCAAGACTTTGTTTATTTGAAATCAGATGAAAACAAACTGTAACGGACCCTGCCGTGTTATCTATGATTACTATACGCCTTACATTCATAATTTCAGCCTGAGGGAGGGGAAGCTGCGCTGTGGAAGAGCAGAGTGGCGAGTGAGAGCTGTCTTCCTCCTTTTGTAAGCTTCAAAAATGTATTGATCGTGTGATTTTGGAAATAAGTTTCATATTCTGAAAGCCAAGACTTTGTTTATTAAAAATCAAACAAAACACCCGAAAAACTATTTTTTTACGCAAATCGACGTTTATTTTGAAATGAGCTGTTGCTACTTCCGACTTATTTCGATAGAGCGGGTCATTGTATTATAATAATACAATTTGACTAAAGAAAGGGTATACAAATGAGTGGGGAAGCTGGACCAAGTAAGAAACAAAAAACGTACAACTTCCATCCAGAATAGGAGGAGGACTATTTTTTCACGATGTCATATTCGAAGTGCATTTTTTGGTTCTGCAATCGGTATTTCGAAGAAGGGACATTTGGAGCGGCATTTTCGGACAGTTCACAGAACGTACGACACTGACTTCGCTCCAAAAAACGAGTTGAGAAAGAGAAAGGTGAAGGAACTGAAATCACTGTTGTCCGGAAAGCAGGCTTTTTTCACAAAGGTAACCTCAAAATCAAAGTCAGCCACCGAAGCATCATTCAGGGTGAGTCACGCCATCATTAAGCACAAGAAGTCCTTCCAAGATGGAGAGATGATAAAAGAGGCATTCGTTGAAGCAGCTGACACGTTGTTTCGGGACATTAAAAACAAACCAGAAATATTATCTTCAATCAAAGCTCTCCAGCTAACAAGAAGTACAGTTACTGTGAAGTCATGGTCGAGGATTTAAAACAGCAGCTTCAGAAGGACACCGCGGACTGCGATTGTTTCTCACTGCAATTTGACGAGTCTACAGACGTAAGTGATACAGCTCAGTTGTGCATTTTTATTCGGATGGTGTTTAGAGATATGACTGCAAAAGAGGAGATGTTAACAATACTGCCCATGAAATAACACGCGCGGGGAGAGGACATTTTTCAGTCTTTCAAAAACTAAAAAAGACCCAGCTCCCTCAAATTGGTGTCAATCACTACGGACGGTGCACCCGCAATGGTTGGCCGCTCGGATGGATTTATTGTCAAGTGCAGGGAGGACGATGCTTTCCCCGACTTCCTCAATTATCACTGCATAATACACCAACAAGCATTATGTGCAAAAATGCTTAATATGAAAGAGATAATGGATGTGGCAATGAAGATCGCCTGTTCTATTCGAGCAAGATCTCTTCAAAGACGACTGTTCTGTTCACATCTGGAGAAGGATGACTGCGACCATTCTGAGTTGTTGCTACACACTGATGTGAGATGGCCAGAGTTGGGTGTAACAATATTACTTTTGTCGGTAACGGAGTAGTGTAACACGCTACTTTTATAATTCAGTAATCACACTACAGTTACTAACATTGCCCCGACACGCGTTACTTCGTTACTTACTAAAAATCAGTCATAATCAAACCTCAACAAATACCTGCAAAGAACACATGCTAAGGTGAAGCTAACGCACATCTATTTGTTGTTATCATGTAGTCTGTTCTTCTGCTCTGTTTTCCAGTTGTTGCCTGTTTTGAATGACGAATACACACTACCGCCGCCTGCTGGTAAGGAGAGTTATTGCCACTCACGCATGCGCAGTTCGTACGTGCTCGGCTGAAGTCTTGGCAGTGTGTTCCAGTGCAACACATGGCCAACACGCAGGCGAACACGCCGACGCAACAGCTTGAGCAGAGATAGACTGCGCAAAATACAGATAGCAGGAGACAGAGGACAGCCATGGTCAGATAGGAAAACATTCAGGAGCTATCTGGATCACTCTTATGCGACAATGGAAACTGAACTAAAGAGAACATTTGAAACTTTAGCAGTCTGTAGGGAGGGGCGGGTAGTGTAATACAGGACTGTCTCAGAAAATTTGAATATTGTGATAAAGTTCTTTATTTTCTGTAATGCAATTAAAAAAACAAAAATGTCATACATTCTGGATTCATTACAAATCAACTGAAATATTGCAAGCCTTTTATTATTTTAATATTGCTGATTATGGCATACAGCTTAAGAAAACTCAAAAATCCTATCTCAAAAAATTAGAATAGTTCCTCAGACCAAGTAAAAAAAAAAGATTTATAACAGCAAAACACAATCAAACATTTGAAAATGTCCATTAATGCACTCAGTACTTGGTTGGGAATCCTTTTCCACGGATTACTGCATCAATGCGGCGTGGCATGGAGGCAATCAGCCTGTGGCATTGCTGAGGTGTTATGGATGCCCAGGATGCTTCAATAGCGGCCTTTAGCTCATTAGCATTGTTGGGTCTGGTGTCTTTCAGCTTCTTCTTCACAATACCCCACATATTCTCTATGGGGCTCAGGTCAGGGGAATTTGCAGGCCAATCGAGGACAGTAATGCCATGGTCAGTACACCAGTTACTGGTGGTTTTGGCACTGTGGGCAGGTGCCAGATCATGCTGGAAAATGAATTCCTCATCTCCATAGAGCTTTTCAGCAGACGGAAGCATGTAGTGCTCTAAAATCTCTTGGTACACAGCTGCATTTACTCTGGGCTTGATGAAACACAGTGGACCAACACCAGCAGCTGACATGGCTCCCCAAACCATCGCTGACTGTGGGAACTTCACACTGGATTTCAAGCAACTTGGATTTTGCTCCTCTCCAGCCTTTCTCCAGACTCTGGCGCCTTGACTTCCAAATGAAATACAAAACTTGCTTTCGTCTGAAAAGAGGACTTTGGACCACTGTGCAACTGTCCAGTGCTTCTTTTCCTTAGCCCAAGTCAGACGCCTCTTCCGTTGTCTTGAGTTCAGAAGTGGCTTGACCATGGGAATACGGCTATTGTAGCCCATTTCCCGGACACGTCTGTGAACAGTGACTTTTGATACCTGGACTCCAGCTTCAGTCCACTGTCTTTGAAGCTCCCCCAAATTCTGGAAGCGACTCTTCTTCACAATGCTGTTAAGGCTGCGGTCATCTCTCTTGGTTGTGCAGCGTTTCCTGCCACATTTCCCCCTTCCATCAGACTTTTTGTTTATGTGCTTTGAAACTGCACTCTGTGAACAGCTTGCTCTTTGAGAAATTTCTTTTTGTGTCTTACCCTCCTGATGGAGGGTGTCAATGACGGTCCTCTGGACAGCAGTCAGATCAGCAGTCTTCCCCATACTTGTGATTTAGTTTACTGAACCAAGCTGAGTGTTTTTCAAGGCTCAGGAAACCCTTGCAGGTGTTTCGAGTTAATTAGACGATTCAAGTGATTCGTTGAACACCCTACTAGTATACTTTTTCATGATATTCTAATATTTAGAGATAGGATATTTGAGTTTTCTTAAGCTGTATGCCATAATCAGCAATATTAAAATAATAAAAGGCTTGCAATATTTCAGTTGATTTGTAATGAATCCAGAATGTATGAAATTTTTGTTTTTTTAATTGCATTACAGAAAATAAAGAACTTTATCACAATATTCTAATTTTCTGAGACAGTCCTGTATATTACTTTTTTTTAGTAACGACCCGATCTCTGGAGATGGCTTAGTAGGGGGAATTTCCTGAAGAGATTTCGAGAGCTCTGTCCGGAGAAAAAAAAGAGTTTCTCCTTGTCTCTAAACATGCAGAATACGACCAACTAAATGACGATCAGTGGCTGCTAGACTTGGCATTTTTAACCGATCTGACCAACATGTTGAATGACCTTAATTTAGAGCTGCAAGGAAAAGACAAAACCGTGGTCAATATGATAAGGCATATAGCCTGGCACAAACAAAGGGCAAAACACTGGTGGACTCCCCCTTAAGTTAATATCCTGGACTATCCCCCATGTATTACGTTCCCTACTGGGCTAGGGGAACCAACACAAACCAGAATGGAATTTGGTAAAAGTAGTTTTATTATAAATATAATGGTGGACCAAAATAATAAGGCATACAGCCTGGCACAAACAAAGGGCAAAACACTGGTGGACAAAGAGTTTTTACAGTTTATACAGCGTAATAAGTATTACCCAATAAGGGGAACAAAACCTCACGTTAAACGTGGTACAAGTAACTGAAAAGGCTGCACAAAAACATAGCTGAGCTGCTAATCGACAGGCGCTAACCGCTAAGCTAACCTGGGTCTTCTTTGCACACACACTACACTAAACACAGAACACTACTTTAACACACTGCTAAGCAGTATAACTAAACACAGTGGATTCACAGTATTTAACGAGCGCAACGAGTAAGCACAGCTAGAGGCGTCTGTCTCATAACACAGAGCCTGTCGAATGATCTCCGTCCCCGGCCTATGTACTCCTCCCCCGGAAGATGTGTCGGAAGCAGGCAGGGATGACGTCGGTCCAATCACCTCTTCGGACGGTACGAGGGCGGGGCATCCAATGACATCGGGGCAACCGTACAGCTCATTTGCACACGCACGCACGCACACGCACACACACACACACACACACACACACACACACACACACACACACACACACACACACACACACACACACACACACACACACACACACACAGAGTTAAGAGGACCAGGAAGGCAGCAGCTATAACAGTAGCATGAATGTGAACTCTCATTACAGGAACAATATGCAATGCACGTTTTTAAAGATATTACTGATTTTCTTTGAATTGAAGAATGTAAATATTGAGTTGAGAATAGTCAGGGGATTTGGGTGATGGGAGACACATCTATGGAATCACAATTTCAATAGCTTACCATTAAATGACGGATATACCTTTCTGTCTGTGATGTTTTATAAATCAGATATTAATGTGTAGTAAGTAAAACAAGAGCAATAGTATAGCAATATCCTGTACAATTATGTAAAAACATGAATAAAACCACATATCTTCAGATGTTATACATACATAAGTGTCCTACACTAATAATACAAAGTTATTATTAATATGCTGTGTACCTTGTGTGCACCGCCTAGTGGTTAAAGCACGTTATTGCATTATTTTTGTTGAATAATGTTATTTAATGAAAAGAGTACATACTTTCATAGGGGGAAAGTAGAAGGTCAATGATAGAAATATAGAATATAAAAATATCAAGAAGATACTGTAAGTGATCTCTACAATAAAACAGTTTAGTGCAGGATGTACAAAGATATTAATATGAGGAGGTACAAAACAGACAAACGAATTAACCTTTATTAACACATTAAAGAATACTTTAGGTTAAGGTCTTCTTTGAAATAAGAAAAAAGCTTTGGGAGTATCTATTTACAGATAAATATTAAGCCTTCCTGCAATGTTAAATATGTTGAAGCACTTATTTTAACTGATATTAGTATTGTCAATACTGATATTTTGTACAAACTGTGAAGTCCACTGAGACAAATGTAACATTTGTGATATTGGGCTATATAAATAAACATTGATTGATTGATTGATAGTATACACATTAAGTATACTCTTATGTATGTAGATAGTATAAGAAATGTGCAGAATTTGACAGTTTAATGGTGGAGGTATACACACATATTGATAGATGTCTTGTAATACACTGTTGAGGAACCTGTGACCCAAGTTGTTAATTCATTGCATAACTACACTGTAGTTGTGTATATGATATGTCAATAAACCTTTGAAAATCTTGAAAAGGATGAGCAAAATAGCAATTATATACAGTTTTTAATGAACTGTTAGTAGAGAATAACGATGAATGAATATACTTTAGAGATCTGCAGATAAATGTTTAGTCTTCTCAAGCACCAACAATCAAATATCTCTCCTGATTGTTGGCACTTTCCCTGAATTTTACTCAGGTGTAACTAAAGTCTGCTTTAAGGGTTGTTCATATTTCACATCATTAATCAGAATCTGCAAAGTTACTAAAATAAATGTAGTGGAGTAAAAACACCAGGTTAACCTCTGAATTGTAGTGGAGTAGAATTACAAAGTATAACAATGAGCTGTCATGTGGGTATATATTAATGCTGCCCATTATGGATACAAGCGATTTTCACCCATTTATTAATTACATTACATGCCCCTTTCAAGACACTTCGCAAGTTCCCTCTCGAGTCCCCTCTCAAGTCATCCTTCCGGTTCCCTCTCGAGTCACCCCTCGAGTTCCCTCTCAAGTCACCCCTCGAGTTCCCTCTCAAGTCACCTCTCGAGTTACCTCTCAAGTTCCATCTATAGTCCCTCCTCTAGTCACCTCTCTAGTCCCTCCTCTGGTCCCTTCCTGAGTCCCTCCTCTAGTCCCTTCTCGAGTCCCCTCTCCAGTTCTCTCTCTCTCTCTCGAGTTCCCTCTCAAGTTTCCTTCTCGAGTCCCTTGTCTAATTCCTCCTCTAGTCTCTCCTTTAGTCCCTCCTCTAGTCCCCTCTCTAGTGCCTCCTTGCGTCCCCTTTCGTGTTCCCCCTCTCGAGTCCCCTCTCGAGTCCCCTCTCCCTACCCTATGTCCTGTGCCGTTGGAGGTTTCGCTGGGGGTCCTGCCAACCCTATGTCCTGTGCCGTTGGAGGTCCCGCCGACTACTCTCCTGCCGGGGGTCCTGCCAACCCTGTGTCCTGTCCCGTTGGGGGTCCCGCCGACGACTCTTCTGCCGGGGGTCCTGCCAACCCTGTGTCCTGTCCCGTTGGAGGTCCCGCCGACGACCCTTCTGCCAGGGGTCCTGCCAATCCCGTGTCTTGTTCCGTTGGAGGTCCCGCCGTCACCTGTCTCGCCGGGGGTCCTGCCAACCCCTGGTCCTCTTCCGTGGGGATCCTGCCGAAGCTCCGGTTCCTGTCCGGCCGACACCGGGTCCTGCCCGGCCTCCGGAGCTGTCTAGTCTTCGCCCTCGAGCCCGGCCCCCTGAGATCCGCGGTCTTCGCCCTCAGGCCTGGCCCCCTGACTCTTCCTTGGATTCTGCCTTGCCCCCGGGCCGTCCGCCCGAGTCCCCCACCTTGGACTCTGCCTTGCCCCCGGGCCGTCCGCCCGAGTCCCCCTTTTTGAACTCTGCCTTGCCCCCGGCCGTCCCCCCGAGTCCCCATCCTTGAACTCTGCCTTGCCCCCGAGCCGTCCGCCCGAGTCCCCATCCTTGAACTCTGCCTTGCCCCCGGGTCCTCCGCTGTGCCCCTGGGCTGTCAGCCCAAACCCGTCCTCCAGACCCCCTCCACAGACCCTGTTGGCCCTAGTTTTGTGTGTTGTGTAGGAGGAGCTCAGGTCAGAATAATTCCATTGCCATTTCTACTCTGTAGCTTTTGTGCATATGACGATAACACCTTTGAATCCTTGCAGGTAAACAGCTTCTCTACCTGGAGTCTCTCTGGCTGCTGATTGGTCGGTTGGCTTTGTGGGCAGGTCTTTGGGACTGGAGGAGGCGGGCTTTGGGTGGAGTGACGCTTTAGGGTTAACCCTCTTTTCCCTCTTCAATGTTGTCATTCGCTGAACGAAAGAGAGCTCTCACAATAAGTGAAGCAAGCTGCTCTTCCCTCAACTTCTACGTTTCTGAATGGTTAGTTGACAAGCTGTTGTCCCTATTTATTTTTACTCGTTACGATGCTTGCTACTTATTCCGTTCATATTTTGGCTAATTAGCAAGAATGCAATATGTACAGTTTGTAACTTAGAGTTTGTAACGCAAAAACAGCGATACATATATTTATAAAGGGAGACATTCGTATTTTCAGCATATATACAATGGCCTCATTGCGTTTAATAGTTTACAGTCCTTTTCTTCCAACATCGTGCAACAACCGTTGGAAAGTTCAATAACTTAGGGTGATAAAAAGTATAACTCCAACACCTCAGTTGTCAGCAATGTGTGTAATTTCATGTGTTTTTAAAAGCTCAGTTATTGACTTCTTTCTAAAGGGGTACATGTGCAACTTGCGCCACGATGCCTTCTGAACCGGAGCATGTGCTGCATGGAGATACCACAGGTAACATTTTTGATAGCTTCACTAAGTTGTCTGTTTAGAGAATACATTTTTCACATGTCATTCAATATATGTTTATCACACTAGGTGTCAAGACGGATGCAGGAACATGAGGACTCTGTAACCTGTATGGTGGACCATCCTGGATTGGAGCCTGTGTGCCTAAATGTGTTCTCCCTGCAGAATGCATTGAATATTAACAGAGCTGAACATGGTGGACTACAGTTGAGGCAAATAGAGCAGTGAGTGGTTTGTTTGTTTTGACTGAAATTGTAAAACGAATGCTAATATTGTTCATGGAAATAAATACTGGTGTATATGGCTTTATGCAATCTTTCATTCTGTCATTGTACATGTACTATTATATACTACACAGCAATGGCATAACACACCCATGTGTACGACGAAAAAAGTCCACACACAACCTTATGCTTTTGAAATCAGAATATTCTTTACCCATCCCAACATGAAAAATCACGACACACTTGATATCAACTCGGAACTTTATTGTCAAAATCAACGGTTATTTGAACCCATAAAAAAAAACTAAATGTACTTGTATAAATGACACTAAATATTTTTTTTATGATTTCAGACGTCACAGGTATCTAGCCTACAGAAGCTTTGTGAGCTGGTGCTGGGGCTTCCTTGGACGCAGGATCAGAGTGGTGATTCCGGCCTGCGTTGTCCTCAGGATTCGCAAGGAGTTTCCTGATCCGTGAAATGTCTATGTTGGGTTCAGACAGCAGCCAAATTGAACCGTGTAGCATACCCGGCGATGACCTCCTCCCCGTCAGGTCGCTCATATTGTGAGCGACCTGTGTTTGCGGGTCCCATTGCCATTGTTATTGTTGTTATTGTTATTATTATCATCATGCGTCGCTTTCCACCTTCTTCTCCAGTAGGAGTCAGATGAGGGTGTTGCACTTTTCTTTTCCTTATACATGTGATGTTTTGGTGTTGTTTTGTTTCTTTCCGTTAACCGTCAAGTGGGAAATAAGTATTTTTTTGTTTGTGTTTCTCTTAGTATCCTAAGATACTGTTATGTATATATTATATATATATATTATTATGAAGGGCAGACCATCTATTTGTAATTATTTGTTTTTTTTAGAAAGGGGCAGGTCACATAAGATGTTATTCTTCTCCCTGCTCCTTTTCGCTCAATGGTAGAGTCATGTTTTGTGGCAATTATTGTACATTTGGTTTTGCGTACCATGAGCGGGACAAATAAAAATGAAATGAAATATTGGGAACACAGGTCCTCTGGGATGGGTATCTTCAGAAGCTCCTGTGTGAATGGTGCAGGGTCCACAAAGACTTGGTCGAAGATGAGGTCCATCAAGTTGGCCACGTAGCCTGTGCAATGTTAAAAAAAGCACAACAAAAAAAGTGGTTTAGATTAGTATATGCATGTAAAAAACTGAAAGTTCTTTTTATTTTATATTTGTAAATAGTTGTATAATAAATATTTTAAACACTTACGGAATGTGGGGTCAGTCTTTACTGGTTTTGCTTTGCATTCTCCCTTCCTGGCCTTTGGGAACTGCAGTTTATATACAGAGGGTTTCCAGTGGATGTAGTGGCTTGTGCACGCTCAGCGTTTTCATTGTAGTGCAGGGCTGCCAGGTAAAGTCTTTCATTTCCGCCATGAGAAAAAAAAATGTAAATAAGAGCAAAGGATGTACAAATTGTCACTAATTAGTAAGTAACTATGTTTATTTTACCTGCACAACATTCCAAGAAATGGAAACACAACATTCTTTGGAGCAAAGCGCAGGATGACGGCATGGCAACGGAAGTGTTTCGACACCAACGCTTCTGCAGGGAATTTTAGCCTGGACAGCTGTAACATAAATTGTATTTGACATTAAAAACAAAACAAAAGATAAAACAAAAATATTTTTACAACAATTAGAAGCACACAAATTAAAGGCTACAACATCAGAATGTCAAGATGTATCCAAAGAACATTTGAAAAACGTGCTTCTAACCTGTACTTCGATGTGAACCAAGAGTCCTCGAGGATAGCTGTGTACGAACAGTACGGTACTTGGGTGGGTCAGTCTGACATGCAGAATCTATCATCACAGGTAATCTGCTGGTAGCATGTGAGGTGCTGGCCTGTAAAGAAGAAAACATAGTTAGAACAAAATCATCTCAACTTAGTATTCAGGATGAGAAAATAGTATTTGGATAAATATAGTCTGAAATCCCAAAAGATGGGGCTTAAAACTCTATTTAGCAAAGCTCTTTGCTTAGCCTTTTCCAATCTGAGTTAGTTTTGAACCGTAACGCGCATGCTGTGTTTCTGACTCAATACAGATGATGTGTTGGAGAGGGGCTGAGCTCAGTAGACTGACTGTAATGAGTGCTAGCCACTAATTAGCCTGTTGCTAGAGGTAAGGGCTCGTCAACAACAACATACCAGGGCTTTAGCTCAGTTTTACTCGTGGTGTGTGTGTCCCCTCGCATACATACATACAGTGTTGTATCCTAACACACCCCCATTTATATTCATGTGCGCAAACAAGTAAACATACAAAAGCTTTTACATATAACGCTGCAAAAAACGGCATGTCTCATTAGCGTAGCTTAGCTTAGCTTACAGATCGATGATATCTGATCGTTCTTACAGACTACAATCACAAAAGCTTTTACATAACGTTGGAAAAAATGGCACTTACCTACAGAAGATTACGTTTGTTATTATAACTTACTCAATATGATTTTAGAGGATACAAAATACTAATAGGAGAATAAATACTTGTGTTATCGGCTAGGGCGTGGCTTTACAGCCTTCACACAGATCGCCATTACGGCAGTCTGAACATGTTCGCAAATGCCTGATAATTAAAATAAAAGACAAAGCAAAGACTGCGGAGCGTACAAAATAAAATGTTACAAGAACATATAAACACCTAACCGATTACTATTTGGGTTTGAGGCGACATTGATACGGCGAAGCTACATGCTAAAAGCTAGAGATAGCTTTATCAGGAAAAACACCGCTAAATAAAAACTTACAGCTTCAAAATTGGATGTGTCCTCACTGGCCTGGTCCCGGATGGTTGGTATTGATCCCGGGTGTAGCATTAGTTTGGAGGCATATCCGTGTTGGACTTGAGAGAAGTTCATAAAGATGTCCGTGGTAAAATGTTTGGAACACACAAACAGAAATCTGCCGGGGTCTTCTGGCACATGTCCCTTGAAAATGAAGTCTAGCCACAGATAATTTTCTTTTTGCACTGATGGCATTGCATGCAGTCCCCTGTTCCGAGTCTTGCAGCCAACAACAGCACAACATTTAACTGGCTTAGACATCCTGGCAAGAGCAGGCAAAAACACAGATGTGACTGGGGTTGATTTAGCCTGCCGATAGCCTATATGCGAATGAGAGGTTTGGCAATGCACGTGGCCGTGGCTCATTCCCCTGATAGGTGGAGAGTTGACCAATAAGCGGAGCACGTCTTTGTGACGTAGAAAAGTGTTGGAATCTGGATCCATTTTTTTCAGATCCGTTGCAGCCCCTTTTTTAGAGATTTGGCGAAGGAGGAAAATAGAGAGGGTTGTGTTTTCTGACACTTGGTGAGTTCCCTGGAACACCGGGGACACATAATCATGTATAAAAGACGTACAAAGGTGCATTTTGCATGATAGGTCCCCTTTAAGGAAACGGAGCCAAAATACCCACACTAATTAACCCAACAAGACACAGGCATACTTGCCAACCCTCCCGATTTTCGCAGGAGACTCCCGATTTCATTGCCCTCTCCCGGTTTCCTCCCGGGGTCATATTTCTCCCGCATTTCTCCCGATTTCTGACAAAATCAGATTTACTCAGGACTGTTTCCACTCTGACTTTAATACAGCTACACCATTGTTTGGTTTCCATGGTAGCGCATGTTAATGTTAATCTAATAGGCCTACAGCTCCGGCGATGATCCACTAGCACCCCCCCCCCCTGATTTAGGTGTTGTCTTTGTTAACTTTGACCCTTTTGCACTATATTTTCTGATAATTTTAAACCCCTATATTGTCATATTAATGCCAAAGCTATTCAGGTTGCCGTGGCGCAATGGATTAGTGCGCTGCTTCTGGCTAAACAAACTGGAAAAAGACAGCAACAGCCGAAAAATAAGATGGTAAAGGCCAAAATGCTAAACTCAAAGCTTCAAAATGTTAGTCCACAAACCAATTGGTGATGTCACAATGATTTGGTTCCCCTCCTATGTACATTTAATTATATTGAAAACAGCAAATAACTTTACAACGTAAGTAAGGATAACATTTTGTGTGCAGAAATGTCAAGAGTGTAATGTTTATACAAAATAGGTAGTACACAACTCTGAAATGCTCTTGAACTTTAACTTGCAGGGAGTTTATGGAATAGTAATTGTATTGCCTTCTTTGTTAGGGTTGAGTGAAGCAGGCAGTACCCAAATGCAGATTTCAACGAAAAAATACCTTTATTCCAAGGAAAGCGTCAGAAACAGAACACTACCCCGTGACACAGTCAAAGACAAACGATGAACCAACAATGACAGACAGAAAAACCAGAACTTAAATACACACAAGACTAATCACACAAACAAGACACAGGTGAGGAGGGAGGAGAAAACACAGGGGCACCAGGTGAACACAATCAGGTAATCAGGTAGGAGGGAAAAGAGACAGAAAGCGACAGGCAAGACAGGGGGTGAAGACCTTTCAAAAATAAAACATGAAACCAAAGACAGAAAAAGACAAGACAAGACAAAACACAACACACACAGATCGTGACATTCTTATATTAGGCTGCTGGATGAAAAATTAAAATGGAAAGTCGCCATCAGGAAGAAGTAATGTAATTGCTCTGTAGTCTCTGCGGTAATGAAGAAAGAGATGTCTCTTGATTGTAAAGCGAATGTAGTAATGGTTTACATTTTAACTTCTGCAATTACTCATGCCCACGTTTGGCCCGTGTTCAAATCTTGCCTCGGCCACTCATTACATGAATCATCCTGAGTAAATTAAGTCAATAAGGACCAAATCAATTAAATTAAAATAGATGTTCTGTTTTCTTGCATTCCTAGAGGATTGGGGCCCTTTAGTGTGATTTCCTTTGAGTTCAAATGTGGCAGTACTGAACCGTTTTCCATTATGACTCAGCAACACAAGACATCTCCCAGGAGAAGACGTTTTAGAGACATGAGAATGTCTGCATTTACCGATAAAGTCACATTGACAGCTTGCCGCACCTTCGTCATTTTGGCCGTCAGCAGAGCTTTGCCTCTGTATCAAAAAACCAAGAAGTGACTCCCCCACAGAATCTGCACACAGCACAACATTCATAACTTGAGATGAGTGCCAATCATGTCAGCTTTCACATGTGCAAGGGGGATAAAAAAAGCAACACTGCTCCGACCTATCAGAACAGCGACGCTGACAGGCAGACATAATCTCCCCAGGAGTCTGAGCGCCGTGCTGTGGATGAAGGATAAGAGGAAATGAAGGGGGGTGATGGAGTGTTAGTGGTGGATTGATGGATGGCTAGAGGGGAAGGGTAACAGAGGGAGGGGTGAAGTGGTAGCGGAAACTCTGATGCCCTCGTGCTTTTTGATTTTAGATAACTAGAGTCTATGTAGTCATCCAGCGATATGAACACACCATCAAATACATACACATAAACACAGTAGCAGTTAAAAAATACACACTCTCACACACTTGTCAGATAAGAGAGCGTTGCATCAGGGATCACTGCTCACAAGCCTGAGACCAGTGAAATCCCGTTGGCTATTGATGCCAGCAGGGAGTCCTGTGAATGGTGTGGCGTGCGACTGTACTTTGTGTGCGATAGAATAGAACAAGCGACAACTGTCATGGTCGATAAGGAGGGGCACTTTATCTCTGGATCAAGCCTTATCCTGATTAAAACCAGTCATCTACGAGGGCGCATTGACATTTTATAGCAGTGGCTCTATACTGTAGAACAGATGATGTTTCACAGCAGCAGTCCAGAGTTCATTTTGTCGCTGATGACAGCAGATGATCCCAGAAAGGCTGTTTAATATGCATTTTTCAAAGAACCTGTCTTTTTATCTTGTGAAGACCACCAAGCATGTATTACTGATTTATTAAATTCAAGGAAATGTTCTTTTGTTTGAAACCATCTCCTAACCTCTGCCGTGTGACACTGACTTCTTCTTCTGACCCCCTGTTGTTCTCGACTCTGCATGTCATGCTGCCGACTAAAGCAGAAATGTCAAAGAAGTAAATGAGAGGCCACTTAGCTTTGTGTTCATTTCATAATACAATGTCAAAGAAAGCCAGAGAACACAGATTAGAACACATGTCATCAACAAGGTACTGATTTGTAATACTGAACATGAAGCCATTTTCCAATGTATTGATTTCAGTATGGGTCTTCAAATCCATTGCTTCCTCCTTGTCGAAAAGGTTATCAGGTAGCCCATATTACTTTAAGTGGCCTTTCAATCTGGTTGCCATACTGAACAGTTTGTGTAATTTGTGGGCAGAAAATCATTACATTATGTTAAAGAAAAAGGCAGTCAATTGTAAATGTAGTTTTGGATTACTACTGTACTTGTTAGAATAATTATCCAATAAGCAACTTGTACGCTTGGATCAGCTTAATTTTACTTAAAAAATGAAAATGTCTTTGAATATAAGAGATGCATATAATTAGTCCAATGGCTGGACAAAAGGTGACTATTTGTCTAAAGATAATCTTAAATTGACAATAGTAAGGGTTGTTAAGTGCTATACATTGAATGTTATTAGTATAGAAAAGACTAAGAGAGAATATGCTTCCATTTTCAAAAGCCCTGAAAGGGAAGAGAGGAAGGAAATTATGGTGATCCATTCAGTCTTAACTAAATGGTTTTCTCTTTGTATCAAACTGTAAGAGATTATCATGGCCAAATATGTGTTCTAACCTGTTTCTTAGCAATAAACACGAGAAAAAACTATTTCGATCACATTGTTCCTGACTTGCTTCGAAGGGGCTTTTGTATCCATTGGTCTGAATGACACTGAAAGGTAACTGAAAAATATGTTGAAAATTCTTCCACCGTTGATCCTGTTTTGCAAGGTCAGTGGCTACGTACTAGAGAAGGGCCAAGAGAGAAACAACAAAGCTTTTCACAAGGGCATTTATTGTAGGTTGGGTCTTTTATCTTCAATATCTATGGATCAGTTTCAAGGATAATAAAGATGAGTGACAAGTGGTGAGACACTGACTTTACCAGCGTGGTGAAAGCTAAAAACAAGCAAAAACTGTACTGCCAGTAAGTTGGAGTTATATACAAATAGATTCTGTACTACATTTCAGCAATCTATAGGTTCAATTCAATACTTGTGATTCGCAGGTAATAATAATCCAGTGCCTTTTTTCCAATGGTTCAATTTATTTCCGAATTCACACGGTCTGATACTTTGTACACAGGTGTTTGGTTTGTAGAAAGGGATGTTCTCGACCTGTTGCCTTCACTGCCACGACACGGCAAAAAGCACAGCTGTGGCAGTCAGGAGAGTTTAAAAATGTAATTTTCGGAAATAATGAACCAATTAAAATGAAATGCCACCCATAAACACCGAATAATCTTCTCCTTATTTGCATTTTGTAATTTATTATTTCAAAGCATCTAAGCATGACTAAGTGGTTCCTGTGCTTAATAATAAAGAGTGCCAAATGCACCATCCATCCATCTATCCAACATTGTCGCTCAGTACTCAACAAACAGATAACAGGGTCACAATCCCTCAGAGTGGACTTTATCATTTTAAATTCTGAACGACCATACAAGCAACCTCATACTATATGTGTTCAGAAATGTCATGTTTTTGTCTCTCATAAGAGACGGCTTGCATCGGAAGTGTTTTCAAAAGTTTGCCAAAAACGTCACCATCATTAGGACTATATGAAGAATAAATAATAACACGGAATCTCAAAGTCTACTGTCGTCCTTGAACTGGCAAATTCCTGCTATATCTATGAATGTGTTATGATGACAAGCCCACAGTAGACCATCAATCAGGTGCCTACATTAGACCATAAATCTGCTGAACTGCTGAGGTCTACTTAAATGTAATGACATTCACTCTGTTAATACATATCAATCTGTCAAACACACTAAACAAACAGAGAACAGCATAGACTTTGAATGCGTAATCATTCTTCACGGTATTTCCTATTTAGCATTCTTTCTGTCTCCATCAAATAAACAAAGCCAATTTGAGCTAAATGGGCAGTGGTGGTCCTCAGTTGGAGAATGCAAGGTCAGGGAAGGGGGAAAAGTGAAAGACAAGTGATTGTTCGTTAAGCTGTTGCCCCCCGAGCTAGGCCTTTAGCCCAACTGTTCAACGGCTAAAAGATCAGAATGCCGTTTCGATGAAACACTTCTGTAATTGAATGTGATCAGGGTGTTCCTCGAAAAGAGAATATTACTCTCAGTGAAACATTCCCAAAGATTAAGACAACATCATCACAATTCCTTCCGTTGATTTGTGTTCAGAATAAAGTGAGTTTGTACAGTATCTAAACTAATGACAAGGAAATTATCTCCGAAGTTTCACCCACTGGATACATTTCCTTCATCCTGGACTACAACAGTAACACGGTGCACAATTTATCCTGTTTCAACACACCACCCATGCCTGACTGCAAAGTAAATCATGGCCACTGTACTACCTCTGGTCATCTTCCAGTGTTCCTTGATACTCAGATGAAAGCCAAGATTGCTTTCCTGGAGATTTAAATTATTTAGTAGCAACATGAAATCTAATTCAGAGTGATAAATGAAATTACATTAAATTAGAGTCTGAATCTATGCAACTCAATCGTTGCTTGGAGGGTGAAGGAGTAATTGTGTGTGTGGGATTGTGAATGTGTTTGAGGGTGTGTTTTGATGAATGTGTACTTCTCTCCAGCTGTGGCTTTAGGCCTGCATGTGCTCCAGAACATTGCTAACTCTCCACTACTGACTCCCATGCAAGACAAAGGCTAGCACTTTATTCTTAAAGAAGAAACAAATTATAGGTCTCTTGACAGAGCTTTCTATACCAGACTTGGTGGATTCTATAGGCTATATTGAAAGGCCTGCGGGTGGTCAGCCATGTTTTATAATTGCAGAGATTGTGACTTTAAACCTGTGCAAAGCTGTAAAATACCTCCTCTGTGAAAGTTGAGTTCTAAAATACAGCATGAATCACATTTGAAAAACTTGTGCTGTACATTCTATTCATGTTAATCTTCATAGATATTCTGATATACCTTTCTCATGTCAAAGGAAATGGAGACAGTCGGGTCGCACTTGCCATCTGGATATGCGGGAGTTCACCTTGCGGGAGTTCACCACTGATTTTAAATGCCATTTTCTTAATGTCTTTCATTTGTTGTAAAGCACTTTGAATTGCCTTGTGTTGAAAAGTGCTCTATAAATAAACTTGCCTTGCCTTGCCTTGCCTTGCCTTGTGGGACAGTCAACATGTAAGGCTAGCAACAGTGATAGCTTTTTGAAAAAATCCCATACTGTTTGGTTCAGCATTAGACAGCCTGGCTGCCATCATACAGGTGTTTGCAAGTTCATCATGTCCGTTCTGGGAACATTCTGTCTTTCCCAACCGGAAATGAATGTGCTATACTTAGAATGCAACTGAAGGAAAAATACAACGTGAGCATTATAATGCTTTTAGGTGAAAAATAACTTGTTTATGGAACATTGACTTTTTTTTCCGTTGCCTGCATCAAAGAGTTTTATTTAAAAGAACATATGCCACAACCTGAGGGACAGTGAATGAGACCTGAGGGACAGTGAATGAGACCTGAGGGACAGTGAATGAGACCTGAGGGACAGTGAATGAGACCTGAGGGACAGTGAATGACACACAGACACACACACACACACACACACACACACACACACACACACACACACACACACACACTGAAATGTAATTGTATATATATATCATCAATAATATGTAAACATTTGAAATGTATGTTAATGTTAATTATTTTGTATGGTGATGCTTTGGCAACATTGTTTAATTTAACTTTCATGCCAATAAAGCCCCTTTGAATTTGGTATCTTTATGTTGAACCAGACCTGATAAGATCTCCACCGAACTTGACAATCCTGGCACGTTTTAGAGCATATTTCATTTTCATGAGCATACTCTGAGTTACTCTTTTTTTGCGTTTAGTACAAAAGGTACCTTTTGGTTCCATGGATATATTTATCAGGTTCTTCTTGTGTGGGACATTAAAAAGCACTTCTGTCCGAACACCTACAAACAATGGTTGTCAAAAAGGAATACAAACAACCACACCGATTTCTGAAGAGCCCTGATTCTGTCTGTAATACCACTTTACCTATAAGATTAGCATATGGGTAGGTTTTGAAAACAGAGGAGAACAACTAATGATGGGATTATCTCCTTAACTTTGAAGTTTTGTGTCACATTTAACATCACACTCGTACCAGAAGCAGAGTTAGTTAAAACTGTTGTGGTGGAAAATTCTTCTCATTTTACTTTTGTCTATGTATCAACTGAGGCTGGAGCAATAACTCCAAGCAGACACTGGGTGCTGCAATTTAGGCTCTGGATTTATTCGCAGTGGTTGTGTTCCTGCTGTACCAACTCCGTGATCGGCACTGTTCCTTGTGGTTTCTGGCCTAATTCGTCACTTTTAGCTTTTTTGAAAAAGCTATTTATTGTTGGGAAATATTGTAATGCAGCCGCCACTCTCTCTTCCTTTTCTTTCTTTTCGCTGCCTCGCTGGGCGTCTGGCTGCTACCGGCACCATACATTTTTTCAGCTCACGTGACACAATGTCTATGTGATATGAGTGAAGGTGGGGTTGTGATTCGGCTATAGACCGCCACCGCGTAGTAATAAAGTTTAGCACATACATAGTGAGACCTACAGTACAGAGACGGTTTAGAAAATATATTAATTTGACCCTGTAGAAGAGTCAAGTTATTTATTGCGACGGAGAGTGAGTTTCATTTAAAACAATGTATGATGAGTGAGGTTGTGCCAAAAACATTTTCTCTTGTCACTGAGGGCCCTCTCTTGGTCAAGGGCCCCTGGGCACCTGCCCAGTGTGCCCATATGGTTAATCCGGCCTTGCCAATTGCTGCTGGTTTGCTGCTCTTCTCTGCTTATATTCACCGGAGTTCCTCACACCTGTTGGTTATTGCACTGATTGCTGATGTTCCATGAGTGCTTAGTTCAGGGGCAGTGGGAAAGGCACTACATGCTATGTTAATCAACACTACCCCATAAAAAACATACAGCAATACTTGATATTAAATCACACATCAATCACATCAAAACTGACCCTGTCATATCTCTTTTGAACTCCAAAACCAAGGCTGGTGAAGTTGGAACAGCAGAAAGACAAATGAAGACAGTTTTGATGATATTATCTTTATTTGTATTCCTGTTTGGTTTAATGAAAGAACATTTTTTCAAATTGTTGTTGATTTTCTTTTTGTTTTCTTCTTTCAAAACACGTCACATAGTCCTGCCGCAAGAAAAGGCGCATTTGAATAGAATTGGAGGGATGAAACCCTCTTTAATGGTCACACATGCAGAGCACACAGCACACACAGTGAAATGTGGCCTCTGCATTTAACTCATCTTAGTAGTAGGAGCAGAGGGTGTCCACCTGTGTGTCAATGTGTGCATCACTGATGATCAGACCTTGAAACGATCAATAACTTTAAATACTGCAGTCATTTTCCCCCGGATTAAATGCTGATTGTTACTTTTCCTACTGAAGTCAAAGCTAGATGTTATTCCGTGTAAGTAGGTTTTGAGTAGGAAAGAAAGCTAAAGAAAGTGCAAAAGAAAGGCTTCTCAGTTATGTGAATGTGGATAATCTACAGCTGTACCAAAAGCATCAAACAACAACGGAAAACAAGACTCTCACCTGTTACTATGGCAATTTTGTTAATCAAAAACAGAAATTGATTTTACATCGTTTTGTGTTAGTGTTTTCTTTTGGGCAACCTTTTCTGCAATAGTTTTAATTTACAGCAAAACGCTGCCTTATGCTAAACACTTCTTCTTCTTTTAGCTGCTTTTTTAATATACGCACCTTAAGCTTTTCAGTAAAGTTTATTCTCTTTGCGCTTTTTTCCCCACTCCATGTTGTCAGAGACGAGTGTGCAACTAAAACCTTTTACAGGGAAGTTACTTATAATAAATGCTTCAAGAGCAGGATCATTTATGTAAATTAATGTGATTGCTGTTAAACATAAATGGCTTTATGTTAATGAAGCTGATGGTGGACACTTAGCACATAGTACAACATAGTAATATTCACTTCACATTTTTACATTAAAGTAATATACTAGAAATTGATGGTACATATGTGCGTGTGGTCATAACAGTGATTTGTCCAGGCTGTCCTTAATCACTGCTTGTAAATGCAAGACTATCCATGCACTTTTATCCATGTTATTGTGAAGCAAGTGTTAAAAGACTGCGTAAGTAGAAGGTTGGAATGGATCGATAGGTCCAAAACCACCATCAAAGTTCCACCCAGGAGACAGCTGTTTGTATCCCGTGAAAAAGTAGAAAGGTTCAAGTCTTCATGAACACAAGTTGCTCGACATTTGTAAGAGAATGTATGGACAACTTTATACAAGGATGTATGCAATCTGTTGGCTGAGTATATCTTCCTTGCCACATAATGTTGCCTTGTGTTTGTTGATGGCAACATGTCTTGGCAGCTAACAGGTTCCAAAGGTTATGTTTTCTCTGGATTCATCCATTTGGTGAAGATGTATTGAACATTTGTGAAGACAGTCTTGTTGAAACCCAATGTTCTGCTGTTTTTGTCTAAATATTTGCAGTTGGTTCACTTTTTACTTAAACAAGATAGATATTGATGAGCTGTAAATGTAGACAATTAGAGAGAGAAAGACATTTGTTTTTAAAATATTGACTTTCTTAGATCAGGGTAGGTTTCCAAAATTGTCCAATTTCCATTAATGACTTCAACATGAAAAGGGGCTTTTGCTCCTCAAATTGCCATGTTGAAAGTATTTTGCATCTGCATGTATCATCCTAGAGCAGGCTACCTTGTCATTATGTGCCCGTATTTTTTAAAAGTAGTGCAGCGGGTGCACACTGGCTGGTTGTGATCGGCCAGTGTGATTAAATATTTCATTCCAAAACACCACTGGAGACTGTAATGGAATCTACACTGGAAGGTTTTGAATTCATTTCCTGCACACACACACTCAATATTGAAATGTGCACTTTTAAATAAGGTAGAAATGAACTGTCTATTATAGACCTCAAACATTTGCAGTTTACTTATTTCCTACAGATGGGGCTAAGAAAGGGCACAGGCTATGGGTAATTAAGTCATTGGAGAAAGATAATACATATCAATAGTTGGGCATCCACCAAAACACATGCATCCTTTTTCAAAACAGGAAGGTCAGCAGTATTTTCTAATGTAAACATAATTTAGTATGAGTGTGAACGTTCACTCACGACCTTGATAAAACGTGTTATTTTAATTGATTACACAATGTCCATGTTTGCACACACACACACACACACACACCCACACACACACACACACGTAAATAATTAAAAAATAATAATTCCTGAGAAGAAAAAGAAGAAAACTTAAAAAAAAAATGGTTAAAGAAACATTCCCATGATAGAAAATTGAATAATTCTCATTGGCAAGTTGTACTTGTCAGTGTAATTATTACAATGAGAATGCAATATGCGACATGCAATATGCGACAAAAGGTGAGATAATATGCATTAACACACAAAGACACCCATACTAGTGCTATATAATACAAAACGTATTAGCTTTTCTTGATCCTTTAAACACATCTCCCCATGTTCTACAGTATTACTTTTACCCAGTTGTCATGGTGATGGCGACAACAGAGCTAAGTATGACACTTTAACACGTGTCTCTCCTTGTGATGTTCATAAATGGTCTTTGGCAGCAGATTGGAATGGTCTTGTCACTCTTTTTCTGGCGCTCTTCAAACTCCTGGTCGATGACTTTGACAACTCAGTGCTTTGACCAATTTTCTCAGACAGCAGATTTTTTTTACTGACGTTCATCGAGTCATTTCCATTCAACTGGTTATTTCTACATCTCGTGTTTTGGCATGCTTCATTGGATCTTAAACTACGATTCTGCCTAATTATGAATGAATGGATCTGGCCCTTCCTACATCCAGGACATGGTTAAACTGTACACCCCAGCGCGTGCACTACGCTCTGCATCAGCCAAACGGCTCGCTGCACCCGCACTGCGAGGGAGACCCAAGTTCCCATCAGCAAAAACATGTGGGTTTGCTATCCTGGCTCCAAAATGGTGGAATGAGCTCCCCATTGACATCAGGACAGCAGATAGCTTACACATCTTCCGGCGCAGACTGAAAACTCATCTCTTTCGACTCCACTTCGAGCGATAGAATTACTAACAAAGCACTTATATACTAATAAAGGACTGGCTTACCTAAAGTTGAGTTGAGTAGCACTTGAAATGTTTTGGCTCTATGAAAGCTGATGTACTTATATGATTCTGTTTTCCTCAAGTTTGTATCTTCTTGTTGTAAGTCGTAAGTTGTAAGTTTGGATAAAAGCGCCAGTAATGTAATGTAATGATGAGCTTCCAAACAGGTCACAATATTTCGACATCTTGATTTACCACCCCCGGATATGATTTCAGTTGGAGCTGGTCAGTAGTGTCATGTGACTGCCTGCATACTGTCTTCTGTGCATGTGTTCTGTGGGCTGTGTGTTTCCACTTTTACCAGCACAACCTTCTTCAACTGTGACTCACAAGCGGCTCCATCTGCTGTAGACCCATTAAACAAACAGACCATATTAACGGCATAGATTCAACAGCACTTCCACTTCTCTGGAGAACACGCCACATTTGATTTCCTTTGGAGTACATCACTAGCCTTACACTCACATACATGTACATCAAAGCTTCTGAATCTTTTCATCTGTACCGCGCTTCCTGGGGTGGCAGGGAAGTCATTCAGCCTTCTCTTCGTACGTGTGTATTTTTTTTTTTTTGTTATGCCCTTTCTCCTCAACCTTCATATGCCCACCTGAGGGAAGAGGCCTTAACACAGGGTGGGGATCAATGAACTGCTGTGTTGTGCTCAGCCGGCGTAGGATCTTATTTAGAAGCCCTCCAGGTGGCTAGGATCAGTGGCGCACAGAGGGAGAGAGGCAAAGCCAGCATCCATTATTTATTTCCTCATTTAACACTGGCAGCAGGTTGGCCACCCACTTTTTTATTTGTTCAAAGAGTAGTGGTGTGTGGGGTTAATTCTGTACAGGGGTTAATATAAGGAACATAATTGGATTCCTGCACCGGGAGAGATAGGAGTTTGAAAGATAAGGATTGTGTTGTAAACACACTAAGCCCTGTCACTGATAAAAGATCTATTTGTGCCGCCTGGTCTTTTGCTTTAATGTCAATGCATGCCAGAACAGGGATGCCTGTTGAAGCTTATTGATCTACCTTTACTTCTTCAATTATATGAATAAAGAATTAGTCTTTGCCAATAAAACACAACTTGTTATCTTCACCACTGGTGCCCAACCCACTTGTCCATCCCTTCCTCCATTCATCGCTCTTCTTCACCATTTATCTGGCAAAGAAACCAGACACTGATTTAATGAAACCTTATGAACAAGCTGCTTTATGCTGCTGGAGATACAACTCCACAGTAGAAAAACAAGACTTCCTGAAGGTAGACAGTGACAGTATTATCTGTATATAGGATGTTTTTTTGTACAGCCTGATAGTGGAGAAGGTATTTGAGGTAAAACTGTTTAAAAAAGATGATTTGCTCTGTTTTTCTGGTTTAGCTTGATAATAAAAGTATATTTTAGTTGATCTGCTTTAAAAGGGAGACGGAAACATTCTGCTAACCTATTCACTGAATCTCAATGTGTCTTTTTACACCATCGTTATAAAGAAAATCCAGGTTACAGAATGATAATTCAGCAGCTTATCAAATCATACATGTCTCGTGATTACTCCAGCTACCAGCATCACATTAACTATATACATTAACCTTGCAAATAGCCTACATTAACTGTAGAATAGACTGTCACATTTGCAAACTTAAATTACAAAATGGAAAAAATGACTGAGTCAAAATGCCTTTATCTGAAATAGCGGATAATGAATTTTGGATCATCCATATCAAAGGTTTTAGTCATATTTGCTTTTTTAGAAATAGCAAAAATGCAATTTATATTAAGTTTAGCCATATGCCAATTTGCAGGGCTTCTCGAAAAGTGTTTTACATTTTAAAAAGCTGCTACTTTATAGTGTGATTCCTCTAAATGTGAGATTTTACAGTGCCAGTGTTCAACAACACCCTTTAATGGGATCCAGTACTCAAAATGTGATCTGTTATTAAAATACTTTAACCATGATAATCAGCTCCCCTGATTCAAATGGATGAGCAGTTAATGTTAAACTTTAAAGCTTCAATAAAACAAAATTGAAAAAGAGAAGTAGAAATAATTTTTAGCTGCTCCCCCCTAAGGGGTGAAATCCGTCTTCTATTCTGTGGTAAATTGAGCACACCTAGCAGCTCACTGAGAATAATCAGGAATTAGGGGATAAATGCAGCAACTGTGAAGAGAAATACAATTCTGCATTGCTCTTTCGCTCTGAGTTTATAAAGCTCTCTCCCCCCTAAAGCTTGTGGCTGTGCATCTCTGTTTGAATGTCGGATTTAAAAGTCTCTCGAGAAGCCCAGTGGGTGAGTAAGAGGTGTTTTTATGTCATGCTATAAGCTTGCACTCAAGACATTTTCTACCCTTTTTTAGAATCTTTCTTTCTTTTCATCTGTGAGTGCATATGGATTGTCCTTTGAAATAGCACATGGAGAAGGTGACATTCTCATTGCAAAAAAAGAGGCAGAGAGAAACACTTGCGGTGCCAAATGCTTTGACAAGTAATTAAGGGCAACTGTGCGCAGCAGACACTAAATGGTGGCCAGATATTACAAATAAACAAATTCAGACACAAGGCTTTCTTTAGAAAAGCATCATATTTTTCGTATTGCAAGAGATGATATATGTATGGTCTGTTCCATGGCGTACCAACGACTAGCGCTATATAAATAACATGAATTATTATTATTATTATTATTATAATGTAACTGAATTGACAGCAACACTGATCAAGGTTTTCTGTAACTTTCCAAGTCTTTTTTAACACTCCTCTCATGAATCCACAGTTTTGTTCTCTCCACAAATATGAAAATAAGTATTTCAAAAGTATTCCATTGTGTTGTTGACTGAGTCATGATAACTGATGTGTATTCTCCACAGCTGACGTTAAATCGACTGGACTACTTTATTCCGATTGATATGACTTCACATCGTCCCTTGATCCTCCTTAAATGGTCTGTTAACCTTACCAGTGTCTGTTGGTGAAAAGTGACCAACCAGAGACAAGTATTCAACTAAACCGTATAACCAGCATATTACAATATAACTTGTTTTTCATGTCAATTTTGCATCATCAGTCAATTAATTTAAATGCATAACACATTTGTGCATTGAATAGTAGAAAAAGTAAACCCCAGATTTTATGAAGAGCTTTTGAATCGTATTAAGTAATGTTTATGGTATTTTACATGGTGTTTTTTCAGAAATCTGTGCACGTATCACTGTCAAATATGTTAGAGTATATTGCTTGTTCTTAGCTGCCTTTCTAATAAACAAATGACATGGAGTAAAATAAATCTTATCCTGTGTTCTGCCGTATATATCACCTTATTATATGAATTCTCAGATTTAGCCTTTCTTCCTGTCTATAAATAACTACTACAGTCTGTGTTCAACAGGATAAATGAAGAAACCATGATGTGCAGTTTACTAGATACGACTCATTGTATCTCTTGTCCTTCTTGCTACAGAAGATATCAGCACAATTTATAGCCCCTATCTCTAATCCGCAGTATTCCACAAGCAGAATTATACTCTGGTGTAAAGGTGAGGGACACGGAGGAGGCCATGGCCCCCTCGCCCCCCTTGCATGTCGTGCAGCAGATGGAGTTAACCCCCGATGCTGACAACAGCCGTCACTGCAGCTCTGGATGTCCTCGCTGGAAATTGTGTGTCAGGTATTTACGTGAGCGGATTAAACAGTGGCCAGAAGATTGTACAGGTTATTTCTTTAATCCTTGCAATTCTGCTTCGGTATCACTGTCCTTCACACTCAGACAAGCTGTTTGGACCTCACACTGGGTGTTTTTGTTGGTTTGTTTTTTTCATGGCAGCAGACATGACCAGAAATGTAATTGCAGGTAACGCTCCTTCATGTTTATTACTGTTTGTGAAATGGGAAAACACCATAAATCCTGTAAAGTACACGTAGGATAGTATTATTGGACATTTAATAAAGACAGCATTTGATAAAAGATGGACATTTTGAAGCCAAAGTTTGCTTGTGTCAAAACAAACCAGAACATTTTATTTACCCATGGCTCCTGCTGAAAGAGGTGCAACCTATTTTCAGTGATAAAAGCTTCTCATCTTTTTTTGGATAAGCATCCATAAATCCATTTAGACATCACAGAAAGGCACTTCTAATGGCATCTTCTTGCCTGGCAGACATTTTCTTCTGCATTAAACGGAATTCATTTGAGTGTTGATGTGCATTTACGGTTAAGTCGCTAAAAGGAAGAGCTGAAAGGTAATGTGGCATGCAGAATTAAAAACAAATGTAACAAAATATAAATGTACTTTGGGAAGTAGTGTACTAAAAGTTTTCTTTTCAAAAGAAAGGATTCAAAAGAAAAACACAGGAGTGACATCATCCTTTTTTGTGCTTTATTTGCAGTTTTAGTTATTACTTAGCCATATGACTATCTCTCTCTACTGTTGGAAAACTGAAACTCTCTCAAGTAATTAACATACATATTACCTTTTAAGATGATTCCTTCAATATTTTATAATTGTTGCTATTATTGTGAAAGTAAAAAGTATAGAGCACTTGCACATTCAAAAGGATTTATTAGTAAGTCGCCAAACTTGCCATATCTTATATTGATTTTTCTTTATTTTATTCACAGGATAGGACGTGACAATTTCTTAAACTGATAGATATGAGTTGTGAAAATACACATAGGTTATTCACATTGTTAATTATTGTTGTCCACTTGTTTTAGGGTGCTGCTAACGCAACAATGCAACAAGTCCTCCAACTCATACAATAGGTCGATTGCTAAAGCGATTATTACAACCTATAATCATGTTTTAAAGTTTTCGACCTCGAGTGCTCCCGTTGACTGCAAACGCTCCGGTGGGTCGTATATTTACAAATAACCCTCTCTGGAAAATCCTAAATTGTAGGATAGTTTGGCCATTAAAATGCTTTTTGATTAGATTTCAAGCGAGAAGTGTATATTGTACTTTTAGAATCCACGTCCAGTGGATGTGTAGGATCTTTAGTTTATTAGATCTTACGAAGATGATTTGAGGTCTTGCCAGGAGAACGTGTAACGGCAGCGTCCCTCTAAAGTTAGCGTCAAACCTCACGGGAAGAAAAAAGTATTTTCGGTCTCAAAGTTTTCATAATAAAACCGTATTCCCCTCACTGTCAAATGATTTCACAGTGATATTTCCACTAAAAACATCAGTTTATCCTTGTTAATTACACAACATTAATTGGTTTAAATTGTGTACACTGCTTTTGTGTTTTTCCCATAGGTTTTTCCCTTTCGATTCTGAGAGAGACATATCTTTTGGGGGTTTTGATCGAACCACCCATAATCCTCAGCTATCGTTGAAGCTCGGTGATCGGCCCTAAAATTGATGATCGGAGCATCCCTAGTAATGACGGATATACCTTTCTGTCTGTGATGTTTTACAAATCAGATATTAATGTGTAGAAGTAAAACATGTGAAATAATTAGGGCTCTCAAGTTAACGCGCCACTAATTATTTTAACGCGATTAACGCATGTGTATTTTTTTCCTCGGCTGCCCCGTAATTTCAGAGCACATCGAGTTTAAAATATCATCTACAAGCTGATGCTGACAGCCCCGCTCCTGCTGCCTGCTTGCGACAGACCAGACTTCCATGCTCACCGGCAGACACCGACTGGCCATCGGGAGGACCGGGAGGGTGTGTGTATGTGTGACACCTTACGTGTATTGTTGTTGTTAGCATCTGGTGCTAGCTAGCTGCGCTAATGGATATACGGAGCTGTTTATGCAGGAAGCCAGGACATTGTACGAAAAGTCAGCACACTCAGCACGGATAGTGCGCGTAACATGATTGCAGCGTCCAGGCAGCTCCCGTTCGAGCATATGCCTTGAGTTGCACATAGCTCCAACTCCAACACACACACACACACACACACACACACACACACACACACACACACACATACACACACACACACACACACTCACTTTGTATTGTATTATTGCATGAGAGAGGTTCCAGGTTGAATTGAGGCGAATATTTGTAATGTTCAGAGGTTGTTGTGTTTAATATTCATGAGAATATTTGTCATTGTTCAAATGATAATAAACATTTGCATAAAGCATATTTGTCCACTCATATGCTGATAAGAGTATTAAAAACTATAAATATTCCTTCTATAAATATTCCTCTAAGGTACATTTAGAACAGATAAAAAATGTGCGATTAATTTGCGATTAATCGCGATTAACTATGGACAATCATGCGATTAAATGCGATTAAATATTTTAATCGACTGACAGCTCTAGAAATAATATATCAATATCCTGTAAAATTATGTGAAAACATGAATAAAACTACACATCTTCAGATGTTATACATACATAAGTGTCCTACACTAATAATACAAAGTTATTATGGCATTGTATTCTCTGTGTTATTTGTAACATCTTCAGAAACTACCTTTCCAACTCCTCACCAGTTGACTGTTACAGTTGTATACAGGTTCATGGCACAATGCATAAGCTTCAAATCGAGAGACTGAAACTGTATTTTTCTTTACCGTTCTGTTTTCATTTCACAATAAAGTTAATAGTAATATTACGTTTGATATTATTATGTTTTACTAACTAGACCACTGGGTCATGTTTGGTGTTACAAATATCAACACAATATATGTGTGGATAACAAAATAAATCCGTCATAAACTAAACTGGAAATTATACTGGAAAGTATCATTTATTGTGTTAACACTGTAAACCTGACAGTTTTTTAACCCGCACCGCCTAGTGGTTAAAGCACATTATTGCATTTTTGTGTTGAATGTTATATTTGATGAAAACATTTAAATATTAAGAGTAGCCTACATACAAAATAGGGGGAAAGTAGAAGGTCAATGATAGAAATATAGAATAGAAAATATCAAGAAGATACTGTAGTGATCTCTACAATAAAACAGCTAGTGCAGGACGTCCAAAGATATGAATAGGAGGATGTGCAAAACAGAGAAACTAATAAGGCTTTATTTAAACATTAAAGAATACTTTAAGGTAAGGTCTTCTTTTGAATAAGAAAAAAACTTTGGGGGTATCAACAGATAAATATTAATATTAAAATATTAAGTGACAAAGTACTTAACGTCTAATATATTGCATAGTTTATTTTGGCACTTGACAATCACCTTCCTTGAATTGTACTCGGTGTAACTAAAGTCTGATTTAAGGGTTGTTTATATTTCCAACAAGTCTTCAAACTCATACGACCAAATAGGTCGATTGTTTAAGCACCTTAGATTACGACCCATAGCCACGTTTTAAAGTGTAGCACCTCTAGTGGTCGTGTAAGAAACAACATGCTCCGGTTTATTCATAAATAACCCTCTTTTTAAAATCCTAAATTGTAGGATAGTTTGGCCATTAAACCGCTTTTTGATTAGATTTCTAGCGAGAAGTGTATATTGTACTTTTAGAATCCACGTCCAGTCGATATGTAGGATATATAGTTTGATAGATCTTACGAAGATGATTTGAGGTATGCGGCAGCCTCCTTGTAAAGTTACGGGTTGAAAACAGTATTTCCGGTCTCGACGTTTTCAAAATAAAACCAATGATCAAATGAACATCTAATATTCATTACTAAAGGTACAACCGAATCATCACAGCGCACAAAACCTATTACCGCCGCAGATGGACCAAAAAAGGGAGCGTTTGAAAAAAAAAGGGGGTGGGTCCGCTCAGTGAAACGATAACAACGAAACATGGAGGAACAGAAGTCTGCGTTTAAATCGTGTGTGTGTGTGTGTGTGTGTGTGTGGAGATGTGTGTGGTTAAAACCATAGGTTAAAACACATCTGCCTGCGGTCGCTGTTAGCCTTTCTAATGATTCTGAAGGTAAACACAGTGACGGTACTGCGCGCTCCTCTTCTCAGAGGCTGAGTTAACCCTCCTGCTGCCTCCCGCTGCTGCAGATATTTCATGAAGTGAAGGAGGTGTTCCTTCTATAAAACAGCTGTGGGCAGCAGATACTGTCACAGACATGAATACATAGGTCAAGGCAGACTGGTGCATACACTCTCCTGTTTTGCCAATCTGGTGGTTAAACAAATATAGCTCTAAATCCCTGGCCGAAATGTCCTTAAAATGAAGTCTGAGTTCGACATTTTAATTAATTCATTGCCTTTCCAACTCCTCACCAGTTGACTGTTACAGGTCCATACAGGTTCATGGTACAATGCATAAGCTTCAAATCGAGAGACTGAAACTGTATTTTCTTTACCGTTCTGTTTTAATTTCACAATAAAGTTAATAGTCATATTATGTTTGATATTATTATGTGTTATTAACTACACCACTGGTTTTTTAAACCCGCGCCACCTAGTGGTTAAAGCACGTTATTGAATTTTGTTGTTGAATAAGAGTAATAATATTCATACCCCTTTCGTCTCATTAGTATGCATGAAAATTATGCACCGACTTATGCAAATGAGCTAAGTCCCGCCTCCCATTGTTCGAGATCCTTTGATGTGTGGGGGTATAATTATGTTAATGAGCTAAGTCCTGCCTCCCTTTGTTCGAGATCCTTTGATGTGAGGGGTAAAGTGTTATAACAGGTAGATGTGAAAAGCCCCCCTGTGTAGTGCCTTTGTTGTCTAATCCTTTGATGTGTTGATTAAGGCAGTCTCTTTGAAGTTATGCTGTCTGGCCCCTGTCCCCTCACACCCCTTTGTAGTCTAATCCTTTGATGTGAGGGGTTGAGGTGTTATAACAGGTAGGTGTGATATAAGCCTCTGATGTTAATCTAGGTGTTGATTAAAGCAGTCTCTTTGAAGTTATGCGTGAGACTGTCTGGTCCATGTCCCCTCAGAGCCCTTTGTTGTCTAATCTAATTAGCTTTTGATTTGTCCGAGTTGGACATCTTGAGCTAATTGTTTCTTACGGTTTTTCTCACGAGGAGGAGTATTGTAGTGCTACCACGGTGTGTAGTCACCTGAAATGACAACTGACAGGGAGGAAGAGCAGGTATTTAAGGAATTTAGCATGTGCAGCAATTGGCTGCTGAGGGGTGACGCCCTCGTATTTAATGAGGGGGGAAGGGAGCAATAGAGTGACGTGTAAGTGACTCATGTTAGGTCTTCCTTATTGAACTTGTGCCAAAGCTTTCATGTGTATGCTGTTTTCGACACACAGATGCATTGCATCTACAAACAGAGCATACAATGAGAGCACATGATACACTTTTGATGTTTGTTTCATTTCATAATGTTACAGAATGTTTCGGAAAATGAAGATTCCAGGACTACTTTAAATGTTTCGTTTACAATCGTTTCCCAATGACCCGGAATAGTACTGCCAGAACGAACGATATCCAAAATGTCTTCCAGTTTACAAACTTCAGCCATTCTTTTTACACAGGGGTCACTACTCATTCTGTTTTCAATCGTCCTCATCACCACACTTATTAAAAGGGTATTGACTACATTATGATCAATATATATAGAGCGTTTTGCATAGGAGTTTCCCATTTTTATTTTACTTTAAAGAAAAAAGTCAATGTATCGAACAAATCCCTGGCTTCAGTCAACTGGTGGTTATTAGTCTTCTTCTTCTCCATCCAAATCGGCATGGATCTTTTCAAGTCTCTCCTTGTGGCGTCTGCAATTTTTGAGATTGTGAAGAAAAGCCTCCGAAGCGCCTTGGATCCTCCAATCATCCGTGAAAATGTCTTTATCAATAAGAGTCTGCTCGATCTCAGTAATGAAGTCGGTGAGCCAGAGTCTTTTCATTAACGCGTTGTAATTGTTTCTGAAGAAAAAATCGGGCATGTCATTCAGAAAATCGTGTTGCCTCTGGCCGGGGTGACTCGGCACCCGTTGCAGATTTCTTCTCTGTACCGATGTATCACCCTCTCCACAATATCAACCAACACCGATTTCACTGTGTCCATAAACAGAGACGTCTTGGCCCCAGGAGTAACATCAGCAGCAGTAGTATTGCAAGATTCGGGTGTCCAAAATGGTGGTGATGATGGTAGTCCAGGAGTCTGTTCCTGGCTGCAACTCGCGGGGGGAGTCTTGGTTTTTCTCAGATCCATGGCTAGTTTACAACGGTCGTCTTAGTGGGGTCCTTCGTTTTAGATGATTTGCTGAGTGGAGGGTGGGACTTATTGCGTTGAATGGGGGGAGTCGTCTGTAGAATTCTTTAAGCGTTGTAGCTTTTTCATCTATCATTTCCAACCAAGCAGCAATAGGTCAAATTTAAGAATAAGTAATAGTTTGTCAAGATTTTACGGAAAAAGTCAAAAAGTATAGTTTGTCAGAAATATGGAAAAGTCATTGTGTACAAATAGTATGTTGAAAATCAAAAAAAGAAAACTCAATTCATTACAAATTAATGAATATTTTACCCAGTTCCAAAGTTTTGCACCCCTTAAAGAAAACCCCATTCCTTACCAAGTACTTCATATTATACCCTTTGTTAAGTGTTGCGTACATCAAGGTGTATCTTAAAGTATCTTGGTAGCAGAAAGTTTATCAGAAAAGAAAAAAACCTTGTTTAACTGAACAAGTGTTTTTAAAAAAAAAAAAAACCCTGCCATTAAAAGAAACCAAATTCCTTACAAAGTACTTCATTATCTACTTTTCAGTTTTTATTCGCCAAAGTGTGTCTAAAAGTATCTTAGTAACACAAGAAAAGAGAAAAAAGCATTGATGTTAACAAAAACTGGATTGTTCCACTGAAATAATAAATAAATAATTTTAAAAAGTGTGTTTAAAAGAAAATGTATTCAGATAAAGTATTTTGTTAGAATAGTAAGTCCAAGATGGTTACATTTGACCCCCTAAACCATTTGTATTATATTTTTGTTTTCCTAATAAAGACAGAGTCACCTGAATTAATTGTGTCTCCATACCTTTTTATTTTTATTTTTTTACATTTTGTAACAATCTTTAAACATTTGTAGAGAACAAACACTGTGGTTAAAATGAGTGTCTTTATGACGTCTCTCACACCGTTGGTATTTTTCACAAAATTCATTTTTAAACACATCATCTTGATACAGAGATAACACATTTTCTTAAGACAACCCTTACGCTCTTTTACATAGGTAGAAAACACAATGCTATTCTTTGAGGGGTCCTTAGTTTTAAATGATCTGGTGAGGAGGGTGTGACTTGTTATGTTGAGTGGGAGGCGGAGTCCTCTGCAAAAGTGAGAGTCTTTTTCACCAGTATAATGTCCATCGATGTCTGACTCTGTTTAAGAAGTTCTTTAAGCTTTGTAGCTTTTCCATCAATCATTTTCAGCCAAGCAGTCAGAGGCACCCGCAAGGATGTCTGAAAAACCCCGCATGTAGAGTTAAAATACTCAAAATCATCAGAGGGGTCCTTCCCCAGCGTCACCAAACGGCTTGCGCGGTAATACCATCGCCCCGATGGTCCGCTTTTAGTTTCCCAGACGGTGCTTGTCAGGACTCTTCTCACTTCTGGCGGCGGGGGAATATCTCCTTCTTCTTTCTCCACATTGAGGGGCAGCGGTGAAAACTCTTCTTTGATCCCGCATGCTGTCTGCGTTTCTTTGCTTTTCTTTGCAAATATCTTGTACACTGCTAGTTCCACTATGGTTTCTTGATGCACTACTTCTTTCGATACAGTGGAGATCTCTGGAAGACACCAGAGTTAACACAGCCCAATCTGTTGAGGTCAGTGTCGCTTTAACACTACTGGGTCCATACGTTTCTCCATTCTTCAGATTGTAGAAATGTAGTTAATTCACCATATAGTTGAATACATAACCCCAAACATCGCCATTCTTCAGAATCCATTCTTCATGAAGTTCTTCGGCTGGAGGCGTCTGAACCTGGCACAGATACTGCATTCGTTTCTTGATTGGCGCTCCGGACGGATGACGGTAAGTTGTCACAGGCGTCTCGCTGATTAAACCCATATCAATGCGTCTCTTGGCCATTTTTCTTTTTTCAAAGGTAACTTGGTGAGTGGAAATGACTGGCTTTTTATTTAGTTTGAGCGTATTTTCTTTTTTCACCTAATTCCACCCCCCACTATCTGCTGGCCTCATATCGTGTGACAGGAAGGGGTGGGGCGGGGGCTAGACAGTCTCACGCATAACTTCAAAGAGACACATAGATTAACATCAGAGGCTTATAACACACCGGTGTGAAATCACACCTGCCTGTTATAACACTTCAATCCTCACATCAAAGGGCAAACATCAAAGGCTAATTAGATTAGACAACAAAGGGCTCTGAGGGGACAGGGGCCAGACAGTCTCACGCATAACTTCAAAGAGACTGCTTTAATCAACACCTAGATTAACATCAGATGCTTATATCACACCTACCTGTTATAACACCTCAACCCCTCACATCAAAGGATTAGACTACAAAGGGGTGTGAGGGGACAGGGGCCAGACAGCATAACTTCAAAGAGACTGCCTTAAGGCGAGACACCCCAGGTGAATAGGGTAATTTTTTTAACTTAAAGGTATCAGCTAGAAATTTCTCCAGTTAATGTCTTACAATAAGGCAATTGTCTTTTGTATTACAAGTTTTCTGAAATAGCATGTTTAAATATGCAAATTAGCCATTATCTCATTAAATATGCACATATTTTAACACATTTCAGGAATCGAAATCTGAACTTTGGATAAAGCCAGGTTCCAAATTCTTGTTTCATTTTGTAGTCATATTAGTATCTAAGGCTTTTACAGAAGGGATATTGGATATCTCTTTTTATCACTCAATAAATCAGAAAATACTGTCAACAGCCCTAAAATATCCATTTTCGCCATGTTTTTAGGTATACAATGTTGTATAATTCAGGCTATGAATTATATATGAACAAACCCTTCTGTAAAGGCCTTCATAATATTGATAGGAATATAACTGGAAAGTTTGGTGTCTCTACATGCTTCTGAAGTTGAAATTTCGAACTCAGAGTAGGAGAAAAAACTCATTTTGAGAAAACGACCTTTAAAGATTGCAGTGAGGCGCTAGCTAAACCCTCCTGTTCTCTGGATGACAGCTTGCGCATCGACGCACTCCGTGAAGGTGTTTCATGTTCGGGGTCATTTGTTTTTTGTATAACCTTGCTTCGTGCAAGTGACAATTGTTGTCGTCTTCTCTGTGAACGTTTTTTTCGCCGTTCTTTTGCGATTTTGAGATTTCAATTTCTAGCGGAAAGCTAAACAGGAAGTGTTTTAGCACACCACGTGACGCATCTGAACGAATCACGTTGTCAGAAATTGACACCAGCCAATGAGATTTCGTTTCTTGGTTTAAGACCCCTTTGTGCTTTCACGATTGGTTGCTGCTACAAAGGAAATGACCATATTTGGATCCGATGAGATTGTGCAGGAGAGACGGTGCTTTCCAACGATATCTCTGTTGACATGGTGCACACAGCGGTCGCGGTACTTTATGTTACGTTAGAAAGCTAACTTTTGGTGAATTTAGGAGAAATCTACAGACGCAAATAGACAAACTATAGTAAAATAAACACTTAAATGTGTATTTTGTACGTTTTCCTTCCAAAAGCCTGAAAGAAAACATGTTATGGAATCAAAATAGCACAAAATCTCAAAATTGACCAGTACTTGAAAAACGATGTTTTTGCCTGCCGTGTCTCGCCTTAATCAACACATCAAAGGATTAGACAACAAAGGCACTACACAAGGGGGCTTTTCACACCTACCTGTTATAATACCTCACCCCTCACATCAAAGGATCTCGAACAAAGAGAGGTGGGACTTAGCTCATTTGCATAATTGGGGGCGTGTCATCTGTCACTTTTTCATGCATACTAATGAGACGAAAGGGGTATGAATATTACTACTATTAAGTTTTATTTGATGAAAACATTTAAATATTAAGAGTAGCCTACATACAACATTGAAAATATCAAGAAGATACTGTAGTGATCTCTACAATAAAACAGTTTAGTGCACGTCCAAAGATATTAACAGGAGGATGTGCAAAACAGACCAACTAGGCTGTATTTAAACATTAAAGAATACTTTAAGTTAAGGTCTTCTTTTGAATAAGAAAAAAACATTGGGGTTATCCACAGATAAATATGAAGTCTGACAAAGTTAACGTCCAATATATTGCATAGTTTATTTTGGCACTTGACAATCACCTTCCCTGAATTTGACTCAGGTGTAACTAAAGTCTGATTTAAGGGTTGTTTATATTTCACATCATTAATCAGAATCTGCAAAGTAACAACAATAAATGCAGTGGAGTGAAAATACCAGGTTAACCTCTGAATTGTGGTGGAGTAGAACAAAGTAGTGTGCTGCTGTAACAAACAAACATTTCCCAACTTGGTATCAATAAAGTATATCTTACCTTAAGATTTGATTTGCCTCTGAACCTTGACAAGTGCATGTTTCAGGCTTATCAATGAACAACAGGAGGGGTCACAGACATAATACCAGCTGTTAAAAAAGGTCTTCTGACCTTAGGTGTCATGTGGGTATATTATTTCACCCATTTATTAATTATATGTTTTATATTTGATAACACCACTGTGTTTCGTATCCCCTAAACCTCCAGGGTGTACACGTTTAATACTGACAACTTCTAATTGTGGGAAATACGAAAACGTCTTATAAAGAGACGTGCCATATATTGCGAAACACACAATAGCCAGCATGTGTAGTTCTGGGGGGGGGGGGGGGGGGGGGAGCTGGAGCCGGGGGCTGGACCCGTCCAATTCCAGTTTTGGAAAGTCTGCCGTGGTTCCATTCCATTTCAAAGAGCTGTTGACGCTCAGCGTAACCTTGTCACACTGCCACTCCAACATCCAATCACAGGGCTTGATGACTAATCACGGGGTTTGTAAAGCAAAGCGGATGTTGTAGTCCCAAACGATAGCTGGGGATTCTGGGTAGTGTAGTATCTTCGGAAACTGTAGTGTCTAAACTCCTAAAAAACGATTTGTTTCTCTGAATCGAAGGTTAAAAACACAAAAGCATTGAACACCATTTAAACCAATCAATATTGTGTAATTAACAAGGATAAACTGATGTTTTTTAGTGGATGAGTAATGCAGATATCACTGTGTAATCATTTGACAGTGAGGGGAATATATTCGGTTTTATTATGAAAACTTCGAGACCGGAAATACTGTTTTCACCCACGTTAACTTTACATGGAAGCTGCCGCATACACACGTTATCCTGGCGAGACCTCAAATCATCTTCGTAATATCTATCAAACTATAGATCCTACACATCCACTGGATGTGGATTCTAAAAGTATAATATACAATTCTCGCTAGAAATCTAATCAAAAGGCATTTTAATGGCCAAATTATTCTACAATTTAGGATTTTCCAGAGAGGGTTATTTGTGAATAAACGGGAGCATGTTGTTTCTTACACGACCACTAGAGGTGCTACACTTTAAAACGTGGCTATGGGTCGTAATCTAAGGTGCATAAACAATCGACCTATTTGGTCGTTTTTTGTAGGAGGACAGGCTGTATATTTCACATCATTAATCAGAATCTGCAAAGTAACTAAACTACTGTCGTGTCTTTGGCCATCCTAAACTCCGAAAAAAACTATTTGTTTCTCCGAATCGAAGGTTAAAAACACAAAAGCATTGTACACAATTTAAACCAATCAATGTTATGTGCACCCCCGCATATAAGGGATAATTTGCTTTGAGCCTACGTGATGAGTGTCTCACCTCAGTGTGAATCCTTCAACTAATTTCACTTTTGATTACTCAATAAATCTATAATTCTAAACAACATATTGAATGGAGTTAAAACAATTACATTACTTACGCTAAGAAAAAATGGTCTGTTCTACCTCGCAGCAACGGCTAAACAATGAAACAGCAATATGACTATTAAAAAACGATATCACTGATTGAGGTTTTCTGCCTCTGCCTTCTTGTTTTTTGTTTTTTTTTCTCAGTCTTTTTGGACACCACTGATGGAAATTGGCCTGGACTTCTTTCTGCAGATTGATATGACTGTACATAGTCCCTTTATTAAAGCAACAACGGTCTGCTTTCAATAGCAGACCGCTGAAATTTCAAATTGACCAATCAGAATTCAGTAAAAAGTCACCTATGCAAATATTATACATTCTGGATATCAGCACTGTCACTACATGCACTTTTCGAAGGAAGACACATATCAGCCTTCCATATTATATACCGATAGTTTTTGCTGTACTTAAAACTATTTCTCTTTACTTAGTATGAGTACACCATGTCCCACCACACCTGGCATTAATTTGTGTTTTCTTGGCAAGTTATCATGACCACAGGGAGGACAACAGTGCCAGTGCTTGGCAGAGCAGGAATGTGGTTTCATAAAATAAAAGTGGTCAGAGAGTCCAGCAGACTAACAGGGTGCAAGCACATTAATCCTTGGAAATTAAAATACATTTTATTTACAGCAATAGGTATTACATCAGCAGGTTGCTTTATGGATTTGCCGGCTAAGTCTGCGGTCAATCTAACCTCGTTCTCACAGCCTACTATTTCAAAAGACCATGCTGGTATATTTAAGATTTTTGGATTCATTTTAACCTAAAGTTTTAGGCACCACTATTCATTAGGCTACAGTGTGAAAATCAATTAAAACTTTCCCCAGCTCTGCAATCCATCATAGAGGACATCAAGTCTGCATTAATACGTGTCAAAGTTACATATTGTTGTTTAATAATACAGTGCAAACTTTTCCAATCAGTCCATTCATTTAAAAGCATTACAAATGCATGCAATGGACAATATAAAAAGTACACCCCATTATATAAAGTATGATTTGCAAACGTAGTAAGTATTGTTTGTGAAACATGTGTTTTATTTACTACTATAACAATCAAATAATAACTATATTAATGTTTTTTTATGACTTTCTTTAGTAGAGTATAGCCCCTTACTATTTGAATTGTCATAGATATTTCTCTTTACTGATAACAAGCACATCTTTTTAAATATGGCTTTGTGGAGTGCACCTAATTGCTTTGCCTTCTTTTACATACGCACACAGGTGTAGATATGGAAAGTGAATACACATGCATATCATACATTTAAAATGTTCTTTGTTGTCCCTTAGTACAGTTGCTATTTTTCTGCCCTCACACGTACAGCAACTACTCTTAATATTCATAAAAACACAATTCCAGGTAACCGTGGAGATTCAATGCTCATTATCCGCTCCCTCATCTCCACGGGAGCGACCCGCGGTCATCACTGACAGGCATGTGACTCATCAAAGAGCAACAAGTCCCCCCTACGGGCAGCAGCAGCAGTTGTGGGTTGTACGTTGCGAAAACACCCCTGCCAGCTTGATTTCGAAAGAAAGGGAGCCAGTGAGGCACATGACCACAGCAGGGGGCCACAGATACCCAGCATGTAACTTTTTGTATCAGAAATCTGTCTGCAGTGACAAACTTAAATTCAACCTCTCCCAACGAGGAAACGACAAGTTAATATCGGTTTACTTCAAACCCTGTGACGGATAGTTCTCTGACTACCATTTCCATAAACAACTACACAGGTTTAGGGCGACTTTAAGTAATAGTTGGCAGCTCATGAATTCGAGGTAGGAGAGCTTATTTTTCTGTTTAATTAATGCTTTTTGAAATTCATACTCTAGCTGCAGAGCGCCTTGCTTGGTTTTTCGGGCATGACGAATAACTCACAACTGTATACACTTTCATTCCCGCATTGCACATTAACAAGAAGGATGGCAGCTGATGCATTTTGAAAAGAAATGTGTGTGTGCAGTGGACACTCAGATATTAATTTCTCCGAGGGCAGGGCCTGCTGCGGGGCATCAGATAAAATGTAATTAGGCCCACATTTCATTCGAGAGCGTCTGTGCTGCAAACATAGTCCTGAGGTGAAATCAGGTCACTGCTTTGATGATAAGTAATATTGCACGCTCAACGATCTATCAATCATGCCTACAGGTTATTTAACATTTCAAAATCTAAATTCCTTGCTGTAGATTGTATACAGCAAGAAGAAAAGGCTTTGAAAACTCATGGAGAAGTAATATTTCACATTTGGCACTGTTCCATTCTAAGCATATACCATCGTAAAAAGGGATACAAAAAACATCTCCCCCACAACTGTCCCTCTACTGTATATCCTGTTTTGTTATTCTACCAAACAACCACTTGAAGGCATGCTAGTTATAGTGTCAAAGCAAAATAAGAGGTTTAAAGTTTACAAAGCAACGTTCACTCACAAGCTTGTTACCAGAGCATCAACCAAATTAAATTTGCTTGAAAAAACGTCTTAAAAATAAATTGTTAAACCTGGAACAAGCAAGCAAGACATTCAAGGGTTGAGTCTATTTTCTCGAAGGCTCTTCAATATTTCTCTTCAAAAGAAAAACATTAAGTATGGAGTATTATTGAGCAGGTTGATGCAGTGGTTGAAAGGTGCAAACGCGCTACAATGGCTCAAAACACTTCGGAGAAAGATGCTGCACTTCGAAAAATTTTGCACATTTCAAAACAAAAAATGTGACAAAACACCTGCAAATTAAGAAACATATTCAACAACTTGACAACACATGTGCAGCATTTGGAACACATTCAACAAATCGACGAAACATGTGGAGCGTTTACTAAAAGCTACGCATAAACAAAACACTGCAAATCAAAATCCAAGACTTGTGACTGGAAATGTACCCAAAATGTACGTTTTATTGGCTTACTTTAACAATGTAGCTAACCTAGTTATTTCAAATATACTGATGGAAATCTTACAATTATGAAAAAGGTTTACTGACACACACGTGTTTTGGGCTGTTGCGCAGGTACTTTTTTCAAGCATGTGTTGGTCTAACTCAGGGGTCTGCAACCTTTTTGACCAAAAGAGCCATTTTGCTCCCTTTTCCCCAAAAAATGTTTTGTCTGGAGCCGCAAAACATATTTCATAGCTTGATAGCTTGTAAAGTTGTATTTATTGTTATATCATAGACAAAAACTACAGTTTTTTTGCATTTGTTATTTATTACATTATATACAATTGTTAACTTCCAATAAGAAACAAAGAACTCCTATAAGGAGAATTACAAATAATACACAGGCCTACTTTAAAATAAATTAAACACATCACTTGGGGAGTCCTCTCCACATTTAAAGGAAAACAAATCTAATTAAAATGGGCCCTCTTTGAAATGAATAAAACATATAGCTGCACCCTAAAACGAGTTAAAGGTAGGGTAAGGATGGAGAAACCAGCTTGAGTGCGCTAGAATTAGAAAATACACAACCGTAAAAAATCTGCCTCTTCCTTCAGACTTCCTTACA
The DNA here is from genome assembly GCA_902827135.1 of Harpagifer antarcticus. NCBI lineage: Eukaryota > Metazoa > Chordata > Actinopteri > Perciformes > Harpagiferidae > Harpagifer > Harpagifer antarcticus. Next base: position 821,453 of record CADEHL010000031.1, read on the forward strand.
GAGCCCCTCCTCCAACACACACGAACGCGCACATGACCAATGAGTGCACGATATAAATGTGTGCACAGATGGAAGGCTGACAGGCAGGTAGGCCATCCAGTTACTTTAGCCGGGCCGGCTCAGATGATTGGTTGTGCTTTTTACAGCGCTACGGCTTCCACAGATGACATTTTTTTAATGTATTTATTGTCAAAGCATTTAATATATTCATTGCTATCGGGATGTTAAGAGCATTCCATGGAATATAACAAACTGTTTTCTGAAATAAATTACATACCCGATTGAATTATGACTGAAGATCGTCAGCTGGCTTCCTCTCCCGTGTTGTTCCTTGATACGTAAAGGCTGCAGCACCTTTAACAACTTCTCTCTACATATCAAACATACCGGTAAACTGGCATCGTTTGCTGTGAAAGCGTATAACTCTGTTCACGCAGAATTAAATCCTGTGCTCCTCCAGTACTTTTCTTTTCTTTGATTTATCCATAGTTCGCTCATCGAGCCGGGGGTCAGGTTATTCACCTGCAAGAAAGGGCGCTGACGCGGGACCGTAGCAGGATGTCACGCATATTTGAGTTGACCTAATTAAAAACGTTTTGTTTTTGATATATGTGTCACAGAATCACCTCAAAATACAAGATACGAAACATTTTCAACCATGCAACAAAATATAAATAGTCCTACAAATACTATTTTATTTCCTTCTTATTTTTGTCTAAGCTCAAGGGAGCCAGAGCAGAGGGCTAAAGAGCCGCATGCTGGCAGCACCTGGTCTTAATGGTGTCTTCCCATTTCGCCCCTTCCCAATTTGCCCCAAAATGATTCCCATTTCACCCCTTTTCCATTTCGCCAATTTTCCATCTCTCCCCTTCCCAATTCGCCCCATTGCCACTTCGCCCTTTTCCCATTTCGCCCCTTTCCCATTTCATATCATCAACTGTTGTTGTAAGTGGGCTACAATCATTAATTTCCCAGGTTTCGGATCTTGATGAATAATACCCTTTCCCCTTAGAAATCAAAGACTTTAACCTCAAACTAAAATACTGATGACGATATTATGAGAAGGTCAACTGTACTACAGCAGTGTACTTTCCGAATGTCTTACCAGGGAGATTGCTTGGATTTGGACTCCCAACAGGGCAAGAACATGACTCTCAGATAAAACTGAAATAGAAACACCTCCGCCAAGCTGCTTCCATAACACAACAAATATGACATGATTCGGATCAAATCTAAAATGTAAGGGATTTCTCCTTGGCCCATGCTACACACTTTAACCGGGTTTAAAAATATGTGGGCCAGAAGGTTTTATTTTCTGTAATCCTGCGGATAAACAGAAAACAAGCCAAACCGAAATAAATGACCATCCATTGATTGTGGAGGTGATTTAACAATGCAATGTAATAGAGTAAATTGTATTCTTTTTTTATCCACGTTAATACATCCAAAACATGTAAGATTTGAAGTAAGGATTTACATCTTTCTGCAGCTGAGTTAAACATTTACAAAACAAATATCTATATAAAACTAAATTGTTTGTCAAATGTCAGATGCATTTGTAGAATGTCAGTACATTCGAGCAAAGAGGTCCTAATTTAATGATTATTATTGATTAATCATTCATATTCAGAGTGTTGTACTTTGACATTTAGTGTGATGTGGGTTTTACGTATTTCTGAAATAAGCACTTGGCCTTTATTATTATATAACTTTAACTATTTGTATATATATATATATATATATATATGCATAGAAGCTTTTCAATAACATGATTTCAGGAATACATGTTCCTTCCTGTTAAGTATTCTCAAACTTTCACCTATCAACTAAATGTTTCCGCAAATGGCAGTTCTCTACGTTTCATTGCTGCTGGTTGAAGCCACCAGGCATTTCCTTACACCAGTGCGCAGGGTAATGACATTTATCATAAACAGCTGCCTGCTCAAGCCACGTATGAATGAGTGTCAAAAGACTCGTCCCTGTAGTCCTTTAATATCCCACAGTAAATAATGTTTTCACCTCCTGACAAAATAGGCGCTGCATAATCCCAAAGTTGTGCGTTCAGTATTGAATAAAATGCATTTCACTTGAGCTTGCAGATTCAAAGGCATTTCGTAAAACGGGCAGATGCATTAATCTAAACGCCACCCGCCTTTCCCTCTCTGCACACAAAACAATCTACAATCTGTTTCCCCCTTGGTGGCTCCTCCTGACTTATGCAGAACTCCAATCGTGCCATAGTTATTTATCACTTTCCATTGCGTTGGGCGAATCTCCATTCTGCAGTATAAAGAGCCAGCATAAAAGCAGAGATGCTCCTACATCATTACAGCAGTACGGAGATAGTGTGACCTGGCACATTGGCTCTATAGAGCTTCATCCGTATGAGCTCATTCAGGAGGATTTCTACCAGCTCTTCAACAGTGTGAACATTATGGCTCTGACCCTTGCACGGGTCGCTGGCTTCACACCCGTTCAGCACCTCCAGAGGGATGGAATGTCATCACCATCCTTTCATGGTGAATCACAAGGACACAGTGAATCATGATTAGGGGTGATAGCCATAACTGGGCCTGGATGCAGGAATAAAATGTACAGTGTGTTGGGAACTGGCATTTATATACAGTATGTGCCAGTGAGTCAGACACAAATGTAAATGTTAGTACAATTTGCATATTGTTGAATGTGTGGAATAAATCTGGCTCCCTTTATCCTTCCACTGTGCAAATACTGCTTATGTGTGGTGAACTATTGTCTGGCTCCATTGGAAAAATGTGTTCCAAGGAAGCAGCTTGAATTAAAGAGGATGCACTGATGTGTTCCCTCGATCTGAACTCTATGTGACTATCTGCGTTTCAATTGACATAATTTCCAGATCAAATGCATTGGCCTCTTTGCTCAAGCTTTGGCGACAAACAATCAATGCTCAGCTGAGTAAATAAAAGCAGTTTTACCTGTGTGGTTACCTTACTGCAAGTGTCAACAGGGATTTCAGGTTAGGACAAAGGGAACAACAGGTAATACATGTTGGGGCTGCAGGCCACCAAAATGTAACTCTGTGTGTATAAAGTATTTATTGTGATTTTAATTAAAAATATAAATCAGACTCTTCTTAATTCACGATCTGGGTGTTCAAAGATGTTATGTAAATTCAACTCAATCCCGCAGGACTAGTGTGCATTTCTCACATGATAATATTTTAGCCAGTTTTACGATTAGCAGTTATCAGAACAGAGAGCAGATTACATTATTCAGAGATTAAATAAAAGGTATAAGAACTTCCTAGGTAACTAACATTACTGACTGGTAGCTACTGAAAAATAAATGCTCATGAGGGCATTCCTAAGAATGATTGATTCACACAATTATTTTACTTTGAAAAATTAAATATCGGCAGTAACACTGCAATTTGTTTGCAATTTACAGCAAACTCTTTGCAAATAACATGTATAATACTGTTTTTTTGGTAGGCTTGATAAAAGCCAAGCTTTACACCATTTTAAGATGGAGGAACTCAAACAGTCCAAATGGGGTTACACTTTTAAAACTTCCCTATTTATGATACTTAAAAGGCTTACATCATGTAGTGTTCTGCACTCCTTTAAAGGAAACCTTCACCAGTGTGATTGAAATGGCGGCTGACTTTTTGATTGATTATCAGCCTGGGCGTCAATCGCTCACCAGATGCCTGCAGGGAAAATGCATTTCAGGTGTTTTGTAATTTAGAATTCCCTATCCATCATACTTGGAGGCATTGCCACCAGAATGCATCTAAAGTAGAAGGTATAGGTGATGTTTTGCCTCTTATAAGAACATAATGCAGTTAAGCTTGTTCCTCTAGAGCAGTGGTTCTCAAACTGTTTTCAATAATGTACCCCCTATGAAAGAAAAATGCAGCCAAGTACCCCCTGATCAGCGCAAAAACAATTTGTTAGGGACAAAATGCCTATAAAGAGGTACAGTACAGTGCTGCACCATTAATGTCTGATTTATTAAAACAACAACCTTGTAACTGAGAAACACTTAAATGCTACATTTCAAATGTTTACAATCCATCACTAAATTCATGGCAAACCAATTTCAACATCATGCAATAACACTAAGACAACATTAGTTGCATTGAACTGATCTTTTAAATAAGTTGTACTTAATGTAGTGAAACATGGGCTTGTGCTTCACTGAGGAGCTTTGTCATTCTGACAGGTAGGCAACTGCAGTTATTACACTTCATGTTTTGAAATATGTGTAACTCTGTTCATATAAAACCCACACTGCTCAAACTTAGTTTATTTTCCTAAAATTGGTATATCTATGTATTTATTTATTTTGGGGCGTGGGGAATGAAGAGAAAAATAAATGAGCATGGGATTTTGACCCCTTTTATAAACATATGAATAATGCTGTGCTATACTTTGCGGCCACACGCCATTGCCAATCAATGCTTATTGTTTAGGTCCTTTGATAAGCAGGCAGTCAAATCATTAGCTAGAACTAGCTAGATCTGATAGATTTGGACATAGACGCGAGTGAAGTCTAACCGGACGCGCGAGAGAGAGAGAGAGAGAGAGAGAGAGAGATCAGATCAGATCAGCTGCTGCTGACGGAGAACACGCAGCTCTGCATGATCACAGCTCCGCCACTGTGACGCACCGTTGAGCGGACCAAAATACACAAGAGTTAGACCTAACACACTTAGCTAGTTTATCTACTCTGGAACTAGCTAAACTAGTTATAAATATATTTTTTCTTTACTGTCGAGTCACTTATTACAGGTTCAGCGAGCTGCACGAGACTGACGGGCTGTCAGGAGAGGGAGAGGAAAAGAGAGCACCCCGTTTATTGTTCCCATTTTATTATCCAGAATAACTGTAAACTTTTGAATAAAGTAGTTAATCTACTATTAGTAGTTTGTTTAAATGCATTAATTATGTTTTTTTCATTAACATAAAATAAATCTCACGTACCCCCTGCAGTACTCCAACGTACCCCTAGGGGTCCGCGTACCCCCATTTGAGAACCACTGCTCTAGAGGGCTAAAACATTTTCTGTTAGATCATCTTAAAGAGGTGTTGCAGTGAAACAGTGTGACACCACAGATGGAGGCACCTGGATTTAAAGGTCATTCTCTACCATTGCAATTTCACCATTCACTGTAGAGACTCTAGAGATACGCAGAGGTTTATCTGCAGGTGTCTCAGACTCCAGGAGGGTCACAAAGATGAAACAGCCTTGTTGTTATGATTACTGATGGATTTCAGCGAGAGAAACAGATAAATACAGAAAGAGGAATTACTGTGGAAAGCCACAGTGTCGTACCGAATTTTAATAGTAGCTACACAGAAATATTGATTCTCTTGGCTGAATTATTACTGGTAATATCAACAATGGAGGATCTGGAGAATGAGGAGTAAAGATAACACAATAGCGTGGGGGGGGGGGGAGAAAGAAAGGGGGAAATGCCGCCTGCGCATTCTTTTTAATGGAGTTTGCTCAAGTCACATTTCTTCTTTCACACTAAGCTATTTTTTTCCCAGTCGATAAAAGCTGCTGCAAAATTGTTTACTTCCCTTGCAGGTAAATCATTTCAAAATTGGTTTGATATTAAGGCATATCCCTGAGAGCATGTACGCAGTGGATGTGGGTGATTACAAAGCAAACTGCCGCAACCTTTCTGGACTTGGAAAGGACCCCTGTACTCTTTCTAATTAGCTCCCCATCCCCTCCAGGACAAAAGATAATGGCCAGGTGTGAATGGAAATTTGTAGGTGGATTTTGGCCCTGGGCATGTGTCGGATGCTGCATGTGTTAGGTGAACGAAAGCAGTTCATTTGTAAAGCCTCAGAGTCAAGTGGGAGGAAGTCATGTTATTAAAGCATAATCTTGTTTCTGCCCTTGATAGTGTCCCACTGGCTCCCAAGGGCTGAGATAAATAGGGGGGTCACTATGGTAGGCTTACTCTATACGCAGTATTTATATTTACAATGGAATGAAGAAAAAAGATACTCACAAGTGTCACTAGTGGCAGAAGAAGCACTCAGATCTTATACTTAAAGGGGCCCTATTATGCTTTTTGGAGTTTTTATTTTCCTGTTGTGTGTTATATAGGTTTTGTGCATGTAAATGGTCTACAAATCCAAAACTTCCTTCCAGAGGGAAACTCCTTGATTGGACTCCTTCGTTTACTTCTGTAACATAGTGACATCAGTATGTAACACTTGCACTATTGGCTAGCGCTCCAACACACTGTACTTGTCTAAGGGGGGGGGGGGCATCTCTAAGTGGTTGACCAATCACAACAGAGCCGGCCAGCTAACCATTAAGAGTTGCTCCTACCTAAAAATGCAACACTTTTTGAACATTAAAGCATGTCAACATTCCACAGTTGAGGCACAGAATACAATTTGAACCTGTACATGAGCATGGTAGGGCCCCTTTAATTGTACATTTTACAAGTAAAGTCCTGGATTAATAATCATAGTTAAAAGTACAAAAGTCTTGGCATCAAAATATACTTCAAGTACCAAAAGTAAAAGTATCTCGGGCCATGTCAAAATCATATTAATTAAATGACTGGGTTATTATTATAGATGCATTAATGTGTTCATCACAGTTGGTTAAGGTCGAGCTAAGTTGAATATGTATTTATTTTATTTTGCATCAGCCAATGGTCTGAATAAAAAGAAAAGTAACTTGTGCTGTCAGATAAATGTGGTGGAGTAAAACTACAACATTTGCTTCCAAAACGTAGTAAAGTAGAAGTATAAAGGGGCATCAAATTGAAATAATCAGTTATTAAAGTCCAAGTACCTCATAATTGTACTAAACTACACTACTTAGGTACATGTACTTTACTAGATTCCATCACTCTGTTTCGCTATGATAACAAATTAGTGATGTACTGTTCCTCAATTCAATGTGCTATTGAGGATCCTCTCACAGCTGGCTAAAATTAAAGCTAATTGTGAATGGTGATGAGACAGCTCCAAGAACATCTGAGAAAACAACATTTTGATTTGAAATGTTTGTAAATACATTTTTTGCAGGTTAAGTTTGTCATCTGTTCAGTGATTCAATTTTATCTTAATGAAGTTACCCATGCTGCTATGCAAACTGATTTAAACCCATGCGCTAGTGTCTGCCTCCTTCTGTGCAGCTGCTGAAATATTACTACCATGCGTACTTGGTGTCACGGTGACCCTCTTCATCTTCTACTCCTTGGACACTGACAGCCTTGGGCTCTCTACACATGATCACCGGCAGAATCCCCTCGCACCAGCATGCACCACTGCTTTCCAACAGAGAGAGGGATAATGGTTAACCTCATCCCTTGCAGTGTTGAATAATGCTCAGATTTGACATGTTTTATTAGTTTTGACGTTTTTAGATGGACAGGAAATCTTCAGATGGACATGGCAATCAAAAACATTTAAGGACCGGTGAGTTTTCGTAAAGCACCATTTCAAATCATGCACGTTTAGTGCATAAGGGCTAAGAAAATGATGATGGAACTGCATTGTGGCTATTATAATGCTCTATTATTTCTCATAAGCTGTTGCAGCAATTTTTTGTTTTATATAATTTGTAGAACTATTTTAAATGCCATATTTAAAAAATAAATAAAATGTACCACTCCAGAATTTGAAAGAAAGGTGAAAAAAAGATAACAAATGCTGCATCAGGACCGAGAGTAACAACATAGAAAAGTCCAATTTGAAATTTGCTGTCAACCACTGATGAAATTGTTTTCGGCAATTGAATGGCGATAACTTCTGTTCTTGTATTCACTCACACCCCCCTTCCCACCTAGAACATCTGTTCATCCTCTAAAACACCCAAGGTCACTAGTTTGTGGTTATAAAGTTTTATGTTTTATGAGGCTGTTATTATCATGGAGGTCAAAACTGGTTTTATACAATGACGTCAAGCTTAAAAATGGTTCTCTCCAATACAAATGGGTTCATTCTATCCAAAATAGTCTCATATTTCCATATACACACATACCTATGCATTTCCAAGACTATTTAGGAGCCACAGTGTGCAGAAACCATTTTTAGAATAGGCGGAAATAACACTTTATACTGCATACAAAAAGATGCGTGGATTCCTCCCAACTCTGCATGGGATTAGCACAGAGTGTCTGTAAAGGGGAGAATCGTGAGTAGCTTGATTTTATAACAATACCATCGCAAATAAGCCTGCTTGAATCTCTGACAGACAGTAAAATCCAAAGCAAAACTCAAGAAGTTAAATGTTACCCTGTTCAGATTACGGAACAGCTGTACAATAATTTAAAGAGGACATTTGACTATATGCTCATTTTGAGGTTCATAATTGTATTTTGTGCATCTAATATGACAAAAAGGTATTTACTTTTCTCATACTGCCTGTAGCACAGTGCTGCAGCACCTCTTTTCAACCTCAGTTTTCAACCAGAGCCCAGTCTGCTCCGATTGGTTAGCTGGCCGGCTGTGTTGTGATTGGTCAAACTCTTAGACATGTCCCATATTTAGCATATCACGTAAAATGTGTTGGAGCGCTAACCAATGGTAGTCTGGGTGTTATGATGTCACTATGTTACGGGCATAAACATAGGAGGCAGGGAGGGGGGGCAATCTCCCTCTGGAGGGAACTTTGGGATTTTAGCTTTTTCAGACCATTTACATGCACTTAAACATACATAACAATATACAGGAAAATGAAAACCCCAAAAAACATAATAGGGCCTCTTTAAGGGCTTTTTGATTCTTCAGTGTCTAACATCAAAAATTATTCCAGGTATCCGTCTTGAACAGTTGTACATTGTAAATGATACGATGCCAAAATGGCTTTGGGCTAAGCTCTTAGCAGTGATAGTTCAACTCAGACTGCAAATCAGCCTAACCTCACATTATCAATGTTTGGTCTAGAATTCTTAGCATTTCAAAGCATTCAGCAACGTCTTCCAAATACTGCTGCCTTTGTGTCTTACCTGAGGCTGATGTTTTTGCCTTTTTGTTGCCAACAATTGCATTTCCAGATCTGCCATTAAAGAGCTTTTCACATGGCCTGGAACCCAGGGGATTATTCTGAGGGAAGAATTTGGAAGTTTATGGTGTTCATCGGAAGGAAAACATTTCTGAAAACAAAAGAAAAAACGTTTTTACGGCCCACAATAAGCAGTTCTGTATATCACAACTAAAGAAGGATAAGGGTGCAGGAGATTCTTTATGGCGGTCACAAAGAGTTGCTGTTGCACATTGCTGTTTTATTTACTCCTCACTGAAGGATTCTTCTCTCCCTTCTCAGTATCCCTCCAAATAACACGGCTGCCTCTTTTTCTGAAGCCTCTCAGATATCATTCTTTCTGAAGGATTGGTGTAGTTAAAGGATGTTTTTCACAAAAAGGCATGGTGCATTACCAAAGCCAGCCTTGGTTTACATCCTGCAGAACAAATATTTCCCAAACCACCAGGTGAATGAGGGATGCTGGGAAGATTTACCGTGTGAGGAGGTTCATGTGGGGAATCAAGATTTTAGCTGTGCCTTTTTTCCCTCACTCTGCATTTGTCTTGTCAGATGTTAATAACAAACAGGGCTCGGTATGTCGTTTGTCAGCTCTATTGCGCCAGCCTTTTTTCACATGTTTCGTCACAAATTGCGCCCTCGTCCATGACCCATAACTCCAAACAAAAGCATGCTTTCCCTAGGGTTCATGTATTAAGCATAAGCTGGGTTCATCCTCTTGCAGAGCGGTATACAGCAAACAGACACCAACACTTAATATACATTTTTTTAATTATTAATTTTCAAGAATGCAACCACATTAAAATAATATAATATCTACTATCCTTTTCAGCGCTCAGATGGATAAAGCACAGGCTCTGCCGGAATTATTGCTTCATTGTGCTCAACACTGCAGGGACCTCTAAAAATAAATGAGGAAGCAGACAGTAGGAAGAGCGCTGGGTGGCTATTTAATCAGCACGCCTGTATTATCATACTGTAGGTTTCAGTGTTTCGCAGCGTCTCTGTCACTGCAACACAAACGTGATCTGCAAGTTAATAACTTTCAAGGTAAACACGCTCGGTATAGCGACCAGTATTTATTGCTCGTTGTCACTTCTAATTGTTTGGATAGGGATGGAGACATGAAAATAAGCTGATTTTCTGTGCCAATATGCAATCTGCTGCTGATAATTACATTTTAGTATTTGCTCGCCAAAAGAAAGAACAAAATCTGTTTCACAATATTTTATACATTCATAATTTAATGTATAAAATACAACACCAAAGTTGTTCTGGAAAACTGTCCGACACCTCAGGAGGGGGAAGCAGGGAACCATCCAAGCTGTGTACAGTAAGGATGGGACGTTGTTGACCTCAACTGATGGAGTGTTAGGGCGTTGGAAGGAGCACTTTGAGGAACTCCTGAACCCGACAACTCCGCCCTCTATGTTAGAGGCAGAGCTGGAGTATGAAGGGGGATCGACACCAATCTCCCGGGGGGAGGTCACTGAGGTCGTCAAACAACTCCACAGTGGCAAAGCTCCGGGGGTGGATGAGATCCGCCCAGAAATGCTGAAGGCTCTGGGTGTTGAGGGACTGTCATGGTTGACACATCTCATCAACATTGCGTGGAAGTCGGAAACAGTACCGAAGGAGTGGCAAGACCGGGGTGGTGGTTTCCCTTTTTAAAAAGGGGGATCAGAGGGTGTGTACCAATTACAGAGGCATCACACTACTCAGCCTCCCCGGGAAAGTTTACTCTAAGGTACTCGAAAGGAGGGTCAGGCCGATTGTCGAACCTCAGATTGAGGAGGAACAATGCGGATTCCGTCCTGGTCGTGGAACGACGGATCAGCTTTTTACTCTCGCAAGGATCCTGGAGGGGGCCTGGGAGTACGCTTATCTGGTCTACATGTGTTTTGTGGACTTGGAGAAGGCGTATGACCGGGGTTCCCAGGGAGTTACTGTGGGAGGTGCTGTGGGAGTATGGGGTGAGGGGGTCTCTACTCAGGGCCATCCAATCTCTGTACTCCCAAAGCGAGAGCTGTGTCCGGGTCCTCGGCAGTAAGTCGGACCCATTTCCGGTGAGGGTTGGCCTCCGCCAGGGCTGCGCTTTGTCACCAATCCTGTTTGTAATATACATGGATTTGATTTCGAGGCGTAGTCGTGGGGGAGGGGGTCTGCAGTTCGGTGGACTAAGGATTGCACCACTGCTTTTTGCAGATGATGTGGTTCTGATGGCTTCATCGGTCTGCGACCTTCAGCACTCACTGGATCACAACCAAGTGTGAAGCGGCTGGGATAAGGATCAGCACCTCCAAATCTGAGGCCATGGTTCTCAGCAGGAAACCGATGGACTGTCCACTCCAAGTAGGGAATGAGTCCTTACCCCAAAAGAAGGAGTTCAAGTATCTCGGGGTCTTGTTCGGAAGTGAGGGAAGAATGGAGCGTGAGATGGGCCTGAGAATCGGAGCAGCGGGACCGGTACTGCAGTCGTTTTACAGCACCGTTGTGACGAAAAGGGAGCTGAGCCAGAAGGCAAAGCTCTCTGTCTACTGGGCCATTTTCGGTCCTACCCTCACCTATGGTCATGAAGGATGGGTCATGACCAAAAGAACGGGATCGCGGATACAAGCGGCCGAGATGGGTTTTCTCCGCAGGGTGGCTGGTGTCTCCCTTAGGGATAAGGTGAGAAGTTCGGTCATCCGGGAGGGACTCGGAGTTGAACCGCTCCTCCTTCGCGTCGAAAGGAGCCAGTTGAGGTGGTTCGGGCACCTAGTTAGGTTGCCACCTGGGCGCCTCCCTAGGGAGGTGTTCCAGGCACGTCCAGCTGGGAAGAGACCAAGGGGTAGACCTAGGACCAGGTGGAGGGATTATATCTCTTCGCTGGCCTGGGAGCGCCTTGGGATCCCCCAGTCAGAGCTGGTTGATGTGGCTAGGGAAAATAAAGTTTGGGGCTCTCTGCTGGAACTGCTACCCCCGCGACCCGACCACGGATAAGCGGGAGAAGATGGATGGATGGATAATTTCCTTTTGAGAAAGAGCTTAAGACCTAATATAAATAAAAGGGTCGTGTTAGAAACAATTCACTCACAGATTCATAATCATGAAGGTGGAAATTGCTCCTTTCTGCAGTCAGTCCCTAGCGGCCCATGTATGAACTGCAGTGTGTTGCACTTCCGTATTGGCGTCCCGGCTGTTCCCCAGTTTGCTGCTTGGATATACTTTCTCTTGCATCTCAGATGCACCCTGAGTCATTTTGTTTAAGTACAGTGAGCCTTTCTAAAATATACAGTAAAGAGACAAACCCACCAGCATTATAGGATATATTATATGACTTTTAGCCAAATACTTGTTTTGGGCTTTATACATAAATTGACTTGAAACAGTTACAGATTTAGAGTACTGGCACCTTTTTTATTCCAATTCAAGCACTGAGCCACACACACACACACACACACAACCACACACACACACACACACACACACACACACACACACACACACACACACACACACACACACCGAACTGCCCGATTATTACGCCTTATTGTTCTATTTATGAAGGAGATGTCCGGTCACCAGGTCACCAAGTCCAGTCCATAGGTACCGGCGGTCTATCCGCTAAAACAAACTTAAGTTTGTGTCAATCACTTGCACGTCACTTCTGGTATGATGGGGCATTCCCTTTCCGGTTTGATTATCTAGTTTGTTAAGTGTTTCGGCAAATGTTAAAGTGTTTCGGCAAATGTTAAAGTGTTTCGACACTTGTACATTTGTCTCTAGCTTTGTAAAATTGTTTCGCAACTTGTTAATTTGTTTTTGTTAATGTTAAATAATTTTTTCTTTGGTAAAAGTGTTTTGCTAATGTCATTTTGTTTTATAAAATGTAAATTTGTCTCAAGCTTTGTTAAAGTGTTGTAAGGATGAGATAAAAAATCAAAACAAAAATGGAATTTGGACAGGAAATTAAATGAATCAAGTAAATCAATAAAATACAACAATACAATAAAAGACAAGAAAAAAAAACCTTACATTAAGGAAAATGAGTTGAAAAAAAGAGGCAGGCCTAAAGAAGTGACTGATAGACATGGAAACTAAAGGAAAAAGAAGAATCAGATGAAGAAAAAAATTACATTGAGAAAAATGAAGACTGCGGAGGAAAAAGCTGAGGAGCAAGAGAAGACATACAAAAGGAGGATAAGCTAAGCACATGGCAAGGAGGAAATAGTAAAGGGGAGAGGGAGAAAAAAGAGAAGAAATAATTAAAATTGACACAAAGAGGGGACCAAACAAATCGAAAAAAACATTAAGGACATGAGGGAGTAAAACGAAAAGGAGTCAAATCAAAGGTTGGAATGGTGAAAAAGAGAAGAAGAAAGCATAAATCCTAAACATGTTGTAAAAGCAGGAGAAAAAGAAACAATAAGAAAGAGAAGAAGAAAGGGAGGGAAAATTCCATATAAATACAAAGGCAGCTTCTGAACAGTCTAACACTGTTTCATATGTGTGTGTGTTTGTGTGACATTGTGAATGTCCGTGCATATGGTGGCATTACTATCCCTTTCAAAGTCTCTTCTCTGAATCCTTTCATCTCCAGTATCCCGTTCTCTTGAAGTGCGGATTACGGCCATGTATGGTGGACTAAAGTCGTCATCCACACAGAAACTTGATACCTTTCCGTCTCACCTTCAAAATCAACCCGGCAACAGAAAATTCTGAGCACCACGCAGACATGTTTCGGACCTCGAAGGAGAGAAAGTTTATCCTGTCAGTGCGAGACAGACGGTGTCATTACACATGCTGCTGCCATTGCTTGCCAGAGGCGCAGAGCCAAGCACCGCTGGTTTATGCCGAGGTAATCTGCAGTGGCAGAGGCAAGCTAGATTATGGATAGAAGATGAGACTGCGGGTTGGCCACGGGCGTCCCCCCAAGCTTTTGTCTGTCCACGCTGTTTTGCTGAAGCGCAGGCACCTCTTCGGGGGATGAAAGGATCTATCTGTCTGTAACTGAGCTCACAGGGAGGATGAAATGGATTTGGCTGGAAACAGGCCGGGTGAAACATTTAAACATCTCTACTAGACTGGAGTCAGAAAGCAGATACACAGAGCAGGGATGCTCGAAACAGGTGTCCAAAGCAATCTTGTAACACTAAATGAAGACAACAGGCCCCATGCAAAGCTTACACACACAAACCTCTGTAAAGGATGACAGCATGGCATCCACACATACAAGCCCAATTTGATTAAAGTTGTAAAGCAATTCAGCATTTCCAAATCCATCGTTTCAGCTTGTGTTTACAAGATTGTCATGCTGCGTGTTTATCATGAAAAGGGAAAATATATTTGAGCAAAAGCACCTTATTGACCCCCAATAATGCAGCATTTCACACCATCCCTCTGCGCTTCCACTTTATCACCTCTGTGTCAAGCCTCTCTGTTCCTTCTGATAGATATTATACAGACATGCCTGAGCATGAAATCCTCCAATATACATCCAGCTCTGTGGTATTCTGTGAGGCATAATTTGAAATTTTGACTTCAAAAGGGTTTCAGTCTTTAAAGGTGACCTATCATGCTATATTTAAATGATATAGTGTATGACCATACCTATATAAGGTATATTTATACATTTTATTTTTCAAAATACCAAACAGATCATTTTTAGCCATGCCTCGTTTCGCTCATTTTCGCTTATTCCAAACCTGCCTATGAAAATTCTGAGCAGCAGCTGACCACAGCCCCCTGCAGAAGAGCCGGCGAGAGTCACGTTACCATGCTTGCTGTGTTACGAGTGTGGAATACACATGTCATCTCAGAGCAATGCATGTGTTCAAGCATATTATCAATTTGATCCATAAACTGAAGCAGCGGAGTTTTGGTGAGGTGCAAACATCTCGGGTTGCAGCAGGACGTTTCTGAATGGTTAGTTGACAAGCTGTTGTCCCTATTATATTTTTACACAACGCAAACACAGCGATACATATATATATTTATAAAGGGAGACATTCATATTTTCAGCATATATACAATGGCCTCATTGCGTTTAATAGTTTACAGTCCTTTTCTTCCAACATCTGCAACAACCGTTGGAAAGTTCAAATAACTTAGGGTGATAAAAGTATAACTCCAACACCTCAGTTGTCAGCAATGTGTGTTTCATGTGTTTTTAAAAGCTCAGTTATTGACTTCTTTCTAAAGGGGTACATGTGCAACTTGCGCCACGATGCCTTCTGAACCGGAGCATGTGTGCTGCATGGAGATACCACACGTAACCATTAGCTTCACTAAGTTGTCTGTTTAGAGAATACTTTTTCACATGTCATTCATATATGTTTATCACACTAGGTGTAAAGACGGATGCAGGAACTTGAGGACTCTAACCTGTGTGGTGGACCATCCTGGATTGTGTGCCCTAAATGTGTTTTCCCCTGCAGGAATGCATTGATATTTACAGAGCTGAACACAGTTGGACTGCAGTTGAGGCAAATAGAGCACTGAGTGGGTTGTTTTGACTGAAATTGTAAAAAGGAATGCTAATATTGTTCATGGAAATAAATACTGGTGTATATGGCTTTATGCAATCTTTCATTCTGTCATTGTACATGTACTATTATATACTACACAGCAATGGCATAACGCACCCATGTGTATGACAAAAAAAGTCCACACACAACCTTATGCTTTTGAAATCAGAATATTCTTTACCCATCCAAACATGAATAATCACGACACATTTGATATCAACTCGGAACTTTATTGTCAAAATCAACGGTTATTTGAACCCATAAAAAACAGGAGCTTTGTGAGCTGGTGCTGGGGCTTCCATGGACACAGGATCAGAGTGGTGATTCCGGCCTGCGTTGTCCTCTGATCCGTGAAATGTCTATGTTAGGTTCAGACAGCAGCCAAATTGAACCGTGTAGCATACCCGGCGATGAACCTCCTCCCTGTCAGGTTGCTCATAATGGTGCAGGGTCCACAAAGACTTGGTCGAAGATGAGGTCCATCAAGTTGGCCACGTAGCCTGTGCAATGTTAAAAAAAGCACAACAAAAAAAGTGGTTGAGATTAGTAAATGCATGTCGTCAACAACAACATACCAGGGCTTTAGCTCCGTTTTACTCGTGGTGTGTGTCCCCTCGCATACATACATACAGTGTTGTATCCTAACACACCCCCATTTATATTCATGTGCGCAAACAAGTAAACATGCAAAAGCTTTTACATATAACGCTGCAAAAAACGGCATGTCTCATTAGCGTAGCGTAGCTTAGCGTAGCTTAGCTTACAGATCGATGATATATGATCGTTCTTACAGACTACAATCACAAAAGCTTTTACATAACGCTGGAAAAAACGGCACTTACCTCCAGAAGATTATGTTTGTTATTATAACTTACTCAATATGATTTTTAGAGGATACAAAATACTAATACATAGGAGAATAAATACTTGTGTTATCGGGCTAGGCGTGGCTTTACAGCCTTCACACAGATCGCCATTACGGCAGTCTGAACATGTTCGCAAATGCCTGATAATTAAAATAAAAGGACAGCAAATACTGGCGGAGCGTACAAAATAAAATGTTACAAGAACATATAAACACCTAACCGATTACTAGTTGGGGTTGAGGCGACATTGATACGGCTAAGCTACATGCTACCAGCTAGATATAGCTTTATCAGGAAAACACCGCTAATAAAACTTACAGCTTCAGATTGGATGTGTCCTCACTGGCCTGGTCCCGGATGGTTGGTATTGATCCCGGGTGTAGCATTAGTTTGGAGGCATATCCCGTGTTGGACTTGAGAGAGAAGTTCATAAACATGTCCGTGGTTTAACTGGCTTAGACATCCTGGCAATAGCAGGAAAAAACACAGATGTGACGGGGGTAGCCTGCCGATAGCCTATATGCGAATGAGAGGTTTGGCAATGCACGTGGCCGTGGCTCATTCCCCTGATAGGTGGAGAGTTGACCATAAGCGGAGTACGTCTTTGTGACGTAGAAAAGTGTCGGAATGTGGATCCATTTTTTTCAGATCCGTTGCAGCCCCTTTTTTAGAGATTTGGCGAAGGAGGAAAAATAGAGAGGGTTGTGTTTTCTGACACTTGGTGAGTTCCCCGGAACACCGGGGACACATAATCATGTATAAAAAGACGTACAAAGGGTGCATTTTGCATGATAGGTGCCCTTTAAGTGAAATGTACATTTTGTGAATTCATGGGCCTTCAATGTTGAAACCTACCAATTACATAAAACATTGAAAATACCAACCCAGTCTCACAAAAAACGTGTAATAACTACGTTGGTCCACAATGTAGGACGTAGTATTTCTACAAAAACGCCTCTGAAATTGTAAGATCCCTTACGTTTTTTATCACCATTCATTCCAATGGGCTGGCGTCTATGTCAAGTGATCTTCACATTCTCCCTGCTGAAAAAAAAAACATGGCCGAACTTTGTTTTATTCTCAGTGTAAAATGCCTATTTAAAGTTACTTTGGCCATTAAAATGCGTTTTGATGTCATTTGATGCGAGAAATATGAGTTGTTATTTCAGATTATGTGTGCAGTGGATGTACATGATATTGAGTTTGCTAGTTATTACGAAGATTCCTTCAGGAAAATGTGTCTTTCCAAGTGTCATTGTTACCAGGTGGTTGCTAGGGACGCTGCTATCGATATTATTTCTGTTATGTTGTTGTAACTGTTTAATGTTGTTCACTTTATTGCTACCCCCCTTCCCCGTTCAAAGTATAGTGTTGGTCCCACAGCGCAAACATATTAGTTTAACAAAATCCGCATCTAAAATGGTGGCATAGAGAAACGTATTTTCCCCTGTGCAATTCCAGTCTCACATCGTCATAAACAAATACCGGAAACAGACCGAAAACACTTTATTCCGAGTGTGCTTGCTTTTCTCTTTGAAAGTCATCACATAACGGCATTGTAATACACGGTTCGGCTGCATTAAATATGACATATCTGCCGTAGTTCTGTATTTATAGAGCCCTGATGAGAAGACTTCTAGACAAACATGAGGAGACTGAGAACGTGACGTAGATCATAAATATATCAGCAATTAACAACATCTTACATGTCTTTTCACACAATACGTCTCCTTGCAGTATCAACACTAATTCGGCTGACTTTTATATTTGATCCAATTGGTAGATAGGCTGTATTTACACCATAAAGGTGCACACCTGATATAAAGGGGCACCTAGTGGTTAAATCATGCATTATTTTTATTATTAGATATTAATAGAATCCCTATAAAGTATGTCATTACTCGTTATTCTCTACTAATCGTTAATTAAAGACTGTATATAATGACTATTTGGCACATCCCTTTCAAGATTTCCTAAGGTTTATTGACATATCATATTCACAAACGGTGTAGTTATGCAATGAATGTAAAACTTGTGTATACCTCCAGCAATGTTAACTATGTTGAAGCACTTATTTAACTGATATTATACATATGTATTAGATGTAAGATGTATGTAGATAGTATAAGAAATGTGCAGAATATGACAATTTAATGGTGGAGGTACACAAATATTGAAAGATGTCTTGTGATGCACTGTTGAGGAACCTGTGACCCACGTTTTTCATCTCCGGCCTTGTCAGGTATTGAACAATCAATAAATAAAGAACACAGAATTATTAAATGTAAAACACAGAATTTGTGGTGATTATACTAAATGATTTACAAATAAACACCACTGCTATTTACAACTGTTTACACATGCTGATGTAACGCAATGTTTCCAACTTGGGATCAATAAGTATATCTTATGTTAAGCTGATCGATGGCTACTGCCATATTTGCAAAATTTGCCTCTGAACCTTGACAAGTGCATGTTTCAGGCTTATCATGAACAACAGGAGGGGTCCACAGATATAAGACCAGCTGTTAAATAAAGCTCTTCTGACCTTAGCTGTCGTGTGGGTAGATATTAATGCTGCTTATGGGCACAAGCAATTTCACCCATTTATTAATTATATGTTTTAAATTTGAGTGTTTCCTATCCCTTAAACCTCCAGGGATGTACGCAGTTTAATACTGGCAACTTCTTATTATGGGAAATATGAAAACGTCTTTTAAAACTACAACTCCCAGTAGAGACGTGCCATAGATAGAGAACATGTTGCGAAACACAATAGCCAGCATGTGTAGTTCTGGGGACGGGGTGGGGGAGGGGGGACGGCGGTGGACCCGTTCAAATCCAGTTTTTGGACAGTCTGCCGTGGTTCCATCCCATTCAAGTGCTGTTCGAGGCTCGGTGTAACCCTCGGAGCACACTCTCCAATCACAGAGCTTGAGGACTATCACGGGGTTTTGTCAAACGAAGCGGAGAGAATACGTACTTCCGGGTGTAATATTCTGTAAAGCAAATGAGCTGCTCCGACCCTCTGGTCCTGACGCACTCCAACTTGTGTTTATTAATCAAACAAATAATAAACACAAGGATAATTATTGTGTTATTGTTGATTAAATGGAGAATTGCACAGGGGAAAATAACGTATCTATTGTGGTGATTGACATTATTCACCCACGGATCTATGGGTTAGGGTATTGTTCTGCACGGACATTTTAGTGAGCCGGACTTCCTGTCTCCGCCGGTCTTCGCTTCCCGGGCATGAAGCTGTTTACATGTGTTTTGAGATGCTAAATAAAAGTCTAGCTTGTACCTTTGATACCCCGCCTCCTCCCATCTCTCGGCACCACACTATGCCACAATTTTAGATGCGGATTTTGTTAAACTAATACGTTTGCACTGTGGACCAACACTATACATTGACGGGGAAGGGGGTAGCAATAAAGATAACACCATTTTACACAACATAACAGAAATAATATCGATAGCAGCGTCCCTAGCAACCACCTTGGTAACAATGAAAACGTGTATAGACACAATTTCCTGAAGTAATCTTCGTAATAACTAGCAAACTAAAGATCATGTACATCCACTGCACACATAATCTGAAATAACAACTCATATTTCTCGCATCAAATGACATCAAAACGCATTTTAATGGCCAAACTAACCTTAAAATAGGCATTTTCCACCGAGAATAAAACGAATGTCGGCCATGTTTTTTTTTTCTGCAGGGAGAAATGTGAAGATCACGTGACATAGACGCCAGCCATTGGAATGAATGGTGAAAAAAACGTAGGGATCTTACAATTTCAGAGGCGTTTTTAGAAATACTACGTCCTACGTTGTGGACCAACGTAGTTATTACACATTTTTTTATGAGACTGGGTTGAAAATACGCATGTCACTGAGAATAAGGAATATTATTTTTGCGAGGGCATGAATCCAAGAGAGATGCTTGACAAAATAATCTGCTGAGGGATACTTTTATTTATTTACTTTGGAAGTCCAAAAGTTTACAAATAATGACTGCGGCAAAAGACATGACATTTTGATTTCATTTAATATGAAGAGAAACGACAGCCAAGGGAAGCTCCTGAGGAAGCCAAATAAAATATATCGAAGAACAATGCAATAAAAAGGAAGACAAAGCTACCTTGCTCCATCTACAACAGCCTATAATTTCATTGAATGTTCAGTAAAGGAGATTACTATTTCATCACGCTGCATTTCATGAGGTGTATATAATAGAAAACAGTATCTGTATTTCATAAAACGGAGGTAACACGCAGGGCTTGAAGACTGCGTGCTGAGACGGAGGACAAAGTTTGCCAACCCGTCTACCTCTGCAGTTTTATATAGGTCTATGTGGTAGAAATCAAACCCCTGGAGGATGGTGTGTCAGGGGGGTATGCATTAGGAAAGATCTTGCCTGTGGGAGGGGCTTAAGCATACAAGGTCGGGAAAAGTGTTTGTGTTGGAGAAACTCGTGCTATAGTGTGGATGAAGTTGCCAATAAATCTGTACTGCAAGACATGAAGTCCTTGATTTCTGTAGTTTTAGCTACCTCTTACAGGCATTCTTCAGGTCTGGGTCATCTGTAGAGGAAGTAGAAATAGGCTGGCAATGGTACTCCAGCTCATAAAGTAAGGTCAGGTCATGGTGCGTTCACACCATGTCGACAAGGTGGGAAGAAGAGCTTGGGAGTAGCCTTTTTTACAATGCATGTGTGCGCTTCATTTTAGATAATGGAACCAAGCAGGCCATGGATATAATCTTGTTGTTAGTTTCGTTTTTTTCTTAGCCTCAGTGGCGTTTTATATGTACAAAAGTGGTGGGACACAAAAAACTTAGATGTCTATAAGCTTCTGCAGTGACGTGCAGTATTTCAAATATACTGATGGAAATCTTACAATTATGAAAAAGGTTTACTGACACACACGTGTTTTGGGCTGTTGCGCAGGTACTTTTTTCAAGCATGTGTTGGTCTAACTCAGGGGTCTGCAACCTTTTTGACCAAAAGAGCCATTTTGCTCCCTTTTCCCCAAAAAATGTTTTGTCTGGAGCCGCAAAACATATTTCATAGCTTGATAGCTTGTAAAGTTGTATTTATTGTTATATCATAGACAAAAACTACAGTTTTTTTGCATTTGTTATTTATTACATTATATACAATTGTTAACTTCCAATAAGAAAAAAGAACTCCTATAAGGAGAATTACAAATAATACACAGGCCTACTTTAAAATAAATTAAACACATCACTTGGGGAGTCCTCTCCACATTTAAAGGAAAACAAATCTAATTAAAATGGGCCCTCTTTGAAATGAATAAAACATATAGCTGCACCCTAAAACGAGTTAAAGGTAGGGTAAGGATGGAGAAACCAGCTTGAGTGCGCTAGAATTAGAAAATACACAACCGTAAAAATCTGCCTCTTCCTTTCAGACTTCCTTACAGAGCCCCTCCTCCAACACACACGAACGCGCACATGACCAATGAGTGCACGATATAAATGTGTGCACAGATGGAAGGCTGACAGGCAGGTAGGCCATCCAGTTACTTTAGCCGGGCCGGCTCAGATGATTGGTTGTGCTTTTTACAGCGCTACGGCTTCCACAGATGACATTTTTTTAATGTATTTATTGTCAAAGCATTTAATATATTCATTGCTATCGGGATGTTAAGAGCATTCCATGGAATATAACAAACTGTTTTCTGAAATAAATTACATACCCGATTGAATTATGACTGAAGATCGTCAGCTGGCTTCCTCTCCCGTGTTGTTCCTTGATACGTAAAGGCTGCAGCACCTTTAACAACTTCTCTCTACATATCAAACATACCGGTAAACTGGCATCGTTTGCTGTGAAAGCGTATAACTCTGTTCACGCAGAATTAAATCCTGTGCTCCTCCAGTACTTTTCTTTTCTTTGATTTATCCATAGTTCGCTCATCGAGCCGGGGGTCAGGTTATTCACCTGCAAGAAAGGGCGCTGACGCGGGACCGTAGCAGGATGTCACGCATATTTGAGTTGACCTAATTAAAAACGTTTTGTTTTTGATATATGTGTCACAGAATCACCTCAAAATACAAGATACGAAACATTTTCAACCATGCAACAAAATATAAATAGTCCTACAAATACTATTTTATTTCCTTCTTATTTTTGTCTAAGCTCAAGGGAGCCAGAGCAGAGGGCTAAAGAGCCGCATGCTGGCAGCACCTGGTCTTAATGGTGTCTTCCCATTTCGCCCCTTCCCAATTTGCCCCAAAATGATTCCCATTTCACCCCTTTTCCATTTCGCCAATTTTCCATCTCTCCCCTTCCCAATTCGCCCCATTGCCACTTCGCCCTTTTCCCATTTCGCCCCTTTCCCATTTCATATCATCAACTGTTGTTGTAAGTGGGCTACAATCATTAATTTCCCAGGTTTCGGATCTTGATGAATAATACCCTTTCCCCTTAGAAATCAAAGACTTTAACCTCAAACTAAAATACTGATGACGATATTATGAGAAGGTCAACTGTACTACAGCAGTGTACTTTCCCGAATGTCTTACCAGGGAGATTGCTTGGATTTGGACTCCCAACAGGGCAAGAACATGACTCTCAGATAAAACTGAAATAGAAACACCTCCGCCAAGCTGCTTCCATAACACAACAAATATGACATGATTCGGATCAAATCTAAAATGTAAGGGATTTCTCCTTGGCCCATGCTACACACTTTAACCGGGTTTAAAAATATGTGGGCAGAAGGTTTTATTTTCTGTAATCCTGCGGATAAACAGAAAACAAGCCAAACCGAAATAAATGACCATCCATTGATTGTGGAGGTGATTTAACAATGCAATGTAATAGAGTAAATTGTATTCTTTTTTTATCCACGTTAATACATCCAAAACATGTAAGATTTGAAGTAAGGATTTACATCTTTCTGCAGCTGAGTTAAACATTTACAAAACAAATATCTATATAAAACTAAATTGTTTGTCAAATGTCAGATGCATTTGTAGAATGTCAGTACATTCGAGCAAAGAGGTCCTAATTTAATGATTATTATTGATTAATCATTCATATTCAGAGTGTTGTACTTTGACATTTAGTGTGATGTGGGTTTTACGTATTTCTGAAATAAGCACTTGGCCTTTATTATTATATAACTTTAACTATTTGTATATATATATATATATATATATGCATAGAAGCTTTTCAATAACATGATTTCAGGAATACATGTTCCTTCCTGTTAAGTATTCTCAAACTTTCACCTATCAACTAAATGTTTCCGCAAATGGCAGTTCTCTACGTTTCATTGCTGCTGGTTGAAGCCACCAGGCATTTCCTACACCAGTGCGCAGGGTAATGACATTTATCATAAACAGCTGCCTGCTCAAGCCACGTATGAATGAGTGTCAAAAGACTCGTTCCCTGTAGTCCTTTAATATCCCACAGTAAATAATGTTTTCACCTCCTGACAAAATAGGCGCTGCATAATCCCAAAGTTGTGCGTTCAGTATTGAATAAAATGCATTTCACTTGAGCTTGCAGATTCAAAGGCATTTTCGTAAAACGGGCAGATGCATTAATCTAAACGCCAACCCGCCTTTCCCTCTTCTGCACACAAAACAATCTACAATCTGTTTCCCCCTTGGTGGCTCCTCCTGACTTATGCAGAACTCCAATCGTGCCATAGTTATTTATCACTTTCCATTGCGTTGGGCGAATCTCCATTCTGCAGTATAAAGAGCCAGCATAAAAGCAGAGATGCTCCTACATCATTACAGCAGTACGGAGATAGTGTGACCTGGCACATTGGCTCTATAGAGCTTCATCCGTATGAGCTCATTCAGGAGGATTTCTACCAGCTCTTCAAACAGTGTGAACATTATGGCTCTGACCCTTGCACGGGTCGCTGGCTTCACACCCGTTCAGCACCTCCAGAGGGATGGAATGTCATCACCATCCTTTCATGGTGAATCACAAGGACACAGTGAATCATGATTAGGGGTGATAGCCATAACTGGGCCTGGATGCAGGAATAAAATGTACAGTGTGTTGGGAACTGGCATTATATACAGTATGTGCCAGTGAGTCAGACACAAATGTAAATGTTAGTACAATTTGCATATTGTTGAATGTGTGGAATATAAATCTGGCTCCCTTTATCCTTCCACTGTGCAAATACTGCTTATGTGTGGTGAACTATTGTCTGGCTCATTGGAAAAATGTGTTCCAAGGAAGCAGCTTGAATTAAAGAGGATGCACTGATGTGTCCCTCGATCTGAACTCTATGTGACTATCTGCGTTTCAATTGACATAATTTCCAGATCAAATGCATTGGCCTCTTTGCTCAAGCTTTGGCGACAAACAATCAATGCTCAGCTGAGTAAATAAAAGCAGTTTTACCTGTGTGGTTACCTTACTGCAAGTGTCAACAGGGATTTCAGGTTAGGACAAAGGGAACAACAGGTAATACATGTTGGGGCTGCAGGCCACCAAATGTAACTCTGTGTGTATAAAGTATTTATTGTGATTTTAATTAAAAATATAAATCAGGACTCTTCTTAATTCACGATCTGGGTGTTCAAAGATGTTATGTAAATTCAACTCAATCCCGCAGGACTAGTGTGCATTTCTCACATGATAATATTTTAGCCAGTTTTACGATTAGCAGTTATCAGAACAGAGAGCAGATTACATTATTCAGAGATTAAATAAAAGGTATAAGAACTTCCTAGGTAACTAACATTACTGACTGGTAGCTACTGAAAAATAAATGCTCATGAGGGCATTCCTAAGAATGATTGATTCACACAATTATTTTACTTTGAAAAATTAAATATCGGCAGTAACACTGCAATTTGTTTGCAATTTACAGCAAACTCTTTGCAAATAACATGTATAATACTGTTTTTTTTGGTAGGCTTGATAAAAGCCAAGGCTTTACACCATTTTAAGATGGAGGAAACTCAAACAGTCCAAATGGGGTTACACTTTTAAAACTTCCCTATTTATGATACTTAAAAGGCTTACATCATGTAGTGTTCTGCACTCCTTTAAAGGAAACCTTCACCAGTGTGATTGAAATGGCGGCTGACTTTTTGATTGATTATCAGCCTGGGCGTCAATCGCTCACCAGATGCCTGCAGGGAAAATGCATTCAGGTGTTTTGTAATTTAGAATTCCCTATCCATCATACTTGGAGGCATTGCCACCAGAATGCATCTAAAGTAGAAGGTATAGGTGATGTTTGCCTCTTATAAGAACATAATGCAGTAAGCTTGTTCCTCTAGAGCAGTGGTTCTCAAACTGTTTTCAATAATGTACCCCCTATGAAAGAAAAATGCAGCCAAGTACCCCCTGATCAGCGCAAAAACAATTTGTTAGGGACAAAATGCCTATAAAGAGGTACAGTACAGTGCTGCACCATTAATGTCTGATTTATTAAAACAACAACCTTGTAACTGAGAACACTTAAATGCTACATTTCAAATGTTTACAATCCATCACTAAATTCATGGCAAACCAATTTCAACATCATGGCAATAACACTAAGACAACATTAGTTGCATTGAACTGATCTTTTAAATAAGTTGTACTTAATGTAGTGAAACATGGGCTTGTGCTTCACTGAGAGCTTTGTCATTCTGACAGGTAGGCAACTGCAGTTATTACACTTCATGTTTTGAAATATGTGTAACTCTGTTCATATAAACCCACACTGCTCAAACTTAGTTTATTTTCCTAAAATTGGTATATCTATGTATTTATTTATTTTGGGGCGTGGGGAATGAAGAGAAAAATAAATGAGCATGGGATTTTGACCCCTTTTATAAACATATGAATAATGCTGTGCTATACTTTGCGGGCCACACGCCATTGCCAATCAATGCTTATTGTTTAGGTCCTTTGATAAGCAGGCAGTCAAATCATTAGCTAGAACTAGCTAGATCTGATAGATTTGGACATAGACGCGAGTGAAGTCTAACCGGACGCGCGAGAGAGAGAGAGAGAGAGAGAGAGAGATCAGATCAGATCAGCTGCTGCTGACGGAAGAACACGCAGCTCTGCATGATCACAGCTCCGCCACTGTGACGCACCGTTGAGCGGACCAAAATACACAAGAGTTAGACCTAACCACTTAGCTAGTTTATCTACTCTGGAACTAGCTAAACTAGTTATAATATATTTTTTCTTTACTGTCGAGTCACTTATTACAGGTTCAGCGAGCTGCACGAGACTGACGGGCTGTCAGGAGAGGGAGAGGAAAAGAGAGCACCCCGTTTATTGTTCCCATTTTATTATCCAGAATAACTGTAAACTTTTGAATAAAGTAGTTAATCTACTATTAGTAGTTTGTTTAAATGCAGTAATTATGTTTTTTTCATTAACATAAAATAAATCTCACGTACCCCCTGCAGTACTCCAACGTACCCCTAGGGGTCCGCGTACCCCCATTTGAGAACCACTGCTCTAGAGGGCTAAAACATTTTCTGTTAGATCATCTTAAAGAGGTGTTGCAGTGAAACAGTGTGACACCACAGATGGAGGCACCTGGATTTAAAGGTCATTCTCTACCATTGCAATTTCACCATTCACTGTAGAGACTCTAGAGATACGCAGAGGTTTATCTGCAGGTGTCTCAGACTCCAGGAGGGTCACAAAGATGAAACAGCCTTGTTGTTATGATTACTGATGGATTTCAGCGAGAGAAACAGATAAATACAGAAAGAGGAATTACTGTGGAAAGCCACAGTGTCGTACCGAATTTTAATAGTAGCTACACAGAAATATTGATTCTCTTGGCTGAATTATTACTGGTAATATCAACAATGGAGGATCTGGAGAATGAGGAGTAAAGATAACACAATAGCGTGGGGGGGGGGGAGAAAGAAAGGGGGAAATGCCGCCTGCGCATTCTTTTTAATGGAGTTTGCTCAAGTCACATTTCTTCTTTCACACTAAGCTATTTTTTTCCCAGTCGATAAAAGCTGCTGCAAAATTGTTTACTTCCCTTGCAGGTAAATCATTTCAAAATTGGTTTGATATTAAGGCATATCCCTGAGAGCATGTACGCAGTGGATGTGGGTGATTACAAAGCAACTGCCGCAACCTTTCTGGACTTGGAAAGGACCCCTGTACTCTTTCTAATTAGCTCCCCATCCCCTCCAGGACAAAAGATAATGGCCAGGTGTGAATGGAAATTTGTAGGTGGATTTTCGCCCTGGGCATGTGTCGGATGCTGCATGTGTTAGGTGAACGAAAGCAGTTCATTTGTAAAGCCTCAGAGTCAAGTGGGAGGAAGTCATGTTATTAAAGCATAATCTTGTTTCTGCCCTTGATAGTGTCCCACTGGCTCCCAAGGGCTGAGATAAATAGGGGGGTCACTATGGTAGGCTTACTCTATACGCAGTATTTATATTTACAATGGAATGAAGAAAAAAGATACTCACAAGTGTCACTAGTGGCAGAAGAAGCACTCAGATCTTATACTTAAAGGGGCCCTATTATGCTTTTTGGAGTTTCTATTTTCCTGTTGTGTGTTATATAGGTTTTGTGCATGTAAATGGTCTACAAATCCAAAACTTCCTTCCAGAGGGAAACTCCTTGATTGGACTCCTTCGTTTACTTCTGTAACATAGTGACATCAGTATGTAACACTTGCACTATTGGCTAGCGCTCCAACACCCTGTACTTGTCTAAGGGGGGGGGGGGCATCTCTAAGTGGTTGACCAATCACAACAGAGCCGGCAGCTAACCATTAAGAGTTGCTCCTACCTAAAAATGCAACACTTTTTGAACATTAAAGCATGTCAACATTCCACAGTTGAGGCACAGAATACAATTTGAACCTGTACATGAGCATGGTAGGGCCCCTTTAATTGTACATTTTACAAGTAAAGTCCTGGATTAATAATCATAGTTAAAAGTACAAAAGTCTTGGCATCAAAATATACTTCAAGTACCAAAAGTAAAAGTATCTCGGGCCATGTCAAAATCATATTAATTAAATGACTGGGTTATTATTATAGATGCATTAATGTGTTCATCACAGTTGGTTAAGGTCGAGCTAAGTTGAATATGTATTTATTTTATTTTGCATCAGCCAATGGTCTGAATAAAAAGAAAAGTAACTTGTGCTGTCAGATAAATGTGGTGGAGTAAAACTACAACATTTGCTTCCAAAACGTAGTAAAGTAGAAGTATAAAGGGGCATCAAATTGAAATAATCAGTTATTAAAGTCCAAGTACCTCATAATTGTACTAAACTACACTACTTAGGTACATGTACTTTACTAGATTCCATCACTCTGTTTCGCTATGATAACAAATTAGTGATGTACTGTTCCTCAATTCAATGTGCTATTGAGGATCCTCTCACAGCTGGCTAAAATTAAAGCTAATTGTGAATGGTGATGAGACAGCTCCAAGAACATCTGAGAAAACAACATTTTGATTTGAAATGTTTGTAAATACATTTTTTGCAGGTTAAGTTTGTCATCTGTTCAGTGATTCAATTTTATCTTAATGAAGTTACCCATGCTGCTATGCAAACTGATTTAAAACCCATGCGCTAGTGTCTGCCTCCTTCTGTGCAGCTGCTGAAATATTACTACCATGCGTACTTGGTGTCACGGTGACCCTCTTCATCTTCTACTCCTTGGACACTGACAGCCTTGGGCTCTCTACACATGATCACCGGCAGAATCCCCTCGCACCAGCATGCACCACTGCTTTCCAACAGAGAGAGGGATAATGGTTAACCTCATCCCTTGCAGTGTTGAATAATGCTCAGATTTGACATGTTTTATTAGTTTTGACGTTTTTAGATGGACAGGAAATCTTCAGATGGACATGGCAATCAAAACATTTAAGGACCGGTGAGTTTTTCGTAAAGCACCATTTCAAATCATGCACGTTTAGTGCATAAGGGCTAAGAAAATGATGATGGAACTGCATTGTGGCTATTATAATGCTCTATTATTTCTCATAAGCTGTTGCAGCAATTTTTTGTTTTATATAATTTGTAGAACTATTTTAAATGCCATATTTAAAAATAAATAAAATGTACCACTCCAGAATTTGAAAGAAAGGTGAAAAAAAGATAACAAATGCTGCATCAGGACCGAGAGTTAACAACATAGAAAGTCCAATTTGAAATTTGCTGTCAACCACTGATGAAATTGTTTTCGGCAATTGAATGGCGATAACTTCTGTTCTTGTATTCACTCACACCCCCCCTTCCCACCTAGAACATCTGTTCATCCTCTAAAACACCCAAGGTCACTAGTTTGTGGTTATAAAGTTTTATGTTTTATGAGGCTGTTATTATCATGGAGGTCAAAACTGGTTTTATACAATGACGTCAAGCTTAAAAATGGTTCTCTCCAATACAAATGGGTTCATTCTATCCAAAATAGTCTCATATTTCCATATACACACATACCTATGCATTTCCACGACTATTTAGGAGCCACAGTGTGCAGAAACCATTTTTAGAATAGGCGGAAATAACACTTTATACTGCATACAAAAAGATGCGTGGATTCCTCCCAACTCTGCATGGGATTAGCACAGAGTGTCTGTAAAGGGGAGAATCGTGAGTAGCTTGATTTTATAACAATACCATCGCAAATAAGCCTGCTTGAATCTCTGACAGACAATAAAATCCAAAGCAAAACTCAAGAAGTTAAATGTTACCCTGTTCAGATTACGGAACAGCTGTACAATAATTTAAAGAGGACATTTGACTATATGCTCATTTTGAGGTTCATAATTGTATTTTGTGCATCTAATATGACAAAAAGGTATTTACTTTTCTCATACTGCCTGTAGCACAGTGCTGCAGCACCTCTTTTCAACCTCAGTTTTCAACCAGAGCCCAGTCTGCTCCGATTGGTTAGCTGGCCGGCTGTGTTGTGATTGGTCAAACTCTTAGACATGTCCCATATTTAGCATATCACGTAAAATGTGTTGGAGCGCTAACCAATGGTAGTCTGGGTGTTATGATGTCACTATGTTACGGGCATAAACATAGGAGGCAGGGAGGGGGGCAATCTCCCTCTGGAGGGGAACTTTGGGATTTTAGCTTTTTCAGACCATTTACATGCACTTAAACATACATAACAATATACAGGAAAATGAAAACCCCCAAAAAACATAATAGGGCCTCTTTAAGGGCTTTTGATTCTTCAGTGTCTAACATCAAAAATTATTCCAGGTATCCGTCTTGAACAGTTGTACATTGTAAATGATACGATGCCAAAATGGCTTTGGGCTAAGCTCTTAGCAGTGATAGTTCAACTCAGACTGCAAATCAGCCTAACCTCACATTATCAATGTTTGGTCTAGAATTCTTAGCATTTCAAAGCATTCAGCAACGTCTTCCAAATACTGCTGCCTTTGTGTCTTACCTGAGGCTGATGTTTTTTGCCTTTTTGTTGCCAACAATTGCATTTCCAGATCTGCCATTAAAGAGCTTTTCACATGGCCTGGAACCCAGGGGATTATTCTGAGGGAAGGAATTTGGAAGTTTATGGTGTTCATCGGAAGGAAAACATTTCTGAAAACAAAAGAAAAAACGTTTTTACGGCCCACAATAAGCAGTTCTGTATATCACAACTAAAGAAGGATAAGGGTGCAGGAGATTCTTTATGGCGGTCACAAAGAGTTGCTGTTGCACATTGCTGTTTTATTACTCCTCACTGAAGGATTCTTCTCTCCCTTCTCAGTATCCCTCCAAATAACACGGCTGCCTCTTTTTCTGAAGCCTCTCAGATATCATTCTTTCTGAAGGATTGGTGTAGTTAAAGGATGTTTTTCACAAAAAGGCATGGTGCATTACCAAAGCCAGCCTTGGTTTACATCCTGCAGAACAAATATTTCCCAAACCACCAGGTGAATGAGGGATGCTGGGAAGATTTACCGTGTGAGGAGGTTCATGTGGGGAATCAAGATTTAGCTGTGCCTTTTTTCCCTCACTCTGCATTTGTCTTGTCAGATGTTAATAACAAACAGGGCTCGGTATGTCGTTTGTCAGCTCTATTGCGCCAGCCTTTTTTCACATGTTTCGTCACAAATTGCGCCCTCGTCCATGACCCATAACTCCAAACAAAAGCATGCTTTCCCTAGGGTTCATGTATTAAGCATAAGCTGGGTTCATCCTCTTGCAGAGCGGTATACAGCAAACAGACACCAACACTTAATATACATTTTTTTAATTATTAATTTTCAAGAATGCACCACATTAAAATAATATAATATCTACTATCCTTTTCAGCGCTCAGATGGATAAAGCACAGGCTCTGCCGGAATTATTGCTTCATTGTGCTCAACACTGCAGGGACCTCTAAAAATAAATGAGGAAGCAGACAGTAGGAAGAGCGCTGGGTGGCTATTTAATCAGCACGCCTGTATTATCATACTGTAGGTTTCAGTGTTTCGCAGCGTCTCTGTCACTGCAACACAAACGTGATCTGCAAGTTAATAACTTTCAAGGTAAACACGCTCGGTATAGCGACCAGTATTTATTGCTCGTTGTCACTTCTAATTGTTTGGATAGGGATGGAGACATGAAAATAGCTGATTTTCTGTGCCAATATGCAATCTGCTGCTGATAATTACATTTTAGTATTTGCTCGCCAAAAGAAAGAACAAAATCTGTTTCACAATATTTTATACATTCATAATTTAATGTATAAAATACAACACCAAAGTTGTTCTGGAAAACTGTCCGACACCTCAGGAGGGGGAAGCAGGGAACCATCCAAGCTGTGTACAGTAAGGATGGGACGTTGTTGACCTCAACTGATGGAGTGTTAGGGCGTTGGAAGGAGCACTTTGAGGAACTCCTGAACCCGACAACTCCGCCCTCTATGTTAGAGGCAGAGCTGGAGTATGAAGGGGGATCGACACCAATCTCCCGGGGGGAGGTCACTGAGGTCGTCAAACAACTCCACAGTGGCAAAGCTCCGGGGGTGGATGAGATCCGCCCAGAAATGCTGAAGGCTCTGGGTGTTGAGGGACTGTCATGGTTGACACATCTCATCAACATTGCGTGGAAGTCGGAAACAGTACCGAAGGAGTGGCAGACCGGGGTGGTGGTTTCCCTTTTTAAAAAGGGGGATCAGAGGGTGTGTACCAATTACAGAGGCATCACACTACTCAGCCTCCCCGGGAAAGTTTACTCTAAGGTACTCGAAAGGAGGGTCAGGCCGATTGTCGAACCTCAGATTGAGGAGGAACAATGCGGATTCCGTCCTGGTCGTGGAACGACGGATCAGCTTTTTACTCTCGCAAGGATCCTGGAGGGGGCCTGGGAGTACGCTTATCTGGTCTACATGTGTTTTGTGGACTTGGAGAAGGCGTATGACCGGGTTCCCAGGGAGTTACTGTGGGAGGTGCTGTGGGAGTATGGGGTGAGGGGGTCTCTACTCAGGGCCATCCAATCTCTGTACTCCCAAAGCGAGAGCTGTGTCCGGGTCCTCGGCAGTAAGTCGGACCCATTTCCGGTTAGGGTTGGCCTCCGCCAGGGCTGCGCTTTGTCACCAATCCTGTTTGTAATATACATGGATTTGATTTCGAGGCGTAGTCGTGGGGGAGGGGGTCTGCAGTTTGGTGGACTAAGGATTGCACCACTGCTTTTTGCAGATGATGTGGTTCTGATGGCTTCATCGGTCTGCGACCTTCAGCACTCACTGGATCACAACCAAGTGTGAAGCGGCTGGGATAAGGATCAGCACCTCCAAATCTGAGGCCATGGTTCTCAGCAGGAAACCGATGGACTGTCCACTCCAAGTAGGGAATGAGTCCTTACCCCAAAAGAAGGAGTTCAAGTATCTCGGGGTCTTGTTCGGAAGTGAGGGAAGAATGGAGCGTGAGATGGGCCTGAGAATCGGAGCAGCGGGACCGGTACTGCAGTCGTTTTACAGCACCGTTGTGACGAAAAGGGAGCTGAGCCAGAAGGCAAAGCTCTCTGTCTACTGGGCCATTTTCGGTCCTACCCTCACCTATGGTCATGAAGGATGGGTCCTGACCAAAAGAACGGGATCGCGGATACAAGCGGCCGAGATGGGTTTTCTCCGCAGGGTGGCTGGTGTCTCCCTTAGGGATAAGGTGAGAAGTTCGGTCATCCGGGGAGGACTCGGAGTTGAACCGCTCCTCCTTCGCGTCGAAAGGAGCCAGTTGAGGTGGTTCGGGCACCTAGTTAGGTTGCCACCTGGGCGCCTCCCTAGGGAGGTGTTCCAGGCACGTCCAGCTGGGAAGAGACCAAGGGGTAGACCTAGGACCAGGTGGAGGGATTATATCTCTTCGCTGGCCTGGGAGCGCCTTGGGATCCCCCAGTCAGAGCTGGTTGATGTGGCTAGGGAAATAAAGTTTGGGGCTCTCTGCTGGAACTGCTACCCCCGCGACCCGACCACGGATAAGCGGGAGAAGATGGATGGATGGATAATTTCCTTTTGAGAAAAGAGCTTAAGACCTAATATAAATAAAAGGGTCGTGTTAGAAAACAATTCACTCACAGATTCATAATCATGAAGGTGGAAATTGCTCCTTTCTGCAGTCAGTCCCTAGCGGCCCATGTATGAACTGCAGTGTGTTGCACTTCCGTATTGGCGTCCCGGCTGTTCCCCAGTTTGCTGCTTGGATATACTTTCTCTTGCATCTCAGATGCACCCTGAGTCATTTTGTTTAAGTACAGTGAGCCTTTCTAAAATATACAGTAAAGAGACAAACCCACCAGCATTATAGGATATATTATATGACTTTTAGCCAAATACTTGTTTTTGGGCTTTATACATAAATTGACTTGAAACAGTTACAGATTTAGAGTACTGGCACCTTTTTTATTCCAATTCAAGCACTGAGCCACACACACACACACACACACACACACACACACACACACACACACACACACACACACACACACACACACACACACACACACACACACACCGAACTGCCCGATTATTACGCCTTATTGTTCTATTTATGAAGGAGATGTCCGGTCACCAGGTCACCAAGTCCAGTCCATAGGTACCGGCGGTCTATCCGCTAAAACAAACTTAAGTTTGTGTCAATCACTTGCACGTCACTTCTGGTATGATGGGGCATTCCCTTTCCGGTTTGATTATCTAGTTTGTTAAAGTGTTTCGGCAAATGTTAAAGTGTTTCGGCAAATGTTAAAGTGTTTCGACACTTGTACATTTGTCTCTAGCTTTGTAAAATTGTTTCGCAACTTGTTAATTTGTTTTTGTTAATGTTAAATAATTTTTTCTTTGGTAAAAGTGTTTTGCTAATGTCATTTTGTTTTATAAAATGTAAATTTGTCTCAAGCTTTGTTAAAGTGTTGTAAGGATGAGATAAAAAATCAAAACAAAAATGGAATTTGGACAGGAAATTAAATGAATCAAGTAAATCAATAAAATACAACAATACAATAAAAGACAAGAAAAAAAACCTTACATTAAGGAAAATGAGTTGAAAAAAAGAGGCAGGCCTAAAGAAGTGACTGATAGACATGGAAACTAAAGGAAAAAGAAGAATCAGATGAAGAAAAAAATTACATTGAGAAAAATGAAGACTGCGGAGGAAAAAGCTGAGGAGCAAGAGAAGACATACAAAAGGAGGATAAGCTAAGCACATGGCAAAGGAGAAATAAGTAAAGGGGGAGGAGGAGAAAAAAGAGAAGAAATAATTAAAATTGACACAAAGAGGGGACCAAACAAATCGAAAAAAACAATTAAGACATGAGGGAGTAAAACGAAAAGGAGTCAAATCAAAGGTTGGAATGGTGAAAAAGAGAAGAAGAAAGCATAAATCCTAACATGTTGTAAAAGCAGGAGAAAAAGAAACAATAAGAAAGAGAAGAAGAAAGGGGAGGAAAATTCCATATAAATACAAAGGCAGCTTCTGAAACAGTCTAACACTGTTCATATGTGTGTGTGTTTGTGTGACATTGTGAATGTCCGTGCATATGGTGGCATTACTATCCCTTTCAAAGTCTCTTTCTCTGAATCCTTTCATCTCCAGTAATCCCGTTCTCTTTGGAAGTGCGGATTACGGCCATGTATGGTGGACTAAAGTCGTCATCCACACAGAAACTTGATAACCTTTCCGTCTCACCTTCAAAATCACCCGGCAACAGAAAATTCTGAGCACCACGCAGACATGTTTCGGACCTGCGAAGGAGAGAAAGTTTATCCTGTCAGTGCGAGACAGACGGTGTCATTACACATGCTGCTGCCATTGCTGCCAGAGGCGGCAGAGCCAAGCACCGCTGGTTTATGCCGAGGTAATCTGCAGTGGCAGAGGCAAGCTAGATTATGGATAGAAGATGAGACTGCGGGTTGGCCACGGGCGTCCCCCCAAGCTTTTGTCTGTCACGCTGTTTTGCTGAAGCGCAGGGCACCTCTTCGGGGGATGAAAGGATCTATCTGTCTGTAACTGAGCTCACAGGGAGGATGAAATGGATTTGGCTGGAAACAGGCCGGGTGAAACATTTAAACATCTCTACTAGACTGGAGTCAGAAAGCAGATACACAGAGCAGGGATGCTCGAAACAGGTGTCCAAAGCAATCTTGTAACACTAAATGAAGACAACAGGCCCCATGCAAAGCTTACACACAAACCTCTGTAAAGGATGACAGCATGGCATCCACACATACAAGCCCAATTTGATTAAAGTTGTAAAGCAATTCAGCATTTCCAAATCCATCGTTTCAGCTTGTGTTTACAAGATTGTCATGCTGCGTGTTTATCATGAAAAGGAAAATATATTTGAGCAAA
Source organism: Harpagifer antarcticus (assembly GCA_902827135.1). Classification (NCBI taxonomy): domain Eukaryota; kingdom Metazoa; phylum Chordata; class Actinopteri; order Perciformes; family Harpagiferidae; genus Harpagifer; species Harpagifer antarcticus. The sequence continues at coordinate 857,623 of CADEHL010000031.1, forward strand.
AGCAACCTTATTGACCCCCAATAATGCAGCATTTCACACCATCCCTCTGCGCTTCCACTTTATCACCTCTGTGTCAAGCCTCTCTGTTCCTTCTGATAGATATTATACAGACATGCCTGAGCATGAAATCCTCCAATATACATCCAGCTCTGTGTATTCTGTGAGGCATAATTTGAATTTTGACTTCAAAAGGGTTTCAGTCTTTAAAGGTGACCTATCATGCTATATTTAAATGATATAGTGTATGACCATACCTATATAAGGTATATTTATACATTTTATTTTTCAAAATACCAAACAGATCATTTTTTAGCCATGCCTCGTTTCGCTCATTTTCGCTTTATTCCAAACCTGCCTATGAAAATTCTGAGCAGCAGCTGACCACGCCCCCTGCAGAAGAGCCGGCGAGAGTCACGTTACCATGCTTGCTGTGTTTACGAGTGTGGAATACACATGTCATCTCAGAGCAATGCATGTGTTCAAGCATATTATCAATTTGATCCAGAAACTGAAGCAGCGGAGGTTTTGGTGGAGGTGCAAACATCTCGGTTGCAGCAGGACGTTTCTGAATGGTTAGGGACAAGCTGTTGTCCCTATTTATTTTTACACACGCAAACACAGCGATACATATATATATTTATAAAGGGAGACATTCATATTTTCAGCATATATACAATGGCCTCATTGCGTTTAATAGTTTACAGTCCTTTTCTTCCAACATCGTGCAACAACCGTTGGAAAGTTCAATAACTTAGGGTGATAAAAAGTATAACTCCAACACCTCAGTTGTCAGCAATGTGTGTTTCATGTGTTTTAAAAGCTCAGTTATTGACTTCTTTCTAAAGGGGTACATGTGCAACTTGCGCCACGATGCCTTCTGAACCGGAGCATGTGTGCTGCATGGAGATACCACACGTAACATTAGCTTCACTAAGTTGTCTGTTTAGAGAATACATTTTTCACATGTCATTCAATATATGTTTATCACACTAGGTGTAAAGACGGATGCAGGAACTTGAGGACTCTAACCTGTGTGGTGGACCATCCTGGATTGTGTGCCTAAATGTGTTTTCCCTGCAGAATGCATTGAATATTTACAGAGCTGAACACAGTTGGACTGCAGTTGAGGCAAATAGAGCACTGAGTGGTTTGTTTTGACTGAAATTGTAAAAAGGAATGCTAATATTGTTCATGGAAATAAATACTGGTGTATATGGCTTTATGCAATCTTTCATTCTGTCATTGTACATGTACTATTATATACTACACAGCAATGGCATAACGCACCCATGTGTATGACAAAAAAAGTCCACACACAACCTTATGCTTTTGAAATCAGAATATTCTTTACCCATCCAAACATGAATAATCACGACACATTTGATATCAACTCGGAACTTTATTGTCAAAATCAACGGTTATTTGAACCCATAAAAAACAGGAGCTTTGTGAGCTGGTGCTGGGGCTTCCATGGACACAGGATCAGAGTGGTGATTCCGGCCTGCGTTGTCCTCTGATCCGTGAAATGTCTATGTTAGGTTCAGACAGCAGCCAAATTGAACCGTGTAGCATACCCGGCGATGACCTCCTCCCTGTCAGGTTGCTCATAATGGTGCAGGGTCCACAAAGACTTGGTCGAAGATGAGGTCCATCAAGTTGGCCACGTAGCCTGTGCAATGTTAAAAAAAGCACAACAAAAAAGTGGTTGAGATTAGTAAATGCATGTCGTCAACAACAACATACCAGGGCTTTAGCTCCGTTTTACTCGTGGTGTGTGTCCCCTCGCATACATACATACAGTGTTGTATCCTAACACACCCCCATTTATATTCATGTGCGCAAACAAGTAAACATGCAAAAGCTTTTACATATAACGCTGCAAAAAACGGCATGTCTCATTAGCGTAGCGTAGCTTAGCGTAGCTTAGCTTACAGATCGATGATATATGATCGTTCTTACAGACTACAATCACAAAAGCTTTTACATAACGCTGGAAAAAACGGCACTTACCTCCAGAAGATTATGTTTGTTATTATAACTTACTCAATATGATTTTTTAGAGGATACAAAATACTAATACATAGGAGAATAAATACTTGTGTTATCGGCTAGGCGTGGCTTTACAGCCTTCACACAGATCGCCATTACGGCAGTCTGAACATGTTCGCAAATGCCTGATAATTAAAATAAAAGACAAAGCAAATACTGCGGAGCGTACAAAATAAAATGTTACAAGAACATATAAACACCTAACCGATTACTAGTTGGGGTTGAGGCGACATTGATACGGCTAAGCTACATGCTACCAGCTAGATATAGCTTTATCAGGAAAAACACCGCTAAATAAAAACTTACAGCTTCAGAATTGGATGTGTCCTCACTGGCCTGGTCCCGGATGGTTGGTATTGATCCCGGGTGTAGCATTAGTTTGGAGGCATATCCGTGTTGGACTTGAGAGAAGTTCATAAACATGTCCGTGGTTTAACTGGCTTAGACATCCTGGCAATAGCAGGAAAAAACACAGATGTGACTGGGGTAGCCTGCCGATAGCCTATATGCGAATGAGAGGTTTGGCAATGCACGTGGCCGTGGCTCATTCCCCTGATAGGTGGAGAGTTGACCAATAAGCGGAGTACGTCTTTGTGACGTAGAAAAGTGTCGGAATGTGGATCCATTTTTTTTCAGATCCGTTTGCAGCCCCTTTTTAGAGATTTGGCGAAGGAGGAAAATAGAGAGGGTTGTGTTTTCTGACACTTGGTGAGTTCCCCGGAACACCGGGGACACATAATCATGTATAAAAGACGTACAAAGGTGCATTTTGCATGATAGGTGCCCTTTAAGTGAAATGTACATTTTGTTGAATTCATGGGCCTTCAAATGTTGAACCTACCAATTACATAAAACATTGAAAATACCAACCCAGTCTCACAAAAAAACGTGTAATAACTACGTTGGTCCACAATGTAGGACGTAGTATTTCTACAAAAACGCCTCTGAAATTGTAAGATCCCTACGTTTTTTATCACCATTCATTCCAATGGCTGGCGTCTATGTCACGTGATCTTCACATTTCTCCCTGCTGAAAAAAAAAACATGGCCGAACTTTGTTTTATTCTCAGTGTAAAATGCCTATTTAAAGTTACTTTGGCCATTAAAATGCGTTTTGATGTCATTTGATGCGAGAAATATGAGTTGTTATTTCAGATTATGTGTGCAGTGGATGTACATGATATTTAGTTTGCTAGTTATTACGAAGATTACTTCAGGAAATTGTGTCTTTCCAAGTTTTCATTGTTACCAAGGTGGTTGCTAGGGACGCTGCTATCGATATTATTTCTGTTATGTTGTGTAACTGTTTAATGTTGTTCACTTTATTGCTACCCCCTTCCCCGTCAAAGTATAGTGTTGGTCCACAGCGCAAACATATTAGTTTAACAAAATCCGCATCTAAAATGGTGGCATAGAAACGTTATTTTCCCCTGTGCAATTCCAGTCTCACATCGTCATAAACAAATACCGGAAACAGACCGAAAACACTTTATTCCGAGTGTGCTTGCTTTTCTCTTTGAAAGTCATCACATAACGGCATTGTAATACACGGTTCGGCTGCATTAAATATGACATATCTGCCGTAGTTCTGTATTTATAGAGCCCTGATGAGAAGACTTCTAGACAAACATGAGGAACTGAGAACGTGACGTAGATCATAAATATATCAGCAATTAAACAACATCTTACATGTCTTTTCACACAATACGTCTCCTTGCAGTATCAACACTAATTCGGCTGACTTTTATATTTGATCCAATTGGTAGATAGGCTGTATTTACACCATAAAGGTGCACACCTGATATAAAGGGGCACCTAGTGGTTAAATCATGCATTATTTTTATTATTAGATATTAATAGAATCCCTATAAAGTATGTTCATTACTCGTTATTCTCTACTAATCGTTAATTAAAGACTGTATATAATGACTATTTTGCACATCCCTTTCAAGATTTCCTAAGGTTTATTGACATATCATATTCACAAACGGTGTAGTTATGCAATGAATGTAAAACTTTGTGTATACCTCCAGCAATGTTAACTATGTTGAAGCACTTATTTTAACTGATATTATACATATGTATTAGATGTAAGATGTATGTAGATAGTATAAGAAATGTGCAGAATATGACAATTTAATGGTGGAGGTACACAAATATTGAAAGATGTCTTGTGATGCACTGTTGAGGAACCTGTGACCCACGTTTTTCATCTCCGGCCTTGTCAGGTATTGAACAATCAATAAATAAAGAACACAGAATTATTAAATGTAAAACACAGAATTTGTGTGATTATACTAAATGATTTACAAATAAACACCACTGCTATTTACAACTGTTACACATGCTGATGTAACGCAAATGTTTCCAACTTGGGATCAATAAAGTATATCTTATGTTAAGCTGATCGATGGCTACTGCCATATTTGCAAAATTTGCCTCTGAACCTTGACAAGTGCATGTTTCAGGCTTATCAATGAACAACAGGAGGGGTCACAGATATAAGACCAGCTGTTAAATAAAGCTCTTCTGACCTTAGCTGTCGTGTGGGTATATATTAATGCTGCTTATGGGCACAAGCAATTTTCACCCATTTATTAATTATATGTTTTAAATTTGAGTGTTTCCTATCCCTTAAACCTCCAGGGATGTACGCAGTTTAATACTGGCAACTTCTTATTATGGGAAATATGAAAACGTCTTTTAAAACTACAACTCCCAGTAGAGACGTGCCATAGATAGAGAACATGTTGCGAAACACAATAGCCAGCATGTGTAGTTCTGGGGACGGGGTGGGGGAGGGGGGGACGCGGTGGACCCGTTCAAATCCAGTTTTGGACAGTCTGCCGTGGTTCCATCCCATTTCAAGTGCTGTTCGAGGCTCGGTGTAACCCTCGGAGCACACTCTCCAATCACAGAGCTTGAGGACTATCACGGGGTTTGTCAAACGAAGCGGAGAGAATACTTACTTCCGGGTGTAATATTCTGTAAAGCAAATGAGCTGCTCCGACCCTCGGTCCTGACGCACTCCAACTTGTGTTTATTAATCAAACAAATAAATAAACACAAGGATAATTATGTGTTATTGTTGATTAAATGGAGAATTGCACAGGGGAAAATAACGTATCTATTGTGGTGATTGACATTATTCACCCACGGATCTATGGGTTAGGGTATTGTTCTGCACGGACATTTTAGTGAGCCGGACTTCCTGTCTCCGCCGGTCTTCGCTTCCCGGGCATGAAGCTGTTTACATGTGTTTTGAGATGCTAAATAAAAGTCTAGCTTGTACCTTTGATACCCCGCCTCCTCCCATCTCTCGACACCACACTATGCCACAATTTTAGATGCGGATTTTGTTAAACTAATACGTTTGCACTGTGGACCAACACTATACATTGATGGGGAAGGGGGTAGCAATAAAGATAACACCATTTTACACAACATAACAGAAATAATATCGATAGCAGCGTCCCTAGCAACCACCTTGGTAACAATGAAAACGTGGTATAGACACAATTTCCTGAAGTAATGTTCGTAATAACTAGCAAACTAAAGATCATGTACATCCACTGCACACATAATCTGAAATAACAACTCATATTTCTCGTATCAAATGACATCAAAACGCATTTGAATGGCCAAACTAACCTTAAAATAGGCATTTTCCACCGAGAATAAAACGAATGTCGGCCATGTTTTTTTTTTTCTGCAGGGAGAAATGTGAAGATCACGTGACATAGACGCCAGCCATTGGAATGAATGGTGATAAAAAACGTAGGGATCTTACCATTTCAGAGGCGTTTTTGTAGAAATACTACGTCCTACGTTGTGGACCAACGTAGTTATTACACATTTTTTTATGAGACTGGGTTGAAAATACGCATGTCACTGAGAATAAGGAATATTATTTTTGCGAGGGCATGAATCCAAGAGAGATGCTTGACAAAATAAATCTGCTGAGGGATACTTTTATTTATTTACTTTGGAAGTCCAAAAGTTTACAAAATAATGACTGCGGCAAAAGACATGACATTTTGATTTCATTTAATATGAAGAGAAACGACAGCCAAGGGAAGCTCCTGAGGAAGCCAAATAAAATATATCGAAGAACAATGCAATAAAAAGGAAGACAAAGCTACCTTGCTCCATCTACAACAGCCTATAATTTCATTGAATGTTCAGTAAAGGAGATTACTATTTCATCACGCTGCATTTCATGAGGTGTATATAATAGAAAACAGTATCTGTATTTCATAAAACGGAGGTAACACGCAGGGCTTGAAGACTGCGTGCTGAGACGGAGGACAAAGTTTGCCAACCCGTCTACCTCTGCAGTTTTATATAGGTCTAGTGTGGTAGAAATCAAACCCCTGGAGGATGGTGTGTCAGGGGTGGTATGCATTAGGAAAGATCTTGCCTGTGGGAGGGGCTTAAGCATACAAGGTCGGGAAAAGTGTTTGTGTTGGAGAAACTCGTGCTATAGTGTGGATGAAGTTGCCAATAAATCTGTACTGCAAGACATGAAGTCCTTGATTTCTGTAGTTTTAGCTACCTCTTACAGGCATTCTTCAGGTCTGGGTCATCTGTAGAGGAAGTAGAAATAGGCTGGCAATGGTACTCCAGCTCATAAAGTAAGGTCAGGTCATGGTGCGTTCACACCATGTCGACAAGGTGGGAAGAAGAGCTTGGGAGTAGCCTTTTTTTACAATGCATGTGTGCGCTTCATTTTAGATAATGGAACCAAGCAGGCCATGGATATAATCTTGTTGTTAGTTTCGTTTTTTTCTTAGCCTCAGTGGCGTTTTTATATGTACAAAAGTGGTGGGACACAAAAAACTTAGATGTCTATAAGCTTCTGCAGTGACGTGCAGTGAGGTTCATGGCTGGTGAGGCACTGGCACTGACTCTTCAGGTTTACAAATATTATATTTTGACCTAAATCAAAATATAATATTATTTTCAAAAGCTTTTTTAGTCTGATCCTTCGATTAATTTTAAACAGACAGTTCAATAAAAGGATACCCACAAATTGTAATTTTAGCATTTAAATATTGAATTGTTCTCTCTTAGTAAGATCCCATTTTCAATAAAATGGTGGTCTTACCTTGACTTGAAGATGAAGTCCATTTGCCTATCCTTCTGGACAAAAATCTCTATTACTTTTTTGTAAAAGTCCTCCTTATCGTCTTGTAGTTTCAAAAGTCTATCATAAATCTAAATGATAGATTTATGATTCGAAAAACGATATAAGTAGGGTAGACATGTGGACATTATCCGGCTGAACAAAACGTGCATTCATCTAACAGGTACGTTTCCCACAGATCTTATTTGGAGCTATTTTCTAAAATCCTATGGAGAAATCTCATTGCTTTTTTGTCGAGGGAAGCCATGCACAGCTTACTTCCGGGTTTTAGGACGTGTCACTGCAGCTCTCTCGTCTCCTCTTCACACACCACACTTTTTGCGGCACACGTACTTACAGCCAATCAGTTCTGAATTATGTGAGATGACGTATGGTGGGGATGGCAGCTCAGTGCCCCTATGGTCCTTATTTTGTTTCCACACACATTAAATTGAAAAATACTCTGAGCATGCGCAGTGTAGTTTTACAGTCACCATTGACTTAGACAGTGAGAGGGAGGGGCATGATCGGGTTTTGTCCCACATGGCTCAAAACGTCTCAATAGGCACACACTGTAGACACTAATTAGAAGAACACAGACTAAAACCGCATTATACAGACAAATCAGATGCTTAAACATGATCTTAAAATATATTTTATATATTTTTTATTTATTTTTTTGTAATCATTATTTGTAATACTTTCTGCTGACACTAGGTGGGGCTGTGCCATGCTGTGACCTGCCCCTAATGACCAGTCGCCACTGCTTAATATTAACAAAGGCCCAGCATCCTCTCTGCAATAAGGTTAAAAGAATGCAAACCTGTTTCTAATAAACCCTGATAGAGCAGCTGATTGACACTTGACATTTATATCATAAACACAATGTTACGGACCCTTTAAAGGCCATATAAAACCTGACCCAATTTTTTTCTTATGTAGGTTAAGTAAAATAGTTACACTTTTAAATAACTTTTTATTAAATTCAGCGGAATCATCTTTTTATGCGTGCCCATACATTTGGTCACTGAGAAAACCTACATAAATGCTTAATGGGTAATGTTGAATGATTTTAAGGATTGATCTTGGATTAGTTTATCATATACCTATCTGGCCAGGTGGTAAGTTCCAGTTTAAGGAACTAAACCAACACAGTCTCACTCCCTGAACGTCCAGGAGCGACGCTTGGTCAGGATTCTATGGCGTGCAGTTGTGACGCGCTGAGTCTCCTTCAGCTTCATAAACGGACGCACAGAGCTTTCAACTGATTGCAATGTATTCCCATCGGCTGGGGTATTTGACACTCAGGGAAGCACCGCATCGGTCCATGTCGGCGGCAGTTAAAGGCAATGTGAGCGTCCATTCCCATTGGATAATGGAGAATTTTACACCCGGAAGTATAGTATTCTCTTTACTGTCGATTGATTTTACAGTGATATCTGCACTACTCATCAACTCAAAAACACCAGATTATCCTTGTTAATTACACAACATTGATTGGTTTAAATTGTGTACAATGCTTTTGTTTTTTTTCCCCTTTGATTCGGAGAAACAAATCTTTTTTCGGAGTTTAGGATGGCAGAAGACACTACACTACCCAGAATCCTCAGCTATCGTTTGGGACTACACCATGTGCGTTGCTTGACAAACCCCGTGATCAGTCCTCAAACTCTGTGGATGTTGGAGTGGCAGTGTGCGAAGTTTACACGGAGCGTCAAACAGCACTTTGAAATGGAATGAGTCCCATTGACGGCACACTAACCGAAACAGGAATTGAACGTGTCCTACACCCCCCCCCCCTTAGGTCACAGGCTCCTCCAACAGTGCAACACACTAAAACAGATATACAGAAAAAATAGTGCAAGTAAATACAAAAAGAAAAATAGTAAAATAGTAAAAAGTGAAATAGTGCAATAAGAGTCTATTCAAGTGATTGGAATATGATATATTAGATAAATAATTTCTAAGTAGCAGCCAGATGAATGTTATGGATGTTGTTTCTAAGTTCAGGTGTTTAATAGTCTTATGGCCTGTGGGATGAAACTGTCCCTGAGTCTGGTGGTTTTAGTCCGGATGCTGCGGTACCGCCTGCCAGATGGCAGCAGACAGAACAGTTTGTGGCTGGGGTGATGGGGGTCTTTTATTATCCTGAGGGCTTTCTTTAAGGTTAACCTGGTATTTTTACTCCACTACATTTATTTTAGTTACTTTACAGATTTGGATTAATGATGTGAAATATAAACAAACTTTAAATCAGACTTTAGTAGACCTGAGTAAAATTCAGTGAAGGTGATTGTCAAGTGCCAACAATCAGGAGAGATATTTGATAGTTGGTGCTTGAGAAGACAAAAAATGTATCTGCAGATCCGTATAAAGCATATTCATTACTCGTTATTCTCTAATCGTTCATCAAAAACTGTATATAATTGCTATTTTGCACATCCCTTTCAAGATTTTCAAAGGTTTATTGACATATACATAACTAGGTATAGTTATGCAATGATGACAAACTTGGGTCATAGGTTCCTCAACAAGACATCTATCAATATGTGTGTATACCTCCACCATTAAACTGTCATATTCTGCACATGTATTATAAGAGTATAATTAATATGTATAATATCGGTTAAAATAAGTGCTTCAACATAGTTAACATTGCAGGAAAGTTGATTGTCAAGTCCCAAAACAAACCATGCAATATATTACACGTTAAGTACTTTGTCAGGCTTAATATTTATCAGATACCCCCAAAGCTTTTTTCTTACATGTATCTAAAAGAATACCTTAACCTAAAGTATTATGTAATGTTTAAATAAAGCCTAATTAGTTTGTCTGTTTTGCACATCCTCCTATTAATATATTTGTACATCCGGCACTAAACTGTTTTATTCTAGATATCATTTACAGTATCTTCTTGATATGTTCTATTCTATATTTCTATCATTGACCTTCTACTTTACTCCTATTTTGTATGTACTCTTAATATTTAAATGGTTTCATAAAATAAACACATTCAAAAGTGCTTTACAAAAATGAAAGACATTAACAAAAAGACATTTTAAAACAGTTATTAAAAAGCAACACAATCTTCCTGCTTTGCAATTACTCTAAACGTCTAATAACGTGCTTTAACCAGTAGGTGGTTTGGGTTAAAAAGCTGTCAAGTTTACAGTGTTAACACAATAAAATATACTGCTGTTTCCGGTTTAGTTAACGACAGATATATTTTGTTATTGTTTTGATATTTGTAACACAAAAGCGATGGAAAAAACCCACAGCAACACAGAAACCTGGTATTTTTACTCCACTACATTTATTTGAGTTACTTTACAGATTTGGAAATATAAACAACCCTTAAATCAGACTTTTAAGCACATGGTGTAGTCCCAAACGATAGCTGAGGATTCTGGGTAGTGTAGTGTCTTCTGCCATCCTAAACTCTGAAAAAATATTTGTTTCTCCGAATCGAAGGGGAAAAATACAAAAGTATTGCACACAATTTAAACCAACCAATGTTTTGTAATTAACAAGGATAATCTGGTGTTTTTTAGTCGATGAGTAGTGCAGATATCACTGTAAAATCAATCGACAGTAAGGAGAATACTATACTTCCGGGTGTAAAATTCTCCGTTATCCAATGGGAAAGGACGCTCACATTGCCTTAAGAGCTGCCGACATAAATGGATGCGGTGCTTCCCTGAGGGTCAAATACCGCCGCCGATGGGAATACATTGCAATCAGTTGAAAGCTCTTTGCGTCCGTTTATGAAGCTGAAGGAGCCTCGGTGCGTCACAACTGGATGCCACGGGACCCTGACCAAGCGTCGCTCCTGGACGTTCAGGGAGTGAGACTGTGTTGAGTAAACAGGTAAAATCACCTTTATTATAGTAGTGGAGAAAAGAGGTGGCAGCTTGCTGTGCGGCTGCTGCTTTTTTTTCTTCGCTTAATTAAGTTTTGTTTAATTTTATCATTGATCTTGGAGATTGTATCTCATAAAACAAAATGTTCATTTCGGTTTCTTTGAACTATAACCCCAATTATCTACCGTTCTGTTTACTTATGTATACCTGTTCAAAAATAGTGTCTTGGGTTTTAAAAGTTTTGTGAGAAAAAGTATTAATATTTGCTTATACTTGCTCATAATTATCTATCACTACACACCAAGTGTTAAGAGGAAAAAACAGCCGAATAAAGAATGAGTTAGCCCAATTTAGAAAACAAACACAGCCTTTTTCCTTTGGGGAATATGCAGTACACTTATTTGATTATTTGCAGTAATAGCCAGCCAAAAAGCAAAACCACTTTAAAATGCATCACATAAGAAACAAAGGCAAAACAGGCATTATATAGGACACTGGAAATGGAGTAAGACAAATAGCTCATTAAGCCCCTTCACTCGATAGTTGTTCTTCCTATGCACTATGTCAAAACTAATGGCAAAAACACCTGAGCAAAACACATATCAAGGTGTCAAGAACAGGAGCCCATTTATTTATTGTCACTGGCCTCCTTTCTCTTTCTTTCTCTCTCCAAGGTGCTTTACTTTTGCCTTATAAATCTAACCGAGGTGAGGCATTGGCACAGAGTTGGATGTGGCAGATTGAACTCGGCTCAAGTCTCCAATCATCAACCAATCACAGATTCTGGTGCATTTTATCCAGAGGAGTAGCTTTAGTGTATACAATATAACTACTAATAATACAAGAAAACAAACAAATACGAGGTACAAAGTGTAACACGAATAGGAAATAGACATCAAACGAAGCAAGAGCTTCCATCGTTCACACATTCAGCAATCTTGTGTAATATCTAGTGGTGCAGAGTGCTGCAGTCTTCACACCAGGCAGCTGTAATTTTCTCTGACATATGCTGTGAAAATGACTTGAACATTATGCAGGGGCTTTTACTTCGTCCATCACAATGAGAGCTGCACAGTTTCTCCACCTTCCCCTGCTCTCCAAGAGCCTTCGAAGGGGACAGAAGTGTTGGCACATGGCTCTCAAGCCGTGTAGGGAGGCATCTTTGGATGGGAATGGTGATAGAAAACTTGTGGTGGTGTTGGCTGTTAGCCCATTGTGCTCTGCTGGACAGCCATTTTCTCACCAATTTGACACGCATGGCATTTTGTTATCTGGCAAGCACGTCAGAGGAGTAGATTACCCTCTGAATGTCGAGGAGGGATATTGTCTCCCGTCTTTCTTTAAGGGTCCAGAAAGCTCAGTCACTCCTTCTCTTTCTCTGTTATTTTTAAACATATGTATTGTATATAATAGCGTTTGAAGCGAATGACATTACAGTCAGATGCAAATGTCTCCATGCAGGCAAAGGTAGAATAAAAATCAATAAAAGGTGACGTGAGGGATTTGATTTTATAAAATGTTCAAAACAATATCTGCCAATGTCAGGAAAAGGAAAGAAAACTGTGACTAATCCAATGGTCCTGAGCGAAAGCAATACACCGTGATAGGATTTGCATAAACCTTTTGACAGGACCATAAGGTGAATATTCTTTTTACTTTTTGTAGAGCATGTTTCTGCAAAAGACATGGCTACAAATGTCACTGCTTAGTTCAATAAAGCTTGTCATTTTGGAAAAACTAACCAACGTCGACCTTTTACGAACATTTAAAGCATTTCACCCACTGACAACTGGATATTTCTGGAAAACACAGTGTCCCTTCTATGATGTATTATCATAACCAGCTCAAAAGGGTTTTACCTACACCTAAAAGGCGATGGTAGGTGATAACATATTCCTGTTGCTTTTTCCAGGTAAATACCAATAAAGGAAAATCATGCTCGCTCTTTCAGTCCTGCTGGAACCCCTATGTAAGGATGGCAATATTTTGGCTTTGTAAGTTATCAGAGAAAACTTTGGAGCAAATTGAGGGGAGTGGAGACCTTTACAGTTGCTGCTGTGACCTAACAAATATACGCTTTTCGTAGCACCAGTCAGAACTCAGCACTAAGGGCAGTGACATTTCAGGAAACAGAAGCAACAGCTTGAGCTGGATTTTAAACAAAATAAATCCTCTTGTGCCACATGAGAGCCCCATACAAGAGTGTTGAGGCTTTAGTGAGTTAGTTACTGGAGACTAAGGCATGTTATGATACAGTATAATAGAAATACAGAGCACTCTCCTCAAATAGAAAATCTATTGACATTTTAATGAAGGAATTTTAAAGAATACATAAGGGCTTTGCACATGGTTGGATTGTATAATATGTCAAAAGTTAAATGGTCAGGTCGCCGTAGAACACAATTGTATATATATTCTATATAATGGGGCTTGGTCTCCATGTGGAAGACTTGAGTTTGAGTCCAGCCCATGACAATTTACCGCCTGTCATCCCAACACATATTTTTAATACAACATTTTGAATAAAGTGATATGGTCCCTTTTCTTACTGTCTAAATGGTGTTGCAACTGCAGCTTTATTTCAAGAGTTATTTTAGTTCTTACAGTAAAACAATTAATTACAATTATTTGAAAGTGGCAACATGATATTTTGGGAATTAATTCAATGTTTAAAGCAGCACATTTCTGAATAGTAATTGAGTTTGTAGCTGTAATGGAGAAAATCTACTTTGAGAAAAAGGTAAAATCCAACTGTTGGAAAAGCCTCGCCTGAGGAAAATAACTTCCCCGAGTTAATATCTTAGACGAAGACCCATTAGTAATTATTGTAGAATTGTTGCAAAAAAACTCTAATTAACCTTCATAAAAGAGTAATAGCATAAGCTCTGTGTTGCAGGCATAGTAATTGTATTCTCTCAATTTGACACTTAGGACAAGGATATATAAGTCAATGAATCAAATTGGGTCCCGCAAATAGAACCATGATAGAGTATAACATACTTTATGCAAGTGTTTATTCTTAAGGAGATGCATTTCATTTCTTGATGTTGAGTGTTTATATTTAGTTATTTTAGGATGACCTTTAGCTGTGCCCGAAAGCACATTTAGTCTACCTGGGGAACACATTTAAAAAGATTCATTAAACATTGTGCTGAACATAAATCAACACATTTGGTAACAGCAATTAAACATGACAGATAAAAACAAAACGTACTTGTTCAGCATAGTTCCCAATCAAAAAATAAACCTATCCATCGCATCCTTCAAAAAATATGATGTTCCAAGGTTATTCCCTATTTTATTTTTAAACATCGATTCCTGTGTTAATTTAGTCAATAACAGTTTTATTGCTCAATATGCTACTTTGGGTTTTAGGAGATTAGTGTGTGCCTCAGGGAGTGAAAACTGGCTTTCTGTATCCTGTTGGCAGATACAGTCAATATAAACTATTTAAAAATGTGCAGATACAGATAAAATGTTTCCCCATGCAGTTTACAAATAATGTGATTGAGGAAGCATTATTTTATTTTTTTTAAACATTACTGCTGTTAAAAATGGGTAACAAGTAGCAGCAAATTAAATAGATAGAAGTGGTTTTTTTGAAGACAGCATATCCAAAAGGACTGCCTTATAGAAGCAGAGAAGGTTGTGAAGAGCAGACTGTTTTCCTCTAGGGTTGGACATTTTAGCCAAAACAAATATTTGATTTACATTCCTGCTTTTTATCGAGCAACGCTACCTATGTTAGTCATTGTATGTTAGCCAACACAACAGTTAGCACTTTGTTAAACAAAAGAAAGTTGAAATGTAAAGAAGTAGCCATATAGCATACAATCACATGACCCATGGGTTTGACTTCCTCCTGTCCTCTTTATGTTTGCATGGTAAACACTGCCACTGCAGTGTATATGCAATAGGGTCCAAATGCATAATGCAGATACCCCTTCTTCTTTCAGCTATTACACTTTATTAGCTGTTATGTGTTTTGATGTAAAATGTCTAAAAGTGTTGGGGATTTATACTTATTGTTTGGCTGTTTCCTGCCCAACAGTTGTATCCACCATATTGGAAATCCTGATACAGTGGTGTTAGAAAAATATCTCTTGTCACCGGCTTGAGCTTCAATATCAGGATACATGTATTTATTATCCTTGCAAGAATGGAAGCAGTCATCACTTACAGAGCATGGTACAACTAGTTCTCAGAACACATGCTTTATATACAAGACAGGGTGTTATTCAGTCACAATATACAGGACTGTCTCAGAAAATTAGAATATTGTGATAAAGTTCTTTATTTTCTGTAATGCAATTAAAAAAACAAAAATGTCATACATTCTGGATTCATTACAAATCAACTGAAATATTGCAAGCCTTTTATTATTTTAATATTGCTGATTATGGCATACAGCTTAAGAAAACTCAAAAATCCTATTTCAAAAAATTAGAATAGTTCCTCAGACCAAGTAAAAAAAAAGATTTATAACAGCAAAACACAATCAAACATTTGAAAATGTCCATTAATGCACTCAGTACTTGGTTGGGAATCCTTTTGCACGGATTACTGCATCAATGCGGCGTGGCATGGAGGCAATCAGCCTGTGGCATTGCTGAGGTGTTATGGATGCCCAGGATGCTTCAATATCGGCCTTTAGCTCATTAGCATTGTTGGGTCTGGTGTCTTTCAGCTTCTTCTTCACAATACCCCACATAT
Source organism: Harpagifer antarcticus (assembly GCA_902827135.1). Lineage (NCBI taxonomy): Eukaryota > Metazoa > Chordata > Actinopteri > Perciformes > Harpagiferidae > Harpagifer > Harpagifer antarcticus. The sequence continues at coordinate 873,370 of CADEHL010000031.1, forward strand.
TCTCTATGGGGTTCAGGTCAGGGGAATTTGCAGGCCAATCGAGGACAGTAATGCCATGGTCAGTACACCAGTTACTGGTGGTTTTGGCACTGTGGGCAGGTGCCAGATCATGCTGGAAAATGAATTCCTCATCTCCATAGAGCTTTTCAGCAGACGGAAGCATGTAGTGCTCTAAAATCTCTTGGTACACAGCTGCATTTACTCTGGGCTTGATGAAACACAGTGGACCAACACCAGCAGCTGACATGGCTCCCCAAACCATCGCTGACTGTGGGAACTTCACACTGGATTTCAAGCAACTTGGATTTTGCTCCTCTCCAGCCTTTCTCCAGACTCTGGCGCCTTGACTTCCAAATGAAATACAAAACTTGCTTTCGTCTGAAAAGAGGACTTTGGACCACTGTGCAACTGTCCAGTGCTTCTTTTCCTTAGCCCAAGTCAGACGCCTCTTCCGTTGTCTTGAGTTCAGAAGTGGCTTGACCATGGGAATACGGCTATTGTAGCCCATTTCCCGGATACGTCTGTGAACAGTGACTTTTGATACCTGGACTCCAGCTTCAGTCCACTGTCTTTGAAGCTCCCCCAAATTCTGGAAGCGACTCTTCTTCACAATGCTGTTAAGGCTGCGGTCATCTCTCTTGGTTGTGCAGCGTTTCCTGCCACATTTCCCCCTTCCAACAGACTTTTTGTGGATGTGCTTTGAAACTGCACTCTGTGAACAGCTTGCTCTTTGAGAAATTTATTTTTGTGTCTTACCCTCCTGATGGAGGGTGTCAATGACGGTCCTCTGGACAGCAGTCAGATCAGCAGTCTTCCCCATACTTGTGATTTAGTTTACTGAACCAAGCTGAGTGTTTTTCAAGGCTCAGGAAACCCTTGCAGGTGTTTCGAGTTAATTAGACGATTCAAGTGATTCGTTGAACACCCTACTAGTATACTTTTTCATGATATTCTAATATTTAGAGATAGGATATTTGAGTTTTCTTAAGCTGTATGCCATAATCAGCAATATTAAAATAATAAAAGGCTTGCAATATTTCAGTTGATTTGTAATGAATCCAGAATGTATGACATTTTTGTTTTTTTAATTGCATTACAGAAAATAAAGAACTTTATCACAATATTCTAATTTTCTGAGACAGTCCTGTACATGTATACCGGTTCAAAGCAGTATTCAATGTTTAGTTCAGATTAGCTAAGGCCCACGTCAGAAATGATCATGATCGTCATATGTCTATCTCCATAGAGGCTGAATCATTATGTTAATCGTTGTCACATCGCTGTACTAAAACAGTCCTGATGCTCTTCTAGGTAATTGTACATCCTGTCACACAGCTGCGTATGGCCTTTGTTATCATGTGCTACTCTGATATTGGAAGAGTACATTCAGTATTTTCCCAACAAGTGGACTTGACTTCTGTGTGTGTTTGTGTTTTGTGCCTGTGTGTGTGTGTGTAATCCACAAGATTTTGGTCTCCTGGCCAGCCACCTAGCTTGTTAACTTTGCAGTCTGCTCACACCCGCACAGCTCTCTCCTTTGGACAAACACAGCAGTCTCCTCTGTGATGGATGTGGAGTCTAAGTGCCACCACTGTTTTTAGCCTTCTAAATATTTCTGGTTTCGCATAAACGCTTCCATGTGCTTGATGCTGCCTTCTCTGTTTGGCCTCTTTGTTGTCAATATTTGCACCTGCTCATCTGTCTCTCTGCCCGGCACGTTAACATTTGTTTTCTTCTCTGTGTGTTTCTTGGAGAAAGTCCAGTAGATGTCTACTATAGGATGATATGCTAATTTCCCTGACAATAGTATGAGGAAAATATACTGCCTGTTGTAGAGAAAATGTGCCTGCATACACAATAGCATGCATACATTTGTGTGGGCCATATGTTAGTGTTATTCTCTGCTTCCTTGTCTGTATGCAGATGTGTTCTGCATTCTGCTCCAACATTAGCTCGGTTTGAGTTTATTATGGCTCATATGATGCAGCATTACAGGAAACCCGTAGTGCCTGCGGTGCCAGACACGCTACTCTCGGAAGCCCTTATTCTGAGATTTCTCACAATAAAGATAGGGATCTGCTGCAGAGGGCAAGCTAGCTAACACGCTTATAGACAGGGACTGGGATACAAGTTAAAGACAAATAAACAGGCTTTTATGAGGCTGAAGAAAATGTAAATTCTAAAGCTAAAAAAACACCTTAAAGGACAGTGTGGAGGTGTTCTGTAAGAGGCCAATACAATTCATACAGTAAACGATATTAATAGGTTTTAAATGAGTGGGATATACTGCTGAATTTCACTTTGCAGGTATATGTGAAACATATCTATTCTTTATAGTGTTAGTCAGAACAAACTCCCAATCCAATTGCTACAGGTATTAATGCTGATAAATACATGTTTTATTTAATTGATTATGATTATTTACAGCCACATAGAATGTTTGATTTAAACCCACTGTGCTCAATCAGTGCTGTGCCTAAAGAACAACCTTGTCATTAACTTCAATGACATCACCGTAATGACACAGCAGGACTAATAACACAGGCAGCTTTGGCAATATTGGACGGTGGTACTGGCCTGAATCATGCTCAACTTTTGGAATCCAACATCCAGCAATTTACATGTTTAATTCAAGATAGAATACCATGTTACATGAACAGTGTTATACACTGGCATTCTTTGAGGCACAGGCTGAAATGTATTCTACAAAAGAGAATTACATGTTTTTTGAGATCTGACCAAAAGTGATTTTTTTTGTTTTGCTCCGAGATTAAATTCAGAATCCTTCTCACTGCGAGGTTGGCCGCAGAGCCATAAGGTGAATACAGCTAGTAGGGGACAGTGGGGTAATATGAGCAAATGTTTACTAATGTTGTCCTCTAGTCAAATGACAACAACAACCTTCAAGATTTCTTATGTCAATACAAAAATATATCACAAATGGTCATGAAAATATGACTTTTTAAAAGATCGTCTTGTGACGTAACTTGCCCCATCTAAGGGGTCAATTGATCCGCATCAAGGGGTACATTAAGGGTAAAATGAACAATTGATAAGTGTTGTAAATGTGTAATGTCTTGAAAAGCATATTTCTTAAATGTCCTTAAAGATGACTTGTATGCCTTGTGATTGAATGGATAGAACAGTATGCCACATTAACTTAAACCCTAAAGGCTTTGCCTCTGTAGACTGCACCTAAACAAGCGGCTTATTCATAGAGGTTTGCATGCCTTCCATACTGCTTTTCAGTATAGGACCTATATTTTGATTTGTTTTTCATTGTGATCCTATCGACTCCGAGTTTTGAGATTCAGATGTCCGTGTCGACGCCCCTGTGACCTACGTTTATTTGAAACACCAGCAGCCACCTGCATGTTGGCAAATGATTTTTCCAACCTAGAAAGCATCCAGTTGTGTGTGTGTGTGTGTGTGTGTGTGTGTCTAACTGTGAGCATTAACCTTCCCTGACACATTGGTTTCAGACTGGCACTGATCTCCCCAGACACTTTTGTTTTTGCCAGCTCTTCTGCCACTATTGGACAAAAACATGTTGGCCAACTGTAGCTGTAAAGAAAATCAAATATTCAGTCCAAATGTTCAGCTGGGTTTACAAAATGTAAATACATTTTCAGACCAAAAACCATTAAAGGAAAGCTGTGTCTCATAATTGTTTCTCACGTAAAGTGACTCAGTTAGGAATTGGTTGCAGCAAATGTGATGTTTTTCCATTTTGTATTCAGCATTTACAAGCAATAAAAACATTCGAGCCACTGGCATGACCCACAGGCATAAGTAGTGGTAGTAAATGTGTTATAGTGTCACGATGGAGCACAAATCAAGCTGGGAGAGCTGATGTTCCAGAAATATACAATCAAACAACTTTCCAAATGTTTCATCATCTTCCTTTTCTTAAAGGAAGTACTGATTTAAAACAGAAACACAGGGAGTCAGATTCCGACTGCGACATTCACAAACAGACCATGAAGGGAAGACATCAGTGCTGAGCTGTTCCCGTCCTCTTTAGGGAAGAGCGAGTAATGCTGGGAGACAGCCTGAGAGTCAGAGATGCACTGAAGGGTGTCAATATAGTACAAAATTGAATTAAAGTATAATTAGGGAAATCATTACCTGTCACATCTGCACTTGGGGGATTTGGTTAATTTACTGAACAATCCTTCAGCGAGTGGACTGCGTCTTCGAAGATTTGTATGTCAAGGGTGACTGAGTGGTTGTGAGTGGTAGAGGATGAATTAAAAATGCAGTCCTTAATAATGGATCACCCATTAAATCAAATGTGTTTTAAAAGTGGTTATGCGGTGTAAAAGATGGCAAAGTTGGTCCTTACCGAAGCTTTTCCGATCCTTTGTTTAAACATAAAGCATTATTGTGAGGGGCAATGCCTTGCTGTATGCCTTGCTCTATATGCTTTTTTAGAGTAGTCTAAGCCCAAATGATAAACTTCCAGACATTTTCCAATACGACTACTCGGAATGCCACGATCTGTACGTTTCATTATTGCCAAATATTTCTATTTTGAGACAGACCTGGCCAAGAGGACGGCATTGAAACATAGTTGCAACAGTATATGCAAAGCGCATAGCTAAAACATGAGACATGTGTAGACTTTTGAGAGAACACAGCCCCTAGTGTTGTTTGATTGGTACATACTTATGTAGATGTAAGGATGAAGCAAACCAAGAAGAGATGTATATTTCAAAGTCAACACATTTGAAAAGCTGCTTTAAAGGAACTGAATAGAAAGGAACGTTGAAGGAATTAAAGGGTCTGTAAAGCACAATAAATAACATTACCATCAGAATAGAAACGTCTCCATGCTTTGATAAGTTATCACAAAGACTAGTTGGTAAATAACAATGGTCCAAATGTAGAACCCTGAGGTATGTCCATTGATAAAGGAGCAGAAATATTTAACTATAAAGATAGAGCAGGAAAAAGCTAATTGGCCACATTTTAGAACAAGTTTAGTACGGCAAAAGCGGTTCATAGCTTCTCTAGATAAGGCAATACTGTGGACTATATTAACCGAAGAGACATATTCAAATGTAATAAAGCATTGGCCATTAAACTCATACGTTATAAAGATGCTTTTGGATATAAATCTGATCTCGGTCACATTGTTGCTTGCTACACACAGATCATTTTCAGTCCAAACAAAGTAGCTACACACAAGTTACATGACCGCAATTAGCTACAGAGGGTCCCTCCGGGGGAGAGATTTATGAGCAGGTGCATGTTTATTTGTATGTGTGTGTGTAATCTTGAAAGTGCTGTACAGGGGCAAGACATTAGGTTGTGTGATGCTATTATTTTCACAGAGGAGCTTCATTTGTTGCTCCTTCTCAAGTAATTAATGTATTCATGCCAGATCAAAATACAACCCTTGTGAGAATATTAAGGCAGGGGAGGAAGCTGGAAGGGTGTCAACACATCTTCTGGTCGCACTGCAGAGCTGCACACAGAACATTTGACTTTATGGGCTCTTAGTGGTGGTGATACATATTATATTTATATTTATGTTATATTTGGCAGAATATGGACATTTATTTTGGGAAAATAAACAAGATCTTAAATCTGGATTACTGATGTTTACACGCATTTTGTATTTGTACGGTATCAATCAATCAATGTTTATTTATATAGCCCAATATCACAAATGTTACATTTGTCTCAGTGGACTTCACAGTTTGTACAGAATATCAGTATGACAATACGACACCCTCTGTCCTTAGACCCTCACATCGTACAAGGAAACACTTCCAGAGAAAACCCACAGTTTAAAGGGAACATGTGAGAAACTTCAGGGAGAGCAACAGAGGAGGGATCCCTCTCCCAGGACGGACAGACGTGCAATAGATGCCGTGTGTAAATTGAAGAGATAATACATTTGCAACATAAGTAGTCCAAATGTTTGGAAATGCATGTGTGTGTATAATAGGAAGATGAATCCACGAGGATATCCATCCAAACACCGTAGTTAACACCAGCAACCGGTAGTTAACACCAGCAAGATTTCCAAGTTAAGATTTCCAAGTTAAGATTTGTATATTTTTCATGGAAGCTAAAATAAAAAAATGCATTAAGAAAATAGTAATAAGTGAGAGGTGTGTGAACCTAGTAAGCAACACCTCATCCAGTGAGGTTAAGGGTAGTTGAAAACAAAATGTTCAAAGTGCTCATTTGCATGCATTATTGAATAACCAGGGCTAAGGATACGACCAGTGTGCGACCTGTGGGTAAGGTTGCTACATCAAATAAAAAAGGTCTGGAAAATATGACCTTCAGTCGGTGAATTATGAACGAAAACAACTACGAGTAAGAAAAGGAAAATCAATTCTTCTTTTGAAAGCATTTGGTTTTTCTCTTATCCTTTGCACTAATACATCAACAAACTATTTTAAAATTACTTTCAATGAACTGTTGAATTAGATTCTAATGCACTAAATCATTGAAGGTGCCACAACCCACTAAACCAGAGTGTGTGGCCCTGCAATTATAAAACATTGTTTTACTGTTTAAGGTATCAGACTTGGGAGATAGAGTGGGTTGTTGAGTAAATTGAGGCAAATAGTGTTGATGAGCATGACACTAAACCCCAGGGTGCTCCCCATGAGGAGAGCCAGCACCTTGCTTAGCCCAGCCGCTGTCTGCCTTTGAATGAGAGGCAAAGGGCTTTGTAGAAAAGCACTATATAAGTGTTCACCTGTATCTTCTCATACTTCTTATGATTTTCTTTATTTTTTCCACATCTCCCTGGTCTGAGTTGTGACAGCTCAGGTCCCCACAGCCTCCCCTGGTGTCAGTCATTTTCCAGCAGCCCCCTCAAATCACAACATTCCATTTATTTGGTAAGTGTTTGTGATTACATGTAATTTGGTGTTGTTTGCACTGTCCCAGACTCCCAGTGTTGATGGCAGCTGATGAGGTCTTAGAGAGCCAAGCCTTTTATTCTCCCGAGAGCTTGTCCCAAAACAGCATCTGGCCATGCCTCACAGCCAACCACACACACACACACACACACACACACACACACACACACAACACACACACACACACACACACACACACACACACACACACACACACACCACACACACACACACACACACACACACACACACACACACACACACACACACACACACACACACAGTCTGTCCCACAAACTGCCACACACACGCTGAATATACTATATTTAACTAGTGCAGTCCTTTTCAATGCTGCATTATCTCTAACCACTCGTCCATCTGCAGCCATTCCATTAAATCTCACTGCAGTCTGTTGTATGCTGTTTAAAATCTCACTGTTGTGTAATTTCAGCATTGCAGAAACATATGGTCTCTATTAAAATGATGATGTTATGATGTTCCATATGAAAAGCCCAATCAATTCATAACTATGTCTTGAAAAGGATTCTTATGAGACACATTGGAGATGTTATTTTAGGCGCTTTCACACCAAGTACTTTTCCCAGGAATAGTTCCCGGAACTTAGTTCCCCAGAACTTTGATTTCCTGGAACTATCTAGTAAATCGCGTTCACACCGGAATAAGCCCCTGAGGGAGCCGCTGACGTCACTTCTTCTTCTACTTCTTCTTCTGCTTTGGGTTTGGGTTTACTGGCAGGCTGCAAAGAACTTCACGGCGTATACTGCCACCCGAAGTCCCCGGCGGGAAGTCCCCGGAGTTGGGGACTGGCGAGTAAATCGCCAGAACGCCGACACCTCCTCATCACTCCACCGCTCGCATTTCTCTTTTGTGTTGCCATAAGTTAGTCTCTCTCCGTTGGTGCGATGGGCTAATGCTAATAATGCTGATGCGAGCAAAGAAAATGGCGGCTTCACAAAAACTTTTCTGAGTTTTAAGAGGCATGGTTTGCAATTCGCCCAGCCAATCAGAAATTGGAACTTTTTTCTCCCCCAGGAAAGTACCACCTCTCTAGCAGGGACTGAAAAGCGGTGAAAAGGTTCGCAAAAAAAAGTTCTAGTTCCAGATATTTTTGGTTTGAATGCAAAATCCCAGGAACTATCGGAACTATTCCTGGGAAAAGTACTCCGGTGTGAAAGCGCCTAATGTGTTCATGGCTTTCGGATGTCGTTCAAAAATAAAAAAAGGAGAGAAAAGGAGGTTACATTCAATGCTATCAAGAACAAATATTAGTTAATCAACCAATGAAAATCTTCTTTCCACAGATTAAGTTTGGAAGTCGTTATAACGCGTCAGATTCTCCCACATAATGTTTGTGGATCATAACGAGGTCATTGAGATCTGATGTGAGCCAACAATGACCGTATAATGACTGCAAACATCTTGCGCAGCACAATTGAAGAACTCTAAAGTCTAATATTTACCTCATTATTCCCGAGCCCATTATATCACCACTCACCATGCATGTGAAAAACGTACTACTGCCGGTTCGTTCTTATTCCTTTTGTTAGCAAAGAACAGGAGAACCATGGTCCAATGTTCCTGAAACTAGGTTGAAGGGGAGAGGATGGGCAAACAAAGAAGCAATTACATTTTCGATTGATTCTGAATTGTAGGCCAAACCCACACATTGTTTTTTTCTTATGGAAACAGCCTTCTGGTTAATTAATAGGAATATTAATTTTGTTTTTGCAGTTGGGGTCAGCGAAGTAACGGTAAATACAATCTTAATGTGCGATCACAATATTTTCTATTTACACAGCTCGCAAAATGGGGCAACTTAAGCAAATATTTTGAGCTTTGTTTATTGCAGTCTGATGAATGCAAGTTCAATGGCCACTCCCTTCAAGCTATGTTTCCTGTTTGGTCTGCACCAACTCCTTGCTTTAATAGCTTTTTTCATATTTTCAATTTAGTGCAAGACCACTTTTACACATAAAATAACTGCCTAGAACAGCTGGACATGAGGATAATTAGAGGTGTGTGAAGGACAAGGGTACGCAAAAACTAGGAATGCAGGTAAAGGTTGAAAAAAATTTGATTTATTTTTCTATATATATACACAGTTTTTAGGACTGGTTTCAAAATCAATTAGGATGAAAAAAAGGTGAATTATTTATAATATAAAGAGATACAATCTAGTACTCTTCTTCCCAAGAGAAACACACACACACACACACACACACACACACACACACACACACAGCCTTCCACAACACACACAGCCTTCCACAACAATCACTAATTTTAACAAGATTAAGTGCACTCAATCTAGTAAAATGGTTGCTTGTGAGGCTTGTAGCTTTCACAAGATGTAAAAACATTGCTTTGTGGTGTAAAATCAAAACCAAAAAGAGCTACAAGAGGCTACAACGCGATGTAGATAGGAACTACAGAGCTGGTGATACATGTGTGTGTTCATCGAGATAAGAGATAACATTACATGAAGTCATTTGATCCAAGATTGATATATTGTAACAATGATTGATGCCTTGATACTTTATTTTTTAAGTGTAGGATGAAACAATTAGTTGATTGACATAAAGTACATTGACAACAATTTGGATAATTAGTTATTTACGCAAGCCATTTCCCAAGCAAATGTGAATATAAGGTGCTTTCAAAAATGTAATTGAATCTCGTTTTAAGACTGATGGAAGCTATATTGGAAATTTCAATTCAATGCCCGGAAATTATTTCCAAATATACAATAGTAGTGGTACCAATTTAGAAACATTTCCAGAAAGACATTAGTCTGATTAAAAAAGTACATGTTGGACTTTACTCCTCTTTTCAATAGAAAAAATGGGAGAATGTCTTCAATGCACTGTTGAATTTTTTACCAGACTGCGAAACGGAGTTATTGTACGAAGCCATTTGTAAACTCTAATGGCAGTTAAACTCACAATGGGTGAGCAATAACAATCCAATCAGGCTTGTATAGAATATGTTTGCTGGACGGAGAGGATTGGAGCAGAACTCTTGGGTATTTTAACTGGACGCTGCGCAACACTGGAGGCTGTTGGCTGAGGTCATTTATCAGCAGCCAGCCGCACAGGCAGAGTCTCTGTTTTTTTTGGTAAAAAGTCTCTATCACTGGTGAATTGTTTGCTTTTCTTTCCCCAGGAGGGAATGAATCGTCCTTGACCCTCAACCCCCCCCGCCCCCCGCCCCCCCCTGCAAATGCAGACCAGCCTAAAAGGAGAATAACTAAAAAGGTAAAACAGAACAGGGAGGAACACATTACAAAGTTTATACAACGGGTGGTGCAGGCCAAGCACTCTGCATGGTCAGATAAGCATTCTTACCATGTTTTATGAGACCCTTAACAACATTCAGCCATGCTGGTCAACATTTTAACTGGTTGTGAAGCTAAAAACGTTAGCAATGGTATAATTTAGGGAGATAAGTAACCATTTTCTTCTGTCTATTTTATATACACTACATTAAAGGCATACTTTAGATAGTAAACAGTACATTTTATTGAAAGCATTGAATAGGAGTCATTTTGGTTTGCATATTTTACTGTATCTTTTCCTTTTTACTTATCTATACTTAATTTCCGAATGTTTATTATTCCAATGGCATTTCCCTGAGACAACAATCCGCCGATGACTAAATGACACAACTGTTTAAAAGCATCTCAATCATTTCCAAGAAGGACTGTGTTGATAAAATCCCAAGCTCAATTATGTGCAAACATTATTAAGAGCAGAGCAGCACTTCACACATAAACAATCAAACATAACCATTTAATAAAAAGGAATAAACAACAAATGGATTGCATAAGACAGACTTGTGAGTCAGCAACTATAAACAATGACTTACTAATGCTGGAGTCATGGCAGGATAAAGATTGTGTAAAGAGGGTTGTCAGACTTTTATCCATTCCTCCAAAGCAGAAACTACGGGGTTTACTAACTTATTCAATTAGACAATACTTTGACTATAGGCCTATGTATTTTGTGATAGTTATTTGATGATTACTAGTAATACAAAAATATGTTCTGGATAAAGTACCGTCGTAGTATTCTCAGCATCTTACATTGTCTTTATGCGCACTGTAAAAGGGTGATGCAACATTGTTTCAACTATCTGGAAGATGTAGTGAACACCTGACTCACTATTACATCCCCAACCAGTGACATGACGTATATTATGGACAAGAATATACTTGTTGGAATTTGCACTTGTTAGACCACTGTTGTCTCCATCTATAAAATGAAATCATTTGTACCATTTATACACGTGTATATATTTCAATCTCTGAAGTTAATGGTTTTCCAAGTGAAGTGGCCACATTTGCAAATAACAATTTTGTTCCTGCAAATGAACCCAACTCCCTGATGATGTGAAAAAGTCTACGAGCCTTAACAAAGAGGAACCATTTGACAAGGGCCCCCTATCATATCATAGACACACACGCATGCACGAGCGCACACGAACACAACGTCTGTCACTGCATTCCTGACTGAATATGTTAATGTCAGAATCATTCAATGAGAGGAGCAACAACAGGGAGAGGCTGAGCATCTGGGGAGGCAGTAAGGAGAGGAATGTGCTGAGACTGACACATTTTATTAATATTCTTTCCTCTCTCTCAGACTTCCTTTTTATTCCAGTATACTATATTTGCACCAATTGGTATGTCACACCTACGGCATGCATTTTTGCACGACACAAATGAAAACCAATGACAACGAAATACATAAGAATCTTTAAAAGAACATACCTCAAATGTACATGAGAAGATATAGATATAAGATATAGCTTAACATGTATCATAAATAAAGAATTAAAATGCAAAACCTATGCATTGATTTCTTCCAAAACACATATGTATGTATTTATGAGACACAGTGTTCTTGCATGCTTTGAATATGGCAGGGTTAATATTAGAAATGTTCTCTCTTGAGAAAACGCAATGCAGTCTTATATCGCTGAGATGCAATAGCAAATATATTTTATATAAGCAATGCTGCCTATAATGGAAAGGTAAACCTTATTCAGTAGGCAATTCCATTCCCTCTGAAAGACATTTGCTATTTTGTATAGGAGACCGGCTTGAAAACAAATTTGAAGAAACAAGACTTCAACAAATTATCATATAACAACAATGTGTTATTTTGCAACATACTGGCCCATACACTACATGTATAGATTTACATATTGTCAATACGGTCATGTGAACACATATTTTATATATTTCTGTATAACGGGTTAACACGGTGTCTTCAAACATCTGTTTTCATATGGGCTGATGACAGGTGAGATTGGAATGTGCAGATATTTCTGTTATTTATGTATTTTCACGCAGTTTAATCAACGCTTTCTCCTCACAACTCAAGTTGCAGATTTCTCACACATCCACAACCTCAGAAATAATTAACTACTAGTAAAAATAAAACACATGCCCCTAAACTTACAGTACATGAACAAATCTGCTTGTTGGCAGGAAGAAGAATATAACTACAGGGAAAAAAGGCCCAATTGGACTCCTTTCTTTACTTCCATAACATAGTGACATCCCTATGTAACGTTTTACACTACAATTGGCTAGCGTTATAAGTATATGTATATAGCGGGACATCTCTGAGTAGTTTGTCAATCACCACAGAGCCGGGCATTTGACCAATCAGAGCACACTTGGCTCTGGTTTTAGGCAGAGGGTCCAAAGTGCTTTATACAAAAATTAAGCACATGTCACTTTAGAGGCACAAAATACAAACATGAATCTGAAAATGAGCATAATAGGGACCCTTTGATGAAAAGCATGCCCTAAGACCTTGAAACATCAGCTGTTAATGCAGCCCTGACTTATCTATTGACTCTTCTCTGTGTGCGCAACACAATGATGACTCGTACAGTCAGAGAACAACACGTTTTCACAGTGCACCAGACAGTTAATTAGAAACCGTATTTATTGTACTCAAACAAAGAAAAACGTGTGCAATCCTACTCAAGTCTAAAAGGAACCTCAGCGTTTTCTTAAATTGATTAATGGCGAGTTGGGTGACCCAGATGAGCAATAAGTAATGCAAATACTGATTAAAGCGCCGTCAGGCAATTGGCTCTTTTAATCACCACATTATGCATGCCTCTGGCCGCGCTGACATCTGTACTATGGACAACATTAAGTAAGGGAGAGTTTCATTTTTCACAATTGTCTGATAGCAATTTATCATTTAAAAAAGCAGTTAGCTGGCATTCTGCTCCACGACTTAGTGCTACTTATCTGAACAAAGAAGACGCTTTATCCGTCAAAGCCTATAGGTGGATAACTTTGAAGCTTTATTTTCTGAGCAGAGACTCATCTGCACGGAATACGACGAGGCGCATATTTCATCTAGCACCTTGATGTGTCAAGCAAACTCTGGATTTCTCCCGTCCCGTAATTCAAGGTGAGAGAATGAGTAAAGCCAACACTGCTGTGACAAAGCACTGACAAAGGCTGTCAGGTTTTCAGGATAATTAAAACCTCAGCTTCACTCAGTTCCCTGATCAGTCCTCACAAAGACCCTTGAGTGGCGTCAATGAGCACGCCCAAGCTTAAGTGAATGTTTACCTCCCCTAATGACTATCTGTCTCAGTGCTGAGTAAATGCAACTGCCTCGGTCCTCTCTGCGACGGTTACACACACTCACGCAGAGACGAGAGCTCAGCCCGAGGCCCAACATAAAAAACATTTGCAGGTTGTTATTATTATGCAGTGTGTAATAATTGCTGGACTGCCCGGAGGATCAGTTGTACACAGTGTTGCTTAACAAAAATAATAATTCTTATTAGAGTACACAGCTCTATCCTGTCTGCTAAGAGTTCCATGATGGTGTTTCCTGTTTCTTTAAAATGGTTCCAGTCAGGTGGACGATAGCGTGTGTGAATACAGTAGGAATGTGAATGTTTCTGTATCTGTGGTGGATTAGCTGATTGGCTTGCTGTCCCATAACCCAACAATTGCTGGTAGAGCCTTTGATGATGACTTAAACTTGGACACAGGGCTAGTTGAACTAGATATTCTTGTGTGTTACATTGCATTTATCATATGAAGCCATGTACTTTAGCTGTACCTGATACATATCTGTTTCTCTCACAGAGTTAGTCTGTTTCATAATTGTATGTGTTTTGACAGTATATTTGAAATGACTAGGTTGTTAGCTAATATTGGCAGTAGGAATAATGCAATCAAAACATAGATGTTAGTTTAGTTTCCTGTGGTGGTAACAGTTGGAGACTTGAGACAGCGCTCCAGCCCCAGCTGTGTGCATCACTTTTTAGTGTCCCTGCTTGAGCTTCTTGCAGCGTTTTTTTTTATGCAGCACATTTTAGTAAAAGCTTCATGTTTCCTCAATTTGTGCTGTTTTATTTGCATCGTTTTTTGAAACAGCATTTTTCTCCCAATGGAAGTGTTTTGGGCTCCGTATTTAACCCCATGGTTACTACGGAGAAGGTTTGTAGATCATACCATCCAGTGTGTTCCAACGTCAACTTTTGTGCTTTCTAAACTACGACTTCTAAACTCTGGGGAACTTGCTCTGAGCATCTTGTGTTAACACAGATAGGACTTAATTAAAAACCTGGTGCATCGCACAGAGAAACAGAAGGGCGGGCCATCATAACAATGATACTGTATCTAAAGTGAGAACTTGGGTTTGTGAACCATGTGGCTCATCACCAAACTGCAGACAGACACAGTTAGTGACTTGCTGTTGAACATTTGGCATCAAAAGAGCAAGACAAACAGGGCTGAATAGATAGTGGTATTGGACTAACATTAAGCTTTAATCATAATATGTAGATGATTACATTCATAACTTGTTTCAGCTGCCCCCAAGTGGCAAATTCATATTATGTTATTGCAGGGGTTAGTTAGCATACATGTTCTGTTCACTAATAATGGCTGCACAAATCTATTTAAGGACAATAACTAATGTATGATCATTTATGGGGTCCATTGCTGGATAGTACTCACATTCAATTCCAAGTTGCATTTCTTTATGGATTGCACATTTCCAGACCTCTGCTGAATGCGGTTGCCAAGGTTCCGCATTTGAAATCTTTGATTACTGGTCCTCAAAGAGCATAAGATGAACCCTTGTTATACTGCAGGTCACTGCTCAGCCACTGTGACCTACACATGTCTTCTACCATTCTGGAGCCATAATGATCCCTTTGCTGGAACATTCACTTTCATCTTTTTTTTCTTGTGAAGTGCCGGTTTAAATCTGGTCTCTATTGAGATCTTTGTTTTGCATCATTTGGCAATCGATGATGTTGCCTTGAATGACACTCCTAAAACTAAATAAACAAGCACAGTTGTTTGCGACCGCATCACATAGTGGAAACTCATCTAATCTCGCACACACAAACGCACACAAATTGATGAATGATTTATTTAAGCCGGTAAATATGAGCTGCAGGGACTTGTTTCCACTCTGCTCATTTGAGTTTTGGGGCTCTGACACCTGAAAACAACATTAAAAAAATTACCTAAAATGCAATGTCAATCCATGGAAGTAATGAGCCATGATGCTGAATCATATGGTATTCACTATGTGTTTGCAGGCAAACTTATAATGGTCAGTTATATTGCAACCTAAAAAACTGAGAAAAATTCCTCGTGCAAAAGAACACTATACACCATAGAATGTCTCTTCCTATTAGGTAGTTGTCCTTCACAAGTCTGTATGGCTTCAAGGCAGGGTCAGAAGGAAAAGCCACCGAATCCCAAGACGTGATGATGAAACCGTGACAAATCAACTCATTCTTTCACCCAGAATGTGCAAGTCCCAATGCCACGGGATTTCAGTTTCTCTTTGAGTTTGGGACCCAGTGAATCTCGCGACTCAATGGTGTTCATTTCTCTAATCCAATCCCTATATAAACCCCCGCTTTGAACGTCTGCAGGACAGCTGAAAGGCAGCACATATCCCTCCCTGCTCTCTGCCTCTCTGATCCACGCTGTGTCCGACTCAGGCGCGCGGATAGAGCAGATCTAATTAAGTTTGCTGATGGTAAAAGTGATGATTATTCTGCAGGAAGAAAAGGAGAAGGGGGAAGAGGGCAATGGAGATAACAAGAGTAACTGCAGGGGGCAGAAAACACCCTCTGCTTCCTCAGAATCGTCATCCTATTCAGCATCACCATCACCACGCCATCATTAAAGTCATTATTCAGATGGTTCAAACTTTTGATTGAGACCAAATTAAATCCATTTCAACAATCTACAATTAGTAATTGGCTCTACATCTGGCAGAGTCCTGGAATATTAATGCATTTAATCAAGGTACACCTCTCCTGGTTCTTTGAACAACTTAACTTTCCATATTATATAGTGTCTTTTTATAATTAATTTTTCTTTTTATTTAATTAGAGAATAGATTTTGCATTTTTTCGCATCTACTTTCTTGAAATAAAAAAAATAATACTGTAAATGACCTAAATTGATATTTGCTGCTTTTATCCTGTTCTCATACTCTTTCCGGTTTTCCTGTCTTTCATTTATTTTAATCTCAACAGCAGGTAACTTCTTCACGTCGGCCCCCTCTGACCATTGCCCCCTCCCCCCCCTCTTCTTCTGGTCATGAACACCTCCCACTCTCACTTCCTTCAGTTACGCCTCAGCCAACCGGGAGTGTGCTCGCTACTGGAATACATTAAAATGCGGGGGTATGGTACAGGGGGAGGGAGAGAGCGCCGCGATATCCATTCACACATTCAGTGCGCTGGGAGTCCAGGCACCGTCAGCAGCATCAGCGGGTCTCCGTGCTCCCTGCATGCGCCCTGTGCGCGACTCTCCAATAAGGATCAACAATGAGTTAGAAGGCAGCACCCAGCGACGCTTCTCATGTGCGGTTGGTCCTTTGGCCCCTGCACATGCACCGAATTCCAATACCTACTACACTGTTAAACTTGGAAGGTTTCACCTGCGCGCTCTGGAAGCCGAAGGGTCCGCTGCGACTCATTCCGTTGGATTGGACCTACAGAAACTACAGCGCATCGCGTCTCCGCTTGGAAATATGCCACTGTGAGAAAGAGGAGAAGAGTGCACTCTCGGGAGGTTGGATGTCATATTCTGTTTAGCTCAGGTTCGGCTGCTCATAAGTGTGAGTCTGTTTGCATTTCGGCCATAATCCTCACCTAAAAAAAGTCCTTTCCCAATGTCATCGTGTTTTGGTGAGGAACCGAACCCAACTTCACGGTCCTATCAGGGGATTTTGAGGAGACTAACCAGGGACCGCACCATTTACAGAAAAAGGTAACAAATCAGCATAATCTAACAACAAGGTCATTATTTTCTCTCTTCTGGAATATGTTCTACAATTTAAAATGTTGAGGTACAAGAGTTTAACATTGCATTTGCTTTTAATTGTAGCCTAGACCAGATCAAAATGTCCAACATTTAGAAATAGAGACATTTTTAAATGATTTCTGATTTAGCCATGCTGAAGAAAATCATTCCTCTCAGTTCATCTTCATGCCACTCACGCCCAAAACGAAATTACAACCTTATTGTTCTGTCTCATGCCCTGCTTCATCTCCTCTCACTCTTCCTCTCCTTCCTCCCTTCCCAGCAGGACTCATCCAGAGTGCAGGGAGAATGACGAGTCACCGGGGCCGGGGGAAGCAGCATGAGTGGCCCGTGCATCTCCACTAGACTGACGGCCCTCATGTTTCTATGGAAGTGGTTAACACTAAGCCTGCTCCAGAGCTGGGTGACACTAGGGGCCGGGGCAGTGGACCATGCAGGGGCTGGCTTCGGGGGCTCAGGTGGGCGACTGGGCTGGCTCCTGTCAGACAAGGGACCCTTTCACCACTCCCAGGAGTTTGTTGATTTCACAGAGCGCTACCAGCAAGGATTCACCACCAAGTACAAGATATACAGGTGAGGAACTGTGATTAGAAGGGTCAGGGATGACTGTCTGCAAAGCTGAGATGCTTTTTTCTGAAAAGCCTTTTTTTGGTCTTACTTTGTGGGAAAAAAAGGGATTTCAGAAAAGTATAAGCAAGAAATCACATCGCACTTAAAATAGGCAGACTAAGTGGGTGGCACGCTGTGGGATGAAGCTTTGAGACGATTACTTAGTGGAGTTTTGCATACAAAGCTCTGCATGTACTCTGAACAGATGCAAGCATCTCTGGGTGCGACTGCTTCCTTTTTTTGTGGGCAGCAGAGACATATGCTTTGAGTACGATACAAAACCTCCGAATGCTGCATATCAGTTGAAACTCAAGCGGAGATACCGCAGGAGGGTTTGGGCAAAGCAGCGGGACGTAACAGATATCTGACTGAGCCAGTTGATGTGTGACAGTGGGAAGAAAGGTTGGCTTCAGAAGTGTGTGATGTGAGGTGTAGTGGGTGTGTTGCTGAGGAGGTGAAGGGGGATTGTTTGAAAGCTCCATACCAAGACATTTTTTTCAGTTTTTCTATTTAGATAGAAATTACAGGATTAAGGGACAGCATTTCAAAATGCAAACTCCCACCTATACATTCACAGGCTATATGATAAGTTAGCAACTTGGATGGCATGTAGATATAAAAATGAACATCTATGCTGTTTCAAATATACCTCAAAAGAAAGAATGTTTATTGCAATTCCATCAGTTCACAAACCACAGTTTAACAGCTGTAAACATTAACTGTACCCGGCAGGCTTTTCGCAATTGTAAATAGGTCCGTGTGTATGTGAGCGTGGGTGTGTGTTTGTGCGGGTAT
Source organism: Harpagifer antarcticus (assembly GCA_902827135.1). NCBI lineage: Eukaryota > Metazoa > Chordata > Actinopteri > Perciformes > Harpagiferidae > Harpagifer > Harpagifer antarcticus. The sequence continues at coordinate 892,027 of CADEHL010000031.1, forward strand.
ATTCCACTGGTTTTTTTGTCTTTTCTTTAGCATTTAATCTTAACACTGAAATTCAGACTGATGAAATAATGTATGCCTTTGGCTAAGTGTCTGATTAAGGCAGCATGACCCACACAAAGGATATTACTGTAGGGACAACATTCTTTGTGTGTGTGTGTGTGTGTGTGTGTGTGTGTGTGTGTGAGATATATTTTTGGTTTATTTTCACTCCAGTCTCTCATGGTCCTCCAGAGGTTGAGAAATGTCTCTTATCTAGTGAAAAAAAAAATTCTTACGTAGAGCAGCCCAAAAGGATGCATACTTGAGTGTCTGTATCTGTGGCTGTTTGTTGTGCCAGGTAAATGTTGTGATACCCGTTGATGATAGCGATGCTTGGGGAGCGTCAGCGGCCGTGAAGTGGAGGGGCCGAAGCCAGCTGAACAGACGTTTGAGTGACACTGGCATTTAGCAGCTGACAGGAGTGACAATACCAGGCAAAGATAGAGAATGTAGCGCTGTTGGCTCCCCCGCATCCATCACTTGCTCCCTTTGCTGCCTCTCTGCTGGTCCTTCTACCTTCTTTTCTCGCCTTAGGTGTTTTTGACTTCCTGTCTCCACCCTTGGCATGCAAATCTAACAGATATTTGCATTCACAGTTTCACTCACACCAATTCGTTCTGACTACTTTCCAAACTATACATTTATTTAAGCAGTCTGTAACCTACAGTACTGACCTCTATGAGCCAATCAGAAATGCAATCTTGACAAGTGTGTAACCCTCCTTTCCCCTTGAGCTACAGTGGCCTTTTCGATTTCCTCTTAAGAGAACTAGGCTGACCAATTAGAACAAGAACCCAATAGTAACTCAAGTGAGGAGCAATACTATCACCATTTCTAAAAGTGGAACAATGTTCCTGCACCATCATTTCGCTTCCCTTGCCTTGAAAAACAAGTCCTTATAAGCTTTAAATATTGTGCAACCGAAGCACTTTCATCAATCGCTGAGATGTCAAGGATCCCAGTTATCTGAGAACTGAAAAGATCAGAAGTGCCTCCGAAATGCAACGGGCTGAACAGTTTTGTATTTCTGTTGCTCCCAAAAAGCCAGAAGAATCTAGGCAAAGTCATCTCTGGGTCGTTCGTATTGATCAACAACAGGGGTTTGCTTCTTGCCGACACATTATGTTTCCTTTATTGGTCAGTAAAAGCTTTCTTATTGGCTCTTGAATTGTCACTTCTACTTGTTGTAATTTAAATCTGAAACCCAAACTGGTCTCTTATAGAACTGAGGAGCAGTTTCACCATTTTCTTTTCCTCAATGCAGCTGTAGAAAAGGCTCCTACTATAAGTTCATGTATGCAAGCACATACTGAGATGTAAACATATAATAGATTATCCATTATGATTAACAACTGGGTTAAAAGAGGTTTAAACTAAATGATTAAAATCCAACCCCTGCCTCTGCTTTTATCTCCATGTCTATCTATCTTTATTTTCTCTCTTTTCCCCTGCCTCCCTTTTGCCATCCCCCACCCTCACTCCCTCCCTTGTCGAATGATCTCAAACCAATTGCTCTCCCTCGCTCATAAATATTCTCCAGAGCTCAGTTGGCCTTTTCCAGTCAGGGGGCAGGGGAGAGGGAGTTGGGGATGAGAGGGAGGACCGGAGGAGTTTTAGTACAGAGGAAGGGGACATGAGAAGAACCAGAGCTTTACCCCCCCCCTGCTGGCCAGCCACTGCACCAGTACAGCTTGTAGCCATTTATAATTATAATTAAAACATGACATGTAACACTAGAACCGCCAACAGGTACATTTTACCCGCAGCTATTTCTTGATTGTATGTAACTTTGTTTCAACTAAGATACCTAAAGCACCAGAGACATACATGTTGGTTAACATTTGGAATATGATCATTGTCTTGAGTTTTAAACTACTGGGTCAAATTGACCCCAGAGGATAAAGGGTGTAAAGTATATCTGAGGATAACAGGAGGGTTAAAAGCTTAAAGAGCTACAGCTTTCTGTCACAGCATCATTTATAGCATAAACAAATCTTTAGAGACTGGAAAGGAGATGAGAACAATGAATTAATAGATTTATCGGCTTCAAAGGCAGTGGAAAAACATGAACAGGATGCACTTAGCATTATTACTTTAGCTGTAATCGCAGGAAAAAGCATGTGAAAATGGCTGTTTTTAAAACACATCTGTTCATTTATGTTATTCTTTGGATTCTTCTAGTGGGGCTGGCAAATCTCTTATAAGATTTGTATAATGAATGCTGTCTGCTGTGTTCACTCACCCAACAGATACACCTGGGTATATTTGAAAAATACACAATTAAAGCAATTAGCGGAATTTCTTTATTGACTGCTGTGCTTTTTCACAACGAAAGCATGACTTCCAATTAAAGACATATTCGTGCACTTTGTGCAGAGGTGGAAATGGGTGTGTAATGAACAAAAGCATATTTGATGTTATAGTATAGAAGCTTGTGCTGATGGAAAATCATTCCTGTGAATGTGAGAAGCCCTGGCTGCATGGTTTCCATAGAAAGTAGCATATTAGTCAAAATGTCAGCTCCTCCTTTCTTCTTCTTCATGGGCCATAACTTTTATATCACGCCTCATCTCCCGTGTTTTCTCCTATCTTTTCTCCTGACAACCCACTGGCTATTACATTGACTTTATGTGAAGTAAGGAGACGTTCCAAAGTAATTCTGGAGGGATTAGTGTTTAGTGCACACATGTTGTAGAGAAAATAGAATGCAAAAAGGTTAGTAGAAACAACGCATTGCCATGGTATAATGTAACAATGTGTGCTGCAGTGTTTCATCATGTCATTAAGAGTGTTGTGCGTTATGTGCTTCATATGTATGCTTTGCTTTTCTTTTGTTTTAAATGCTTTAAATGAGAACACACATTTTAAATGGATTATACAATTGGATGGAATACATGGTTGTACAACGGCATGGCGTGTAGACAGCAATAACGAGAATTGAAAAGGGATAATTAAAGAATATTATATCACAATGTGCAGGGATGAAACACAAATTGTAGTAAATAATAAAGTAGGTGCTCAGGGAAGTATGCCCTATTAAGACAGATGTACAGCTCAGAGCCTTTTCAATTCTTCTAACATTTGTCAATTTAGTATACATGTATAATATCACAAGGAAATATTTTGTCACATTTGCATATACTGTTATATCGCAGCATGCAGTTTAAAGGTACGCTGATTAGTGATTAACAGGCGGTGGTAAAGCTAGATAGATGAATAGCTCAAAAGGCAAGAGGAAAAGCATTTATTTTTATATTTGTAAAATACAGTCTTAGATAAAATGTGCCTTTTTGTTTCAGTTTATGCAAACCTTAAGTGTCATGACAACAGCTGTTGTCCCCGAATGCAGGGCTATTGCTGGAATTGCATCACAAAAGCTCCTATCAAAAAGGTCAGGTATGGTCAGCAAGACCTTTACGTGCTGAGAGTTATAATCCCTATTTTTATGAAAGATAACATTGTTATCTTTATTTTTTAATTTTTGAATGGTTTTGGAGAGCCCCGACATACAGTTAGGACTCCAGATCAACAACACTCCAGAAGGCAATGATAAAACTATTGAGGTGTTCAGTTTGGAGATTGTGTTGGGGCGACTCGACGTGCATCTGTCCCTCTGACATTGGAGGGGTCAACTTCCGATAGTAAACAAAGACAATTTGTATTGAGGAATGCAAACCCTACAAAAGTGCCTTTTTTAAAAATGGCTTGTTAATAGTGTAAAAATACACTTAAAGTTATTGCTTGTGTATTTAAACATATAAGTCAGATGCACAGATCTGTGGCAGTATAGCAATGCATCACTTCTTCCAAGACTGTGTTCCTTGTCCCAAAATCACAAACATAGATTATTCCAAGCAATTTCAGGGTAATGAGATCAAAAGAAAGGCAACTCTTCTTCTGTATGCATCAATAAGACTTTCCTGCGTTGCTATAATTACAATAGACAATTAGCCAGCAGACGTTAGTTCATTTCACACTTCATTTATTGTTGGTGCTTTGTTCCTTTTAAATGCAGAACACATTGCAGCTCTTCTCCTGTGCCCCTGCACTTCCCTGGCATACGTAACCAAATCAGATATGACCTTGTTGCACACAATCTAGAATGCAAATGCAGGTGGATGATGATGATCCTCATTGCACTATTCTTGTTTGTTCATGATCGATATATGAGTGCCTGGAAATGATTATGGCAAAGATTTGTTGTAAACACATGATGGAACCGAGCCAGAGAGAGCAGAACTGTATAATGAGTTCTCATCGAACTGCAGTTTTCTCTCATGCATGCCTTGTTCAATGACATTGTTGTGTTAGAGACAAGTTAAACGTCCTCAACTCGGAGGTTGAATATGTCTCCAGGACAGAAGCTGAGCACTCTTCTTCGTTTGATCACCAGCAGCAGCGATGGCAGTGACTAGGGCTTCACCCAGCGCAGAGCTTATGGCTTCTGACAAGTGTGTGATGGGGGAGTTATCGGGGCCAGAGGTCCATGGAAATGGCTTTTATGAAAGAGTGACTGCATGAATGTTTGAGCCATGATCATTGGGGCAGGAACTGCATACCCGTTTTAGTAGTTGCAAGTTATTTTGTCCCCTAAAGGTCTCACTATATCATCAAAAAAAAGTCTTGGATATTCAATTACCATTATTTAAACTGGTGTCATGAGTGGTCAATAGAAGGATATTCTCAGTGCAAGTAAGACCAACCATTCTAACTCCCAGTGCACTACATTTTGGCAGTCAGCGTCGTAATACTGACACATTAGGCACCATTAAGCGTCAATGACGTATGCAATGTATCGAAGTCTAAAGATAACTGGATACAGCATTGAGGCGGCACCCCGGTTATCCCTATGGAAGTTGCTCAGTGGCGCATGAAGCAAAAAAGGGCCTGACCCTCTAGTACAAAAGTACCCTTAAAAAGGAGCAACTTGCATGTTGCAGATATTGCCGTCTCTTATAGAATAGAATGGAAGGATGAAACCTTCTTTATTGGTCACACAAGTTCATGCACACAGCACACACAGTGAAATGTAGTCTCTGCTCTTTACCCATCATGGTACTTGGAGCAGTGGGCAGCTATCGTACAGCGCCTGGGGAAAACATCTGGAGTATCTGGTATCAGCTGAGTAAAAAAAGTATTTTTGGCTCCAATGACGCCATTGGACTGACATGGAAGACTGAGCACCACCTTTTGACCACTATGAACATCTGAGCAACAGACATGGTGTTGGTGTGGTGGATGGTTACAAAAACAAACCGGACCCACAAATGATGTGCAAGAGAAAACAAAAGGGAAGGTTTAAGGTATTATTCCTACTGTTGTTAAAGTCCATTCCCTATCCAATGGAATGTTTGTATTCACTGCACCTTTAAAACATATTGTCACCACATGCAGCATACACAGATAAGAAAAAAAAAATCGTATTAGCCGTTTATTTGTTGTAACATTAAAGACCTATGTGAGAGAAAAAATGCCGCTTTTGCAAGTGTGTGTGTTTATGCATTATGTGCAATTACAGTAATTATAATTCTAAAGAGCCATACCAGGCAGGGCATTGACACAAAGCATCTGTGTCACGAGGAGCTCTGGATTTAGCATAGCTGGTGGCTCTTTTGTTCTATGTGTGTGTGTGTGTGTGTGTGTGTGTGTTATGAGGTTGAGTGTGTGCACAGCGTGCATTAACAGTATGTGCATGCCTCATTATGTACACAATGTGATTCCAGGCATTCCTTGTTCTCTGTGTAAAGAGGAATCTCTTGTCAACATGGTTATGACAAATAGCAGTACAAAAGGGATCGGCAGTCTTCATGTCATCAAACCCTCCTGCAAATCTCTCTCTCTCTCTCTCTCTCTCTCTCTCTCTCTCCTCTCTCTCTCTCCTCTCCTCTCTCTCTCTCTCTCTCTCTCTCTCTCTCTCTCTCTCTCTCTCTCTCTCTCTCTCTCCTCTCTCTCTCCTCTCTCTCTCTCTCTCTCTCTCTCTCTCTCATGCCCTTGCTTTCTATTATCAGAAGTGTTGTGATATTCATTGGAGCTACAAATCAATAAAGCAATTGCTTTTTTTAACAAAAACCACCCTTTTAGTTTTAGTTTCCAACACTGTGCAGTACTTCAGCGTAATACACAATTGGCTTAAGTTTGAAAGGCCTCAGTGGGCTATAATACGATTCAATGGTAAGATTGTTGTCTTTTATTTTCTTCCAATAAAAATGTAGATGTTAAATCTTTGCCAACAGGCAGACAACAAGGTATTCAGTCGTCACCATTTTATACTAGGGTTCATTTCAAATGTTGTAAAGATGGTTATGTTGGGAAAGCAGGAAATCATTTCAGTCAAACCCATTCAAGTCAAGTAAGTGACCATTAATATGATATAGTATTATTGGAATTGTCTCTATAAAGTTTTTTGAAGATAATTTTGGGAAACCAGGCCAACAGGGACTCACCAACCACACACACACATTACAATAGTAGTGTCGATATTAACAAAACTTACCGTAAAAAGAGTTGGTAGAGTTAATAGTGAAAACAATCTGATTCTGCGTACCACTGTGTAAAACAATCTACTCGTACTGTATTATTGGATGTTTCAGATAATGTTGTAGCCAATCAGTTCGTTAATGAGCCACTGATGGTAAAGCATGCATGAAGCAGCTGATGCTGATCACCTAATTAAAGCTTGACTTCAACGCTTTGCCTAAACTTCTGTGACAGTTAACTTCATCATTTGAAAAACACAGATTGTTTGTGTTAATTTAATTACTTCCATAGTCATCCCATGAAGAAATGTGCAACCTCAAAGATGATTTATATTTATCCCAATAAAGTATGCTCCAATGATGTTTCCCTGACAAGCTTGTGCCTGTGCGTCAATGAGTGTGCCCAATCATGTCGTTTGAAAAGGAGGTTTGTGGCGTACTACTTCCACTTTTGCTTCTCAGAGACATTTAGATTTGTTTCTATCTTATACACTCAACCCAGTCCTTTAAAGAAATACTTGTCTTTCTTTTTTTTCCATGGAGTAAGCTGAGAAGATCGATAGTATTTCACATCTAATCCAGCCATTAAGTAATAAGCTCAATTTAGCATAATGCTTGTAGGCAGGGACTCGCTAGCATGGATCTTTCCAAAGTTGCAAATCCATCATTATAGCGGTACCTCTGTAGCTCACTAATTAATGCATTATTTTATAAAGATAAGCTTTGGTTTCATCGTGAGTTATGCACCTGACTATTTCTTGGCTGGAGCAGTGCATTTCTTGCTCTTGTTATCATTGTAAGTGTTGACAGGCAAGCATGGCGTTTCCTGATCATTTTTTTTTTAAACATTTCCGTTGCCTCTTTAGTCTACCTATGAATATTATTTCATTACAATCATTTGAAAGTCTAATGTTTATGTATGACGCTAAAGACACAAAAGTCTGTACATGCTTTACAGTGTCTTCATAGAGTTTATTTGACAGCTATTCTATAAAGTACTTCGATAAAGAAAATCTACTTCAGTCCCTCAGCATATTTATATTTGCTTTTAAAACCATTTAACATCCCCCAATGCACTCTATCCTTATCCTCAACATGAGCTTTAAATGTCTGTGGCAATGGTCACAGTCTTACGTGGTAATCAAGCCATTGAAATGCATACTTGAACCCTACGTAGCATCAAAGGCAAGACAAAGTGAAATCGGCAGGGAACAGTAAGGGTTCTTGTTTATAGGACCTCTCAGCAGGTTTAATAGGATGTTCACAGATTAATGGTCTGATGTTTGTTTGATGTTGTTTCGTGTAGCCTTCACAAACCAGCGGCTAATAAGGACATCATTACTCTCTTCTCTTGTGTTGATCTGGCTTGCGTTGCATATCTTTCCATGCTGGGTGGATTATAAAATTGTCACTCATCTTACTTTCATTCTGATTTGATTCTCCACTTGTGATCATCATAAGCTCAATTAACAACATTGCCTCTGAAGGTGCCTTTCATGAACTTATCCAACATGCAACTGGCATGCATAGAACTTCTTTTGATGTTGCACCAATGAAAAGCCTCCTTATTTGTCATTTCTAATGTCTATAATCCTGTATATCTTGCTGGTGCATGCATATTGAGAAGGATCAATGTCACATCAGATTGAACAGAGTAGGGAAAAACGAACTGCGAAAAATAATAAGAACATTGAATCCAGCATAGCAGTTAGAGTTTGCTTGCAAGGTCTTTCACATTTTTTTATTTGGTTTATCCTGAATGAAGCATGAAGGACCCTTCTGTGCTGTTCTCTTTGGGGAGGTCCTTGAAATAACATTGAGTCTTGAATCAACCAACTGTTTTGCACAACCGGTTATTTTGGTATCTGGGGTAACGCAGCTACACACACACACACACACACACACACACACACACACACACACACACACACACACACACACATATACACACACACATGTTCTGAGGCCTTTTTATGATGACAACATTTTTGTCTATAAAAGGTACAGTAAATGAGGTGTGATTGTTGTTGATCTGGTTCAACCTTCTCTCCTAGAAAGTACGTTATTCCATTATTTGAGAGACGCAAACTATTCATTCTTCACATTTCAGATCTTTGACATTGCGTGGATATGCATAGTGTTGTTTGGGCATTCAGAGCTTTTTCTAACATGTAAGGAAACTGTGGTTAAATATTGATAAAGGTCCACCATGACATACAACAGCAACTGGATACATAGTTTATTCAGCATGCAACCAAAACCCTAAATAGCTTTTGTTGCCTCTACTCAGCTTAATGTATGTGGGACTCAAGATGATGTCACACAGTTTTGTGTGTTACATTTTTACGATTTGTAAAATCAATGTAAACTTCTTCACTGAGGATAATTATCAGCGACCTGTCATAAACTAAATGGTAAAATCTAAAGTACATATAAAACATACTTCCTAGGAGACTGGGTTGTCTGTTTCTGCATGTAAACAGATTGAGTACAAAGAAAGGCTAAAGGCCCAATTCTGAGTGAAGTCAGTGTGAAATTAGTATTTTCTGAGTCAGTCGGGTAATTGAATTAACTTCCACCCCTCCAAACCACTGATATGGCTCAAGTAAATGTGCATGAATAAAATATGAATACAAAAAGAAAAGATAGGCCTTTTGTTCCATCCACAGTTTCGCCAGTATGTAAATATTGTGCATTTGCTTTGTTGATCACGCTTCAAACTCAGAGTGTTTGATATGTAGAGCATTGATCTGGACCTAACTGCTCTACAGTCATTATACCGTATTTGAGTGAAACAGCGAGGACATGACAGATGGAAGAAAACTGTATTCAGAGGTAATCAGCTCGCAGTCAGTAACATAATATCCCGAACACCTGCGAAGACGACTCTGCATATTTTTGCTCTAGTTAAAATGAGAATGCATTGGAGCTCGACACATTAACATTAGCATGATGGAGACAGCAGCAACAAAAGGATCATAGAGCTCATTCATGCTACACTAATTAACAGCAGAGGAGGGATTTTAACCTTAAATGATATATTCTTCTTACATACAAAACTAATCTACTCTCTGTATGGTAACATTTGCACAAACGCTTATCGGAGAGGATCAATTGGACAGTTTATACGCTACACAAGAGACACCGGAAATGTGAGTAGGTTTCAATATTCTGTGCAAATGGATACAGAGCTTTGGGTTATGTATTTATTTCATATGATTTCCACCCATAGTGGTATATCTCTTTGTTCTGTGAAGTTTAGAAATGGGCCAAAGAGTTGTTCAGGCTAAGAGGAACACACTACTTGTAAATGACGTAACAAAGTTGCCTTATTTAAAAAGAATAACATAATTAATTTCATAGTTAAATTCAATAAATAAAGACTTTATTTCATGTAATATTAAAATTGCTAAAATATGACATTATTTAATACAGTTTTGTTTTATATGTTTCACCAATATGCGTAAGTGTTTGTAGTTTCTTATGAGGGGCCGTGCAGGCCGTAATTCATACTGGTCCTCACACGCACATACATTCTCCTTTTACATACATATATTTTCACTCTCACACACGTATATATATTTACACATATTTACACATTTTGCTCTCATATTATCATATTTCAATGAACACATTCATATATTGTCACTCACATATTTATACATTTTTCATTCACACATATATACATTTTGCTCTCATGCACATTCATTCAATGTTTACATTTAATTTAGCGATCACGACGAAATGGCCAAGACACATATTGAGCCCATAAAATGAATGTTATTAAGGCTGTAAATATAATAAGCCGATGTCTAAAATGGACAACATTGTTAGGAGATTTAAACTATACAGCGATTCTGCGGTCAACTCTCTCGTCTCTGGAGTTTGCTTTTTCTGACCTGTGTCTGTTTCGTGAAGAGAGCCACAGTATACTACTTCATGTGAACATCTCTCTAAAGGAATTTTAAATTGACCATGCATTACTTTACCTTCATGCTATTTTGCCCCAAGTCTGAAATACATGGTTTGGTCCTGTGCGCTTATCTATCATTTAACTGCATTGTAAAACAGAAGCAACATAGCTTGTGGGCATTTTATTACCAGGGGGTCAGCCTCTCACCCTGCAGAAGGCCTTTTTATAGACGCTCCCTGAGGTCTTTCTCACAAAGAATAATGCCATCAAGGGTGATCTAAACAATAGTGTATGTAGGGCAGGCCCAGTGTTATTGTTCATGTGACATACATTACAGTTACAGTAGAACATTCAAAGGAGGTGCTTAAACACATGAGGAAAACAATGTTATACATTCTGTTTATTATCCTCTAAAATGTTGGAACTAAATGACAAAAGGCTGCTATATGATAAGATATATTTTTGTATTGCTGCCGTAAAATTGATTTTGCTTGTCCACTCTTTTTAATGAAACATTTTTGAACCATCATTTCCAGATTTCCTCAACCTTGGAGATAACGTTAGCAGTAGCACACGCTCCCATCGCCTGCTCAGTCCCGCACTGTGCTCTACCACAACCTGGATTGCTATAATAATAATAATAATAATAATAGATTTAATTTGTTAGCGCTTTTACAGGTGCTCAAAGACGCTTTACAGATATAGTGAAGGGAAAAGAAAAGGAAGGAACAACAAATAAATATATAGTTAAAGTTAAAGTCAAATAATACAAAAACAATCACACATTAAAAGCCAGATTGAAGAGGTGAGTGTTTGTAAGTTTATGCATGGTAGCGTGTTTGGACTTCAGCTTATCCGCCGGGTTGATTCCCTGATTTGTTATGAATTGGTTTGTAACCAAGCGGCAGCCTTTACGCTCTGATGGATCTGAGACACCTAGGCTATGATGGACAGGTAGTAGCGTACCATTCCAACGCTCTGATCGCTGCCCTTGTAAGCTCTTGCAGCTCCTCACATCCTGCTGCGCGGCGCTCCCGCCTGCTCGGAGGGGGGGGCTGACAGGTAGATGTGCAGCGAGCCCCCTGCTGCACCGAGCTACGGGTGAAAAAAAGCTGTGTGTGCGCGTGTCTGATTGACTATTTCAGTCTATCGGCATCTCACTGAGAGGAGTTCAGGGTGAAATAAACAGGCTCATCCATTTTTGTGTTGTGTGTGAGGGGTGTAACATATGATGAAAATATGTAAAATCTTATAATATTAAACGTTCAACATTAACATACCAATAACTATAATATAATAAGAGATATATAAGCAGATAAAGAAGTGTATTCAGTTCATGCTGCTGGTTTGAATATAATGCAAAAATACAGCAACATTATTCATTTCATTCAACATGGAACTGAAACCCAAAAGGCTTGAAGAAAAAAAAAAACAGATTTGAACGGTGTCCCTTTTTGCAACTAACTAAAGATACGTGTCATGAATTTGCGAAGTAGTCATCTCAATGGGGATAAGAAAAAAGATTTCCAGTACTGTATTGTGTAGCCATAGTGTGTATGTGCGTAGAATGCAGGAGGTGAGGCAAAATGGAGGTCTTCATCCACAGATCTGTGTGTGGGTGCTGTATCCTCCGGTGCCGTTCAAAATGTCCATCAGGGAGCAGCACAGTGAGGCAGTGTGTCGATCCCAGTTAAGTTCTCCCTCTTCATCTCTGCACTGCTCCCTTCTTCAGCCAGCCCCGGCGGACGGAGGGAAACACTAATGAATGCTCGTTATCGAGAAATCCAGACATGAAATAGGCCTTAATGAGCTGTTTTCTGCTTTGTATTTTTATCTGGGGGTCATTGTTATTGGTGAGAAATTGATTGGCAGCTGGCCAGCTCCCAAAGGGGGCTCTGCAATATTCTGGGAGAAAGCAAAGTTGTTGTAGCAAGGGCAGCTTTGTTTAGATGTTTGCAGCTGCAGGGTCTGTGGATGTGCATGTGTGTGGATGTGCATGTGTGTGGGCAAGTGTCTTTGCATGAGGGGGTTGGTGTGTGTCTGGGCCGTGTGGGGGGTTGCATGCATTAGAAAGAGACATGTATAAAGAAAGCTTCACCTTGGTCACTCAAGATCAAAGAGAAAAAAGCAGGAAGACCTTTCTATGCAATTAGAAGAAATATGAAATTGGACATTTCAATTAAAAAAAACAATCTCCTATCTTAGAGATTAGACGTCTCTATGGCAGTGAAACTTCCTGCATGTCATACAACATCCTGCATGTTCAGCAAGATAACACATACAATGCCTGAAGAGCAAAACTCGGCCAATACTCCCTCATATTAAACTTTTAAAGAATCAATCATCACAAAGCCATAACCTTCCAGGAGCTGAACCAAGAGTCTCCTCAACCTGCTGGTCATCAAAAAACTAAAAGAAAGGCGGTTCCACATATTGAAATAAAACAACTATAACAGCAGACAGATGAGGAGGAGGAGGAGGCTCCCTTTATGGAGTCAGAACTACATGATATCACCTCTCAGCTCACGCTCTCTGAACAAAGAGAATGTCTCCATATAATATAGAAACAACCTTTTTTTGCACACATCACAGAGGAGAAATGCCCAAATGTGGTTACATGAATCACCTCATGGCATGACCTGAGGACAGCCAGTGAACCCAGATACAATATATATTTAGCTTTTTTAGTAATACTGGTTGGTATGCTTATAATTGTATTTATAATTTGTATATATGATTGTCATATATAGTTGTATTATTATAATTGGGTAAAATGCGCACACACACACACAAAGCAGTGTTTTTTTGCTTCTTTTAGCTCATTGTTTTCCTACAGCGCGAGTACTGTATTGTTCTGTCTCAGTGCCCTCATCAATCCTGTTTGCAGCAGCAGCAGACAGCTGTGCTCAGCAAACAAGCCCAGATAAATCCCCTGTAAGCTACCTGCCCAACAACAAACAGACTAAATTAACTGCTAAAAGAAGTGGAACATTTAGAAAAAAAAGGCCGGATATATTTCTCAGAAGTTTGTGAAGACCAAACCAGAGTTTACACATCAATCACTCAGTCAGTAGACTCCAAATGAAGCCATGGCAGCATGATTTATTTCTTGTTTGGCAACACCTTATCCTTTGTTAGCTCTAATAGTTTCACAGTAGTCAAACATTTCAAAAATAAGTGATCTCATTAGTGTCCAAAAATAGATTGAATCAGGTTGGATGTGATATAGATTGTAATGTCAAACATATCGATTAACACCTGACTAATTGTCTTTGTCTGACTTATACAGTAACTGTTCTGTCTGCTGCCGTCTGGCAACAAACACCAGACTCAGGGACAGCTGTTGCCATCTTACAATTTATTTATCTAAATAGTTATCACTGTAATAAACCATATTTTATTTAATCTTACTGCACAATATTTAATTTAACAATCTGTTCTTGTATTTATCATATTATATTTTACGTGTAATACTTCTTATTGTCTTATATAACTATGTTGCATTGTTGGAGGAGCTCGGGACATACCATTGTCTTTGCTATTTCTGCACTCTAACTTATCTACCAGACTGTATCTATGTATAATCAAATCAAGTGTATAATAAATGAATGTTTGAATGGACGAGTGTTGAATGAATTGAATTAATAATTAGTTGATTCTCTTTAAAAATGACTGTTATCAAGTCTGATCCAATTGTTTCATTGTCTTTTTGTCAGGTATTTTTTCAAGTGCTCAAATTCATAGCTATTGTTCAGTTAACATCGAATATATTTACTTCTTTCTGTATTTAATCCGAACATGTTTTTGTTAAGCTTTTGGTCACAGGACTAAAAAGAAAAGGTAACTGCATCCTTCAGTATTTTCTTACCTGCTTTAGATTGGATTTTAAAATGTTTGGTTTTCTCATTTGTACGTTGGTATTCTTTTAACAGACAACACGTCATTCCAAACATGAGGGTAGATGTAAAAATATTGAGGAGAGCATTTGTGTTTCAGCCTTTGCTTTGACCTAACATGGCATGCTTTCACAGCTTCACAAAAACACATCCAAACACACATCCATGATAGATTATTCTCCTTTTCCCAAAACACGAGTCCACCAACAACCAAAAAGTGATTGAAAGGTCTTCAATTTCTCGCCTGCTAGGTGTGAGTAGAACCATATTCATTGACAGCTGCAATTGCATAGCACTAATCAATGCATCAAACAGCAAAACTCTGCCTGCAATTGGTAGATAAAGGAAGCTGGCATGCTCCAAGGCCAGGCTGAATATGAAACGACTTCAGATGAAGCCTGTTCCTACCAAAAGAGGCCCTGAAAACAGCATGACTCCATCCGTGATTATAGCCCGTCCAGTAACAGCGTCTCCATTTGTGTATCAAGATGAAAAAAGATTACGCAATTATTCAAAATTGCTGGAGTAATACAATGTTTTCCGCTATCTTGTAAAGCAATTCTCAGAGCTGGACGTACAAATGGCATGAGACCTGTCATCAGTAAAAACCTTAACTTGAAGTCCAGATACTAAGTATAATAAAAAGCAGTATACAAAGGACCATAACATATAGTTTTAACACTTAAATACACTTATATGCAGCTATAAGGACATTTGTATGGGTTTATTAATGTAGCGTAATTGTCCACAATTTCAATCCCTATGCTATTGCGCCATCCAGCCAATTGCTTTACATCACTGACAAAAACGTTGTTTCTCCACCAATTTAAAAAAAATAGCACAATCACTTTTTCCTCTTATGTGACCATATTAGGTGCTGTGGTAAAACAGAAACCTATTTATGTTCTAAAGTCAAGTACATACGATTCACTTTGAGTTTGTGCAGATTTCCCAGAGTTTTTTCATAGCCTCTGTAAAGGACTAAGGACAAAGGTTGTAACTGTAGATTGTATTGTAGATGGTTTGTGGATATAAAACTAAATACTTGTCCACTTCGAAATCCCAATAGGTCACCAATTTTACAAAATGAAGAAGCAGAAAACAATTATTCAGTGACTCTTGGTGCAAATGTGTTTTTCCATTGTCCATTTGGATGTGGTTTCTGCGCCTGCATGCAGCTTTCATGTTTTGTGTGCTCATTCCTAGCATGTGTTTTTGTGATATTGCAGGGAGTTTGGCCGCTGGAAGGTGAACAGCTTGGCTCTGGAGAGACAAGAGAACAATGGCTTTTCCTTGCCACTGGACCCCGAGTTCCTCCAGACCATTAGGCAGTTGGGCAGAAGGCCCAGTCTCAGCTCCATCACTGACAACATTATCAGGAAATACGGAACCCACTTCCTGCTCTCTGCTACACTGGGAGGTAAATAAACAGCTTGTTGTTCTCTTTGATTGTTTGTTGTTTTCTTAATTGACCAACCTTTAGGTGATGGAGAAAGCCATGAGGCCTAAAGCCAGGATGGACATGTGGCCCATCCGTAACCGCATAACTTCCAGAAACCTTTTTAATGATTTGATTAAATTTACGTGTATTTCAACTTGAGGAACCAGGGTCTAAATGCAATAGTCAATGAAAATCAATTTTGCCATACTGTGTATACCAGGGGTGCCCTTTCTTTAGTAGAATTGTATAAATTGGAAGACTAACTAGGTAAGCAGCTCGTCTGTGATTTGCAGCCCATGAGTGGTGAACAGTGTGTTAGAAAATATGAGATCTCAGACTGGCTTACCTGTACATCAATCAAGTGGCAAATGCTATTGTAGTTCCAGTAATCCAAAATTCGATTCACAGGTAGCAAATAAGCTTGACTCGGACAAGATACGTCTCAGGATAGTTTGTTTGACTCTTTACTTATACAAAAGGTATCAAATACAAACACATGTTTTCTCAGGTCAAAAACTATGTTGCTCTGTTCTTCTTTCTCCTTCTCACACACACACACAATCACCAGCAGCTGCCGTCGGCTATAACGTCTCGTAATCACGAACAGCTGCGGTCGTCTATGCCGTCAATTTCACACGGCTGGTTCAAATAAATGATATGATAGCACTAACAACAAAGGATTATAATATTCAAATATATCAAACTATACATTTTAACATATGGCTCCTACAGCTATAGTAAGGCTAACTTAAAAAAAAAGGGAAAAAAAATTAATCTTTTTTTTTTTTTTTTTCAATGCCATGCGATCTACCCATACTACCTGTGCGATCAACGTATTGGGCACCCCTGGTGTATACCGTTGTTTATACTAAGGAGATGTCTGGGACTCAAGCAGAAATGCAACAGGACACATGAGATGTAGAAACTTTTTTTGTTTGTATTTACCCAACAAAAACAAAACACATTATAAACCAATAATCTTTATATATAACTAGGCCTATAAAAGAGGTAAACAGAAAATAACTTGAATAAATGCAAGCATCTTACCAGGTGTTAACTGAACAAACTTACCTGCCACAATGACGCAAATGGAACATATGACGAAACCAAATAGTGAACAAGGGGTCATTGCGGTCCTGCCTGACTCTCATCATACTACTTCCCTGATGGCTCCCACGGGATTGTTGAAATCCTTGTGGATTAATCTTCTTATTATAGACAGATGCATTTCCAAACATTTGGACTACCTACGCTGTAAAATGTATTATCTCTTCGATTTACACACGGCATCTATTGCACGTCCTGGGAGTGGGATCCCTCCTCTGTTGCTCTCCCTGAGGTTTCTCCCATTTTCCCTTTAAACTGTGGGGGGTTCTTTGGAAGTTGTCATACTGATATTCTGTACAAACTGTGAAGTCCACTGAGACAAATGTAACATTTGTGATATTGGGCTATATAAATTGACATTGATTAAAATTATCAAAATACAAAAGGACACTGACAAAACCAAAATCCCCCCTTTCACATAGAAGCATGTGGTTATCTTCCAATTTAGCCCTCACCCACGCCTTTTTCTGAACCATGAAGCAACCTCCTCCAACGATCACGGTAACTCAAAGACAAAGAAAGTTATTATCACAAAGAAATACTGGGAAACTGTGCTAAAATGTGTGAAAATAAACGTAATAATATCAGGTTACAAGCAAATGAAAGTTTACTTTTTAAATCAAATGTGTGGTGTTGATTGTAGGAGTGGCCATCAAAGGAGACTTCTGGACATCTTCTATCCAAACCTTTCTTTCAACTTAATATTCATGTAGCAGTAAATTCAAATTCAAGAACCAAGCTATTAACTACTAAACTGAACCCCAATTAGGAAAGGGCTAAAGTGACTTATTTTTTTTTGTTCGGAATGTATTTATTCCTCTATTTATCCTGAATATTGATCATTTTATCTATATTTTGGACCTTGTCTCAGATCTTACTTTTGGTATATTTACTATAGGCATTGAGCTTTTTGAAATGGTGATGAATTCCCAGAAAGATCTATTTGTTGGAAGTTTGGAAGCTTGAATGCTCAAACAGCTAAATATTTGCCAAAGAGTGGTCTCAGCTGTGACTGTCAGATTGTTTGTTGAGCCTTTGTTTTTGGGCTCATAACATCTGATTCAAGATGTAAAATCTATGTTTGGAGTTGTTAAACAAGAATGTTAGTCGATCCCCCGATTCCATAACAATAGATGTAATTTGGCCAGACTTTGTGCTGCAGAGCCCCCGTGGTTATCTATTTCCTCCCAACTTCTCTGCTGGCTCTTTTCATCTTTCTCTCGAGTGAACCATGATATATGCCAACCATATTTAAAATAGATTGGTAAGACAATCCTGTACGTCATGTGTTGCAAACAAATAGAGAGAAGTAAAGCCGCGGAAGCATGGCCTTATATAACCTCCAATATGACCAGTAGGCAGTGTTAATGGATATAGAGTTTATATTTTTTAAATGTTTTATCTTAGGATCATGGTGCAAGTGTATTAAAGGTGATTAATAAAGCTTATTTAAACATTATTATGTGTTGAAATAAGTGATGCCTGGTAATAATTATTAATCATTCAACTTGAGTTGGACGTCTGATTAATTTAAAATGTTTCATATTTATAACAAAGGCTTTTAAATAAACAATATTATTACAATACAATTAAGACAATTATTACTATTGTAACTTCATTCTGATTGGAAAACCATTGTTGTTAAAAGTTTCAAAGACTCACTAATAGAAAACAGTTATTATATTTGAGATTGTCTTTCAAATTATTGTGGAAAGCAATGTTATATCTATCCCCAGTGATAATGTACTGTATGTTCACTCTAAAGCCTCTCAGAATTAAAATCCCCATAAAACCTCATGCTGTTAGAAAGGATTTTAACATTGATCTCAGTCTGTCTACTGTTTGTCAATAGATTCTGCTCTGTTAGCATTGAGAGACTTGTTCCATGAAGCATCTCAATTGCACTCTAGCTGCAGAGGAATCACCAAATTAACACAATGTAGAACACAGTATACAACCGTCAGGCTAACTTGCCTATGGGACTGTATAATTAACGTTGGCAGGTGTTAATGGGTTAATGTTTACCACTACACCACTTTATGCATGTTCACAGGGGATGAGTCATTAATGAAGTGTGCTTATTTGACTGTGTGTGTATTCATAGGGGAAGAGTCATTAATGATCTTTGTGGACAAGCGGAAGTTGAGTCGGACGTCTGAAGTGAGCGAATCCAACGGCACAGCTGTGACTCTGGAGGCTCTACACCAGCTGGCGGCCTCCTACTTCATCGACCGGGAGAGCACCCTCCACAAGCTGCACCACATCCAGATTGCCTCCACTGCCATCAAGGTAAAAAGCTTGATCTGAATCAAACACAAAAGGTTAAACATTCACAAAATCATGTGCTCATTTGCCAACCCTATTGTTGGGTTTCCCCCCCATCTGTGTACTGCGTTCAACGAGATTCTGTTTCCGTGGATACATGTAATAATTGCATTTTTAAAAACATTGGCAAATTATCTTGATTTGCGCATTCATTAAATAATCCAATGACTAATGGCCAGTATGAAGCATTTGAAATGGAACCCTACAATCAGCAGGTTTAGCTGATTTTAATGAGACAAGCGACCAATCAGGGTCCACTGTTTTTCTCCCTCTTTATATTCACTCAGTATACATGTACAACCATTCATATGTTTTAACTAGCAAATATTACGAACATTGAAGATAGTGAGTTGCTGACCTGCATGACACTGGAGTTTATATAAAACATTATGATGATCACATAGTATTATGGGATGTTTACTATCTCATATTGTTTGACTATAAATGCAAACCTGCGTCCCTAATGAAGGCAGTAAAGTTCACATTGTCGTTCTGTAGTTTTATAGCTTTGTTGTTCTGTGGGAAGCTATTGATGCTCCTTGGTCCATGCATAAGACAATGTTGAAAATGAATAAATGTTCTGTGCAGTAAATACAACACTTGTTCTTTCTGTTTTCTGTTAATATTCTTGTGTTTTCGAGATAATTATGGTACATGTGCTTCTGTGCATAAGTATCCGAACAAATTAAGAAAAACAGACTCCAGAGCGGTCAGTACCTGCCAAGTACTTACTGCTTACTAACAATTACTGGATGCAGTTGGCGACCTATCAATAGGCACTTAGCGGATACTCTAGCCTGCTTCATATGCAGAAAATCATAATGCCGCAGATTAATAATACATAACTTTAAGGGACATAAAGCAGACTCAACCCTTTATCTGGAACAGAGCTACTTTATTTTTGATTTATGAACCTTTCATCGTGAATGCACTCTAAGACCTCACCTAATGTTTCATATACTCTCTGACAGCAGTAGCAGTTTTGTAGTTTCGGGTCTTCAGGAGCAGAACTTTTTAGAAGGGATGTCAGTAGGAGTTGGGGGTGCTGAGAGAAAGTCAGTCTATTTGAAGACACAGTACAAAGCGGTGTGAAATTTGAATGGCAGTGTTATATATATTGAAAAGTTTCAACTTTTCACACTACTTTAAGAATCAATGAGGATGTCATCATTGTGATGTCACCAATTGGTTTGTTGACTACTGTTTTAAAGCCTTGATTTTGATGAGTTGGCCATTGCCATCTTGAACATCAAAGCACATGATCACTCAATTTTAAATTCTATTTAGTTGCTTGATGTCTTTGTTGGCTACAAATGGGTTTGTCTTAAGAAGGTTTATTGAGCTTACTTGGTGCAATTGCCAAATCCCTCTCCTTTTTCTTCTGAACAGACCAACATAATCGACAGGATGGCTAGAGGTCTGACACTTAAAGAGGAACTTGCAGGTTTTTTTTTTTAATACATTTATGCTTAACCTTGCCTGAAAATTACAATTAAAAATGTTAATGCAGGATTTGATATTTTTTACAAAACATAAGGGCAGGATTTCAGAGGGAAAGGAGCCGTTTTGAGCTCTGCTACTAAAATCTGCTTTTTTTTAACGTCAAACGCGTCATATTACGTCACATGGGGGAGGAACTTTCTCGGACTCGTTCTCTGCCCAATCCGCGGTAGTAGTTTGTAGTTGGTTTGAGCAGTTGTGATTTAGTGAGCTGGTATTTTTTCGGTAATTGTACATTGCATTTCACCATTTGTAATCATGGGGAGCTCCTGTCAGGACATCGAGTCCACAGTTTCCCTAACAGGAAAAGGACCGGTGTTCCGGATTAACTGGTTTCCCGATCAACTGGTTTACAGAGGTGGGGCACAGTTTAACCTGGGCGGATCCCATTTTTCCCTGGGCGGATCGCAGTTTACCACAGCTGAAGACTTCTCCACGCTGCTTTCAAACTGTGAGTAAACAACGTGTGCTTCGCTTGGAGGCGGTCTGAAGGTGTACACAGGTCTCAGATGGACTTGGTATCACATTAAGAACGATATTCAGTAATTAGTCTGGTAACAATAGCTGGTTTAAATGATTTATTGGAGTTCGCAATGTTTTGAACAGACATCCCCAGTCAACTCGTTTTTCTTTTTGTAGTCCTCGCTGTTCGTGTCCTGATATCGCCATCGTAACCACAACCTCACACACTGGTACTGAATGTGCATCAAAGTCTTCCTACCGAGCCAAATATACCAACATATGTATGTAAACGACAGAAGAAACGGTCGAAATGTGTATTTCAGTCGAAGGCCACGCCCCCCACCTCTGTGACCCAGTTCATCCCAAGAAACCAAGCCGCTTTTTTCTAATGAAATGTGATGCTTTCGCTTCGGCATAATTGCAGTGAATTTAACAGCATGTAATTCATTTTGTTCAGTTAACCTGTCACGCAGTTTGGAAACCAATGTCATACAGCTATCACCCCATGTGCTATTATGACAAAACTGCTTTTATTTAAATAAATAATTGATAAAGCAACAATTTAGCAGTGCTTTTAGACCACAACAATGAAGAACATTTAAAGCACATATTATTTTTAGTGAAGATACTTACTTTATAGGCAAGTAAACTAACAGATCTACTTGAAATTCTTCATTTCGCTGGTGGGTTAAAACCATATTGTCCTTTTCCTTGAAGACACTATAGTTATTTCATGTGACACTGGAGTACACATGTTCACATGCACACTCAATGAGCAAATGAGATTCCAACCAAGAGAAAAGATGAAGCGAGCAGTACGGTTTATTCCGGTCCTTGCTCTACCAGGCGAGTGCGGGCTTTTATATGGAACAGCATGCAATGCATATCGAGATATGCTTATGATGTAAATATCACCTTGCATCTTTTACTGCTTAATACCTTCGGGGTGTGTTCATTCATCACTCTGTCCGTTTTTATCAAGCAGAATGAATTGAATCGGCTGAGTTTGCCCTTCGCACCGCAGACAGAATTCTATTTGCTTTCTGCAGAATCTATTCCCTTGCGTGGCTTTAATGTGTTTGCACTGGCTTGTGGTAAACAACAGATTAACGTCACAGAGTCTAGGTTATATCAGCTACCTGCAAAAACACAATCTGAGACACTGTTATCGTCTTAAGTCTGCGTGTGTTACTGTATACTGTGATGACAGCTGCTTCTGCAGTGATAGTTTTCTGATTGGATTTACCTCACCCGACACATGACATGGCTAATACATCACAATTCATTGCTTTGGATTAGAATGTGTTAAGATCTGTGTGGGACCTTTTTCTTTTACATGTTATACTGTGCTTTGATAAAGCGGATGCCTGGCGTTAAATAAGGCGAAATAATATTGATGCATATCAAAAAGGTTGAAATACTGAGATTACATGACATTAAATCTGACAGAAAATGACCACAATGACAACATCTAACTTTTGAACATGAAAGTCTAACGTCCAACCTTGGAAATGATCTCAAAATATTTAATGAGCATCTCAATGTTTTATCAACAATCTGGCTCAGGTGTCATCATATAACCTAAAAGTAATGCTTTAAAATGTATTTTGGATGCATTTGTTGCTGTCAAATAAACAATGTATTTCCATCCACCAGCCCTGTTAAGCTTAACGCGATAATCATTTTTAAATAAAAGAAGCCAGTGAATATATTTTGTCCAAAGGATGAGGATAGTGTAAAGCTTTAATACTTCTATTTTTATTAATCATTATTTAGAAAATATGAGATACCATCCATCATTTCCCGGAGCCCAGGGTGATGCATTCAAACAACAGACCTCATACAATAATGACAAAAACAATAATGGGGAGTGTGTGTGGAATAAATTCCCTCTGGTGTGAACATTTGCATGCACAACAACCTTTATAACACACTACAGGAAAGGTTAAACCTTAACGCATGAAGGGCCTCTTTAATATTTGAGAGGCTGAACATGCATTTGCATAAAAAAAATACGTAATGTAAAGATTTTAATACTCCATGTTTCATCAAAAACTGATCAAATGATTAACTGGGTGGAATTAAATGTATAAGAAAAAAACTGGCTATCCCTAATATTATTTAGGGATTCCTGACACAAACACATAGTTATCTATGCATTGCATGCCTAGCTTGTACAAAGACAGTCCTCAGCGAGTAGAGATGTCTTTTTCCACTGCAGAAAGTGAAGACGGGTCTGAATCCCTCATTCTGACGGTGGAGCTAAAACATTAAGTCCCTTGGTTTTCTCTGAGCTCCAGCCCATTTTTCATTGACTCATCCTTTACTTTACAGCGCATCGGAGACAACTGTACATTCTCTAAAGTGAATTGGCAAGAAGACATTGGTGCAGTGGCTGCTGCCAAATCAGCTCAAAGTGCTACTAAAAAAACCGTGATTGAGATGAATAAAGAAGTAGTCCTTTGGGGTACATTTGTTTGTGAGGCATTTTCAGGTGACTGATGTAAGATATGCACAACGTCAGCAGCCCCTAATTGGGAACATGGGTTTTTACCTCACCCTGATGAAGACAGATGCCAAAACAAAGCTGCATTGAAGAAGAGCACAGGTCTCCTGGTTCTAAGAGATAATCATTTTAAATAGTAGATATGCCTGGCAGTAAGGCCTCAAGTAAAGCAAAACCTGCAAAAGAATCAAAGATGAGGGGAAAAGGGATAGTAGCGCCGAAATAAAAGATTTCTGCTATAACGTAGTGTCATGAATCATCCCTTCCATTTCTGTAATTTCCTTTGAGAGCCTCCATCATTTATCAAACGTTTTGCGGTATGAGTTAAGGTGTCATATGCGACGGAACAGGAGAGATGAGACGGGGATAGACAGGTGTTATTTAAAAAGGCTTTTCAGGAGAGGATGGAGGTGAGGCAGTTGCGCAGGAAATGCGACATCAATCAACGCGCTTACCCTTGATTTGCAGCCCAGGCTCCCTCTGTATTGAAGATTCATTAAACCAAAGTTGGGAGGAGAATATCATTGGGATCACGGGAGGAGAAGTGTTAAGGGATGTTTGACCCAATTTGCCACGCGAGCCTTGTTTGTTCAGGCAGCCGTGCGGCGTCACGCTTCATTTGGTGGCGTGGAAGGAAACACAAGTAAAAGTCGAGCCCCGGACATCAGATAATGGTTGCTGAGGAGCGGTTGCAGGGAACACGGCTCCCTGAGTTCGTGGCAGTTTTGATGGCAAGATAAACAAAAAACGCGCAGTGTTATCGCAAACTCTGATGAATAATTCATTACAGTAGATTTATTTTCACATCTACATTATTCAAAAAGGAACATAAACGTCCTGCTTGGTTTCTTTTCAACTCGTCTTTAACATTTAACAAGATCTATAGGTTTCCTTCCTTGATATGTGTGGGAGTGAGGAAGAATCCTAAAATATTCCTCCTTATAAATAGTTGTGTGATACTGTAGCTTCTGGCTCTAGTCTTCTGTCTCACTTCTGATTCTTTTTAAGAATTTAACTTCTTCCAGCTATTTTTGCTTTAATCTGCAGCTGGTTCAAAGAAGTGAAGCCTGGAGAGCAAAAATAAATACACAGCATGTTGCTCCCTTGGCCCCTTTTCAAGTGACTGGTACTTCCTGTACAATTGCATAGCTTAGCTTCCCTTAGAGAGTCTCAGTGAATATAACGCCACACAGAGGATTAGATTCCACGTTCTTCTACCAAAGGTTGCCCTCTGTTCCCCTGTGGCTTGGAGTGACATTTATTTCTCGTAGACACATAATTGCTCATCATTCTGATGCTATTTTCTTCTCGTTTCCCCTTTTCTCACTTTTAGTAAGCTTATCCCTCGCTGGTTGACATTAGTCTGTGAGCCAGTGTAACAAAGTGCTCTTAATACATGCATTGAAATCCTCAGTGTCTAAATAAACAGCCTGAAACAGATCTGGGATGCACATTTTTGCAAATCTACTATTCCGAGGTGATTAAGGCTCCGACTAGTCTTGAAGATGCAGAGAACGAGGCGATTCTGAAATGAAAGACGATTTTCATGAAACATTAATGCTATCTTGTAGGCCTACTTTTTTTCCTCCAGAAAGTGCAGCCATTTAAAACCCATTGTTGCTCATTCTGACAACACAGGCTAACACTAAGTGACATTTTATGCTGTTTTTGTGGAAGTATTCATATGATGGATTTACAGCACTGATACATGTTCATCAGTAACATGCTTTCACATAACTGGTCGTACAATAATATTAAAGTCTTCATTTCTTTTTTTTAAATAATGGATGTCTCTTAGCTATATATATTAGTAGACCATGTTAACAGGATAAGTGTTGATTTGCCCTGCAGATAACACAACGCTTTCCACCAATCTAAAATCTGTGCGAGAAAAGATGAGGCATAATCTTATTTAGATGATGCAGGTGTTTAAGTTATCAATTTATTAGCATAATTTCCTTGAATTATGTATTTTTTTTTTTTTTAAACAGCATTCATTAGAAAAGTACCTCCATTGGTTGAACAAAAAAAGGTCTTATGTCTTAAAGTCAATGAGAAAATTACCCTACTTCCTATTATAACCCTGGTGGACATTTTTCTGATGAGTTTATGGTTTCAAATGCTATTTTCAATTATTTTTCTTAACGGCACGATGCTTTTATAAGTCATGCTTTCATTAAAAGCTAAATAAAGCTGATATTTGAAGGCAGTGCTAGCTTGTGATTGGGGCATGGTCCAGTTTTTGCCTTACAACTGTATTCCTTTCACAGTGTACTTTCAGTGTGCAGATGTACTTTTCTCCACACATTTAATTAAAATACGAGAAAGAAAAAACAAAATGGCGATGTCCAAAATGTCAAAACCAAAGTCCAAGCTAAAAACCAATGAGTGACGTCACTTACTAACTATGTCACTTTATTATTACCATTCTATGTATATTGATTACTACCTCCTACTAATTTATTTAATAATATTATGATCTAGTTAACGTTTCTTATTAATTAGTCATGTGTTTAATGTGTGCTCTGAGTTTCCATTTTCCTTCCAGTGTTCAATACCTGCTTTTGCAACAAAACTATTATTTCCCAAGTAAACCACATTTCAAGTGAAGAGTGTTCTTGCTGGAACACTTGTCCCAACATTACCCCGGTCTGAAGAAGAGACTCAGTTAAACTAGCAAGCTGAGTAGTGTTCAATCCAGTTACAATGCCAAATACTATCTCCAGCTCTCACCTGCTCCAACTGTGGAAACGACACGTCCTGAGCCACTGCACTCGTGTGTTGGGCCACAGTGTAGTCTGAGAGTGGAAATATGTCAACTTTCCAAGCAGCAGTTTTCCCTGAACAGTGTGTCTGGCAGAGCTACACTTTCAGCGACAGAGTGCGATGTGAAGTTAAAAAAGGATGCCTTCAGGGCTCACTTGGGATTGTTTGCTTCCTGCTTGAATACACAGACTGGTGACGAATAAACAGAAACATAATACATGCTGATGCTTCCAAGCAGGGCACCTGAGCTCCACCAATGGTTTGATGACAATGATGAATGATATATAGTATGCTAATTCAATATGCTATGGCAATGTTACCAGATGTCACCTCAGTTGAGCATTTATTTATCCAGTTAGAATGTTATCCACATTATCAGCCTTCACCAAACGAAGACACACAAGAAAAGGACATGCACATGTAACAAACGGAAAACAACCGATCATGCAAGAATATCATTTGAAGAACCCAACCGTGAGTCCTTTGCCAACAATGTTACTTTTAATTGCGATGATTGGTAGCCAATATTTACTGCGCTTTGTTCAGTGTTTGTCCCTTGTGTCATAGCTGTTAGCTCACATGGTTACACTGGAGTACCAACAAACCTAAAACTGCAGTAGCATCAAATGGTGTACATTTTTCTCCAAAAGTTCAAATGTTCAAATGAAGTTGAATGACATTAGTGCACATTCTTACACCCATGAGGCTGGTGTTCCTGTCCCACAAGAAACAATAAAGTCATGTTGTTCACAATGTTAACATGTCATTTTACAAATCTAGTTGTTATAGTTGTGTTTTTTAGAACAAAACAAGTTATACAATAGTATGGTGCAATAACTTAAATGAGTTATAGCCCTGTGGCCTAACCCAAAATAAATTATGTTTACAAATGAGTTTCATAACACATTGTGTTCATGTGTTATACTCACTTTCACAACTAGTTGCAGTTGTCCAATCTGAATTAGTATATCCATAACTCTAACCACTTATACTGTACGTGTATCAGTTATTGCTAATTTACAGTGACATGTTTACAGTCTATAACGTTCAAAAACTGCTTTCTTTCCCTCAAACTGCCTGTTTCCTCATAACCCCCAAAAGCATTAAAGGGCCCGTTTAAAATAGCAGATAACATTCAAAATCGGTGACCTATGGAATATTTAAGTGTGCAAATGTTTGACAACACTATCCATAATGACACCAAGAGACTGCAGTTTATGTGGGAGGAATTGTACTCACCTTTCTGATAGACTTTTGAAAATGTACTAATCAGCAACAGTTTGTGGTAATCAACTCCTTGCTAATACACATTATGTGCATTTTCCCAGTATAATGTGCATCTGTCTGTCGTGCGCTTACTGTCTGCTGCCTCACTTTTCATCCTTAATTTGGGACAACATATTAAAAGCCTATACAGAATGTGAAGCTAAGCACTGATCTGACGCCAATGAGCTTTTTTCCCTGCCAGCTTATAAGCCTGCAGGTTTAAGGATTCTGTGCACAACGTTGATCAGCGGAAGACAGACACAAACTGCAAAAGACTTTGAAAAGAAAAAAGCTCAGCCTAATGGAAAACTGAAATAGGCATTAGCGTCTGCGAATTTATGGAAAATTACCATTTGCTTTTTCAACGATTAGTTTCTGTTAAGCTGATACTCCACCAGGATCGATCAATATGATAAGTCACAATTTTACTTAGCCACATTGTGACAAAATACCCTCTTCTATTATTTTGGTGGTTTTGTATTTCAGGCAGCTCTCAGAAATGTATTAAAACTATTCTCTGAAGGAGCATTTAGACAGATAGGAGACATCAAATGGTAATGCTCGAGGGCAGAGGGAAGTTCAGCGATTAAATAAACAAGTCATGTCCTCAATGTGTGTAAGCACATTGCTTATGCCTTAAAGTGCAATTAAATGCAGCTGTTAGTTATTTCAACAGTCAGCACAATTATCTTGTACTCAATTATGGCACATTAATAATTCCCCTCCAGCTGATCCATGCCATTTGCATATCATATTCTTGCAATAACTCTGTTTTTTTCTCACTTTTAGGAACAAAATAAATGCCCAGTAGGGCCTTGGAAGTAGTGAAATATATAAAAAGATTTTTAATTTTGGGGTGGATTTCTAATAGTGAAGGCTGACCGTGCACACATGCTCTGCTCCACTGGGTTCTTTTTGCAGATGGTCTCATTGCTATGCATGGAAAAGACATCTTTAGAATTGCATTTGGTCCATTTTCCCCTTTAAGTTGGACATCTGTCCGTGTTAAAAATGAATCTGCTGATCCCTACGGAAGCTGCCAGGATTTTAATTAATTGTGTTAATGCGTCAAACATAAAAAGGAAAAGAATGCAAGTCAGTTACTCTCCCTCTCCCACCCATCTCTGTCTGACTGTCATGCCTAAAATGTGTATTTAAAAAGACAATATTTAAGCAATAGCAATTGACAAACAGTCGACATATGAAGTATTTTAAGAAGGAGACTGAAAGAGACACACAAGGTACATTCAAAGCTCCCAGCTACTTTTCATCCTCAGGTCATTCTGTGTTTAATTTCCTCTATGACCTTGTAGTTGTCAAAAGTAGATGTCAAAAGATTGACAACTGTTTTGCCCACAGCGGTAAAAGTCTTCCGTTTCCTCCCGGCTGGATGCCATAGTTTCTGTTATTAATCTAGCAAGGAGATGTTGTTCCCGTTATTGGACCTTTGGGGAAATATTAAAAGAAGACGCCGTCATGGTGTTTGGCAATAATTCCCAAGTGACAGCAAAGGAGATGGATTTCCCTTCAGGTTGGCAGTTTATCTTTGCTGCCCGTGGAGCCTGGATATATTCATGCTCCAAATCAGGCTTTTGTCAAGGATGATTGAGCAGAGATTGCGAACAATCTAACCAGGAGCTCCAACCGAGAGGAGAGACTCCAAACTGTTCTTTTGTGGGTGTTTTGTCAGCACAAATATTGTGTTGATATCTTTGAAGCTTGGATATACTTGCAACTTTCAAGATGTACGTCAAAAGTTCCGGGATATTTATACACCTGCCTCAGAAGGTATTCTGTTTTTAGCTAACTTTAGTTTCTCACCTCCAACTTTTTACCAATTAATTTCTGTTGTATTCATGCAGTATGTCTCTTTGACCTTAATCTTTAAGGCAGCTTATTTTCAGCTTCATTTAGTTGACTTTCCACACTTGGGGAAATGATTATGGTCGGTACATGACTCCCTCTTATAGGTTTGCTGTTTGCTTGTTGGCAGTGTTACTTTTTTAGTTCTTGACCGGTATTTGCTGCTCTTCACATTTCTTCTAATTAAAAAACTCTCATTGTGATACCTCGGTGTAATTAAACCTATGGCAGCAGCTTCCAAAAAGTATGTTCTCAAGCTAGCCGGCATTTAACCTATGACGCACTAGCTCTTAGTACAGTACGTAAGCCCCTACACGGTTTGACAGTCCAACTATAGAGCCCAACAAAGAAGACCTTGACAAATCCAGCAATGCACAGTTTTTATACCACTTTCAACAAAAGGCCCTCATGGCATGAATATATGTTTGCTATTTTTCTCAGTATAACTTATAGTTACTGTGCTACTGAAAGAATAACCAGACTGACTGTTGCTACATGGTCAGCTTAGGAATAGTCAAATATATCTTCTACACATGTTTGTACACATTTTTCTGTCTAGGTGTCCTTTTCTACAATGCAGAAGCGTAGACTAACACATTCGAGGGCATTGGACTCAATTGAACACATGTTGGCTTGGATATCGATTTAGACTTTAACACCAAAGACTTGAGTCTTTTGACTTACATTTACTATCTATCAAGCCCAGAGATTCAAATGTATCTCATTCAAAACGTGTGCCACAAATCAATCCATTTCCTAAATCAACTAACATTATTAATGTTGTCAATTAATAATACCTCAGATCCACTTAGTTTGAACCAAATCTACAGCATCCATCAACGTTGCCGAAGAGGAAAAACAACTTAGAAAACAGAAATTGGGAAAGATGACTTGTTCAGGACTCAAAACTCAACGTAGGACTCGACTTGGGACTAGAGTGCAAATCATTTCAACTTATTTGTGAATTGCAAAACAATTACTTGGTCCTACTTCTGTAACAGTGCATCTTAATACTTCAACTTATGATTAATGTTGGCAGCAGGCGAAACCTAATGTCTTTAGAAAATTGAAGCACTTTACATAAAGATGTTTTTTCTTATATATTACTGTATTCAGTCAACCCACACATTGACTCACAACATAATACCTTGGAATATATTTGAATCTAGAATTTGTTTTGACATCAAGGCAGAAAAAAACTGAGCTTTAATAGATGACCTAACTGCTAATAGAAAATAACACATTCAGCTTGAGTGTAGCTGTGTATCAGTTATCTGCCTGAGCAGCTTCTAAAGCTTCATTTGTGCCAAGAAAATTATTTCCTCCTGGCACACTGCTTGTCTATTCAAATGTGAGCAAGCAACAGATCCTATAAAACTCTGTTAGGTGTGCTGTCATTTAGCTATTGTGGTACAATATGGTACATGCAATGCATACATTCCACTAGAAATGAGCTTTTCTCTTACTTCTTTTTTGCTACACTGGTGTTAAGAGTTATGGTGATTCAGGCTTCTGCAGCAAGGACACAAGCGATGTTTACTGGGCTTGTTTATAAAGAAAAACAACAGCTTTGAAACATTCCGGACGGTCCCTGCGCACACAAGTCACGTCACTGCAACTGTCCACAGGCCTCCGCTTGTTCATATCTCTCCTCAAATAAACACATCTTTCCCGAGCAGAAGCCTGGTGGACAAAGTTGTCTGATGTGCGTCAATTGATTTTTCTCTCCTACTCCTACGTGGTTGAACTTGTTCTGAGTAAATTAACATTACTCTGAACAGGTGTGATAAACCGAGTCACCTCTTCGCCTCCAGATGGTTCTTCCAAATCTCCCAGTCATCACAGATTTTCCTTCGCTGTGTCTTTTGTGTGGATTGAAGCTCTCCAGTATGATATAACATCCTTAAACCTGCAGGAAAGCTCTTCATTGCTAATTATATAGACATAGCTGTTGTGTGACAGATTGTCACATATACAATAAGTCCTAAATGTCGCATTAAGCCTACATAAATAGGACGTCTATATCCTCTATAGGCTGGCTGGTATATAACCCTCTCTGAGTGCCAAACAATCAACTTCTGCCAACATGTTTGGCGCCCTTCTTCATGTCACTGAACCGTTTCAGGAGTTCTCCTTTAATCCCTCAAGCTGTAGTTATATCATATTCTACAAACCTCAGAGTGCTATGTATGCTCACACCAAGACTTTACACCACCCGCCCGCTCAAGTTTCCTCTGGGAAAATGTTTTTCTGTGGTGGAACTTGCTCCAAAGTGTTCCTCCCTTCACCACATTGTCAGACTGTCATTGTGCAAACTGCACCCCTACAGAGAGTGTTAACAGAGGTGACTTTGACATGATTGAATTAATCACACCTGGTGATAATAATCCTATTCTAGTTCTGTTTTCAACTTCGCCACAAAATCACCTAATGTGAGCTCCTATTATACAGCTGTGACAGGGCTTTGTGTTGTGTGCGACTGATTAAGTGAACAAAGTCAGTTATGTTGAAGGGTTACCTTTATAATCACCAGCAACAATTTGGAAACAATATCATCTAGTAATTTACTTTAATTTATGTGGATAAGTTAGCATCACAATTATCATCAATAATACTATAAGCTACTTTTAATGAATAACTCTTTAAAAGGGCAGATACAGTATATCCAATGGTATTCACCCTTGCTCTTCGCACAAGTTTGTACGTTTTTATTTTTTAGGAATGATTCTCAGGATGGCAATGTCAGTTGGTCGGACAAACCTTGGTAGAGAAAGAAATATCTCAACAACTATTGGATAGATTGCCATTTTCAGACATTCTTGGTCTGCATAAATCATACTGACTTTAGTAACGCCTACAACGTTGCTCTAGTACCACCATAAATTCCACATTTGTAGTTTCTTGAAGACCATTAGAAAATATTTATAACATTGTGTAATTGTCTGTTAAAATGTCCTTTCATCTAGTTCTTAGTTTTTTGACAAAATATCGGCAACACTTGTGATATTTAAAATGTGGCATACCAACTCGCCTAAACAAAGTGGACATCGTAAACAATCCTGCTTAGCATCAGCATGTTAGCATTGTCATTGTTAGCATGCTGTCATTTGAATTCAATACTTAACCCCCCAACCCTAACCCTAACCCTAATCCGCTACCATGGCAGTAGACTCTTTGTCTTGTTGAAATACTATGCCAAACTAGGATTAACAAATCAATCCACCACTTGCATTGATGTTTAGTTGTATAACAGCACATCAATACAAAGGCTGTTCAAGCCCCTGGCAGAGTGATAACTAAAGAAAACCTTGTTATCTTGAGAAAGAATACATTATTCAGCTCACATCATGTAACATGCAGCCGTGATTAGTTTAAGGGGCACTTGGCCAATTTCACATATCAGAGTCTCTTTACAGGCTACAACGAAAAATGTGTCTAAAGCATATTCATGTAACTTTGCGGCATGATTTGTCAAGGAAGCAGACAATAGAATGACATTATATAGGTAGTTCTGATTCATCCATTTTGATACTTTTTGTCCATTGTGTGTTTGAAATTGTAACAGGAGTGACATTCATATTTGATGGAGTCTTCTTTTAGCTGCATTTGAAGAAAAATACCCAAAACTAATTTTTTTTATATATTTTTGTTATGCCAATCCTCTCATCATGTAGGCATGTGAAGTCTTGAAACAATATTGCACACCCCATGTAAAAGTTTGCACCAAGCAATTACACAAATCCTCAGTCGCATGTATGATTCAATAGGACATGCTTACAGCAGCATCAAAATAGATTTGACCATGTTATGGGTGTCAGGGGGCATTGTAATGGGGACAAACAATGTTGAGACAAATGTGACAGATCACACAACTTGCTCATTATGGTTTGCTCCAGAGATATCACGACACAGTTTCCAGTCCACGTCATTCTCCTAGTTAAGATGTTCACAATATATCTTAGAATATGTCATATGTTTATAAAGGGGGGAGAAGATTAATCTGATTCTGCTTGACAAGTCAAGCCCTTTTCTTTTTCCTTTATCTCACCCTCCCCCTGTTTATTTTGAATGCCATTGGTGGATTACTCTCTCAATATGGATTATTGTTATGTTCCTTTGTATTTCTCCCTTTAGGTGACCGAAACAAGAACAGGCCCTCTTGGATGCAGTAACTATGACAACCTCGACTCTGTCAGCTCCGTTTTGGTTCAGAGCCCTGAAAACAAGATTCATTTGCAAGGTTGGGCATCCATAATTGAACTCCTCCAATTTTTGATGGAATTGTCGCAGTGTCTGTTCTCCAGCGAGCTTATAACAGCAGCATGAGTGTCAGAACGAGTTTTGCTTCAATCACTCTTTTTTGCCCATGCATGCTTGCAGAGTTCTGAAGTGAATCCAAGTAATGATTCACAACAAAAGTAGCAGCACTGTGCAGTACAAATAAAACTTTAAGTGAATCTCAGCACATTGCATGTGACGCCAAGCATATGTCAAGCGTGGCAAGATAAAAGCAGAGAAAATGAGCGTTGGCACTTAGTGATTTACAGATCTAGTGTACAACAGCCATTTAAACTAATTTGCTGCTATACCTGAAGAGCTCTGTATTCATTCAGCCATGTGACATTTCCATGTTTTTGTTCTTGCCTCAGGCCTTCAAGCCATTCTGCCAGAGTACCTGAAGCCAAGGTTTGTGCAGGCAGCTCTCAGCTACATCGGATGTAATGAGGAGGGCCAGTTTGTGTGCCGGGACAATGACTGTTGGTGCCACTGCGCCGTGGACTACCCACATTGTAATTGCCCTGAGGTGGCTCTGAGAGCTATGGAAGCCAGTGTGCATAAAATCAGAGATTCCTGGAAAATGGCCAACCGAGACTTTGAGGAGTCAGGTCAGTGTTTTCCTATTTGCACTTATTCAATAGCTGTGGATCTCCCACTGACAGAAAAGTAGACCCCATTGTTAGTGAAGCCAATGGGCAAAGAAAACAATGAAAATATGGGACAAATTCCATCCAATAGATATATTGGGAATGCAACAGTACACAGAGGACTTGCTTGACTTGTACATTTGGTAGATACATAACATTGGGACTTTAGATTATATACACAACACCAAAGTCCCAGTGTTATGTATTTTCAAAGCCACACATGTCTTTTACAAATAATGTATTGCATGAATGTTAAGCACTCTTATCTATTTTATTATATCTTTGTTAGACTTTGACTGAAACATCATTGCAAACAAATGGTTGACTATGTTGCAGCTTGATATAGATAAGTCATGATGTCATTTTATATTATCATTTTATATTGTGATATTGTGAAAAAGTATCTGCTTATTCAATTTAGAACATGTTTTAATTTAGATGTGTGTTGATGGTGATGATGATTTATGAATGAAGTTGTAAATCCAATACAGCCTGCCTTTGATTCGCAAGCATTTCCTCAGTGGCTTGATACAGGCAGTTATATTAAAGGCATCACTGACTCGGTAGCATGGAAAATCTCTTGACAAACCTATCATCTTACAGTGTACGTTGTCACAACACCTCACAGTCTTCCTCGCCACTCAAACAACAACCTTTGGCCACCATTTGAGCCTGGCTGTGTGCTGAAATTGTATGAAGAAAATCTCGATGTCCAGAAAATGAAAGGTCAACAGTGAGTCCGCCAAATTAAGGTTTTTCAGTACCGTATAGGGGGGACGCTGTCACACCTCAGAAACAGAGCACAGTTGCTGTAATCTGTTAGAAGCCTATGATGTAACCTCTGTAACACTTTCACATTTTACAAGTGAACCATATTTTCTGTGAGTTTGGTCAAAACCGCAGCTAAATATTGCTTTGTTCACTTCAAGATTCCAGCATTAGCTTTTTGCAAAGAGATTACATTTTTTAATCTGGTTCACACAATTGGATTTTACCTCAAATCTTAGATACTCAAAGAAATAGCTCTTTCTGTTTTCTAGTCATTATTGAAACTGAGATGTATCCACAGGCTCTCAGGGCATCTTGCTGTTTCAGTTTACAGCCCAGCCTTAAGCCGTTCTTTGTGCACCTCGATGGCTCAGTGTGTCATTACTGGCTACATGCTTTGGTACTGAGGACAATTTGATTAGCACACAGCTGGCAATAACTTAAGCAGCAAGGTGCCCTGAGAACTGTGGTTGCGGTGTTGTATTACATAAAGAAAAATAAGTAAGTTCCTTTGAAAAGCCCTGGGGATCCACTTGTATATTTGATATAATGGAGAACAACTAAGATCAACCGCAAATAGATTAGTAATCACAGTTACTTGATGGCGGACATCATTTGCTTTGACCTTTTACTGCGTGATGCTTTCATTTGGAAAATGTATTTATGTGGATAGATCAGTATCTACAGTTTTAAAAGACGTCCTCACTACTACACTTGTGTTTTTCCCCTATGTGTTGTATAAGATATTGGTTGCCTACATTTTCTATCTTTCTATATCTATACAGTTGCATTATAGAATATATCAAGTCAGTGAATACAACATTTACGGATCTAAGAGTCTATATGAATAAATCTTTATTCCAACCTTATAATTTAACAATTAAAGAAGAATCGGCAAAATGAGCATCTTGATCCACATCGTTACCATCCAACCCAGATTTATATTTAACAATGCCCAGAATCTGTCTGTACTTGTGCTCCTCCAAATCTCCCAGTGTTTTCTATTTTTAAAATCATACCTAAAAGGGAGGGCTGTTAGTTTCCTGGGTTCAGCTGCTGACAAGATAATAATGGTGGGCCGAGAGTGAATTCACTGGGATGAGGGATTGTTGTCTTGGTGATAAAATAATGGTCGAGCTCAGCAGTAACTCTGAGTTTCAAGCTGCCGCAGGAAACTGGACACTATGAATATATATAGTAATAGTTTTGTGTACTGCACTTAGTCAATATATTCTCTTGAGCAATATTTGTTACCATGATTTAAGCTAAGATCTTGAGATCTGTGTAGCTTTTAATGCAATGATCATGTACTGCCCCCCGATGCCCCCTTGGTGACGTTGACTGAGCCTATTTCGAATATGTAAAGTTTATATGACAGTGGATGTCTCATTTTCAGAGAATGACTAATTAAATGTAATGTTTTTTCAGGGGATTGGTTGACAATAGGAACTTTATTATCCATTTAACCCCCAATATGATTATATTAGTACACATGTCAAAAGCTAACATCTGAACAGAAGTCGTGAAATCAAATGATTCACCCCCTGAGAATAGCTCTCGTTTCAAAAGGCAGGCCATGGAAAGCTCCCCCAAACACTCTTTTCATATATTTTATTACAAGCTGTTTAATCAACTTATTAATTTCACAGGAACATGTAAAACACCTTGCATAATCGCCAGGGAAGCCATTGGCACTTAATTGGGTTTATAATCAGATGCTGTGTTATCAAGATAACGTGAACTAATTACAAACAGTGCAGTCATTTTCTCATCAGTGCAGCACTTCACATTGATTTTCCATACAACCGATCATGACAACGATGACAATATTGTTATTGAGTGCCTTGGAATGTAATCGGTTTGCTGTGCTGTGTGAGCACTGGTTTTAAAAAATGGTTTCCTTGTTTTTGTTCAAACAGAATAAGCCCTGGAAAAACGGTTTGCCGTTCATTATAGAGTAAAAACTCACTCACCCAGCCTTTTTGCATTACAGTATGCATCAAACAGGTCACATCCAGTATTCCCTAAAGCTCTTCAGCACAGATGGCCTCCACAACATAATTATCTTATTTTGGTTTTGACTAAATCAGCCAAATATAGTTGGAAGGAGTTGGGAGAGTTAGTTTGGCGGAGTAGTGTCAACTCTAACATGTCATGTCCCCCTGCCATGCAGATGAGTTCCAGAACTTCGTTCGAAGGCTCCCCACGTTCTACGCCATGAACACATCGGCCATCCAATACTTCTGGAAGGCGGAGCCGACTATCCACCAGCGCTACAAACAGATGGAGCTCAGCACCCAGCAGCTCCTGAGCAAAGCCCAACGAATCATCAACAAGCTATTCACCCTCAGCAAGAGGTGTCGCACTCAGCCCAAAATCATTATGCTGAGGGAGAGGTGAGAAGCTGATAAGTATTCCTGCTGACTTTCTTGTTAATTCGGATGTGCAAGTGAAGTGTGTGTGTGAGGTTGTTCATGTATGGAATTAAGCACAAACTCCCAAAGCCTGCTGCCACGTCGCGATTCCTTTCAAGCAAGCTCTGAACGGCAATGCTCATTTATTTTCTTCCGCACACGCTTTGCTATGCCCTCAACTTCGCATTATGCTAATAATGCACACAATGTACTAGCGCTTTGATATTCCACCGAGGTCCTGCTAAAGTGTCACACCTTGATGACTTGGCTGTACTCCCAGCACAGGTCTCCTCTACATGCAGGGAATCAAAGCCACCCTCCTGTGAAATTAAAGTTTGCTGTGTTTTAAAAGAATATGCTAAGTTTGGGAAATGTTCCTGTTGGTTAACTTGCCTGAGATGAAATCATGGACAAAAAAAGTTGTCCTCGTCTCCTCAGTACATCATTCAATCTATTTTTTCATATAGTCTGCAGACTCCAAGCTTATGAAAAGGAAATGTGATTTAAGCAGTGCTGTTAATGCAGCCAGGCTCATTTTAGGGGCTATTTCAGGTGAAAAACTCTGCAAATGGGATGTTAGCTGCATCAATCTCATCGCCCAACACCAAAGGGAATATAAACTAGTTCATTATTTTTCCCACATTTTCCCATCACTTATACAATCATATCAGACCAAACATATATGCACAAGATAGATTGTTAACCTCTGCTGCTTTAACTGCTTTCGTGTTTACTTTAACAAAGACCAACGCTTTAGTGTGAGATATTAGGATACTTCTAATGATGTAAAACCCGTTTGTCCTTATTTCCCAATAGACTGCACCAAGAGTTTAGCTACCACTGAACAAATTGCAAGTTTGGTCTCCTGCATCATGTATTTTAGGGTGATCATGTTTAAAGGTGCAAATATTTGACACAATGGACACCATCTCTCTCTTTGGTGGTCATGTGTTGTCTCTTTGTAGATGTGTTGTGTCACTTTGTTGTCATTATGTGTTTATATGTGTACTTTGTGGTCATTAGGTGTCTCTTTGTAGTCCGTTTTCATTTCATTATTATTGATATGTGTATCTTCGCCTGTACATAATTAGCTCGCTCACTAATCCATG
This sequence comes from Harpagifer antarcticus, assembly GCA_902827135.1. Lineage (NCBI taxonomy): Eukaryota > Metazoa > Chordata > Actinopteri > Perciformes > Harpagiferidae > Harpagifer > Harpagifer antarcticus. The sequence continues at coordinate 930,803 of CADEHL010000031.1, forward strand.
TATTAGTAGGACGGATGCAGCCGTTATACAAATAACAGTTAGTCATAAGTAACACCTAAAATGGACCAATTCTACAAAGGAAACGTCATCTGAAAAGTCAGAGAGGACACTGTGAAATCTACCGGTGAGACTATAGCCGGGCACAGTGAGAAATAGATAGATAAATGCGTATTCATTACACCGTTACTTTATCTCCTCTTGGCACCACAGAAGAGTAGCAATGCAACACTTGTTTATCTTTCACATTACTTTTTGTATACCTCAAGTCCCCCATTTTTCCCCATGATTCTGAATGGATCACAGCAACTCTTATCTAGTACACTATGATTGAATGAGCCAGTTATAGTCTTCACTCTGCAGTTTTACCAATGAATAACATTTTCAGATCTGAAACCAAGAACATATATAATTGTTGAAGCATATATTAACCTATAACCTACCTAATATTGACTTATATTCCTTTGAATGTTGTAAATTGCCTCACTTGTGGTTCAGTATTGTTAAATTATCTGTCTTCTAGTCTTTTTGTGAGGCTGTGTTTTTGTTTGTCTGGTTTGATTAATTGTTTACAGTTTTCATTTGAAAGGGTTATTCTAGTCAGATGCAGAAAGACTCCCCGTTCAAAAGCAAGTGCCAGTATACTGTATATAGCACTATTTAATCACAATGAAATAAGATGATGCAGTTATAAGTGACTTGTAAGTGATGAGTTAATAAAAAGGCACATCCATAAGTGCCCCTGCATTAAAACTAATATAAATCTCAACACTTCAGCTTGAGAGTATCGAGAGGGAGCAGATATAAAAACATATATTGGGAGTGGGACTAAATACTTCAACTGGATATTTTGGATCCTGCTGTGATGTAACCTGGTGCTCTCAAAAGATCTTAGCAGGAGTCCATTAGGTCATTGAAGAGATTCACATATACAGTATGAACTGTGGGAAATCATTTATTAACTTTGCATTTAAAAGATCTGCACAAAATGCTGTGCTAAATGACATGTCAAATGTTGACAAGGTCTGTAATAATGAGCCATTTTACTGTTTAACACGTAGAAAATGTACAATGAGTTTCCATATTCTACAACATATGTCCCTATAACCTTGCATTTAAAGACCTTTTTAATAGAATATATATTTTATTTTTGATTGAAAAGAAACATTTATGCATCTCTGCATCAGTATGAAAATTAAGGAAAAAGGGGAACAGAAATATGATATGCTTATGACTTATCCATTTTAAGGGTTCTCCAGTAGATTAACTCCCTAGTCTGGAAATTATAAAATGGTAATGCCGGAAGCTGCACTGTCTGAAATGACAAGGTGTCAGAATATCATCGATGGAGCCGCCATACTAATGTTGTTTTGGTTCATTAAGCAAACAAATATTGCATCTTCTTTAGGGGGAAAGTTTTGCTCACTAGTGGAAATTGAATATGTAGCAGAAGGAGAAAGTTAGTGTGACCCATTGATCAGTGTGAAATGAGCTGGCAGACAATGAACAGATTGCAGAGTGAACACCCGGCTTCTCTTTGGCCCGTGCTGCACACTGCGTCTGCACGACAGTTTACATGTCCTGCTGACACAATGCGCTTTATGGTGGTGGGGAGGCTTCCTCTCTCTTGCTGTGCACAGCCCACGCTCTGGAGGTGAGATATGCACAGCTGACTAACTGATGAGTTTCAGAGGAGCTGGGTAGTGTTAACACATTGTATCCACTCAGGGTTCACACAGATCCTTAAAAAGACTTAAAAGGCATTGGTTTAATGAATCCTAAATGGTGTTAACATTCATAAAATCAAACTTCTCCCAAAACAGTAGGATTGCATGGACCATTTTTTAAATTAAAATGTTAAATCTAAAAACCTATTAAAGGGGCCCTATTATGCACATTTGTAGGTTTCATAATTGTGTTGTATTGCCTCTGCTCAGTTATTTTTGCCAGCGAGAGCCCAGTGATTGGTCTGTTGTGATTGGCAATCTCAACCATTTAAAGATATCCCGCCCCTTAGCCCATCACAAAAAAATGTGTTGGAGTGCTGAAGCGGAAGTTTAACATAGTGATGTCACTATGTAGCAAAAGTATACAAAGTACTCAAAATGAGGCATTTTCTGGAAGGGGGGAGTGTGTGGGAGAACAACTTGTGAACTTTGGGATTTGGGAAGTTGTATGGTGTTATCACAATTAACTTGGTATGTCTATGCAATAATGATGGGTTCTGGTAGCCGAGGTATTAATGTTACTTTGTAATACAGTTAATTAAAAATGATTGCATTCAAATATGTTGTATAAAATCAAACAAAAATGATTATTCTATTAGAGGACATTCTGTGTTCTGCACTGATTAGCTATGTGGAGCAGTTTTCAAATCAGAGCTTCATATAAAATGTATCAAAATGCAGTCATTAGTTGAGTTTGAGCGTTTTGTTATAAATGATTGCAAATTGCTCTCATCTGTTCTACTTGGCCACGGCATGCTGTGTGCACACACATGCATTTGAAAGTGTTCATTGTCTCATCACATTTTGGTAAAGAACCACACACTGCTATAGTAATTATGTATGTGTATAAATGGGAAATGCACTGATGTGGACCCTATTTAGAAGTGCTACAAAAATGTCTAATGTTTGCTCTAAACTGGATTTGTAAAGTTGTGAGAATAAACGTGGCTCACTTTCAATGACTTTGATCTAATATTCATCATTAAAGATACAATTCACTGTGTGTTAAATAGTTAAACAACTGCTGGGAACAATGTTCAAAAATACATGTATTGAATGTAAACTACTGATACCTGCGCCTTTGTTTGCCCTAATTTCATTTAGCAGCTGCAAATGACCAAACTAACGCAACTGCTTACTCTGCACAAGAACAAAAGGGGGGACTCAGAAAGATGACAGATGTGGAACAAAGTGAATGAAAAGACTGATCTACTACATTATATTCTTGGCATGTTGGCCATCTGCTTTCTTTTTTTAACAAAACAAACCCTTTCTTTTACAGCATCAATCAAAGTGTAACAACAAAGTAATGAGAATCCAAATCAAAATGAATTGTTCTGCTATGACCTTATCACACCAGGAGGTATAAGCAAATTAGCAAAACGAAAATATAGAGCTAAGGACTGTTATTCTTTAACATGACATCTTTAGGTTGTATATATCTGACCAAAGAATATGTGGCAGAGAAGCATTTCTTGAAGGATTTTATGTATGTGGTTCCGAGCAATGGTTTTATTTGAACCTTTTTAGGATGTGTAATGAAAGTCATTTTGTGTTGACAGAAAGAGAAAAGAGAGAACTTGATAATTAACTCAAAATTATATATGTTATGTTTTTAATTAACTTGTTTAAATATAGATTAAAGAACACATAACAAAAGAGGCACAAGATGAAAACTAATATAACAAAAGAAAAGAAAAAGTAAAAACGTGTTCTTACATTTTTGTTTTCATTTAAAAAAAAATCCCATGTAAAGTTAATACTCGTAATCATATGGTTTGGAGTAGCTTATCTTGTATTACCGGTAAATCTTACATACTTCTATTTGTGTTTAACAGGCCCTTCACCTACTGGCTGAACTACATCCTCTCCATCATGTACTGCAGTGAGAACAACCACATCGGTTCCTACCTGGAGGACACCCGGAGCTGCTCCTGTCCCTACGAGCACCCCCCCTGCCAGGGTGTGATCCCCTGCACGGTGGGCGAAGGCACCTCCTGCGCCTCCTGCTCCTACGAGAACCGCTCCCGCTGCGCCACCTGCAACCAGGGCTACATGCTGAGTCAGGGCCTGTGCCGCAACGAGGTGCCCGACTCTACGGATCACTACATCGGCTTCGAGACAGACCTGCAGGACCTGGAGCTGCGCTACCTTCTGCAGAGACGTGACAACCGCATCAGCATACACGGGATCTTTGTCAGCAACGATGTCAGGCTGAATAACTGGTTCGACCCGTCATGGCGGAAGAGGATGCTGCTGACGCTGAAAAGTAATAAATACAAGTCAAACCATGTCCACATGCTCCTGGGGATGTCTCTACAGATCTGCCTTACCAAGAACAGCACTCTGGACCCCTTGCTGTCTGTGTACATCAATCCGTTTGGGGGGGAGCCACTCGGAGAGTTGGATCATGCCCATTGAACAGGACAACTACCCAGACTGGGAAAGGACTAAATTAGACCTTCCCTATGATTGCTACAACTGGACTTTGACTTTGGGCAACAAGTGGAAAACCTTTTTTGAGACGGTCCACTTTTACCTGCGCAGCCGGATCAGAGGGCCCTCGAGTACCGGGAATGGAACTGTATATTATGAACCCTTGGAGTACATGGAATCGGGGAAAAATCTCGGCTACATGAAGATAAACAGCATCCAGGTATATGGCTATAGTATGCATTTTGACCAAGATGCGATCCAGGACTTGATTTTACAGCTTGACTACCCTTATACTCAGGGATCGCAGGACTCCGCTCTGCTGCAGCTGCTTGAGATCCGGGACCGGGTCAACAGGCTCTCCCCGCCCGGAGCTCAGCCTCTGGACCTTTTCTCCTGTCTGCTGCGCCACCGGCTCAAACTGTCCACCACGGACGTTGCCAGGATCCAGGCAGCGTTGCAGACTTTCAGTGCCAAGCAGCCCAACTCGTTGGAATACGAAACTACCAAATTATGTAGCTAATAAGTGGGCAGGCGGCCAGGTGCACAGATGGCGGAGCAGTTATCACACAGGCATGATGACGGTTAAGAGCAATTCTGGAGTCGAGGAAGGGGACATTTGGGGGACATTTTTGTTGTCGTCATGGATCTCAAGAGTGCATTTTAGATCCTCATGTCAGCTTTTCGTATACATTTGTACAACATTGTAGATTTAAGGAGCACCAAACTTGCCTCATACTGTAGCTTTTTTCCTTTCCTCTACGGATGAAAATAATAACTTTGACAGTTGATAGTATAAGTTTCAATCTCTGCCATCACTGATATGTTGCCAGTGTGATGACGTTTGTAAGTTGCACACATTTAAATCGCTCATGTACGTAAACAAACACTTTTGCTGAAGTATTACCCAAGCGATGTAAGCATCTCATAGATATAAACATCTCAACACCAGCATGTTTTTTTGTTTGTACTTTCCTCATCACAGTACAAAGATAAACATACATCCTTGTTGTACTACCATTGAACTCCCTTTTTAACCTGGAACATGATGGGCACCTCATTGTTTTTAGCTTTCCATTTAACAATACACTTTTTAAACTGTACTACACATTTTTGTAAGAAAATGACAAACAACAACAAAATAAACAAACAAATAGACAATGTATTATTCCAGATGTGCTGATAAAAACGACACCATGGTCACAATATATGTTACATGTGCTTTTATTTTTCTAATGCTGTTGTTTGTGAAAAAGCAAAAAAAAACAAAAAAAAACAGTGTCTATAAAATGTATAATACAATTTGTTAATACACTAAATAAAAACATTTTTATGTGTGGTCTATAGATGGTGTACTTTTCATACAAGAAATACAAGGACTTTTTCCCAGCAGCTCGTTAAGGTCGTTAATAACACCTGTGCTTTTTCCGCTATGGCACATCACTCTCTGTCGTACATGGTCACATTTTATAAAAAGCATTTCTATGTTTCTGTTATTCTGAGGTGCTTTCAAATGCATCTGGATCTGTTGTCAGGCTACTGACTATTCAAGGCCAAACATGCAAATGCAAAGGCTTAAAGGGCCCATGTCATGCTTTTCCGGTTCTTACCCGTCCCCTTGTGTGTTATGAAGGTTTTTATGCATGTAAATGGTCTGCAGAGTGAAAAACCCTCAAAGTACACCCTGTAGCGAGTAAAACTAACACAGAAAAGACCTCCGCAAAAGCCTCGTTGGAGATTTCTCATTTTCCATTGTTTACTTCCTGGGTATCGTGACGTAGCCACACCCAGAGCTATGACGCGATACGGTCATCCGGGTACCCGGAACCAAATGGACTAATCCGTGGAGCCGTTATGTTACGTCCGCGGAGCCGTTACGTTAAGCCCCCGCTGATTGGTCCAAATTGACCAATCCATGGACTTCCCCACACACACTCAGTGCAGGCAGCTCTGCTGATTTCTCCTCCCTGGCTGCAGGCTGATAACAAACAGTTGGGATCGCGGCGAAATTCGCGTATCTGAAGCTTGGGGATTTTTTGCGAGCAACGCGACCAACAACCAATCACACGAATCTCCCGCCCCTGACATAGAAAGCAATAGCAAAGTTAAAACGAAGTAAACTGGATATAAACTCCCCAAACAGGCGAAAACCTACCAGTTTCACCCACTGTCTCTGCCACCTCCCTCCATGCCTGGTTCCTCCGGTTTGTATCCCAGTAAGTTAATAGGGACTGGTCATAAAGAACCGGGTGATTTGCTACCGCAATAACTAATTTCTCCTCCATTTTGTTAGGAATATAGAAAATGAACTGCGGTATGTCACTCCCAGCTTACACGCGGTTTGATTGGCTAACGCTTGTACTGTCAGATTTGCATAAACGGGATTTGATTGGCTGACGCTTCCACCTCAGCTTCAAAAGTTGAACATCAATTTTTGAATCCTGAGATGCCTGGAAATCTCCGCTTTGCTTCCCACAATGCAGTTCGGCGAAAAGTGAGGCAAAATGACGTCACCCCATTCAAAGTGAATGGGCAGAAGCGTTGGAAGATTTTTTAACGCTGCTGTGTAGACGGGCCGTTGAACACATTAAAGCTGGTTGTAAACATTGACTGGAGTCCACCTGTTGTCAATTCCGTTCATTGAAAGCCACACACCTGTATGAGGTCTCACAGCAACAATGCTTATCAAAGCAAAAAAGAGAAGCATGTTATCAAAGCACCAGCCTGCATAGCTCAGAGTCACGGTTGTGTCTATAGGCACAAAAGAAGATCCTGCTGCATTGGAGGTTGCTAAGAACACAATGGGCCCTAGAAAAGTACAAAACCAAAAGTACTCAAATGTTCCTATAATGGAAACCTGGTTCAGAGTGTTCAGACTGGACAGTGGCCCAAACAGCTAAGGCAATGCAGGGGTGGTTTAGGGACAACTCTGCTATGTCATTGAGCCCCAGCCATAGCCTGAAACCAATCGAACATAAAAGTGCAGGGAGTGGCAGAAAATCCCTACTCAAGGTGTGCAACGCATCAAGGCTGAAATCGCTGCCAAATGTGAACTAAGTACTGAGTTAAGGGTCATAATAATAATGTCCATGATGTGATCTTTCTAGTTTTTCTTCGTAATAGATTTAGCAAAATGTAAAACCCTAATACGGTATTGAGTGATTTGACAATTGGAAAAAAGGGTCTAAATGCGCTGTGTATTGATCCACCACTTGTAATAGAAGTGTTTTCACGGCAAACATGTTGACGACTCATTGTGGGAGAAGTACAGGTGTATTTAACAACTTTAATGAGCTACATTACACTTAGGGGAGGTCCTGGTGTTGTGCATGCTGGTTAACTTGAATTGCTTACTGTGACACTTAATGGACTGTGTCATTGTTAATTATATCAATTTCACCTGTGCTCTTCCTACTATGACAATTCAAATTCAGTTTAAATGCTCGCACCGTAGAGGCCAGCTGTTATAAACAACATCATTGTGCAACATTATCAGATTAAAGTGGGAAAACAGTACAGTAGAGAAGATTGTTTTTGTATCATCTGCTTTTTGTAGGAATTATATTTTGGTATTTCTAGCTCAGGAGCTCCTTGAGTGAATTCGGCACAAATGCAACTTGAATTAATAAGAACTCTGTGGTCAAGGCTGCTGGGACCTCACAAAAACACATTTTTGGCCTTCTGTCTGGGGCTTACATCCACAAGATAGACATTTCATTTTCCAGCAAATTCCCTAATCAGTCCCAAAACCTATTCTCGGGACAAGCCCTGAAGTCCCCTCCAATTCTGGGCAGACAGAGTAAATCTAATTTCTAGGAGATGGCATATTATATTTTGTATTTAAATGTATAAAACAAGTAATATAACATTCAAATAACTTGTTCAAGCAGAAAAAGAGAGAGATTAAGTGCAATTGCCACAATTGAGACAGCTGCATTCAAGATCCATTTCATCCGGCAAAAGAAATATCAGTGGTAAGTGAATATAATGAGGAGCCATTTCGTTAACCAGTTAAGCCCCATGCCCCCGGTACCACAAGAAACAGCATCTGAGGGCTTCTTAACATTTAACAAACTATGAATGTGTCATACTCACTTAACGGGAAGAAACTCAGCCAACAGACAATATTAACAATACGAAACATAAGGGTAATAACAAAGGCTCTGAATTAGCCCTGAGCGAAAAATTGCTAACGCACTTAGCACAGAACTCACAACACACTTTCACTCCATAATCGTCCAGGAGCGACGTTTGGTCAGTGTCCGTGGCGTGCAGTTGTGACGCTCCTAGGCTCCTCCAGCTTCATAAAGGGACGCAAATAGCTTTCAACTGATTGCAATGTATTCCCATCTGCGGCGGGATTTGACGCTCATGGAAGCACGGCATTCGTTTGTGTCGGCTGCCCTTAAAGGCAATGTAAGCGTCCATTCTCATTGGATAACGGAGAATTTTACACCCGGAAGTAAGTATTCCCCTTACTGTCGATTGATTTTACAGTGATATCTGCACTACTCATCGACTAAAAAACACCAGAGTATCCTTGCTAATTACACAACATTGATTGGTTTAAATTGTGTGATATGCTTTTGTATTTTTCTCCTTCGATTCGGAGAAACAAATATTTTTTCGGAGTAAAGGATGGCAGAAGACACTACACTACCCAGAATCCCCAGCTATCGTTTGGACTACACCATGTGCTCTGTTTGACAAACCCCGTTTTTTCACCATTCATTCCAATGGCTGGCGTCTATGTCACATGATCTTCAAATTTCTCCCTGCAGAAAAAAAAAACATGGCCGAACTTCGTTTTATTCTCGGTGGAAAATGCCTATTTTAAGGATAGTTTGGCCATTAAAATGCGTTTTGATGTCATTTGATGCGAGAAATATGAGTTGTTATGTCAGAATATGTGTGCAGTGGATGTACATGATCTTTAGTTTGCTAGTTATTACGAAGATTACTTCAGGAAATTGCGTCCGTAGAACGTTTTCATTGTTACCAAGGTGGTTGCTAGGGACGCTGCTATCGATATTATTTCTGTTATGTTGTGTAACTGTTTAAGGGTGTTATCTTTATTGCTACCCCCTTCCCCGTCAATGTATAGTGTTGGTCCACAGCGCAAACATATTAGTTTAACAAAATCCGCATCAAAAGATACATTATTTTCCCCTGGGCAATTCCAGTCTCACATCTCACAGCACATCGTCATTAACAAATCCCGGAAACAAACCGAAAGCATTTTTAAAAAAAAATAATAATACTTTATTCCAAGTGTGCTTGCTTTTCTCTTTGAAAGTCATCACATAACGGCATTGTAATACACGGTTCGGCTGCATTAAATATTACATATCTCCCGTAGTTCTGTATTATAGAGCCCTGATGAGAAGACTTCTAGACAAACATGAGGAACTGAAAACGTGACGTGGATCATAAATATATCAGCCATTAAACAATATCTTACATTTATTTTCACACAATACGTCTCCTTGCAGTATCAACACTAATTCGGCTGACTTTTATATTTGATCCAATTGGTAGATAGGCTGTATTTACACCATACAGGTGCACAGCTGATATAAAGGGACACCTAGTGGTTAAAGCATGTTATTGAATTTCATTATTTTTATTATTAGATATTAATAGGATCCCTATAAAGTATATTCATTACTCGTTATTCTCTACTAATAGTTAATTAAAGACTGTATATAATTACTATTTTCAAGATTTCAAGATTTTCTAAGGTTTATTGATAGGGATGCTCCGATCGATCGGTTACCGTTCGAAATCGGCCGATACTCACTCTCTACCGATCGATCGGTGCTCTCTAAACATGCCGATCGCGAGAGCCGATCGCATGACGTAAATTACATGACACTTTTCTCTGTGTGCGGCAAAACAAGCTCGTCAAAATGGCTTCACCGGTCTGGCATTATTTTAAGGTGTCCGAAAAAAACTGTAAAATAGCGGTATGCAACGTGTGTGAAGGAGAAATCTTGCAGCTCCGCCCGCCGGACCGGTAAGCGGAGCGAAACACACAAGAGTTAGACCTAACACACTTAGCTATTTTATCTACCTCTGGAACAAGCTAAACTAGTCATTATAAATATATGTATTCTTCACTGTCGGGTCACTCATTACTGAATCAGTGAGCTGCATGAGATACTGACAGGCTGTCAGGAGAGGGAGAGAGGGGGAGAGGAAAAGAGAGCGCTTCCGCTCATTTCTCCCGTGTTATTATCCAAAGTGAATGTAAACTTGAATAATGTACATCATTTTAATGTAATAATTAAGTTGATTGTTGTTTGTGGAAGCTCCAGTGAATGAGCATTAACTGAGTTTTAAACATCACTTTAAATGGAAGATTTAAAGTGATGTTTATATCTTCCATTTAGGCCCCGCCCACTCGATCGGATCGGCGATCGGTATCGGCCGATACTGATTCCGGCGATCGGCGATCGGCCCCGAAATTGGCGATCGGAGCATCCCTATTTATTGACATATCATATAGGCCTACACAACTATGGTGTAGTTATGCATTGAATGACAAACTTGGGTCGCAGGTTCCTCAATAGTGCATTACAAGACATCTATCAATATTTGTGCATACCTCCAGCAATGTTAACTATGTTGAAGCACTTATTTTAACTGATATTATACATAATGTATTATACTCTTATAAGACGTATGTAGATATTTCATCTCCGGCCTTGTCAGGTATTGAACAATCAATAAATAAAGAACACAGAATTGTTAAATATAAAACACAGAATTTGTGTGATTATACTAAATGATTTACAAATAAACACCACTGCATATTTACAACTGTTACACATGCTGATGTAACGCAAATGTTCCAACTTGGGATCAATAAAGTATATCTTATCTTAAGCTGATCGATGGCTACTGCCATATTTGCAAAATGTGCCTCTGAACCTTGACAAGTGCATGTTTCAGGCATATCAATTAATGTAATGTAATGTTATCAATTAACAACAGGAGGGGTCACAAACATAAGACCAGCTGTTAAATAAAGCTCTTCTGACCTTAGCTGGCATGTGTGTATATATATTAATGCTGCTTATGGGCACAAGCAATTTTCACCCATTTATTAATTATATGTTTTAAATTTGAGTGTTTCCTATCCCCTAAACCTCCAGGGATGTACACAGTTTAATACTGGCAACTTCTTATTATGGGAAATACGAAAACGTATTTTAAAACTACAACTCCCAGTAGAGACGTGCCATAGATAGAGAACATGTTGCGAAACAGAATAGCCAGCATGTGTAGTTCTGGGGACGGGGTGGGGGAGGGGGGGACTCGGTGGACCCGTTCAAATCCAGTTTTGGACAGTCTACCGTGGTTCCATCCCATTTCAAGTGCTTTTAGAGGCTTCGTAACCCTCGGAGCACACTCTCCAATCACAGAGCTTGAGGACTATCACAGGGTTTGTCAAACAGAGCACATGGTGTAGTCCAAACGATAGCTGGGGATTCTGGGTAGTGTAGTGTCTTCTGCCATCCTTTACTCCAAAAAAATATTTGTTTCTCCGAATCGAAGGGGAAAAATACAAAAGCATTGCACACAATTTAAACCAATCAATGTTGTGTAATTAACAAGGATAATCTGGTGTTTTTTAGTCAATGAGTAGTGCAGATATCACTGTAAAATCAATCGACAGTAAGAGGAATACTTACTTCCGGGTGTACAATTCTCCGTTATCCAAAGAGAATGGACGCTCACATTGCCTTTAAGGGCAGCCGACACAAACGAATGCCGTGCTTCCATGAGCGTCAAATCCCGCCGCAGATGGGAATACATTGCAATCAGTTGAAAGCTATTTGCGTCCCTTTATGAAGCTGAAGGAGCCTTGGAGCGTAAAACAACTGCACGCCACGGACACTGACGATTATGGAGTGAGAGTGTGTTGGAACTCAAGGTAAAATACTCTTATTACTTATCAGATCTTCACAAACAAGATATCGATTAGTAAGCTGAAATATAAGTATCATCACTGAGCGATCAGAACTCGCAACAGCGGAAGCAAAAACAGATATCACACAACGCAGCTATAGGTAGCAAACACGGCCAATATGTCTTACCTTTTGCTGTTTCTGATCAAAAGTTGTCTTCAATGGCATCAAAACGATAAAAACGCTGCTGAAGGTTAATCCATAGGTTAATCCAATGTGTCTGTCACTTTGAAATGATTACTGATAATCCATCTTCATATTTACTAGTTTGAGCCAAGGTTTCAGTTTTCAGTTTTCAGAGCGTAACATAGCTTTCGACTGCGTGCGTGTCACTCTCACTCCTCAATGGTAACGTGTTTGTGTATGTGGAACTTCCCCTTCGATTATATTGGCTCTAACGGTTCAAAATCGACCAATGGGTTCCAGAGAAAAGGCACATCCACCCAAATGACCCCAAAAGGTGGTTTCTTTTTTTGCTAAACCTCTCTAAAAAGATGAAATGTCACTTGTTTTGCATCAATCTTGATACAGGGTACTTATTATATGTTGTACTTTGGATTCCTAAAGCGTTTAGTCTACTAACCCATCATTCAAGGTTAGTTTTCACTATAAGTACAACATCATTTTTGGACAGACACCATAATTTACAATTTTTTACTATGTTCAATCTGAATTTTCTTTAAAATAAAAAACATCTATATTGATTCTGACTCTTCTACATCCAACTCACAGGTGTATCATTACCTTGAGAAAAAACATTATTAATTTCCCCCTTTTAGAAGGGAAGATATGGTCATTTGTTTTGGAAATGTCATTTTCGAGCCTGAGACCTGAAAAACAAGGATGGGGTTCAACAGGTTTAAAGACAAAGGGTGTTTTCTTTCGTGGTATGATAGCTCTTTAAAGAGCATTCAATACTATATCATTGTTTTGTTTTGTGATTAAAGCTACAACCTACCACATTTGGCAGATTATCAAGATAGTCAGCAATGCCAATGCTTTGTGGTAATAAGAAGAGGATTTCTGTGCCTAAGGTTGCCTTTGGATTTTTGCTGATGGATGGCTGCTGCAGGTGGGGTGTGGGGTGGACCCAGCATCAAAGCCCTTTATCTCAGGTGGTTCTTTAACTGGTGTGTGGCAGTCTGTTGTAATTTGCCGGGGTTTATGTTTTACTCCACAAACCGTAAAAATATAGCGTGAGCCTAAATTGCTTTGTGCTGTACACGTCTAGTATGCAGCTGCTCCACACAAAACCATTCTCTTACTCCCCTTGATCTTTAACCATTTCAGAGGATGAAAGCACAGACTGTTTAAATGCAGGTTCAAAGACTCAAATCGCCCAGAGTGTTCCCCATCACATGATAAGACGGCAATAATGCTTTCTGTCTGAGATGTCAGAAAAATGAAAATGGTTTCTTGCTGCGAGCACATTTGAATGAAAAAATAGATCAAGTGGAGATGACAGGTAGAATAGGAAAGATTTTTTCAACCACAAGTTCTCCAGGACATGTGTTAACTGGCATTGCATAAAAAAAAATCCTTCCCATGTTAAAATGCACTTTGAATTTTCCCTTAAGATCCAATCAGAATTAGCACAAAAAAGATATATCTAAGAAGTTGCACTCAACTTAGGATAATCAACATTTTTGATTCTCTGCATGACCATTGCTTTGCCTTTGCATCTGTGAACAAGAGACTAGGACATTGATCAATAGTGTGACATAGGCGGGTTAGTTCCATGGAAAACATACAGTTTTGCTGGTTAAATCAAATCTCTGAAACATCAATATGTCATTCACTCATTTTCTGGAAAAAGGCCCTGTGGCATACTAATACTGTAATTACACCCTACATGCATGTTCCAGCTTCTAGCAATTATTGGAACACAGCGTCACCCCCATGCACCTGAGTGTTGGGTGTTTTTTTTTTTCTGAATTGTGATTTACTGTGAAACTAACTATGAATTACAACAATCATAAAGAAAGCTCTGTGTGGAAAGTTTGCTCAATGGCTCCAGAGGAGAAACTCCCTGTGTATTATTTTCAACGAGGGATTTCTTCATGCTCAGGCAGCCATAGTAATACATAAAACACAACAAATGAAGAAGAAAAATAAAAGGAGTCCAAGTGTTAAACCAGTCTAGACAGACAGAACAGATTGTAAAAATAGAAAAATGTAAGTTTTCCACCATGTGGTAATGGGACATTAAAAGTCATCTATTGTGCAAAATCCACTTTTTCACGTCTTTTATAACCCCCCCCCTTATCACCTGAATCTCCTCCGAGAGCACCATTGTGTTCTTTTTAACCAAATCTCTCTCAGAGGGGCGAGGGGAGGGGCCCCTTATTTTCATCTAAAGTAAAATACAGAGAATCAGCACTTTGGAAACAGGGCTGAAACAGAGGGGTTTATGGGATGCTGCAATGCATGATCTGTTTGGTATTTGGAGCCAAACACTTCAGAGACATGTTTTGTATATCTGAGACCTATAATATATTGATGAAAAACAGTATAATAGGGGACCTTTAAGTGTGGCACAGGTGGTAACTAGAAACATCATTTCGTTAAGAGTGTCTTAATAGTTTATAATAGCTTTATAAATGTAATGTATTATTATTATTAATAGTTATTTATTATAAAGACATTTATTATAAAGGCCACAAGAATTTCATAAGATAAGATTTTCTTTGACTTTTTGCTGCTTTGGTGATAAGAATCGCTACCGACCTCTCAAACCAATCATCAGAAGCTCAGAGAGGAGCTCACGGATGGCAGATCTGTGATTTCGTTTTTTTTGGGACATGGCTTAATTATGTGATGTTTCTGTCTTTGCTTAAGGGAGTCAGATCTTGGCCTTTTGATGACACATAACAAATCCTTCCCTGGTCACATAATTCCCCTGGGGAGTTGCTTTAGTTGTGCTGTCTTGAAGGCGTGAGTGGATCTTGCCAATATGCGAGAATCAAAAGATGCCAAGTGGAAGTGCCTCTAATAGCCAGCAGGGTGCAACTGTTTTGGTGGCAACATGTAGTACAAGAGAAAGTGTTTTACCTCTGCAAACATGTTACTGAAAGGTTAACCATCTCGATCGCACAGCATGTTGTTTATTTTCTATTTTGAGTAAATGAGCAAATAGCTATTGGCTAACCTGTGATGGGTGCGTTCGGTGTATTCGTCTGACAAGATTAACCACAGTGTGTTTTCATTTCATGGAAGTTGAATGTAACATTTGAGTCACCTTAAAAGTTATTCTGAGATATAAAGGCTAAACATTTGTGTCACTTCTAAGCTAAGGACTGCCAAATTGCCAGACTCAATGCTTAAGAAACATTGACTAACAATGTGACATAACGGTGACAGCGTCCACTTCTTAAATTCATAGCAAAAATGTTGATAATTAGATCTCTTCTGTTTGTATAATGAATTATTTCTAGCTTCTTTGTCATTAAATTAAATATGTACTTCTACATCTTAGTACAACAAAACAGTGGGTAAATTTTTAGTTTGCATGATGGGCCAAAAGTAGAACCATTTGCCTCCTCAAGAGACAGATGTTCTGCGATTTGAGAGTCAAAATAGTTCCGCAATCAGCATGTGCTGCTTTGCTTTTATTGTTCAGCATTGTGTTGTTTCTCCTCAGCCTAGTCCTAGCCGCAGTTCCCCACAGAGCAATCTGCACGGCTCTTTGAAAATGTACTTCATAGTTCACCACACAAGCTGCAATCAGACACAATTCCCAAAGTGACCCAGGGCGTCTTAGTATTTTTTTCTCCAAGAGAAAGAAAACACTCATGCATGCTCATAATGCCTTAATAGTAGCACTAAAACATAATGTGAAAGGATGAAAGTGAGCGTCATCTGAAGAGAATATGGTGGGTGAAGGTGATAATGTTATCATCATCTCTATGCCAGATCCTCAGAGAAAACATTCCCCTAGAAACAAAGTAGGAGGTGGGACACAATGTCCTCGCCTGTGACTTTTAGAACTTAAATCTAAAGAGAGGGGCAGAGTAATGTTGGTCATATCACAATAAACGTCTGAAACATGAAGGAGTTGTGAAAGTTATTGATATTCAATTGGCCTACCTACAGTGTACTTGAACTGAATATTTTGAGAACAAATGTTTAGGGTTATAAGTTATTTTTATGCACAATGTGCTTCTTTGCTAGAGGGGGTAAGTGAATGTAATTTAGAGGCAATAAAAGTAAATTAATGGACTGCGAGCATCGGAGCACATAAAGAACTAATTCTTTATGAAAGTAACATTAACATAGAGAATATGTAATTGCGAAAGGGGGTCTATAAAAATAGTGATTTGCTCGGCCAAATGCAAATTTGTCCCTCAATCAACTGCCAAGTTCTGTTCAAGCGTGATGAAGGCTTAAAACTCGATCGAGGGCAAGTATTTTATCCTCACATCATCAGATTTCAGAAACGCCCTGAAGTGAATAAAATATTTGGGATAATGGAGTAGAAAGATAAGAAAGCTTTGAGAATTACCAACTCCAAACCCTATAGTTGCAGCAATGCTGAGTTCATCCTTGGTGTCCTTTAAAGCTGTACTGACGTGAAAGTCATGTTTGCATTTATGGACCACATGAGGAGTATGAAGAACCCTGAACGGAACCATTTAGCACATAGTTTTGGTTTCCGTCTGTCAAGAACTTCAGTTAACACCCAAGTGTTCTCATGGGTGTTAATTGTGTGTTTTCTTTCTCAGTAGGCATACATTTTTTATTTGACATCTAATTGTTTCATCTTTTCTTTCTTTTTCTCAACCTCCTTCCGCAGTGTTGGTGAGCCAGGTGTGGTTGAAAGAGGCAATGTCTCCATGCTTGATATCAAACCCACTTTCCAGCGATCACATTTCTCAACAATTTAATAAATCTTGCTCGACTTTGTAATGTAAACAAAAATCTGGCACTTCACTGCGTCTTTAAATAATGAACATGTGTCATTATATTTGCGTTTGATGAAAGAAAGCTGAAAGCTCAGATATCTAGCATAACATGTATCTAACTTTTCAAAGAGGTTTTAAAGCTCTGATGTGAAAATGACGCTATTTCTGCTTGGGTCTTTGAAAGCTCTGTCATTGGGAGCAGGACGCATAACAGAGCCCTTGCAGTTGTTTTTAGAACTCGAATACCGTTTCTCTGATCTCTTCTGAAAACAGATATGTGAGGCTCCGAATAAAAAACTACAACAACAAAAATATAGTAACCTCATTCCTTTAGAAAATAAAACACGTCCCGCTCTCTTATCATCCGCCCTTCTCAACATCACAGCTTGCCCTCTTGCCAAACCTAATTATGCATGCCAGCAAAAAAGTATTTTGTGTCCATTTCTATTTCAATTGCTTATGATAGCAGGAGCACCATGGTCTCCTCTGGGGCCCGAGAAATGCTCATTTGAAAAATCACCCAGACGTGCAAGGAGGTTGCCAACCTCAATTTTTGATGCAGTAGCTCATCTTGTGTGTCTTCCTCAGGAGTCAGAGCGCAGCCCCACCGGAGGACCGAGCCACACTAGCCAGCCAATTATCAAGGCCTCTTCCTGCACCTGCCCACTTCCGCCAAGTACGAGTCTGCAGCTCCCCCGCAGGCCAGGGAGCAATCAGAGCTGATGGCCCACTACAGCCGACTCTGAGAGGCTAACGGAGCTGTGGTGGCATGTAATGAAAAAGGTTCAAATGTTTTACCTGCAGTGGCAAATCATGCATTGAAGTCTAAAAACATTGATTTAAAAAATAAAATAATTTTGAAAACTAAAATAAAAAGACATGTATTTAATCCTGTGTTATGGACAGAGGTGGGAAGTAGTGGAGTACAAATACTTTGTTACTAAGTACATTTTTCTGGTATCAGTACTTTACTCCACTACATATTTTTCTGATGACATTTTACTTTTACTTCTTACATTTTTTTACACAAATACCTGTACTTTCTACTTCTTACATTTTCAAAACAGGCTCGTTACTTTAGTTTTAATCTGTGTTTGGTGGCGTGATCATTATTATTTTGAATCATTGCGTGCCACGATCCGTCTATCCATCATTTCCTGGTCTTCTATAAAGAAGAGGGACCAATGAGAACTTGGCTCGAGTCTATTCGGTCTATTCCCATCTTCATCTGAACAGGAAGCAACTGCGGCACCTTATTTTCAAACTGCGTCAGTAAGGGAGCAAGTTATGGGTATTGTTTTACTGACAGTAAGTACATTTTGAAGCCCATACTTCTTTACTTTTACTTGAGTAAATAAGTTTAGTCAGTACTTCTACTTTAACCAGAGTATTTTTAAACATGAGTTTGAGTTTAGTTTTAAACCCAGCCACTGTGACTTTCCAAAAGTCTGAATCTTTTTCCCCATCCTCCTGAGACAAAAGTAAAGTGAGTAAAAGTAAAGGATGTGTGTACTTTTGCCATCTCTGGTTATGAATGGATAAAACACTTGCAGATCAAAAAGAGAATTAGCCATTTACAAAATTATTTTCGGGGGGAAATCTAGACATTCCAAACATTATTTATTTATTGATAGCCCTAAGCCACTTTAACATAATGTGAGTTTCAGTCTACCTTAGATATGTCCTAAACTGCGAGCATTCTAGTTCTATTATTTCAACGAGTACATTTTTCTTTTGCAAAATCATGTTTGTATTAATGTTTGGATATTTTAAAAGGGTAAATGAAGTTGTGTTGCAATTTTCACCCCCAGCTAGCCCTAATCAGTAATCAGCCCCATTTCAAAATCTCAATGTCCTGCTTCCTCCACACTCTGTCCTTAATCATCTCCATCATTCATTGCTGCTATACACTCATATTTCTGTAGATAGCATTTTTGAAAATTCCGTGTGTACCGTCTTACTGCAGCAAGTGGACTGAGTAATGTGGTGCATGCTGCCTGACTGGCAAACACATTATTGGGCATCTGTCCGTGGGATGGAATGAATTTAGAACAAGAGAGAGCCCAGCCACTGTGACTTTCCAAAAAATGTCATCTCAAGGTAAAATCACACAACACTTGCTCATATACCCAGCCAAATTGAGTGTCATGTCAACAAATAAGGGCATCATTAAGTATTGGTGTGTATCAAAAACTCTAAAATGTCTCTAAAGCCCCAAAACTCTTATGTTTCACTTTCACTTGAAGCCACTTTCAGGGATGTATTGCATTCGCAAATCACAATAATTCAGCAAGCTGATCAAAACAAGCCAACTGATTGAACGCTGTCCTGGATGTAATTAGTCTGAATCTTTTTCCCCATCCTCCTGAGACACAGGAGATTGAGTGTCGAGGAGATAAGATGAACAAGTTGTCAGTGTGAGGAGATAGACTGATTGGAGTCTAGATTAGATGAAAAAATGGTCTGCAGAAGTAGTTGCTGTCATTCCCAATCAGTTGGAAAGCAAAATCCAAACATACTTTGTATACACTCCAGTTTTCTCATAACATTCTTGTGAGAGTGTTGCCATGTATCCTGGAAAGAGGGCCTTCATGGACAATATAAATGATATCAACAATATATTTTTCCGGGAGATTACCATATAACTCATTAATACAACTTAAAAAAATTGACTGGTTTTCTAATAAATCATTCACATAGAACAGAAATGTTGTCAGTGGCAGCCTTTCCTGCAGTTTAGACATTCATTTTTCCAAATAAACACATTTCCAAAAACTATTCCCAACCATTACCTAGGTTTCAGGCTACGCGTTACACCGAACATTGAACTTCATATACTGAATTAAAGACCTGACTACGGCTAATTTGTTGTCTATAGTCCTTCAGAGTCAGATAATTGTATATTTGTATCATTTTCATCATGGCTGGGACTGAGTAAATGCAGGATGTTCCTGAACCAATACAATATTTTTGTGGGAACCATTTATTTTTAACAGCAAACAACACCAATCAGAGTATCCTGGGGATTTATGCAGAAACTTAAGAAGCATAAATGACTAGCCAAAAGTGGAGGGTGATTTGGTCAAATAAAGACCTTGTTAGTTCTGAGATCATTCAGCAGCTGATCTGAACACATACACTAAAAACATTCCCATATTCGTATATCCTTGATTCATTTGCTTCCTTGAGTTTTCTTCCCACACACAGGAGATGTAAGCAAAGGAGGTGAGAAAAGGACTCAGAGCAGTCGTGTTAAAGAGATCGATTAACTATGACGTCTGGCACATTGCTTCAGCTGTCCGTTTGTTTTGTTATTCCTCTGTATTTTATGATATCTGTCAGATGAGCATAATAGCATTTGTGACATTATATATGTTTACTCTTTATTCAACTCACAATGTCTCAATGTGACATGAATGTGAGCTTTGGATGTCATACTTTCTTGAAGAAGAGTTGTGCAGAGTGGCATTTATTCTTGACAGTCTGATGCTCTGAAATAAAACCATATATCATCCTGATATCTATGATGACCTCAAACCGTTTACATTTTCAAAATTAGTGTATAAATAATGTCAACCTATGAATAAACAATCTTTCTATTTGGTGAGCAAAAGTTAAGTTAGAGATGTGTTTGTAATCATAACCAAGAGCCATATTAATCATCTCGCATTAGCATCCCACCAGGCTATTATTTATAATAAGTAAGAAAAGTGGTAAATAAATAATCAAATTGTAATTTCAATCAGCTAGACAACTCAAACATGCTGCGGATTGTGAAAAACAAATCTCAATCTTCTGCAGGTAATCTGAAACACTGATATGTTATCTATACAAAACGGGAATACAACACCTTTGATGAGGTTGTCACACCGGCTTCCAGAGCGTTTTAGAATTGATTTAAGAATGTTGTGTTTTTCGCCCCTACATGGTCCAGCTATATCTCTCCGACATGCTTGTCAGCTATGAACCGGCTAGACCCCTCAGGTCAACTGGAACAGGCCATCTGGTTATTCCCTGGGTCCCAACTATAATTGGTGAAACTGCCCTTAGCTTTTTATGCTTCAAGCGGCTGGAACATCCAACCCAATCTCCTTTGGTGCGCTCAGACACGATGGAGCACATTGAACACTAAGGGTCTCTTAAAACTAAAGTAGAAACATTCCTTTAAACTGTGCCTTTAGCTTGATGTGGTTTGCTAAACATAAGTTATTTTATTAACCTTTTTTATTGGTTTTAACTTCTTAATATTAATTTGGTCAACTGTTGATGTATAATCAATGATTTAAGTTGAATATTACTTTTGTTATTGCTTATTACTATACCTCTGTGATGAGTTACTAATATAATTTGGTTTAATTGTATTCCCCTTTGTTAATGGTTTTAATTCCATTGCACATATTTGCAAGTTTTAATTATGTTTACATCTCTTATGTCTCGTCTTTTATTCTAGCCTTGTAGTGTTAGCAGCTACCACTGTTGCTGTACGTTCAGCATAGTGCAGCACAATGTGCTTCCATCCGGAATGACGTGCTATCAAATAAATGTTGCTTTCCGTAGAACTTTTTTTCATACTCACTTTATTATTGTACCAGGACATGGAAATAGAGTTGTATACAACCTTGTAGGAATAGTTTTGGCGAAAACTAAAAAGGTACCATGGCGTACAGGAATTAGTTTTGGTTCCAAGACCCAGGTTCACGGAGGATACCAAAAAAGTCCTAGAAAGACAAGGTAAACTTAACGATGTGCATTTAAAAATAAAACAGAGGAATAGTTTCGGCGAAAACTACAAGGTACCATGGGGTCAGATTATAATTTTCCAAAGGGGGGTTCGTTCAGTTGTGTGTATCTCACACTGCTCTGTAACTGTGATTCATGTATCTTTGCTTTTTAATGAGTGTTTTTATATATCATTTCATAATGTTTCTTAAATGCTATTAATGTCTTTTATTTTTGTAAAGCACTTTGAATTGCCTTTTGTTGAAATGTGCTATATAAATAAACTTGCCTTGTATTCTTATTTTCTAGAAACAACTGTATTTCACCCCGTACCATCTATAGCTGAATATTACGGACTTTCTTTACAAACTAACTGTGTATGAAAGCATTTTTATTATGGGCGGCATCATTTTGTTCTGCGACCGTGAGTACTACATTCCTATGATTATGTATCTAGAAGAATCTGTCACCGTCTCCAAACAAAATTAATCCATGCTGTTTGTCATCCATGCCATCCATGCCATTCCTCCGGGGTATTTTTCCACTTATGACAGGATTTATTCTCTCACTCTCTCTCTCTCTCCCTTGCTCTTTCAATTTCTTTAATATATGTCCTGACTTGCGGGCACTTTCTCATTATTCCTATCTTGATATCTGCCACTGTTAATGAGTGGAGGGACTCGAGTTGCAGAGTTTGAACACTTGGATTAATGTGGGCGCTGCTGTGGGGAGGTTTGGGAATGGTACGTGCTCTCACAGTTCATTACTGTGGATATATGACATTTTAAGGCTGTGAGACGCCAGGCTAATGATGCTCCTCGGTAAACACTGGAGACTGCCAGCCACTGCACCTGAGAATGTTCCTCTAATAGCAGGGATGTCAACATGGTGACAGGTCCACCTCCTCTGTACCCACTGTACTGCTCTTTTTTTCCTTATTTTTTCACTTACTCACACTGTTAATTAATAATGGACACATTTTTAGAATGCATGGGGTGGATACAATAACCTCCACACTCCTTAATAACATCCAAATGTATATGTCAACAGTGACAGTTTTCAAATCTTGGGTTATTTTGGTGAAAGGTTCCCGGTTTTTCTCTCTGTATGTCATCACCTTTACTGTAGGCAGGGAGAACTAGTGTAGTTACTTTTGATGAGCAGCACCACAAGTAACTGACAGAATAATGTCACACTTCATTCTCTTTATCTCCCAAGTTTCTCTTTAGTCAGCTGCTGTAAGGATGTCATTAGGTTACCTGACTCTCAGAGGGGACTAAGTTGCTCGTCTGGCCCCTTTGCTGAAAATGTTCTTCAGGCATCAATGCTTCTCGTCCCACACAGCATGAACATGAGATTCCTCCGGCTTATTGCCCACATGGCACACAATGAATATACTGATAGGCTATTTTTCCTTTTTAATTTTTTTCTGGCCCAGGATCAGTTACACAACAGTATCTTACATTTGCTAAAATTGGCACATTATACAGAGGGTAATTGCAGAGGCTTTCCTTGAAAGGACCTTAGTAGATGCTTAGTGTTGGAAAATTGATGGACTTCATGCCAATAATTCTGAAATGTTGTTACGAAACAGTAAAACCAAAACAAAGAAAAAACTAAGAATTCCCTTACACCAGCGGTCGGGAACCTATGGCTCGCGAGCCATATATGGCTCTTCCGGTGACGGCATATGGCTCCCAGACAATTTTGAGTTGAAAAAAAAAAAAAAAAAATCAGTTTGGAACTGATTTTAAAATACTTGTGATATTTCTTAATAATACTGTGTCATTTTAAAGTAAACAGAAATTAGTTTTGAAGATAAATTTCACGGGTCACGGGTCACTCGTGGGTCGGGTCGGGAACCAATGGCTCGCGAGCATGTCCGGGTCATTGTAAAGGTGAAGAAATCAATTTTATCAGATAGCCAACTAGTTTATCCGCTTCAACCCTTGTAACGGAAAAGATGGCGAAAAGAAAAAAAGACGATGATTACCGTGCATTCCAGGCTGCGTGGACAGAGGAATTTGCATTTGTGGAGAGAGCAGGATCTGCGGTATGTCTAATATGCAATGATAAAATTGCATCGATGAAACGGTCAAATATAAAGCGGCACTTCGATACGCACCATGCTTCATTTGCATCGAAATATCCAGCGGGGGACAGCAGGAAAAGGGCATGCGAGGAGCTACAGCGGAGAGTGCAGACGAGTCAGCAGCAACTACGTGTGTGGACCAAGCAAGGTGACGGGAATTCCGCTAGCTTTGCGGGTGCTTTGGCAATAGTAAGGAATGGAAAGCCATTCACAGATGGCGAGTATGCCAAAACATTCATGCTTGATGTGGCCAATGAGCTGTTTGATGACTTCCCAAATAAAGACAAGATAATCAAACGAATAAAAGACATGCCCCTGTCAGCAAGAACTGTGCACGATCGTAGCATCATGATGGCAAATCAAGTCGAGGAAACACAAATGAAGGACATAAACGCCGGGACATACTTTTCTCTCGCGTTAGATGAGTCAACAGACGTTAGTCATCTATCTCAGTGCAGTATAATTGCCAGGTATGCTGCAGGTGACACACTGCGTGTGGAAAGCTTGGCTGTTTTGCCAATGAAAGGGACAACAAGAGGAGAGGATTTATTCACGTCTTTTATGGAGTTTGCTAAAGAAAAAAAACTACCGATGGATAAACTTATTTCTGTCTGTACTGATGGTGCACCCTGTATGTTGGGGAAGAACAAAGGATTTGTAGCGCTTCTCCGTGAACATGAAAAGAGAGCCATCCTAAGTTTTCATTGCATCCTGCACCAGGAGGCGCTTTGCGCTCAGACGTGTGGCCAGGAGCTTGGTGAGGTGATGTCGCTGGTCATTCGAGTGGTCAACTTTATTGTTGCCCGAGCTTTAAATGATCGCCAGTTTAAAGCTCTGTTAGAAGAAGTTGGGAATCATTATCCCGGTCTGCTTTTACACAGCAACGTGCGTTGGTTGTCAAGGGGGAAGGTGCTCAGCCGTTTTGCAGCTTGCCTGAGTGAAATCCGGACTTTTCTTGAAATGAAAGGCGTCAAGCATCCTGAGCTAGACAACACTGACTGGCTCCTGCAGTTTCACTATCTCGTGGACATAACTGGCCATCTGAACCAGCTCAATGTGAAAATGCAAGGTATTGGAAATACAATCTCATCCCTTCAACAAGCAGTGTTTGCATTTGAAAGCAAGCTGGAAGTCTTTCTCAGGGACATTGAAACAGGTCGTCTTCTGCACTTTGAAAGACTGCAACAATTTAGAGATGCATGCTTAGCAAGTGACTCCACTCAACATCTGGATCTCCTGCAGCTAGCTGGCTTTACGTCCAATCTCCTGCAGTCATTCAAAGCACGTTTTGGAGAATTTCGTGCGCGCACTGGTCTTTTCAAGTTCATCACTCATCCACATGAGTGTGCGGTGGACAAAATCGACCTGCATCCCCGGGGTCTCTGTCGGAGACTTTGAGCTGGAAGTTGCTGACCTGAAGGCATCAGACATGTGGATGAGTAAGTTCAAGTCACTTAATGGAGAGTTGGAAAGTCTTACGCGACAGCGAGCAGAGCTGGCGAGGGAACACAAGTGGACAGAAATGAAAAATCTTCAACCTGAAGACCAGCTGATTCTTAAAACTTGGAACGAGCTTCCTGTGACATACCACACAATGCAGCGTGTGAGTATTGCCGTATTGACCATGTTTGGCTCTACATACGCATGTGAGCAGTCATTCTCGCATATGAGGAACATTAAGACCAACCTACGCTCACGTTTAACTGATGGAAGCCTCAACGCCTGCATGAAGCTCAACCTCACCACGTATGAACCAGACTACAAGGCCATCAGCAAAACCATGCAGCACCAGAAGTCGCATTAAAAGTAAGACATATTTAATTTATTATACGTTAAAAATACTATATGGCTCTCAATGAAATATATTTAGAAATATTTGGCTTTTATGGCTCTCCCAGTCAAAAAGGTTCCTGACCCCTGCCTTACACATTAGGTGTGCAGTACTTTATTACAACAACACAGATGTATTCGTTTTATCTCCCCCAAAATGCTCGTATTTCAAACTTGTGAAGATTATTATTGTGATTAATGTGTTGACATTACTTTATCTTTGATTACTAGTTATTCTATTTATTTTGGAAGAGCTGTGTTTTGTTTCTTCTTTGTTCAAAGTGGTAATGGTCTCACCTTACACCTGTCCAATGTATTGAAGTTCAGGTGTTAGTGTTCAACCATAAACATAAATAATGGATCCATGAAAAGTAGGGTTAGGGTTATGTAAGACAAAAGTAATACAAAAAAGTCTTATTTGATCAAAAGTGTTGTCATTCACCTTAGTTTGCCTGTTAGCTATGAGTCTTGATTTAGCCATGCAAACAAATATTTGTTGAAAGACATTGATTCCCTCAGAGGCTTGAGAGCAACCTTTTCTTAATTTGAATTAATGTCAATGGACATATGGAGGTCATATTTCAATTGTATCCAGTCTTGCCCCATCAGCATAGCCCCATTGAGTCAGCATAAAAAAACGCCTTCGGATAGCAAACCTAACCTCCCTTTGGGGGTAAAATCGGCCATTTGTACACTTGAAGTATTTATCAGGCATCAAATTGATAATGTCAACAGCCAGGCGTAGCCAGCCGTAACCACTTCACATGTGAGCTGACCTATTATAACTTTTTGTCTCACAAAAGCCTTTATTTGAGCGGGAGACAAATGATCTTTTGATTTGAAATGGACCATTTCCTTAAATACCTGTATTCCTAATGAGTCCGCCCGCCCCCCCCGCCCCCCTCTTTGGCTCTTTGCTTGTCTTGCTATTAGTGTCCAGGGAGCTAGCAGCGAGCTGCCTGGCTGCCTGAGTGATTAACTAAGGCTTGGGGCTGACAGGCTAGCCCTAATAGAAGCAGGAGGGGGATAATGTGGGGCTCTGTTAAGGCGGAGAGGACAGGAGAAAATAGTAGATGGGTTTGAAAAGAAGCAGGGAGGAGGGGTGTACAGGAGAGGCACAGATGATAGAGAGGAGAACAAATGGACAGTGTGAATGCGGGTTGAGAGGACGAGAAAGGAAGGGAGAGTTGGTGTAACATTGAGGATAAAAACATAGCAAAATAAAGCTGATGACATGGAATAGAGATGGAGAGAAAGGCAGCAGCAGTAAGGTAAACGATGATTGGAAGGCACACAGTGGGAGAAGCGATGCACAGGACTGCAGGTGGGAGTCCCTTGTGAGATAACTGTTAAGTCTACAGTATGTAGTGATCGGGGCTCAAGCTAAACTAATGATCTCAACCAATCGAGAATAGCCCACCTGAGACTTTCTAGTATATAATAGATGGTGCAGGAGGCTGTGCAGGTGTTTCACATAGCCTTTAACCAAGTTTTCCCTTAAGAATTCATGCATAGCACATCAATTGGTATCATGCTCCACCGCATCATACATTCATGGGAAGCCAAAGGCGTGTTGTCCCTTTTAATTCAAGCAACACCATTCTAATATGGAAATTTGATGATTGCAAAAGTAACAAATCTTAAACCTAATAACCAAGATACATGAAAGGAAACATGCATAACAACACACTGGCTGTACATTCAATACTTTGTGGAGAAGTTTGAAACATTTGATTAGAACATTTGAAGATTAAATTGATGTTTTGAGCTTAATAACATAAAATGATCACCCTCATAGAGGTCCCTCAAGAAAAGTTGCCCCCATACACCCAGACTTTCCAAATAAATGGTTTCTTATCTATGACAGGCTTAGGATTCAGCCAAACACCCCAAGACTGGTCAATCTACTCTGGGTATTACACATCCATTCTACATGATGGAGAACAGGTCTGAGCTTGCTCCACCAGGTTTGAATATATATACAGAAATGAGCGGATATCTTCACACTTTGGAACAATATATGCCAACCTGTTAGTCAGTTAAATAGGCTCTACCTCAAACCAAAGGCCTGTGAGAATAAAAGTTGGTTCACTGTCCTCTGTAATGCAAGTGAATCCTAGGGTGCTTGTTATTGCAAATACATATATTACAGAGACTATTAAACTGCTTAGTGTTTATGTTTCCAATGCCAAGCTGGAGACTGTTGTGCATCAAACTGACAGCTGCGGGGTTGAAGTCCATGAAGCGCTGATGAGCGAGTGCAGTTTTAGAAATGATTCTCCCGTGGATACGGAGCTGACAGTGAAAACAGGTTCATTAGCACAATGGAGCGGTTAAAAAAAAAAGAAAATCTGTTACTTCGATGTGTTGGCCCGGACGCATCATTTCTGTTCCGGTGAACACGTTTCAAAACAACTGTGTCTCCCGGGGTGTCTTAATTGACATCAATTTTCAAGATGCAGCAATTAAACATTTCCGTTTATAACATCGGCCAGGAGAATTTCGACTTTAAAGTTACTATCACATGTTTCTTATTATATGTTTGCACCTTTTAGACACCATATGGATCTGGTTATTTGTGAATGTATACTATTTATGAGCAGTTATCTGTATAGCTGAGGATGCTAATTTGCCATCACTTTCCTGAAATAAACCAATGCAAAAATCCATTGGTCATGAAAAGATGAGAATTACTGTGCCAGCATTTTTCTGAATCATTATGCATTAGCTGCAAATAGAGAACATATCACATGAGTTATTTTTCCTTCTAAAGGGCCTGGAGAAATCTGCACGTTTTTGGTGGCAATAACTATTGAACAATTCTGAGAGGACAGATAAGATTCAGGATTGCAGCAGAGCAGCACATTAATTTTCTTTTCCATATGAAATCATGGTGGCAGCATTTTACCCCTAGAAAATGCTTGGCTCTGTATTTTGTCACCTTATTAGTGTCTTCCTGTCCTGCTGCTGCTGCTCTGGGTACTTTCTATATGACAATCTGACAAGCTGTGGAAAGCCACTGGGCATTAAAAGAGGAGGAACTGTCACTGAGGAGCGATGAGAAGTATGCTTAAAAATAATAAATGCAGCACTTATGGGGGCATATCTTTATTTATGCTTAAATACCCCATGTTATCATACTTTGTATTCATATTGTTTAGGTAGGTAAAAGACGGTATCCCCTGAAAATGAGCCAGCAAAAAGGAGAAAGCTGGTAAAATTCATAATTTAAGATTCTGTAAAAACAGAAGAAATAACATTTTTGAAAACTAATGTGCGCCCATTTGTCTTTCGTCTTTGTAAGAGCAAAACGAGAGCCTTGAGCTTATACAGAATGTACACATTCACTCAGACTTCCTGTTCTGCTTTTATTAAAAATATGTTCTCCCCTAAAGTTAGAACCACATGAAACAACCTCAGATGAAGCAAGTAAGGAAAACTCTTCACCAACAGCGAATAAAATACTGCAATCTGTCAATTTCCAACTCAAGCTCCTTTCTCGCATTGCTATTCTAAAGACTTCTCGGAGGCATTGCATCATAAATCATAAATGCTAATGGCAGAAGTGTGAATCACAACAATGAGCAACCATTAGGAGGCACACATAAACAAGGATAGGCATTGATCAAAAGGAAAAGTTGTTGAGTTGCAGCGTGACAAAGTAGAAAAGTATATCTATTTGCTTATGGACCTTCATTTAAACAGGTTATGTATTTCAAATAAACACACATCTAAAGAGAGCCAGTGTTGAAAGACACACAACTCATATGCGTTATCCCATCCATGGCAGCACCGAGGAAGACTGACATGTATGCCTTTGCTCAGTGCAGCCAATTATTTCCCTTTCCAAGCGAGTTCTGCTGCGCCGACTCTCAAATACAGACACATTCAACAACAGCGTTTGAAGAATATGTCCCCGCCCTCACCTTCACTCTCTAAGAATGCAAAGAAAATATACTCTAAGTGTGTGCTTTTGGAATCAACTTATTTCAATTAGTTTTGCATAGAGATCTCTCTGGGTTTTACTTCAAATATCTTAAAAGCTGCAATTATGTTTTTTAATCTTTCGCCTGTGTTGTTGCTGTTGCTGGAAAAAACTTGTGGAGAAATGCAGAAGGTGGAGGCTGCAAAGACGCTGAGTTCAGGGATCAGAGATGACAAAAGGAAATCAAGCCTCGAGCCCAATCCCGCTTCTGTTTGCACATCGCATGCAGACATCGGGTTCACGTAAACCTCATTGAAGCTGGAATCCATAACAACATAAACACCCTGAAATCAACCTTTGGCACTTTTCATTGTTAACTATTTAAAACAGGGCCTGATGGGAAAAGGCATGAAGGCATCTGTCACTGCTGTGCTTTGCTCCCTCTAAAGCATATTCTAAGAGGCTCTAAGTCTGCTTGACTAATCTTCAGAATGATGACAGTTTTTTTAAAAGCGATGATCACACAATGGTTTTGCCTGTGTAGATGTTTTTTTTCTGTTTTGCCGGAGGGGGGCCCAGGAAGATCTGAGGACAACCATCTCCATACCCCTCCACCTTTAAAGTATTTGTGTTCCTTGTAAATAATAATAAAAACCTGCTCACACTGACATATGTAAACACCACATGTGCCTCATGTCTTTGGAAAACAAGGTTGCTTTTAGTGAAAACACTTTTTCCATTAAGTACTTTGCCATTGTGCAACTTCGTAATTGCTTCTTCTGTTTTTCCCATTAAGAGACATTGAACAGATTTTTACTGTCAATTGATTGATAGAGCTTACTCCACAGCATAAGTTCACCTTCTTGAAAACAAAAGCAAGGCCATGCAAGGGACGCTTATTCTACATATGAGTGAGCAAAACAAAATTAGAAGGGTAATAAACAATGACAAGCTGTTCTGCCTTCATCCACCTACCACAATGCACAGCATGTTCCACTGGTTGGCTGCTTGCTTCTGACGAAATGCTGAATGTTTGAGTCTTTAAATGAATACTTTGAGGAGGGTGCATTTACATCCTGCTGTTGTGATTTAAAGCGTTTCCTTGAGCATGTGTTCAGGCAGGATGACACTGAAACGTTATGATTTATCTTCATTTGAACAGAGCCATTCAAACTTTATGGAACACAATGTACAACTCTACAAGAGACATCAAGAAAAGCATACAAGTTTATATTGTAAGTTTTGTAGTGCTACTGTATGCAATGTGTGTCCATTAACTTGTTTGCTTTCTGATGTCTCTCTTGAAAAAATGGCTCTCTGACATCTTTCCTGAATCTGCACACCATTCAGAGAATGTTTCTGCTCAAGACATTAACAAAGATGAATGCTAGGAGCTTTGTTTATTTCCATATGCTAAGTATGTCCAATTTGGGATTTAGACTGGTCAGACTAAACAATGAACCCTTACTAATTACATTTGAAGACTTTTTCAGACCAGTAATCTTGCTAATTGCATCTATACTAGACAATTTAGCATGTCCCGAGTTATGTCCTGTACCAACCAGTGCAGGAAATATTGTGATCTTTTATGAAGAGAGAAACAAAGTACGAGTCTAGGCGCCGGGATGTATTAGACCTATGGATGACACCATTGTCCTGTCACACACCTTCAACAAATGTCTTTACAAATGTCCAATATCCTTAATTAAGTGTTTAAGATGCCAAAGCTTAACCATGTTGTTAATATCATAGTTGCCATGGAAATATGTTGCAGACAGCTAAAAATAACGGATAACAAAATGGAGTGTCATGCAAAAAAGATCAGGCAAGAGGAGTAAGATAAAAACTTTATATCAACGACCAAAGCATTCAAAGCATCAGTAGCATATAGTAGTTATCAAACTTTGACAAGAGAAAGTGTCCTAAGCACAGAATTGATTGTGTCATGCTATATAAGATAATACTCAATAAATCAATGTTTACTTATAGCCCAATATCACAAATGTTACATTTGTCTCAGTGGACTTCACAGTTTGTACAGAATATCACTATGACAATACGACACCCTCTGTCCTGAGACCCTCTCATCGTACAAGGAAAAACTTCAGAAGAAACCCCATAGTTAAAGGGGAAAAATTGAAGAAACCTCGAGGAGAGCAACAGAGGAGGGATCCCTCTCCCAGGATGGACAGACGTGCAATAGATGCTGTGTGTAAATTGAAAAGATAATACATTTACAACATAGGTAGTCCAAATGTTTGGAAATGCATGTGTCTATAATAAGAAGATGAATCCAGGAGGATGTCAACAATCCTGTGGGAGCCATCAGAGAAATAGTATGTTGAGAGTCAGGCAGGACCGCAGAGAAAGGTTCAGCCACGACTCAGGATTCCGGCGTAGGCAGACACCAAAAAGAGATTTCGGGGAAGCTGGGTTAATACTGAAATGTGTCATCTCTAAACTACCCAAGGCTATTTGCCACACTGTCTTCCCACCTCCCTTTGAGGACGTATCACTTAAGTTTGAATATCCCTCAAGTGTCATCCATTTTGTCCCAAATTGGTTTTGATATATCTAATTAATTATTTATCACTAAAGGAGCACAAAAAAGGTCAGCCACCACTACTGGTTGTCGCCAAAAATCAATCCAAATATGGTATAAGAGATAAGTTGTTTTTAGCTACAATGCTAAACCAAAAGGTACAAAAGATTGACCAAACGTACACAAAGTATAACTATATGTAGGCTACTATGTATAAAACGTGTCTTGCAAACTTTCATTGTTCTTAATAAAACTTGTCAGCCTATATTCTTAGAAGTCTAATTGATTGTATGCCATTCATTATGTTGTTTTGGCATTATTGTCACCTGCTTCGATATTTCCCTATGTACAAAATGTGATAAAGCTTCCTTTTCCTTCTCATGTTTCATGCAGTGATGGCCTATTTGACTCTGAGGACTCATCATTTAATTCAATCTACCATCATGTGAGCTAAAGGTCCTTCAGCATGAGTGCCTGCAAAATGATTATGCAATGAAAATATACACTTATATGTGACCCACTCGAAATCAGTCGGAAGTCGCAACGGCTAACTTCAAAATAAACGTGGATTGGTGTAAAAAAAATGTTTTCGGGGTTTGGGTGTTTTGTTTGATTTTAAATAAACAAAGTCTTGGCTTTCAGAATATGAAACTTTTATTTCTAAAATCACACGATAAATACATTTTTGAAGCTTGTAAAGGGAAGATGACAGCTCTCACTCTGTTCCTCAGCGCAGCTCCCCCTCCCTCGGCTGAAATGATGAATGTAAGGCGTATAGTATTCATATATAACAGGGTATGTTACAGTTTGTTTTCATCTGATTTCAAATAAACAAAATCTTGGCTTTCAGAATATTAAACTTGTTTCGGCAAATTCAGAGACCAGTAATCCAAACGAAAATATTTTCCCTCCGGACTATTTTGATAATTTGCTCCGCTAATAATCAATCAGATCGATGGATTCCAGAGAAGAGGAAACTTTGAAGGCCTTTTTCTCAAAATTATGACTCGGTGACAGTCATTATATAATTTGACATATTTTGCTTAATATTTGGAGTACAACAGCAATCCTGATATCATCAGAAAGCTAGGAATATCCTCTTTCCAACAGTGTATACAACTCACAATGTGTCTTTGGGTCAATGCGACTGATTTCTTCTTCTTTCGTGTAACGTCAGAGGTCCAACTCGGTGTTGTGTAGCCTTGCCCGCATCTCTGGTCCTACGTCGAAGAGGCTGGCTTCCGAGGGTGGTCTATATAAAGGGCAGGTGGTTATTATATGTTCGGCAGTCTGTTCAGGGTCACCGCACTCGCATGCAGCACTGTCTGCCAGGCCCCACTTCTTCATTGATGTTTTGAAGCGACCGACCCCAGTTCGTAGACGGTTTAGTGTGGTCCATTGCCGGTGTGGTAGGTCGTCTCCTCCTATGGCGCCATCTCCTGGGTCCCAGATGTAGCGATGGATGCGGGAGGGCCCGGCTAGCTCCCACTCCTGCCTCCAAGCAGCCACCAACCATGCATCTCTAGAGAGGTCCTCAGAGGTGGAATTGAGAATCTCTTGTGCTGCCTTGTTGAAGGGGAGGCAGGACTTGAGCCTACATAGAGGAGCTGCTCTCATTGTTGTGTTATGCAGGATGTGCCAGTCATGCTTTTTGGCTTTCCTGGCCAGGGCGAGGGTGGCAGCCTCCCGTCTGAGGCCGGCCAGAGCTATTCCCGCGAGGACTGGCAAGAGGGACACAGGGGTAGGCTTCAAGCATCCAGATATAATCCTGAGGGCGTTGTTGATGACCACGTCAACCTTACTTGCATGAGGGCTTCTGCTCCACGCAGGGGTGCAGTATTCCGCTGCAGAGAAGACAAGGGCTTGGGTCGATAATCGCAGCGTCTTAGCGCAGGCTCCACAGGTTGTTCCAGCGAGGCGGCGGATCAGCGCGACTCTTGATGTTACCTTGGCCTTGACTTCTTCAAGGTGTTGTTTGAAGGACAGTGTCCAGACGCACACCGAGATACTTCGGGGCTTGCTGGACCTCCAGACCTTTATTGTTGACACGCACCAAGTTCCCTCCTAGCTTCTCTGGTCCTAAGATGGTATGCCGCTGCTACTGTCTTTTGCCGATGTTGAGCTGTAGACGCCACCTTTGAAAGTATACTACCAGGGTGCCAATGTCGTTAAGGCCATCTTCCATCACCTTCCATGTTGGTCGTCTCAGCATGATGGCTAGATCGGCTGCATAGCCGTACTTTCTGGATGTTGTGTCAGGTAGGTCATGTACATAAATGTTGAACTGCATCGGCGAGAGAACCGATCCCTGCGGAACACCGTTCCTTCTGAGCCTGCTGCGTTGGCCATTGCTGGTCTGGAGGACAAAGCTGCGGTTGGTAAGCGTCTCCATGATGAACTTAACCATATGCCGGTCTGGTATTGTCCTCAACAGCTTCAGGTGGAGTCCACGGTGCCAGACGGTGTCATATGTGGCAGTCAGGTCCAGGTACACTACCCCAGCTTTCTCATTGTCCTGGAAGCTGTCTTTGATGTCCTGAGAGAGTATAGCGTTACCTGGTCTGCTGTTGATCTTCCACGTCGAAAACCAGCTTATTCCTGTGGAAGCTGTGAGTCCACCACCGGCTCGATGCGGCTATGGATTATCTTCTCCAAAATCTTGAATGGGACACAGAGCAGCGAGATGGGTCTGTATGACTTGGGGTCTTCCGCAGGTTTATTTGGCTTCGGCAGAGCTATGATTTCGATAGAGCAGGTAACATATTATCGACCTTGTCAGGTTCATTGTCACCACCATACACAATTTCAAGTGTTCAACTTCAGACTAGCAGCAACACCCGCTGCTTACTGACACACACCATGGGCAATCTACATAAAATGGTTCAGTTGCCACTCCTGCTGAAATCAAGCCGATAACAATGTCCTTGTGGACAGTAAACCCTCAAAGTTGTCATGAGACAAACATTTCAAGAACTTGACATTTCAACATAGACTTCAGTAAATCATGCAGGTGTTCAATCTACCAGCTCCCATATCAATAGTGTGTCTTGTGTTTGCAGGCTAAGTCCCTTATTACACACAATTTCCATATCTAGTTCTCAGGCTGTGTTAAGACCCCGTTTACGCAAGGACAAAAACGGGATGTATCTGCATAGTTTCTCTTGCTTATACAGGACTGTCTCAGAAAATTAGAATATTGTGATAAAGTTCTTTATTTTCTGTAATGCAATTAAAAAAACAAAAATGTCATACATTCTGGATTCATTACAAATCAACTGAAATATTGCAAGCCTTTTATTATTTTAATATTGCTGATTATGGCATACAGCTTAAGAAAACTCAAAAATCCTATTTCAAAAAATTAGAATAGTTCCTCAGACCAAGTAAAAAAAAAAGATTTATAACAGCAAAACACAATCAAACATTTGAAAATGTCCATTAAGGCGAGACACCCCAGGTGAATAGGGTAATTTTTTTAACTTAAAGGTATCAGCTAGAAATTTCTCCAGTTAATGTCTTACAATAAGGCAATTGTCTTTTGTATTACAAGTTTTCTGAAATAGCATGTTTAAATATGCAAATTAGCCATTATCTCATTAAATATGCACATATTTTAACACATTTCAGGAATCGAAATCTGAACTTTGGATAAAGCCAGGTTCCAAATTCTTGTTTCATTTTGTAGTCATATTAGTATCTAAGGCTTTTACAGAAGGGATTTTGGATATCTCTTTTTATCACTCAATAAATCAGAAAATACTGTCAACAGCCCTAAAATATCCATTTTCGCCATGTTTTTAGGTATACAATGTTGTATAATTCAGGCTATGAATTATATATGAACAAACCCTTCTATAAAAGCCTTCATAATATTGATAGGAATATAACTGGAAGGTTTGGTGTCTCTACGTGCTTCTGAAGTTGAAATTTCGAACTCAGAGTAGGAGAAAAAACTCATTTTGAGAAAACGACCTTTAAAGATTGCTAGCTAAACCCTGCTGTTCTCTGGATGACAGCTTGCGCATCGACGCACTCCGTGAAGGTGTTTCATGTTCGGGGTCATTTGTTTTTTGTATATCTTGCTTCGTGCAAGAGACAATTGTTGTCGTCTTCTCTGTGAACGTTTTTTTCGCCGTTCTTTTGCGATTTTGAGATTTCAATTTCTAGCGGAAAGCTAAACAGGAAGTGCTTTAGCACACCACGTGACGCATCTGAACGAATCACGTTGTCAGAAATTGACACCAGCCAATGAGATTTCGTTTCTTGGTTTAAGACCCCTTTGTGCTTTCACGATTGGTTGCTGATACAAAGGAAATGACCATATTTGGATCCGATGAGATTGTGCAGGAGAGACGGAGCTTTCCAACGATATCTCTGTTGACATGGTGCACACAGCGGTCGCGGTGCTTTATGTTACGTTAGAATGCTAACTTTTGGTGAATTTAGGAGAAATCTACAGACGCAAATAGACAAACTATAGTAAAATAAACACTTAAATGTGTATTTTGTACGTTTTCCTTCCAAAAGCCTGAAAGAAAACATGTTATGGAATCAAAATAGCACAAAATCTCAAAATTGACCAGTACTTGAAAAACGATGTTTTTGCCTGCCGTGTCTCGCCTTAATGCACTCAGTACTTGGTTGGGAATCCTTTTGCACGGATTACTGCATCAATGCGGCGTGGCATGGAGGCAATCAGCCTGTGGCATTGCTGAGGTGTTATGGATGCCCAGGATGCTTCAATAGCGGCCTTTAGCTCATTAGCATTGTTGGGTCTGGTGTCTTTCAGCTTCTTCTTCACAATACCCCACATATTCTCTATGGGGTTCAGGTCAGGGGAATTTGCAGGCCAATCGAGGACAGTAATGCCATGGTCAGTACACCAGTTACTGGTGGTTTTGGCACTGTGGGCAGGTGCCAGATCATGCTGGAAAATGAATTCCTCATCTCCATAGAGCTTTTCAGCAGACGGAAGCATGTAGTGCTCTAAAATCTCTTGGTACACAGCTGCATTTACTCTGGGCTTGATGAAACACAGTGGACCAACACCAGCAGCTGACATGGCTCCCCAAACCATCACTGACTGTGGAAACTTCACACTGGATTTCAAGCAACTTGGATTTTGCTCCTCTCCAGCCTTTCTCCAGACTCTGGCGCCTTGACTTCCAAATGAAATACAAAACTTGCTTTCGTCTGAAAAGAGGACTTTGGACCACTGTGCAACTGTCCAGTGCTTCTTTTCCTTAGCCCAAGTCAGACGCCTCTTCCGTTGTCTTGAGTTCAGAAGTGGCTTGACCATGGGAATACGGCTATTGTAGCCCATTTCCCGGATACGTCTGTGAACAGTGACTTTTGATACCTGGACTCCAGCTTCAGTCCACTGTCTTTGAAGCTCCCCCAAATTCTGGAAGCGACTCTTCTTCACAATGCTGTTAAGGCTGCGGTCATCTCTCTTGGTTGTGCAGCGTTTCCTGCCACATTTCCCCCTTCCAACAGACTTTTTGTGGATGTGCTTTGAAACTGCACTCTGTGAACAGCTTGCTCTTTGAGAAATTTATTTTTGTGTCTTACCCTCCTGATGGAGGGTGTCAATGACGGTCCTCTGGACAGCAGTCAGATCAGCAGTCTTCCCCATACTTGTGATTTAGTTTACTGAACCAAGCTGAGTGTTTTTCAAGGCTCAGGAAACCCTTGCAGGTGTTTCGAGTTAATTAGACGATTCAAGTGATTCGTTGAACACCCTACTAGTATACTTTTTCATGATATTCTAATATTTAGAGATAGGATATTTGAGTTTTCTTAAGCTGTATGCCATAATCAGCAATATTAAAATAATAAAAGGCTTGCAATATTTCAGTTGATTTGTAATGAATCCAGAATGTATGACATTTTTGTTTTTTTAATTGCATTACAGAAAATAAAGAACTTTATCACAATATTCTAATTTTCTGAGACAGTCCTGTATAGCCCTGTCGTTTACACAAGGCCGTAACAAAACGATAGAAACGGACCCAGCAAACGGTAACGGGTCTCAAGGTGGATAGATTTGCAAACGAAACTCTCTGGGGGGGCAAACGGCTCCGTGTGTAAGCCTCTATACCCAACCCAGTCTCATGGCTATTCGTGTTCACCAACACGATTTTCCCCTTTTTTTCGTGTCACACAGAACGATTTTAAAAGAAAAGTATTTCTATTGGTAGTATGTTTTTCGTGCCTGCAGCACGTCTTTTTGTCCGTTCGGCTCTTGGAATGCCCGGAAGCTGTGGGGTTCATAAAAACATGTTTTTACTCAATATCAAGCCACAATTATTGTTTTTATTTTAAATCGTATAATGTCGGACTTTTTTTGTCGTCTGTGAGGAAAATAAATGGGGCTCAGAGCCTCAGAATACTGAAATCTGTATTTTTTAAAATCTTTTTTTCCTTGTAATTTGTTATTCTTTTCTAAACCAATAACACACAATTATCCTTGTTTTTATTTATTTGTTTAAATCCATAATCTCGTGCTTTTTTGGCGTCCGTCAGGAACTGAATGTCAAAATAAAAATAACCGCAAACAGACTTAGGCATTTCGAGCGATTACCCAAGATCCTCAGCTATGGTTTAAGCTCGCTGATTGGATGTTTTAATGCATGTTGGGATTTGGTGTTTATATGATATGAAATCGGAAAAACAAAAAATAAAATGATACTTAATTCCGAGTGTTCTTGCTTTTTTCTTTGAAAGTCATCACATAACGGCTTTAAGGGTTGTTTATATTTCACATCATTAGGAGTAAAAATACCAGGTTACCCAGCTAAAAATGTTTGGTTCTAAAAACATTCTGAGAATGTTACATTAATTGTTCTAGGAATGTTTTCAGCGGGAAGTTTTCTTTTGGTTCCCAGAACGTTCTTCTGAAAGGTAGGATAACGTTCTCTAAAAACATTCTTAACATTTTTGGTGATAACATTGTTAGAACATTATGCCCTACTATTCTTAAAACGTTTTGAGCAGAAGCTTTTATTTTGGTTACCAGAATTTTCTTCTGAAAGGTAGGATAACGTTCTCTAAAAACTTTCTTTAAAGGTCCCATGTCATGCTTTTCCGGTCCAGTGTGCGAACTATAACACGGTCTGTGGGGGGGGGGGGGGG
The DNA here is from genome assembly GCA_902827135.1 of Harpagifer antarcticus. Classification (NCBI taxonomy): domain Eukaryota; kingdom Metazoa; phylum Chordata; class Actinopteri; order Perciformes; family Harpagiferidae; genus Harpagifer; species Harpagifer antarcticus. The sequence goes on from CADEHL010000031.1 coordinate 970,076, forward strand.
GGGGGGGGGTAAATGCTGATCCCTGCATTAATAGCAACAGCACAGACATAGGCCTATTATAAAGAGAACATCTGTTGCACACGGGGTGGTGCCACAGGTCTACATTTACATGAAACGTCCCGATGGATCATGTTCATGTCAACAGATTTCCCGAGCATGTATGGGCTACGCAAATTTCAATCAACTTGATAATAAATAATCCACGGACCACCAATGTAACTTTTGACTGTTTAATTAAATCAACTTAAAATGACGGCGGCCGCGGGACCACCGCAGCAACTTCGCCCCCCCCCATCTCGAGCAGCAGGCAGGGAGGAAGAGGAAGAACAGGTGGGGTGGTCATCAGCAGCATCATCATCTTCTTCATCCTTCGACCTCTACTATGGAAGTTGTAGTCATAAAGTTAGCTTCTCTTGGCTCGTCTTCTTGTGTCTCTTCAGCCCCCAAGTTAACGTTAGCTGTGAAGTTAGCACTAGCACTGACGTTAGCTCCCTCCTCTCTCGATTCTGTTGTAGCAGCAGTCACAACGTACGATGTTGTCACAGTCTGCTTTCTCACTCACCTATTTTCTGCATTATCATTCCTTAGTCACCTGGTAGTCACACCCTGTCTCTCTCTCACTCTGTTACACCCATCAGCTCCATTAGTATTTAGGCCCACTTCACTTTCACCTCAGTGCCAGATCGTACTTTGCAGCATGCCAGTCTTTCCCGCATTACTCTTCAGATTGCTCTCCCGGTTTCGACCCTGCCTGTCCCTGACCAGCCTGCCTCGCCTGCTCCCTGACCCGTTCTGTACCTGCGACTCCCGTCCTGCCTTCTCCCGGAACCCTCGCCTGTCCCCGACCAGCCCTTTGCCTACTATCTACCGTTTTGTCTCCTACCAGCCTATTGCCTCTAATAAAGCTGGTTACCGACTATCTCTGGTTTCCCGTGTTCTGCATTTTGGTCCTCAGCTCGTTTGTGACAGATGTGCTACCACCAGCTACATTCGGTTGGTCTTCTTGATCAGGTTGTTTGGCCGTCTTTTTAAAGAAATTGCCCAAGGTAAGTTGTTTTTTTCTTTTCGACATGTCAGCAGCAGCAACAATGCCTGGTAAACATGCAGTGCTAACGAACCGAGCTTGTGAGTGAGTGGGTAGTGTGTGGAGCTGCGGGCAGCGACACTTTTTTCATGAATCATAAACTCTAAATTTGATTTCACTTTAGTGGAGAGAGTGAATACTGCTGAATACACATACTTTCAGTGGTGTTTTTATATGTACAAAAGTGGTGGGGCACAAACAACTTAGATGTCTATAAGCTTCTGCAGTGAGGTTCATGGCTGGTGAGGCACTGGCACTGACTCTTCAGGTATACAAATATTATATTTTGACCTAAATCAAAATATAATATTATTTTCAAAAGCTTTTTTTGTCTGATGCTTCAATTAATTTTAAACAGACAGTTCAACAGAAGGATACACACACAATTTAATTTTATCATTTAAATATTGTATTGTTCTCTCTTTGTAAGATCCCATTTTCAATATAATTGCAGTCTTACCTTGACTTGAAGATTAAGTCCATTTGCCTATCCTTCTGGACAAAAAAATCTCTATTACTTTTTTGTAAAAGTCCTCCTTATGTTCATGTAGTTTCAAAAGTCTATCATAAATCTAATCGATTTATGATTAGAAAATTATAAAAGTAGGGTAGACATGTGGATATTATCCGGCTGAACAAAACGTGCATTTATCTAACAGGTTTGTTTCCCACAGATCTTATTTGGAGCTATTTTCTAAAATCCTATGGAGAAATCTCATTGCTTTTTTGTCGAGGGTAGCCATGTGCAGCTTACTTCCGGGTTTTAGGACGCCTCACTGCAGCTCTCTCGTCTCCTCTTCACACACCACACTTTTCGCGGCACACGTACTTACAGCCAATCAGCTCTGAATTATGTGAGATGACGTATGGTGGGGATGGCAGCTCTATGCCCCTATGGTCATTATTTGTTTGCCACACACATTAAATAGGAAAATATACTGAGCATGCGCAGTGTAGTTTTTACAGTCACCATTGACTTAGACAGTAAGAGGGAGGGGCAGGATCGGGTTTTGTCCCACATGGCTCTAAACAGCTCAATAGGCACACACTGTAGACACTAATTAGAAGAACACAGACTAAAACAGCAATGTACAGACGAATCAGATGATTAAACATGATCTTAAAATATATTTAATATATCTTTTGCATTTTTTTGTAATCATTATTTGTAATACTTTCTGCTGACACTAGGTGGGGCTGTGCACCTGCCCCTAATGACCAGTCGCCACTGCATACTTTACAGAGATGCTGTATGCGAAACCAATGTGAGTCTGGACAATTGCACAGTATAATTCTATTCTAGTAGACCTCAACAATGGAATTATGATCAGTGGAAATGGCCATGACATGGGACCTTTAAATGTTTTTGATAAAATTGTTAGAACATTATGCCCTACTGTTCTTAAAATGTTTTCAGCTGCAAGTTAGATTTGTTTATGTTGCCAGAATGTTTAAAACATTATGCAAATGTTCTGTGGTAACAATTTACAAAAATATTTGTACATTATTAGAACAAAGACATCATATTCCTGTAATTGTTTAACTCAAAATTCCTGGGTAAGTGGACTGACCACTGTGGCCATTAGGATGATTTTGATAGTTTATTTAACTATTGGAATTTGACAATTAACACATGTAAAAGGATGACTCGGAATCAGCTGGTGAAAGTAACATTTGTTTATTAGAAAAGGGGAGCTGGGAGTCGAGGTTGGTTATGGCAGCAGTGGGAAACAATTGTTCCAGGGTGGAGAGACCTGGCTGGTCTTGATTGTGTGGCAGGTAGTGATGGCAGTTTGACACTAAAGCTTCGAACGGAGCTTCAACCCTGGACTTCCTATTCCATAGAAGCAGTGCTTCGAAGCTTGCTTCAAATCACGTGACATATGACGTACGAAGCAGCAACTGCTTCAAATCACGTGACATGTGACGTCCGAACCAGCAACTGCTTCATTTCCTGAATGAATCAACTCACTGGTTCGCCGTCTAATGGTCTAATCAGGTGATTCAATGCACTGCCTCGTCTCTATTCAGACAGGTAACAGGTTGAAACAGTTTCGAATTTGAGCGCTTCAACACTTTATAACCGCTCTAAACAATGCGCAATATGTGGGTTGTTGTCATAGTTTGCGTTGTTGCTGTTGAGTTGTTGGTATTGCATTTTAATTGGATCATTATAGAGCAAGCCAGGAAGAAAGATCGGTCGTTCTGGCTCGTGAAACACTTCGAAATGTGGAGAAGTTGTGAACAAAAAGACAATAATTACTATAAAAACACTTCAATAGTTTAAGGAATAGATAGCCCAGTGGATAGAGCCGGCAGCTAGGATGCGCCGAAGTCCTCCTCGCATCTGGTTCAAAGCCCAGAATAGCCAAACTTTTGATCATTGTTCTTCAACTTTAATAACTGATTAAAGGCACTCTCCGCCCAAAAAAAATTTCAGCACTCTCTAGTCTCTCCTCAATAACCCAATACACACAATTATCAATCTTTAATTGCAAATAGAACATGATATTCATTCTTAGTGTGTGTGTGCATCGAATATTCAGTTCATTATTTCAAGGCAAAGATACGTTAAACCCACTGCAGCCTTGCACTTCGCCAGGAGAGGTCGCTGTAACTGAAGCTTCGAGAAATGAACCTATTTCCGACACAATTGTCCAAGTGGTTCGATGCTTCATTCAAAGCTTCATTTTGCCATCACTAGTGGCAGGCCTTGGATTCCTCTAGGGAGAGACACAAAAATGAGTGTGAGACAACAGCAGGCAAAGTTGTCAATAGATCTGCTGGCAAAAAGCTAGAGCGGCACGCAACAAACCTTTCACCGCAACAATCCGGCAGGGAATGAGTGCAGGCTGCAGGCATTCATAGTGTGGCTGATGAGCAGGTTGCAGGTGTGGTTGATTGGAGATTGCTCCCAGCCGTGTAGAGCAGACCAGCAGGCAGGTGGGGGGGAAAGAGAGAGACACACAGTAGAAACAAACACATTCAAACATTAACAGGGGTTTCAGGGATGGGCAGTGATAGTCGGTTTGTTCTTCTATATGTCTGTATTTAGTTTTCTAAGTGTTATTCGATCCATATGACAATAGCAACCTGATCTCACCAGAATGCGTGACTCCACCACTACTCCTTAACGCCGCGCAAAAAACCCCAATGTAAATTGAATGAGGCTCTTTTGTCGTGGTGCACACAAGCATTTCTACAACGTCCCGCAGTGAGCTTTTATTCTATAAAACGTTATTTAAATCTACTTTTTAGCTTGTAGTAACTCACGGGAGGCTTCTTTTATTTTATTTGTATACAAAATAATTTCAATTTTTCGTCAGAATGTAAAAATTACATTAGTTACGAATTGTTGTTCTCTATTTTTATTAAATTAGTTAGTTTTTAAGGAAGGCCAGAGCTTCAGCTGTGTTAGATTGTTCCCTTTAGTTAACGTTTTTTTAAAAGATAATGATCATGTCCCCTTTATTGTATTACGAGCGTCCATTCCCATTGGATAACGGAGAATTTTACACCTGGAAGTAAGTATTCTACTTACTGTCGATTGATTTTACAGTGATATCTGCACTACTCATCAACTCAAAAACACCAAATGATCCTTGTTAATTACACAACATGGATTGGTTTAAATTGTGTGCAATGCTTTTGTACTTTTCCCCTTCGATTCGGAGAAACAAATATTTTATCGGAGTTTTTGGATTGCAGAAGACACTACATACCCAGAATCCTCAGCTATCGTTTGGGACTACACCATGTGCTTAGCTTGACAAACCCCGTGATCAGTCCTCAAGCTCTGTGATTGGATGTTGGAGTGGCAGTGCGCGAAGTTTACACAGAGCTCAAAAAGCACTTTGAAATGGAATGAAACCTATTGACGGCACACTATTCAAAACAGCAATCAAATAAAACAGATACACAGAAAAAAATTGTGAAATAGTGCAATAAGAGTCTATATACAAGTGATTGGAATATTTTTTTTTTTATTTAACCTTTATTTAACCAGATAAAAGCATTGAGATACAATACCTTTATTTGTAAAACAACAATATAATTTTCAATGCTGACCTGTGTCCAAGAAGGCAGCAACGTTACACATAACACATAACACAAACATATAACATACAGAGAACATAACTAAGAAAAGAAAAGACAAAAAAGCAGTCACTACATTGTCAATATGATATATTAGATACATAATTTCTAGGTAGCAGCCAGATGAATGTTATGGATGTTGTTTCTAAGTTCAGGTGTTTAATAGTCTTATGGCCTGTGGGATGAAACTGTCCCTGAGTCTGGTGGTTTTAGTCCGGATGCTGCGGTACCGCCTGCCAGACGGCAGCCGACAGAACAGTTTGTGGCTGGGGTGATGGGGGTCTTTTATTATCCTGAGGGCTTTCTTTAAGGTTAACCTGGTATTTTTACTCCACTACATTTATTTTAGTTACTTTACAGATTTGGATTAATGATGTGAAATATAAACAAACCTTAAATCAGACTTTAGTTACACCTGAGTCAAATTCAGTGAAGGTGATTGTCAAGTGCCAACAATCAGGAGAGATATTTGATAGTTGGTGCTTGAGAAGACTAAACATTTATCTGCAGATCCGTATAAAGCATATTCATTACTCGTTATTCTCTAATCGTTCATTAAAGACTTTATATAATTGCTATTTTGCACATCCCTTTCAAGATTTCAAGATTTTCTAAGGTTTATTGACATATCATATACACAACTACGGTGTAGTTATGCAATGAATGAAAAACTTGGGTCACAGGGTCCTCAACAGTGCTTTACAAGACAACTATCAATATGTGTGTATACTTCCACCATTAAACTGTCATATTCTGCACATGTATTATTCTATCTACATACATCTTATAAGAGTATAATTAATATGTATAATATCAGTTAAAATAAGTGCTTCAACATAGTTAACAGTACAGGAAAGTTGATTGTCAAGTTACAAAACAAGCCATGCAATATATTAGACGTTAAATACTTTGTCAGGCTTAATATGTATCTGTAGATAGATACCGCCAAAGCTTTTTTCTTATTTAAAAGAAGACCTTAACCTAAAGTATTCTTTAATGTTTAAATAAAGCCTTATTAGTTTGTCTGTTTTCCACATCCTCCTATCAGGCACTAAACTGTTTTATTGTAGATAGTATTTACAGTATCTTCTTGATATGTTCTATTCTATATTTATATCATTGACCTTCTACTTTCCCACTATTTTGTATGTACTCTTAATATTTAAATGTTTTCATCAAATATGACACATTCAAAAGTGCTTTACAAAAATGAAAGACATTAGGAAAAAGGCATTTTAAAACAGTCATTAAAAAGCAACACAATCTTCCTACATTGCAATTACTCCAAACGTGTAATAACGTGCTTTAACCAGTAGGAGGTGCGGGTTAAAAAGCTGTCAAGTTTACAGTGTTAACAAAATAAAATAGCCAATACTGCTGTTTCTGGTTTAGTTTACGACGGATATATTTTGTTATTCTTTTGATATTTGTAACACAAAAGCGATGGAAAAACCCCACAGCAACACAGAAAAGATGGTCTTAACATGACCCAGCGGTCTAGTAGTTAATATAAAACAATAATATCAAAACACATTATTACTACTAACTTTATTGTGAAATTAAAACAGAATGGTAAAAGAATAGTTTCCGGTCTATTCTGATGCCCGATCTCTGTAGATAAATAAAGAACTACGACGGATGTGTAATATTTAATGCAGCCAAACCATTTATTACAATGCATTCATGTGATGAATTTTAAAGAGTAAAGCAAGCACTGCTGAATAAAGTATGATTTTATCTTTTACGAAACGTTTTCTTTCATATGGAATCACAGAGCTTGAGGACTGATCACGGGGTTTGTCAAGCTAAGCACATGGTGTAGTCCCAAACGATAGCTGAAGATTCTGGGTAGTGTACTGCCGGGTCCTGCCTTCCAAAAACTGAGAAAAAATATTTGTTTCTCCGAATCGAAGGGGAAAAGTACAAAAGCATTGCACACAATTTAAACCAATCAATGTTGTGTAATTAACAAGGATAATTTGGTGTTTTTGAGTTGATGAGTAGTGCAGATATCACTGTAAAATCAATCGACAGTAAGGAGAATACTTACTTCCGAGTGAAAATGCTCCGTTATCCAATGGGAATGGACGCTTGTAATACAATAAAGGGGACATGATCATTATCTTTTAAATAACGTTTACTAAAGGGAACAATATATTTGACACAGCTGAAGCTCTGGCCTTCCTTAAAAACTAACTAATTTAACTTTCTGTCATCTCAGGCCTCAATAACATCCTGAAAACATTTTCAGAATGTTGCTTGGAGAATATTCTTCATTTGTTATCATGTAACATTGAGGGAACGTTTTATAAAGAAAATTGTTAATGTGTTACCCAACAACGTCCAAAACACATCCTTAGAATGTTGCAGGCAAAACGTTCCACCTTTGTTAACATATCACATTAAAAGAACGTTTTTCTTTCCTTCAAAAAAACACGTTAGCCAAAGTTGTGAGAACGTTCCCTGCTAACCTCAACTGGGTAACCTCTGAATTGTAGTGGAGTAGAATTACAAAGTAACAATGAGCTGTCATGTGGGTATATATTAATGCTGCCCATTATGGATACAAGCAATTTTCACCCATTTAGTAATTACATGTTTTAAATTTGTACACACCAATTTGTTTCCTATCACCTAAACCTCCAGGGCTGTACACAGTTTAATACTATCAACTTCTAATTTTGGGAAGAACGAAAACGTCTTTTAAAACTACAATTCCCAGTAGAGACGTGCCATAGAGAACATGTTGCGAAACACAATAGCCAGCATGTGTAGTTCTCGGGGGGCGTTCAAGTCCAGTTTTGAATAGTCTGCCGTGGTTTCGTTCCATTTCAAAGAGCTTGGCGCTCGGGGTAACCTTGGCGCACTGCCACTCCAATATTCAATCCCAGAGCTTGAAGATTAATCACGGGGTTTGTTGCAAAGTGGACAGGCGTGGTCCCAACAATAGCTGGGGATTGTGGGTAGTGTAGTCTCTTTGGCGCTCCACATTTCAGAGAAAACAAGTTGTTTCTCAGAATTGAAGGGGAAAACACAAAAGCATTGTACACAATTTAAACCTATCAATGTCGTTTAATTAACAAAGGTAATCTGGTGTTTTTGAGTTGATTAGTAGTGGAGATATCACTGTCAAATCAATCGACAGTAAGGAGAATACTTACTTCAGGGTGTACAATTATCCGTTATCCAATGGGAACGGACGCTCACATTGCCTTTAAGAGCTGGATGCGATGCTTCCCTAAGCGTCAAATACCGCCGCCGATGGGAATACATTGCAATCAGTTGAAAGCTCTTTGCGTCCTTTTATGAAGCTGAAGGAACCTCGGCACGTCACAACTGGACGCCACGGGACCCTGACCAAGTGTCGCTCCTGGACGCTTAGGGAGTGAGAGTGTGTTGTATCGGAAAGTAAATCTGCTTTGAATTGATCCCAGAGAAACACTCTCATTCTGCCTAACACAGAGATGTTTGGTGAAATTACACATTTTGCTGATGACACACAGCTGTAAGTTAAGGTCAAACCTGACATTGACAATGACAGTTATAAGTTGAAAATGCAATAACTGCTTCAAGTAAATGCCGATAAAATTGAAATACCTAGACCCAAGCTAAAATATCAACTATCATGCAAACTTGGGCATCTGGCTACCCAGATTAAATCAGAAGTAACATGCTCAAACCTTGCTCTAGATTAAAAGTTTCTCCAGTTAAAGTTTACTTTACTTAACAGATAAAGAAGGCGATCTAAATCTTAAGAAATATGACCAAAGTGTAGACATTCCCCTATCCTATAAAGATAATGAACATAGTATTCATGCTATTATTTCAAACTGATTATTTTTAAGAGTGCTCAATGAAAACGTTTGTGTTAGTACTTTTTAGTTTTTGTTTAGTCTTGTGGTTCTGGCATCTCTGAAACTAAGTTGATCCTTGAACATCATCACCTGTGTGGGACTTACATGTGCTAGACATCACTGGAATGAGAGAGTAAAACATAAAACAGATCCACCACATCAAAACCCACTTTTTCTTCTGCAACTTTCTCTTTACCATTGATACAAGTTGAAAACATCACCTGTTGTTTGACATAAGCTAAGGTAATTATAAATAAAACAAAACATTATTCTGGTCAACTGTCAAAACACTCCACACAGGAACTATTAATTTAGGAAAATATGGCTTTCATTTTGAGAAGAAATTGACATAAACAAAGTTTTCACAGGCATAATAAACAAGCAATTCACTTATGCTTTGTTTAATATTACAATATGATTGTAAGACTTTGAAACTTGACTTAACAAATTAACTACTGCTGGATCCAGTATCAAACGTGGTTTATATATTATTGTGGTACAACAAAAAAGATAGGATCATTTTGTACATGCTAGATTACCTTTAGTATTATTTAAGAGACACTTACATGCATTTGTTCCAGTACTAAATGAAAATGTAGTATAATATTGTTCCCACCTGTAATTTATTTCACAACATTTCCACCTCTTCCTTCTGCTCGGTACAAGTTCTGCTTCTCTAACCTATTCATACTAATTCACATGAGAGCACCGATCAATGCAATCACTCACTTCTGTGCTGCAGTGACCCAGTCTCAGGCAAGCAGGATGACTTAAAGAGCAGCACAGATTATTTCATGAGACTGTAGGGTCCTCCCACCTCTAACTAATGACTTGGAAATAATAGCCTCCAACAATTTTAGATTTTTCACTGACAGTCCACATTACAGCCAGCAGTGTTATTTGGAAACTACGATGTGATAATGGAAGATGCAGATAGAGAGAACTCATTTGCGATATAAATTAGTTGTGAAAGGAAATGTAATGGTGAATAGATTACGTTTATTTCCAATATATCAAAGACACATTCATGTTGAACATATCTGTAAGTAAATATCAACATAACATTGTTTTCCCTATACTGTATATTTTTGGCAACTAAAGTTTAGATTTAATCGCTTTATAATTATCTTTAGAAACTCAAAGCACTTAAAGTTAGGAAAAGAGCACATTCTTGGAGAAAATCAATGCTTGAAGACTGAATACACTGACGTTATTCAATATAATATAATAGTTAACCCAAGATACTGTTCACCCAGGAAAAGGACAGCATTGAAGTGTATTCAGGAAGACCAATGTTCTTTTTGGTTGTGCCTCCAGTTCCCTTATTCCTTTTCTTAATTCATCTATGCATGTCTTTGAAGGGAATTTATAAATCTCTGAAATGTCTTTACCCCACATGTCTTTACCCCAATCCACACCACCAAGAGCAAATTTGCATCTGTTTGCTCCCAACTACAACTTTCCATTTACTTCATACTTAATCTTTTTCGACATGCCCGAAGGGAGAAGGATAGGATTAAGAACGAAGGAAACAGAAGTTGACACCACAGGCCAATTGCTTGCGATATTTTTTTTCTTCTCTTTTTACCATAACCACAATCTTCACCTAACCATAACTGAGTAAATTCAGTTACGTCAGTATAAGGAAAACTGAGTAAATTCAGTTACGTCAGTATAAGGAAAACATTACTTTGTCTATATAGATCTCCCTGGTTGTGATCATTGGTCAAGTCAAATTAAAGAGGAATCAAATCAGATCATTTTTGGAACCTTTGGCTGTAACGGTAGGTCTGACAACATGTTGAACCAAATAATGTTCTCACCTAACCCTTTTTGGGGAAATGTGTTGCCTCCACCTTACAAAGTTGGTCGCAAAACACAAAGCATTCTCTTCCTTTTTCATTTATTATTACCCCAAAACACTTACCCAGACCTACTCCCTTCAACTTCTTTCCAGTAAAAGATTGTCACATGTTGGAAAACACATGCCAGTGAACATAACCTAAGAAGCTATTTATGTTTCCTGTCATGCAAAGAAATAGCAGCATATAGGAGACAGGGTTGTTATCTGGCGTCCATTCCCAGAGTTATGCTTCTGGATGATGGCCATGATGACCGCTGAGGTAAACATTGGTTTGGAATCATTAAAATGTTTCTAGCCTCAGTCAAGAAGATCTTATGCCAGTAAATTAACATTACTGGCTTCATCATCAAGCTTCAAGCTATGAAGTTATTTTGTCTTAAGTATATACTTTTTCCACAGCATTACATTGAGAAAAAGTGGTCTGCCATATGAATAAAACATACTCACTATTTCTTAACACATTCATGCAGAGCCACAGTTCAGTACAGTGCTCTGGTACCTCTGCCGCAGGAATATAAACTCACTATTGGAGCATATTTCTCACTTAAATGTATGTCACAGATATTCTACTCAGATCCTCACTCTCATTTGCTCTTGCTATGTTGTAATCTGTTTTTTTCCGACACTGTATGAAGAATGTAAGTTACATTTTTCATGCTGTTAAATTGCTTCAATTTTCTTCACATTGTGTTTACTGTCTGTGTCTGCCGTGACGAAGTGTGAAAGTTTGCAGGGGTGGAAACTTTCTGTCGAAAGAAAGGAAAGACATAAAATAATATATTTTACTCAACATAAATGCCAAGGTCAGAAACTGTGTTACAGTCCTGCTACTTAAAGCTATTATTTGTATATAATCAATGGATTAAATGAGTAATGTGGAAATTATTTTTAATGTTGATTAACACAGAAACGTATCCACCAACTCTGTGGTGCCATGATTTGTACAGCTCTTATGGTCCTGGTGTGTGACTCATCACTAGAGCTGTCTCACACTCTCCCAACACAACTGTAGATAACTTTATGCTGGAAGCATAAGGTCATATCTTCTTGCACGTTGGCTTTGCAAGTTGGTCATGAACCTCCGATTTTTGGTAACTATGCGCCCACTGCGCATAGTGGACAGAGATTTAACCAGAAGGAGAGAAAGAAGCTGGAGAAAGAGCAAACACAGGTGACTTGTAGAAGGTCACCTTACATAGATCAATAGCCACACAGTTACTGACAATCTTCTGTTGGTACCAAATCGATAGTTACGGCTGTAACTACGGTTCTATGAGTCCCGGATGACCGCCAGAGGCGGTGCTTTAAGCACTGGATATGTCCATCGCGCGCATGCTCAGCTCGAGTACCAATAACAACAAAGTCACCTGTGACCCACGTGACACCGGCTATATCAGCCGGTGTCGTCAGAGGATCTGTTCCCAGAATCTTCTCGCGAGCACACAAGAATTCTGAGCACAGCAACTTCGACGTGCCGTACTCCTGAATGTCGAAGCGTGCCAGCTGGGCAGGCTGATTGAAGTGGGTTTGGGAATGCCACATTTGCCCAAAGGGCAACGCCTGAGAGTCCCACCTCGGGCATGTATTGTTTATGGAGAGGACATGCAACTCCCCAACTCGCTTCCCTGAGGCTATGGCAAGCAGAAATGCTGCCTTCGTGGGCAGCCACCTAAGCCCCACCTGGGCCAGGGGCTCAAAGGGAGGAGATGATAGGGCATCCGGCAGCAGGGGCAGGTCCCAAGCCGGAGCCGTCGGGGTGCTAGGGGGACGCTGCCGTAAAGCCCCTCTCATAAAGAGGGACACCGACCTGTGACACCCCACTGTGGCGCCGTCGACCCGAACACGTCGGGCAGAAATCGCAGCCACATAAATCCAGAGTGGAGAGAGAACGTCCACTATCTAGAAGGGACTGTTGTCTAGTAACAACGTACATGCTATCCCCAAGGAACACGCACATTCTTTCCCCCTCAGTTGGGGTAGAAAGTGCGTGAGTGCAAGCTGCACAGCCCGAAGCTCTAGCACGTTGACTTGGCGCGCACTCTCCTGGGCAGACCGCTGATCCTGAACGGTCCTACCCTGCCGCACTGCACCCCACCCTGAGAAACATGCACCTATGGTGATGGTTTCCTGGCAGGATGGGATGGCGCCCATGGGCACGCCCACCAGGAGATAGGCCCTGCCCCTTCAGCGTGACAGAGAGTGGAGGCAATGCTGTGACACCCTGACTTCCCTGTGCCTGTGCCACTTGGCGTCCAAGTGAAGGCTGTTCAGCCACATCTGCATGGGGCGCATCGACAGCGGGCCTAAGGGCCCAGCGGCCGAGGCAGCTGCCAGTCTGCCCAAGGGCCGGATGAACTGCATATAAGGCACCCTCTTGCCCGGCCCACGTGGAAGTAGGCATCCCTCAAGTCCACGGTTGAGAACCGCTCCCCCTGTGCATATGCAGCGGTCAGCATATAGAATGGCAGCACCTTCAGGAATCTGTTGATTCCTCTGAGGTCCAAGATCGGGGGAAATTCGCCGACTTTCTTGCTCACGAAAAAGTACGCTGAGTAGAACCCCCTGGGCTAAGCAGAGCGTCTTACTGGCTTGATTGCGTCCTTGGACAGAAGGACGGACAACTCTTGGGCCAGAGCTAGGGCCCCTGCCGGATCGCTGACGACTGTCAATTAGACCCAGCCGAAGGCTAGGGGCCGGAGCTGCGGCCCGTACCCCTGGGTCAAGGTGAAAACCACTCAAGGAACGGAAGTACAGACCGCCCAGTAACTGAGCTGCTGCTGGGAAAGCAGCCGACGACCACCCCCGTGATTTCAGGGCCCAGCCCCTGGAGCCTCCTGGGAGGCGCCGGTAAGGCTCTGGGGCACGAGGCCGTCTGGAAGGCAGGCGACCTGGGGCATGAAAGTCATTGGGAGGCGGTTGAGTGGGCTGAGTGCGGCTGCTAGAGCGGCCCCTGGGCCCGCTGGGAGTGGGCACAGGTCTGCGAAGACCCGAGAGCTGCTGCCTGGTCTGCCTAGCTTGGGCGGCACGCTCCAGTGCCTCCAGGACAGCTGACCTAAACAGCTCCCCTGGCACGCTATGGAGGACTCTCCTACATGCCTCCGTTAGTGGTGACTGGGCCAGCGAAACCTGGCGACGAGTCTGTACCAGCGCCAAGGCGTCCTCATACAGAGGTGCGTCAACCGAAGGAGGTGCGTTAGCCGAAGGAGGTGCGCCAGCCGAAGGAGGGGCGTCAACCGAAGGAGGGGGGGGGGGACAGGCGGCCCGCTAGCAGCCCCTACACCGGGCCCAGGCTGAAGGGCCAAGAGCCGACTTCATCATGCCCCTATCGGCAGCTAGCCGATCCACTTTAGAGGACAGCCTGTTTCTAGTCCTTCTATTGGGGGGAGCACACATAGCCATCGCTCCCTCAAGTCGCCGGGAACGGCCGAATTGATCTGGAGGAGGATGTGACAAGCAGAGGTGTCTGTTGGCTGCTGCCAGACGTTCCACCTCAGTGATTCTAGCCACTCTGAGCTCCCGAGGCATGCAGCTACAGCTCATGCAGGCGTTTACCGTGAGAACCTCCCTCAGATGCTCACATTTCGTCCCCACTGACCGCCAGAGGCGGCCGAGGCAGGAGGGGCAGCGGTCGTGGCCGTCCTCGGGCTCAAGAGAAGCCATACAGGCGCTATATGAATGAACCATTCTGTAGGTAGCCAGATGCAGCGTAGCCGGGAGCGGGTGCGGGAACACAGCCTTCACCAGCTACCTGCTTAATGGAAAGAGTAGAACGTTGCTGCTACTCGCCGAACAGAAAGAGGGATGTAATTACACCCACGTTACCAGCAGAGGGAGCGGGAGCGAGAGCAGCTGCCTTCACCTGGCTGGATTAATAAACACGGCAGTTCAGCGTCTACCAGAAGCGGGGGCGAGAACACTGCCGGCTGAGTTAGAGACGAATGCCGGATGCAGCATAACCGGGAGCGGGTGCGGGAACACAGCCTTCACCAGCTACCTGCTTAACGGAAAAACAGGGCAGTTCCGCGTCTACCAGGAGTGGGGGCGAGAACACTACCTTCACTGGTTGAGTTAGAGACGAATGCCAGATGCAGCGTAACCGGGAGCGGGTGCGGGAACACAGCCTTCACCGGCTACCTGCTTAACCGAAAAGCGAGGCAGTTCAGCGTCTACCAGGAGCGGGGGCGAGAACACTGCCTTCACTGGTTGAGTTAGAGACGAATGCCAGATGCAGCGTAACCGGGAGCGGGTGCGGGAACACAGCCTTCACCGGCTACCTGCTTAACGGAAAAGCGAGGCAGTTCAGCGTCTACCAGGAGCGGGGGCGAGAACACTGCCTTCACTGGTTGAGTTAGAGACGAATGCCAGATGCAGCGTAACCGGGAGCGGGTGCGGGAACACAGCCTTCACCGGCTACCTGCTTAACGGAAAAACGAGGCAGTTTGGCGTCTACCAGGAGCGGGGGCGAGAACTGCCTTCACTGGTTGAGTTAGAGACGAACGCCAGATGCAGCGTAACCGGGAGTGGGTGCGGGAACACAGCCTTCACCGGCTACCTGCTTAACGGAAAAACGAGGCAGTTCAGCGTCTCCCAGGATCGGGGGCGAGAACACTGCCTTCACTGGTTGAGTTAGAGACGAAGATTAAGTCAAATAACACACATGTTTAAGACCAGTTAACTAGCTTCAAAAGAAGAGAACAGCACAGAGCCGTAGTTACAGCAGTAACCATGGCCAGTGCTCACACGGCATATAACCGTAGTTACAGTAGTAACTCTGGCCAGTACTTACCCGGCTTGGAACCGTAGTTACGGTATTGACTATGGCCAGTACTTGCACGGCTTGGAACCGTAGTTACAGTAGTAACTATGGCCAGTACTTACGGCTTAAAACTGTAGTTACAGTAACTCTGGCCAGTACTTGCACGGCTTGGAACCGTAGTTACAGTAGTAACTATGGCCAGTACTTACACAGCATAGAGCCGTAGTTACGGTATT
This sequence comes from Harpagifer antarcticus, assembly GCA_902827135.1. Lineage (NCBI taxonomy): Eukaryota > Metazoa > Chordata > Actinopteri > Perciformes > Harpagiferidae > Harpagifer > Harpagifer antarcticus. The sequence goes on from CADEHL010000031.1 coordinate 985,965, forward strand.
GGCTATGGCCTGTACTTACACGGCTTGGAACCGTAGTTACAGTAGTAATTATGGCCAGTACTTACGGCTTAGAACCTTAGTTACTGTAGTAACTGTGGCCGGTGCCTAAAAGTGTCAGCCAAACGGCTGCCCACTAGATAATATAATATTGGGAGGATGAAATCCTCCTTAATGGCCACACATGCAGAGCACACAGCACACACAGTGAAGATTGTTCTCTGCATATCGTCCTAGTGCTAGGAGTCTAGTACTAGGAGCAGTAAATACAACGATATAGCGCTACTGCAACCATACCATGCGTTTACCGGGAGCGGGAGCGAGAGCACTGCCCTCACCGGCTGAGTTAAATAATGAAGCTTAACAGTACATGCAAGGTGTTAGCCAAGCGACTCTGCATCTAAACGAAAAACGGGTTTAAAGTATGACACTCTGGGCTTTCCATAGTAAATTGAATGAGGGACTCGGCCAAAGCTGGGACTCAAATGCTAATGATAGCTCGGGCACAACGCCACAAGCAGAACTTTCAAAAGAGCATAAGGGCAACTTTATGGGAGAGGAAGTGGGAACACTGTCGTCACCAGAAAGTCTAAGCCAAACAAAAAATAAGACAGCAATCAGGACAACTTGGCTGGGAGAGGGTGCGGGGACACAGCCATCACCATCAACAAGCTGACACAAACCTGTCTGTCGAGGCTCTGCACAGTGCACAGCCAGCCACAGCTCCTGGAGCGCGTTAACGACCCGTAGCTCCGACTGTCAGTCACGAAGCTGCACTCGGCCAGCTGCTTGCAGAGCAATCCCTCAGATCAAACGTTCAAACCTGAACGCTGTAGGCTGTAGGCTACAAAAATGTAGCCATGGTACCCTCGCGCAGCGAGAAGATGAAAGGAACAGATCCTCTGACGTGACACCGGCCGGTGTCACGTGGGTCACAGGTGACTTTATTGTTATTGGTTGAGTGTGCATCTCGACCGGGTGACGACACTACCTGTTGACGCAGCAACCACTGTAAGTTATATTCTTGTTTAATTAGACTTCTCTGTTTCCTTTATTCTGCTCTGTATAATTGTTCTGCAGTTATTGTAGCTAAAACGGCGCTTTTGAGAGATTTTAAATCTCAGATCTGCTCAAGTGATCCTGTAACACAGGTCTCAGTCGGGCACTCAAGCCTGCTTTACAATATAGGCAGGGCCACTCTGCTGTCGCCCATCAGCTGTAGAGATTTAACTAATTAGAGGGGCGTGGCCCCACAGCTGTGAGAACTCAGCAATCAGGCTCCATTTTAGGTAGCTATTTCCTGGAGCGTCAGCTTCAGCGTCAGACAGCCGAAGACATTAGAGTCCTGCTGGAGTAAGACTGACAAAGACATTGGAGTCCTCCTGGAGTAAGACTGACAAAGACATAAGAGTCCTGCTGGAGTCACGAGGGTGGCAAAGAAGAGGCAAATCCTACTTTGATTGAGCTAAGTATCGCTGGTGTTTTATTTCATTTTGTTGTTTAGCCCCTCATGCTATAATCATGTGTATTTTCTCCATTCCTGTTCATGTGTCCTCTCGCAATTATCACTGGCCCCGTGTATCTCGTAATCGATATAACCGGCCTGCTCTCGTCTATCCCACATGCTCCACTGAAATCCAACATCTAGTTACGGGCGGCCTGTGGAACTGCCAGTCAGCTGTTCCTAAGGCTGACTTCATCTCTGGCTACGCCTCCCTGCAGTCCCTGGATTTCCTTGCTCTCACTGAGACCTGGATTACTCCATCCAACACATCCACCCCAGCAGCTCTCTCCACAGCATATTCCTTCTCTCATACACCCAGACCCACTGGCAGAGGAGGTGGTACTGGTCTCCTGCTCTCTCCCAAATGGAGCTTTTCCCTCTTCAAGCTACCTTACTTCACTCCTTCCACCTTTGAATTCCATGCCGTCACAGTAACCCATCCTATACAATTAACCATTGTTGTTCTCTACCGTCCACCAGGCGCCTTGGGGGACTTCTTGGAGGAATTAGATCATCTCCTCTCACACATCCCTGAAACTGGCCTCCTAACCTATCAGGCTCTCCTCTCCTCTTTCTCTGCTTCGATCTCTCAGGCAAAAAGCACTTTCTTTCAAGATAAGATCCAATCTTCCTATTCCAATCCCAAAAAACTATTTTCCATCTTCTCCACCCTCTTGGACCCTCCCAAAGCCCCTCCCCCCTCCTCACTTCTGACCGAAGACCGGAACTGTCCGGTCTTCGCCCTCGAGCCCGGTCCCCTGAGTTCGCCCGCGGTGGTCTTCGCCCCTCCTCGAACTCTGCCTTGCCCCCGGGCCGTCCGCCCGAGACCCCCTCCTCGAACTCTGCCTTGCCCCTGGGCCGTCCGCCCGAGACCCCCTCCTCGAACTCTGCCTTACCCCCGGGCCATCCGCACGAGAACCCCTCCTCGAACTCTGCCTTGCCCCCGGGCCGTCCGCCCGAGACCCCCTCTTCGAACTCTGCCTTGCCCTGGGTTGTCAGCCAAGGCCCATCCTCCGGACCCCCTCCACCCACCCTGCTGGACGTTGTTGGATTTTTGTTTTGGTGTTTAGGGACGTCTAGAATCCATCCCTTGAGGAGGGGGTTCTGTCACGATTATCATGTCCTGTCACATTTCTATGTCTAGGTTTGGGTGTTTTTGCTGTTCTCTCTGTCATGTTTTCCTCCTGAGTTATTGTCTGGTCCTTTTCCCTGTGTTTTTCCTCCTGTCGTTAGTTTCCCTGGTGTGTCTAGTTATCTGATTGTGTTCACCTGTGGCCCTTGTGTTTCTCCTCCCCTGCCCGGCTGTTTCTCGTCTTGTGATTACCCCTCCCCTATTTAGAGAGAATGGACGTCCATTCTCGGGAGACGTCTGACAGTGGTGCGGTTACCCAAAGTGACAGACCTCATTTTACCTCTATTTAGAGGCAATGCACTTCCACTCTCGGGAGAGCCCCAAACGACGGACTGTAAGCAGGGTCCCACACTCAAAGGCACCCAGTTATCCAGGGTGATGCACATGGCTTTCTTACCCAGGAATGAGTGTGTGAAACCTGGGGAACATGTACAGGAATCTGTCCATTTCATCCACATTTGACTCATGAAATGTACAAGAACATAAGGGCAGCAGAGTCACTGCTGTAAGCAGGGTCCCACGGTCCCAGGCAGAGCTCCATGGTAATGCACATGGCTTTCTTACGCAGGAAGAAGTGTGTGAAAGCTGGGTAAAGTGTTCCTGCAGCCCCTCCATAACGGTAATAATGGTTAGAAATCATTTCCAGGGCAGAAAGCTGTTTTTGACTCATGAAATGTACAGGAATCTGTCCATTTCATCCACATTTGACTCATGAAATGTACAAGAACATAAGGGCAGCAGAGTCACTGCTGTAAGCAGGGTCCCTGGCAGAGCTCCAGGGTGATGCACATGGCTTTCTTACCCAGGAATGAGTGTGTGAAACCTGGGGAACATGTACAGGAATCTGTCCATTTCATCCACATTTGACTCATGAAATGTACAGCAGAGTCACTGCTGTAAGCAGGGTCCCACACTCAAAGGCAGAGATTCAGGGTGAGAAAAAGTCTAATTTAACTTTTGGAAGAACCATAGAAAAGGGTGAAAATGGATAAAAACGTATCTGAAAATAGTGTCTCTTAAGGCAGGTAGAGTCCCCTGACAACTCCCGTTACATTCCTCCAGAGGCAGAAAAAGTCTAAGTTAACTTTTGGAAGAACCAGAAAAAAGGGATGAAAATGGATAAATTGTACCCCAAAATAGTGTCTCTTAAGGCGGGTAAAAGTTATGTGAATATGGGGTGACGTATATGGACACTTGAGCACCAGCAAAACCCCCACCTCCATAACCTTGTGCACCAGGCGAACCTGTGTATCCACACTTAAGCACTCCCCCACGGACTACACCAAGAGGGAACACCGGTCAGAAGTTCGTGCCCCTGGTAAAACTGAATAACAAAAATGCCATTAAAACTGCTATGCATTGAGGATTTTAGTCCGAGATGAGTGCTTATCTGCGGGTATCTTGTGTCAGCTTCGTAGACCCCAATTTCAAAGGAAATGTCCATGATATTGACAAACATATTTATATACAGAATGATTGATGATTATTTTACCCTCAGACACATGCATAGAGCACCCCCAAGTGTTGGTTTACAGTTGGTAAATTGTGTCCTGCCGGTGGCAGGGACTTTGCATTGGAAGTTGACATCACATTTCCATTGTGCGGACATGTGTACATTTGAAGGACAAGTCCCAAGTTAACTATGTCCATAAAGCAGACCTTTTCCTTACATGAGCAAACAGGCTATGTCAGACTTCCATGAAATACACCGGGAAAAGCACCTCTCTGTGGCGGCTCACATAGCCCCAAATGACGGACTAAGCAGCTCCAGGTTCGCTCCCTCACATGAACAAACAGGCTATTTCACACTAACAGGAGACAGGGCGCGAAAACCACCTCTCTGTGGCCGCTCCAAGACCCCCAAATCACGACTAATACTCCCTGACATGAACAAACAGGCTATTTCACACTAACAGGAGACAGGGCGCGAAAACCACCTCTCTGTGGCCGCTCCAAGACCCCCAAATCACGAACTAATTAGCTCCAGCATCGCTCCCTGACATGAGCAAACAGGCTATGTCAGACTTCCATGAAATACACCGGGACTTTCAAAGAGAAAAGCAAGCACACTCAGAATAAAGTATTTTTTTTTTTTTTAAATTCGGATTTCACATCGCATAAACACCATATCCCAACGTGCATTGCGGCTAAACCATCCAATCACCGAGCTCAGGATCTTGCCTACGTCTGTATTTACATTTTGTGAGGCCTTCTAAAATGTTTTTAAATATAAGGTTCTAGTTGAAGAGTTTGTAAATTAACATGAACGCAAGCTGTTGCCTGGCAACGCAATCGCACAACGTCACGTCCGTTAATTCCACAACGACACACATGGATTAACATTGATTTAATACATTAATGTAGCCTTTGTTTCTGCTAAAAGAGGTGTCGACCAGCTGGGGCAACAAGAAAATCGGCCAAATCGAGTGTGACTATTAAAAAATAAATCATTATTATTGACAATAACAAACGACCGTCGGGGTAGAGGATTTGCTTGGCATTTCCGGGTATTTCTCCACATGTTGGGCCATGTTAACAATACTGTGTAACTGCGACGTTTGAAGGGACGAAATCGTGACATCTTCCCGTCTCCCAGCATGGTAAATCGTCACATGTTCACGTCTTGCCGTGATACCGGATTGAATGATTTATGAAGAGCAAACTCTTACGAATAAAGATTATTTTTCTTTCCATATGTTTCACATAATGGAATAGAGTAGGAGTCCGCCTTCATTCTCTAGGGAACAAGGGTTCTGTCATCCCTCATTTTATCTGTCATCGTATCTCTATCATGTACATTGTATCTGACAATGTAGTGTCTAGTGTCATTCTCATGATACATTATGCAATAGTGCACAGTGCGTCACACTCATCTGCACTAACACTTTCATCATGATTTACCTACACGAGAAGATCAAGAAGCCCCATAATTGGTCCTGTGGGGTCTAATTATTGAACAGAATGTATTCTTTAACGTGTTACTTCGCCTTGAACCTTTGTTTTGGGTTTGCAGACATCTAACATTTATTTTATTATCTAATTTACCATTCCTGTTCTTGCATTATTTACAGAATGCATGAATCTCCATCTGATTATGTATTTTATGTTTGTATGAGCTGGAGTTATAGATCTGTTACGTTTAACTGGGGCAGAAGAGAGCACTTCTATCACCAATGTGTTTTATTTTCTCCTTTAAAGCAAGTGCTTTATGTGTTTAACACTGAGTAGGAACCAGCAGAGTAAGATCAAGGAAAAAAACACTTAATTGCTTTTTAGAAAGTGTTTGCCAACAATAGGTCAATCTTTTATTTTAGACTGGGAATAAACTGAGAGGACCATCATTTAGAAGACAGATGAGAAGGTACCTTGATAAATGGAAGTAAAGCAAGCGAAAAAAAGCACATTATGAAGCACATTAAACTATTTTACTTGTCTGTCTTGTGTTTGACAGCTACTAAAAATGGTAAAGTGCTGTATCCCATTTTTTCTAAATTCTATTTAGTTACCATCACTAGGTTCATTTAATAAAGTGTCAAACATAAGAAAAAATCAGCTTGTTTTTTTAAGAGACATTTTGTATGCACTCATAACTAGGGATGGGTATCGTTTGAAATGTATCGATTCCGATTCTGCTTATCGATTCTGGTTCTTATCGATTCCCCGTTTCGTTTCCAAAAGTGTAAAAGAAAGAGGTAAAATGTTTAGATAACACAAATATCTTTAATCTTTTAAGCTTTAACTGACAGTTTTACAAATAAAAAATATACATGCAATACAAAGGTATTGCACAATAGCTGTGCTTTATCTTAACTGAGCTATGCCTGTGGCCAGCTATTAACTTGCATTACACTGTGCCTTGTCTTTTTCTTTTTTAGGCCCAATCCCAAACCACTCCCTCGACCCTACCCCTCCGTGACGGAGTGAACTCCGTCTGTAGCCACACTTGCAGCTCAATGAGGCTCCCTCCTGTCAGATGGCGGGAGTAAATACAGCAGCAAGCTTTGGGACGGCCTCCCCTGTCTCCAGCAGAAACAGGAAATGCCGTAACTGTATGTAACAACGGTTTCAAATCAGCATCTCTTAGACAAAAAGTTTAAATTAATAACTCAAATAAAACTCCAAACATCTTTCATAGTGTTTCAAAGCTCTTTTAGTTTTAAACCTGATGTTTATAAGCTTGTTTGTTTGTTTTTGTTTGTTTATTTATTTAAAGGACAGTGCACATTAATTGACATTGCTGTAAATGAGCCAGTATTCTTAGTTTTTGCAACGGTCTGTAAATATACACAACTTTATAATAAAATGCACAATGTTACCTTTTTCTAGACTAAACACAGGTGTTACGTGCTTGTGTTGCTTTTCTCTGTCTCTCTGCTGCGCAGGTACACCTGGTCCGTCCCTGGCTCCACCTCCCCCAGGTGTCCTAATGACATTCAGCTGGGGACTTTAAAAGGAGAAGCTGGAGGAGAAGAGGCTCTCTTTTCCTGCCTGATGCCGAGGGATCATATCCGTGGATTTCCTCTCATCCCATGTGTGGATCCATTATTCTTTTGTTGTCTTATATTGTGTGAACTCTGGAGGATGTTAGTGTAGGATTTTTCGCGGCTTTGTTTTTTCCCAGTAGGTTGTGTAAGATCGCTGAATAGAGGAGGGAAGTCTGGGTCCTACGGCCCATGGTGTGGCTGGCCCAGGCCCCCTTCTTCCTTTTTGTTTGTTTATTGCCGTCCTCCAGACTTGGTTCCTTTTTGCCGGTAGGCATGTAAGTTACGGCTGTGCTAACTATAAATGCCCGTTGTTAACGATATTCTGTGTTTGGCGTGGTTTGTTTTTATGTTACGGGTCTTCCCACGAGCCACTACCGCTTGGTAGAGGGACGGGTCGTAACAACAGGTATGATCCTAAGTTAAAAACATGAGGTCATCATGAGGTTGTTAACATCGTAGTTTATCAGTGGATGTTCGCTGGAACTACTTTTTAACTGCTTGTTTCCCGACGGACACACACAGCGTGACTCCGGTCAGGTAGAGACCGGTCTCAAGTCAGCACCGCTGCAGATTCGCTGTTTGAGGGCTTGATAGCTCACTCCCCACACCGCTCCACACTGGTTGCTTTGGAACAGCCCTTAATATGGCGGACCCTCCGTGTGAATGCGCAAACGGAGGGGTAGGGTGTAGGGGGCGGTTTGGGAATGGGCCTTAGTGTAGTGGAGCCTCACTTTAGAGCATTTAAGGCGATCCATCTTTGGTGTTATGAAGTGACTGAGCTCGTGAACTGTTTACGGCCGTTCTGTGATTCTCCAGAACACACAGATGGCCAGTCTGCCCTTACCCTGTATTCCACCGGGTCACCGCGACACAGACGGACCCGGTGGAATACAGGGTCTACCGCGTTTAGGAACCGTTAAGCAGGACCAAAATTGTGTATTTTGAATGGGTACCCGGTACCTAGCATTTTCTTATCGGTTCTCATCTGGAACCAAGTTTCGGTTCCCAACCCTACTCATAACACATTTTGGCAAGGCTTAGAATAAGAATCACACATTTTGACAATCATGACAATCATGACAAGTCTTTGCATTTTTAGTAACACAACAGAATGCAGCTCTTCCATGTGTAAGATCATTTTCAGTGAGTTTTTTGTAGTCACATGTTACTTCAGCCAGTGTATGTTTAGGCCTTCAATATTCTTGCCAGCCTTCTGTCAATACTAGTTAGCTAAAGAACGCACAGTGACGGTGATAGAATAACACAAGGCCTGTTAATATACAGTGGGGCAAAAAAGTATTTAGTCAGCCACCAATTGTGCAAGTTCTCCCACTTAAAAAGATGAGAGAGGCCTGTAATTTTCATCCAAGGTATACCTCAACTATGAGAGACAAAATGAGAAAAAAAAATGCAGAAAATCACTGTCTAATTTTAAAAGAATTTATTTGCAAATTATGGTGGAAAATAAATATTTGGTCAATAACAAAGGTTCATCTCAATACTTTGTTGGCAATGACAGAGGTCAAACGTTTTCTGTAACGGCCCCTACACACGGCGGCGTGCGTTGTCGCTTGCCGGCGGGAGGGGCTGGAACTCGACCAACAACCAATCACATGAATCTCCCGCCCCAGACACACAAGCACGCGGTTTGATTGGCTAGAGCTTGTACTGGCATATGATTCCATTGGCTGGCGCCTCCGTCGAGGCGTCAAAAGTAGAACATTGCTCTACTTTTGCAGCGAGCACCGCGAGAGAAGCTACGCTTTGCTCCCACAATGCAGTTCGGCGAATCGTGACGTCACCCCATTCAAAGTGAATGGGCAGAAGCGTTGAAGCGGCAACGCACGCCGCCGTGTGTAGGGGCCGTAAGTCTTCACAAGGTTTTCACACACTTTTGCTGGTATTTTGGCCCATTCCTCCATGCAGATCTCCTCTAGAGCAGTGATGTTTTGGGCTGTCGCTGGGCAACACAGACTTTCAACTCCCTCCAAGATTTTCTATGGGGTTGAGATCTGGAGACTGGCTAGGCCCAGACCTGGCGTCATGGGCGGGCCCCATGGGGCCGGGCCTGCCCATCCAGGATTTGGGCCCGCTGTTTAAATCAGGGCTGTATACAACATTTTAATTGTTTTATTATTATGTTCAGTGGCGGCGCCAGGGTATACTGGGGTAGGCTACAGCCATACCAAGAAATGGCTTAGCCCCACCATGAAAAATGATGTTAAAGTAAGCAAAATAAAGCCCGCCAACTCGCACGGAGTTAATTGCACAGACAGCAGTTAGTAAGATTGATTTCAGCAGTCACTTGTCTGGAAATATCGAAGGCTAGAAACGGTTTTGAAAACGTTTGTCACGTAGGCCTAGTGATCGTCTTCTCAATGGAACATCTTTGATAATGTCTTCTGGCCAATCAGAATCAAGATAACGGCGTGGTGTTGTTGCAGGAAGTCCCAACGGAGAATACTTTTGCTGTAGTACATCTCTATATACATCGATACAACATTACGTGTTGATTTCTATCAACACGTAATGAAATAAGACCCCACGGTTTGATGATTGATAGGTGTGTGGGCTGTCTTTCATTTTGACACACAGAACAATGGGGGCTATCCACCCTTATTCACAATGTAAAGTAACTCACACAGCCTCTTCCCTCTTCAGTGAGGAGCTGCAGATTCAGCTTTCAGAACAAAGTAACAGAAAACCAAAATGGCATTCATTTTTTAAAATATGTCGTGTAGTAATAGATTTATTTATTTTTATTCTCAAGAGAGTACCAGAATGTGTATGTTATGTTAGTATTTCAAAAAATCTCCTGGGGGACAATCCCCCCATACCCCCGGGGCTGCAGGGGTTGGATTTTCAGCATGTCAACTCTTTCACTTGTGGGGAAATTGCAGGATTGGCACAGCGTTACAAATGTGCCACAAAACCTACATACATACATAAGACCGTCAACAGCCTAAACCCCTCTGTTTCCGTAACAACAATTCACGAGCACCCCCCCCCCCCCCCCCTTGACAATTCAGATTTCCCGGGAAATGTAAGTTTCGGGGTGGGCCCGCCCTGGTAAATCAAATGCCCGCCCAGAGACGTATGTCTGCCGCCGGGTCTGGCTAGGCCACTCCAGGACCTTGAAATGCTTCTTACGAAGCCACTCCTTCGTTGCCCGGGCGGTGTGTTTGGGATCATTGTCATCCTGAAAGACCCAGCCCCGTTTCATCTTCAATGCCCTTGCTGATGGAAGGAGGTTGTCACTCAAAATCTCAGGATACATGGCCCCATTCATTATTTCCTTTACACGGATCAGTCGTCCTGGTCCCTTTGCAGAAAAACAACCCCAAAGCATGATGTTTCCACCTCCATGTTTCACAGTAGGTATGGTGTTCTTTGGATGCATCTCAGCATTCTTTCTCCTCCAAACATTTCGTAGTTGAGTTTTTACCAAAAAGTTCTAATTTGGTTTCATCTGACCATATGACATTCTCCCAATCCTCTTCTGGATCATCTAAATGCTCTCTGGCAAACTTCAGACGGGCCTGGACATGTACTGGCTTAAGCAGGGGGACACGTCTGGCACTGCAGGATTTGAGTCCCTGGCGGCATAGTGTGTTACTGATGGTAGCCTTTGTTACATTGGTCCCAGCTCTCTGCAGGTCATTGACTAGGTCCCCCCGTGTGGTTTGTGATCATTTTGACCCCACAGGGTGAGATCTTGCGTGGCGCCCCAGATCGAAGGAGATTATCAGTGGTCTTGTATGTCTTCCATTTTCTAATAATTGCTCCCACAGTTGATTTCTTCACACCAAGCTGCTTACCTATTGCAGATTTAGTCTTCCCAGCCTGGTGAAGGTCTACAATTTTGTTTCTGGTGTCCTTTGACAGCTCTTTGGTCTTGGCCATAGTGGAGTTTGGAGTGTGACTGTTTGAGGTTGTGGACAAGTGTTTTTATACTGATAACGAGTTCAAACAAGTGCCATTAATACAGTTAACAAGTGGAGGACAGAGGAGACTCTTAAAGAAGAACTTACAGGTCTCTGAGAGCCAAACATTTCGTTTGTTTGTAGGTGACCAAATACTTATTTTACTGAGCAATGTACCAATTAATTCATTAAAAATCCTACAATGTGATTTCCTGGATTCTTTCCCCCCATTCTGTCTCTCATAGTTGAAGTGTACCTAGGATGAAAATTACAGGCTTCTCTCATCTTTTTAAGAACTTGCACAATTGGTGGCTGACTAAATACTTTTTTGCCCCACTGTATTAGTTATAATGATGTCTATCTACTAGAGCAATGGAGTTTCTTTATGACTGTCCCAGTACAGCTGCCCTTTAGATATTTTGTTGAGTGCAATGAGTTGTAAACTTTGTTTTCTGTGCTGCTTTTCCCGACTTGTCCCATCTGCACACCTGCTCTGAATCAGCGTCGTTAGTCCTTCTCTGCTCCTGGAGTTTCTCCCCGGCCAATCAGCTCCCTGCCTCTTCTCCTATTCATCCTAATCATCTCACTCCCCCCACCTGGGCGTTTCTTTCAATTTCTCCACCTGCACTTCATCCCTGCTTCAAGTTTGATTGAGCCAACCCTTATGAAACATAAATATATTGTAATACATTGGAAAATATAATAGAATATACTGGATCATACATTTCCATATATGGGAAAGTACAGTAGTCCTTATATTTTTAAATATATTGCAATATATGCATGGACCATGTATGGCTATTGATACATATAAATAAAAAATATTGCAATGAAAACAAGAACTGCAATACATTTTTACATGTAATAGTTTTATTGAAACACTAATTTGTCTTTCATGAGTTACACAAGTTTACATAAAGTTGAACAGATATTCATAAACAGTTATCTCACTTTGTTTTGTATTTACCCACTTTATATATGAACATATGCAGGGTCAGTTCTAGCCAATTTGCAGCCCTAGGCGAGATTTTTTCGCGGAAACACAAGCAATCTGTCCATCAGCTGGCCAAAAGGCATCATTTTCATACGGAGAAATGCACCGTTTTCAACTTCCTTAACTCAGAGTTCTGTTACCCCAATTACGTGTAAGGTGGGAGAAGGACTCAGATCAAGTAGGCCTACTTAAAGGTGGGGTAGGTGATTCACTTCAGAAATACATTTTGTTATATTCCATGGAATGCTCTTAACCGGTTTAGCCCTAAGCCTGTTTTTCAGGTCTCAGGCTCTAAAATGACATTCCCAGAACAAATGACCATATCTTCCCTCCTAAAAGGGTTAAGGCGAGACACGGCAGGCAAAAACATCGTTTTTCAAGTACTGGTCAATTTTGAGATTTTGTGCTATTTTGATTCCATAACATGTTTTCTTTCAGGCTTTTGGAAGGAAAACGTACAAAATACACATTTAAGTGTTTATTTTACTATAGTTTGTCTATTTGCGTCTGTAGATTTCTCCTAAATTCACCAAAAGTTAGCATTCTAACGTAACATAAAGTACCGCGACCGCTGTGTGCACCATGTCAACAGAGATATCGTTGGAAAGCTCCGTCTCTCCTGCACAATCTCATCGGATCCAAATATGGTCATTTCCTTTGTATCAGCAACCAATCGTGAAAGCACAAAGGGGTCTTAAACCAAGAAACGAAATCTCATTGGCTGGTGTCAATTTCTGACAACGTGATTCGTTCAGATGCGTCACGTGGTGTGCTAAAACACTTCCTGTTTAGCTTTCCGCTAGAAATTGAAATCTCAAAATCGCAAAAGAACGGCGAAAAAAACGTTCACAGAGAAGACGACAACAATTGTCTCTTGCACGAAGCAAGGTTATACAAAAAACAAATGACCCCGAACATGAAACACCTTCACGGAGTGCGTCGATGCGCAAGCTGTCATCCAGAGAACAGGAGGGTTTAGCTAGCGCCTCACTGCAATCTTTAAAGGTCGTTTTCTCAAAATGAGTTTTTTCTCCTACTCTGAGTTCGAAATTTCAACTTCAGAAGCACGTAGAGACACCAAACTTTCCAGTTATATTCCTATCAATATTATGAAGGCTTTTACAGAAGGGTTTGTTCATATATAATTCATAGCCTGAATTATACAACATTGTATACCTAAAAACATGGCGAAAATTGATATTTTAGGGCTGTTGACAGTATTTTCTGATTTATGGAGTGATAAAAAGAGATATCCAATATCCCTTCTATAAAAGCCTTAGATACTAATATGACTACAAAATGAAACAAGAATTTGGAACCTGGCTTTATCCAAAGTTCAGATTTCGATTCCTGAAATGTGTTAAAATATGTGCATATTTAATGAGATAATGGCTAATTTGCATATTTAAACATGCTATTTCAGAAAACTTGTAATACAAAAGACAATTGCCTTATTGTAAGACATTAACTGGAGAAATTTCTAGCTGATACCTTTAAGTTAAAAAAATTACCCTATTCACCTGGGGTGTCTCGCCTTAAATTAATAATCTTTTTTTTTTTTAAAGTAATGGTAAACCTGTGAGTTGGATGTAGAAAAGTCAGAATCAATAGATGTTTTTTATTTTAAAGAAAATTCAGATTGAACATAGCAAAAAACTGGAAATGATAGTGTCCGTCCAAAGATTATTTTTTACTTATGGTGAAAACTACCCTTGGATGATGGTAAGGTAGACTAAAAGCTTTAGGAAATCAAAGTACAACATATAATAAGTACCCTGTATCAAGATTGATGCAAAACAAGTGACATTTGACCTTTTTAGAGAGGTTTAGCAAAAAAACCTCCACCTCTGAGGTGATTTGGGTGGAAATGGGGGTTTTACCGTTTCTCTGGAACCCATTGGTCGATTTTGGTGATTGACATCTCTTTCTAACCGTTAGAGCCAATATAATCGAAGGGGAATCTCCCCACTCACATACATGGTAAAACAAAAAGGTGGGGGCTTTGCGGACGCAGTTTTGCATGAGAGTGAAGCTATAGAGCTATAGCTCTAGCTTTGACATCTGGAAACCGAAAAGCAGGTTTATTGCTCATGGATTATCAGAAATCATTTCAAAGGGACACAGACACATTGGATTAACCTATGGATTAACTTCAGCAGCGTTTTCATCGTTGTAATGCCATTGAAGGCCACTTTTGACCAGACTACGACACAGGTGAGCCATGTTAGCGTTTTTAGCTACCTAGCGCCATATATATTGATGTCTGTTCTTGTTATTACCTCCGTGAGTTCCTATAATTGAGTGATAATGAGGGTACCCTTCGATTCTGTGTCACCTCACGATGTGAAACAATGTGTTGGATGTGCACCAAAGATAAATAATAAGGCTTTGTGAGTGAATTTCGGTGCAGTCATCTGTTAGCATTTTTCGCTCGTTGCTAATTCAGAGGCTCAGCGTTAGCATTGTGGGGGTTTTAAAAAAAAATGTTTTTAAATAATCAGTTAGATGAGTTTCTTCCCGTTACATATATAGGAATCCAAAGTACAACAGATAATAAGTACCCTGTATCAAGATTTATGCAAAACAAGTGATATTTGACCTTTTTAGACAGATTTAGGGGCCATTTGGGTGGATTTTCAATATCTCTGGCCCCCCTTGCTCGATTTTGACATGTGACATCTCTTCCTGACCGTTAGAGCCAATAGAATCGAAGGGAAATCGTACCATAGACTATTAGCACTAGCAGTATCGCTAGCAGCCACATTGTTTAGGCTGTCAAATACGCTGCACCGTTTTAGATTCAATGAGTGTCGTTTGCAAATGCTTCATTAAGTTGCTTGTGTTACCCCCTTTACAAGCAACTAATTGAGTGCATAGGTTGCACCTTGCACTATCGCCACTACATTTTTTAAAGTGCACCAAGACCTTCAATCGCTTCGCTCTGTCCGCCATGCCTGCGGGAGTCTCACAACAATAATAAGAGCGCTGTTGAGAAAGATGATGAGTGGCATTTACAGTGGCCAATCAGAGGGGTGTCAAACCGGATACATCACACGGGATGAGGGTTCCCAACCAACCAGAATGGTTTCAAGTTAAACTAAGGAAGTAGACGTAACACATATACCGATAGCAGCACCATTTGTCCAGCGGCTTAACGGTATACTGATACCATCCAATCAGGTACCGGACTTAGTACCGGTTCTCGATACCCATCCCTAGTAGTGAGGAATCAGACCCACGAGACACTAGGACAAAGGAAACAGATAGCAGTGGTGGGGAACGCACTGTCATTTAACTTTTCACATGTCACTTTATTCAGCTTAGTTATTTATTCAGTTGTATTACTGGTACTGCTAATTGCACTATGCATATTGTATATACCTATGTATTTACTACTACTACTACTTACAAAATCGAGGGTTGTAGCTCTGTGTCAGGGTTTTTCTATGCCCTTGTTCATCTAAATTATTATACTCATAGTCGACTACAACTCCTGCCGATGCCGAGGCCCAGTTCTCCCTTACCACCACCCCAAGGCTCATTGTGCTACGTAAAACTCTCATTCAATAAAAGTAGTCTTTTAAAGATAAATCAAATTAAAAAAAGTTTTAAACAGAATTGTTACAGATTCAGATGCTTGGTCCAAATTCCATAAAATATACCAACCAGTAGCACCACACTCAAAATCCATTAACACAATAATTTGTGTGTTAAGGCACCAGGTGAAGCGAAAAAACAAGATGGACGATTACATAGGGTACAAGACTGTTCTTTTGGTCCTGTTCCGGACCTTGTTTGAATTAGTGATCAGCTCATGTTTAAAGTTGTGTTAGAACGGGGTACAAAAATACTGGACTCAATTGCGACGGCTCAGATTTTAATGAAAAAATAAAACAAAGTTTTAACAAAAATTCACTCAAGCGAGGACAAAACAAAACTTCTCGATTTCAAAACAAACAAAACTCTTCTCTCTGGTTTTAACGCTGGGTCTCTGGACATGGAAGCACACTGAAACAAGACGAACTGGCACAAGACAAAGGGAGACAAGGACTATTTATACATGAGGGAATAGGGACCAGGTGGAAACAATCAGGGGCGGGGCAGACGCTGACGATGACGGAAAAACACCCAAAGTGAGGAATTAACAGGGCCTGAAAGGAAAGACAAGAGGTAAGTACAAAATAAAACAGGAAATGGGAAAACGAGACATGACATGAAATAGACAGACAAGACAAACACGACTAACACAATTGACGAGACACCACAGTACCCCCCCCTCTAGGGACTGCTCCGGAAGTCCCAGACCCTCCTGGATGATCCTGATAAAAGTCAGTGATCAAACTCCGATCTACAATGAAGCTTGCAGGGACCCATTGTCTTTCTTCGGGACCGTAACCAACCCAGTCCACGAGGAATTGTTTCCCTCGACCACGGTTACGGACTCCAAGCAGTTTCTTAACAGTGTAGACAGGACCACCATCAACCATCCGGGGAGGCGGTGGGGGCTTAGAGGCGGGCACCAGAGGACTCTCTCTTACAGGCTTGACCTTCCCCACATGAAACGTCGGATGGACTTTGAGCGCCCTGGGTAGACGTAAGCGCACAGACACTGGGTTAATCACCTTAGACACCTGGAAAGGACCCACGAACCTTGGGGCTAGCTTTCTGGACATGACATGAAGGGGTAAGTCTTTAGTAGCCAGCCAAACGCTTTGTCCAGGCCTATAGGATGGAGCAGGTCTGCGATGCCGATCCACCACCTTCTTCATCTGGCTGGCACTGCGCAGGAGAGCACGACGAGCACCTGCCCAGATCCGGCGGCACCGACGGACCATGGCATGTGCCGACGGGACCGTGACCTCACCTTCATTGGCAGGGAACAAGGGTGGGTGATAACCATAAACACACTGGAAAGGAGTAAGTCTAGTAGCTGCGGTGGGCAGTGTGTTGTGAGCATACTCGACCCACACCAGGTGCTTGCTCCACGATGCCTGGTTCTGGGAAACGAGACACCGCAAACAGGTCTCCAGCTCCTGGTTGATCCGCTCTGATTGGCCATTGGACTGCGGGTGGTAACCCGAAGACAAGCTGACGGTGGCACCCAGGAGATGGCAGAACTCCTTCCAAAAACCTGAGATGAACTGGGGGCCTCGGTCCGATACAATATCCCTGGGAAAACCATGAATGCGGAAAACTTCACATAACATGACCTCTGCCATTTCTTTGGCAGAGGGGAGCTTGGGTAATGCAATGAAATGTGCCATCTTACTGAATCTGTCCACCACCGTCAGGACGGTGGTGTTTCTCTCGGAAACGGGTAATCCAGTGACGAAGTCCATGGAGAGGTGTGACCATGGACGATGTGGAACAGGAAGAGGCTGCAGCAGACCCATCTGAGCTTGTTTGGAGGTCTTGTTTCTGGCACAAACGGTGCAGGCTGCCACATACTCTGCCACCTGTTTCTCCATAGCTGGCCACCAGAAACGTTGCTTTATCATAAAGATTGTGCGTTTAACCCCCGGATGACAGGTGAGCAAAGACGTGTGAGCCCAGTGAATTACCTGTGAGCGAACTGAAACAGGTACAAACAACCTATTTTGCGGGCAACCACTAGGAGCCGGGCTCTCACCATGTGCTTGCTTCACCACAGATTCTATTTGCCATGAAACTGCCCCAACCACACAATGAAGTGGAAGGATGCTTTCAGGTTTTTTGGCAGCAGGTTCAGGCTCGTACATGCGTGACAAAGCATCTGGTTTCACATTTTGAGAGCCTGGTCTGTATGACAAGGTGAAGTTAAAGCGACTAAAAAACAATGACCATCTAGCCTGGCAAGGGTTTAGTCTTTTGGATTTTCTAATGAATTCCAGGTTCTTGTGATCAGTCCATACTATAAATGGTTGTTCCGCCCCCTCTAACCAATGACGCCAGTCTTCTAAGGCTATCTCTACTGCCAAAAGTTCCTTGTTCCCCACATCGTAATTCCTCTCTGCGTCTGTCAACTTCCGTGACAAGAAAGCACAAGGATGGAGCTTGTTGTCCTGAGCAGACCTTTGGGAGAGCACCGCTCCGACGCCTTCGTTCGAGGCATCCACCTCCACAATGAATTGTCTCTGCGGGTCAGGCACTGTGAGGATTGGAGCGGTTGTGAACAACGTCTTAAGTCTTTGAAAGGCTTTCTCCGCCTCAGTGTTCCACTTAAAAACAACATGAGAAGAGGTTAGTGCATGTAATGGCGCCGCAATAGTGCTAAAGTTTCTTATGAACCTTCTGTAGAAATTGGCAAAGCCTAAGAATTGTTGGATCTGTTTCCTGTTTGTGGGAGTTGGCCAATCTTCCACAGCACTAACCTTTACTGGATCCATCTGAACATGGTTAACGGTGACGATATAACCCAGGAAGGAGACCGTCTTGACATGAAACTCACATTTCTCAGCTTTGCAGTACAGTTGATTCTCCAACAGTTTCTGGAGTACTTGGCGGACATGTTGAATGTGAGTTTCCTCATCCGGTGAGAAAATTAAGATGTCGTCAAGGTAGACGAAGACAAACTTGTGGAGAAAGTTCCTCAACACATCATTGATCATACCCTGAAAAACACCTGGAGCATTGCATAAACCAAAAGGCATAACAAGATATTCGTAGTGGCCACTCGGAGTGTTGAACCCTGTTTTCCACTCATCCCCCTCCCGAATTCTGACGAGATGATAGGCGTTTGAGGTCCAGTTTGGTGAATACTTGGGCATCCTGCAACAGTTCAAACGCTGTAGACATTAGTGGAAGGGGGTATTTATTCTTGACAGTTATTCCATTGAGTGGACTATAGTCTATGCATGGACGGAGGGAACCATCTTTCTTGCCCACAAAGAAAAAGCCTGCAGCCGCAGGTGATGACGATGGTCTAATGAGTCCAGACTTAAGGGAAGAGTCAATATACGTCTTCATGGCCCCTCTTTCTGGTGCAGAGATGGAGTAAAGCCGACCTCTAGGGATCGGAGCTCCAGGCAAAAGGTCAATAGGGCAGTCATAAGGTCGATGAGGTGGTAGCGAAGTAGCCTTAGTCTTGTCAAAAACCTCTTTTAAGTCCAGATAACATGCAGGCACTCTGGACAGGTCAGCATACTCTGACTTGATGTCAGTGGTAACTCTATTGGGGATGTCTGTCTGATTAACAGACTGTCTGGAGTTCCCAGGGGACGCTAAGCAGGTTACTTTACAATCAGAGCCCCAGTTCATAATGTTTCCCGACCGCCAGTCAATATTCGGATTGTGCCTGAGGAGCCATGGAAGTCCCAAAACTATAGGGTGAAGTGCAGAATCAAATAAGTGGAATCTTAATGTTTCTGTGTGAATGTCATCTATGGTTACTTGAACGGGTTCAGTTATATGGGTTACTCTGAATAACAGCTTGCCATCTAAGGCACTGGCATCTACAGGAGAAGTCAAAGGAACAGTAGTAATGCCCAGTCTTTTAACAAGACCCCAGTCCATCAGACTTTCGTCCGCCCCTGAATCCACTAGTACCCCCTGAGTCATGGTGTGGTCACGTAACTGTAATTTTACCTTGGTCAATGAACGTGGAGGAAAGTCAGCTGCAGAAAATCGGCTCACCAGCGCCCTCCGTCGCACCGATGAGCCTGTCCTTTTAACGGACAGGAAGATGCAGCATGGCCATGTTGTCCACAGTAGAAACAGCATCCTTCACGGAAACGGCGCTGTCGCTCCTCTGCCGTGATCCTGGCTCCGCCCAGCTGCATTGGTTCCTCGGATGATGTTGTCAGAGGTGTATTGTTTATCCATGGGCGTTGTGGGGCAGATGGGCGCACGCTGGTCCTTAACCTTTCACTGTTCCTTAACCTTTCACTGTTCCTTTCATTAAGTCTAATATCAATGCGGGTAGACATTGCAATGACAGAGTTAAGATCTGTTGGTAGCTCCAGGGGTGCCAATTGATCCTTAATAGAATCCTTTAAGCCATTCATAAAGGCATCAATAAGGGCTGGGGTGTTCCACCCGCTATCTGCTGCTAAAGTGCGAAATTGTATCGCATAATCTGCCACTCTTCTGGGTCCCTGTTTAATCTGCATTAACACTCGGCTGGCCTCTCTGGCTGGTGAAGAGTGATCAAAAACATGCCTTAGAGTCTCTGAGAACATGTTCACTGACTGGCTCACTGGAGAATTAGAGGACCATTCGGCCGTAGCCCAGGCAGCAGCTCGCCCGGTTAAATGGGACAGCATAAAGGCTACTCTAGCTTGGTCTGAGATAAAGGCTGAGGGATTATGGGTGAAATGCAGTTCACACTGTACCAGAAAGGGGCGACAGTCCCCAGAGTCCCCGGAAAACTTTTCTGGAGATGCAAGGCGAAGCGACGTTCCAGAAGAGGGAATGTGGTCTGCAGCAGCACCAGCGGATGCAACGGATGGGCTTGGCATAGTAGGAGACCGTGTAGATGATCCAGCCTCGAGCTGGGCAAGAGCTCTGTGCACTTGAACCGCCAGGTGATTAACTTGATTCGTTACAGCCTCCTGGAATTCTGCCTGGCGATCAGTGAGGTTACCAACTCCTCTGTTAATGGAGACCAGCTGTGCAGCATGGTGAGCAAGCTCTGCTCTCTGTTCTTCGACATCCACTTTAATTTTTTCTGAGTCGGCTGAGTCCATGTTGGCCAGTTCGTTCTGTTAGAACGGGGTACAAAAATACTGGACTCAATTGCGACGGCTCAGATTTTAATGAAAAAATAAAAGAAAGTTTTAACAAAAATTCACTCAAGCGAGGACAAAACAAAACTTCTCGATTTCAAAACAAACAAAACTCTTCTCTCTGGTTTTAACGCTGGGTCTCTGGACATGGAAGCACACTGAAACAAGACGAACTGGCACAAGACAAAGGGAGACAAGGACTATTTATACATGAGGGAATAGGGACCAGGTGGAAACAATCAGGGGCGGGGCAGACGCTGACGATGACGGAAAAACACCCAAAGTGAGGAATTAACAGGGCCTGAAAGGAAAGACAAGAGGTAAGTACAAAATAAAACAGGAAATGGGAAAACGAGACATGACATGAAATAGACAGACAAGACAAACACGACTAACACAATTGACGAGACACCACAAGTTGTCACCAGGTGAAACAAAAAACAAGATGGTTAAATAGGATAACAGACTGCTCTTTTTGGCCCTGTATGAAATAACAATGTATCATGTATTAACTATACCTATACAAAATGGAATACATTTTTCCTTCATTATGTAATAACACATTATTTTGTAATAATTTGCCCATTATGTAATAAACAAGTTCAATGCAAATATGTAATACATGTCGCAACATTTTGAAATATATTATTACATATTGCAGTGGTTATTACAAAATGAGTTGCAAACAATAACATAACAACTGTTTATTTAACCATGAATCATCCTTCCTGAAAATTAATTTAAACATATTTCAGTAGAATATCTTTCATTGGCCAAAACTACATCAAGTGTTAACATATTCATTAGCCAACATGTATATCACCATCCATTTTGGGATATATTTACAGTTTGGTTCTGGTTACATAATGAATATTACAGTTTTTTAGAAGTGCAACTCACGCATTTTGTAATAACCATTGCAAAATCTAATAATGTATTCCAAAATGCAGGGAAATGTATTGTATATTGCGTTCAGGCTGTTGATTACAGAATGCAGCAGATTATTACAAAATGTGGGTTTTATTACATAATGACGTGAAAATGTATTACATTGTCTTGAGTCATTACATAATGTGTTGTTTATAGGCCTTTTCTTTTATTCTTTCCTTGTCCTTCTTTTAGGGTGCATTCACACCAGCCTTTTATAGTCTGGTTGAATCGAACCCTGGTACATACATCTTAATATATAGTACATACATGTCCCCATATAAATCTGAATATATAGTAGATGTCCCCATATAATTGTGAATATATAGTACATGCATGTCCCCATATAATTGTGAATATATATAGTACATACATGTCCCCATATGAATCTGAATATATAATACATACATGTCCCCATATAAATCTGAATATATAGTACATCAACACAGTCTCACTCGCTGATAGTCCAATAGCGACGCTTAGTCAGGGTCATGCAGTTGTGACGCGCCGAGGCTCCTTCAGCTTCATAAACGGACGCAAAGAGCTTTCAACTGAAAGCAATGTATTCCCATCGGCGGCGGTATTTGACGCTCAGGGAAGCACCGCATCGGTCCATATCGGCGGCAGTTAAAGGCAATGTGAGCATCCATTCCCATTGGATAACGGAGAATTTCACACCCGGAAGTAAGTATTCTCCTTAATGTCGATTGATTTTACAGTGATATCTGCACTACTTATCAACTCAAAAACACCAGATTATCCTTGTTAATTACACAACATTGATTGGTTTAAATTGTGTACAGATGTAGCACCTCATTTTGGACGCCCCTACCAATGTGGGGCCATGATCGGGACGGGGTCGGCCCTCGCTAAAGGAAAACCCCCCGCATGACTTGATACGCCCCCTTGATAAATTATAATGAAACCAGCTGCAATGGATCATGGATCCACCAGGGGGAGCAGTGATTCAAAAGCTGCCACACTGGAACTCATGTGAAATACCAACACACTCTCACTCCCTAAGCGTCCAGGAGCGACGCTTGGTCAGGCTCCTTCAGCTTCATAAACGGACACAAAGAGCTTTCAACTGATTGCAATGTATTCCCATCGGTGGCGGTATTTGACGCTTAGGGAAGCACCGCATCCATTTATGTCGGCAGCTCTTAAAGGCAATGTGAGCGTCCATTCCCATTGGATAACAGATAATTGTACACCCGGAAGTAAGTATTGTCCATACTGTCGATTTGACAGTGATATCTCCACTACTAATCAACCCAAAAACACCAGATTACCTTTGTTAATTAAACGACATTGATAGGTTTAAAGTGTGTACAATGCTTTTGTGTTTTCCCCTTCAATTCTGAGAAACAACTTGTGTTCTCTGAAATGTGGAGCGCCAAAGAGACTACACTACCCACAATCCCCAGCTATTGTTGTGACAACGCCTGTCCGCTTTGACAAACCTCGTGATAAGTCAACAAGCTCCGTGATTGGATGAAACATAAATTCATACAAAAAAAGTGACGTAGATTTTACTCTCATCTATTATTCAAAACCATTCTATTTATTCTAACGGAAATTACATGCCAGTGTTTTATCTTTTTATTACTTATATTTTTATACTTTATTTGCTATGAGTTATATCTGAAGCAAATTATGTTTCTGAAAATGTGTAGTCAATTCCACCCTTCTATGTAGCATAAATGTGAACTCTCATTACAGGAACAATACCGGAAACAGACGTAGGAAAGATCCTCAGCTCGCTGATTGGATGTTTTAGCCACAATGCACGTTTTTAAAGATATTACTGAATATAAGAATGAAAATACTGAGTTGAGAGAATAGTCAGGGGATTTGGGTGATGGGAGACACATCTATGGAATCACAATTGCAATAGCTTACCATTAAATGACGGCTATACCTTTCTGTCTGTGATGTTTTACAAATCAGATATTAATGTGTAGAAGTCAAACATGAGAAATAGTATAGCAATATCCTGTAAAATTATGTAAAAACATGAATACAACTAAATATCTTCAGATGTTATACATACTGTACATAAGTGTCCTACACTAATAATACAAAGTTATTATTAGTATGCTGTGTGTACCTTGTGTGCACCGCCTAGTGGTTAAAGCATGTTATTGAATTATTTTTGTTGAATAATGTTATTTTTGTTGAATAATGTTATTTAATGAACACAATATTAAGAGTACATACTTTCATAGGGGGAAAGTAGAAGGTCAATGATAGAAATATAGAATATAAAAAATCAAGAAGATACTGGAAGTGATCTCGACAATAAAACAGTTTAGTGCTGGATACAAAGATATTAAAATGAGGATGTGCAAAACAGACAAACTAATTAACCTTTATTAACACATTAAAGAATCCTTTAGGTTAAGGTCTTCTTTCTAATAAGAAAAACACTTTGGGGGTATCTATCTACAGATAAATATTAAGCCTGACAAAGTACTTAACGTCTAATATATTGCTTTCCTGCAATGTTAACTATGTTGAAGCACTTATTTTAACTGATATTATACACATTAATTATACTCTTATGTATGTAGATAGTATAAGAAATGTGCAGAATTTGACAGTTTAATGGTGGAGGTATACACATATTGATAGATGTCTTGTAATGCACTGTTGAGGAACCTGTGACCCAAGTTTTTCATTAATTGCAAAACTACACTGTAGTTGTGTATATGATATGTCAATAAACCTTTGAAAATCTTGAAAGGGATGTGCAAAATAGCAATTATATACAGTATTTAATTAACTATTAGTAGAGAATAACGATTAATGAATATACTTTATAGAGATCTACAGATAAATGTTTAGTCTTCTCAAGCACCAACAATCAAATATTTCTCCTGATTGTTGGCACTTGACAATCACCTTTCCCCAATTTTACTCAGGTGTAACTAAAGTCTGCTTTAAGGGTTGTTTATATTTCACATCATTAATCAGAATCTGCAAAGTATACCTAAAATAAATGTAGTGGAGTAAAAATACCAGGTTAACCTCTGCATTGTAGTGGAGTAGAATTACAAAGTAACAATGAGCTGTCATGTGGGTATGTATTAATGCTGCTCATTATGGATACAAGCGATTTTCACTCACTCATTTAGTAATTACATGTTTTAAATGTGTACACACCAATTTGTTTCCTATCGCCTAAACCTCCAGGGCTGTACACATTTTAATACTGTTAACTTCTAATTTTGGGAAAAACGAAAACGTCTTTTAAAACTACAATCCCCAGTAGAGGAATCAACACTTAAAACTCACTTTTTCGCTCTTCTAGGCTTCTCTTATCAAGAACAACTTTTATCCAAGACCTTTTCCCTCTCTAACCTCTCAAGGTTTTATTAGAGGGAAACGATTTGCAGAGTGCCTTAGACAGGCCGGGGAGTGTTACGATTCGTAGACACAGCGTACCTCCCTATCTCTCATCAATTTCCAACTAAGGCTCCAGTGGGGACCTTGTTCCCTGAGTGTGCCTCTCCACCTATGTTTCTTAATCTCTTACTTGCTACCCTTTGCCCTCAACCTATTCTAAGGGAGTGCTTGTTCTTCTGTCTGTCTGTCTGTCTGTGTCTGTGTATTCTCTTGTTCCGATCAACCCAGCCACATTTTTTCTATATCTACGCCGGGATCCGGAGTCGAGGCTGATCTTCTTGCTGTGGTCCTGTGTCCTGGATCCTTAATTCTGAGTTCTGGATTAAGTCGTGGACTTCGGGTCGTGGCTAAACCTGTCTCTGCGGTCCTGCCTGGGTCTCGTCATGCTGCTTCCCTGAAGCAAAGCTCTCAAGTCTCACGCATTTGGCGTGAGACACACGCATTTCACTCCATTCACACGCTCACACGCCACACCTTGTATTTCTCACGCAGAGATTTCTTTCCAGGGTACCGCCCACCAAGTTGCGCCGCAATTTTGTAAACAAACTAGTACAGAATCACTGTAGCCACGCATCAACCAATCAAAAGAATGTAAGCTGTCGAACAGCCAATTAGAAAATAACATGGCTGTATCCGGGTAGGATTTAGACATTCCGCTACAACATTACATTCTGATTCCAATGATTAAGACGCTCGCTGAAGAGTAACCAAAGAGGACGGCTGTCACATAGTCACTCACTGACATTGTGCGTGGCTACAGACTGCTCGACGTGGGAGAAGACCATATTTTCAGTACAGTAAGTCATCTCATCATTGATTTCCGTTGTTATGGAATATATGTCCAGGGAGCTTTTAGCTAACAGTTTGGCTGACTAGACTAGAGTATGCATGAACTAGCCTAGCTAGCCGGTTGAATCCCTGCTAGCTAATTTCAGCAGCTATTCTGACGCGTTTTCTTCGGAATTTTGCGCCTACACTAATTTATTAGAATGATTATTATTGTTATTTATTATTATCATTGTCGTTATTGTTATTGTAGTAAGCACCAAGGCTATTTGCTCCCTTGTTGGACTGTCCCCGTGTCTCCTATTTTCCCGGTGTGTGCGCGCGCGCCAGGGCTGGAAATTAATTTTTCAAAACATTTGAATATTTACCTTTATATATACAGTCTATGATATTTACACAACACATGAACATTTACCAGCCACTGGGGAACATCTACCAGCCATTCAGTAGTAAACCAATGGTACATTTGTATTTAAAATCTACCAGCCACTGTTATATTTTACCACCATTTAGCTGATGGTTGGTGTTCATTTCCATCCCTGGCGTGAGTGTGTGTATATTTTATCAGAAAACAAAGCATATTAATAATTATTGTATTTGTCTTTCAAAGATGTCAGGAAAGAGGCAACTAAGCATTCTTTCATGCTTTCAAAACAATCAGCTCCCTAAAAAGGTGGCCAGGTCAGAGGACACTGTAGAGGAGGCAGTAGAAGAGGCAGTAGAGGAGACTATGGAGGAGGTAGAGGAGGCAGTGGAGGAAACTGTGGAGGAGGTAGAGGAGGCAGTAGAGGAGACTGTGGAGGAGGTAGAGGAGGCAGTAGAGGAGACTGTGGAGGAGGTAGAGGAGGCAGTGGAGGAAACTGGGGAGAACCCATTGGAAACAGAGAAAAGGAGAGGATTATGTGGAGCAGCCACATATAGGTGTTCCTTTAAGAAGGAGTGGTCAACTCGATGGCCATTCATCACAATGGGAACCACCAGCTCCTTCTACTGGTGCTCAGTGTGCAGACAAGAGAGCTCCTGTGCTCATCAAGGCGTGAGGGACATAAGCAGGCATGTGGAAGGCAAGGGACATCGGGCCAAAGAACAGTCTCTAAACTCAGCCAGCAGTATTGCACAGTTCTACGTGCCCGAAACTTCTGTTGGAGGCATGAGTGTACAAGAGGCTGTGGAGTATGGCATCAATAAACTCCCTCTGAAGGAGGCTCTTCTGATGCATACAAGATTTGTGGATGTGCAGCAGAGGACTGAGTGTGGGGTGGAAGATGCCCTATACTTTATAGACAGGTAAGGGTTTCCACATTTTCCAGGATTTCAATACTTTGATTGAATACATTAATCAGTTCTTTACACATGGTGCTCTTTTTAGATTTCAGGAACTACTACCTTTCCATGGGCCGGAGGAACAGGACAAGGTGTGTGAGGAGTTCCTGGAATATCAGCTGATGGATATCCCCATGCCCCAAGATCCCACCACCTTTAATGTTGAGGAGTTTTGGGGGAGTATGTCCTCAATCAAGTGCAAGGTAAGAAATATTTGGCACCACAGGACATACACATAATCAATTGAAATCAAAAGCAAAGCATTTGATTAATAGAGTCTCTTGGTTCATTTTTTTTAAAGGTGACCGATTTGAGCCAGTTTGGGAGGCTCACTAAAATAGCTCAACTTGTTCTAGTGCTCCCTCACTCTAATGCCGACGCGGAGAGGGTTTTCTCGATGGTTGGACTGAACAAGACAAAAACTAGGAACAGCTTGGCCCTAGATGGAACACTGTCCTCCATCATGACAGTGAAGATGGCAGGCCTGGAACCAAACTGTTTCAGATGGGAGCCACCAACCCCAGTGCTGAACGCCTCAAAAACTGCCACCAACACCTACAACAAAAAACACTGACACACACACACACACACACACACACACACACACACACACACACACACACACACACACACACACATCCCGTCACTAAGAATTAAATAAATATGTTTTTATTTGTATGAATTTATGTGTCATTTATCAGATAAGACCACCGTCCCCACCCAAAGCCCCGCCGCTGCCAAAATCTCACTCTGAACTCTGTTCAAAACTTGAGAGCCCTGCTGAAGGCTCCCACAGGATTGTAGTTGCCATCTTCATAGATTCACCTTCTTAATACAGACACATGCATTTCCTAACATTTGGACTACCTATGCTGTGAAATGTATTATCTCTTCGATCTACACTCGGCATCTATTGCACGTCTGTCCGTCCTGGGAGAGGGATCCTTCCTCTGTTGCTCTCCCTGAGGTTTCTCCCATTTTTCCCCTTTAAACTGTGAGTTTTCTCCGGAAGTTTTTCCTTGTACGATGTGAGGGTCTAAGGACCGAGGGTGTCGTTTCTCTCATACTGATATTCTGAACAATCTGTGCTGTTGTATTAGCTGTAAAGTGTCGCTACTGTAGGCTATTTTTACTATATGTACAGCACTTTGGCTCGACCAAAAATAGTGTATAAATGTGTTGTATAAATAAAACTTGATTTGATTTGATTAGAGACGTGCCATAGTACAGCATGTGTAGTTCTCGGGGGGCGTTCGAGTCCAGTTTTGAATAGTCTGCCGTGGTTATATCTCTCACAGGCTCCGCCCTCTTCTGGACTCTATGGGTACTACCTTATCATGCAAGTATTCACCTACTGAGATTTCTATAGACGTAGCCACCCCCGGGGCGGGCCTACCTGAATGCGTGCGCATCTCACTTCCGTATAAAAGGAGGCCTCGCCTCCTGACCTCCATCCTTTACTCTTCAGCGAACGGAGGTGATAGCCTAGCACTGAGTCCGAGACGTATTTTTTGAGAGAAAGGAAGAAAGAGAAAGAAAGATAGCGGGCGCCGATCCCCACCACCTCTGCTTCGAGCGTTTGGGGGACCAGCATATGGCCGAGGCGGTGCCATTTCACGTTCGCCATTCCTTCCGAGTTCGGCGTCCATGGAAGTCCACCGCCCAGGGCTGTACTCTCCCTGGATGATGATCATGGCGGCGGGTGTGTGGGCTACTCGCTCATTGCTAGAGATGCCCCCGCCTCACCAGGTCAGAGCGATTATTGGGCCACAAGGCCGAATAAGTAACTTGGTCCACAAGCCTGGCCCCAGGCCCGGTTCCCCTGGGGACCGGTGCTCGGTTGCTTCACATGATATAGGGTCAACCCTACTTCATCACAGGCCGCCGCCGCTGCCTGCCTTGTGATGTCCCTGGGATATCACTACGCATGGCATTTTTCCAAAGAGGACCGTGTTGATCTCCTGGGAGCCCCCTTCTTTGCGGAAGGGCTCTATGGATCGATTTCCTAGCTCACGGGATAAGGAGTAATCGCAGCGTGGCTGATTCTTGCCCATCCCCAGCGGAAGAAACACTGTCCTACACTCCCCGCCCCCTAGTGATGGGCATTTAGATTCCCTTCGGGGACACAAATCTTTTGATTCAGTTCACTTTAAAGATTCGTTCACTGATTCGTTCACCGGTTCGCGAACGACTTCTGGTGATTTGCACGTTCGCGAACGATTCGTGTTTGTACTTAATTCGTTCAGTGAGTCTTCACTACTGCCGAAGTCCGTACAATAAGTTTGCTGGCGTAAAATGTATGATATTAAAACACATTTTACACCTCACCTTGTTGCCCCATAAATTATGCTCTGGGAATAGGCTAACAATTATTTCCATCCATCCATCCATCTTCTTCCGCTTATCCGTGGTCGGGTCGCGGGGGTAGCAGTTCCAGCAGAGAGCCCCAAACTTCCTTTTCCCTGGCGACATCAACCAGCTCTGACTGGGGGATCCCAAGGCGCTCCCAGGCCAGCGAAGAGATATAATCCCTCCACCTGGTCCTAGTTCTACTCCTTGGTCCCTTCCCAGCTGGACGTGCCTGGAACACCTCCATAGGGAGGCGCCCAGGTGGCATCCTAACTAGGTGCCCGAACCACCTCAACTGGCTCCTTTCGACGCGAAGGAGTAGCGGCTCAACTCCGAGTCCCTCCCGGATGACCGAACTTCTGACCTTATCCCTAAGGGAGACACCAGCCACCCTGCGGAGAAAACCCATCTCGGCCGCTTGTATCCGCAATCTCGTTCTTTCGGTCATGACCCATCCTTCATGACCATAGGTGAGGGTAGGAACGAAAATGGCCCGGTAGACAGAGAGCTTTGCCTTCTGGCTCAGCTCCCGTTTCGTCACAACGGTGCGGTAAAGCGACTGCACTACCGCTCCCGCTGCTCCGATTCTCCGGCCCATCTCAAGCTCCATTGTTCCCTCACTCGAGGAACAAGACCCCGAGATACTTGAACTCCTTCACTTGGGGTAAGGACTCATTCCCTACTTGTAGTGGACAGTCCATCGATTTCCTGCTGAGAACCATGGCCTCCGATTTGGAGGTGCTGATCCTCATCCCAGCCGCTTCACACTCGGTTGTGAACCGATCCAGTGAGTGCTGAAGGTCGCAGACCGATGAAGCCATC
Source organism: Harpagifer antarcticus (assembly GCA_902827135.1). NCBI lineage: Eukaryota > Metazoa > Chordata > Actinopteri > Perciformes > Harpagiferidae > Harpagifer > Harpagifer antarcticus. The sequence continues at coordinate 1,016,316 of CADEHL010000031.1, forward strand.
ATAACCACATCATCTGCAAAAAGCAGTGGTGCAATCCTTAGTCCACCGAACTGCAGACCTCCTCCCCCATGACTACGCCTCGAAATCCGATCCATGTATATTACAAACAGGATTGGTGACAAAGCGCAGCCCTGGCGGAGGCCAACCCTCACCGGAAATGGGTCCGACTTACTGCCGAGGACCCGGACACAGCTCTCGCTTTGGGAGTACAGAGATTGGATGGCCCTGAGTAGAGACCCCCTCACCCCATACTCCTGCAGCACCTCCCTCAGTAACTCCCTGGGAACCCGGTCATATGCCTTCTCCAAGTCCACAAAACACATGTAGACCGGATAAGCGTACTCCCAGGCCCCCTCCAGGATCCTTGCGAGAGTAAAAATCTGATCCGCATTGTTCCTCCTCAATCTGAGGTTCGACAATCGGCCTGACCCTCCTTTCGAGTACCTTAGTGTAAACTTTCCCGGGGAGGCTGAGTAGTGTGATGCCTCTGTAATTGGCACACACCCTCTGAACCCCCTTTTTAAAAAGGGGAACCACCACCCCGGTCTGCCACTCCTTCGGTACTGTTTCCGACTTCCACGCAATGTTGATGAGACGTGTCAACCATGACAGTCCCTCAACACCCAGAGCCTTCATCATTTCTGGGCGGATCTCATCCACCCCTGGGGCTTTGCCACTGTGGAGTTGTTTAACACCCTCAGTGACCTCCCCCCGGGAGATTGGTGTTGATCCCCCGTCATACTCCAGCTCTGCCTACGCTCCATCAGTTGAGGTCAACAACGTCCCATCCTTACTGTACACAGCTTGGATGATTCCCTGCTTCCCCCTCCTGAGGTGTCGGACAGTTTTCCAGAACAACTTTGGTGCCGCCCGAAAGTCCTTCTCCATGTCTTCTCCGAACTTCTCCCACACTCGCTGCTTTGCCTCGGCCACGGATGAGGCTGCTGCTCTTCGGGCCTGTCGGTACCTTGCAACTGCCTCGGGAGTCCCCCGGGATAACAAATCCCTGAAGGCCTCCTTCTTCAGTCGGACGGCTTCCCTGACCACCGGTGTCCACCAGGAGGTTCGAGGGTTACCGCCCCTTGAGGCACCCAGGACCTTGAGACCACAGCTCCCTGCCGCGGCTTCGGCAATAGAGGCTTTGAACACCGACCACTCTGGTTCAATGTCCCCAACCTCCACAGGAATGCCTGAAAAGCTCTGCCGGAGGTGTGAGTTGAAGGCCTCCTAAACTTGGGCCTCCTCCAGACGTTCCCAGTTCACCCGAACTACACGTTTGGGCTTACCAGGTCTATCCAGAGGCTTCCCCGGCCACTCGACCCAACTCATCACCAGATGGTGATCAGTTGACAACTCCGCCCCCCTCTTTACCCGAGTGTCCAAAACATACGGCCTCAGGTCCGATGATACGATAACGAAATCGATCATGGACCTTCTGCTTAGGGTGCTCTGGTACCACGTACACTTATGAGCATCCTTATGTTCGAACATGGTGTTTGTTATGGCCAATCCATGACTAGCACAGAAGTCCAGTAACAAACCACCACTCCGGTTAAGATCAGGGGGGCCGTTCCTCCCAATCACGCCCCTCCAAGTGTCTCCATCATTGCCCACATGTGCGTTGAAGTCTCCCAGCAAGACTAAAGAGTCCCCTTCAGGAGCCCCATACAGGACTCTTTCCAGGGTCTCCAAGAAGGCCGTATACTCTGAACTGCTGTTGGGTGCATAAGCACACACAACAGTCAGAGTTTTCCCCCCCATAACCCGCAGGCGTAGGGAGGCGACCCTCTCGTCCACTGGGGTAAACTCCAACAACGAAGCACCCAACTGGGGTCTTGTGAGTATGTTAGATGTTAGTATACACCAGGGGTGCCCAACCAGTCGATCGTGACATGTGTCTAAAAATAGAACAACAATATTTTGTTGTATCGTTAATGTCCTATAACATAATCTTCCTGTGCCAGAATAATGCACTTGAATGCATCCAAGCTTTGTGATTGGCTGGCGTGACCCCATGTGTCGGGGTGTGGCCGGTGGGCAGTGGGCAGTAGTTCGCTGAAGGTGTCCGTGTCAACAGGAGTGACAGTCCGCACACACACAATACTGCAATTATGGCAGAAGCAAAAAAGCCCAAAATATAATTTTCACTCCGACTGAGGACGATTATTATGTTATCTATTCCAATTAAAAGTCCATCTGTCTCATCTGCAATGCGAGTGTGGCTTTATCGAAGAAGGGTAATTTAGGAGTGGCATTTCAAAACAGTGCACAAACGCTACGAGACGGAATTCCCTCCTAATTCTGCCCTACGCTCCCAAAAGGGGAGGGACCTGAAAGGACATGCAGCTAAATGCACAGCAGTCCATTTTCACCAGGCCCAACAACAAGAGCAAGGCTGCTACCATAGCATCTTATTGTGTCAGTCACGTTCTTGCGAAACACATGAAGTCTTTGAAAGACGGCGAAGTTTTGAAAGAAGCATTCCTGGAGGCTGCCGACGCGCTTTTGGGAGACAGTAAAAATTAGCATTTCAACAGGTTTTTGATATAATAAGAACTCAAGTTAGATACCGTTATTAATCAGCTCTAAGTTTTTGTTTGTTTGAACTTATTCATTATAATTATAGCACAAAATGGTATAAGAATGCAAACATTAAGATCTGGATGGAGACAAGCAGTGGCCGGAAGTTTTGCCGGATATAAATAGGTGAGGCCGTGGTTCGAGGCAGAGTTTTAGACGTGGCCATGCACCTGAACCTATGTTAACAATTTAACCTCATAAATATTACACATCTGTCGTAGTTTATTTATCTACAGAGATTGGGCCTCAGAATAGACAGGAAACTATTATTTTACCGTTCTGTTTTAATTTCACAATAACGTTATTAAATCGTAATATTTTGTTTTGATATTATTGTTTTTTATTAACTAGACCGCTGGGTCATGTTAAGACCATATTTTCTGTGTTGCTGTTTTTCCCATCGCTTTTGTGTTACAAATATCAAAACAATATACTGTATGTGTGGACACAAAAAAAAAAAAGTCGTAAATTAAACCGGAAACAGCAGTATATTTTATTGTGTTAACACTGTAAACTTGACAGCTTTTTAACCCAAACCACCTACTGGTTAAAGCACGTTATTAGACGTTTAGAGTAATTGCAATGCAGGTAGATTGTGTTGCTTTTTAATGACTGTTTTAAAATGCCTTTTTCTTAATGTCTTTCATTTTTCTAAAGCACTTTGAATTGCCTTGTGTTGAAAGGTGCTGTATAAATAAACTTGCCTTGCCTAAGGTCTGCTGCATGTTTTGTTGAATGTGTTATATTTGATGAAAACATTTACATATTAAGAGTACATACAAATTAGGGGGAACGTAGAAGGTCAATGATAGACATATAGAATAGAAAATATCAAGAAGATACTGTAGTGATCTCTACAATAAAACAGTACATCCAGTAGTGCCGGATGTAAAGATATTAATAGGAGGATATGCAAAACAGACAAACTAATTAGGCTTTATTAAAACATTAAATAATACTTTAGGTTAAGGTCATCTCTTAAATACATGTAAGCAAAAATCTTTGAAGCACCAATATTATACATATTTATTATACTTATAAGATGTATGTAGATGGAATAAGAAATGTGCAGAATATGACAGTTTAATGGTGGAGGTATACACATATTGTATCTTGTAATCTTCTCTGGTCCCCTCCCCAATCTGATCAATGACGACATGTATAGCCGCATGTCATCATTTCAGCGCTGGTTGTCTTGGTGGTGCCCAGCAAACAATATGGGCTTCGTAAATAATTAGACAGCCTTCTGGGGAAAACCTGGTCTGATTAAGAGAGACGGCATTCATCCTACTTTGGAAGGTGCAAATCTCATTTCGGCAAACATTTCAGGGCTTTGTGGACTTAATCCATGACAAACTGGAGTTGAGACCAGGAGGCGGAGTCGCAGTCTTATACGCTTTTCTGCGCTCTCTCCTAGGCAGTCATCCATAGAAATCCCGAACCCAATAAAATACCCAATATTAGCGGTGTGTGTGTCTGCCCAAGGAGAATTTAAGGTAAAACCTAATAGAGGTGTCATACATAATAACCGAATAAAAGTCAATGTAACAACTACTACAGTGCAACAAAACAGGAAGATTAAATGTGGTCTCTTAAACATAAGATCTCTAGCATCTAAAGCAATATTGGTAAATGATTTAATATCAGATTATAATATTGATATATGCTGTCTCACTGAAACTTGGTTGATACATGAAGAATATGTCAGCATAAATGAGGCCACTCCACCCAGCCATATCAATACTCATATTGCCCGAGGCACGGGCTGAGGACATATCAGCCCGTTGTCCAGTGGATCACTGGAGCGGTAGGGTTTCAGCTGATCATGGTGAACCACTTTCACTTTAGTCATTGGGCCTTTCTGGATGCGATACACCAGATCATCCAAGTGTCCCAGACCGAAGTATGGTCCTTCGTACGACGGGAGAAACTTCCTGACTTTGTTTTGGACTCTCCGTGTTCCTTTAATCAGGTACTACACAGCATCACCAATATGGTACTGTGTGCGACAGCAGTTTGTCGTATTATCTCTTAGCACGTTTTATAGACTCACCAAGGGCCTCTCTGGTGATTTGATGAGCCAGCTCCAGGCGTTGTCGGGTCTGCTGGACATATTCGGGGGCTGAAGGGAGTGTGTCAGAGTCTGGGGGTAGACCAGCTACCAGGTCCACCGGCTCGCTCACTTCCCGGCCAAACATCATGAAGTTGGGGGTGAAACCAGTTGCACTGTGCTTGGTTGCTCTGTAAGCCATAACAGCATAGGGGATCATGAGGTCCCAGTCCCAGTGGCAGCGCTCAGCTGTTGTGGCCAGTATCTTTTGTAGTGTGGCATTACATCTTTCGACTTGGCCATCAGATTGAGGTCTGAAAGGTGTTGTGCGTGTTTTGTCAATGCCAAACAGCTTACACATTTCCTTAAACACTTTGGATTCAAAGTTTCGGCTTTGATCACTGTGCAGCATCTGTGGCCAGCACTTCAGCCACAGTTACAGCCTTCTGGTTGGGAAGGGGGTAAGCTTACACCCACTTGGTAAAATAGTCCTGTATCACCAGCACATAACAGTTTTTGCGATCTGTCTCGTTCAGGGGCCCCATGATGTCCAAGGCGATGCGCTCCATGGGGGCTGCTACCCTGACAGTGCCCATTGGAGCTTGTGGTGTCTTACGGGGCCTGGCTTTGGATGCACAGCTGGTACAGGTGCTACACCAGAGGGCAACGTCTTCTCTCATTATGTACCAGAAGTATCGAGTCTGCAGCCGGGCCACTGTGCGCATTACACCAAAATGTCCACCTATTTGGCCGTCTTGCATTTGTTTCATGACATCAGGACGGAAGACTCGAGGCAGCACCACTTGTGGATAAAACTGTGTGTCATCTAGGCAGTAGAACCGCCTAACCAGAATTCCGTCTTTGAAGTAGAGCCGCTTCCACTGGCTCCAATATGTTTTTGTAGCTGGGCTGCACGGGGAGACTGTTACCCATTATGGCCGTTCATCGCTGGCCTCCATCCATGCTTTGATGGGGCCTATATCTGGATCAAGCCGTCCCTCAGGCTCTTTCATCCATGTTAGCAAGCGAAGGCTGCTGTGGTCAGTGCGCACTGTGAAGAGCCGGCCCAGGAGGTACTGCCTGAAGTGTGATGTAAACTCCACCACAGCCAGCAGTTCACGTTGTGTAGTGCAGTAATTCTGTTCAGTTGTGGATAGTTTGTGACTCCCATAGGCCTGCACGCGTTCTCTGCCCTGCTGAACCTGAGAGAGGACAGCGCCAATGCCCACATCGCTGGCATCTGTGTCCAGTATCATGCTGCCTTGGTCGAGTGAATAACCCAAAACTGGTGCTGTGGTTAGCAGACGCTTGGGCTCGTTGAATGATTCCTGGCATTCTTCACTCCAGTGAAAACGGGCATACTTCTTTGTCAGGGTGTGGAGAGGCTCAGCCACGGAGGCAAAGTCTTTAACGAACCGCCTGTAGTATGATGCAAGGCCGATGAATTGGCGGACTTCTTGGACTGATGTAGGCGCCGGCCACTCCTGCACCTTCTGAACTTTGCTGGGGTCAGTAGCCACACCATCCTCAGAGACAATGTGGCCCAGGTAAGCCACCTGGCGGTGAAAGAGACAGCATTTTGCAGGCTTGAGTTTCAGGTTAGCCTGTTGGAGGCGGTCGAAAACCTGGCTCAGTCGTTGCAGCATCTCTCCCACTGCATGCCAGTCAACACGCGGTCCATCAGGCGCTGAAAGGTCGCGGGGGCGTTGCACAATCCGAAGGGCATGACATTCCACTCAAACAGTGCATTTCTTGTGCAGAAGGCTGATGCTTTGCGTGCTCTAGGGGTCAGCTCAACCTGCCAATAGCCAGAGGCGAGGTCCAGCGTGCTGAACCATTTGGCATTGGAGAGGGTGTCTAGTGTGTCTTGGATGCGGGGTAGTGGATAAGCATCTTTAATAGTGCTGTCATTTAGGGCTCTATAGTCTATGCAAAGGCGGTAGGTGCCGTCCTTTTTGCGCACCATAACTATAGGTGACGCACAGCTGTTGTTACTGCGGCGGGCCAGTCCTACCTCCAGGCTCTGTTGTATCTGCTGGTTGGCACTTTCTTGCTTCTCTGAGGCCATACGGCGTGGCGTTTGCTAGACTGGGGCACCTGGCCTGGTTAGGATGTCATGCTGCACCAGGCTAGTGCGGCCGAGGTCATCAGGGCCAGTAGAGAACACACTGCCATATGTGTGCAGTAACTTTGCAAGCTGGGGCTGCTCTTCAGCTTTCAGCTCAGTAGAGCTCTGGGCGTAGAGCTGTTGTAGGTGCTTTGGGACCGTGGGACCAATGACAGTCTGCCCCGGCTGATCTGTAGTGGTTGCAGGCTGTACAGCTTCTACAGGTTGAAGAACAGCGGCGATGGCCCCCTCCTTGATGGTTACGGTAGCGTTTCCTGGATTGAAGATGCGGAGGGCTCGGGCTACCAGCAGTCTGTGTTTTTCAACGAAACCCTTGGTGGGGCTAAGCATTACTTCCCCTTTAGCTTGTCCTTTATAACATGTGTAGCCTGGCACCATGTACTCCCGCCCAGGCCCCACTACAACAGTCCGGGATACTCTCACTGCACGTGAAGGTGGCTTGCTTCGTGGCTTGAAGAATGGGACCTCTTCACCAAACAGAACCATACGATTGGTACCATAGTCAAGACGTGCTTTGGATTGGACCAGGAATGGATGGCCTAGCAGGGCTTCATCTGAAGCTATGTCAGCAACCAGGAAGTGTATGCTAACTTGGCGTCGGTTTATCTGGACAGGGAAGTTAGCCTCACCGAGCACAGGTATATCACCCGGACAGATACCAACAACGGACGTAACAACTGATTGCTGGAGAGGAGGCCGGACCTCTGGGTGAATAGCTTCGTACTGATGCAGAGCCAACACACTTTTCCGTGCACCACTGTCCAAACAGCACACACTTCCAATTCATTTATAAGCATGAGAATACTAATTTCTTGATTTTGTGTTTTAAGGTGAAGCACAGTGGGGTCAGTGATTTCAGGAAATGCTGAATAAACTTGGGCTCTTGTTGTTTTCTTTGGTGAGGGGCAATTTATCTTCATGTGACCTAATCCTGAACAGTTATGATAATGAAACTCCTCCCAGTTAATATCTTTACGGCCTTTTTGTTTGCTGTGTGTGAATTTTGGGTTGGAGAAGGTGTGTTGGGGATATGGGCTGGAGTTAGCAGGCTCAGGCTTCCATCTGGGTCCTGGGGGTGTGGCTGCAGTCTCAATTGGCTCCTCCTCTGCTCTTTCCCTGATGACAGCAGCACGGGGCCTCCGGTCAGTGATGTTGTGTGCCCCTGGGTGAATGTGGCTAGTGACATAAAGTGCATTCTGCTTGGTGGTTTCATGGCGGCGGGCAATGTCATACGCTTGGGCTAGTGTCTGAGGCCGCTGCTCCAACAGTTTTTGAACAACTTCTGCATCTCCCAGAGCATTAGTGAAAACGTCAACGCCTATCACATCTTGCTCAGTCTCATTCCTGTTACTGTAGGCTACAGACACTTTCCCATAAATGTCATCCCTCAAAACATGAAGAGCCTCACCCGTTTTGCAGACACGCTGTCTTAATTCAATAGCCACTGCTGCTGCATTCTCTGAAGAGGGGCCGTATGCAGTCTCTAGTTCCTCCAGCAGGTGGCGGTAGTCCCACTGTGAAGACCTGGGATTTCTGTGGACAATTGCCGCTGCTGCACCCACAAGGCAAAACTTCAATTGGATAGCCATAGTCTTTTCTGACCAACAATTAGCTTCAGCGCAGCTCTGAAATCCTTTCACGAACTCTTTCCAAGGTGTTGTGCCATCATACTGACCAGGGCGCAGTATTGGGACTCTTTCTCTCTGTTCACAGTCCTCCTCACCCTCTAAAGAATCCGGGCAGGATTAAAGGACTGGCGTGCTATGTATGAATTTTCCCCTATATTCAGGGGTAAAGGGGTTGGAAACAGTAGCAGCCATACACGTGTCCTGCACCCTTGATGGCGTGACATGAGCTTGGGGGCTATACACGTGATCGCAGAGGCCTTGTATTTCACAGTCCTGAGCAAAAGGGTTTGTGCTTGAAAACCTTGGCGGACTGGGCTCATTGTCACATATGAAAGGGTTAAAACGTCCAAACACTTCATTTATTTCATTAACATTGTCCATTTTAAATTACACTTGTGTCTCTGTAGCAGTTGGACTCATGAACGGGTTGGAATTAGGAATGCACGATATTGGATTTTTTAAACCGATACCGATAACTTCCTGCTTCTCAAGACCGATACCGATACCGATAATAATATATATATTAAATGTACCGGTAGTTTTTGCACACCTGATGGTAAAAAAAAGACTAGTAGTGAGCACATGACATGAGCATTACTACTACTACTAAAAGCCCCGGTGCCTTTGCAGCTGGCTTTGGATTTGCCGCTAGTTTAGCAGCGCAGGCATCTTCGTACGCTTTTAACACACCATCGTAGCGATGGCGATGTTTCAGGTGACTAATCAGGTTGGAAGTATTATAGCTCGTTGCCTTTTTCCCTCCTCGTGGAACTTCTGCATTGCATTTGTTAATACAAATAGCAAGCTAACTATCTAACTCTGAAACTTTGAAATAGTCCCATACTACCGACGACATGTTTGTTTACTGTCCTGGCTTCACGGCCGCACACCATTTACGTCACAGCCAGGCATGAGTTAGGGAGCGCTGGATTTGTGAAAACTCCCCTCTTCCTAAACCACTAATACCACAGTACTGGCAAAACGGGAGGAGCCGAGTGAAAAACAAGCTCCCCTCATCCCAATCTACCCACACCGCAGTATTTTTTTCTTTTTTTTTTACCCAAAAAATATATTGTATATTATCGGGGCTATTAATACTTGTATCGGGTTTATCGGGATGACGTCATAATTCCTAATATCGGACTGATAATTATCGGGCCAATAATTATCGTGCACCACTAGTTGGAATAGCTTGTTAGCTCGTAGCAATCCTCCGGCTTGCTTACGTTAGCGGCCGCCATTTAGCTTAGCTTGCAGCCGCATAAACTTGCTAATAAGCACAGCAAATATCACGGTTTATCTCCACCGTTTATTTACTCTGCTTATGTTCTCACCACTGTCTTTATGTTAATATGTGTTGAACATGAACAGTCCCTTCGTGGTCGAGGAAACAGGGGGGGGGATGACTCTCTGTCGTCTCCCAGGGCAGAAGCAACACGCTTCGGATTCAATAACCCACTTTATGAAATCACTGGAGAGAGGCGAGCTCGTCTTGGGAGGTCGTTGTATTTATTTAGTTCTTCCGTTTCACAAGATACATCACAGACCTATGCTTTTTCCTGCTGCCTCGTTTCATTTCCAGAAAACATATATACCGCTCGCTCACTCTCGCTCTACCATACCCACATCACATGCACACGCCACACCCCTCTCTTACGGCCGCGGGCGTTAACGCTTAACGCTGGGCGTGAACGCTTAACGCTGGGCGTGTCTGGAGCTTGGGGGAGTGAACATGAGCAACGCGACCAACAACCAATCACATGAATGACCCGCCCCGGACACAGTAAACAAAAAAATCTCGGTTCTTCTATCCACTCTAGCCAAAATGGATGCCGGTTTGGTAGCAAGGGTGGCATTGGTATATGCATTGTATCTCGGGAGGCGACGTCGTGTGCGTCGCTGTTGGGTACATCCGATACTCCGAAAACTTCTGCAACGGGGAGAATACCACGTTTTGGTCCAAGAGCTCCGTCTGGATGATGAACTGTTTCAGCAGTATTTCAGGATGAGCAGGATATCAACATACATGAAGCTTCTGGTATGTTGCAAATGACAAACCACATGAACAAGTGAAGACACAGTATAGCCATAACATACTTTTATTTATGTCAGTGTGTGATGAGTGAATAAATGTAAAACATGTAGTGTAGTATGTGTGTGGATAAAAAAAAATCAAATCACTTCTCTTCCACCTCCTGCTCTCTTCCACCTTCAGTTCCAATTATTTTGTGGAACTAAAAACGGACTCTTGCCCCTCCATTCTTCGGATGGCAGGCAAGAGGCTCCTTAAAAATAACTCGTCCTCATCCTCCACCACTACTGGTGGGGGTGGTGGAGGATGAGGACGAGGTGGTGGCGTGAGCAGAGGACTGATGGCTGACATCAAGCCTTTTTCAAAGGAGGACATCTCCCTTCCCCTTCTCCTTTTTCCCCGGTCCTGGTCCTGAACAATCGCCACCTCCTCCTGTCCTGTCTCCCCTGCCTGGGCTGGCTGACTGTCGGCTGGCTGGCTGGCTGTTAGCTGACTGTCTAGCTCACTTTCTTGCTGGCTCTCTGCCTTTGGCACCAGGTTGGATGGGGGCAGGGTTTTGTCTCACGGTCAATGAGAAATGGGGTTAAAAAACCCATCACTGCCGTAAAACGCCAGGGCTTAAATCCCCCGGATGACCCTGCCCCGCTTCTCTTTGTCTCCTTCTCCCTTGCCTTCTCCTTTCGGAACCTGTCCCTCATCGACTTCCACTTTGTCCTGCATACTTCCTCTAATGAAATGAAATAATAAAGTTAATTTCTTGAATTACTTGAAGAATTTACTAAATTGTTCCTCCATTAATGAAAACCAAATCCCTTTATCACTGTCAATTGCATAAAAGGTTTGACATGTCACACTTTATATGATGAACATTAATGACATTAATGTCTGGTGCTGTTTAATGCAACATTCCATGCTGGCTAAATATGCTAGCTGTCCATTCAAACGAAGTAAACTGGATATAAACTCTCCAAACAGGCGAAAACCTACCAGTTTCGCCCACTGCCTCTGCCACCTACCTCCATGCCTGGCTCCTCCGGTTTAGATCCCTGTAGATGAATAGGGACTGGTCATATAGGACCGGGTGATTCCCCACCACCACGATAATTTTCTCCTCCATTTTTTGGATGAAGAAATGAACTGCAGTCTGTCACTCCCAGCATACACGCGGTTTGATTGGCTAGCGCTTGTACTGGCAGATTTGCATAAACGGGTTTTGATTGGCTGACGCCTCCACCGAGGCGTCAAAAGTAGAACATTGCTCTACTTTTGAAGCGAGCAACGCGAGTGAAGCTACGCTTCGCTCCCGCAATGCAGTTCGGCAAATCGTGACGTCACCCCATTCAAAGTGAATGGGCAGGAGCGTTGAATCGTCAACGCCTGCGGCCTTGTGTAGGCCTTAAAAGCTTCAGAGGGGGCGGATACCTGAGCTCCATAGTGTCCCGCTAATGTGAAACACACACACACAGCGTTAGCGGGACATTCTCCTCCCCTTGTCGGCCCTAAAAGCTTCAGAGGGCGGATAGCTGGGCTCCGTAGCGTCACACTAGCTTAGCCGCTAGCTAAAGGTAAACATAGATGGGTACATAGAATATGAATAAATCGTCACCGATGTAGAGGATATATTTTTGTATTCACTTTGAACTCGGCCAAATGGAGTTTAATGCTTTGGGATTTAAGTTAGGCCACATAGTACGTGCATGGGTTTGAAAGTATAACGTGTTAGCCTGCTGTAATACATCGTATAGTCAGGCACACATTTATGAGATTTAACAATGGCCAATTATATTTCTTAAATAATATGTAGAGAGGGGCGGAGTTGTCAACTGATCACCATCTGGTGGTGAGTTGGGTCGAGTGGCGGGGGAAGCCTCTGGATAGACCTGGTAAGCCCGCGGATACAAGCGGCCGAGATGGGTTTTCTCCGCAGGTGTCTCCCTTAGGGATAAGGTGAGAAGTTCGGTCATCCGGGAGGGACTCGAGTTGAGCCGCTCCTACTTCGCATCGAAAGGAGCCAGTTGAGGTGGTTCGGGCACCTAGTTAGGATGCCACCTAGGCGCCTCCCTAGGGAGGTGTTCCAGGCACGTCCAGCTGGGAAGAGACCAAGGGGTAGACCTAGGACCAGGTGGAGGGATTATATCTCTTCGCTGGCCTGAATGCGCCTTGGGATCCCCCAGTCAGAGCTGGTTGATGTCGCCAGGGAAAAGGAAGTTTGGTGCTCTCTGCTGGAACTGCTACCCCCGCGACCCGACCACGGATAAGCGGAAGAAGATGGATGGATGGATGGACATCACACTGTTTTGGCATGGTTCCTGCTAGTGAAAATGCAGCCAAACCATTTATTACAATTAATTAACGTGACGAATTTCAAAGAGTAAAGCAAGCACTGCTGAATAAAGTATGATTTGATCTTTCACGAAACGTTTTTTTCATAATGAATGCAGTTGGAGGTCAACCAATCACAGAGCTTGAGTACCAATCACAAGGTTTGTTGAGCTAAGCGGAAGGATAGCTCAGGATTATGGGTAGTGTAGTGTTCTGCCATCCTAAACTCCGAAAAAATATTTTTTTTCTCAGAATTGAAGGGGGAAAACACAAAAACAGCCGAACCTGTATTACAATGCCGTTATGTAATGACTTTTAAAGAGAAATGCAAGCACATTCGGAATAAATATTATTTTTAAAAAATGTTTTCGGTCTGTTTCCGGTATTTGTTTATGACGATGTGAGATGTGAGACTGGGTTGAAAAATGTACATTGTAAAGTTTACACTCCCCCTTTTTACACATAACTCATGTGTAACCAAAATCCTGTATGGGAAGAAAACCTTCAGGTAATAAGGAATCATAAGAAAATACCCAACATTTTTCCCAAATGTACATCCATAATTTCCACAGTAAACACTTCAGTGAAATTAAGTGTTTCTCTCCATCATTCAGTCCTAAAAGAAACAGAATCTTCATGTTTTAGTTTGAGTTTCACATTCTGCAAACTGCCACCTCCTGTGGGAGTGAAATATCAAGTAGATTAGAAACGGGTCACCTGTACGGTTTTCCAATTTTTGTGGAATTGTAGGAAACCTCTCATTTCCCACGGAGCCCCAGAATAATGTGTTAGTCCAAAAGCATGCTTGATTAGTCATTGTTTTAAATCATGCAGTTGCACTGATCACATGCAGACATACACTCACACTCACACTGTCAGGTTGTAAAGTCAAGTTTGGTCAGAGTCACCCCAGAGTCAGTCATTGACAGTGTCTTCTCAAGTTACACTGTCGGTCAGGGTCAAAGGTCAGTTGGTCTCCGTCTTTTTGGCCATGTGTTGTGCTCTGCAGAGACTTTGATATTTCAGCATAGGCCAGTATCCTTTGTCTACAAAAATCTGTCATATATGGAGCGCCATCATTAATGAATTCACGATTACAACTATAATGTTCAAGATATATCTAACTTTTCATCGGAACAGCTGTTCCGCACATTCCCTGAAAAGTGTTAGCCAAAAAATGTCACTTCCTTATAGTACTACTACTGCAGTTTATTAACACCTAATCTATATTAAAATGTCTAATAGATCTATTTCAGAAACTTCTGTACTTAACTATTATCTTGTGTCAAAACATTACTAGGATCTGTGTAGCTCTGCATTTCATAGCTCATTAAACCCATTTATCTTCAATTCTGGTCTACTTAAAAACAATGTTAAATTCTTTAGCTGTGTGTGGAACCCAGGGTGTCCGAACACGCAACAATTACTCCCTACTTTATCAAGGATCCAAAAACAGAAGTCATTTCATATTTCCATCCTAAAGCCCTCCTATGGTAATAACCATGCCACAATGGTGAAATCAATACTCTATAGATTGGAATTATATTTGGCTTGGCACTAGCTCTCCCTCTAACATTATCCATTCAAATAAAGGTTTGTCTTATAGCGCGGTTCCTAAAACTATCCCTTTAATGGTGTTAATCAAAATCTCTTGAAGAATGATTTGTTAACATGATGAAAAGATTGAAGAATATGGTTCTATTCTGTCATATACCCCCTTTATCCCTCAGTGTGTTTTAGGATGATTCTCATTTTACTTTAATAGTTTCCTCTTTACTGCTATTTTTAATTTACCAATTGATTAATTCATGGTTAATACAACTTTTTACCTTCACTTATTTATCAAGTCAATTCAAGTTCTTTAAATATGCGCTTATAATAAGTGTGTTTATGTGTAAACTCACTCATTCCTGTTGATTCCCTTCTCCTCTCCTCTGGTTTATCTCAAGCCGTGACCCTGGCCTCCTTCACATTCTCGACCAACTCCTCTGATTCTGACTCCTCCCCCTTTGTCCATAAGCTGTATCTCTTTGAGGCAGCCATCCGCCCAGCTACATCTGCAGCCCCCATCAGGCCACTGTTGTTGCACTGCTTTGCATTTCATCTCCTCCTTCACAGTCTCTCTGCTGCTTTATGGAGGGCAGATTCTGCTCTCATGTCCCATACTTTGCTCTTGTGCCAAATCTCGTGGCTCAGCTTGGAACTTCATGCCCTGTCTGAGGGACTGATGAGAGTAGATCTCTGCCTGTCAGCAAGCTGTTTGGTTCTGGATGCCACAGGTGGAGATAGTTCTGGATGCAGTTCTTATTGTTGTTGTTTGTTGAGCTCTGGGTTCTCTGTCTGTTCGATGGAGGAGGAGTCTCCTGTGGTGAGGTCCTCTGTCTGCTTGTAGGGTCGGGGTCTTAGCCGTATGACAGACAGAGAGAGAGAGTCCAGGTCTCGGGACGCATTACCTATAGTTAATTCTAACACACTGAGGTAAAATAAATCCAATCCTTTCCACTCTATTTTCCTAATCTTACTATCTGTCTTAAATGTTAAATGTCATCTGAACAACACAATTAATGTCTACTAATGATATGACAAAAACTCCCTCTAATAATCGTTTCATCCATTGTGACATATTTACCCAAACTAAGTTTTTTCAACACCCACATGTTTCCAGCATCGCATATTCCACACACTACGAAAGAACCCCTCCGCATTCAACAATCCTACTGCTATGTAGCAACAATTGTAAAGTTGCAGAGCACACTAATCAGATTACAGTAATGTAATTTGACCCAAGTGTAGGCCTATGTCATTCCTGAAACTGTTAGCAAACACCAACTACAACATTTATAGATAAATTGATTTCGCAAAATGAACTCTTATGTAATTCAAAATGTGACAAAAGAACAATGATTTGTCTTACACAAGATTGTGGTCTAACAGAATGACTCTTGACCTCATGGGGTCAAATAACTTGGATGACCGGGGGAAGGGGAAGGGAAGACTCAACCATGTGCAGATAGAAACCACACTGCTTGGAGACTGAGTTCAATAAAAATTAAACCATACGACTTGTAGTCTCGCTTCAATAAAAATGTAACCAGACAAGGCCAGTTCATAACACACAATAACAGAGGTGAGCCTACATTTCCCAACATCTCTTGTCCTATCATTTGATCATAGTTCCTAGTCTCTCTCTCTGGGCTGCCTGCTCCTGTCCACAAGCTTCTCTCATCAATCACCTCTGTTTATCCAACCGTGTGAGATGGCTTTTGTCTTCGTGCAGCACCTCTGTAATGTTTAAACCTTTAACAGCTTCTCTCTGACTGACAACTTACAAAACCTTCTGTTTACTTTCTACTCTTTCTTCACAAACTTAAAAACACAATTGTGGTGAATTGTTTTGCGTTTTCAGTTTCCTATCTACATTAAACAACCACCAACTCAGAGTCACTGTGGCATGATCAATACAACTCCTAAATAACATTACAATGTATATTTCGTACAGTGAGTTTGTTATTTAATGTTTAACAAATTGTCCTCTTTGTATGTCTAATCTAGGTAGAATAATCCACTATTATATTTAATTTGAATGTACTTCATATACTCAGTAAACCTCTTTTTACTTTCCCTCAACGTTACTGTATGCAATTAAGTTCCTCTGAAATCTAATTAAGTACAATTCTCAGTTAATGACAAATACCACGAAATTCACAATGCAATGCAATGGTAACAAGCAGTTCTCTAACCTCTCATAAAACCACAATGTGACGTAACTGTATCCTACAAAACTATGCCAAAAACAACAAATTATAGTTTCTTATTTATTTCAATATATCTTACTACATCAAATCACACATTGATGTATTAGTTTTCACTGTTATTTATTCCAACTTCAGATCACTTGTTGATTATTCACCCCTTGTTTTAAATTCAAGCTCAGCAGCCATTGTCCAGGCATTAGAGAAAAAGAACAAGCAGTCACACTTGGAGCTGCTGCTTCAGCAATTAGAGGAAAAATGGGGAGAGGAAGGGGGGCTTTCTTGAAACCAGGTGCTTCCATTATGACTTCGCATTTCTTTATCTGACTAAGGCTTTCCTATGTTCAATAATATATATATATATATATATATGCACATAAATATATCCTCCACGCTGTCTGTTCAGCTTTTTAAGATGCGATATTTCTTTCAACAGAATGGGCGTTAAACCCAACAGAACAAGAGAAATCCGTTACTTTCAATGGCTTTTGAAGTTCGCGTTTCTACTCTTGGATTCTTTACATATAATGCAACTGCAGATTCCTATGAAAACTGGAAAGCATTATTCTATTTTGTTCTGGATGGAGTCTTTAGAAAACCACTGAACATCCCCGATGAGTTAGCCGTCTCGATTTCTGAAAAAACCCACGGGGCATTTCACCTTCGTCTTACACTCCTCATCGCTTCACGTGTAGCTAACGAGTTTAGCCGTATGATTCTGAAAAATCTACGGGGCCTTTCACCTTACTCTTAACACCTCGTTGCTTTATTTATTTATAACTTACCTATCTATGCTAAAATATGTATTGCATCCTACCATCAAGACTATGACACTGGGAAATATTCCTGACAACTCTAACAATTTGAATATAGCCAAATCACAGATTTTGAGTGTAACGGGTATCCGTGCTTACCTGGTATTTTGTATAGAGCTCTGTATTTAGTTGTCAGAAAGTATTTCGAGGTGTCTTCCCTGGACAACTTCGTCCGCTGGCTGCTGTTGTGACCTCCTCTGTACTCCAACTCGCCCCACGTCGGTGTGTCACCACTTGTTGGGTTAGGGAGGTTTTTAGAACCCACCTTGCCTCTGCATGTCGTTTGGCGAGCTGGATACAATCATAACAGGAGGGAAAACTCAAAACAGCCAGGATGGGGGTTAAACAATAATCTGTTTTAATGATAAACGGTAAGAATACATTACACTTTCAAAGGAGTGGACTCGGGCCCCACTCCCTGCTCTGGTTCTAATGCCGGGAGAACCTTTCATCTTGTCGGCAGGAGTAAAAGAGAAATAACTAAAAAATAGAATAGGCTTATATGCAAAAAAGGAGGAGCTGTGGTCAGTTTCTCATTGGGAGATGCAAAAAAGATGGCTTCTCTTAGCGAATCAGCGCGTGCCAGCAGAGATGATCCGGAAACAGTCCCTTGGTTTGAAGCAAAACAACCACATCTGGTGTTCGCTGTCTCATTCTGTTGCTTTCACACACACACATTCTTCCGACTTCCCTCTCTGCTCCCCTCCCCCAGAGTAATAAAACCTGTTTACACCAACCACCCCACAATGTTTGAAGCAAGTTTAGTCCTCACATTTATGAAAGGATAAAACAGAGAAATCAATACAAAACACAAACACAGGTATTGTTTGAACAGTATTCACTTAACTGCTACTATTGATAAACACAGGTATTGTTTGAACAGTATTCACTTAACTGCTACTATTGATAATTACCAGAGAAACTCCAGGGGCCTCTTTCAATATCTGGAAATTGCAACAAGACTTTCTGCTATTTCAAATGTAACACTCTTCCCAAATATCAGATGATAATTAATCTTCAGGACTCAATCTATGTGGGAACAGGTTACATTTCCGTCTGATTTGTCACTTATCCAACAATGATCAGAAGGACTACATGAACTTCAGTTTCCTCTCACAAATGTGAACAGGTAGTTTTATTAAAGTTTCACAAGTTATAACATCACACATCAATAATTTAGGTTTGCCTCACTATGAGTTAGTATAAGATCGCCATTGCCTGCTAAAGCTGGAGAGTTCAAGTTCGAACTGGGTTCAAAAGGGAACTGCACTCTGATGTTCTTCAGTCTTCTTTTATCCTTTTCTTTCCCGCGGCTTCTCACATGGTTTGACACGGGGGTTGTCACATCCTGTGCGTGCAAGCTGGTGTGTTAGGTGTCCTTCTTCGTTGTTGTGGTTAAATGTCAACTTCCCGCAAGGAAATGCATAACAGATGTTCTCCTCGAAAGGGGAAGTGCATAGATAGGCCTGTCGTGATAATCAATAAATTGACTTATCGTACGATAAATAAAAATGGACTCGATAACTTTTCTGACTTCGATAAATTGCCATTTCCATAAGGATGGGACCAGCATTTGGCTAAAATGCTGGTCGCGCACTGTGAGGGACGGGGCTGACACACACAGCCAGGTCAGGAGTCAGACACTCCGCGTGCACGTGCAGCAGTGTAGCATCCAAATTAATAATATAGCGATAAGCGAGAGACATTGTGTGACTTACTCGAGGGGAATTTAAAGTGAAATGGAATTGGTTACAAAACCTAACTACACTTCTCCGGTGTGGCAATATTTTGGATTCAAGCCAAATGAACGAGGCCAACCTACGGATTTGAATGAGCCGGTATGTCACATTTGTTTAAAAAAGGTAGCGACAAAAGCAGGCAATACCACAAATCTTAAACTACACCGAAAACATAACCACCCCATTCTGTTTCCCAGCTGGGAGCAAACATGACAGCTGGAGATGCAGAGCCCCCACCTTCCCGACAGTTTGCAATCAAAAGGCGCTTTCACACCAAGTACTTTTCCCACAAAGGTTCCTGAGAACTCTTTAGTTCTCATGAACTAAGTACAAATCGCGTTCACACCGGAAATTAGTTCCTGGGGGTGGATTAGGCAAATGAAGCCGCTGCCGTCACTTCTTCTTCTGCTTTGGGTTTACTGGCAGGCCGTAAACAACTTCACAGCGTATACTGCCGCCCAAAATCCCCGGCCGGAAGTCCCCAGAGTTAGGCTCGGAAGTCTTCCGAGTAAACGGCCAGAACGCCGACACCTCCTCATCTCCACCGCTCCCATGTTTTATTTTGTGATGTCATAAGTTAGTCTCTCTGCGTTTCTGCGCTGGGCTAATGCTAATGCTAATAATGCAATGCGAGGATAATAAAATTGCGGCTGCACAAAAGTTTTTGGGAGTTTGACGGGGCGTGGTTTGCATTCCGCCCAGCCAATCAGACACAGGAACCTTTTTCTCCCACGAAAGTCCCTGCTCTCTAGCAGGGCCTGAAAAGGGGGTAAAAAAGGTTCTCTAGAACTAATTTAGTTCCTCTGACATTTTGTTGTGAACGCAACTAAATCGTAGTTCTCAGGAACCTTTGTGGGAAAAGTACTTGGTGTGACCAAGTACTTTTCCCACAAAGGTTCCTGAGTTCACAACGCGCCTAATGATGCATTTGCCCGACAATGCAAACATGTTGTTGTTCCTTGCTCGAAAACTTTGAAATACAGATTTGGATATGGCCAAATATATATATAGATAGATAGAGAGAGCTCTGCTTTCCAGCCTGAGTCTATTTAATGTATTGTTTTGGTTGTGCGTGATTTAATTAATTTATTATAATTTAATTTATATATTTGAATATTATTTCACATTTCATTTGCAATGTTGAGTGTTGAATAACAAGTTCTGTTTGAAAGGATGTACTTGAATTAGTATTATATATTATCATTATGTCAGTGGTCTAAAATGGTCTTACAACAGTGCCGACAATATTGCCGTTTATCGCAATAATTTCCAGGAAAATTTATCGTCCAACAAAATTAATTATCGTGACAGGCCTATGCATAGAAAGTTTGTCTCCTCGAAAGAGGAAGTGCGTACTTTGCAACACAGGTCTTTACAAATACCTATGTTAAGGATTTATGTTATACATCCTGCTTATATTGCTAAAGCATTAAACTATACGATACATGACTATGGCATACAGAGTTTTAACACAGTTCTTAACATATTCAAGCTTTATATAATAAAATGCATTGTTCCATTTCATCTTTTCAATTAACCAGTAAATCAGAACACTAAATAATGTAATATATTGGCAGTTAATATATGGGGAAATATATTTTCTTTTCATAAGGGATCGTTTCCCTTGTCTGCTCAAACCGTTAATAAACATTTATGATAACTATCTTCGTACTACAAAGTCAGTGGTAAAAAAACATTCCAACTTTTTAGAGCAGAAGCAATACCACAATGAATAAAACATGGTTGTGTGTCAAAGCCTTGCGTTCAAAATTCACTCAATCAATATTTAAAAGTCCAATAGATCAATGACAACATGTAATGTGAAATAGTTGCTTGGAGTAATAAACCCTATTGAGAATTATAACTCAATTCTCTTATTTCCTTCTGTTCTCTGTGTGTTTCAACTTTTTGTTTTGGTTTTATGGCCTTCAGCCTTACTATTTCCAAAGATTCTTCTCTCAGAAGTTGGTGTAAACCCGACCAGAGGTTAGCAAGAGAGTGCATATTTGACTTTCATGTATTTCAGGTGAACAGAAACACAACTCTAATTGAATGCTGATGGTACCCTGTTGAATTTGTAATAAACTACTGTTCATTAAATAGCTTATCTACTTTTTTAGGTCACTATGTCAATGTCATAATTATAGCTTGTTCTTTTGCCCCTAAGTTAGCCAAACAGTCAATAAAACTGCTTGAGGGTTGTGAGAATGCCCGAGCGGCCATGGAGGCAAAATAGCAGAAGCAGGCAGGTTGGTGTTTTTCTACAGAAAACGGTTTTATGTGTCCATCCACTGTGACAACAGGGCGGCCCTCCACCACCCACACAGTTCTCAACAACCCTGACTAACAGAAAACAGCACCTAAATACACCCAGGACTAATCAAATACACAAGACACAGGTGAGGGGGGAGGAGAAAACATAGGGCACCAGGTGAACACAATCGGGGGTTGGTTTTCCTGAGGACAGGACGTGACGGAAGCCGGAAGTGAAGTCGGAGACACGTTGCAGAAAGTTCAGAGAGAATCGGAAAACATCGAAACATACAGAAACGGTAGCATTGGACTGTTTAGCATAAACTGTACATTGACTGTATCATCATGTCAACCAGCTCAGATGGGAACCACAGAGCTGATATGGAATGAGAGGAAGTCAAAGCTGTGAGGAAGAAAAGGGCTTTGAGAGAAAGAGATAGCACAGCAAGAGCGCAAAGTTTGTCGGATTGGTCGAGTGAAGCAGGCAAGGCTTGCCTAAACAAAAAATCCAAAGTCAGTCAAAATGGAAACCAAGCAAATTTGAATAAAGAACTAGAACAGGAGTGGAAAGTTATAATATAATTCAATCTGTATGGTGGGAATTACCACCCAATTCATCTGACAAAATCAATTGAGAAAGACATTGGTAAAATCAAATTTGCCAAGTTTATGAACAACAAACAAGTTTTGATACAAGCAACCAGCAAGCAGCAGCAGGGAAAAATACTTGAAATGACGACACTCAGTGGGGAAAAAATTAAGGCTCATATCCTAGGAGCAATGGCAATGTTGAGAGGAGTCATATCTGGAGTCCCACTAAATATGTCTATGGATGATGTTAAAAAGGAGATTAAAGGAGGAAAAGTGATTGATGCCAACAGATTTATGAGCAAAAGAGATGGTACATTGATGGTAACACTTTCAGTAAGTATTCAGTTTGAGAAAAAATATACCGAAATCTGTGCAAATAGGATAATAATAATAATAATAATAATAATAGCTTGGATTTATATAGCGCCTTTCAAGGGACCCAAGGTCGCTTTACAAGTAATAGGGCAAAAAAACAAACATAACAAAACAAAAGTCAGACAGACAGAACAACAGATCGATTTAGGGGCCGAAAGCCTTGGCAAACAGATGGGTCTTGAGGGCCCTTTTGAAGGCGTCGAGTGTGGGGATGTTGCGAATCTCCGCAGGGAGAGCGTTCCAGAGGGTGGGGGCTGCCACACTGAAGGCTCTGTCCCCGAAGGTTCGCAGTTTGGTGCGGGGGGTGGTAAGCAGGCCAGAGTCTGAGGACCGCAGGTTCCGGGGTGGGGCATGTGGGTGAAGGATGTCCGATAGGTACTGGGGGGCAAGGGCATGGAGGGACTTGTAGGTAAGGAGGAGGATTTTGTATGATATGCGGGACTTGACCAGCAACCAGTGTAGGTGGATGAGGGTGGGAGTGATGTGCTGCCATGGCTTTGTGCTGCTAGGGTACTCACGCACAGTTTTGGACATACTGGAGCCTGTCCAGGGTTTTGTTGGGAACCCCGAACAGGACACCATTGCAGTAGTCCAAGCGTGTGGTGACAAACGCATGCACCAGGATTTCGGCAACCGACTCCGAGAGTGACGGTCGGAGTCTGGCAATGTTCCTCAGGTGGTAAAAGGACGATTTGGTCACAGATTTGATGTGGGAATGGAAGGAAAGGGTGGAATCAAGGATGACACCCAGGTTGCGGGCTTCAGGAGATGGGGAGATGGAGCAGCCGTCAACCTCAAAGACGAAGTCACCAACCTTCTGGAGCAGGGCCTTGGGTGCCACAACCATGAGCTCTGTTTTTTTGCTGTTCAGCTTAAGATAGTTGGAAGACATCCATGTTTGATGTCATGCAGGCAGTTGATGAGAGACTGAGGGGGGAGCTGGGAGGATGGAGTGGTGCTGAGATACAGTGAACTACAGTGTGAGGGAATTCATCCCAAAACCACTAGGATGCTATGCATGCCAAAGAATGGGACACACAGCAATGCAGTGTAAAGGAAAACTAAGGTGTGCAAGATGTGGAGGCCAACATGAGTATGGGAAATGTGAAAAAGAGGCAAAGATGAAATGCTGTAATTGTGGAGGAGAGCACAGTGCGGCGTTTGGTGGATGTGTAGTGCAGAGAGAAGCCAGAGAAGCTCAGAGGGTCAAAGTCTCATATGCAGAAGCTCTAAAGAAGGTAAGGGAGAGGTCTGCCTTATGGACAGAGTTAACATGGGATTTGTCCTTGAAATGTACAAATGTCCGCCCAATGGAAATGTACGTCCACTTATAATGCAAAGTCCCTGCCACTGGCAGGACAAATTTTAAGCACTCGTCTCGGACTAAAATCCTCAATGCATAACAGTTTTAATGTAATTCAGGTTACCAGGGGCACGAACTTCTGACCGGTGTTCCCTCTTGGTGTAGTCCGTGGGGGAGTGCTTAAGTGTGGGTACACAGGTTCGCCTGGTGCACAAGGTTATGGAGGTGGGGGTCTTGCTGGTGCTCAAGTGTCCATATACTTCACCCCATATTCACGTAACTTTTACCCGGCTTAAGAGACACTATTTCGGGGTACAATTTATCCATTTTCACACATTTTAATCAGCCTGGAACAGTGCAGGAACACTTTACCCAGCTTTCACACCCTCATTCCGGGGTAATAAAGCCATGTGCATGACCCTGGAGCTCTGCCTGGGACAGTGGGAGCCTGCTTAGAGCAGAGACAGCATGCACTCTGCTGCTTGTACATTTCACCCATCAAATGTACATGAAATGGACAGATTCCTGTCCATTTCATGTACATTTGATGGTGAGTTTTACCCGGCTTAAGAGACACTATTTCGGGGTACAATTTATCCATTTTCACACATTAATCAGCCTGGAACAGTGGGACCCTATGCAGGAACACTTTACCCAGTTTTCACACCTTTCCAAATCATTTTCACACCTTTCCAAATCATTTTCATTTTCACCCATCAAATGTACATGAAATGGACAGATTCCTGTCCATTTCATGTACATTTGATGGTGAGTTTTACCCGGCTTAAGAGACACTATTTCGGGGTACAATTTATCCATTTTCACACATTAATCAGCCTGGAACAGTGGGACCCTATGCAGGAACACTTTACCCAGTTTTCACACCTTTCCAAATCATTTTCACACCTTTCCAAATCATTTTCATTTTCACCCATCAAATGTACATGAAATGGACAGATTCCTGTCCATTTCATGTACATTTGATGGTGAGTTTTACCCGGCTTAAGAGACACTATTTCGGGGTACAATTTATCCATTTTCACACATTAATCAGCCTGGAACAGTGGGACCCTATGCAGGAACACTTTACCCAGTTTTCACACCTTTCCAATGTACATTTGATGGTGAGTTTTCACATAACTTTTCCCCGGCTTAAGAGACACTATTTCGGGGTACAATTTATCCATTTTCACACATTAATCAGCCTGGAACAGTGGGACCCTATGCAGGAACACTTTACCCAGTTTTCACACCTTTCCAAATCATTTTCATTTTCACCCATCAAATGTACATGAAATGGACAGATTCCTGTCCATTTCATGTACATTTGATGGTGAGTTTTACCCGGCTTAAGAGACACTATTTCGGGGTACAATTTATCCATTTTCACACATTAATCAGCCTGGAACAGTGGGACCCTATGCAGGAACACTTTACCCAGTTTTCACACCTTTCCAAATCATTTTCATTTTCACCCATCAAATGTACATGAAATGGACAGATTCCTGTCCATTTCATGTACATTTGATGGTGAGTTTTACCCGGCTTAAGAGACACTATTTCGGGGTACAATTTATCCATTTTCACACATTAATCAGCCTGGAACAGTGGGACCCTATGCAGGAACACTTTACCCAGTTTTCACACCTTTCCAATGTACATTTGATGGTGAGTTTTCACATAACTTTTCCCCGGCTTAAGAGACACTATTTCGGGGTACAATTTATCCATTTTCACACATTAATCAGCCTGGAACAGTGGGAACACTTTACCCAGCTTTCACACCCTCATTCAGGGGTAATACAGCCATGTGCATGACCCTGGAGCTCTGCCTGGGACAGTGGGAGCCTGCTTAGAGCAGAGACAGCATGCACTCTGCTGCTTGTACATTTCACCCATCAAATGTACATGAAATGGACAGATTCCTGTCCATTTCATGTACATTTGATGGTGAGTTTTACCCGGCTTAAGAGACACTATTTCGGGGTACAATTTATCCATTTTCACACATTAATCAGCCTGGAACAGTGGGACCCTATGCAGGAACACTTTACCCAGTTTTCACACCTTTCCAAATCATTTTCATTTTCACCCATCAAATGTACATGAAATGGACAGATTCCTGTCCATTTCATGTACATTTGATGGTGAGTTTTACCCGGCTTAAGAGACACCATTTCGGGGTACAATTTATCCATTTTCACACATTAATCAGCCTGGAACAGTGGGACCCTATGCAGGAACACTTTACCCAGTTTTCACACCTTTCCAATGTACATTTGATGGTGAGTTTTCACATAACTTTTCCCCGGCTTAAGAGACACTATTTCGGGGTACAATTTATCCATTTTCACACATTAATCAGCCTGGAACAGTGGGAACACTTTACCCAGCTTTCACACCCTCATTCCGGGGTAATACAGCCATGTGCATGACCCTGGAGCTCTGCCTGGGACAGTGGGAGCCTGCTTAGAGCAGAGACAGCATGCACTCTGCTGCTTGTACATTTCACCCATCAAATGTACATGAAATGGACAGATTCCTGTCCATTTCATGTACATTTGATGGTGAGTTTTACCCGGCTTAAGAGACACTATTTCGGGGTACAATTTATCCATTTTCACACATTAATCAGCCTGGAACAGTGGGACCCTATGCAGGAACACTTTACCCAGTTTTCACACCTTTCCAAATCATTTTCACACCTTTCCAAATCATTTTCATTTTCACCCATCAAATGTACATGAAATGGACAGATTCCTGTCCATTTCATGTACATTTGATGGTGAGTTTTACCCGGCTTAAGAGACACTATTTCGGGGTACAATTTATCCATTTTCACACATTAATCAGCCTGGAACAGTGGGACCCTATGCAGGAACACTTTACCCAGTTTTCACACCTTTCCAAATCATTTTCACACCTTTCCAAATCATTTTCATTTTCACCCATCAAATGTACATGAAATGGACAGATTCCTGTCCATTTCATGTACATTTGATGGTGAGTTTTACCCGGCTTAAGAGACACTATTTCGGGGTACAATTTATCCATTTTCACACATTAATCAGCCTGGAACAGTGGGACCCTATGCAGGAACACTTTACCCAGTTTTCACACCTTTCCAAATCATTTTCACACCTTTCCAAATCATTTTCATTTTCACCCATCAAATGTACATGAAATGGACAGATTCCTGTCCATTTCATGTACATTTGATGGTGAGTTTTCACATAACTTTTCCCCGGCTTAAGAGCCACTATTTCGGGGTACAATTTATCCATTTTCACACATTTGAATCAGCCTGGAACAGTGGGACCCTATGCAGGAACACTTTACCCAGTTTTCACACCTTTCCAAATCATTTTCATTTTCACCCATCAAATGTACATGAAATGGACAGATTCCTGTCCATTTCATGTACATTTGATGGTGAGTTTTACCCGGCTTAAGAGACACTATTTCGGGGTACAATTTATCCATTTTCACACATTAATCAGCCTGGAACAGTGGGACCCTATGCAGGAACACTTTACCCAGTTTTCACACCTTTCCAAATCATTTTCACACCTTTCCAAATCATTTTCATTTTCACCCATCAAATGTACATGAAATGGACAGATTCCTGTCCATTTCATGTACATTTGATGGGTGAAAATGAAAATGATTTTTATTCACTATCATGGGGCTATGTAAATCAAATTCCGGGTAATTAGGAGCACAATTGTACATTTTACTATTTAAATGTATTTGTATTATATATTTTTGGGCTATTAAAATGACATTTCTGGGTGACTTTGTCAGTTTATGGAGCTTAGCCCACAATTCCCGGAGGTTCCAGGCCGAATTTGGGAGCTCATAGGCGGCCTGCCATGCGCCCCCACCCGTGGAAAGCAAAAAAAAGTAAATAAAACGGTCAATTATATCTTAAAATAATCAAAAATGAAGTTTTAAAAAATTCTCGAAAAAACGACTGAGTGCCAACGGAGGAGGGGCTCAAAACTGCTCAAGTCTTCGGCGCTTCCGGCGGAAGCCCCGGACACATTTCCACTGCCCCGTCGCAATTTACAACGGAGAAGGGATTCGAGACCTCCCTTCCCCCGTCAAATAAATCTATTCATGTTTTCCAAGCTACCATCTGCACGAAATCGGAAACCCGGTTTTTGGAGGCACTCAGAAAAAAAACCGGCTGTTTCACATCATGGAGGAAAGTGTCCGTTACATGAGTGCTTTGGCTCGGATACAATTGTTGCCTGGAGGACCCTAATCATGGTTCTTTACAAAGTTAAAGTGCCTCTGGAGGAATACAAGGGTAGATGTCACGGAATAATGAGGCACTATTTTCGGATACATTTTATCCATTTTCACCCCTTCCTCTGGTTCTACCAAAAGTTAACTCTGACTTTTTCTGCCTCTGGAGGAATGCAAGGGGAGTTGTCACGGAATAATGAGGCACTATTTTCGGATACATTTTATCCATTTTCACCCCTTCCTCTGGTTCTACCAAAAGTTAACTCTGACTTTTTCTGCCTCTGGAGGAATGCAAGGGGAGTTGTCACGGAATAATGAGGCACTATTTTCGGATACATTTTATCCATTTTCACCCCTTCCTCTGGTTCTACCAAAAGTTAACTCTGACTTTTTCTGACTCTGGAGGAATGCAAGGGGAGTTGTCAGGGGACTTTACCTGCATGTGAGGCACTATTTTCGGATACATTTTATCCATTTTCACCCCTTCCTCTGGTTCTACCAAAAGTTAACTCTGACTTTTTCTGACTCTGGAGGAATGCAAGGGGAGTTGTCAGGGGACTTTACCTGCATGTGAGGCACTATTTTCGGATACATTTTATCCATTTTCACCCCTTCCTCTGGTTCTACCAAAAGTTAACTCTGACTTTTTCTGACTCTGGAGGAATGCAAGGGGAGTTGTCAGGGGACTTTACCTGCATGTGAGGCACTATTTTCGGATACATTTTATCCATTTTCACCCCTTCCTCTGGTTCTACCAAAAGTTAACTCTGACTTTTTCTGCCTCTGGAGGAATGCAAGGGGAGTTGTCAGGGGACTTTACCCGCATATGAGGCACTATTTTCGGATACATTTTATCCATTTTCACCCTTTTCTATGGTTCTTCCAAAAGTTAACTCTGACTTTTTCTGACTCTGGAGGAATGCAAGGGGAGTTGTCAGGGGACTTTACCCGCATATGAGGCACTATTTTCGGATACATTTTATCCATTTTCACCCCTTCCTCTGGTTCTACCAAAAGTTAACTCTGACTTTTTCTGACTCTGGAGGAATGCAAGGGGAGTTGTCAGGGGACTTTACCTGCATGTGAGGCACTATTTTCGGATACATTTTATCCATTTTCACCCTTTTCTATGGTTCTTCCAAAAGTTAACTCTGACTTTTTCTGACTCTGGAGGAATGCAAGGGGAGTTGTCAGGGGACTTTACCCGCATATGAGGCACTATTTTCGGATACATTTTATCCATTTTCACCCCTTCCTCTGGTTCTACCAAAAGTTAACTCTGACTTTTTCTGACTCTGGAGGAATGCAAGGGGAGTTGTCAGGGGACTTTACCTGCATGTGAGGCACTATTTTCGGATACATTTTATCCATTTTCACCCCTTCCTCTGGTTCTACCAAAAGTTAACTCTGACTTTTTCTGACTCTGGAGGAATGCAAGGGGAGTTGTCAGGGGACTTTACCTGCATGTGAGGCACTATTTTCGGATACATTTTATCCATTTTCACCCCTTCCTCTGGTTCTACCAAAAGTTAACTCTGACTTTTTCTGACTCTGGAGGAATGCAAGGGGAGTTGTCAGGGGACTTTACCTGCATGTGAGGCACTATTTTCGGATACATTTTATCCATTTTCACCCCTTCCTCTGGTTCTACCAAAAGTTAACTCTGACTTTTTCTGCCTCTGGAGGAATGCAAGGGGAGTTGTCAGGGGACTTTACCCGCATATGAGGCACTATTTTCGGATACATTTTATCCATTTTCACCCTTTTCTATGGTTCTTCCAAAAGTTAACTCTGACTTTTTCTGACTCTGGAGGAATGCAAGGGGAGTTGTCAGGGGACTTTACCCGCATATGAGGCACTATTTTCGGATACATTTTATCCATTTTCACCCCTTCCTCTGGTTCTACCAAAAGTTAACTCTGACTTTTTCTGACTCTGGAGGAATGCAAGGGGAGTTGTCAGGGGACTTTACCTGCATGTGAGGCACTATTTTCGGATACATTTTATCCATTTTCACCCTTTTCTATGGTTCTTCCAAAAGTTAACTCTGACTTTTTCTGACTCTGGAGGAATGCAAGGGGAGTTGTCAGGGGACTTTACCCGCATATGAGGCACTATTTTCGGATACATTTTATCCATTTTCACCCCTTCCTCTGGTTCTACCAAAAGTTAACTCTGACTTTTTCTGACTCTGGAGGAATGCAAGGGGAGTTGTCAGGGGACTTTACCTGCATGTGAGGCACTATTTTCGGATACATTTTATCCATTTTCACCCTTTTCTATGGTTCTTCCAAAAGTTAACTCTGACTTTTTCTGACTCTGGAGGAATGCAAGGGGAGTTGTCAGGGGACTTTACCCGCATATGAGGCACTATTTTCGGATACATTTTATCCATTTTCACCCTTTTCTATGGTTCTTCCAAAAGTTAACTCTGACTTTTTCTGACTCTGGAGGAATGCAAGGGGAGTTGTCAGGGGACTTTACCCGCATATGAGGCACTATTTTCGGATACATTTTATCCATTTTCACCCTTTCCTCTGGTTCTTCCAAAAGTTAACTCTGACTTTTTCTGACTCTGGAGGAATGCAAGGGGAGTTGTCAGGGGACTTTACCTGCATGTGAGGCACTATTTTCGGATACATTTTATCCATTTTCACCCTTTTCTATGGTTCTTCCAAAAGTTAACTCTGACTTTTTCTGACTCTGGAGGAATGCAAGGGGAGTTGTCAGGGGACTTTACCCGCATATGAGGCACTATTTTCGGATACATTTTATCCATTTTCACCCTTTCCTCTGGTTCTTCCAAAAGTTAACTCTGACTTTTTCTGACTCTGGAGGAATGCAAGGGGAGTTGTCAGGGGACTTTACCTGCATGTGAGGCACTATTTTCGGATACATTTTATCCATTTTCACCCTTTTCTATGGTTCTTCCAAAAGTTAACTCTGACTTTTTCTGACTCTGGAGGAATGCAAGGGGAGTTGTCAGGGGACTTTACCCGCATATGAGGCACTATTTTCGGATACATTTTATCCATTTTCACCCTTTTCTATGGTTCTTCCAAAAGTTAACTCTGACTTTTTCTGACTCTGGAGGAATGCAAGGGGAGTTGTCAGGGGACTTTACCCGCATATGAGGCACTATTTTCGGATACATTTTATCCATTTTCACCCCTTCCTCTGGTTCTACCAAAAGTTAACTCTGACTTTTTCTGACTCTGGAGGAATGCAAGGGGAGTTGTCAGGGGACTTTACCTGCATGTGAGGCACTATTTTCGGATACATTTTATCCATTTTCACCCTTTTCTATGGTTCTTCCAAAAGTTAACTCTGACTTTTTCTGACTCTGGAGGAATGCAAGGGGAGTTGTCAGGGGACTTTACCCGCATATGAGGCACTATTTTCGGATACATTTTATCCATTTTCACCCTTTTCTATGGTTCTTCCAAAAGTTAACTCTGACTCTGGAGGAATGCAAGGGGAGTTGTCAGGGGACTTTACCTGCATGTGAGGCACTATTTCATGGAGGAAAGCGTCCGCTACATGAGTGCTTTGGCTCGGATACAATTGTTGCCTGGAGGACCCCAATCATTTTGAACTGGTCTCTGGAGGAATGGAAGGAGAGTTTGAGAGGATTCTACCTGATGCACTATTTTCGGATACATTTGGCCGGTTTTCATGGTTCTCCAAAAAAGACAACATAGTATTTCCCTTCCTCTGGAGAGGCCGAGAGATGACAGGGATCTCTGCCCGCCTAACGAGTGCCTAAATGGGACACCTTTCGCACGATGATGCAAATGAAAAATTAACGTTTTGAATATAACCTGGATAGATTTGAGATAGGGTCCTTCTAGTTAGCTGAGTGCAACGTTCTCGAGTCTTTTCACTCTCATTCTACAGGGTACACTTCCCGGTACCAAAATGCCCATGCATACAGATAGGATGTTGCTGTGTTGTCCGATCTGTAACCATTCCTTCCGTGCCCTGAGCAAGCATTTGCTCAGAAACCATAGTGTGCGTAACTTGGTTGAAAGAAGAATTCTCCTGCTCTTGGCAAATGGACATACAAATATAAGGCTGCATCCCTGCATCATTGCAGGATGCAACTATACCGGGACAAGGCTGGACCGGCACTTGTACCGGGACCATGTCGAGCTGTCGCGGGAGGAGCTATGTCTCGCTGTTATTAAAGTCAAAATGACAGTGGCAACGAAGGACCTTCAAGCGCTCCGACTGACAAACCCCACAGTAGCGATGATTACCACTTGGGATGTGGACACTGAGGGTGATGAGGTCCTTTCACAACCTCCACCCTTGTCCCCAGTGAATGAATGTGACAACCCGGACTGTAAGGAATGGAGGATGGAGGCAAACACAATGAGGGCTCAGAGGGACAGATATGCTGCTGAGGTGAAATCTCTGCGCTTCAAGCTGCAGCAGAGGATAAAACATAAGCGACAGAGGTTTGACCAGAGGATAGCAGATAATATGCATGGCTATGATGAAGAGTATGGGGAGGAACAAGAGCGGGTGTTTCTAAGGAAACGACCCCGAACAGAGGCGACACCAACGAGGCAGTCCAAGTCCAAAGGTCCATCCTTCAGCAAGTCCCCCGTTCCCTTGTGCAGCTATTCCCCCCATTCCCTCGTGCAGCAAGTCCCCCATTGCCTCTCAGACACCTGCATCCAGCTCCTCAGAACCTGCATCCGTAGATACCGAGGCCTCATCAACCTCCCCTCCCATAAATTCCCCCTGGTTCTGCGGCAGGGGCCGGGGGAATATAATGCGGAATATAACATTCCCATGCATAATGGGTAAGTGTGTTAGATGTGTCACAAATGCAGTTTCTGTAATACACAATGTGTTGTCATTAAAGTACTGTGTTATGTTTCACAGAGGAGTATCTGCAAGGCTACCGGGAGCATTATGAGGGCATCGACCCAACAGTGAGGCTCCAAGAAAACGCAGTCTCCAAAATAAGCAGAGTGAAATCGTTCCTGAGCTTCATGGCACACGGTTTCAAACGCCTGTCTGACTGGCTCTTTCTGAGGGATCTGAAGAGGATACGTGGGTGAGTAACATCAAAAAACTGTCCATGATGTCAGCATCATTGTGTGTGTTCTCCCCATTGACGCAATACGATGTACTGATGCGTTTTCCTTTGCCAACAGCTGGTCCCGGAGCCTGATACTGTCCAGCCTACAGGTCACCACCTCTGACTTCTACATCAAAAACATTTCACACTTTCTGAAATACATGGCAGCCACACCATGCAAGGGAAGCAGACTCAACCAAAACGACATGATTGTCGTCCAACGCGAACTTGCTGCCATCCTGAGGTCCCTGAGGAAAAAGGTGATCGTCCATCAGATGCAGGTGAAGCGGGACAAAATGGAAGGCTTGCCGAGCCACAAGGACATCATGACTTGTTTGACTGTGGCCAAAGATCGCATCCCTCAGCTCTTGAACCTGATGGCCAGCAATCCCACTACCGCAACCCGGCTCTTGCTCTATGGTTACATGACCCTCCACTGGAGCTGTATTTACGGCCACCGGCCGGGGGTCTACTCCAACATGACCAACTGTGAGGTCCGAAAGGCGGAGACAACAGGCACAGACTTCGGCTACCTCATCCACGTGAGTGCTATTACAAAATGTGTTTATTCTGGCAGTGATAAACATGTTGTGCATGATTGATACTTGTATTGATGCTCTCTACCTCTGTCATAACAGGTAAGCAACCACAAGACGGCCAACGCGTTTGGTGAAGCGCAGCTGTACCTCACCATAGAAGAATTCGGATGGATGAAGAGGTGGCTGGAAATCAAGAGGACGCTGACCTGCACCCAGAACCGCTACTTCCTATACACAGCGGGGAAGAACCCGTCGAGGAACCTTGCCCACTTCCTGAGGTTGGCATGGGCTGATGTGGGACTAAAAGGTCCCATTAATTTCACCGACCTCCGCACAGTCCATGCCGATAACGCAAAGAGGTTTCAAGACGTAGACAACCGCCAGCGAGTGACTGACTTTATGTGCCATAACACGGCTACGGCAGACAAATTCTACGCAAAAAATCCTTCTTTGAAGGAGGCTGCGGAAATAAGGCTGCTCTTCACAGAGTCACTGCAAGCAGCGGCAGCAGCATCATCGGGGAGTGAAGACAATTTGGGGGACATTGACAGTGGCAGCTCTGGAGAGGAGCATAGCTCCACTCCCTACCAAGACTCCCCCGATGCCGAGACGTCAGACGAAGAATTCGATTTGGGTGAAGAGAGGGTGCCAGACTCTGCACCAACGATCCATGATCAACTTGTAAATATGAAATGTGTTGTTGTACTCTGGCCCCTTCATGTTAACATGTTAAGAAATTAAATTATGGAGGAATGCAAGGGGAGTTGTCAGGGGACTTTACCCGCCTTACGAGGCACTATTTTCGGACACTTGTAATTGTATATTGTATATAATTGTATATAAATCTGTATATAACTGTATATAACTGTATATAAATCTGTAAATAAAATTTATTTATTTAACTGACTTGGTCCTATTTTTTAAAAACTATTACACCCTAGTTGAGTTGGTACTGGATAAATGGAGTGAACAAGTGGCAATAGTGAGCAGTGTGAGAGGGAAGGTAAAGCAATATGCTGAAAATAAGGGTGTTTTCCCCTTTAAGGTCCCCAGGGGCACGAGGTTCTGGTGGTGTGCATGGAGGGGTTCAGTCCGAGTGAGGAGTGCTCAAGTGTGTTGGAGGATGTGTAAGGCAGAGTAGGGTAAACAAAAAGTTAAAGTGTGAACCTCCAGCAGGGCAGGTGAAGAAGGCCGAATATTGATGCTGGTGGGCGGGCAGTTGAGCACCGCAAAATCCACCCCTTTATATCTAACCAGGGGCATGATAACATCCTCCACAGGAGGGTGAGTGGTGCTGTGAATAAGGCCGAATATTGATGCTGGTGGGCGGGGCAGTTGAGCACCGCAAAATCCACCCCTTTATATCTAACCAGGGGCATGATAACATCCTCCACAGGAGGGTGAGTGGTGCTGTGAATAAGGCCGAATATTGATGCTGGTGGGCGGGCAGTTGAGCACCGCAAAATCCACCCCTTTATATCTAACCAGGGGCATGATAACATCCTCCACAGGAGGGTGAGTGGTGCTGTGAATAAGGCCGAATATTGATGCTGGTGGGCGGGCAGTTGAGCACCGCAAAATCCACCCCTTTAAGGTTCCCAGGGGCACGAGGTTCTTGAGGGTGTGATCATCTGGGTTTAGTCCGTGGGGGAGTGCTTAAGTTCGGGGGCCCGGGGTCTCGCGGTGTGCGAGGTTATGGAAGTGTGCATGTCAGGGGGACATTCTGGAGCTGCTTCGTCCGTGGTTTGGGGCTCTTTGAGCGGGTACAAATAGGTGGTTTTGCCGGTGTATTTCATGGATGTCTGACATAGCCTGTTTGCTCATGTCAGGGCGAGATGCTGGAGCACTTTACCCGCCTTGTAAAGCCTTCTTCCTGGGTAAAACAATCAATGAATTTCCGCCTGCTTTCCATCAGCACCTGACAGCCTGTTTGCCCATGTCAGGGGGACATTCTGGAGCTGCTTCGTCCGTGGTTTGGGGCTCTTTGAGCGGGTACAAATAGGTGGTTTTGCCGGTGTATTTCATGGATGTCTGACATAGCCTGTTTGCTCATGTCAGGGCGAGATGCTGGAGCACTTTACCCGCCTTGTAAAGCCTTCTTCCTGGGTAAAACAATCAATGAATTTCCGCCTGCTTTCCATCAGCACCTGACAGCCTGTTTGCCCATGTCAGGGGGACATTCTGGAGCTGCTTCGTCCGTGGTTTGGGGCTCTTTGAGCGGGTACAAATAGGTGGTTTTGCCGGTGTATTTCATGGATGTCTGACATAGCCTGTTTGCTCATGTCAGGGCGAGATGCTGGAGCACTTTACCCGCCTTGTAAAGCCTTCTTCCTGGGTAAAACAATCAATGAATTTCCGCCTGCTTTCCATCAGCACCTGACAGCCTGTTTGCCCATATCAGGGCGAGATTCTGGAGCTGCTTCGTCCGTGGTTTGGGGCTCTTTGAGCGGGTACAAATAGGTGGTTTTGCCGGTGTATTTCATGGATGTCTGACATAGCCTGTTTGCTCATGTCAGGGCGAGATTCTGGAGCTGCTTCGTCCGTGGTTTGGGGCTCTTTGAGCGGGTACAAATAGGTGGTTTTGCCGGTGTATTTCATGGATGTCTGACATAGCCTGTTTGCTCATGTCAGGGCGAGATTCTGGAGCTGCTTCGTCCGTGGTTTGGGGCTCTTTGAGCGGGTACAAATAGGTGGTTTTGCCGGTGTATTTCATGGATGTCTGACATAGCCTGTTTGCTCATGTCAGGGCGAGATTCTGGAGCTGCTTCGTCCGTGGTTTGGGGCTCTTTGAGCGGGTACAAATAGGTGGTTTTGCCGGTGTATTTCATGGATGTCTGACATAGCCTGTTTGCTCATGTCAGGGCGAGATTCTGGAGCTGCTTCGTCCGTGGTTTGGGGCTCTTTGAGCGGGTACAAATAGGTGGTTTTGCCGGTGTATTTCATGGATGTCTGACATAGCCTGTTTGCTCATGTCAGGGCGAGATTCTGGAGCTGCTTCGTCCGTGGTTTGGGGCTCTTTGAGCGGGTACAAATAGGTGGTTTTGCCGGTGTATTTCATGGATGTCTGACATAGCCTGTTTGCTCATGTCAGGGCGAGATTCTGGAGCTGCTTCGTCCGTGGTTTGGGGCTCTTTGAGCGGGTACAAATAGGTGGTTTTGCCGGTGTATTTCATGGATGTCTGACATAGCCTGTTTGCTCATGTCAGGGCGAGATTCTGGAGCTGCTTCGTCCGTGGTTTGGGGCTCTTTGAGCGGGTACAAATAGGTGGTTTTGCCGGTGTATTTCATGGATGTCTGACATAGCCTGTTTGCCCATATCAGGGAGAGATACTGGAGCTGCTTCGTCCGTGGTTTGGGGCTCTTTGAGCGGGTACAAATAGGTGGTTTTGCCGGTGTATTTCATGGATGTCTGACATAGCCTGTGATAGCCTCTATTTACAATACTTTTCCCCCCCTTTCAAACACGTATTCCGGGGTTGAAAAGTCAGGTGCTGCACCACCTGTGCTCTGGGTCTGTATTCACAACCCTTTTCCCGACATTTCAAACAGTTTTCCGCACGTTTTAAACACTTATTTGCAATGTCCATTTCATGGACACCATTCTATGTATTAATGTCCGTGATATGGACATGTTATTCTGTACACACCACGGACAATGATGTCCACAAGGTGGACTCTGCGGGGAAAGCTCGTCAGTCTCCGGGTCTTTTTCCACGTGGAAGGCCCCTGCACTGGGTATCTATGTAGCACCCCAGCTTATTTTTATTTTGCCCTGGGGCCGAACTGCATGCCTGTACACTTGGAGTACCGCGACCTGTAGTTAATGTCCACACGGTGGACACACAGGTCCCTAAGGTATGTAAGGGAAACGGAAGCAAACAATCAGGCTCCTAGTGGAAGGGTTATAAGAAACAGAGTGGTAGCAACAATGGAATGGAAATTCAGGTTACAAATCAAAGCCAAGTACCTGTGGAAAATAAAGAAGATGATAGTATTCTCGTGGTAAAGAAAGTCAATTGTATGGCCTTCATCTGCCATACCATTAATGTTGCAGCACAGCTGAAGAAGAAAAGTGACAGAATCAAAACCATAGTGCAGGCAGCGGGGAAATTCCTTAACATTAGAGATATAAAAGCAGACCAGATACATTAATTCCTAGCAACAAAAGATGTGGAAGAAACGGACAATCAGGATGAGGGTTAGCACGTTATTAATGGTAATTCACATACTACAGTGCAATGCTAGAAGCCTCATAGCTAATGGACAGGAGTTTAAAAAATATGTCTATAAGTTACAAACATTGCCAGATGTAATTTGTGTGCAAGGGTCTTGGTTACAACCTCATCTAGACTTTGTGATTCCAGGGTTCAGCTCTATAAGATATGATAGAGTTGGCAATCAAAATGGTGGACAGTGTGTTACTTTCCTAAAGGATGGGCTGGCCCAGCGCCATATAGACTGAGAGTTACGTCATCTCCGTTCACTCCAATGGACCACTTTTTTTACAGCAATGGCGGATCGTGAAGCCTCTCATCGTTCCCCGGAAGTTAGTGCCAAGGCTAGCAGAGCTGTAGAGTTGCAGCATAATAGACCGTTCGTGACGGACTTTTAAAGGTAAGAAGAAGTTTAAAGATTTATATTGCGGATATTATCAGTACATCTGATTCAAATTAACATGTGTATTAAAGGATGTTAGTGGATTATCCATAAATTAGTAGATTTAGGGAACGTTTACAGATAACAGATTAAGCGAGGATACCGGATCAAGTTAGCAACACACAACAACTGTTGAACAGCCTTTTAATTGTAAATTCCGTTCTCTTAATGTAACTTCGTCCAACGTTGTTGAATTAGAGAAGAGGGGCTTCTAAACGGGATTGTATGTGGGGGTGGAGGGAGTTAAATATTAGATAAATATAACTTTGGTGCGTGTAAGAGTGAGTGTGTTTAGCAGAGCCATATTGTGTCCTTGTGATTATGTTGATTATTCCCTGTCTGTATAATGTTGCAGCTCAGCTGATTTTGGATTGATGTCAAAGGGAGAGGGACTTAAGTGAGAGTGAAAACACAAGGTACGTTTAATACTACTGTTTTATATAAGTAAGCATACTAAACATGTATTCTATCACTGTATTATATAAGTAATCTTGTTAGTAACCTACTGTATGGCAGGTGGAGGGGAAGTGATGTTACAGGTGGAGGAGCAAAACTGCAAGACTGCAAACTCACAAGACAGAGAAATCAAAGTTTGTTCTCCAGAGAAGAGGTTGATTTCACTTCAATTTTTTATTTCATATTTTCTAAAGATGTGGAAATGGCAAAAAAAAAAAACTTGAGCTGTAACCAAGACAACTGTAACATCATGAGTCGAGAGCCACCAAGGTCTTTCAAGTCTCTCCCTTACTCCATTTTGCCAACCCAAACTTCCAGGTACATGACAGGACACCTTGCTTGTTTTTGATGTTTGCGCTCCTCTGGCTGGGTGCTGGCAGGTGGAGGGCAGTGATGTTGGCAGGTGGAGGGCCAGTGATGTTAGCTGGGTGCTGGCAGGTGGAAGAGCAATGTTTAGTCCAAATATTTCCATTGTAATGACTAATGGAAATGATTGCAGCTGTGGATCTGTTTGGGGGTTGCTGGATATGGTAGCTTGGCTGCTGTTGTTCCTTTTCACCTTTTTGGATTGGCTCTTGCTTCCAAAATGGCCATCTTTTAATTATTATTTTTTTCTGTCCTTTCTGATTTGTTTGGCCTCAATTCTCAGCCTCAGCCGTATGAATCTTTTTATAAGTTTTTGTTGTACTCCACAGCATGACGGAAGCCTGCTGGAGAGGGCCTGAGCTTCTTTCTCCAAGACACCCACTGCGTTGGGGAGCTGCATGAGGGAGGAACCAGTCTTGGTCCTAAATAGTAGAAGACATGGCACTGTACATTTTCGAACATTTAAAATATTATACCACTTAAAAATAAGAAATATTACTTTTGTTACTAAGAGTTGTTGTTACCTGTGTCACCTTTCACACTATAGCTGTGATCATGAGCTATGGGCTTTGTAGATACAGGTCCCGGGGTGAATCGTGGTGCAGGGGCCCTTCTCTTTTTGACCACAGGGCGATGCACGAAGATGGTGGGTATAGCCTCTGCTCTCAGCTTAGTCTTGCCCTTTTTTGTCTTGACAAACTGGTCTGCATCAAAATGTGCCTGCGGAGTGACTTGAGGTTAATTCACACACAGAACAACTCAGTTTTGTCTGCCCACATACATATTCCATAGTGGTTGAATACACAGTATTAGGAAACACTTTATACTTACTGGACATGTTATACTCATTACATACTGTATATAAAATATGACCAAGAATGTGAGACAACTTTATAGAAATTCATATCACATCTGTTACTGATGCCATTTGTCATACTTTGTTAAACTCACAAATAATAAAGTTCCATAACTTCAGTTGGGAACAAAGACCACACCTTATCTCCCCAAAGCAATTTCCCATCCAATAGGTGTGCTATATAGGAGTGTATAACCCTTTCTCCTGTCTGTTACTCCCTCGTTCAGCACAAGAACCAGAGGGGGATTCAATGGAGCCTGAATACCTGCACTGAGACCCTCACCCTGCACCTGAGTCTCAACTTTGTTTTTCAAGCCTTTCCCTGTTTTTTTGTATTAAACAAAACATTAAGCTTTCCCAATGGTGTGGTTTTCGTTTTGTGAAAAAGTGCAAATGCAGTGTTTGTATATAATTACCTCACATATTTTTTTGCTGTTGGTCGTGAAATTGCTCCTGCTGAAAAATGTTTTCCTCCGCTCTGTGTCAGTGGGGAAGCTGTACATTCGTACTCCTTTCTCGGAGCGATTTGAGCATCCCCAGGCAGCACAGCAAACCATGACAACACGGAGGAAAGGCCACAGACAAACTGCATGATATGCTATTCAATGTTTATTGAATTCCATGTATTTGCAATGGATGTTCCTAAAACAACACATTTAACATCATCCTCATCATGCTGCTGCTGCTGCTAGTCCTTTGATAGTCACCTGTCGGTCTCCTGTCCTTTCTGAAAGCCATAAAGATGACATTAGTCATTTAGATAACTTGTGTCCTCAATTACCATGGGATTACTGAAACTACCATGAATTTAAGAAAATGGTAGAAATGAATTTAATTTGAATTTTAAAGCATTACTTTAGATCCCCTCCCTCTAAATATATCAATAAACATTAGAAAGTGATGCTCCTGACTACCATACAAGTTTAAGAAGATAATATTGGTTTTAAAGAATTCAAAGCTATAAATAAACAGCAACAGGCTCTTTAACCAAGGCACTGTTAGCCTAACATGTAAACTAGTTGTTCACACTAATCCTAATATTATCACTTATTATTAGCAAATTCTATTTTATTTTTTAAAACATATTGATGTAAATACAACACATATCGATTTGTTGTATAAATATTGCAAATCAAAACCTTTATTCACTAATAATTACCAAAAATCGTCGTTCTATCTGCTGTTATCAATGCATTCACATTGCCCGCCATGAACTTCGGGGAACGATCCTCGTCTACATGAACCACGTGACGATAACCGTTTTTGGACTTCCGTTGTCGTAACTCTTCTATCTATATAGCGCTGGGCTGGCCTATCGGGTAGTTCCACCCCTGGAAGACAAGGAATGTGTCATAGTAGAAATATGCAGTCCAAGGAAAGAAGGGAACATAAAGCTTATCAATTTCTATAACCCGGGTAAAAATCTGAACATTGAAACCTTACAGACAATAGCAGGGACGGCTCATAGAAGGGAAGTATGGTGTGGTGACTTTAATGCTCACAACAGCCTATGGGGAAGCAGTCAAACAGACAGTAATGGGGATGTCGTAGAAGAAATGCTCGAGGAAAGATCACTGTTTTGCCTTAATGATGGACAAAAAACAAGAACAGACGTGAATAGGGGGACACAATCATGTTTGGACCTCACACTGGTGACGGATAGATGAGTTAAATCATGTGAATGGTACGTAAAAAGTGATTCTACCTTTGGAAGTGATCATTACCCAGTTTTTACAATCATCAACACAAATGTATATAGACAGGAAGGGAGTGTATTTACCAGGTGGTGCTTTGGTAAAGCTGACTGGGAAACATTTAGGCTTTACTGTAAGGAGTCAGCACAATTATTAGCATTAGATGGAAGTATAGAGGAGTGCTCAAATCAAGTCACAATTCACATTAAAGAAGCAGCAAATAAAACTATACCAAAAAGAACAACAGAGGGTAGGAAGAAGGTGGTGCCGTGGTGGAATGAGGAGTGTAGCAGAGCTATTAAAGAACTAAACAAGGCATTTAGGTCTTTAAAGAAAGACTTGTCACAAGACAATATTACAGATTATCAAAGGAAAAGGGCAGTAGCCCGTAAAACAATAAAATACACAAAAAAGACGTCATGGAGAGAGTTTTGTTCCACCATTGGAAGAGGAGTAAAGTTAGGGGATGTATGGTCTATGTCTAAACGGATGAATGGGAAAAGGAAGTCGGTTAAAATTCCCGCATTGAATGATGGGGATAATGTGGCAGTTTCAAATGAAGAGAAGGCAGAATGTTTAGGTAGGGCATTTGCTGCGGTGCATAGTGGGGAGCACCTGGATGACAAACATACAGTAGACAGTAGGGTGCATCAAAATGCAATGCAAAAGATTTAATCTCAAAATATCAAACTGTTAGGTGTTGCATTTTGTTCCAATGTCTATACAAATGATTTGTGCAAAGTTTGAGGAAATTTCATTCAGATTTAGAGGCGCAACGCAGCATGTCAAATTTTGCCATTTTGCCAAAAAGTGCAATTTTCGGTGCTTTTAGAACTCCCATTTATGGATAACATAACATGGCAATTTCTCAAAAATACAACAAATAGTTATCGAGAAGATGTTTTTGAAAGGACCTAAATGTGTTTATTTAAGAAGAAACGTTGACATTTGTATTGAACAT
The DNA here is from genome assembly GCA_902827135.1 of Harpagifer antarcticus. Lineage (NCBI taxonomy): Eukaryota > Metazoa > Chordata > Actinopteri > Perciformes > Harpagiferidae > Harpagifer > Harpagifer antarcticus. The sequence goes on from CADEHL010000031.1 coordinate 1,058,755, forward strand.
CACTGCAAAATGGTTGAAAATGTAGTCCTAGTCAATTCAATTCAATTCAATGTCATTAGTTTAGTCCTTCACTGTGTTCAGCTTGCGCTTGCAGCGGCGAAGATTGGGCTGTTCACAGCGGTCATGCTCAACTGCTTGAAGCACATTCTGCAGATGTTGCTCACTCTTGGCTGCTGCCACAAAGTCTGATGTGAGTTTGACTCCACGCTCGGCACAGTCATTCACGACGTTGATTGCACGCACATTCACCACACCTGCCTGGAATGATGCACTGGTAGCCCAATCCTCTACAGTGAGTGAGAGAAATGCTGGATCGATGTGCTGCTGGTGCATTCCAAACCAGCAGTCTGGGTTGGCGAGGTCGGCCAACCTGGTGGTCGGCGAGAGGACTGGAAACTTTGGCTTGCCGAAACCAGTGCCAAAGCGCTGCTGTGGGGCTCGCATGGGAAGATCATCTGGCTTGTGCTCCAAGATGGCATCCGCAAGTGCACGCCGCTCATCAGCTGGCACCTTGTTGCTGAAGAGTGCCAGGGGCAGCATCTCACCGGTCAGGTACCAGAGGTGCCTCTCCAGTGCTTTCATGGCCGAGGTTGCAATGCCCTCGTCAACAGACTTGTAAGTGTACAGGTTGTGGTAGAGTTTGAGGTCATTCCATGCGGCATCTACGGCTGTGTCACAGGTCAGCCACCATGTTGCGTAGATGTGCGTAATGAAGTTGGCAAACGCCCGAATCTTCGGCACCTGCTGCCGTGTGGTGATGGTGCCCTGGGGAAGCAAGGCGATATGCTGCCCCATCAAAGCCAGCTTGAGAGTGTAGAGGAGCTTGGCCATCCAGCGTGCCTTGTGCAGAGCTCCCGGCCGTTGGAAGTTAACTGGAGTCTGTGCTGCATCATCTGCACCCAGATAGACAAGGCACAGCTGCACAAACTCATGGTAGTCGCCTCGCTTGTAGTCTATCACTGCTGCAGCAGACACACTGAGTTCAGCACGTAACTTGCCCAGGAACGGTTGTTCGGTGTTGGCAGTAATGTAGCGGGACAATGGGCCACTGTATTTGTGCGGCAACAAGTTCCAGTTGTCCTGCAGACGCTTAAACAAGGTAACCTCTGGTGAGCGTGATGCCTCCACCTTGAGGTTAGTGAAGATGTGGCTGAGGAGCACCTCACCAATGTGATGCCGGCACCCGGACCAAAGCAGTGGTCTATCAAGTGAGACCTGGATGGCAATGCAGGCTGCTGTGAGATGACCTGTGTTTGATGCAGTGGTGTCAAATGCCATGTTGACAACCTGGTCGGCACAGCACCAGTCCTGCAGTAGCTTGCATGTCAGGCGGGCGATGATCTCGCCGCACGCCTCGTCTTTCCCCTTTGTATATGCTGGCACACCAAGCAGTTTGAGCTGCTCCGCATCTCCAACCACCACTGTCAAACGCTCCTCCAACTGGCGCACATTGCTGAGCGTCGGTGTCAACTTGCTGTCCCAGTGCAGGGTGCACATGGGAGATGGTGTCCACTGCTTCTGGTGTTCTTTATTGACAACCTCCAGCACTTGGCGGCGTGATCGATCTGCTGTCGCGTAGGATGCTGAAATATTTGCACAATTGCCGCCCGACTCTGTGATCAAGCCGCGCGTGAAGGCAGCCTGCTGCATCGGTGTGATCTTCAACCGTGTAGCCAGTGACACGAGACTTGGCCGGCTGAGGATGTCGGATGGAATGAAGGCTGTGGTGCCAGTCTTCTTATGCTTGCAAGGGGGTGTGTTCTCAGCCAGTAGAGTGGCTATTTCATCTGTAACGCTATCCTCATCACTTTCGCTCTCCAACATCGCCATTCTGGACTTCACTTTCATTTCCTGCTGCTCACTGGTAAAGTGTGACTGCCGGGCAGCTGCCCCAGCTTCACGCTTCTGTCACCGCTTTACCTTGGATTGCAACTTGGCGTCGAATGCGCCAAATGTGGCCACTCTGTCTCCCTTCATGCTAGCCAGGAAAGCAATGTCCTCTGGATTGCGGATCTTCTCCTCTGCGTTTGGAGACCATAGTGGGAATGTTGAATCTAGCCTGCGCTCCATTGCATCCACCTGTCGAGCTGTAGCCTTACTGGAGCGCCTGGCCTGTGGAATGCGCCGCAGCTTGTTGTTGACGTCAACTAGCTCCACCATCTTGTTGCACGCACCCCGATCGCTCACCATTGGGATATTGGCCTTGGCGTAAAATGGCCGCACCTGCTCCAGGACTACTTTGGCTGCCATGAAGCGTGACAAGGCTCCATTCATACCGGGTCGCTTGTCATGTAGTTGCACATCATAGTTGTACAGCATGCACCGCAAGATCTGACGACCACTTGGCAGTTTGGCCCCAGTAATCATGCCATCCGCATTGGTGATGCTGGCACCCAGACCGAAGACCAGGCTACGGCTCCTCTGGCGTGAGCCTACGGGCGAGGGCAGCATCTTATGAGAGCCGGATACTGGGGCAGGTAGTGGTCTAGATTGCCTGAAAATATAAAGTGGTTTAACACAAAATAATGTATTAGTCTTTTGTTTTCTACAGTCAAATGATGAATAAGGATAGTGTTACAAATATACCTTAGTAAATAAAATAAAAAAAAATACCTTAGCATGAATTAACCACTTGAACCTTAGCATCCATTCAGAGGGGAAACTTGCCAAAAATAGCAGATCTGCAAGCCCACTACATGCTCACTTATAATAAGACATAAAACATGCACACAGGCGAACCTTAGACAAATAACTAATGTTAGCAGGATGACTAGCAAACAGTAGCTAGCTGCATGTAATTAACACACAATTACATAAAACTGATAGACATTTTTATTTTACTCATTAAATATATCAAAGTACAACTCATATGGCAATGATCCTTAATAAAAGTACACCAACACAAAGAATAAAGAGTAGATTACCTCAAATGTCTTCAGATCAAGGGTGGAGTCTTTTTGCCTCACAGAATTGTGCTTCATTAGCATTAGCATTGTCCTCGATTGTCTCAGGTTAGCATGGCTACCAAATAAACATTATGTTGAATGTTGAAATGGAAGTTGTAGCTAGAGTGCATTATGCACAATGTGTTGGTAATGACAGTAATATTAAAGTAGATACAAAATAAACAAAAGGTAAACACATGCATATACAGGACTGTCTCAGAAAATTAGAATATTGTGATAAAGTTCTTTATTTTCTGTAATGCAATTAAAAAAACAAAAATGTCATACATTCTGGATTCATTACAAATCAACTGAAATATTGCAAGCCTTTTATTATTTTAATATTGCTGATTATGGCATACAGCTTAAAACCTGTTAAGCCCCAAGGTCCCCGCCGGCGGGGACCCCGTTTTTTTTTTTCACAACACTGTGTCTCAGGGCATTTTAATATTTAAAATCCTATTAATGTGTTATACCAGATTAACGAGAAGAATCTCAGCTAATGACGATACGAACCATTTTTACTGAAACAAAACACAAGTCTCACAAGAAGCGTTAGCATTAGCCCTTAGCTAAAACGGGCAGATGCTACTTCCAGTGCTAACTAGCAAAAACGATCTTTAAAACTTAATATTTTCTGCACAAACTACATATCATCTGGAAAGCTGATACTCCACAGATTATTTTGTTATAAATATCATCCCTGTAGGACACAAACTCACTGAGCTAGCAGCCAGAACAGAGAAGAAAAAAAAACAACAATTTTTAAAAACATAACAATAATTATGTCTTACCGTTGCTGTTTTGTGATCAAAGCTCGTGTTCAAGGGAATAAAAACGCTCCTCAAGGTTAATCCAATGTCTCTTAGTCACTTTAGAATTGTTCCTGATAATCTATCACTACATTCATGGCAGCAGAGTAGGTATAAAGTTTCGCAGTCCCAAGCTAATGCTGTCTCACATGCTGTTTACGCAAACCTCTCTCTACTTGACGTAAGTGTTTAGCGGGACTTAATAACTGTCACTCGATTCTATTGGCTCTAACGGTTCAGAAAAGGTGTCAATCACCCAAATCGACCAATGGGTTCCAAAGATATGATCCTGCGTAGTATAAACTACGCCTGCTCCAGCTCCATTACGCATTACGCAGCAGGCTCCACAGAGCACTGCACCACAGCAGCAGAGCACCACAGAGCACCCGCAGCAGGAGAGCACCACAGCACGCAGCGACGATAGCAGGTAACAGGTAACAGAGCACATTTCAAGGACGTTGATTTCTTTGCTTTTAGATATTTTTCTTGTGTATCCTCTTTCCATTTGAGCAAATAATGGCAGCCAGAAGGGAGAGCTTCACCACGAGCTGGTGCTAGAGATGCTAGCTGACGATAGTGGAGCTATGATCATACCAGATGACTCTTCTTCGGATGATGAAGATCTCCTCCAGCCAGACCTGGATCCAGACAGTAGTGACTCGGATGTTGAACTTCCACCACGGGAAAGGTATGTAATCTCTCCGTTTTTATATATTACTTATGTGTTTGGTGGAACTGCGTCACAGTGTTAGCTTAGCCAATAAGCTACAGGAATGATTGGGCAAAATGCTAAATAGTGTTACTTGTCTTTTTGGAGTTACATTTTCTAAATGAATGGCCAGTGAATGAATATACATGGGTTTACTTATTTATTTGGTCTAATATTATTCATTTATAGTCCAATATTATCCTTTTTATATATTACTTTTGTATTTGGTAAAACTGCATCACAGTGTTAGCTTAGCCAAGAAGCTACAAAAAATGATTAGGCAAAATGCTAAATAGTGTTACTTGTCTTTTTGGAGTTACATTTTCTAAATGAATGGCCAGTGAATGAATATATACATGTGTTTACTTATTTATTTGGAATAATATTATTCATTTATCCTCCAATATTATTCTATAAGTATAAGCCAGTGACTTAATCTAATCTCTTTGTTTTTCCACATTTGTTAGATGAGGAGTGACCCCAGCAGGACAAAGCCACACACCCAGAAGACTTTCAGGGAGCAGCTTGCTGCAGAATTGTTGGAGTTTGCTGAAGGGCCTGCACCACCACCCCCTCCTCCACCACCCCCTCCTCCACCACCACTCACATGCATGCCCGAGTATTATGGGGAAGATGCCACCAAGGTCAGGAAGAACTGCAGGAGGTGCTTAGATGCTGGACTCAAAAGACACCTGTGTACTGCAGGAAGTGCTAGGTCCCTCTGTGCTTCACTGTCAAAAAGAACTGTTTCAGGGAGTGGCACGACCTAAATACTGGAACATTCAGGTAGGTATAAAGTTCAGGTAGGTATAACGTTTTGCGAGTGTTTATTTAAAAAATGTTATATACCTAGTGTGATTTTATTGTATAGTACGTTGGTAAAATGTTTATTGTTTTTACAAACCTACAGTGGCTTTATTGTATAGTACGTTGGTAAAATGTTTGTTTTTACATGCCTCTAGTGTTGGTAAAATGTTTGAAATAAATCTGCCCCAGTTGGAGTCAAATGTTACCTATGTTTCCGTTTTTTTTTTATTGTGCAAGTACACCTACACACACTGACCTACAGTGTAGTTTTATTGTATAGTGTGTTGGTACAGTTACATACACACACACACACACACAGCTACACTTACACATACCCACACAGCTACACTTACACACTTACACACACCCACACACCTACACATACCCACACAGCTACACTTACACATACCCACACAGCTACACTTACACACCTACACACACCCACACACCTACACTTACACATACATACCCACACACACACACCTACACTTACACACACACCTACACTTACACACATCTACACACACTCACACACAAACAAATATTTAAAAAAATATATATTTAAAAAAAATATGTATTTATTTTTTAAATATTTTTTTGTTTTGTTTTGGGTGGAATGAATACCTATAGTGATGATTGAATGTAATACAATGATTTTTATAGTCTGGTACCTGAAAAAGGTCAAATGGCACTGATGGAACCAAATGTGCCCAAATGTGCCCAAAGCTTATTCCGCCTGGACTTTATTTTCATAAACCTCTCTAAAAAGGTCAAATGTCACTTGTTTTGCCTCAATCTTGATACAGGGTACTTATTATATGTTATACTTTGGATTCCTAAAGCTTTTAGGCTACTAACCCATCATTCAAGGGTGGTCTTCACTATATGTAATGGGTTTTCTTTAGGCGGAGACAGGAATTTACATTTTTTTGCTATGTTCCATCTGAATTTACTCTGACACAGAAAAATCTATATTGATTCTGACACTTCTACATCCAACTCACAGATGTAACCTTGCTTTGATATCAAAAATTATTCATATAAACCTTTTAGAAGTGAAGTTATAGTCATTTATTCTGGGAATGTCATTTTCGAGCCTGAAACCTGAAAAACAGGCTCGGGGCTTAACAGGTTAAGAAAACTCAAATATCCTATCTCTAAATATTTGAATATCATGAAAAAGTATACTAGTAGGGTGTTCAACGAATCACTTGAATCGTCTAATTAACTCGAAACACCTGCAAGGGTTTCCTGAGCCTTGAAAAACACTCAGCTTGGTTCAGTAAACTAAATCACAAGTATGGGGAAGACTGCTGATCTGACTGCTGTCCAGAGGACCGTCATTGACACCCTCCATCAGGAGGGTAAGACACAAAAAGAAATTTCTCAAAGAGCAAGCTGTTCACAGAGTGCAGTTTCAAAGCACATCCACAAAAAGTCTGTTGGAAGGGGGAAATGTGGCAGGAAACGCTGCACAACCAAGAGAGATGACCGCAGCCTTAACAGCATTGTGAAGAAGAGTCGCTTCCAGAATTTGGGGGAGCTTCAAAGACAGTGGACTGAAGCTGGAGTCCAGGTATCAAAAGTCACTGTTCACAGACGTATCCGGGAAATGGGCTACAATAGCCGTATTCCCATGGTCAAGCCACTTCTGAACTCAAGACAACGGAAGAGGCGTCTGACTTGGGCTAAGGAAAAGAAGCACTGGACAGTTGCACAGTGGTCCAAAGTCCTCTTTTCAGACGAAAGCAAGTTTTGTATTTCATTTGGAAGTCAAGGCGCCAGAGTCTGGAGAAAGGCTGGAGAGGAGCAAAATCCAAGTTGCTTGAAATCCAGTGTGAAGTTCCCACAGTCAGCGATGGTTTGGGGAGCCATGTCAGCTGCTGGTGTTGGTCCACTGTGTTTCATCAAGCCCAGAGTAAATGCAGCTGTGTACCAAGAGATTTTAGAGCACTACATGCTTCCGTCTGCTGAAAAGCTCTATGGAGATGAGGAATTCATTTTCCAGCATGATCTGGCACCTGCCCACAGTGCCAAAACCACCAGTAACTGGTGTACTGACCATGGCATTACTGTCCTCGATTGGCCTGCAAATTCCCCTGACCTGAACCCCATAGAGAATATGTGGGGTATTGTGAAGAAGAAGCTGAAAGACACCAGACCCAACAATGCTAATGAGCTAAAGGCCGCTATTGAAGCATCCTGGGCATCCATAACACCTCAGCAATGCCACAGGCTGATTGCCTCCATGCCACGCCGCATTGATGCAGTAATCCGTGCAAAAGGATTCCCAACCAAGTACTGAGTGCATTAATGGACATTTTCAAATGTTTGATTGTGTTTTGCTGTTATAAATCTTTTTTTTTTACTTGGTCTGAGGAACTATTCTAATTTTTTGAGATAGGATTTTTGAGTTTTCTTAAGCTGTATGCCATAATCAGCAATATTAAAATAATAAAAGGCTTGCAATATTTCAGTTGATTTGTAATGAATCCAGAATGTATGACATTTTTGTTTTTTTAATTGCATTACAGAAAATAAAGAACTTTATCACAATATTCTAATTTTCTGAGACAGTCCTGTATATGCTGGTTACCCCCTTTTGCCATAAAAGATGATGGCCGTTGCACCTCTAAATCACCTCATATTGTAAAAATATTTTGCATACGTTATTACAACATGAATTGGAACATTTTTATCCCCTTAACAGATCAGCAGGTTAAAAATGATTTTTTTGATGCACCCTAGTAGACAGCAAAAAGAGTGTGGAAACATTCAAATTAGTTCTGAGACTATTTAATAAAATCTGGAGAAACAGAGTCTTACCAAGGAGTTGGAAAACGGCAGTCATATTGCCATTTAATAAGCCAGGGAAAGATCCTGCTAATCCCAATAACTACAGACACATAGCACTTACATCACACTTGTGTAAATGGATGGAGAAGATGATGGTGCATAGACTATCACATGTTTTAGAACAGAGAGGGTTACTGAGTCATTTTCAGAGTGGTTTTCGTAAAGGAAGATCCACAATAGATGCTTTGGTAAGAGTAAGCAATGAGGTTGAAAAGACAATGAAAATTAAAGAGGTTATGGCAATAGTATATTTTGATATTGAAAAGGCGTATGACTCTATGTGGAGGGATGGGTTGCTCATCAAATTGAGTAGAATGGGTGTTGGAGGGAGAATGTATAACTGGATTATGGCTTTGTTATCAGACAGGAAATTCAGAGTTAAAGTAGGGGCAGAGGTTTCAAAAGAGTGCAGTATAGAAAATGGCATTCCTCAAGGGAGTTCAATCAGCCCGATATTATTTAACATTATGATAAATGACATTTTTAGTAATTTGGATGGATGCATAAAATCTGCACTATATGCAGATGACGGGGCAATATGGATACGGGGAAGAAATGTTCCATATGTGTTTGAAAAGATAGGGAAAACTATAAAGGAAGTGGAGAAGTGGTCATACAACTGGGGTTTCAAGCTGTCAGCAAGCAAATCTTGCTTCATGAAATGTACGAATAAACGCAAGATGGAGACTGAGAAGCTTAAATGATATGGAAAGCCGATGAATGAGGTCAATGAATTTAAATATCTGGCGCTATGGTTAGATAGTAAATGTACATGGAAAACTCAGATTAAACATTTGGAAACAAAATCCAAAAAAGTGTTGAACCTATTAAGAGCAGTGGCGGGATGTGATTGGGGGGCAGTCAAACAGGCAATATAAAGCGTTACGGTTGTGTATAGGTGCAATTAAGTCAACCCCTACTAATGCAATATTAGTTGAAGCAGGAGAGACACAATTGGAGCTACGAAGAGAGAAAATTGCTCTTGCTTATTGGGTCAGGTTTAAAAGGAAGTGGGGAAGGAAATGTCACAAACAAAACATTACAGGAGTGCTGGGAATATTCCAAGTTTCAGGGGCGTGGGTTTGGCTGGACAAGTAAAGGAAAAATAAGGACATACGGCATGCATGAGTTAGAGTTTTCACCATCAAATCCATTCAGTAGTGTACCCCCATGGCTCTTTCCAATAGTAAATATAGATAGTATTGTAGAAAAGCAAAGAGAGTGGGTGGCACATAAATGAAGTAGGATTCAAAACAAGTTTGTACCTCAGGAGTAATTATCACAATTACCTCAACATATACACAGATGGGTCTAAGAACAAGGAAGAGTGTGTCAGAATTGGTATATATATCCCAGAATTTTAAATATATCGATATCAAAAAGAGCGTCAGACGAACTTTCAGTGTATACAGCAGACATAATGGCAGTAGTAATAGGACTACAGTGGGTGGAAGAGGTCAGACCAGATAGGGCGGTGATATGCACAGATTCATTATCCAGTTTACAAAGCATACAGTCAACAACAACTGCCAGAGAATACATACTCATAGAAATCAATCACAGTCTGTTAAGAATTCACAGAAGCGGCATTGATCTGCAGTTCTGCTGGGTGCCTGCTCATGAAGGGGTGAAAGGGAACGAGTGTGCTGATAGATTAGCAAAAAGTGCACTACAAAAGGAAATCACATTTAAGCAATCATACACGAGAGGCCGTTCTTGAACGTCATTATTGGTACGACAGTACTGCGTACACCTGTACTGGAGTTACACAAACTATCATTGTAATCAACAATATTGTAAAATAATTTCATAATGTGGGCTAATTTGCTCCCAAACCTACGCTTTCTGCTTGAGTTAATCTCCGTCAGAAAGTAGTTCCTAGAAAGTAGTTCCCATGGTAACGATAGCCGATCAAACACTCCTGCTACCCCGCTTACAGTTATTGATATAATTATAGTAAATAATATATTATTAACCAATTTATTGAAAACAATTCTTGAATTAGGCTATTTAAATATCTGAGTAATCACTGTGTGGGATTAGCGGAACAAATCAAATCAGGCTCCATGGTGCTGAAACATTTTGGGTTCAGAATGAAGGTGGATGTTCATGCTGCCATTAAAAGTGCAATTCTTGAAACAGCTCTCCATGAACTCCATGCCAGACTGTTTTGCAGGTGGTGCTGTGGTGTTCACGGGTAGGACTACGTTATAGGAAGAGCTTTCCTCCAGTGGCCGTTTCATGGCGTGTCCCGGACCGGCAAAAAGCGCGTTGCTCCACATCTTTCTGTTGTCTAGAGATGGAGCCCAGTAGCTGCGAAGCGATGACTCGTTTTTATGTCCGCTAACGGACATGATTTCTCTGGCCTCCAACCCTGCCTCCGCCAGCCGCTGTGTGCAGGTGCTTCTGACATTTTGTAGCTACCGATTTCCAACGAGAGACAATGTATAACAGTGTAACGGCTGTGTGTCGCTAAACGTCGCTATGGAAACCACACTATGTAGGCTCATGGAAGTAGTCTCGGTAGGCTAGTGTTGTGTGTAGGCCACTGGATACTTTGTAATTAGGCACGTTCTATTTGATCGTTGTTTGATCGTGGAATCAAACACGCCTATTGACCAATCAGAGAGCTTGCTCAAACCTATGTGTTATAGAATACCAGTTAAACTTGGAAAAGGAGAAGGAAAAGCAGTAATTAAGAAGAAAGGGATGGAGATCTGGCAGAAAAGGTGGGAGGAAGACCAGAAAGGCAAAGAGTATCATGAAGTGCAAAAAACAATTACAATTAATATTTATAAAGAAAGAAACAGAAGGGAGGAAATCATGATAGCTAGGCTCAGACTAAATCACACTGCATTGAATGGTACGCTCTATATCATGGGGAAAAGTGACAGTGACAAGTGTGGGAACTGTGGAGTTAGGGAAAATGCGGAACATATTTTATTACATTGTGTCACCTATAGAGTTGAAAGAGGAAAATTAAGGGATAAAGTTTTAGAGGCAGAGAGGGAGTGGAATGTAGCTGGTATTCTGGGAACAGAAGGAGAAGGAATAAGAGCTACCAGAAAGGCACTGTTCACCTTTTGAGGGAAACTGGGATAGGGAAAAATAATCTAACAGTAGGTTAGAATAAGACCATGGATGATTTTTTTGCTGGTTTATTAGAGTGATGACATGATGATACACACTCGTGTACAGTAGTTGGCGGTATGCAACCAAAAGCTGTTTGCGATCCGCCATTAAAAAGAGAAGAAGAAGAAGAAGAAGAACACAATCAGGGTTGCGTTCCAATAGTCCAGTGACCACCAACTGGCGGCCCGCGGGCCACATCCGGCCCGCCAGACATTCTCATCCGGCCCGCAGACGGGGGGTGACTGTGGCGTTGGCGGAGTGGTTACTGCGTTCGCCCCCCACCCATTTTTATTTTTACAACGTCTCGTGAGTAAGGTGCAGTACCGGAGTCCAACAGAGAGGCAGGAGCTGCGGGACAGTAGCCTAGAAGCAGGGTTGGGTTGTCTAGGGTTGCCAACCGTCCCGTATTAGCCGGGACGCCCCGTATTTGAGCCAAAAGGGGCGTGTCCCGTACGGGACTTTGTTTGTCCCGGACTCCCGTGTAAAGGAAAAAAAATAAAAATGTTTCTGTTTGTGCGCAATTCAGTGTGTCTGGCTGCGTGCCTGTGTGTTTGTGTGCTGTATGCGAAGGGCACTATGACCGCTCAGTTGACAGGGCAGGCACAATGCTCGCACGGGTGTGTGTGAGATTTTCTCCGGTGGGCCGCGGGTGGCGGGCGCGGCATCATTGTTTGTGTGGCATGTCAGCCTGTTCAGTCGTGGGGGAAAAATGAGCGCTGACGGTGGAGGAGGTGATAATGAAAGAGGAGAAGAGAGAGAGGATGTGGTTCTGGGCCCTGGCCCTTCTAAAAAGAAAAGACTTGTGTCTTACATAAAACAGTGGGAAGAAAAACACAGTTGGGTAAAGCCCGTGAGTGGAGATCTGTCTCGGGTCTTCTGCACCTTGTGTCGGAGGGAGTTTTCAATAGGTCACGGTAACAGTATGCTGGCACAGAAATGCACAAGCGAGTAACACAAAATAAAGGTGCATCAAATATAACTAAATTCTTCCGCAGTTCAACTGCAGAACAAGACAAAGTTGCTGCATGTGAGGTAACATCAGTGTATCACACAGTTAAGCATGGTTTGAGTTACAACAGCATGGACTGCAGTAATAAGCGGGCAAGTGCCATGTTTAGTGATTCGAACACTGCAAAGAAAATGCAATGTGGAAGAACAAAGGCTGAGATGATAACAGCCAATGTGCTTGGCCCCAAAAACTGTTCGGGATATTCTAAAAGAGCTATGTCCTCCTCCTCACAAATGTAATATTCATTACCGGCAGAAACTGTGTGCACACTGCACAGCCCTGCAGCGTGTCTGTGAGCGAGAGAGAGATGCAGCGTGTGTGTGAGGCCCCGCCCCCGCACGCAGATGAGAGAGAGAGAGATCTCTTTTAAAATATATTGAAAGTTAGAAACGGAGATGGTTAGATAAAATGTGCAAGATAACGTTGATGTAGCATTTCTTTATTGTCGAAATTATGACATTTATAACGGGATCAAAGTGAATGGCCTGCTGCTGCTGAATGCATGGGGCAAGTGACTGGAACAAGTTTTAAAAGTTATTACATCGTTTCAGATCATAATAATAATGATAATTAATTCTATTTAGGAGCGCCTTTCAAAGCACCCAAGGACACGTTACAATTCATAACATATTCTAAGGAAAGGTTTACAGCAGGAGAATGCAGTCCGGGTGATGTTTGTTATGTGGGGTGCCAATGAGAGGGAGCTGTCCAGAATGACACCAAGATGTTGTGTTTGAGTTCTTGATAAGCCATTAAAACAGTAAAACAAGTGTCTCCTGTTTAACAAAACATACCCATCTGTTATGGAAAAAGAAAGTATTCCAAAAGTATTCTACAAGTAACCTGAACACGTTACTTTTTTAAGACACATAACTGTAACTGTATTCTGATTACTTTCAGAACATGTATTCAGTAATCAGTAACTGATTACATTTACAAAGTAACCCTCCCAACCCCTGTGATCCTTCGTTAGCGTGAAGAGTCCCCCCCCCCCCCCCCCCCCCCCCCCCCCCCCCGCTGGCCCGCGATAGTGTCTATTGGATACGTTTTGGCCCTTGGACAAATGTAGTTGGTGATCCCTGCAATAGTCCATTTAGCTTAGGAACCTTCCTAACCAAGTGAAATGACCCGGAAGTACGACAGTGGCAGCCATGATAAGTGCCGTTCCAATTCTCTAAATGAAAGGAAAGGAGGTTTCAAACTTCCTTTATAACCTCCTTTAGCTTAGGAACCACTGGATCTCCCTTGACAAAAGGAGAGGAGAAAATGCTGCCCCACAATGCATTGCAGTCGCAGCATTTGCCGTCACTCAACAGTCGGCCGTTCACGGAAACAACCGATTATGACCGAGAAATTACATCATGAAAGTTACGGTGCTTATTAAGCATTTTAAAACGTATGTGGTAAGTTGCCAAAGTGCTTTGTTTTGAACGTTCATCAGTATTATAATCAAAGAGAGAAATATGAACGTTAGTTTTTACTGAAATTATCAAATAAAGTCAACATTTCACAGTCTTTACTGAGCTGTGTGGGGCTTGTTCAACTTTTAAAAGATGTTTGAATGGTGATGTACACAGTGATAACGTTTATAATAAATACATTAATTGATTTTAAGATATTTTCATAGTTCATATAATCATACGTATTGGGATCATTTGTATTAATGTGGAACGGAGGGAGAGGGTGACGAGCAAATGTTTCACTTTCCTTTTTTATTTCAATTCCAACTTTAGTCATGAAGAATATGTTTCACTGTTGTCCACGTTCATAAAGCAACAGGATCAGAGCACGGTGCAGAGTCTCTAGATGAGTTTACAGTAGTGCCTCGTTCTTATTAAACATCCATGTTGTAGTCCGCTGTATAGAAAACTGTAGTTTCCATAGTTTCCCCACAGCAGCAGACGCACATTCATGACGTCCGCTGGCGCATCATAAACACGTGGGATAGTGAAAGTGCAGTCGGATTCTCTAAAGTACTGCAGTCTCTTCTCCTAAGTCCTTTTGAACTCTCCTATCCACTATCCCTTAACCCCGTGACGTTTCACTCAGAGGTCAAGGAATAGGAGATAGGGTTAGAATTTAGGAGCTGATTTTTGGATTATCGGAACGCAACCCAGTAATCAGCAGGAGGGAACACAGAGACCGGAAGCAACACACAAGACAGGGGTGAACACTTACATACAATGAATGCAATTTAATCATTTGATAAATACTACATCAATAAATAGTATAAACTATGTACAAATGTGCAAATATGCAATGCCAAACTGTACTGTGCAATCACGCCAATAAAGTGCAAACTGTTCACCACTAAAGTGCTGAGTGACATTATTTCCGTGCACAGGGAATTTGTCGTCAATATACCCTATACAGTACAATGATTATATAAACATGTTAACGAGAGCTCTAGCAACGGTGTCTCATCGTTACAAGGGTATTGAAAGTTACTGTGTTAACAATGCAGAATGGCTCCTTTCTTTGCAACCAATTTAGTTGTGTTTGACAGAAAAACAGCTAACCATTATTGTGAGAAAGTGTTTTTAGAGTTTTCTTAAAATATAGAATGGACAGGCAGATCAGAAGGGTTTTGATATATTCTTTTGGAAGTGGTGACTTATTTTATTATGAAACTGGGTTGCAATGAAATACCTTAGACCTGGAATGCTGGGGTCTGCTGGGGTTGAGAGTTTGATGATTGTATTCCTTTAAATTGTATAGTGGTAGTTTATTTGTCTTTGAAAGTCAAAATATAAATTGGCACAAAATGGAGACATTCAGGTAAAGCAGACATAGCTCAAAGCAGCATTCATGCAGAATACTTGAATATAATGTTCTGAGTCAAAAAAGTCCAATACAATACTCTCTCTAAGTAGCTGTCCACAATGCATCCACATTTAAACCGACTGTGACATATAATGCTGGGCTTTGCTGTCACCGCTGTATTACACTTTATTTTCTCACAACTGAGGCATGTGGAGACACATTTTTCATCTCACTGAGCAACATAAATTCAACTCCGTCCTCATCTAAATGACCAAAAAAGTAATTTATTGCTGCTGTTTCTCCTGAGTTCCCTGCAGGAGATCGGATATGACAAGAAAATGAAAGCTTATTTGCAGTGTTGTAGTGCATCTTATGATGAAAAAAACAAACCTGGAAAGGGCCTAAATTGAGAGAAAAGTCATTCATTTTGCTTTTCTAGTTGATGAACCATCATATTTCATCAAGGTCATCGAGTCCAGGCTGATGAAATTCATCCGAAGGCAATAACATTTTAGCTTCTGAGAATAAACAAGTCACTCAAAATCATCTATTACACGAAGCAAATGGTAGACATTAGATAAATGGCAATTAAAGTCTGTCAGGAAATGAGGGAAAGAACGTCAACACCTGCATAATAATACAAATTATATTGTCATTGTTGAAGCATATTAGTGAGAGTTGTGTTTAAACTTTGTTACAGGAGTTCACCTATTGAATTTAAATCAGTTATGCTACACATATTTAGAGAATGGGTCAACTTTGCATAATAAGTAACCAGGGTGGAAGTTCTTAAATATCAAGCAAACAAAAAATTGTTTCTCACAGTAAATGAGTCATGATGCTTTCACGGATCACTGATCTACTGCACTCTTGTTGAATTAAAAACAAAAGCCAACAAAACAGCATGAGAGTTTCAGTCAATTATTTTAGTCTACTTGTTGTCAATGAAAACTGTTGAGTCTTTTTTAGTCATCAGATTATTTAGAACATTTCAGTCAAACTCGTCTAGCCAAAACCAATAATTTGTCATTTTAGTATATATAAATAAATAAGATTATATCTTGTCCTTATTTGATGAAAAACACAGGTTGAATGATTAAGCAGCTTTGCAGAGAGTATCTGGTCAGGTTTGTGGTGTTGTTGCTCTGTGTTATGGCCACATTGCTTCCCTTCTGATAAAACAATGCATTCGCTTTTTTTCTCCGCCTCATTGTAGCGAAAATGGGCCCAAATATCACATTGTTTCTTTCTCCCAAGCAGTGGTGGCTTTAGACTTTTTCGTTGTCAGTCATTTTGACGGACAGGATCGTAACATTTCCGTCATAATCCATTATTACCCGTCGAGTGCACAATTTATCACTCACTCGCGCTGACGGGGGGGTTATTCGGTTAACGCGAGTGCGACCACTGCTCCCAAGCCCTGTTGTTGCCATTTCATTTTCTGTTAAATAAGGTTAGTTAGACCATGAGTTAGACCCGAGTCTTCCTGACAGTTCATATTGTGCCGCTGCCCGGTGTAATTCAAATGTGCCGCCGCGCGCAGCACAGACACACAGCTGCTGCCCTGCCGCAGCACCGGAAATGGAACTGCTGGGAGAAAAACTGACTATCAGAGATGTAACGTTATCTTTGATAATATTTCGTCTCCTCATTTTTTGTCAACGAAAGTAAAGAGAGATTTTGTCATTGTTTTTATTTAGTAAACCACATTTTCGTCTCGTCACTTTTCGTCAACGATATTGCATGATGATTTCGTAACAGTTATTGTTTACTGCCGTCGGTTCCGTCGCGTCATCGTCTCGTTTTCGTCATGGTAAAAAAGGTCGTTGACGAACGTATTTCGTCATAGTTTTAGTCAACAAAATTAACACTAATTCACTCTCTGTCCTACACGCCTTGTTGGAGCTCCTCCCCCCCACTCCCTATGAGCCCACTGTGCTCTGATTGGTCAGCTCGCCCACTCTGTTCTGATTAGTCAACCAACGTTACAGCTGCAGTGTTTATGTTTTACAATGGCATTTGTTAGCAACCAGAAAATGACACCAGTAATGAAAAACAGATGAGAATGTTGCGTGGGGTCTGGGTGCCGTGTTGGAGGGACGTGGCGGGGCTCGCTGATCCACCCGTTGAGGATCGAGGAGACACTGCGGAGTCTGCCTCAGCTCATGTCCTCTGGCACGGCACTTGGTCTATATCCAGCATCCAGGGAAACACAGCGGGAAATCCCCCTCACACTGTCCGCTCCAGGGGCCTCGCTTTGCGAGGCGTTCTGGGGCAGCATAGACACGTCTTCTCTGTGCTAGAGATTTACTCGCTACAGGGTGTACTTTGAGGGTTTGTGACTTTGCAGACCGTTTACATGCAGAAAAAGCTACATAACACACAAGGGGACGGGTAATAACCAGAAAAGCATATGATGGGACCTTTAAGGTCATAGACTAGCACACAGTTTATTTGATATTTCAAACACCGCCGTGAGGCAAGCGATGTTCATGTCTGTCGTACTTTTGTCTGCTCTATGTGTAGAGTTGCATGTGTTATCCAATACACCCGCTGGGACCTACTAAACCTCAGACACAACCAACATGCAGTTTTGGAGTCATCAACGTCTTTTCCGAAGGAAATATTACCTGTTTCACCTGGCCTCCCAACGCCAAGGCAGCAAACCGGTGTCCTATCGCAGTTCAAGAGGCGCCCATACCGACCCCCACTCCCTGCCCCACAAGATGGATGAACTTCACCTCCTGATCCAGTCAAACAAAACCTACCAAAACCTGACTGCTCCATCTGCCTGACTGAAACTCCACCTCGCTAAGCCATGCATGTTCCCCACTTCTGGAGCATCTAACTGTCAAATGCAGACCGACCTACCTTCCCAGAGAGTTTGCATCGATAATCATGTGTTGTGTTCTATTGTTTTATGTTGTTTTATGTTTCATGTGGAACCTAATTGCTGCAGGTCTCCCTTGAAAAAGAGATCGATGATCTCAATTGGACCAATCTGGATAAATAAAGGTTTGAAATGAAATCATAATTGAAGTTTACATTCCACCTGAAGCTAACGCTAACACCACCATGAGCGAACTAGCCAGTCACATCTCCTCCGTGGAAAACTCACATCCAGACGCAGCAATAATTGTGTTAGGCGACTTTAACTACACCAATCTGTCCACGGAGCTTCCCAACTACCACCAGCAAGTTACCTGCCCAAGCAGAGGAAACAACACACTCGACCACTCCTATACTCCACTCAAGGAGGCTTACCGTGCCTCTGCGGGAGCTCCGCTCAGCAAGTCGGACCACGCAATGCTGCTGCTTATCCCGAAGTACAAACAAAAACTGAAATCCTCGGAAACACCAATAAAATCCTCTAGGTCCTGGTCCACAGAAGCCATTGAAAAGTTGCGTGGATGCTTCGCATGCACTGATTGGAAAGCAAGGCGGCAAGCCCAGACAACATCAGCCCTGCGGCACTCCATCACGGTGCTGCAGAACTGGCCCCTGTTTTCACCAACATCTTCAACTCCTCCCTCTGCCAGTGTTCAATTCCTCACTGTTTTAAGGAATCCACTATCATCCCTGTACCCAAGGCTAATAAAATATTCTGCCTCAATGACTACAGACCCATAGCCCTCACGTCTGTGGCGATGCAATCATTTGAGCGCATCATTCTCAGGCACCTAAAAACCAGCACCTCCCCCCTCATGGACCCATATAAACTTGCTTACCGAACCAACAGATCCGTGGATGACGCTGTCAACCTGGCAATCCATCACACTCTACAACACCTGGAATCCCCCAACACCTACGCCTGCATCTTGTTCCTGGACTTCAGCTCCGCTTTCAACACCATCAACCCGGAAAAACTCTTCAATAAACTAATGGACATGAACACTGACCCATGCATCTGTCACTGGATCCACAGCTTCCTCTGGAACAGACAACAACGGGTCAACATAAACAACTCCACATCTCTCCCTCTGCACCTCAGTACAGGAGCTCCACAAGGCTGTGTCCTATGCCCCTGGTTATTCTCACTATACACAAACCAACTCATACCTCAGCACCCCACAGTCAACATATGTATGCAGATGACACAAAAATAACAGGACTCATCTCAAATAATAATGAAACACAATACCTCACTCAGATCCATCAAGCAGTCACTTGGTGCTCAGAAAACAACCTCCGACTTAACACGGCAAAACCCCAGGAAATAATCATTGACTTCAGGCGAAAGCCAGAGCCTAATTCACCTCTATCTATCTCCGGCAAACTCATTTCCACCACAGACTCACTCAAATGTCTTGGCACTCACATAAGCAATAACCTCAAATGGAAGACCAACACAGACCACATCTACAAAAAAGCCAACCAAAGGCTATTCTTTCTGCGGCTGCTCAAGAAATACAGAGTGAGGAAACATCTCCTAATCCAGTTCTACACAGCCATCATCCAAAGCATCCTCACATCATCCATCACAGTCTGGTACAGCAGTTCAGACACCGACTCCCGGAATAAACCTCAACGTAACATCAATAAAGCATCAAAAATCACCTGCAGTCCCCTTCCATCACTCGAATCACTTCACCACCAACAAACTGTCACAAGGGCAAAGACAATCATTTCTGACCCCTCCCACCCAGCTCACCATGTCTTCCAACGTCTGCCCTCAGGGAGGCGCTACAGGTCACTGTCCACCAAAACCACCCGCTTCAAAAACAGCTTCTTCCCCTTTGCAATACGGACACTAAATGGACTCTAAATAACCCCAATGAACAATCACAATCCACCACACCTTGAACTTTATGTATATACTGTATGTCATGATGTATGTCTTTGCCCTGTGCTGTGTGTTGTACTTTTATTGTCTGTTTATTGTATGTTGAATTGTATGGAACAAGCTGTAATAATCTGCATTGAACACGAATTCCACCAGCTAATCTAATCTAATCTAATAAGAATTCTCCGTCACAGAAAAGTCTGTGCGTTTAATCCTATTTTGACTGACAGCTTAATGTTTACATGTAACTATTTATTCTCAAAGTCATTGCTTGCTATTGGAATCCAGGATGTTATATGAAGCATTGGCCATGTCTCCAAATGTCTCTATCCTGTTTGAAAAGGGAAGAAGAAAGACATGTCAAAGTGATTTGTGTCTGTTTGAACGTCCCCAGAGAGTAGAGCTGTACTGTTGTAAAGCCTGTAAAACACCTCCCAGCTAGAGAGATCTGTCTCCAGAGGATACACATGCAAAAACCCTGTCAGCATGCAAGCTAGAAGAAAGCAAACGCCAACCTAACTTTAAAACTTTTTTTTTTTACGAGAGTGTCTCAACGCATTAAGGACCAAAGAAAGTGCTGACGAAGGTGAAGCGCTGAAATGTGTTTGCTCCTGTCTTGTGCTGTGCATTAAAACGCATGGGAATGTATGAGTGAGAGTGACATTTATTCCGTGTTCTTTTCTCCACTCCAGTGTTAGTGCCGGCTCACTGGATGTATTCTTGATGAAAGCATGAAGCATGAAACTAATATGCAGTATGTTTCCTCTTGTGTTTGAGCACTCGTGATGCAAATCAGTAGTAATGATACACAGTCAGGACCTTTATCTGAAATGAGTGTGTTTTCAAACAATGTTTTTACATTTCATTGCAAGAATAGCACTTATGTGACCAATTACATTGTGGTGGTACAGTTTAGAGTACATATATAATGTATGATTGTGCTGTGCTATATCCTATTGGGGCACTTAAATGGATTTTAGTCATTATGGTATCAGTTGCAAACATGCTTTTTTATTTTAAATAACAAGTCATAGTGTATACTATGAAAAACATCTCTTAGATCAAATATAGTGTGAAAACTGTATATATTTCCATTAACATAAAATATGTAGACTTTAATTGTTTCTCTTGTGTTCTTTTATTTCACATTTGGGTTCAACTAATGAGGGATAGAGTGAGGGGAAAGACTTTTGCAAATGTGAGGCGACAGTGTTTGCTTGGGTTATAGGTACATATAATGCTCATATTCAGGTTCATACCTGTATTTTGTGCTTCTTCTGTGACATGTTTACATGCTTTAATGTACGAAAAGTGCTGTATTTGTCTCATACTGCTTGTGCTTTGGCACCTCTTTTCACCCTCTGTCTGAAACCAGAGCCCAGTCTGCTCTGATTGGTTAGCTGGCTAATGACATCCCGATCCTTAGCCTATAGGTTACATGCAGACCTATATAGGTTATAGGTCATATAATGTGTTGGGGTGTTTGCCAATAAATGCGACATAGTGAAGTCACTATGTTAAGGAAGGGAAATGAAATCCAATCAAGGCGTTTCAGGCAGGGGGGGAGTGTGTTGAAGAGAAACTCCCTCTGGAGGGAACTTTGGGAAGTTAGCCATTGCAGACCATTTACATGCACACAAAACCTTTAACACACAACAAGAAAGGGAAAACACCTAAAAGCGCAATAGAGTGCCACAGTGACGCGTCCTAAAACCCGGAAGTAAGCTGCGCATGTGTTCCTTCGATACTTTTATAATTTTCTAATCATAAATCTATCGATGACTTCCGGTATGGGGTGTGCTGAATAGACGCGCGCTCGGTTGGCTCTAGATTTCCCACTCTTATTTACCTTTTAAACCTCGTCCTTTTTCAACATAATTTTTTGTCAACGGCTTTATAAGCCAGTGTTAACTGCAAAGACCTCCGGCAATGTCGAAAGCAAAGGGAAAACAAGCTGAAAAGGACAAAGGGTCTCCAGCTCCGACTCCTAACATTACTAAAGCTTCGACTCCTAGCATAACTTTGGCTGACATTAGCTTGCTACTGGATGGACATAGAGCAGCTCTCACGGCTGATTTCAAATCCTCATTCGAGTCTCTGACATCTACCCTGGACAGCATACATTCCACTATCACAGACCACGGGCAGCGTATACATTCTCTGGAAGCTAATGCTAATGAAGTCGACCAACGTCTCCAGCAACTTGAGAACGCATGCTCCGCTCTGAAGGGGGACAACGAGACACTCAAAACTAAGGTAGCAGATTTGGAGGGACGCAGCAGACGCCAAAATCTTCGGATTATTGGCCTACCTGAATCTATCGAAGGTCCCCGTCCATCTGCCTTCTTCTCTCAACTCCTCGTTGATATCCTCGGCACGGAGATTCTTGCTTCGCCCCCCGAGCTTGACCGAGCTCACCGGAGCCTCGCGCCAAAGCCTGCCCCAGGAGGGAGACCGAGACCTGTCATCCTGCGCTTCCACCGCTTCCAAATTAAGGACCTAGTGATCCGTGAGGCCCGCAGGCAGGGTGAGCTGAACTACAAAGGCCATAAGATTCCGCTTGTATGATGACTACAGCCCCGACGTGTTAAAGCAGCGCGCCGAGTACAGAAGCCCCATGGCTGAGCTGTACAAGCGTGGGTACAAGCCGGCTCTCCTCTTCCCAGCCAAGCTGCGCATCACCCTGCCTAACGGGGACCGGACATGGCTCATGTCTGCTCCAGAGGCCGTCAAGTTTGTTCAGGACTTGAACATAGCTCCGTAAGCAAGCTAACTGTCATGTAGTTACACTGTGTTATATAACTGCTCTAGATGTACTTTAACTGTCAACTCAGACATACATTGATGCAGTCATATTCTTTTGTTAGGTTAACATTGTCTTTTTAGGCATATGTCCGGCAGGTTGCTGTAATGGCAAGGCTTAAGTGCTCTAAATATCCTGTTAAACCAGAGGCACATTTCTTGAAGTGCTCTGTTTGAGGTATTTAAAAAAGGTTACATTTTCACTGTTAAAGTTCAATTATACATTGTTGTGGGAATTGAGCGTTAGAATTAAGGAAGTAGCAAGGTATGCTGATCATGGTATCAGAGTGTTTGTTGTTGTTTGTTTTTGCAACAACTGTGCTGGGATCCGGGTTTAGGGGAGGGGTGGGTGGGGGGGGGGAGAATTGTTTGTCCAATGTTTTTTCAGTTAGGTTTTTTATTATATTGTTTATTTCATGTTATCTTATCCTTTGCCTGTGGGCTGCTTCGACACTTCATATACTAAACTCAGTCTCACGCCACACCTTTTCTCTCCCTGTTGCTTGTCGGCGGGGGAGAGGTGCCCGGTATGGGGACAGGTACATGCAGGTACACCACCTGCCCAGTATCATTGTATGCTAAACTCTAACTCACTCTCACCAAGTGGTGCTTTAAGATTTGCTAGTTGGAATGTCAGGGGCCTGAATTCTTCTGTGAAACGTAACAATGTGATTAACCATCTAAAACATTTAAACACAAAAATTGCCTTTTTGCAAGAAACCCACCTACAACCATCAGACCATCTTAAACTTCGCAGAGGGTGGGTGGGCCAGCTTTACCATTCTTCCTTTTCAAGTAAGGCCCGAGGCGTTGCAATTCTTGTTCATAAATCTGTCCCATTCTCTGTGTCCAATGTTATATCAGACCCAAGTGGCCGTTTTATTATCGCAACTGGCAAAATATGTGGCAACAATCTGACGTTGGCGAACGTGTATGGCCCAAATTTTGACAACGAGGACTTTTTCAGAAATTTTCTTTTCTCCATTCCTGACATAAATTCCAGCCAGCTCATTCTGGGAGGGGATTTTAACTGTTGTATTGATCCTTCACTTGACCGTTCATCTAACAAGCCCTCTGCCCCCATCTAAATCTTCCAAAGTTATCCAACTGTTCATGGAGCAATACGCAGTCTCAGATGTCTGGCGCTTTTTTAATCCTAGTGCCAAACAGTTCTCTTTCTTTTCTCCTGTTCATGGTACTTTCTCCCGAATTGATTTCTTTCTTATTGATAACAAATTGCTCCCCTCTGTCAGCTCGTGCTCATACAGCCCTATAGTTATATCGGACCACGCAACTGTCATTGTTGACATCTCTCTTCCCGGCAGGTCCTTGTCACGTTCCCCCTGGCGCTTCAATTCACTACTACTTTCTGACCCGGATTTTATCAAAACTATTAGGAATCGCATTGACCTTTTTATTTCCACTAATGTTAACCCGGCTGTATCTGCAGCAACAATTTGGGAAGCGTGCAAGGCCTATCTAAGAGGAGAAATAATATCCTATTGCGCTTACCAAAGAAAAATCAACACTGAGAAGAGTATCTGCCTTTCCAGGGCTTTATCGGATCTGCAGACAAGATGTGTGGACTCCCCCAGTGCAGATATTCTCAAAGAATTACTGACAAAAAAGGCTGAATTTGACATTTTGGCCTCAGAAGAGGCAACAAAATCACTTTTAAAAACACGCCACAATTACTATGAATTCGGAGATAAACCGAGCAAAATACTTGCCCACCAAATTCGACAATTCTCTTCCTCTCAGCACATCACTCAAATTAATACTGCTGATGGAATATCTATGAATCCTCAAACCATTAATGACCAATTCAAGGACTTTTATAGTTCATTATATACTTCTGAGAGCTCATCTGATGAGACACAATATGACAACTTCTTCAAGTCCCTAAACATCCCCTCCATTGACCCTGAAACATCGTCTGGGTTAGATGAACCCTTCACAGTTAATGAAGTCAAAGCTGCTCTAATGTCGATGCAGAGTGGGAAATGTCCGGGCCCTGATGGCTTCCCTGCTGAATTTTTAAAAATGTTTTCTGATAAGTTAACCCCTCTATTGCTTAACATGTTTAATGAATCGTTTCAATCTGGCACACTTCCCCTACGCTACGTCAGGCTACTATTTCTCTTATACTGAAAAAGGACAAGGATCCACTTCTTTGTGGTAATTTCCGCCCTATATCTTTGCTTTGTGCTGACGTCAAGCTTTTAGCTAAGGTGCTAGCAAAACGTTTAGAATCTGTTCTGACTACTATCATCTCCACAGATCAAACAGGGTTTGTTAAAGACAGACACTCTTTTCACAATGTCAGACGGCTATTTGATATATTATATTCACCCTCTTCTCCTGATTCCCCGGAAATTATTATTTCAATGGACGCTGAGAAAGCTTTTGACCGGGTAGAATGGCCTTATTTATTTCACACATTGAGAAGATTTGGGTTTGGCGACACATTTATTTCATGGATTAGGCTTCTATATACATCTCCCCTCGCTTCCGTCCGCACAAATAATGATTATTCTGATTATTTTCCCCTCAAGCGTGGAACTCGGCAGGGTTGTCCACTTTCTCCTCTTTTGTTTGCCATTGCCATTGAGCCGCTGGCGGTGGCCCTCAGGTCCAGTCAGATGCAGGGCATCTCAAGGGGGGGAGTTGAGCATAAACTCTCCTTGTATGCTGATGACCTTCTGCTATTCATCTCGGACCCAGACAAATCTATTCCTCCAGTATCGGCTGTGCTGAGAGAGTTTGGGCAGATTTCGGGTTATAAGTTAAATTTTAACAAAAGTGAACTGCTTCCCATTAACGCTGCAGCTACAGCCTACCCCCTTTCAAAGTTACCATTTAAGACATCTCTGGCAAGTTTTAAGTATCTGGGCGTTTGCGTGACCAAGAGCTTCTCAGATTTGTTTAGGTGCAATTTCTCCACTCTGTTGGTCCGACTGACTCAAGACCTCCAACGTTGGTCTCTCCTACCTCTATCTCTGGCTGGCAGAATAAATTGCATTAAAATGAATGTGCTCCCCAAATTTCTATATCTTTTTCAGTGCATACCAGTTTTTATTCCGAGACATTTCTTCCATTCACTCGATCGCTCAATTTCTCAGTTTATATGGAACAAGAAAACGCCCAGAATTCGAAAAAACATTCTTCAAAAAACCAAGGAAATGGGTGGCTTAGCATTGCCTAACTTTTTATTTTACTATTGGGCCGCTAACATTCAAACTTTATTGTCCTGGCGTTGTATTAACAAACAACCTCCACCGTGGCTGCAGATTGAGGATGCCTCATGTGGCTCTTCTTCTCTGGTGTCCCTCTTGTGCCTCCCCCTGGCGTTACCATCCTCAAAATACTCCAAAAATATTGTAGTTAAAAACTGTCTCAAGATCTGGACTCAACTTAAACGGCACTTTGGGTTCCAGGGAATACCGCTACTGTCCCCTGTGCATTCCAATGCGCTGTTCACTCCCTCCATCACTGATGCTGCCTTTTCAATATGGGAGATCAATGGGATTGTGTCTGTAAAACAACTTTACATTGATGGAACATTTGCATCTTTGATCAGCTGGCCCGTAAATTCAATCTACCCAAGTCCCACTTCTTTAGATATTTACAAGTCCGAGATTTTATTCGTAATCGTTTTCCAAGTTTCCCTGCTATTCCTCCTTCTACCTGGGTTGACACTATCTTAAGTATTAACCCTAACCTCAAGGGTACCATTTCAAAGCTATACAATACTCTTTTCACATGCCACCCTCTGCCCTCTGATAACTTTCGAACTAATTGGTCAGAGGACCTCAATATAGAGATAGGGACTGAGGTTTGGCAGTCTATTTTGAAACGTGTCCACACATCATCCATTTGTGCCCGCCACGGGGTTTTACAATGTAAAGTGGTCCATAGAGTGCACTGGTCCAAAAGTAAACTAGCTCGCATCTATCCTGGTACTGATCCTAATTGTGATAAATGTCACCTAGGACCAGCTAATCTCGCCCACATGTTTTGGACTTGCCCCACCCTATCTCAGTTTTGGAAGTCTGTCTTTGACTCACTCTCAGCTATCACGTCTGTTACCATCCATCCCTCACCCTTAATTGGCCTGTTTGGTGTCTTACCCATTAACCATTTACTGCCATCCTATTTTGCTGAACTTGTAGCTTTCCTCACATTGCTGGCTAGGCGCGTTATTTTGATGCATTGGAAGTGTCCTCGTCCCCCCTCTCATACACATTGGATAAAGGATGCCCTATACTTTGTGAAATTGGAAAAAATTAAACACTGTATTAGGGGCTCAGACTTGAAGTTCACAAAAATATGGCTACCCTTCTTAGAACATGTTAAGTCCCTCCAGTTGGAGTCTATCCCCATTGGCTGAGTCGCCCCCCCCCCCTGTACCGCAACAGCTCACAGGTATGCTCACAAAATGTCTCGCAGGTTTTTATTTTTTTTATTTTTTTCTTCTTCTTTCCCTGTTTGTTTTTTATTATTATTTTTTTTTTATTATTATTATTACTATTATTTTTTTTATTTCATTATTGTCTAATTGTAACTGATGTATTGTGTCTTGGGGTTGTTTTGTTAGAAATCGCAGGGGTAATGCATTGTATTGCTGCTGTATTTGTGTATTGAAAATCTCATAAATAAATCATATATATAAAAAAATAAATCTATCGATTAGATTTACGATTAGAAAATTATAAAAGTAGGGTAGACATGTGGATATTATCCGACTGAACAAAACGTGATCCGTCTCTTAAATGTGTGTCAACCACAGACTTTATTTCGAGCTATTTTCCAAAATCCTATGGAGGAATTGCTTTGCTTTTTTGTCAAAGGAACTCATGCGCAGCTTACTTCCGGGTTTTAGGACGCGCCACTGTGGCACTCTATAGGGCCTCTTTAAGTCAGATATGTCTACGATTTCAGAAAAATCGGAATAACCGTCTTTCAATTAGGACAGGTGTTGAGGTCACCATTTGTTTACATGCAGAAAACTGGTAAATGACAACTCTGATTGCGGACAAACAAATCGTATACATTATGTCACCTATTTTATTGCTGGATGTAATTTAAAAACTGCTAAAATCAGCTGTACAAATAGGAGCAGCAGACCATGTTGAAGGCGGAAAAACAGAAAATGAAGTCTGTTTGAAAACTCAAGAACACAAGCCAGTGGAGCAAACCTTAAAACAACTGTGGTTGCGATGCCCTCAACATGGTTTGGGTCAATTGAACTTCTTGGATCCACGATTGAAACATCTTTGCGTGCAAACTACAAAATAAATTGCAAAGAAGAACCTATAAGGTCTCACAAGTATAGGTTATGGAAAGTCTAGGTTCACAGGTCATCAACAGCCTGTATTGGAAATATGCTAAATGATGGCACAACAAACATCAAGTGCCAGGATATCTTGATTTAAGGTCTTTAAGTGAGGCAAAAGACCCAACATCAGAATTCTCAATATGTTTCGGTATCTAATAGTTTTTTTCAGCCTGTGGCCTTTTGAGAGCTTTGAAAAGGGACTCTGCTTCTACATGTATGGTCACTGAGCTGTCAGCTACATGTAACAAGCACATGCCAGATCCTGTCAGCATGATGGATTGCACACTTCAGGGAATGGGCTGGTGGTACTACTAAAAGAAGGATGGAATTGTATAAATTTAATTCACCAAGTCAACCAAAGTAATGACTAACCCTTTCCAAGTCGTTAAGAAAAGGTCAGAGCATCATGGGCAGTAAAAGGGTCACCAGCGCATCCTGTAATTTCAATTTCATTTCAAATGAACAGTTATTCCATTATGAATGCCACCATACAAATAAAACAGAATTCTCATCATATGATTAATTTTGTGTTGTATAATATAACTGGATGATGGTAATTTCTGATTAACAAAGAATAAAGACGTACCAATTAGATGTACACATTGATGTCAACATAACCTAATATACATATTTTAAATGTTTTATTTGATTGCAATCATCGGTTGCATCTCCCCTCCCTGGAGGTACTGTACAGCTCTCGTTGCCTTAAGAAGGCAGTCAAAATCCTCAAGGATCCACACCAACTGGGTAACAAGCACTTTGTATGGCTGTGCTCAGGCAGGCGCTTCTGTACCATGTCTTCCCGGACAAACAGACTCAAATTCAGTTTTTTTCCCAGGGCCATATGTGCACTAAACGCTGCTAATATTTAAATTATATAAGCCTTCCGTGCAATACGAGGGGAATCGTGCAATTTAATTTATTATTTATTTATGTACATATTCCCTATCATGTCTATTTAAGTCCCATTTCTTGTTTTCATAGTGTCTTGTTGTTTTTATATTGTCTTGTTGTTTTCATAGTGTCTTGTTGTTGCATGTTGGTACCTTGAGTTCATTGTAATGTTGTTGTACCTGTGCAATGACACATTAAAGATCTATCTATCAATACATTATGTCTTGACATTTAAAGACCCTTGTGTTCATTGATCAGTTGAGTGGTCACAGTTCTAACATGCAAGTATAATGAAGGAAGGAATCAGTAATTCTCGCCTCGGGTGCTGATACTTGACTTGGACTGTTGGCATGATGCCTTAGGATTGTACCAAATACTGTTTATGTATAACATTTAGCACTTTGTGGATGTTTTGCTAGAAAATGAATATGTTTAAATAAATTACAGTACACAATTATGAGTAATGCATAAATCCCGCATTTGCATGTTTTGGTAAGAGACACCAGACTCAAAACATTAGCATAATTTTCACATCAGGGATCTCTAATTTGACAGACAGCTGACTGACATCCAGGTTTATTCAGGCACATGCAAATTAGTTCATGAGAGTGAACAATGAACATCACTACATCTGTGCCGGCTGTGAAGCTGCATCGACTTATAATTAGAGCTGTTCCAGTCACTCTCAAAATGGCTTACATCAGGTGAAAATAACTCAGACGCAGGTGAGTAACAAAACATACCGAGCAGACTGCAGACATCATTTATGAAAACATTAACAGAAAATAATTTAAAAAAGGATGTATTGTAAGTGAAATTCATTTTTATAAAAGCATTGAATGAGGTTAGTGGACCCTATGATATGAAAAATAATGAAAAGGCTCAAACACTTCCAATATCAGATAATTAATATGTTTTAATTATTGCAGCTGCACGAAAGATTTACTTGACATTGTGATCAATATTTTTCTAAGTATAGAAAGTTAGCAGAGGGTTTGCGCGCCAAAGATTTCTCAGCAGTAACTGGCGTTCTTAAAGTGGTGATTCATCAAATGATGTCAACACGGGATAGTTTATTTATTTTGTAAATATAAACAAGGCACTAGCAAACACATTGTCCCCTACAAATCATGCACTCCATTAGTGACAATATGTCTTGCTGTATTGACCTGTAATGTAAGCGTCCCCTCGAGACACATTTTGAAAATGGTATTTTACAGTAGCCAAATGCACCATTTCACATATAAGCTGTACTTTGAATTAATGTGCAAACAATGGCAGTTATATTAACAGCTAAATGTATCCAACACAAGGCCAAGTTTGGCTATAAAAAAGGATAAGGGTAAGACCGTCATTTCAAAAGACAACTTACCATCGCTATAGAAGGTCAAGGTGAACCTGAATGTTAGTATTGAAATTAAAGTTAGCTACTAATGTCAACATGTTCAACTCTAGCTAAGGAGCTGCTCTACTAAATAATTAGAATTCAGTGCGACAATGGGAAAAGTTTTGCTAATTGTATTGAACATACAGAAGCTATAATGTCAACTCACTGTTTAGCCGTTTAGCCTGCAACTTTAATGTGTAAATAAGCAAATGTTTGCTATATCAAATTAAAAACTGTTTACACCTTGTTTCCCCTGCCATTATATGGCCTTAAAAAAGTTATTGCAGGTTGAAAAAAAGCTCTGTGATGACTAATGTAAGATGTTTAAAGGGTATTGGCAAGTTGAGGCGTAAAAATGTGTCCTTTTCTGTTAAACCAACAAAAGTAGTTGTCTGTTTCCTGACATATGACAGGAGGTGGCCTTGGTGTATGCACAAACAGATGCATATTGCTAATTATCATGCAGAGTGACATGCTGACTTGCTGCAGAGAAAACATAATATAGCAATCTCTTACCAATAATGTGTATTACATTATAACAACTTTTAATTAAGTATTGTGTTAAATATAGGAGATGTAAACATACAGCTAAAAACATATTTTAATTAGGTATTATTTTTAATATAGGAGATGAAAACATATACAGCAAAAAACGACTTGTTCTAAGCCCCATTTTGATTGTGGCGGTTTAAAAGAATGCCAGCTGAGAACGGTCAGCTGCTTGCTCGAGAACTGCTGTGCGTTTACTCGGTGGGAGCCTGGGGAAACTACAACATATACAATTATATCAATAAGTAAACACAACAACTAGTTAGTACAATCTTAGTCCCTAGGTTTACAAAATAATGGGCATGTTTGTGCTGTTCATCCAAGATTAAATTAATCCACATGTCTATCAATTGTCTTTCGGGAACATACTTTCTAGCAGGTACTTTCTTCCAATCACGTCTTTGTGATTTTCTTCAGCATGCTGCACTTACATTACATACATACTGTAAACTGCCCTGTAGGCCTGCATGTCATTGAGTTTGTAGATTGTTGTGATTGACGTTCCTGCTTTCTGCCCTACATATTTGTTTTAACCCATTGGTTTACAGAGCATATGAAATAGGCTCTCAGCCCCTATTGAACTATCCCTTATATGTTCTGTGCATGCGGTGTCCACCTTCAGGGTAGTCATCAAAAACAACTCACACAGCGTATATGGAGGCTTCATTATGCTTTGCCTGAAGCCCAAGAACCAAACCAGCACCTTTGTGTTTGAATATTAATGGCCCCCAGGTTTCCTGTGTGTACAGTCCTTTGTGGTAATTTGATTTAACACAAATGTATTTGCATAGGTGCATGTAACGATGTCAACACAATATATACTGACCTGAAACCCTTCCTCTCTACAAGACAGGAACTCATTGATAATGCAGATGCCCCCTCCACTGTTTATATTGTATTTTTACAAACAAATGTTCAAGTCATAACACCACCACAACCAATTGATAAACAGTCAATCTGTGTGTTTAGCCCGAGGTGGTTCCATGGAATTTCCCATGTGGATAACCCGGCCTGACATCCAAAGGGTTAACAATAATCTCATCGTTATGAATTGGGATTACTGGTGGAAAAGGTAGTTCGTAGTATAATTTCCCATTTATCAGTTATTAAGATTCAGTGATAAGTAAATGTATTGCTTATACCTTTGTCCACTTGAAGCCTGCCTTGCCATTACTGGGTTACCACTTTTTCTTTCAAACTAAAACCCACACCTCTTGGCGATTTAGAATCTCAAATCCCCTTAGATGTATTTTGCTATAATTGAGTTACAAACAGTACATTGCCTACAGCTTTGCTGATGTAATCTGTAAACATTACAGAAAAAGCTAATTCACAACAGTTTGAAAAAACCCATCGAGTCAACGTTAATTAGTTTGGTCCATTTCATATACAAAGAACATCAGGGTGTATTATTTAAAGCAAAAAAAGTCAATATCAAATGCAAACATCAGCAGTGTTCCCTAACTCAGCCCAACCTTTATCACTGTGATATAACATTTAAATATGATTGTTTATAGTGACGCAGTGTGACGTGAGTGTTCAGATACAAAACTTATTTTCAGGCCTGTGTTTGTAAATCAATTCAAATAATTGAATTTCCAAAGATTATCAATATCGCTTAATATTATCTCTTGAAGATGCTACAGCTCATAACAACCTTTGAGGGCACATTATAGAACAGATAAAGAGAGCCTGACAATATAAACCACTTCCATAGGTGTACAATTCTTATCAATATTAATATTGTTTCTCAAGATTTAAAGCTGCAGAAATAAACACCACTTAATAAAACTCTCACTCTCTAAGGATTACCTAGTTTATAATTGATTGAAAAAAGACTAGAAAATATAAGCAAGATTAGATGAAGAAAAACACCAAAAGGGGGACCAAGGATTTTGTATTTACCAGAAGGATTTGAAAAAAGATTGCAAGTGAAGCTTTTGTTCTCAAAAAGAAACATTCTTAAATAGGAAGTTGAGTCATACACTGATCAAATACAGACCAGGTATAACTTGTATGTAATGATGCCAGATGTGCATCTTTTTTTTTTTTAAAGGGACATTCAAGATGAAATCATGTTGATCTGTGTCAGGCAAATGATGAATAAAAATAAGCACTGCAAAGAGGACACTGATTAAGAAGATGAGCAGCTCATGGAAACTGATGACATGTCAACAGATTTACGGGAGGGGGGATGTTGCTAATTTACTATCCGACACATCTGAAGTGAGATTTGGAGCTATTCTCGGAGAACCTTTGGCTAGTCAACTGAATTACATTTTGAAGCATCAACCGAGGCAGCAGTTTGAAGATGCTATGCTAATTATCACATTTGTCAACTTCTACCCACATGGCACTCATTACTTGAGATAGCATCTGGTGGTGATGAAGCTAACAGCACATAGTTGTCAGATGATGTACATATCACCATCAGACTTCATGGGTTTAGTCTTCCGGATGATTACCCATTCCAAGGATTCATCAAGGGGCAAACAGGGATGCACTTTCTGATCTTGAGGATCACTTTAGTGTAAGCCAAAGATAATTTAGTTAAATGATATAATCATTGTGGTGTCACATTATCTGGGCCAAATACAAATCCACACCATGTGTTTGGGTATGGGGGAGTACGTCCTGGCTGCTACTCTCCGATTTCCACAGTGGTACCCATGGGGCCGGGCCCGCCCATCCAGGATTTGGGGCCGCCCATCCAGGATTTGGGCCCGCTGTTTTAATCAGGGCTGAATACAACATTTTAATTGTTTTATTATTATGTTCAGTGGCGGAGTAAATTGCACAGACAGCAGTAAATACCGAAGACCAGAAACAGTTTTGAAAACTTTTGTCAGGTAGTGATCGTCTTCTCAATAGAACATCTTTGATAATGTCTTCTGACCAATCAGAATCACGATAACGACGTGGTGTTGTTGCAGGAAGTCCCGACGGAGAATACTTTTGCTGTAGTACATCTCTATATACATCGATACAACATTACGTGTTGATAGAAATCAACACGTAATGAAATAAGACCCCACGGTTTGATGATTGATAGGTGTGTGGGCTGTCTTTCATTTTCACACACAGAACAATGGGGGCTATCCACCCTTATCCATAATGTAAAGTAATTCACAGCCTCTCCTCTTGTCTCTGTGAGGAGCAGCAGGTTCAGCTTTCAGAACAAAGTGACAAAAAACTAAAATGGTATTCATTTTTTTAAATATGTCGTGTAGTAGGCCTAATAGATTTATTTATTTTTCTTCTCAAGAGAGTACCAGAATGTGTATTTTATGTTAGTATTTCAAAAAATCTCTTGTTATTTACATCAAGACAAATGTGCCTTTTTATTTCATACAGTTCCATTTTCATTGAGACAGGGAAATAATCTAAACCTCACGCGCGGCGTTTCACTGTCAAGGGGAGCGTGTATGTAATTACATTGCAAATACTGACTTGAGCCCCACCACTGTATGGGTTAGCCCTATAGATTACCCAACAAAAATACTCTGTTTGTTGTTATTTGTAGGGCTTTGTCCTAATATTTATTTTTGTTTTAAACTATGTTGAAAGATTAGTTTAATAGCATTTTTTTTATTTTGCTATGAAATTCTAAATGAAAGGCTGCGCGCGAGACTGGTTGTTCGCTGGGTTGAGTCGTGTGGGTTTTTGAGTGAGATGCGGCACAGCAGCCTGTCAGTTTACTCTTGCTAGGTTAGTTTGGCTATCCATTCATCCATCTTCTTCCGCTTATCCGTGGTCGGGTCGCGGGGGTAGCAGTTCCAGCAGCACACACAGTTTGGCTATTATCATTTATATTTATCTGCAACAATGGATATTAGGAAGTGGTTCACACTTATACACTTGAAAGGAATATGGCAACTCAGCGCCAGATGCAGGCACATTAGAAGACATCAGTTACGTTACCAACGAGCTAGCAAGCCAGCCAGGGACAAGGGAGGCTGGCAATCAATTATATTTTGAAGAGAAATTGACTCTCAAGCCAGCTCTCTCACAAACTCCTGCTCTGTGCGCAAGCAGACCGCTGCACATGCTCTCTGCCTCGCTCAATCTCTCTCTCTCTCTCCCTTTCTCTCCATGGCTCAAACTCACTCCACCTCTCCACCCTGTGTGCGCTCAAGTTTGCCTGCGTGTCGACAGATATCCAGAATCGAACATACCTTGGCGAGAAGGAGAGCAATCCCCGCTACTAGTGGAATCCTTACCCGTGGCTACGCGTGAACTGTCACCGGTGAATTCACTGCCAGCAGAGACTTCTTCGCCAAGGAGTCTTGCAGCGAAAATGACAACATCTCCGACGGTTCCAGCAGGTAATAACAGCGTATGTATATGTGTTTCCGTTGACGCCTGCTCCGCCGGTTTCCTGCCAACACCGTGTCCTGTCCTGTATAGGTTCCATCGACACCAGCCCTTGCTCCGTCGTGGGTCACACTGACACCAGCCCATGTCTGTGTGTGGACAATGTGATGTATTAATGTATGCTGATGATACAGTTGTTTTTACTCATGGCAAAACTGCAGAAGAGGCTGCAAACAAGGTCACTGATGTCTTGGTGATTATTACATCCTGGCTTGTTTGCGACCAAATATTTCCAAGACAGTGTGTATGTTCTTCTCCAAGGGCCACATCATTGTTACAGAACAAGATATTTTCTTCTCTGGAAGGAGACTACAGGTTGTCTCGGAGTATAAGTATTTAGGAGTACACATTGACGCAAACCTCAGTTTCAAAACCCACATCAAAAAGGTCTGCAATAAAGTGAAGTTCAATCTGTCAAATTTCAGATACATTAGAAGCTTCCTATCAACTGCAGCAGCAAAGCTATACCATCACTCAATGGTTCTCTCCAACATCAACTACCGTCTGATAAGCTGGTCTAATGCACACTCTACAGCTCTAAAACCAATGGAATCATTACATACAGGACTGTCTCAGAAAATTAGAATATTGTGATAAAGTTCTTTATTTTCTGTAATGCAATTAAAAAAACAAAAATGTCATACATTCTGGATTCATTACAAATCAACTGAAATATTGCAAGCCTTTTATTATTTTAAAATTGCTGATTATGGCATACAGCTTAAGAAAACTCAAAAATCCTATCTCAAAAAATTAGAATAGTTCCTCAGACCAAGTAAAAAAAAAAGATTTATAACAGCAAAACACAATCAAACATTTGAAAATGTCCATTAATGCACTCAGTACTTGGTTGGGAATCCTTTTGCACGGATTACTGCATCAATGCGGCGTGGCATGGAGGCAATCAGCCTGTGGCATTGCTGAGGTGTTATGGATGCCCAGGATGCTTCAATAGCGGCCTTTAGCTCATTAGCATTGTTGGGTCTGGTGTCTTTCAGCTTCTTCTTCACAATACCCCACATATTCTCTATGGGGTTCAGGTCAGGGGAATTTGCAGGCCAATCGAGGACAGTAATGCCATGGTCAGTACACCAGTTACTGGTGGTTTTGGCACTGTGGGCAGGTGCCAGATCATGCTGGAAAATGAATTCCTCATCTCCATAGAGCTTTTCAGCAGACGGAAGCATGTAGTGCTCTAAAATCTCTTGGTACACAGCTGCATTTACTCTGGGCTTGATGAAACACAGTGGACCAACACCAGCAGCTGACATGGCTCCCCAAACCATCGCTGACTGTGGGAACTTCACACTGGATTTCAAGCAACTTGGATTTTGCTCCTCTCCAGCCTTTCTCCAGACTCTGGCGCCTTGACTTCCAAATGAAATACAAAACTTGCTTTCGTCTGAAAAGAGGACTTTGGACCACTGTGCAACTGTCCAGTGCTTCTTTTCCTTAGCCCAAGTCAGACGCCTCTTCCGTTGTCTTGAGTTCAGAAGTGGCTTGACCATGGGAATACGGCTATTGTAGCCCATTTCCCGGACACGTCTGTGAACAGTGACTTTTGATACCTGGACTCCAGCTTCAGTCCACTGTCTTTGAAGCTCCCCCAAATTCTGGAAGCGACTCTTCTTCACAATGCTGTTAAGGCTGCGGTCATCTCTCTTGGTTGTGCAGCGTTTCCTGCCACATTTCCCCTTCCAACAGACTTTTTGTGGATGTGCTTTGAAACTGCACTCTGTGAACAGCTTGCTCTTTGAGAGATTTATTTTTGTGTCTTACCCTCCTGATGGAGGGTGTCAATGACGGTCCTCTGGACAGCAGTCAGATCAGCAGTCTTCCCCATACTTGTGATTTAGTTTACTGAACCAAGCTGAGTGTTTTTCAAGGCTCAGGAAACCCTTGCAGGTGTTTCGAGTTAATTAGACGATTCAAGTGATTCGTTGAACACCCTACTAGTATACTTTTTCATGATATTCTAATATTTAGAGATAGGATATTTGAGTTTTCTTAAGCTGTATGCCATAATCAGCAATATTAAAATAATAAAAGGCTTGCAATATTTCAGTTGATTTGTAATGAATCCAGAATGTATGACATTTTTGTTTTTTTAATTGCATTACAGAAAATAAAGAACTTTATCACAATATTCTAATTTTCTGAGACAGTCCTGTACAGATGTAGCGCTTCTTTTCAGATGCCTACCCGTGCGGGGTGGGCCCGTGCTGAAAAGGAAAACCACCCCGCAGGACTTGATACGCCCCCTTGATAAATAAATGTAATTTTAATGAAACCAGCTGCAATGGATCATGGATCCACCAGGGGGAGCCGTGAAAATCTGCCACACTGGAACTCATGTGAAATAAACAGCTGATAGATCTACAGGTATCTGATCGGATATTTGTTAAGATCCATATGTCACGGATAGGATCATATTCTGTGCTAAATAAGAGACATGTAATCATTTACAAAACATCACCATGTTTTTATTTAACAAAATAATGTTGTTTAATTCACGTAGGTGTAAGTACAAAACCATCGCTATGTTTTTTCATCAGGAAATTCAGCCCGGCTCAAACAAACAATTTTCAATCATCATCCTCACGATCATTGAATGTATCATATGTTCGCGAATTGAAATGAATGCACTAATACATGTAGTTTAATCCACGTGAGTTTACAACAACAAAAATAATCGCTTTGTTTTTATATCACATCCGACCGGAGGAAAAGGCAGCACGGCTCTCACTACCAATCATCCTAATCCCACGGGCAAACAATAATAGTGTTAATAGTTGACTGTATTATTAGTGTCTAATATTATTGCTATAACAATCACACATTGAGTTGTTAAAATCAGACCGTTGTTTTTTTTTAAACAGTCTGAATGAAACGGCAGCTGTCAGGTGATCAGGTGTGTGTTTACCAGTGTTGGGACTAACGTGTTAGAACGCATTACGGTAACGCAACTACCTTTTGCGGTAACTAATAACGTTACTAGTTACCTATTCCCATTCAGTAACGCCGTTATAGTTACTGTGATTGAAATGGGTGCGTTACTGCGTTACATTATGTGATGGAACTGAACCGAATCTCCCTGCGGATGTAGCTTACAGGCGAATACAGCGATGTACTCTCACAGCTCCATGGAAAAGTGAAAGTAACCAGAGAGGAGTGATGATTGGTTAACGCGGGGTAACATTTCAGGGTAAGCCAATCAGAGACAGAGTTGGGCGGGTCTTGCCTTATGGGGAAAATACACAGACACACAAACACTTGCTAACACATACACGGCAACGCTCACCACCAGCACACACATACACTATGGCAGATGCAAGTATCAGCGAGAGCAGCAGCGCATTTACAACTTGGAGATATAACCACTATTTTCAATTTGTGGGGATAAAGGACACACAAAATATTATGGTCAAATGTAAAAGCATGGACTTCCGGTATGGGGTGTGCTGAATAGACACGCGCTCGGTTGGCTCTAGATTTCCCACTCTTATTTACCTTTTAAACCTCGTCCTTTTTCAACATAATTTTTTGTCAACGGCTTTATAAGCCAGTGTTAACTGCAAAGACCTCCGGCAATGTCGAAAGCAAAGGGAAAACAAGCTGAAAAGGACAAAGGGTCTCCAGCTCCGACTCCTAACATTACTAAAGCTTCGACTCCTAGCATAACTTTGGCTGACATTAGCTTGCTACTGGATGGACATAGAGCAGCTCTCACGGCTGATTTCAAATCCTCATTCGAGTCTCTGACATCTACCTGGACAGCATACATTCCACTATCACAGACCACGGGCAGCGTATACATTCTCTGGAAGCTAATGCTAATGAAGTCGACCAACGTCTCCAGCAACTTGAGAACGCATGCTCCGCTCTGAAGGGGGACAACGAGACACTCAAAACTAAGGTAGCAGATTTGGAGGGACGCAGCAGACGCCAAAATCTTCGGATTATTGGCCTACCTGAATCTATCGAAGGTCCCCGTCCATCTGCCTTCTTCTCTCAACTCCTCGTTGATATCCTCGGCACGGAGATTCTTGCTTCGCCCCCCGAGCTTGACCGAGCTCACCGGAGCCTCGCGCCAAAGCCTGCCCCAGGAGGGAGACCGAGACCTGTCATCCTGCGCTTCCACCGCTTCCAAATTAAGGACCTAGTGATCCGTGAGGCCCGCAGGCAGGGTGAGCTGAACTACAAAGGCCATAAGATCCGCTTGTATGATGACTACAGCCCCGACGTGTTAAAGCAGCGCGCCGAGTACAGAAGCCCCATGGCTGAGCTGTACAAGCGTGGGTACAAGCCGGCTCTCCTCTTCCCAGCCAAGCTGCGCATCACCCTGCCTAACGGGGACCGGACATGGCTCATGTCTGCTCCAGAGGCCGTCAAGTTTGTTCAGGACTTGAACATAGCTCCGTAAGCAAGCTAACTGTCATGTAGTTACACTGTGTTATATAACTGCTCTAGATGTACTTTAACTGTCAACTCAGACATACATTGATGCAGTCATATTCTTTTGTTAGGTTAACATTGTCTTTTTAGGCATATGTCCGGCAGGTTGCTGTAATGGCAAGGCTTAAGTGCTCTAAATATCCTGTTGAACCAGATGCACATTTCTTGAAGTGCTCTGTTTGAGGTATTTAAAAAAGGTTACATTTTCACTGTTAAAGTTCAATTATACATTGTTGTGGGAATTGAGCGTTAGAATTAAGGAAGTAGCAAGGTATGCTGATCATGGTATCAGAGTGTTTGTTGTTGTTTGTTTTTGCAACAACTGTGCTGGGATCCGGGTTTAGGGGAGGGGTGGGTGGGGGGGGGGGAGAATTGTTTGTCCAATGTTTTTTCAGTTAGGTTTTTTATTATATTGTTTATTTCATGTTATCTTATCCTTTGCCTGTGGGCTGCTTCGACACTTCATATACTAAACTCAGTCTCACGCCACACCTTTTCTCTCCCTGTTGCTTGTCGGCGGGGAGAGGTGCCCGGTATGGGGACAGGTACATGCAGGTACACCACCTGCCCAGTATCATTGTATGCTAAACTCTAACTCACTCTCACCAAGTGGTGCTTTAAGATTTACTAGTTGGAATGTCAGGGGCCTGAATTCTTCTGTGAAACGTAACAATGTGATTAACCATCTAAAACATTTAAACACAAAAATTGCCTTTTTGCAAGAAACCCACCTACAACCATCAGACCATCTTAAACTTCGCAGAGGGTGGGTGGGCCAGCTTTACCATTCTTCCTTTTCAAGTAAGGCCCGAGGCGTTGCAATTCTTGTTCATAAATCTGTCCCATTCTCTGTGTCCAATGTTATATCAGACCCAAGTGGCCGTTTTATTATCGCAACTGGCAAAATATGTGGCAACAATCTGACGTTGGCGAACGTGTATGGCCCGAATTTTGACAACGAGGACTTTTTCAGAAATTTTCTTTTCTCCATTCCTGACATAAATTCCAGCCAGCTCATTCTGGGAGGGGATTTTAACTGTTGTATTGATCCTTCACTTGACCGTTCATCTAACAAGCCCTCTGCCCCATCTAAATCTTCCAAAGTTATCCAACTGTTCATGGAGCAATACGCAGTCTCAGATGTCTGGCGCTTTTTTTAATCCTAGTGCCAAACAGTTCTCTTTCTTTTCTCCTGTTCATGGTACTTTCTCCCGAATTGATTTCTTTCTTATTGATAACAAATTGCTCCCCTCTGTCAGCTCGTGCTCATACAGCCCTATAGTTATATCGGACCACGCAACTGTCATTGTTGACATCTCTCTTCCCGGCAGGTCCTTGTCACGTTCCCCCTGGCGCTTCAATTCACTACTACTTTCTGACCCGGATTTTATCAAAACTATTAGGAATCGCATTGACCTTTTTATTTCCACTAATGTTAACCCGGCTGTATCTGCAGCAACAATTTGGGAAGCGTGCAAGGCCTATCTAAGAGGAGAAATAATATCCTATTGCGCTTACCAAAGAAAAATCAACACTGAGAAGAGTATCTGCCTTTCCAGGGCTTTATCGGATCTGCAGACAAGATGTGTGGACTCCCCCAGTGCAGATATTCTCAAAGAATTACTGACAAAAAAGGCTGAATTTGACATTTTGGCCTCAGAAGAGGCAACAAAATCACTTTTAAAAAACACGCCACAATTACTATGAATTCGGAGATAAACCGAGCAAAATACTTGCCCACCAAATTCGACAATTCTCTTCCTCTCAGCACATCACTCAAATTAATACTGCTGATGGAATATCTATGAATCCTCAAACCATTAATGACCAATTCAAGGACTTTTATAGTTCATTATATACTTCTGAGAGCTCATCTGATGAGACACAATATGACAACTTCTTCAAGTCCCTAAACATCCCCTCCATTGACCCTGAAACATCGTCTGGGTTAGATGAACCCTTCACAGTTAATGAAGTCAAAGCTGCTCTAATGTCGATGCAGAGTGGGAAATGTCCGGGCCCTGATGGCTTCCCTGCTGAATTTTTAAAAATGTTTTCTGATAAGTTAACCCCTCTATTGCTTAACATGTTTAATGAATCGTTTCAATCTGGCACACTTCCCCCTACGCTACGTCAGGCTACTATTTCTCTTATACTGAAAAAGGACAAGGATCCACTTCTTTGTGGTAATTTCCGCCCTATATCTTTGCTTTGTGCTGACGTCAAGCTTTTAGCTAAGGTGCTAGCAAAACGTTTAGAATCTGTTCTGACTACTATCATCTCCACAGATCAAACAGGGTTTGTTAAAGACAGACACTCTTTTCACAATGTCAGACGGCTATTTGATATATTATATTCACCCTCTTCTCCTGATTCCCCGGAAATTATTATTTCAATGGACGCTGAGAAAGCTTTTGACCGGGTAGAATGGCCTTATTTATTTCACACATTGAGAAGATTTGGGTTTGGCGACACATTTATTTCATGGATTAGGCTTCTATATACATCTCCCCTCGCTTCCGTCCGCACAAATAATGATTATTCTGATTATTTTCCCCTCAAGCGTGGAACTCAGCAGGGTTGTCCACTTTCTCCTCTTTTGTTTGCCATTGCCATTGAGCCGCTGGCGGTGGCCCTCAGGTCCAGTCAGATGCAGGGCATCTCAAGGGGGGGAGTTGAGCATAAACTCTCCTTGTATGCTGATGACCTTCTGCTATTCATCTCGGACCCAGACATATCTATTCCTCCAGTATCGGCTGTGCTGAGAGAGTTTGGGCAGATTTCGGGTTATAAGTTAAATTTTAACAAAAGTGAACTGCTTCCCATTAACGCTGCAGCTACAGCCTACCCCCTTTCAAAGTTACCATTTAAGACATCTCTGGCAAGTTTTAAGTATCTGGGCGTTTGCGTGACCAAGAGCTTCTCAGATTTGTTTAGGTGCAATTTCTCCACTCTGTTGGTCCGACTGACTCAAGACCTCCAACGTTGGTCTCTCCTACCTCTATCTCTGGCTGGCAGAATAAATTGCATTAAAATGAATGTGCTCCCCAAATTTCTATATCTTTTCAGTGCATACCAGTTTTTATTCCGAGACATTTCTTCCATTCACTCGATCGCTCAATTTCTCAGTTTATATGGAACAAGAAAACGCCCAGAATTCGAAAAAACATTCTTCAAAAACCAAGGAAATGGGTGGCTTAGCATTGCCTAACTTTTTATTTTACTATTGGGCCGCTAACATTCAAACTTTATTGTCCTGGCGTTGTATTAAC
This sequence comes from Harpagifer antarcticus, assembly GCA_902827135.1. Taxonomy (NCBI): domain Eukaryota; kingdom Metazoa; phylum Chordata; class Actinopteri; order Perciformes; family Harpagiferidae; genus Harpagifer; species Harpagifer antarcticus. The sequence goes on from CADEHL010000031.1 coordinate 1,101,642, forward strand.
AAACAACCTCCACCGTGGCTGCAGATTGAGGATGCCTCATGTGGCTCTTCTTCTCTGGTGTCCCTCTTGTGCCTCCCCCTGGCGTTACCATCCTCAAAATACTCCAAAAATATTGTAGTTAAAAACTGTCTCAAGATCTGGACTCAACTTAAACGGCACTTTGGGTTCCAGGGAATACCGCTACTGTCCCCTGTGCATTCCAATGCGCTGTTCACTCCCTCCATCACTGATGCTGCCTTTTCAATATGGGAGATCAATGGGATTGTGTCTGTAAAACAACTTTACATTGATGGAACATTTGCATCTTTTGATCAGCTGGCCCGTAAATTCAATCTACCCAAGTCCCACTTCTTTAGATATTTACAAGTCCGAGATTTTATTCGTAATCGTTTTCCAAGTTTCCCTGCTATTCCTCCTTCTACCTGGGTTGACACTATCTTAAGTATTAACCCTAACCTCAAGGGTACCATTTCAAAGCTATACAATACTCTTTTCACATGCCACCCTCTGCCCTCTGATAACTTTCGAACTAATTGGTCAGAGGACCTCAATATAGAGATAGGGACTGAGGTTTGGCAGTCTATTTTGAAACGTGTCCACACATCATCCATTTGTGCCCGCCACGGGGTTTTACAATGTAAAGTGGTCCATAGAGTGCACTGGTCCAAAAGTAAACTAGCTCGCATCTATCCTGGTACTGATCTTAATTGTGATAAATGTCACCTAGGACCAGCTAATCTCGCCCACATGTTTTGGACTTGCCCCACCCTATCTCAGTTTTGGAAGTCTGTCTTTGACTCACTCTCAGCTATCACGTCTGTTACCATCCATCCCTCACCCTTAATTGGCCTGTTTGGTGTCTTACCCATTAACCATTTACTGCCATCCTATTTTGCTGAACTTGTAGCTTTCCTCACATTGCTGGCTAGGCGCGTTATTTTGATGCATTGGAAGAGTCCTCATCCCCCCTCTCATACACATTGGATAAAGGATGCCCTATACTTTGTGAAATTGGAAAAAATTAAACACTGTATTAGGGGCTCAGACTTGAAGTTCACAAAAATATGGCTACCCTTCTTAGAACATGTTAAGTCCCTCCAGTTGGAGTCTATCCCCATTGGCTGAGTCGCCCCCCCCCCTGTACCGCAACAGCTCACAGGTATGCTCACAAAATGTCTCGCAGGTTTTTATTTTATTTTTTTTTATTTTTTTATTCTTCTTTCCCTGTTTGTTTTTTATTTTTATTTTTTATTTTTTTATTATTATTTTTTTTTTTATTATTATTATTACTATTATTTTTTTTATTTCATTATTGTCTAATTGTAACTGATGTATTGTGTCTTGGGGTTGTTTTGTTAGAAATCGCAGGGGTAATGCATTGTATTGCTGCTGTATTTGTGTATTGAAAATCTCAAAAATAAATCATATATAAAAAAAAAAAAATGTAAAAGCATTGTCCACATCGAATAACAGCAATGCCAATCTCCTGAAGCACCTAACTAATGTACATGAGGCTATAAAACTAGTCGCCAAAGACCCCACCGTCTCAACCACCGGCAGTGACCCAGATGGAGCAACACCATCTAAACAGCCAAAAAACGATTTTTTTAAATCAAGTTTTATTTATATAGCACATTTATAAACGATTTTTGGTCGAGCCAAAGTGCTGTACATATAATAAAAATAGCCTACAGTAGAGACACTTTACAGCAAATACAACAGCACAGATTTTAGTTTTTATTTCATATTGCACAATTTAGAACTTGATTGTTGAGGCTACAATAAAGATGCCTGCTTTATTGTTATTGCACAGATTACAGGTACTGAGACAACGAAATGCAGTTTAACTTCTAACGGTGCAACAAGCAGTAAAGTGAAAAGTAATGTACACAATCTACAGAATAAAATATAGAATGAATTGAATGATGAATAAACAGTGAGTGTCACAAACGAGCTGAGGACCAAAATGCAGAACACGGGAAACCAGAGATAGTCGGTAACCAGCTTTATTGAAGGCAATAGGCTGGTAGAAGACAACACGGCAGATAGTAGGCAAAGGGCTGGTCGGGGACAGGCGAGGGTTCTAGGAGACAGCAGGACGGGAGTCGCAGGTACAGAACGGGTCAGGGAGCAGGCGAGGCAGGCTGGTCAGGGACAGGCAGGGTCGAAACCGGGAGAGCAATCTGAAGGGTAATGCGGGAAAGACTGGCATGCTGCAAAGTATGATCTGGCACTGAGGTGAAAGTGAAGTGGGCCTAAATACTAATGGAGCTGATGGGTGTAACAGAGTGAGAGAGAGACAGGGTGTGACTACCAGGTGACTAAGGAATGTTAATGCAGAAAATAGGTGAGTGAGAAAGCAGATTGTGACAGAACCCCCCCCCTTAATGGACGGCTCCAGACGTCTAAGAAATTTCTATCAAGAAGACAAGAGAAAAAAAAAAAAGAAGAATCAAGAAAAAACCCTACAGACACCGGGTGGAAGGTGGAGGTATGGGAAAGGTCAGTACTCATCTGAGAATGCTCTCTCGGCCTCTCCCTCCTGGAAATCCTCGTCCTCCTCGCCTGATGACGCTTCCCCCTCCTCCTCGACGAAGCCTCTGATCCGTCGCGGACGAGTGCCCCCCTGCTTAACGCCTGGTTGAGCGTGGGTCCTGGAAGGCTGCTCCGGGTAACGCAGGTGGAAGTCTCGGATGAGTTGAGGGTTGAGGATATGCCGAGCAGGAATCCACTGCCTTTCCTCAGGACTATAGCCTTCCCAGTCCACCAAATATTGAACCCCTCTTCCTCTGCGACGGGAACGGAGTAGACGACGAAGGGTGTAGGTAGGGCCCCCATCGATCATCCTAGGGGGTGGTGGTGGAGGGGCGGCGGAAATCATAGTACTCTCCCGGACAGGTTTAATCCTAGAAACGTGGAAGGTGGGATGGATCTTCATGTTCCGGGGCAAACTCAGTCGAACTGCTGCAGGATTAATGACCTTGACAATCTTGAAGGGTCCAATAAACCTGGGCGCTAACTTCTTAGACTCCATCCGAAGGGGAATGTTCTGAGTGGAAAGCCACACCCTCTGGCCTACCTGGTACACAGGTGCCTTGGTGCGTCGGCGGTTCGCTGATGTGGCGTACCGGTTAGCAGACTGAAGCAGAGTTGTTCGAGCCTGCCTCCAAGTCCTCCGACAACGTCTGATGAAAGCCTGGACAGACGGACAGGTAACCTCCTTCTCCAATGCAGAGAACAATGGGGGTTGAAAACCGTATGCACACTGAAAAGGGGAAAGACCAGTAGCGGAACTGATGAGGGTGTTGTGGGCATACTCCACCCACAGGAGTTGTTTTGACCAGGTCGTGGGATGATCGGAAGCCATGCAGCGGAGAGTGGTCTCCATCTCCTGATTCTTCCGTTCGGTCTGGCCATTGGCCTGTGGGTGGAAACCGGAGGTGAGACTAACCGTCGCCCCGATCAGTTCACAAAACTCCCTCCAAAACACAGAGGTGAATTGGGGCCCCCGGTCGGAAACCACATCAGTCGCCAGTCCGTGAATGCGAAAAACGTGGAGAAGAATCAGTTCTGCCATCTCCTTAGCTGACGGGATCTTAGGCAGGGGTACGAAATGAGCCATCTTACTAAACCGATCTACCACCGTCAAGATGGCAGTATGTCCGTGGGACGGTGGTAGACCAGTCACAAAGTCCAATGAAATATGTGACCAAGGGCGACGTGGGACCGGTAATGGATGAAGGAGGCCAGCTGGCGCTTGGTGAGATGGTTTGTGCCGATTGCACACAGGACAGGCGTTCACAAACTCCCGGGTGTCAGCCTCCAGCGTGGCCCACCAGAACCGTTGTAGGACCATCCCCTTGGTACGTTGAATTCCAGGGTGGCAGGAAAGTCTGGAGCTATGAGCCCACTGAAGCACCTCAGCCCTCAAAACCTGAGGCACAAACAAGCGGTTAAGAGGACAAGAACTAGGACCGGGTTGGTCCACCAAAACGGTCTTAACCCTCTCCTCAATCTCCCAAGCGAGGACGCCGATCACTCGAGGAGCAGGAAGAATGGTGTCCGGAATACCCCAGGTGTCTCCCTCCCTCCCGAACTGCCGGGACAAAGCGTCGGCCTTCACGTTGCGGGAGCCCGGGCGGTAGGAGAGGAAAAAATTAAACCGGGTGAAAAATAACGACCACCTGGCTTGCCGAGAATTCAGTCTCTGTGCCGACCTGATGTATTCCAGGTTCTTATGGTCGGTCCAAACCTGAAATGGTTGTTCTGTCCCCTCAAGCCAGTGTCGCCACTCCTCCAATGCCAACTTGACTGCTAGAAGCTCCCGATTCCCCACGTCATAGTTTCTCTCCGCCGGACTCAATCTCCTCGAAAAGAAAGCACAGGGGTGGAGCTTCTGGTTCTCACCAGAACGTTGCGACAGGATGGCCCCCACCCCTACGTCAGAAGCATCTACCTCCACCACCAACTGACCAGCGGGGTCTGGTACTTGCAGGATAGGAGCCGACGTAAACCGGCCTTTGAGGTCCTTAGAAAAAATCAAAATGTCGTCCAGATAAACAAAAACATAACGATCCAACATGTCCCGGAGTACGTTGTTCACCAACGCTTGGAAAACTGCAGGGGCATTGGTAAGTCCAAATGGCATCACAAGGTACTCGTAATGTCCCGAAGAGGTGTTGAAGGCGGTCTTCCATTCGTCCCCCTCCCGGATTCGTAACAGGTGATAAGCGTTTCGTAGATCCAGCTTAGTGAAGATTGTAGCCCCCTGTAATAACTCGAATGCTGACGAGATGAGTGGCAAGGGGTAACAATTATTCACCGTGACGTCGTTCAGGCCCCGATAGTCAATGCAGGGTCTCAGGGTCTTGTCCTTCTTCGCCACAAAAAAAAACCCTGCTCCTGCGGGTGATGTGGAAGGACGAATAATTCCCGCAGCCAGAGAGTCATTGACGTAAGTCTCCATGGACTTCCTCTCCGGTGCCGAAAGCGAGTACAACCGGGCCTTGGGTGGGACTGCGCCTGGATGTAGCTCAATGGCGCAGTCATAGGGCCGATGAGGTGGGAGAGATGTCGCCTTAGCCTTGCTAAAAACCTCCTTAAAGTCCAAATATTCAGCCGGAACCCCTGTGACATCCGGAACCAGGTTCATATCCACAGATAGTTGAGGTGCGGCGGCCTGCCTGAGGCAAACCTGATGACAGGAGGAACTCCAACCTAGGATGGACCCAGTTGCCCAGTCAATGTTCGGGTTGTGGCGGCGGAGCCACGGATAACCCAAAATCAGAGGGATTTGGGGGGACCGTAGCACATGAAACTGGATTGTCTCATGGTGGTTCCCCGACATGAGCATATGGACCGGTGTCGTCTGGTGTGTCACTGTTCCCAGCAGGTGACCATCCAAAGCATTAGCCGGTACCGGCTGGAGCAGCCGAACCTGTTGGATGCCCAGCTGTAGTGCGAGCTCCTCGTCAATGATGCTAACATCTGATCCGGAGTCGATAAAAACAGCCAGAGCCTGAGATTTGCCTGTCAGGAGGAGTCGAGCATGGCACAAGGGTCTTAGATTGGGAATCAACTCAGAGGTTTGGCCCACCAGTATACTCCCCATTACTGATGAGCTCTGTCCTTTTACCGGACAACGGGAAACCATATGTCCAGCCTGACCACAGTAAAGGCAAAGATTACCTCTCCGACGTAATTCCCTCTCCTCAGAGGTAAGACTGGTACGACCCACTTGCATGGGCTCGACCTCGTACCGTGAGTCAGAGTAGGAATGGGAATTCTCCGCCGAAACCGGAAGTCGAAATCTCCCGGAAACCGGAAGTTGTTGTCTGTTGCTCTCCTCTCCGGGTCTGGATTCGTCTGTTAATCCGAGAGGTGAGCTCAATCAACCCATCCAAGGAAGCAGGGAGATCATAGGAAACCAGCTCATCTCTCATATAATCCGCTAATCCTCTCAGATATGCGTCACACTGCGCCGGCTCATTCCAGCTACTGCGGCGGCTGCTGGTGCGGAAGTCAATAGCGTAATCCACCACCGTGCCGGAACCCTGGCTCAAACTTAGCAGGCCTCCAGCAGCGTCGGGACCCAGACGAACGGAACCGAACACCTTCCGCATCTCCGCGGAAAATGCAGCAAAAGAGGCGCAGGCTGGAGTCTGCTGCTCCCACTCTGCAGTTCCCCATAAACGGGCTCTCCCCGTCAGATGATTAACAGTGAAAGCTACACGAGCCGCCTCGGAGGCGAAGGTGTGTGGCTGCAGTGAAAACAATATGGAACAGTTTGTGAGAAAAGGACTGCATCCCTCCGGCTCACCAGCGTAGCGTTCCGGCGTTCCCACACGAGGCTCCGGAGCGTATCCCGTCGACCCAGGGGCTGGAGCGAGCATCGGAACTGCGGGCGGAGGGACGGTAGCAGCCATGGTAGCGGCTAGCTGTTGAACGGTGGCGGCCATCTGTTGCATCTGGGAGGTAAGGTAACCCAGCGTTTGTCCCTGGGTTGAGGTTGCCTGGTTGGTCTCGGTAGCTAAGGTAGCTATCGTGACCTCCTGTCTTTGGATGGCATCCTTAACCCTCTCAAAGCGGTCTCTAGGAGACCCGGTGTTTGCTTGGTCCATTTCTGGCCAGATCGTTCTGTCACAAACGAGCTGAGGACCAAAATGCAGAACACGGGAAACCAGAGATAGTCGGTAACCAGCTTTATTGAAGGCAATAGGCTGGTAGAAGACAACACGGCAGATAGTAGGCAAAGGGCTGGTCGGGGACAGGCGAGGGTTCCAGGAGACAGCAGGACGGGAGTCGCAGGTACAGAACGGGTCAGGAAGCAGGCGAGGCAGGCTGGTAAGGGACAGGCAGGGTCGAAACCGGGAGAGCAATCTGAAGGGTAATGCGGGAAAGACTGGCATGCTGCAAAGTAAGATCTGGCACTGAGGTGAAAGTGAAGTGGGCCTAAATACTAATGGAGCTGATGGGTGTAACAGAGTGAGAGAGAGACAGGGTGTGACTACCAGGTGACTAAGGAATGTTAATGCAGAAAATAGGTGAGTGAGAAAGCAGATTGTGACAGTGAGCTTGTGTATGAATACACTAGCAGCCTGTGAGCAGTATTAACAGTGTGTATGAATATGCTAAGATATATAAGGTATGAAAACAGTAAGCAGTGCAAGTATAGTATAACATATATGGATATTAATTACATGATAAACATTGTGGAACAATGATGAAAAATGTTAATGGAAGTGGCGACGTAAAACTGACACAAAACAACAACAAACAAAAATCTTTTGAGAAGCCCCCACCCCCCATGTTGCCTGTGCTGTATGCTGCAAACTCTTTGTTTAAAACTAATTGGCCATCGGAATGTGTGGAGTAAGTCTCCCAAGGGGGGTGGTCACATTCCACAGCTCTCCCCCCCCTCCTGTGATCTCCCAACCCCCAGTCTGTAGGTTTGTGTTCGCATATTTCAGTGTTAATTTTGGCAGCTGTTTTTGATTTAGTCTTAGTCTTTAGACGAAAATGGTTATTAGTTTTAGTCACATTTTAGTCATTCCTATCCTTCGTAGTTTTAGTCTAGTTTTAGTCGACGAAAACTCAAAACGTGAAAAATTACATTTTAGACAACTTTTAGTCAAAATGTGTACTCTCTGAACGCTCCGTCCCCGGCAGATCTCTCTCCGCTGCAGCACGTCTGTTAGGCCCTGCCCCTGCACACAGAGAGACACAGGGAGATCGCTCTTCTGGAGTGAAGAGAGCGGAAATAATGATATTGCAAGTTAGAAACGTAAGATGCATTTTGACAGACAAGACGGACAATTGGGGGAAAATATGCTGCATTTTGAATGTCCGATAGTCCACCATTAACACCTTAGTCCCGTCTCGTCAACGAAAACTAAATATACATTTCGTCATAGTTTCGTCTTAGTCATGTAAAAAAGGTTGTTGACGAACATTTTTCGTCATAGTTTTCGTTGACGAAATTAACACCCAGCATATTTAAACTGTCGCACTTTCTGTTGTTTCTATCGCTCATTGCCGGTATGAAAGGGTCTGTGCCGAAAATATCAAACATTTAATAAAAGTGAAAAACAATGAACAAGACTTAACGTATTCATCATAATTAATTATATTTATTCCGTTTTGATGTAGGATTGTTGACTTTGTTTAGAGCAGTGATCTTCTCTGCAGCAGAGAGCCAAGCGCTGTCAGACCGGACCTAATCCTGAAAAGTATTATCATCTGAAATTAATCATTATGTTATTAATATTAAATACATATTTTACAAGTATTGTAAGTATTTATTACAACTTGTATTTAGAAATACTCTGTTGTAATTATTGATGCATAAATGTGTTCATCCATTTAATGTGGCATCTGCTATAATGGGGTTAATGTATGATATTACTAATAATACAATACACTATAATTTATGATATGATAATTATATTTTAGTTTTATTCATTTCTTATTACATAGTTTCTCATTATTATTATTTGTATTTGTATCTCTCATCTTATTTTTGATTTTATTAATCTGTGTGAGTCTGTGCTATCCTGTTTTTCACTCTTACCCTGTTGCTGTTTGAACTACTGAATTTCCCCACGGGGATTAATAAAGGTCCATCTTATCTTATCTTAATGTCTACGTTGATTTACTTCAATCTACTGTACTGTGTAAAAACACCCCAACAATATTACATAAAATATACTGCATAAAGCAAACTATATACTTTATTTGATCTAACATTGATGTTTTTGCAATATAGTAGCCTGTGAAAACCATAACAAATAAGTGATTAAATGCTACAGTATTCAACAAACACAACTGCAGAGCTGCAAACATTGCAAACAGACTAAGTTCTACAACACCCAGTTGTCTTTGTGTATTTGTGAATGAAGCGCCATCTCATGGTTAAACCTGTAATTAAACAAATGGGGAAATTTGGCAACGCCCTCTAGCAATTTGGCAACACCCCCAGCCACTGGGATCCGCTGGGCTTTTGACTGGGACACACCCATGTGAGTCCTATCTGGAGTGCTACATCTGTAAACAAGCACTCAAAACACTAGATAAAAAGCCATTCCGGTATCATCATTGTCACATTGTCAAAAAGTATAATCTGTTCAGCTGGGAAAATCTCATAGTTTGCAAAAATGTCTGCTTAGTTTATAAGATCACTCGTGGGTTGGCTCCTCCTCCTCTGGCTTGTTTCATCAGCCTAAAGGCCACCTCATCAGGGCTACTATAAGTGTGGCTAGGGGATACTGCACTATCCCATTTAGGAAAAGTACATTTAGCCAGGCTGTCTTTTCATTTAATGCATCCCATCAATGGAATTCAATACCGCAACCAATAAGAGAGTCCTCATCTTACTACACATTCAAGCACAGTAAAAAAAAAAAAGAAAAAAAAAGTGGCTCATTAATAATCTACAGTGTCATCACTGATATGTGTGTGTGTGTGTGTGTGTGTGTGTGTGTGTGTGTGTGTGTGTGTGTGTGTGTGTGTGTGTGTGTGTGTGTGTGTGTGTGTGTGTGTGAGTGTGAGAGAGTGCGTATTGTGAATGTTTTCTTTATTATCATGACTTGCTCCTTACCTGTATTCAGTGATGTCGTCTATTGTAAATATGTAAATTTTTTGGTATAACAATGTAGTGGTATTTTAATTCTTGCTTTTCGGATGCCTATCACCATCTGGCAAAGGGACTATTGGTGAAAACTAGCCTTTTGACTAATTTGAGTACTTTTACATGTTTTTAATATGTTGATTAATGTACACTGTCCCTTGTTTTAAATAAATCAATTCAATTAAACTCAAATTACCACTATTGTCTCAATTTGTATACTCTCCTTATTACTCTGCCATGTTGTAGACCTAGAACACTTGCGCAGTTTGTGCATTTTTAATGTGTAGTGTTGTTGTAAATTGCACAATGCTGATGCCCTCACCAGAAGTGACAATTGCCGATGCAACGTAATCTTTCATGGTAGCAAGTTATTACAGAATGCTCAATTAACCCAATAAAGATGAAAACTGGCACTTTTTGGTAGTATAGCATCTAAGTGCACAATTGTTCCCCTCCGCTACCGGCCTCATCAACAAGTCCCGGCCCCCCCCCCCCCCCCCACTGACACTTTACCTCAGCCACATCATAGACTATGCATTACATTAATGCACACAACAATATTTTGTATTACACAGCTGATTTGTATTCCATATTGTATTCCTCTATTCCATTCCATTGCAATGTAAATACTGTTATATTTTACAATATCTTTTTTATTATTTTAAATATTTTTTCTAGTTCTCTGCCTGTGTTTTTAATTCTTGTTTTTATGCACCAGGACACCAAGTCAAATTCCTCATACGTGTAAACCTACCTGGTAATAAACCTGTTACTGATTCTGATACTGAATTCTGATACTCATAGTGCACCGGATTTTGCAATACTAAGCATTGGTGTACTCAAAATAGTACATGTAAGTACAGCAAGACTCAAATTGAGACGCAGCACATGGCCAACACTTAGCCTACATTTCAGTTTCATTCTATTTATATGTGTAGTACCGATCATACTACATGTCTTACCCAAAGTGACAGGAACTCTATAGCAGATTTATGTGGAACGCTTCCTCTCAAACTGTGTGTTTTATCCTTTAGAAGGTTTCTGGTTGGATGGAGCTGAGTGCCATCAGTGAACGAGAAACAGCTGGCCACTGTATCCACCTGCTTGATACTTGTAGTACGGAGGCACTGTCTTAACATGCATCACTTTGTTTTCCTTTTGCATTTTTGGTTTCTCCAGTTTTTTCCTCACTGTTTCAGTAGCCTCGGTGTGCATTTTACTGTGGAATATGGAATTTTTACCATGTTAGCCTTTGTTTGTAAAAATGCAATTCCTTTTATTGACTCTAGTCTAGATCATGAATTGTGTCATGACACTAACTTGCATAGATATCCACCGACGTAGCTTAGAAAAATGGGTTGCCTGTATTTGTGGGGATGTCATTTGCTGAGATTTTTTGTGGGAGGCCCATGTCAGTGTGCAGAACCTTTTTTTCTTTCTTAGGGTGGTGCTATTGGGAAAGGGATCCACACTGTGTCTTTGAAGCTTTTATCATAGGTTGCAAGGCTAGTGGTGTGACCAAGGAAGTCTTGATCTTATGTTTGGGGAAAGGAGTTGTTAAGCGGCCTGCACTCGGCACTGTTTCGCCTTTGTAATATGTTGGTGTTTTTGTAGTGGGGGTTAAAGGTGGTTGGAACAGTTGGCTTGGGAACACATCACTAATCTAGAAACCAGTCTCATGACATTTTCGTGTTATAGTCACAACATTTAATCTATTGATTCGTGTTCACCAACACGATTTTCCCCTTTTTTTCATGTCACACAGAACGATTTTAAAAGCAATGCATTTCTATGTTTCGTGCCTGCAACACGTCTTTTTGTCCGGTCGGGTCTTGGAAGACCGGAAGCTGTGTAGTGTATAAAAACATGTTGTTACTCAATATCAAGCCACGATTATTGTTTTTAAATCGTATAATGTGAGACTTTTTTTACCGTCCTCGAGGAAAACAAATGGGGCTCAGAGCCTCAGAATACTGAAATCTGTATTTTTTTAAATCTTTTTTTCCTTCTAATTTGTTATTCTTTTCTAAATAACACACTGTTATTTATTCAACAATCAATAACAGACAATTACCCTTGTTTTTATTTATTTGTTTAATTCTATAATATCAGGCTTTTTTGGCGTCTGTCAGGAACTGAATTTCAAAATAAAATAACCTCAAACAGATACACACCCACTGAACTGATTACCCAAGATCCTCAGCTATGGTTTAAGCTCGGTGATTGGATTGTTTAGCCGCAATGCACGTTGGGATATGGTGTTTATGCGATATGAAATCCGAGAAACATTTAAAAAAAAAAATTATAATAATACTTTAATCCGAGTGTGCTTGCTTTCTCTTTGGAAATCATCACCTAACGGCATTGTAATACACAGTTCGGCTGCATTACATATTACACATCTGCTGTAGTTATTTATTTATAGAGCCCTGATTAGAAGACCTTTGGAAAAACTGGAAGAACTGCCACCGAAACTGAATACGTGACGTCGATCATAAATATATCAGCAATTAAACAACATCTTCAATTTCTCTTCACACAATACATCTCCTTGCAGTATCAACCTTAATTCAGCTGACTTTTATGTTTCATCAAATTGGTAGATAGGTTATATTTACACCATAATGGTGCACAGCTGATAAAAAAGGACTTATGGTTTTTAAAGTTATTACTGATTTTCTTTGAATATAAGAATGTAAATACTGAGTTGAAAGAATAGTCAGGGGTTTTGGGTGATGGGAGACACATCCATGGAATCAGAATTTCAATAGCTTACCATTAAATGACGGATATACTGTTATATTTATGCATGTTTTTTTGTTGTTGTTGTGTTATTTCCTGTTGTTTGCTCATTTTACCCCTCACTACTCTATCTCTCCTTGGTTGCGGTCGGATAGTTTAAAAATCAGCTACTAAATTCTAACCCTATCTCCTATTTCTTGACCTCTGAGTGAAACGTCACGGGGTTAATGGATAGTGGATAGGAGAATTCAAAAGGACTTAGGAGAAGAGACTGCGGTGCTTTAGAGAATCCAAATGCACTTTCACTATCCGACGTGTTTATGATGCTCCAGCAGACGTCATTTTGTGCGTCTGCTGCTGCGGGGAAACTATGGAAACTACAGTTTTCTATACAGCGGACTACAACATGGATGTTTAATAAGAACGACGGACTCATCTAGAGACTCTGCACCGTGCTCTGATGCTGTTGTTTTATGCTTTATGAACGTGGACAACAGAGAAACATATTCTTCATGACCAAAGTTGGAATTGAAATAAAAAATGAAAGTGAAACTTATGCTCGTCACCCTCTCCCTCCGGTCCACATTAATACAAATGATCCCAATACATATGATTGTATGAACTATGAAAATATCTTAAAATCAATACAAATGTATTTATTATAAACGTTAGTCCTTAACACCTATCACTCTGTACATCACCATTCAAACATCTTTTAAAAGTTGAACAAACCCCACACAGCTCAGTGAAATGTTGACTTTATTTAATCATTTCAGTAAAAACTAACGTTCATATTTCTCTTTTTGATTATAATACTGATGAACGTTCAAAACAAAGCACTTGGGCAACTTACCACATATGTTTTAAAATGCTTAAAGATCAAATGCAAAGATATTTTTATAATTGCCAGTAAAATCGAAATCATATAGCTACAACACTATTTAAGATATTGCAGTATTAAAATCGGAGATAATATGCGTCTGGCAATGCGCAATATTTATTTTGTTCAACCCCCAACACCAAGTCAGACGATTTATTTCTCAGCCGCTTGTCTCCGCAAGATGGCGTCGCGTGACGTCAGCGTGGCCAAACATATTTCCACCTGGCTTATCGCTCACAGCTGCTTCCGCCGATAGTACAACTTAGTTTCGTTATAATGTCTGATTCTGAGTCGGAGGCCACCCAAGATCTGGAGTTGTAAAAGGGGTAAATTAATTGTTGGATGTAGAAGTGTCAGAATCAATATAGATGTTTTTATTTTAAAGTAAATTCAGATGGAACATAGTAAAAACATGTCAATTCTAATGTCCGTCTAAAAAAAACCCTTTACTTATAGTGAAAACCACCCTTGAATGATGGGTTAGTAGACTAAAAGCTTTAGGAATCAAAACTATAACATATAATAAGTACCCTGTATCAAGATTGATGCAAAACAAGTGAAATTTGACCTTTTTAGAGAGGTTTGGAAAAATAAAGTTCCATTTGAACTTTTTCACTGTAAAAATCATTTTATTACTTTGAATTATCACTATAGGTATTCATTCCATCCAAATACAACTGTTGTGAAAAAAAACTCATTTAACTGATCTTTTTCATTTATTTGAAGAAAAAAAAACACAATGTGAGCCTCTGAATTAGCCCCGAGTGAAAAATGCTAACCTATTACTGCACCGATAATCATTCCTAGCTCCCTTATTACTTATCCTAGCTCCACATCCAACACATTGTTTATGATCGTAAATACACAGAATCTAACGGTGCCCACCTCTATAAGCAATAAAACTGCAATTCTGTTATCTGCTGTGCTCCGTGCGCTTTGAAATCAAATCAGAAGTTGTTTACCTCAATTCTTTGGCGTTTCTGCATTGCCCGGCTCTTTCGTTCTTTCAGTTGTTTTTTGTGCTCAAATATGGGACCTGAATCCAGTAGACTTCTCAGAATGACTAGAGATCTTCTCATAGTCCAAAACAGTTAACAGGCACAGCAGAATCCCGATATGGGCCATTTTCCCAGACCAGCAGCGTGAAAGCGCTCCGGTCCCTCCGTGGTATCCCCGGGGTGAAAGCAGGCCCCAGCGGTGGTAAAATCCTCCTCCGTACAGCAGCACACGCCCGGTGGAAGCAGGCCAAGCCCGAAGCGTGGATCCACTCAGTTTCTCCGTGACGACTCCGGGGGAAAAAACCTCTCCAGTACAGCCGTATTCTACAGGTGGGAGCAGGCCTCCGCAGATCGCAGAATCGCAGGCAGCAACAGGTGGAGCCTACTACCAATACGGGTTTCAGCCTCCGATGTACTTTTAATGCTTCTCCACCAACAGACTTGACGATGGCAGGATCAACATCGTATGCATCACACGCAAAGTGGTCAGAGCACAACTTGCACCATTTTGTCGGCTGCCAGCCAACACGATTCACTAAATAAATCCAGTTTCGGCGGATGATTTTGTCTTGGGGAAATGCATGTAAAATTCTCTCAGATCCCGCACCGTTCGTACATCCGAAAGCACAACAATAACCCATGTTTTTGCGGATATAATTCAGTTTTCTTTTCGAAAAACACCGCTGACATGTGAACGAGACTGCCTGGCCCAGAGACTGTTTGGCCACGGTGACGTCACGCGCGCGGAGGCTGCTGGGAATGACATGTCAGAAATTCAGAGGCTTTGGGTCGAGTTTTGTATCAATAAAAAGCTTTTTTTTGGGTGTATTATCTCGATTTAAATTAAATAAGAAATACAGGCAGTCTTAAAAACAACATTTCTATAAAAATATAGCATATTTGGAAGCTTTGCATTTGATCTTTAATAAGCAACTTTCATGATATAATTTCTCCGTCATTATCGTTTGTTTCCGTGAACGGCCGACTGTTGTGTACATGGTTGTGTGACGCAAATGCTGCGGCTGCAAGGCATTGTGGGGCAGCATTTTCTCCTCTCCTTTCGGTTAGGGAGATCCAGTGGTTCCTAAGCTAAAGGAGGTTATAAAGGGCGTTTGAAACCTCCTTTCCTATCATTCTAGAGAATTTGAACAGCACTTATCATGGCTGCCACTGACGGACTTCCGGGTCATTTCACTCCGTTAGGAAGTTCCTAAGCTAAATGGACTATTCGACTGCAGCCCTTCTCTGCAGGGCTGGTGTGTGTCAGGGGGTATGGCTGGTATTCTCCTGGCTGCAGATGAGGCACACCTGTTCCCACTCACATAATCAACCTGCTCTTTAAGAGCCTGGCCCTCACCTCACTTCTCTGCCAGAGAATTATATGCAGTTTGTCGATCCAGAGTGCCTCTCTGCAGCCCAAGCCGAGTTTTTGTTTCTCTTTGCAGTTTTTGTGCAACTGTTTGAGTGTTTTGGCCATGTTTTCCTTCTGTTTGTTCTTGGACCTTTCTGCTACCAGCCAGCTCCCTGTCGACAGTACCTGCCTTGGCCTAGTATTATTAATTAAACACCTTGAACTTTACTTGTGTCTGTCTCTGCTTTGGGGTCCAATAATCCAAATGCCACATATACCTTTCTGTCTGTGATGTTTTACAAATCAGATATTAATGTGTATAAGTAAAACATGTGAAATAATATATCAATATCCTGTAAAATTATGTGAAAACATGAATAAAACTACACATCTTCAGATGTTATACATACATAAGTGTCCTAGACTAATAATACAAAGTTAATAAGGTATTGTATGCTGTGTGTACCATGTGTACACCGCCTAGTGGTTAAAGCACGTTATTTAATTATTTTTGTAATGTTATATTTGATGAAAAAAATATTAAGAGTACATACAAATAGGGGGAAAGTAGAAGGTCAATGGTAGAAATATAGAATATAAAAAATCAAGAAGATACTGTAAGTGATCTCTACAATAAAACTGTTTAGTGCCGGAAAGATATTAATAGGAGGATGTGCAAAACAGAAAAACGAATTAACCTTTATTTAAACATTAAAGAATACTTTAAATAAGAAAAAAGCTTTGTTGGTATCTACAGATAAATATTAAGCCTGACAAAGTACCTAACGTCTAATATATTGCTTTCCTGCAATGTTAACTATGCTTAACTGGTATTATACTATGAATTATACTCTTATAAGATGTATGTAGATAGTATAAGAAATGTACAGAATATGACAGTTTAATGGTGGAGGTATACACACACATATTGATAGACACAACATTGATTGGTTTAAATTGTGTGCAATGCTTTTGTATTTTTCCCCTTCGATTCGGAGAAACAAATATTTTTTCGGAGTAAAGGATGGCAGAAGACACTACACTACCCAGAATCCCCAGCTATGGTTTAGGACTACACCATGTGCTCTGTTTGACAAACCCCGGTTTTTTTTTTTTCACCATTCATTCCAATGGCTGGCATCTATGTCACGTGATCTTCAAATTTCTCCCTGCAGAAAAAAAAAACATGGCCGAACTTCGTTTTATTTTTGGTGGAAAATGCCTATTTTAAAGTTAGTTTGGCCATTAAAATGTGTTTTGATGTCATTTGATGCGAGAAATATGAGTTGTTATTTCAGATTATGTGTGCAGTGGATGTACATGATCTTTAGTTTCTAGTTATTACGAAGATTACTTCAGGAAATTGCGTCCATAGAACGTTTTCATTGTTACCAAGGTGGTTGCTAGGGACGCTGCTATCGATATTATTTCTGTTATGTTGTGTAACTGTTTAATGGTTATATCTTTATTGCTACCCCCTTTCCCGTCAATGTATAGTGTTGGTCCACAGCGCAAACTTATTAGTTTAACAAAATCCGCATCAAAAGATACATTATTTTCCCCTGTGCAATTCCAGTCTCACATCTCACAGCACATCGTCATTAACAAATACCGGAAACAGACCGAAAACATTTAAAGAAAAGAAAATAATACTTTATTCCGAGTGTGCTTGCTTTTCTCTTTGAAAGTCATCACATAACTGCATTGTAATACACGTTTCGGCTGCATTAAATATTACATATCTGCTGTAGTTCTGTATTTATAGAGCCCTGATGAGAAGACTTCTAGACAAACATGAGGAACTGAAAACGTGACGTGGATCATAAATATATCAGCAATTAAACAACATCTTACATTTCTTTTCACACAATATGTCTCCTTGCAGTATCACCACTAATTCGGCTGACTTTTATATTTGATCCAATTGGTAGATAGGCTGTATTTACACCATACAGGTGCACAGCTGATATAAAGGGACACCTAGTGGTTAAAGCATGTTATTGAATTTCATTATTTTTATTATTAGATATTAATAGGATCCCTATAAAGTATATTCATTACTCGTTATTCTCTACTAATATTTAATTAAAGACTGTATATAATGACTATTTTGCACACCCCATTCAAGATTTCAAGATTTTCTAAGGTTTATTGACATATCATGTACACAACTATGGTGTAGTTATGCATTGAATGAAAAACTTGGGTCGCAGGTTCCTCAATAGTGCATTACAAGACATCTATCAATATTTGTGCATACCTCCAGCAATGTTAACTATGTTGAAGCACTTATTTTAACTGATATTATACATAATGTATTATACTCTTATAATATGTATGTAGATATTTGATCTCCGGCCTTGTCAGGTATTGAACAATCAATAAATAAAGAACACAGAATTGTTAAATATAAAACACAGAATTTGTGTGATTATACTAAATGATTTACAAATAAACACCACTGCATATTTGCAACTGTTACACATGCTGGGACGCGGTGGACCCGTTCAAATCCAGTTTTGGACAGTCTGCCGTGGTTCCATCCCATTTCAAGTGCTGTTCGACGCTCGGGCGTAACCCTCGAAGCACACTCTCCAATCACAGAGCTTGAGGACTTTCACGGGGTATGTCAAACAGAGCACATGGTGTAGTCCTAAACCATAGCTGGGGATTCTGGGTAGTGTAGTGTCTTCTGCTATCCTTTACTCCGAAAAAATATTTGTTTCTCCGAATCGAAGGGGAAAAATACAAAAGCATTGCACACAATTTAAACCAATCAATGTTGTGTAATTAACAAGGATAATCTGGTGTTTTTTAGTCGATGAGTAGTGCAGATATCACTGTAAAATTAATCGACAGTAAGGGGAATACTTACTTCCGGGTGTACAATTCTCCGTTATCCAATGAGAATGGACGCTCACATTGCCTTTAAGGGCAGCCAACACAAACGAATGACGTGCTTCCATGAGCGTCAAATCCCGCCGCAGATGGGAATACATTGCAATCAGTTGAAAGCTATTTGCGTCCCTTTATGAAGCTGAAGGAGACTAGGAGCGTCACAACTGCACGCCACGGACACTGACCAAACGTCGCTCCTGGACGATTATGGAGTGAGAGTGTGTTGGATAATAAACCACCCCTGCCTCCAACCTGCTCTTTTAACCCCACCCGGAACGATAAAAGAGGATCCGCCGTTTCTCCGGGGCCCCTTTACGGTGACGGACCTTGGGACCGGAGACGGGAGAGCAGGCGGAGGTGAGTGTTATGATGTGACTACTGCAGGGGTGGTTTGACAAATTGATAACCGAAATGTTTATTGCTTAGTCTAAACATCTACTGAAATCCTAGAAACGCTAATCACTTTGTTCACCCATAGGTTGACGTGCCAATCCAGCCCCGACACCAACGCGCTCTCATACTGACGTATGAGAGTGTTTTATCCTGTGCAATGTTTTATCGTGGAGCAAATGAATATACTTCACCAATAATGAAGCGCTATACTCCGTAACGGAGACCGAGTGACACGAAGGACTCACAAGAACTCAGATGCACGATTCCGTTGACTTCCAAAAAATATCTTTTATTAATAAAAGACTAATCAAAACAAAAGATCACTAGGTTCTACTAGGACTCTTTACAAGATCTCTAGGTTCAACTAGGTTACTAAACAGATTACTAAGGTTTACAGACATGGCTCGACGTGGAGACAAGACGAACCGACAAAAGACTAAAGGAGAACAGGGCTACATATACACAACAGTTAATGGGGCACAGGTGAAAACAATCAAGAGCAGGAGATCACAATCAAGCTGGCAGGTGACACACAACAACAGTAAGTGATGACACCTGGAACGAGAGGACAGAGTCAACATCAAAATAAAATGCAAGGCCACAAGAATGAACACAAAACAATAAGCTAACAGAACTCTAACGCTGAAACCTTACAGTACCCCCCCTCTTACGGACGGCTCCAGACGTCCCTGAAACCTGAGATTGACCTTTATCGCAATCAGCTATCAGGGTCTTGTCCACAATGAAGCTGCCTGGGATCCAACACCTCTCCTCTAATCCATACCCCACCCAGTCGACCAGGAACTGTCTACCTCTGCCCCTCTTCCTTTCCGACAGTATTTTGTCCACCGTGTACACTTGACCCCCGTCGATAATCCGGGGAGGTGGAGGGGGCGTGGAGGCGGGGACCAGTCTGCTCTCTTTGGCTGGTTTTAACTTGCTGACATGGAACGTGGGGTGGACCTTGATGGATTTCGGAAGACATAAACGGACAGCAACAGGGTTAATCACTTTGGCTATGGGAAAGGGACCAACGAACCGGGGAGCCAGCTTCCTGGAGGCGACATGGAGAGGAAGATCCTTGGTGGATAGCCACACTCGTTGTCCGGCCTGGTACTTGGGGGCTGGACGTCGTTTCCGGTCGGCCAATCCCTTCATGCGAACGGCACTCCTCTGCAACATATGGCGAACTCCCGCCCAGACCCGACGGCAGCGTCGAACCAGAGCATGGGCTGATGGTACCGTGACCTCCTTCTCGAGCTCCGAAAACAATGGAGGTTGGTACCCATGGACACATTGAAACGGGGAGATACCAGTGGCTGATGTGGGTAAAGTGTTGTGTGCATACTCCACCCAAATCAGACTCTTACTCCAGGTGGTGGGTTTCTCGGACGCTAGGCATCTCAAACAGGTCTCCAAATCCTGATTCATCCTCTCCGCTTGTCCATTTGACTGTGGGTGGTATCCGGAGGTCAGACTAACAGTGGCTTGGATTAGGCGACAAAACTCCTTCCAAAAGCGTGACACGAACTGTGGGCCTCGGTCTGAAACGACATCACTGGGAAAACCATGGATCCTGAACACATGGGACAACATGGCCTCTGCTGTTTCTTTGGCATTAGGTAACTTGGGCATGGCGACAAAGTGTGCCATTTTAGAAAAACGATCAACCACAGTGAGTATGGTGGTATTACCTGCCGATGTTGGTAATCCTGTCACGAAATCCAACGCAATGTGAGACCATGGTCTGTTGGGAATGGGCAGAGGTTGGAGAAGACCTGCCGCAGCTTGCCGAGAAGTTTTGTTCCTGGCGCACACAGGACACGCTGCTACATACTCTGCAACATCCTTCCACATCCCCGGCCACCAGAATCTGTGTCTCACCATAAAAAGGGTCCTTTTGTTTCCAGGATGACAGGTAAGTACCGACGTATGGGCCCAATGAACAACTTGCCCTCGAAGTTGCTCCGGCACAAACAAGCGATTCTGAGGACACCCTCTTGGGACAGGATTCCCAACGTTAGCCTGTTTGACCTTGGCTTCAATGGGCCAGGTCACACTCCCTATCACTCGGTCTGGCCGCAGAATGGGATCTGGACTCTTGGGGACTGGCTCAGGATCATACATTCTGGAGAGTGCATCAGGCTTTCCATTCTGCGAACCAGGTCGATATGACAGAGTGAACCTAAATCTGTTGAAGAACAATGACCATCTGGCCTGCCTAGAGTTCAGACGTTTAACCTTCCTGATGTATTGCAGGTTTTTATGATCCGTCCAGACCAGGAAATCCTGCTCCGCTCCCTCCAACCAGTGCCGCCACTCCTCCAAAGCAATCTTCACAGCCAACAGTTCCCGATTTCCCACGTCGTAATTCCTCTCAGCAGACGATAGCTTACGGGAGAGGTATGCACACGGATGAAGCTTGTTGTCCCCTGCTGACCTCTGGGACAGTATAGCTCCAACGCCGTCGTTGGAGGCGTCCACTTCCACCACAAACTGTCGGTGGTGATCAGGTACAGTCAGGATGGGAGCTGTGGTGAACCTCCTCTTCAGTTCCAGGAAAGATTTCTCTGCCTGTGGATTCCACACAAACTGAACATGGGGAGAGGTAAGGGCATGGAGAGGAGAGGCAATAGCACTGAAATTGCGTATGAACCGTCTGTAAAAGTTAGCAAACCCCAAGAATTGCTGAACTTTCTTTCTAGAGTCTGGCGTGGGCCAGTTCTCCACGTTACTGACCTTAGCTGGGTCCATTTCCACCTTGTTAGGGGAAATCACAAAGCCCAAAAATGCCACAGAGTTCACATGAAACTCGCATTTTTCGGCTTTCACAAACAAATGGTTAGCCAGGAGTCTCTGAAGAACAAGGTGAACATGGTTAACATGAGTATTCTCATCTGGAGAAAAGATGAGAATATCATCGAGATACACAAAACAGAAAACATTCAGGAAATCTCTTAACACATCATTAATGAGGGCTTGGAAAACAGCAGGTGCATTACAAAGTCCAAAAGGCATCACCAAATATTCGTAATGTCCCGTAGGTGTATTGAAACCCGTTTTCCACTCATCCCCCTCCCGGATGCGCACAAGGTGATATGCATTCCTTAGGTCAAGCTTGGTAAATACCTTGGCTCCCTGTAACAGTTTGAATGCCGTAGAGATGAGTGGAAGGGGATATCTGTTCTTAACTGTGATCTGATTAAGTGGACTGTAATCAATACAGGGCCTTAATGAACCGTCCTTTTTACCTACAAAAAAGAAACCTGCTGCTGCTGGGGATGATGATCGCCGAATCAAGCCAGCTTTGAGTGATGATCCGATATACTCTTCCATGGCCTTCCTTTCAGGACCAGAAAGAGAATACAACCGTCCTTTGGGGATAGTAGAGCCCGAGAGAAGGTCTATAGGGCAATCATACGGTCTATGGGGAGGCAAGGAAGTAGCTCGTGTCTTGTTAAACACCTCCTTAATGTCAAGGTAACACTCTGGCACTTTGGATAAGTCAGGAAAGTCAGACGGTTTAGCAGACGTGACACTGTCCCTATCTGACGCCTGTTTAAAGCTCCCAGATATGTGCGGTCCACTCGAAACTGTATGAGAGGCTAAACAAGAACGAGAGCACTCACTCCCCCACCCCTTAACCTTTCCTGTAAGCCAGTCCATGTGAGGGTTATGTTTAACAAGCCAAGGGTAACCCAAAATGAGAGGCTGTTGGGCTGAGTTAAATAAATGAAAGCTAATATGCTCACGGTGCTCCTGATCTATGACAATTTCTATGGGTTCCGTGCGATGAGTAACTGTACATAAAAGGCGGCCATCCAACGCACTAGCTTCTAATGGCTGATCTAAGAGGACAATGTTTAAGTTCAACTCTTTAGCCAGCTCCCAGTCTAACAAGCTCTCATCAGCCCCAGAGTCAATTAATGCATCCTGAGTTACAGTTTTATCCTTCAGTTTCATTTGTACCTGAGTCAGTCTTCTCGAGGAAGGGTCGAAAGAAGTCATTCGGCTCACCAGCGTCCCTCTTCCCACTGATGAGCCTGATCTTTTGCTGGACAGGCTGCCAGAACATGACCCTGCTGGCCGCAGTAGAAACACCGCCGCTCCCGTAGGCGGCGCTGTCGCTCCTCCGGGGTGAGTTTGGCTCTTCCGAGCTGCATCGGTTCCTCCGCGGCGCTAGGGGGCGATGGTCGCTCTGGAGACGAAGTCCGGGTATTCCTCCACCAACCGTAGTGTTCCCTCTGTAACCCCCGTCCGAAGAGTGAAGTGGAAGCTGCTTTCTCCCCCCTCTCCCGACGTCTCTCAGCTAGACGTTGGTCCACCCGGATAGCCATGGCGATGAGTGAGTCCAACTCTACAGGCAACTCTAATGGAGCTAACTGATCCTTTATGGGATCCGCTAATCCATGCAGAAACGCATCAAAAAGAGCCGCGGAGTTCCATCCGCTCTCCGCTGCCAGGGTCCGGAATTCGATCGCGTAATCCGCCACTCTCCTCTGCCGTTGTTTGATGTTTACCAGGGCTCTCGCTGACTCTCTCCCAGGTGCTGTCTGGTCAAAAATGTTCTTCATTGAGTCCATGAAAAACTTTAACGACTGGCAAACAGGCGAGTCTCGGGCCCATTCTGCTGTTGCCCAGGCTCCTGCTCTTCCCGTCAAGTGAGATACTATAAAAGCTACCTTAGCTTGATCTGTGGGAAATGCTGCGGGCTGATGTTTGAAGTGAAGATCGCACTGTATCAGGAATGGACGACAGTTTCCCGAATCCCCGGAGAACTTCTCCGGTGAAGCGAGGCGGAGTGAAGACGATGGCATGGGTATTTGAACGGGGATCTCAGCAAACCTGACCTCCGCTGGACCGGAAAACTCTGCCGCAGGAATAACAGGACGTGCCTCGAGGTGCGTAAGTATGTCACGCACTTTCTCTGCCAGGTGATTTATTTCCGTTGTTACTGTTAACTGGAAGTTGTGCTGACGGGCATTTACGTCCTGAACCCCCAGCTTCATTGTTGTCAGCTGCTCCTCCTGCTGACACAAGCGTGTTCCTTGCACCTGCAAAGCCGTCTTGAACACGGTGGAATCGGCTGAGTCCATCTTGTTTGGTCGGTTCGTTCTGACACGAAGGACTCACAAGAACTCAGATGCACGATTCCGTTGACTTCCAAAAAATATCTTTTATTAATAAAAGACTAATCAAAACAAAAGATCACTAGGTTCTACTAGGACTCTTTACAAGATCTCTAGGTTCAACTAGGTTACTAAACAGATTACTAAGGTTTAGAGACATGGCTCGACGTGGAGACAAGACGAACCGACAAAAGACTAAAGGAGAACAGGGCTACATATACACAACAGTTAATGGGGCACAGGTGAAAACAATCAAGAGCAGGAGATCACAATCAAGCTGGCAGGTGACACACAACAACAGTAAGTGATGACACCTGGAACGAGAGGACAGAGTCAACATCAAAATAAAATGCAAGGCCACAAGAATGAACACAAAACAATAAGCTAACAGAACTCTAACGCTGACACCTTACACCGAGATCTATGGGCCCAGAGATCACCTCTGTTACACGCCTGATTGTTGGCACTTGACAATCACCTTCCCTGAATTTTACTCAGGTGTAACTAAGGTCTGATTTAAGGGTTGTTTATATTTCATATCATTAATCACAATATTTTACTGCAAAATTATTTTTTTTGGTTAATGTTTGGAACTTTCCCATAACCGAAAATAGTGAAAATGTAGGCTCCTCTGAAGGGGGCCGTGTTGGCCTTATCCCATGTATCTCTGGAAATATTGATCAGGATGTCACCAAATTTGGCCTAGATGTTCACAGAGGCATAAAATAAAGCAAATATTATATCAATATCTTTTACCATCTTTGTAATATTATTACTTAAACACACATACATCGTAGAATGGAATAGGAAATAGAAAATGCTAAATGTATGTTTATGCTTTTCTGTTATTTTTAAATTAAAGATTCCAATCACCCAAAAATGTCATTTATATGTCCCAGAGACTCTTATATTTTCATAAAAATAGTTTTTCTGACTATTCACTTCACCCTCTGCTGTCACCAGCCTCTACCAGCTAACCAGTGCAGCCACAATGGCCGTCAGAATGAGGCCCTGTGGGTGTACCTGTGTGAAGGAAAGGACACAAAGCATAGATTAAGAGATCAAAAAATATTATATACCTACATATTATATATAGGCAAGGCAAGGCAAGTTTATTTATATAGCACCTTTCAAGACAAGGCAATTCAAGGTGCTTTACAAAAATGAAAGACATTCAGACAAAGGCATTTATAAACAGTAAAAGATAATAAAAGAAACATTAAAAGAAAAAATACATGAATAAAAAGTTACAGTGCAGTTTAAGATATGAATAGTTCACACAGAAGTTCCACTTTACTGATGAACACAACGGCTCAGTTTCAATTAAAAGCAGCGGCAAAAAGAAAAGTCTTTAGTCTGGATTTAAAAGTAGTCAGAGTTG
Organism: Harpagifer antarcticus; assembly: GCA_902827135.1. Classification (NCBI taxonomy): domain Eukaryota; kingdom Metazoa; phylum Chordata; class Actinopteri; order Perciformes; family Harpagiferidae; genus Harpagifer; species Harpagifer antarcticus. Next base: position 1,127,039 of record CADEHL010000031.1, read on the forward strand.
CAGCGGACCTGCAGGTTTATGGGAGTTTGTTCCAGATATTTGGAGCATAATAACTGAACGCTGCTTTACCATGTTTAGTTCTGACTCTGGGGACAGAAAGCTGACCAGTCACTGAAGACCTGAGAGATCTGGATGGTTCATAATTTAGCAGAAGATCAGAAATGTATTTTGGGCCTAAACCATTCAGTGCTTTATAAACCAGCAGCAGTATTTTGAAATCTATTCTTTGACACACAGGAAGCCAGTGTAAAGACTTCAGAACAGGAGTGATGTGATCCACTTTCTTAGTGTTAGTGAGGACTCGAGCAGCGGTGTTCTGAATCAGCTGCAGCTTTCTAATAGATTTTTTATTGAGACCTGTAAAAGACACCATTACAGTAGTCCAGTCTACTGAAGATAAAAGCATGGACAAGTTTTTTTAAATCCTGCTGTGACATTAGTCTTTTAATCCTAGATATGTTCTTTAGGTGATAGTAGGCTAATTTAGTAATTGTTTTAATGTGACTGTTGAAACTCAGGTCAGAGTCCATGACTACACCTAGATTTCTGGCTTTATCTGTTGTTTTGAACATTGCAGACTGAAGCTCAGCGCTAACTTTTATACGTTCTGCCTTGGCTCCAAAGACCATTACCTCAGTTGTGTCTTTGTTTAATTGGAGAAAGTTCTGACACATCCAGTCATTGATTTGTTCAATGCAAATACTCAGTGTTTTAACTGGAGAATAGTCTCCTGGTAAAATGGTTATGTACATTTGTATGTCATCCGCATAGCTATGGTAACTTATTTTGTTGTTTTTCATTATCTGAGCCAGTGGTAACATGTCGATGCTAAAGAGAAGAGGCCCCAAGATGGAGCCTTGAGGAACCCCACATGCCATATTTGTCAACTCAGATTTGTATTTACCTATAGAAACAAAGTTGTTTTTGTCCTTTAAAGATCAAATGCAAAGCTTCCAAATATGCTATATTTTTATAGAAATGTTGTTTTTAAGACTGCCTGTATTTCTTATTTAATTTAAAGCTTTTTATTGATACAAAACTCGACCCAAAGCCTCTGAATTTCTGACATGTCATTCCCAGCAGCCTCCGCGCGCGTGACGTCACCGTGGCCAAACAGTCTCTGGGCCAGGCAGTCTCGTTCACATGTCAGCGGTGTTTTTCGAAAAGAAAACTGAATTATATCCGCAAAAACATGGGTTATTGTTGTGCTTTCGGATGTACGAACGGTGCGGGACTTGGTGTTGGGGGTTGAACAAAATAAATATTGCGCATTGCCAGACGCATATTATCTCCGATTTTAATACTGCAATATCTTAAATAGTGTTGTAGCTATATGATTTCGATTTTACTGGCAATTATAAAAATATCTTTGCATTTGATCTTTAAGTAGGATTCAAACCAATTTAGAACTGTTTCCGAAAGTCCCACCCAATTTTCTAGTCGGTCTAGTGATATGTTGTGTCAAACGCAGCACTGAGATCTAATAATACTAACACTGAAGTTCCGCCACTGTGTGTGTTTCAGTGGATGTCATTGAAGACCTTTACGGGAGCAGTCTCAGTGCTGTGGTTTGGACGAAATCCTGACTGGAACACATCCAAACAGCTATTTAAATGCAAGAAATTACTCAACTGTTGAAAGACTACTTTTTCAATGATTTTACCTAGAAATTGGAGGTTTGATATGGGCCTGTAATTGTTCATTACTGAAGCGTCTAGATTATGCTTTTTTAAGAGCGGTTTAATGATTGCAGTTTTCAGTTTTCAAAAACACCTGAGTGAAGAGACTTGTTTACTATATGAAGTAGATCTGTTTTATAATGTTTTTTATTATAATTTGTATTATATATATGCTTAATATATCGAACTTTTCCATTCCAAACACAGTTTTTGTTTGTATTTTACATAATCTTTGAATAAAACAGTTGATACTGTAGATACTGTGATCCCATGAGCTAACAGGTTTCTTGGCATAATATTTCCACATGATTTAAATAAACATTTTCAATTATTAGATCGGATAAATCAAATATTAATCTTGAATGAATGATATATGTTAACGCTATGCGTTGCGTCGGGTCTGGAACCTTACTTCTGGATAGGGGTTGGACTCTATTCTTCTCCGGAGTTGCTCAAGGTGTGAGGCGCCGGGCGGGCCCCCGTTTGGGTGCTTCTTTGTTGAAGTTTACCCCAGTGGACGAGAGGGTCGCCTCCCTACGCCTGCGGGTTATGGGGGGGACCAACTCTGACTGTTGTGTGTGCGTATGCACCAAACAGCAGTTCAGAGAATACAGCCTTCTTGGAGACCCTGGAAAGAGTCCTGTGTGGGGCTCCTGAAGGGGACTCTTTAATATTGCTGGGAGACTTCAACGCAATTGTGGGCAGTAATGGAGACACTTGGAGGGGCGTGATTGGGAGGAACGTCCCCCCTGATCTGAACCGGAGTGGTGGTTTGTTACTGGACTTCTGTGCTAGTCATGGATTGGCCATAACAGACACCATGTTCAAACATAAGGATGCTCATAAGTGTATGTGGTACCAGAGCACCCTAGGCAGAAGGTCCATGATCGATTTCGTTATCTTATCATCGGACCTGAGGCCGTATGTTTTGAACACTTGGGTAAAGAGAGGGGCGGAGTTGTCAACTGATCACCATCTGGTGGTGAGTTGGGTTGAGTGGCGGGGGAAGCCTCTGGACAGACCTGGTAAACCCAAACGTGTAGTTCGGATTAACTAGGCACGTCTGGAGGAGGCCCAAGTTCAGGAGGCCTTCAACTCACACCTCCGGTGGAGCTTTTCGGGCATTCCTGTGGAGGTTGGGAGACATTGAACCAGAGTGGGCGGTGTTCAAAACCTCTATTGCCGAAGCCACGGCGGGGAGCTGTAATCTCAAGGTCTTAGGTGCCTCAAGGGGCGGTAACCCTCGAACCTCCTGGTGGATCCCGGTGGTCAGGGAAGCCGTCAGACTGAAGAAGGAGGCCTTCAGGGATTTGTTATCCCGGGGGACTCCCGAGGCAGATGCGAGGTAGCGACAGGCCCGAAGGGCAGCAGCCTCAGCCGTGGCCGAGGCAAAGCAGCGGGTGTGGGAGAAGTTCTGAGAAGACATGGAAAAGGACTTTCGGGAGGCACCAAAGTTGTTCTGGAAAACTCTCCGACACCTCAGGAGGGGGAAGCAGGGAACCATCCAAGCTGTGTAGAGTAAGGATGGGACGTTGTTGACCTCAACTGATGGAGTGTTAGGGCGTTGGAAGAAACACTTTGAGGAACTCCTGAACCCGACAACTGCGCCCTCTATGTTAGAGGCAGAGCTGGAGTATGATGGGGGATCAACACCAATCTCCTGGAGGGAGGTCACTGAGGTCGTCAAACAACTCCACAGTGGCAAAGCCCCGGGGGTGGATGAGATCCGCCCAGAAATGCTGAAGGCTATGGGTGACACGTCTCATCAACGTTGCGTGGAAGTCGGAAACAGTACCGAAGGAGTGGCAGACAGGGGTGGTGGTTCCCTTTTTCAAAAGGGGGGAACAGAGGGTGTGTGCCAATTACAGAGGCATCACACTACTCTGCCTCCCCGGGAAAGTTTACTCTAAGGTACTCGAAAGGAGGTTCAGGCCGATTGTCGAACCTCAGATTGAGGAGGAACTATGCGGATTCCGTCCTGGTCGTGGAACGACGGATCAGCTTTTTACTCTCAGAAGGATCCTGGAGGGGGCCTGGGAGTATGCTTATCCGGTCTACATGTGTTTTGTAGACTTGGAGAAGACATATGACCAAGTTCCCAGGGAGTTACTGTGGGAGGTGCTGCAGGAGTATGGGGTGAGGGGGTCTCTACTCAGGGCCATCCAATCTCTGTACTCCCGAAGCGAGAGCTGTGTCCGGGTCCTCGGCAGTAAGTCTGCGACCTTCAGCACTCACTGGATCAATTCACAACCGAGTGTGAAGCGGCTGGGATGAGGATCAGCACCTCCAAATCTGAGGCCATGGTTCTCAGCAGGAAACCGATGGACTGCCCACTCCAAGTAGGGAATGAGTCCTTACCCCAAGTGAAGGAGTTCAAGTATCTCTGGGTCTTGTTCTCGAGTGAGGGAACAATGGAGCGTGAGATGGGCCGGAGAATCGGAGCAGCAGGAGCGGTACTGCAGTTGCTTTACCGCACCGTTGTGACGAAAATGGCCCGGTAGACAGAGAGCTTTGGCTTCTGGCTCAGCTCTCTGTCTACTGGGCCATTTTCGTTCCTAACCTCACCTATGGTCATGAAGGATGAGTCAGGTCAAGCGACCTTGGGTTTCCTGAAAGGCGCTATAAAAATATTATATATTATTATTTTATTATGACCGAAATAACGAGATTGCGGATACAAGAGGCAGAGATGGGTTTTCTCCGCAGGGTGGCTGGCGTCTCCCTTAGGGATAAGGTGAGAAAATCAGTCATCCGGGAGGGACTTGGAGTTGAACCGCTCCTCCTTCGCGTCGAAAGGAGCCAGTTGAGGTGGTTCGGGCACCTAGTAAGGATCACCTCCTCAATGTGAAACTAAGTTAACATTTTGTCTTGTTAGTACATTACTACATCAGCTGGCTGCCTCCTTTACTGGAGTTACAACCAGGGTGGCGAGTGGAGAATCTGTACAGACAACATTATGGTGAATTGTGGATTTGTGGAGAGGAATGACTCTTTGACAGGAATAAATGCAATCATCTTTATTAAAGGCATTTTTCACTGAAACATCATAGAGGGAGGAGGCGGGATTCACCCTCGTGTCCTGGGTGGAGAAAGCCAATTCCGCCGGGACACTTCCTCCCACTGCCTGTCATCTCCGGAAACCCTCTGCTGACGCGGAGCCGGGATAGAGGCCCGTCGGGATGGCCCGGCCTGACCCTGCGGGTGCTGGAATTGAACCCACCCTGCAGAACCAGCGGAGGGAGCAGGAGAGGCAGCGGGAGCCGTGGGTGCTCTGTACCTGCGCCTCTCTCTCCTTCTTACCGTGGCTTCGCGCTCACCCCGCTGAGGAAGAGCCAGTGGCAGCTTACGGCTGAGCTGCATTCTTTCTTCCTCCAACCGGCTGAAGCGCTGCGTGACCGAGGTGATCGATCCCAAGAGCCCTTCCGTGGATACGGGGGCTCCAAGGAGATCATCACGGTCCTTCTTGGAGAGCACCGTGAGTCCCAACCACACGTGGCATGATCCCACTGTGGCCAGGGACATCTGACGGCCAGCTGCGTAGGCTACATCATGGACCAGATTATTCATTTGTCCGATGCAGCGGTCCAAATAATCACTCCGGTCTTCTTGAGACTAGGGCTTCCTGCTGAGGGGTGATCAGCGAGACCCCTAACACGCCCAGATTATTGGCCACCGCCAGCTGTGCCCCGAGCCGGAATATTTTAACCAGATACTCCAGCCTTTCACGGTCACGAGGCAGCGGGGGCAGGGTTTTTTTCCCCTCTGCCCGACCAGCTGCCTGTGGGAGCAGATGGGCCGCCAGGCTCTCATCGAGGCGGGGCACACCGGGACACGCCATGTCCGTGTGGCGCTGCACCCTGAGTAATCCTGACAAGCAGACCTGCGCGGTGGACCCTCTTGGATGCCAGACCCAGAAGCGGACTCTATGAATAGAGAACTACGTCAGATATGTAATACTTAAAGCAGCCGAACCGTGTATTACAATGCCGTTATGTGATGACTTTCAAAGAGAAAAGCAAGTACACTCGGAATAAAGTATTATATATATTTTTTTAAATGTTTTCAGATTTCACATCGCATAAACATCATATCCCAACGCGCATTGCGGCTAAACCATCCAATCACCAAGCTGAGGATCTTGCCTACGTCTGTTTCCGGTATTGTTTATGACGGATGTAGTTTGTTATACACACAGTCCTTCACATTTAAATTTAAATGTACATTAATGTATTTCGTGAGGCCTTCTAAAATGTTTTAAATATAACTACGGTTCTAGTTTGTAAATTAACATGAAGCCAAGTTGTTGCCTGGCAACGCAATCGCACAACGTCACGTACGTTAATTCCACAACCGCACACATGGATTAACATCGATTTAATACATTAATGTAGCCTTTGTTTCTGCTATAGGGGTGTTGACTAGCTGGGGCAACAAGAAAATCGGCGAAATCGAGTGTGACTATTAAAAAATAAATCATTATTATATTAATATTGACAATAACAACCGACCATCGTGGTACAGCATTTGCTTGGCATTTCTGGGTATTTGGGCCATGTTAACAATACTGTGTAACTGTCACGTTTGAAGGGACGAAATCGTGACATCTTCACGTCTCCCAGCATGGTAAATCGTCATATGTTCACGTCTTGCCGTGATACCGGGTTGCATAGAACATGTTGCGAAACACACAATAGCCAGCATGCCAACTGTGTAGTTCTGGGGACGGGGTGGTGGACTAGGGCTCCAACAAACGACTAATTTGATAATCAATTTATATATCGATTTAATGAAACGATTAATTGACTATTTGGACTATTACGCCTTGCACAATTTCTCAAACGCTCTTATTTAGCATTCAACTTTTAGATTTAGCTTCAGGTTGTTTTAGGCATGTGGAAACTAACAATGAAGACAATAAAAATGAATTTTTGATTCAAAAATAGATATATTATAACACATTTTGAACAACATTAACATTGCTTTTTATTTAAATAAAATAAATAATATTTCACATCAAAAGAAACAACAGTGTTTTAACAAATCGTATTAAATAATCTGAAGACAAAACTGTAAACAGAATAGCTGAAACTTTGACAAAATAAATAACTCAGTTACCTCTAATCATTAACCCATGTTTGTATAATTGAGTTAACTCCATGTGTTGCTTGTCACGATTCTCATGTCATGTCACATTTCTATGTCTAGGTTTGGGTGTTTTTGCTGTTCTCTCTGTCATGTTTTCCTCCTGGGTTATTGTCTGGTCCTTTTCCCTGTGTTTATCCTCCTGTCGTTTGTTTCCCTAGTGTTTCCCTAGTGTGCCCACACAGCCATGGTTTCGGCCCCAGCAGCCATGGTTCTGGCTCCAGTACCGGCCCCAGTACCCATGGTCTCGACTTCAGTTTCGGCTCCAGGACTGGCTTACCGGCCAACGCCAGCTCCCCGAGTCCTGTCGGCGTACCGACCGACACATGTTCCTTCTCAAGACCCTTCTCAAGACCCTTCTCAAGTCCCCTCTCGACTTCCCTCGCAAGTTCCTTCTCAAGTCCCCTCTCGAGTCTCCTCTCAAGTCACAGCTCGAGTTCCCTCTCAAGTCTCCTCTCGAGTCTCCGTTCAACTTCCCTCTCGAAATCCCGCTCAAGCCACCTCTCGAGATCCCTCTCAAGTCAACTCAAGTTCCCTCTCAAGTCCCCTCTCAGGTCCCATCTCGAGTCTCTTCTCAAGTTCCCTCTCAAGTCCCCTCTCAGGTCCCATCTCGAGTCTCTTCTCAAGTTCCCTCTCAAGTCCCCTCTCAGGTATGAGACCTGAGAGGTCCCCTCTCAAGTCTCTTCTCGAGTCCCCTCTTGAGTCCCCTCTCGAGTCCCCTCTCAAGTCTCCTCTCGAGTTCCCTCTCAAGTCATCTCTCGAGTTCCCTCACAAGTCTCCTCTCGAGTCTCCGTTCAACTTCCCTCTCGAAATCCCGCTCAAGCCACCTCTCGAGATCCCTCTCAAGTCAACTCAAGTTTCCTCTCGAGTTCTCTCTCGAGTCCCCACTCAAGTCCCTACTCAAGTGCCGTTGGAGGTTCCGCTGAGGGTCCTGCCAACTCCATGTCCTGTGCCGTTGGAGGTCCCAGCAGACTGCTCTTCTGCCGGGGGTCCGGCCAACCCTATGTCCTGTGCCGTTGGAGGTCTCGCAGACTACTCTTCTGCCGGGGGTCCTGCCAACCCCATGTCCTGAGCCGTTGGAGGTCCCGTAGACTGCTCTTCTGCCGGGGGTCCTGCCAACTCCATGTCCTGTGCCGTTGGAGGTTCCGCCGACTGCTCTCCTGCCGGGGGTCCTGCCGGCCTTGTGTCCTCTTCCGTGGGGAATCTTGCCGACACCTGTCCCACCGGCTCCGGATCCTATCCGGACGACACCGGCTCCTGCCCGGCCTTCGGAGCTGTCCGGTGTTCGGCCTTGAGCCCGGTCCCCTGAGTTCGCCCGCTGTGGTCTTCGCCCCTCCTCGAACTCTGCCTTGCCCCCGGGCCGTCCGCCCGAGACCCCCTTTTTGAACTCTGCCTTGCCCCCGGGCCGTCCGCCCGAGACCCCCTCCTCGAACTCTGCCTTGCCCCCAGGCCGTCCGCCCGAGACCCCCTCTTCGAACTCTGCCTTGCCCTGGGCTGTCAGCCAAGGCCCGTCCTCCGGACCCCCTCCACCCGCCCTGCTGGATATTGTTGGATTTTTGTTTTGGTGTTTAGGGACGTCTAGAATCCGTCCCTTGAGGAGGGGGTTCTGTCACTGTTCTTATGTCATGTCACATTTCTATTTCTAGGTTTGGGTGTTTTAGCTGTTCTCTCTGTCATGTTTTCCTCCTGGGTTATTACGCATTTTTTTGTCTTTTTGCATATTAGAAACGAGTTGGCGAAACTAAGACTGCGATATAATGCTTATGTAGCAATAATACATGACTTATATTTTTTAAATGTCTCCAGTACCGATAAAAAGACCAATAACGTTGGAGCTTAACGGCGCGTAAAACACATGTGATGACGTCACCAACGAATCGACGACTGAATTAGTTGACAACTAATTTGGTAATCGATTTCAATCGATTAAGTCGATTATTTGTTGCACCCCTATGGTGGATCCAGTTTTGGATAGTCTGCCGTGGTTCCATCCCATTTCAAAGTGCTGTTTGACGCTCTGCGTAACCCTTGGCGCACTACCACTCAAACATCCAATCACAGAGCTTGAGGACTAATCACGGGGTTTGAGCCAAGCGGAGAGAGTAAGTACTTCCGGGTGTACAATTCTCTTAAGCAACTACTATGAGCTGCTCCGACCCTCGGTCCTGACGGAATCCAAAAGTCGAACATTATAGAATCAAACAAATAAATAAACACAAGGATAATTGTGTCTTATTGTTGAGTAAATAACAGTGTGTGGTTTAGAAAATAATACAAAATTAGAAGGAAAAAACGATGAAACAACACCGATTTGAGTTTTCTGAGCCCCTACTCTCCCCCTAACTGACGGCAACAAAGGTCCGACATTATTCAATTAAAATAAAGAAGTAAACACGATAAGTGTGGCTTGATATTGAGTTAGAAAAAGGTTGATAAACGCTGTGAGAATGGATCTTCAGAGAGCATTTCGCCGCGATCCCAACTCGTCTATTACCAACGTTCAGGGAGCTCTATGCAAGTCAATGGAACTCCCTGATAGTTCAAACTCAACGCTAAAGGGCCCCTCCTTGTGTTGGAAAGTGACGACAGGGACCCTGACATAACGTCAACATAGGTCGAGTTGGGAGTGAGAATGTGTTGACCATTTTGTATGCAAATTAGAGCTGGGATTATGTCTAAACTTGTTTAGGACAACAATGATTAGGTCCAATATAATCCTCTTAACGAACCGAAACTAAACAGAATCCAAAAATCACAAATTCGGCTCGATGGTCATTCCACTCTTTTTCCCAAACTAGACCAAAAGACAACAGGGAATTGGCAAACAAACTGAACTCACAGACTCCTATGCCTTTAGGGGTTACCCGAAAGAATTACAACTTTTTGGCTCCAGAATAAATGGGAAGCTCACCCTGTGACAACCATGAAAGATTATACTTACAGTGCTATATTTCTTCAAGACATTATAAGGGCAATGATGAATGAAAGGAGACACTAGACAGGGAGCATTTTCATGGTATAGATGCCTGAACCTGCCAATCCTTCAGGGCCAGCGGGACACGTGGGAGTCTATTCTTCTATTCGCTGAAGATTAAGAGACACTCACCTCGCTCTAACCTCTGGTGTCAAGGCCTGTGAAAAAGTGGGGGAAAACCGCAAGGGAAGGAAGGTTTATGATTTTGATAAAATGCTTCCAAACAGCTGCTCTTTTCCAATATAGCAGCCATTACTATGTTTTTTAGCACACAAAAGGTTAGCACTTTACAATAAGGTACACAAAATGTGCTTAGTTACTGAGTAGTGAATAAGGAACGACTAGATAGTTAATGGTTAGTTGATGAGGAGTTCTTGAGTGACTGCGATTGAAGAACTGATGGTTAGTTACTGGTAAACAGACTGAAGGGTACTGTATTAATGAATCATTCGTTAATGGTTAGTTAATGAGCTACTTTGAAGAACTGAAGGATTGTTAATAGTAAACAGACTGGGGGGTACTGTATTAATTAATAATGTGTTAATGAGGAGTTCCTGGGTGACTTTGATTGAAGCAATGGTCTGCTGCAGCAGGGCACTTTTAAACTGGCCATCTTCGGCTGGCTTGGGTCCCACTCTGGATCGACTGGTGGATGTGGATCCGACTCACGTGTTACTGCTTAAGTCATCATTACTTATCTTACTATTACTTAGGCAGTTTGGGTACGGTAAACTCAAGTAACACATACAAAAAGAGTAGTTACCCCCTACCTAATGATTACCTTACCATTACTTAAGCAGTTTGTGTCCCCCAATTAAAGTAATGCATCAAAAACAGTAGTTACCCATTACCTAAGGATTACCTTACGTTACTTAAGCAGTTTGTGTCCCCCAATTAAAGTAATGCATCAAAAACAGTAGTTACCCATTACCTATTGACTACCTTACATTACTTAAGCAGTGTGTGTTCCCTCAAGTAACGTAATGAATACAAAACAATAGTTACCCATTAACTCATCATGTATTTACCGTTATCTTATCATTAGTTAAGCATTTTAACCTGTTAAGCCCGAGAGACCCCGGTTCCGGGGTTCTCCTGCAATATCTTGCAGAAAACAGTGTCTGAGGGCATGTTCATTTAATAAACTATGAATGTTTTATATCCATGTAATGGAAAGAAACTCATCTAACTAATCATTTTAATTTTGTTTTAAAAAAAAAAAAACACAATGTTAACGCTGAGCCTCTGAATTAGCAATGACAGAAAAATGCTAACAGATGACTGCACCGAAATTCACACACAAAACCTTATTATTTATCTTTGCTGCACATCTCAACCCATCGTTTCACATCGTGAGGGGACACAGAATCGATGGGTACCCTCATTATCACTCAATGATACGAATTATCGGAGATAATAACAAGAACACACATCAAAACATATGAAGCTAGTTAGCTAAAAACGGCAAAATGGCTCACCTGTGTGGTAGTCGGGTCAAAAGTGGTCTTCAATGGCATTACAACGATAAAAATGATGCTGAAGTTAATCCAAAGGTTAATCCAATGTGTCTGTGTCACTTTGAATGATTTCTGGTAATCCATGAGCAATAAATCTGCTTTTTGGTTTTGAGATGTCAGACCTAGAGACAGCTTCACTCTGGAGCAAAACCCTGTACGCGAAGCCCCCACCTTTTCGTTTTGCCATGTGTGTGTGTGTGTGGGGAGATTCCCCTTCGATTCTATTGGCTCTAACGGTCAGAAAGAGATGTCACATGTCAAAATTGAAGAAGGGGGGCCAGAGATAAGGAACATCCACCCAAATGGCCCCAGAAGAGGTTTGTTTTGCTAAATCTGTCTAAAAAGGTCAAATATCACTTGTTTTGCATCAATCTTGATACAGGGTACTTATTATATATTGTATTTTGGATTCCTAAAGCTTTTAGTCTACTAACTGTTGCAGAAGGAGGGTTTTTTTTTTAGAACCCACCTTGTCTCTGCATGTCTTTTGGCGAAAGGAGCACAATCATAACAGGAGGGAAATCATAAAAACAGCCAGGATGAGGGTTAAACAATAATCTGTTTTAATAATAAAAGGTAATAATACAATACACTTTCAAAGGGGTGGGGCGGGCCCCCACTCCCTGCTCTGGTTCTGATGCCGGGAGATCCTTTCATCTGGACGGCAGGAGGAAAAGAGAAAGAACCAAAAAATAGAATAGCTTATATGCAGAAAATAAACCCAGGAGGAGCTGTGGTCAGTTTCTCATTGGGAGATCCAAAAAAGATGGCTTCTCTTAGCGAATCAGCAGAGGGTCATAAACTATTGTCTCTGAGCTGATAATAAAAAACATCTGGTGTCCGTTATCTCCTTTTCCTGCATAGATTTTCACACCCCCTTGCTCATTCCAGAGACTTATTAATACTCTCATATTTCCAGCTTTTGTTTACACACTGCTATTACTAATACAAAGTAATTAAACACACATATATAAAGTAATTAAACACACATATACCATTCAAGATATGTAGACTTCTCTGAAACATGACATACTGGAGACCTTAAGCAGAAGAACTCTCATCTCATCGAATTTACAGTTTTTTACTATGTTCAATCTGAATTTTCTTTAAAATAAAAAACATCTATATTGATTCTGACTTTTCTACATCCAACTCATAGGTTTATCATTCATTTGAGAAAAAAGATTATTAATTTAACCCTTTTAGAAGGGAAGATATGGTTATTTGTTCTGGGAATGTCATTTTCGAGCCTGAGACCTGAAAAACAGTCTCAGGGCTTAACAGGTTAACAAACAAAAACTGTTGATGACAATGAAGGATCTACAGCCACTCAAGTTTACATTTGAATTGATAAACAACTTTTTAAACGTTTTGAAAAAAGTAATAAATGTGAATATAAATGATTATATACTGTTTACATGAGGAACATTAAAAAAAATGAAAATAAAAACGACCTTTTATAAAATAAAAAAAAAACCAAAGCGACACTCTTCTGCACTTTAATTGGGGCAAATAAAAAAAACAGCTGGACAAGAGAGCATCAATGTTTTAACGGGTCACAACTGCAGGTGACTTGTCATCAATAGATTATGTGGAAGAATGGCCAGCGAAACATCGCTTGTCATCTGGCATTTATTCTGAGGACAACAAACACACAATGTCCTTTAACATCCACGTTGCACGTCACATCACTGCTCACGTCACGGTGATAGTATATATATATATACACATATTACAGAATAACCACAACCTCCAGCCTCTCAGGTTGATATTCTGGGCTCCCTCCAACTAAACATCCTCCCCTCGGTCATGAACCTTGGCGTGACCTTGACGAACACTTCTAAATTCGATAAGCAGGTCAGCAGCGTAGTCAAATCCTGCTTTTTTAAAATAAGACTATTGGCCAAAACCAAGTCCTATTTATCTTTTAAAGACATGGAAAGGGTCATCAACGCCTTTGTGACCTCGAGACTGGACTATTGCAACGCTCTGTATGTGGGTATGGACCACGCGTCAATTAAACGCCTGCAGCTGGTCCAAAATGCAGCTGCACGTTTGCTGACTGGACACAAAAAGCGCGACCACATCACCCCAATTCTGGCCTCACTACACTGGCTTCCAGTTCAGTTCAGAATTGATTTTAAAATCCTTTTATTTGTTTTTAAAGCTCTAAATGGGCTGGCTCCGGCCTATATAGTTGAACTCCTCCAGCGCTACACCCCAGCCAGAGCTTTAAGGTCTGCTGACCAGCTGCTGCTGGTAGTGCCGAAGACTAGGCTCAAAACACGAGGGCACCGAGCCTTCGCAGCAGCTGGCCCGAGGCTCTGGAACACTCTGCCCCTCCATGTGAGGTCGGCCCAGACCCTAGGGGTTTTTAAATCCTATCTAAAAACACACTTCTTCTCTCAGGCTTTCTAGCTAGAGCGGAGCACGACTACTGACATTTCCCTGTGTATTGTTTTTATATTTGCTGTTGCAAAATGACTGTCTTTTTTACAATTGCACTGCAGTAAAGTGTTTTTATTACATGTACAGCACTTTGGCTCGACCAAACATCGTTTTTAAATGTGCTCTATAAATAAAATTTGATTTGATTTGATTTGAATAACTATGAAATTGCCAAGATAACATTACCATATTTTCCATACTACAAGTCTCACCGGAGTATAAATCGTTCGTCAAAATACGAGTCGTCAAGAGAAAAATAATATATAAGTCGCTTCGGTGTGGGCTATAAGTCGCATTTATCCACTGAAGTCGTCATCCTCTGTGTTGTTGTGAAGTTCTCATTATCACCGAGCTAACTATCCATCCAGTTAAACACTTTCAAAGAAACTCCAGCACAGATGTCAGCTTTACTGAAGTTTAATGAATTGGTGAAACTGGAAACACAATACAGACATGGCACACTGTTATTAACTGCCCGACTGACTGAGCTGAATAAACACAATAATCCACACAATGAGCTACTGTTAGAATGCGTGGAAAAGGTAGGACTCAAAAGCAGACTACAAAAACAGGTAAAAAGGTCTAGAAAACAAAAGCAAGCTTTATTTTAAAGACTAAATACAGAGACGGGTAATCACGGGATGAGAAACAGCTGGGTAAGGGAGGCAGAAACACAAGGGCAACACACTTCTCATCTCTCCAGCTTTTTGTTCATATAAACTGCTAATATTAAATACAAAGTAATTAAGTACATACATGAATATATAAAAACACACTTATTATATATCAGGGGACATTAAAATGAATATACCCAACATTACACTGTATTAAACTTCCTGCTATAATATGTTAATTTAATTCTCTTCAGTCCCTACACAAAGTTCAACATTTCCAAAAGGGTGGGTGGAGGGGGTCCGGAGGACGGGTCTGGGTCGACAGCCCAGAGGCAAGGCAGAGGAACAGGAGGTGGTCTCGGGCAGACGGCGCTGGGGCAAGAGACTCGAGAGGGGACTTGAGAGGGGACTCGAGAAGGGACTTGAAAGGAGACTCGAGAAGGGACTTGAGAGGTGATTCGAGAAGGGACTTGAGATGGGACTTGAAAGGGGACTCGAGAAGGGACTTGAGAGGGGACTTGAGATGGTCGGTACGCCGACAGGACACGGGGAGCTGGCGTCGGCCGGAGAGCCAGTACTGGAGCCGAAACTGGAGTCAGGACCATGGCTGCTGGGGCCGGCACTGGAGCCGGAAACATGGCTGCTGGGACCGGAACTGAAGCAGCGACCATGGCTGTGTGGGCCGGTACTGGAACCGGAACCATGGCTGGGTAGGATGGTACTGGAGCACGGAACCATGGCTGTGTGGGCCGGTACTGAAAACGGATCCATGGCTGTGTGGGCCGGTACTGGAGCACGGAAACATGGCTGCTGGGACCGGAACTGGAGCTGGAACCATGGCTGCAAGGACCGGAACTGAAAACAGATCCATGGCTGTGTGGGCTGGTACTGGAGCACGGGCTGGCCTCCTGACCTTGCGTCTTTTAGAGGTCTTTTGGAGGCTCCGTGGACCTCCAAACGCCAAGTGGGATCCCAAGAAAGGGTCAGAAAATGGAGACTGGCACTCAGGGCTACGTGAAAAAACTCTGAGCCATTCAGGCAACGAGCTCCTCAACCAAGGCATGTTGGCCACCTCCATTTGTGCCTTTTTGAGGATAGCCTCTACTGTATGTCCCTTCCAGACGAGGTTCCACTCCACTCGGCATGATAACACTGAAGGGAGAAATCCAGATCGAACAGATCCAAGTCAAAATCATAAAAATCCGCTGGGTCCATAGTTGGTCGGTTCATTCTGTTAGAATGCGTGGAAAAGGTAGGACCCAAATGCAGACTACAAAAAGAGGTAAAAAGGTCTAGAAAACAAAAGCAAGCTTTATTTTAAAAGCTGATGGCAAATAACATGGCATAAAACACAACGGTAGCACAAGGAAGATACATTACCAACAACCTGACCGTGACTGACATGGAGGGAGACAGGAAAGACAAACAATGAACCGACAGGGGAACACAGGGAAATACAAGACTAAATACAGAGAGGGGACGAGAAACAGCTGGGTAAGGGAGGCAGAAACAAAAGGGCAACAGGTGAACACAATGAGACAATCAGACACAGGAGGAAAACAAGAGACAGGGAGAACAGAACAGCAAAATAAACCCAAAACTTAACACACAAAACTCAAATCATGACAGCTACGGCACATGATACTGATACGCTAATTAGCCTAGCCGCTAATTAGCTTAGCCACTCGGAATTCTCACTGTAGTTATACAGTCGCTGTTAAACATCAGAATCAGCTC
Source organism: Harpagifer antarcticus (assembly GCA_902827135.1). Taxonomy (NCBI): domain Eukaryota; kingdom Metazoa; phylum Chordata; class Actinopteri; order Perciformes; family Harpagiferidae; genus Harpagifer; species Harpagifer antarcticus. The sequence goes on from CADEHL010000031.1 coordinate 1,143,150, forward strand.
TGATTAGACTTTTCTACAAACATACCTGAGGACAACAAACACACAAGGTCATTTAACATCCATGTTGCACGTCACATCACTACAAAAACAGAAGACAGGAAACTCAGTACCCCCAAGTCTGTTAACCAGTAAATAACCATCAGTTCTTCAATCAAAGTAACTAATTAACTAACCATTAATTAATCATTCATTAATACAGTACCCCCCAGTCTGTTTACCAGTAACTAACCATCAGTTCTTCAATCGCAGTCACTGAGGAACTCCTCATTAACTATCTAGTCGTTCCTTATTCACTACTCAGTAACTAAGCACATTTTGTGTACCTTATTGTAAAGTGTTACCCACAAAAGGCTGTGAGGTTGTTTGAGATTCACCAAAATTCATAAACCTTTAATAGACTGTTTCCATCAAAAATAAAACACTCATCATCATTTTAGATTTGTATCATGACATAGCCTTAAATCAGTTGTGACCTCATGACTCTGAGGGTGCCTTCACACCTAATAGTCAGTTTTCTGGTGCGCACCAGACGACAGTTTGTTACATTGTTTCATTTTTCAGAAGGTTCGGTTTGCGTTCACACGGGCAAAACTCAAACGGACTATAAACTTTAAACACAAGTCATGTGCACGGAAATGCTGTTCAACCATTGGTCAGACGTTAAGGGGGTAAAAACGCAAATCCCGGCATTTTCTAACGGAGCCTCCGCCATGGAGCATCGGCACTTTCGGCAGGTTATTCTCATGCTGCTGTTAATCTGGAGATCAACAGACACTAGCGGCCCGCGCATATGATTATATAATCAGACAACGTTCGTTAAAAAACATAATGAGAGACGTAAATACTACGCTTCCTATGTTTTGGTGCGTTCACACCAGCAATGAACCGCTCCAGAGTTCGCAAGCAAGCGTTCCGAGACCACCTATTTTAGCGGACCAGAGTCCGGTTGTTTAGTTCACTTCAGAGGTCTCGGATTGTGTTCACACCGACCCAAATGAACTGCACCAAGCGGCTAAACCATAGACTGTATATATAAATGGACGTAGGGTCCGTGACGTCACCCATAGGATTCTGCAGAGTTGCCGAGAAGCCCTTAGTAGGCGGAGTCGGCCACTAACGGCTCGACAGTGATGTCAGAGTTCAACTCCTGCCTGCTCCAAATAAGGGCAAATAGGCGGAAGTTCCAGAGCTAGCTGAAGCTACCAAGCTAAGCTAACATGCAGTCGCATTTTACGTTTCTAAGGTAAGCGGACATGAAACTATTCAGCAAAACTATAAATAATAATCTAAGTTATTGAGTTTTTAGCATAATACTTCAGAATCTTAAAATCCCTTAACGTTTGTATGCAATTGTGCTAAATTCAACACTGGAATCAAGCAAATATTAATGTTTGCATGACATTAGTTATTTATATTTTGATATCACTTAATTATACGTGTAATACATTTAAGTCAAGTTAAGGTACCTGTGAGGCCTCCTCCAAACAGCATAATAACCAGACTGTATCATTAAAACTATAAGAACCAGTTCTAGATCCTTGACTTTAGACAAACAATTCAAGAGACAACATGTATTTAAAGACCAATCTTTATTTGAATGTGCCTCTTAACCTGAGATATTAGTTATACAGTAATAGTATTGACAATCTAAAAAAACTGAGCAACTCAACAGTCAACTTTATATTTCTTATTGTCCAAAGCATTTATTATTTAGATTTTTCCCCTCTCATATTCAGTGTGGACGGATTGAGACAGCATGGTGTCCAGAGAGCTGCAGAGACTTCAGGGAGAAACCTCCGTGTGATGGATGTCCTGTCTGTTGGTTTGGAGAGGACTGAGGGTCTTGGAGAATGGAGGAGGATCAGGTCTGATGGAGGAGCCCATGCTGGGCATAGCTGATACCAACTGCACAGGCCTAGTCTGTCAATTTATTTGACTAAATGTGTTTACTTATACATTTAATAGGTTTACACCTTCTGTCCATATGTGCTTTTTATTTAAAACAAGTTTGATTTAAATAAATTGTATTTGTATTTGCCCTCCTTTTGTCCATTATTCTTACTGAAAATGTTAGATTACACATTCACATCTGACTGAAGATTGGCCCCATTTAGTTGCAGTACAAGGCACAAGTGTTGTGAAGCTCATAAAGTGAGGCAAATAGAAATAATCCGCTGATGGAGTGTAGATGTGGAAATAGGTGCATTCGATCAGCTGACTGTGTTTTCACAATAAAAGTAGTTTCTTAGTGAATGTCCTGTACTGGTCTCAAAATATCATAACATCAGCTTTTAATGTTCCTCTTCGATGTTCTTCTTGACCCTCAGAGAAGGAGAAAATGTTGAATCGTTTCTTTCAGGCATGTCCTTTCCTAACAAACATTACAGGAAACATAAAACATATTATTGCAGAACAAGTGTGTTATTTATAAAAGAGGTGTGTTTGTGTGTTTAGGGGCTGTATTTTGTAATTGTAATGTTTTGTTTATTTCAACAGTGAGCTACAAAGACAATCAGATTATGAATGAACAGTATGAAGCTCATCAACATTGAAATACCATACCAAAATAATATTTAACTGTTATCAAAACGTAGTGCAACTGTAGAAGCTTGCTCTGTTGTCTCACTGAAAGAATAACTTTTACCACGTTTTTTCAGACAATATTGAGAGATAAATAGTAGCAGTTCTCACTATGTGTTAAATATCTTTGCTTTCAATACATTAAATTAGAAAGCTGACAGTCATATTGCTAAATATCTAAATGTAACTTTTTGCATGGAAAAAACCCTCAACTTAACTGATGTGTAGGTGATCTAGTATTTAGTATTGTTTAATGGAATGTATATCAGTGTATTCAAGTCAATGCTTAATTTATTTAAACCAATATCTTTCTTGATTCTTTGTACAGTAAGAAAAGAGTCTTTGTACCTGTGCTGAAGTTCACTGCTGTGAGGAGTCCAGTTCTGTCTCTCACTCTCTGGTCCAGCCTGTCTGCATCACCTGGATACCTTAAACAAACAGATATATATATGTAAAGTACCATGTGTACAAACAATATAACTGATTCTCTTCTGTTGAACATGTTGGATTGTGTATTGTCCGAGTCAGGGTCCTTTTTATTTTACTGTAACTTTAGAAGTTGCGTTACCAATGCTTACTGTTTATTTGATACCAATTTGGTAATGCAATTAATAAAAACAACAAGGTTTGGGTTGGTTCTTCAGATGACTGTGACGTTAACGTGTAAGCTCAATAATGAACTCCAGCTCAACCAACCATATTGTAATATCTAACTAATCATCTTGAAATATGACATTATTATTTTTAATATACACACATCTTATTGTGATGTTGATTTCACATACACTACTGCGACGTTAGCTTGTCTACATACTTGAACATAGCCAATTTAAATTAACCTTAGCGATGCATACAGTTCCTACAAAATATCTCTCTAAGTTACAAGGATGACCTTATTTTATCAACCTCAAATAGAAGCCGTTTGTTGTACAGTATTATCCCACTAAACGCTTAACACTTGTCTATTTCGTTTTAACCTTTATATATATAATAATAGTAATAATACATTTTATTTCTATAGCGCTTTTCTTGAACCCAAAGACGCTTTACATTTGGGAGGGAGGGTAGACAAACAAAACAAAAAAAAAGCCAAAAAGAAACAGAAACAAAACAAAATAGAAAAGCAGTCAGGAGGAATTTGGTTGAGAGGGGGGGGGGGGGGTGTGGCTTATGGATACAGAGTTGAAGAGGTGGGTTTTGAGGCCGGACTGGAACAGGGTGAGGGACTCAGACTCACAGAGGTATTGGGGGAGGGAGTTCCAGAGCTTCGGGGCTGCCACAGAGAAGGCTCTATCCCCGAAGCTCCGGAGTTTGGCCTTGGGGATGGAAAGCAAACCGGCTGAGGTGGATCTGAGGGACCGGGGTGGTTGGTAGAGGATGAGGAGGTCAGTGAGGTAGGGGATTGATGTGGAACTTAGCATAATTTACTAGCTAGCCGCTAGCTGCTAACTGCCGCCTCGTTAATATAAATCCAGTACCATGCTGTCATGAACGCGCGGTGCTGTTACGTGTACGCAAATTCACGTGCTTAATGTGAACGAGCCTTTTGGGCGGCGTGGTTAAAGTTGCGCATGCTCTGAGTGCACATACAGGTACTTCTTAGGCATGCTGGGTAATCTGTGACGTTTCGCTCTCTCAAAAGTTGGGCCATTTTGTCATCATGCGCCATTGAGCAACTCTCATAGGAATGAATGAGGCCCCGCCTCCCACGCTGTATCCAGTTCTTATTATACATCCATGGTTGCTTCACTCACCGAGGAAAACAAAATAGCAATCAAAACTCCCGCTTTCCAAAGCAGCTCCAACCTCCAACAACAGCCCCAGAGATTGGTCCACCGCCGTCCCGGTAAAACTATTAATTTGCGCTGTTTTGTGCATATAATGCTCACACGTGTCTCTGTTCTTCCAGCTTGACGCTGCTCCCTCACACACACGTCTTCAACGTGCTCTCACTAACCTCAGTGAGGAGGCGGGACTTGGCGGATTTTTTGTCCAACAGCAATCAATGAGCTTAGTTCTTAAAAGTTGACCATTGAACTAAAATATACTATAAAATAACTAGATAAATATTAAATAATTATTAACAAACAAAATACAAGAACCTTGTAACCTTGGTTTATCCAGTGGGTTACATATACAAGGCAGGTGTGAACGCACCCTGAAAGGCCATTTACTAGAGTTTAGACCACAATGCCAAACATGAATGAGTCTTTGTCCTGAATGAGTCTTTTTCAGAACATTAAAGTTTCACGGGTAATTGCCAAATTTAAAAGGGTTCCTTCAACGGTTCCATTAAAAAGCCATTAAAAGCGGATATAGGAAGCAAAACATGGGCGTTGGGTTAATTTCCATGGGGATTTAAAGACAATCTCTCCCCTCACCAGAAGTCATTCACTCCTCGTGTTGTATTGCTGGCCGTTAAAGGTCGATGTTGAAAGGCTTGGGGACCCCCAGCACCAGAGAAAGAAAGACTAAGATCCAGGGTATTGATAAACTCTCACTGACAATACAAACAACCCGCTGGGAGCTTGTGAGATGTGTTCACTTACTGAAGTCTCTTACACCATCCACAAGGGATGGCAGTGTTTAATTAAAGCAAACAATGTGAGAGTTGTGTGGCACTTATCTACACTGCTCTATCCTTTTTTCTTCTGACATGTGGGAGGGCAAGAGAGTCATTCTTGTTTTCATTCTCTCCTTCTAATCAGTGTGTAACATATATACTGTATTGTCAATGAATATTGATCTTTGACACCCTAAATAATAAAATGACATTAAGTAGCTTTGTGTTTTGTCAATAAGAAGATTACATTTCCTGTAAATTCCTGAAGATTTTGCTTCGCTGTAGTAAGATATGAATGATTGGTTTGATTCGTACATGGTTCGGGGTTTGATAAACACAACGTTTAGAATTAAAAAAGGTCAGATTGATAGTCATTGCAAGAACTTCTCATCTGTTATAACACCCTCCTTAGTTTTGGAGAGACCTTTTGTTAAATCTGAGAAAAAAGCCCTTGTTTTCACTCTTTACCACACATCAGAGAGGCAGGATTTTAAATCCTTTTATCATAAATTCCCGTCTGTTTAGAAAATATACAGCCAACTTGTAATTTGAGAACAATAAAGTGAATGTTCTTGTCAAGAAATTTCATTCATTAAAGGTAGGGTATGTAAGTTTGAGAAACCGGCTCAAGGTTGCTAGAATTTGAAAATACACGACCGGAGAAAATCTGCCACTTCCTCACAGAGCCCCTCCTCCAACACACACGAACGCGCACATGACCAATGAGGGCACGAGATAAGTTTGTGCACAGATGGAAGGCTGACAGGCAGGTAGGCCATCCAGTTATTTTAGCAGGGCCGGCTAAAATGATTGGTCGTACTTTTTACAGTACTACGGCTTCCACAGATGACATTTTTTTATGGATTTCTTGTCAAAGCACATAAGATATTCATTGCTATCGGGATGTTAAGAGCATTCCATGGAATATAACAAAAAGTGTATCTCGAGCTGGTTTCTCAAACTTACATACCCTACCTTTAAGCCACCAGTCTGCATTTTAACCCTAAGTCCTTTGAAATGGATAAGGAACAACCTTAAAAAAGAACTTTAACAGGGGAAAAAAAGAAATCACCCTCAAGGAAAACAATAGACAATAACATCCAGCATATGTCGAGCGACGTTCAGGTGCTACCATAAAAAGAAGAACCTGGACGACACAACTGTCTTTCGACAAAGGCCTGGAAAGAATATGGACTACACATGAGCAGAGCCCAAACTCACACACTATTCACACAGAATGAGAGAAGAGACGAGACAATGGGTAAAGCTGTCTCCTGCAGGATGAAGATATAGCTCCGACAGCAAAAGAAAGAGGAAAAGACAGCTAATGGTCCGGCACGGTAATGGGTTGATACTGAAAGGAGAAGACAAGGGAGGAGAAGAGAGGGAGGGAGAGGGGGAGAAAGAGCACTGTGTTATATGGTATATCACAAATTACCACTTTTATATATATTTATACATCCAAGTTTAATTTTCCTCGAGGGGAAATCTATCTCGCAGGAAGGTCAACACATGGAGGTAGCCAGACATCATGTAGATGATAAAATACATGAATACAAATTGATGAATCAAGTAAATACTATAAACCTCCTGGTGGTTTTACATTTTTTGGGGAATTTTGCAGGCCTTTTTCTTTCTGCTTAGATATATGGTTTTATTTTCAATGGGGTACTCCAAAACAATAATTTAATTTGAGGGCAAGAAGCGCACATTTTTTTAAACTAAAATAGTAATAACAACTAAAATAAATCAATATCAGATACAACATCATTATCGGATATACACAGTCAGGAGACTATACATAATGATTGTTGGTTGCTATGTAACTGCCAATATGTTAGGTTCAATGCTGTTTAGCCCAATTGGACTCACAATGTGTTCCGATGCTACTTACGGTAAGTGGTGTATTACATTGTGCTGCTGATGAAAGCTAAGAAAGGTTTTTCAGCTGTGAATAAAGTGACTCCTCATCATTGAGTTCAACCCATAAGCAGAAAAATGGCCACATTCATTTGATGGTTATCATATGGACTCCCTTTCTCTTCCACTGGCTCCTTACAACCCTAACATGTGTTTGCAAGGAAAAACTTAATTACGCTCCGGTTAGCATGACAACACATAAGTCACAGTGAAGTTTGGCTGCCTTACCCTACATAAACTCCAGTGCACATTAACACACACACACAACTGTAAACACCACCATACAACTGTGACGGTGGGGTAAGGATGTACTTCTACGGCTGGATTGACTCTATTATAAGAGGGGTGGGAAAGAAAATCCTTGGGTCAGCTCTTTATGTCTTTGGGGACAATCATGAGAGCTAAAAAGCAGATTGCTGCAGACGATTTGATCATCCGCTCTGGGGCATAGGCTCTCCATTACCTGACTGAAATAGGCTTTTCCCACAAGGCCTCAGGCCTCATTGAACAGGAGAGGTGGGGACGGTAATTATATCTTGTACCAAGCCCAAATCGCTTTCCATTAGTCCGTTTCCAACACGTAGCCGCAGTATCCCCGATATGTCGCTTTAGGCCCCTACCCTGGGCCGTGTTGACATGCTGTTGCTGTTAACTGTGTCCAAATTTATTAGGACCTTAATTGTGTGTTGCCATGTTGGCTTTGGCTGGTGTTCACTCAAACATCAGCCAGTCCGGTTGTGTGCTAAAATAGAACAATAGTGCCAAAAGGATTATTGTGTCTCTCCTCATTGGCATTTCCATCATTGTCTCTAAAGATAACTCTCCATATTTTGCCGAACTACACCTGTTACTCAAACCTTGTCCAAATGTGTCTTGCTTCTGTACTTGCTAATGCATACTTATACAAACAATATTAAGAATACAATCATTATAACAACTTGGATACATTGGAAAAAAGAGGATTGTTGGCTCTATAGGAAAAGCTTTACAATATTCTTTATCAAAGACACAACAACAATGCTGGGGAGAGTGACCAATCAGAGAGGCTGCATTACAAATGAAGTCGAGGTAGCCGAGGTAGCCCGGCTCCAGGTGTCGCACAAAATCCCAGGTTGTGTACCTAAGGGTCTCCTTGGGGTGGAAGCGTACACATACAAAAGCTCACACATTTATGTACACACACTGACACAGTGTTGCTCCCCACTGAAAGAGACACACCTGCTTTCCCAGGGCAGTTGATCTGTTGGAGAACAGGGTCTTGACTGAAACTCATCAGCTCAGCCAACCAGCAACACCATACTCTGAGGGCAGCGGTGCATGTTGGGACTTTTGGTGGATTACCTTTGTTCATTTGTTCAATTGTTTACCTTGTAGCTCCAGCATGGGATGGCTTTGTGCAAGTGATTGGCCTTTGAGCTGACCACATCGAGCTGTTTTTTTTAATCTGTTCTTTGCTTTATTTGTTTCAAAGGAATCGTTTTTGAAAATGCCCTTATTAGCTTGTATGCTGAGGGATCAATGATTATCCAATGAAAGCTCGCAGCTAGTCAGCTTAGCTAAGCATTGACACTGAAAATGTTAACATAAATCATTTCAAATTATTTTGTTTAAAAAACCCCTGTAAAAATAACATGTTCTTGTACATGGTGGACAGTATCCGACTATTTAGCCCTAATGTTAAGCCAATTGTACTGTTTTCCATACCCTTTTTTTGTTAATTAAAGTTGTAATTATTTTATTTTGTATTTGTGTTATTGTGTTAACCAGCCAGTTTCAACATTCAAATCATCACAATGGCAGCTTATAATCAAATTGTAATGACGTCTGTAGTGAAAACGCCACTGAACTCACACCCTATTCAATTACAGACTGAGTTTAAAAAACGAATTATCTTTTCATCCAAAACGCCACAGGACACATCACATTACATTTGACTGAGGGATACGGACGTAATGACAGAAAAGCGATATAGTAAGGTGTGTGTCCCTTGTCTGTTGGCAGTAGAGGCATGTTGGAGCTCAGACTGACAGCTCCTGCACTGTGGAGAGATATAACTCATCCACTATTGATGAGTCGGGGCTCTGCAGTGCTCCAACGCAGGATGTGAAAATCCTGAAGTGAAGATATATTCAAAAGTGGGACAGAGCATATCATCATGTGTCTCTTTTCTTTCTCTCCCATCTTCTGTTTCTAACCTTGATAGTATCCTCACAAGACACCTATAGTAGGATGCAGCTTTTTCACATCCCCCTTCAGTTAATTTCTCACCAAAGCTCCCTCTCTTGTAATTGCTTTCAAATTGTCAGCACGGAAAGCACTCTCCCAACCTTTGCTTTAAGCCTGACAACCATCCGATGACTGCTCAACAGCGGATGCTATCAATAATTGAAGCTGTGATCACTTTGGGGATGTTTATTTTTTGCAGTTGAGATGACAAGATTATTTTTTTGTTCCTTCTCCACTGGCACAAGCCAACATGAGTTAAATAAGCTTGTTTATTGTCCCACTTTTATCAGACACCATTAGTAAGTAAGACAGCGTGTATTACTACATGCATCATTTTGGAAACCTGCAGAGCATCGTGGGTGTGTCTGATCAAATAAACTCTGCTCGCTGCCTGTGCAGGCTCCTTCTCAAGAGAACGGCAGGCGCCGTTTGAATAGCGTGGGTTCTAAATGAATACTGAATGAAGGATGTTACTCATATGCATCAATAAAATCCAGCTGGAAAAAAGTGATAAGGTTTTCTCTCTGACAGATTATTCATAGTTTAACTCCCTTAAATGGGCATTCATTTATAAATATTATTTGATTGCTATTTGTTTACATTAAACTCATATTACACCTGTATTACATCCTTATTATACCCATGTAACAGCAATACTACACAAATATTACACCCGTATTTCACCATAACAACACTGTGATTACATCCATTTTCAACATTAATACACCCCTATCACACCATGTTACACCATTCTTACACCTGTATCACACCAGTATAATACCCTTTTCGACCCACACTACACCCATATTCACAATTCACATATTCATGTTCACTAATTTTGCCATTTTTTATTTACTGTGTAGAAGTGTTGGGGAACACGTATATGAGCAACTTAAAGCCATTGTCAATATTACAGAAAAGGGCAGTAAGAATAATTCATGAAGTTGATTCAAGAGAACACACCAACAGACTCTTGAAACTCAAAGACATAGTTGAGTTACAGACATTATTAGTAATGCACAGGGCAAAAAGCAGAGTATTACCACAACATTTACAACAGTTTATTTTTGGATCAGACAAGGAAGACCACAGAAGGAAATGTAATTTTAAGCATTCTTATGCAAGGACTACTTTAAAGCAAATATGTATTTTGGTGGTTTGTGTAAAATGGTGGGATTCTCAACAGAATGATCTAAAGAATTGTATAGATATTTTACAGTTAAAGAAATTGTATGAATCAAGAAAAATGGGACTATATGAAGCGGAATGTGAATAAGTTGATGTACTCTGGATCTCCATTGGTAAATATTTGTGATGTCTGTTCTTTATTTGCAGGTCCCATTATTATTATTATTATTATTATTATTATTATTATTATTATTATTATTATGCACCGCTTTCCCCCTTCTTCTCTAGTAGGACCCAGATGAGGGTGTTGCACTTTTTCTTTGTACATGTGTTGTTTATTTTTGTTTTGTTTCTTTCCGTTAACTGTCAAGTGGGAACTAAGTATTTTTTGTAGGAAGTTTTCGTGTTTATCTTATTATCCTAAGATACTGTGTGAATAAAAACATATGAAGGGCAGACCATCTATTTCCATTTATTTTGTTTTTATTTAGAAAGGGGCAGTAATATAAGATTATTTTCTTCTCCCTGCTCCTTTTCGGTCAATGGTGTGTTAATAGAGACATGTTTTGTAAACAATTATTATACATTAAGTTGTGCATACCATGAACGGAACAAATACAAATTAAGTTAAATGAAATATTACACCGTAATTACACTGTTATAACACTCATTTTAGACATGGACACAGCCTGTTAAATCTCTGTATCCACCAGGATACAGAAACCATTAAAGGTTTAAGAGTATTTATTTGGTCAAGTTGGCACTTCTGAATTTACATGGCCAGTTTCAGCACATCTGTTCAGCTTTTAAGGTGCATCTGTATAGGTGTTTGGTGTGTCTTTATAGGAGCCCGTGTGTGTGTGTGTGTGTGTGTGTGTGTGTGTGTGTGTGTGTGTGTGTGTGTGTGTGTGTGTGTGTGTGTGTGTGTGTGTGTGTGTGTGTGTGTGTGTGTGTGTGTGTGTGTGCTGCAGATATAAGGGCTACAGCAGGTGTCCTTGTGGTCTGAGTGCATTATTCAGGCTCAGTGAGCAGGTGCAGCCTCTGACACCATCTCTCAGGTCTCTCATTTTTCAGCCCCACTTGCACTTTAACAGCGCTGATGCTCCTAACTGAAGGAATCAGAAACCTAGCTATAAGGTGTTGTGCTTTTTTCATGCATTCTCGATCTCCTCTGGTGGTTTCGGTTGCTCAAGAATGTGCAATCAAATAGAAGAGCTGTGTAAATGAACGTATTTTTAGGCACAAATATACAAATATATAGGCATATGTGCAACAGATCCACTATATTCAATAAAACTAGTGGAGTACTTCATGACCACAGAGCATGAACGTTGTGATCAGCTGTTTTAGCGCAGTTCTCCAGTGAAGGGTGGGGGGAGTCTCCCTCCGCAGCCGGTTGGCGTAATTTTGGCACAATTCTGTTGTACAGACCGACGTTAACAGCAGCCCTGTCTGTGCACACGGAGACCGACTCTGTGGTCCGGTGATCTAACCGCCTTCTGGAAAAGCTTCACAAGTACGTCGGTACTCAAATGCGCTTTGTGACACAAGTGACGGTACGCATTTCAGATTACGCACATGACCTGCGTACCAGTTCTCATTCATAACACTCCATTCGATGTCTCACTATGGGATGCGCCTCAACGCGTATGCAAACAGAAGCATCAATCTCATTACGCCAATCCTGATTGGCTGGTGATCTTGACGTCAACGTCAGGGAATCCACCCACCCTTTAACCTGTTAAACCCCGAGCCTGTTTTTCAGGTTTCAGGCTCGAAAATGACATTCCCAGAATAAATGACTATAACTTCACTTCTAAAAGGTTTATAAGAATACTTTTTGTTATCAAAGCAAGGTTACATCTGTGAGTTGGATATAGAAGTGTCAGAATCAATATAGATTTTTCTGTGTCAGAGTAAATTCAGATGGAACATAGCAAAAAAATGTAAATTCCTGTCTCCGCCTAAAGAAAACCCATTACATATAGTGAAGACCACCCTTGAATGATGGGTTAGTAGCCTAAAAGCTTTAGGAATCCAAAGTATAACATATAATAAGTACCCTGTATCAAGATTGAGGCAAAACAAGTGACATTTGACCTTTTTAGAGAGGTTTATGAAAATAAAGTCCAGGCGGAATAAGCTTTGGGCACATTTGGGCACATTTGGTTCCATCAGTGCCATTTGACCTTTTTCAGGTACCAGACTATAAAAATCATTGTATTACATTCAATCATCACTATAGGTATTCATTCCACCCAAAACAAAACAAAAAAATATTTAAAAAATAAATACATATTTTTTTTAAATATATATTTTTTTAAATATTTGTTTGTGTGGGAGTGTGTGTAGATGTGTGTGTAAGTGTAGGTGTGTGTGTGGGTATGTATGTGTAAGTGTAGGTGTGTGGGTGTGTGTAGGTGTGCAAGTGTAGCTGTGTGGGTATGTGTAAGTGTAGCTGTGTGTGTGTGTGTATGTAACTGTACCAACACACTATACAATAAAACTACACTGTAGGTCAGTGTGTGTAGGTGTACTTGCACAATAAAAAAAAACGGAAACATAGGTAACATTTGACTCCAACTGGGGCAGATTTATTTCAAACATTTTACCAACACTATAGGCATGTAAAAACAAACATTTTACCAACGTACTATACAATAAAATCACACTAGGTATATAACATTTTTTAAATAAACACTCGCAAAATGTTATACCTACCTGAACTTTATACCTACCTGAATGTTCCAGTATTTAGGTCGTGCCACTCCCTGAAACAGTTCTTTTTGGTAGTGAAGCACAGAGGGACCTGGCACTTCCTGCAGTACACGGGTGTCTTCACCCTTTTGAGTCCAGCATCTAGGCACCTCCTGCAGTTCTTCCTGACCTTGGTGGCATCTTCCCCATAATACTCGGGCATGCATGTGAGTGGTGGTGGAGGAGGGGGTGGTGGAGGAGGGGGTGGTGGTGCAGGCCCTTCAGCAAACTCCAACAATTCTGCAGCAAGCTGCTCCCTGAAAGTCTTCTGGGTGTGTGTCTTTGTCCTGCTGGGGTCACTCCTCATCTAACACATGTGGAAAAACAAAGAGATTAGATTAATTCACTGGCTTATACTTATAGGATAATATTGGAGGATAAATGAATAATATTACACCAAATAAATAAGTAAACACATGTATATTCATTCACTGGCCATTCATTTAGAAAATGTAACTCCAAAAAGACAAGTAACACTATTTAGCATTTTGCCTAATCATTTTTTGTAGCTTCTTGGCAAAGCTAACACTGTGATGCAGTTTTACCAAACACAAAAGTAATATATAAAAAGGATAATATTGGACTATAAATGAATAATATTACACCAAATAAATAAGTAAACCCATGTATATTCATTCACTGGCCATTCATTTAGAAAATGTAACTCCAAAAAGACAAGTAACACTATTTAGCATTTAGCATTTAGCATCATTCCTGTAGCTTCTTGGCTAAGCTAGCACTGTGACGCAGTTCCACCAAACACATAAGTAATATATAAAAACGGAGAGATTACATACCTTTCCCGTGGTGGAAGTTCAACATCCGAGTCACTACTGTCTGGATCCAGGTCTGGCTGGAGGAGATCTTCATCATCCGAAGAAGAGTCATCTGGTATGATCATAGCTCCACTATCGTCAGCTAGCATCTCTAGCACCAGCTCGGTGGTGAAGCTCTCCCTTCTGGCTGCCATTATTTGCTAAAATGGAAAGAGGATACACAAGAAAAATATCTAAAAGCAAAGAAATCAACGTCCTTGAAATGTGCTCTGTTACCTGTTACCTGCTATCGTCGCTGCGTGCTGTGGTGCTGTGGTGCTGTGGTGCTGTCCTGCTGCGTGTGCTCTCCTGCTGCGTGTGCTCTGTTGTGGCTCCTGCTGCGGTGCAGTGCTCTGTGGAGCCTGCTGCGTAATGCGTAATGGAGGCGGAGCAGGCGTAGTTTATACTACGCAGGATCATATCTTTGGAACCCATTGGTCGATTTGGGTGATTGACACCTTTTCTGAACCGTTAGAGCCAATAGAATCGAGTGACAGTTAGTAAGTCCCGCTAAACACTTACGTCAAGTAGAGAGAGGTTTGCGTAAACAGCATGTGAGACAGCATTAGCTTGGGACTGCGAAACTTTATACCTACTCTGCTGCCATGAATGTAATGATAGATTATCAGGAACAATTCTAAAGTGACTAAGAGACATTGGATTAACCTTGAGGAGCGTTTTTATTCCCTTGAACACGAGCTTTGATCACAAAACAGCAACGGTAAGACATAATTATTGTTATGTTTTTAAAAATTGTTGTTTTTTTTCTTCTCTGTTCTGGCTGCTAGCTCAGTGAGTTTGTGTCCTACAGGGATGATACTTATAACAAAATAATCTGTGGAGTATCAGCTTTCCAGATGATATGTAGTTTGTGCAGAAAATATTAAGTTTTAAAGATCGTTTTTGCTAGTTAGCACTAGAAGTAGCATCTGCCCGTTTTAGCTAAGGGCTAATGCTAACGCTTCTTGTGAGACTTGTGTTTTGTTTCAGTAAAAATGGTTCATATCGTCAGTTAGCTGAGATTCTTCTCGTTAATCTGGTATAACACATTAATAGGATTTTAAATATTAAAATGCCCTGAGACACAGTGTCGTGAAAAAAAAAAACGGGGTCCCCGCCGGCGGGGACCTTGGGGCTTAACAGGTTAAGTAGCTTGCGCTACGACGCAGCGTCATTCAAACACCTCTTCTCGCTTCAGAGCACATCACATTTATCAGTAACCGGGCTAGATGCTGGATGAGGTGTCGGTCTCGTGGAGAGAACGTCCCTTCAGCAACAAGGCCCCAATCCAGGGTGCCTCCTCCCTGGACTGTGACGGTATGGAGAGGCTCGGCCTGCTCCGCATGCCGCCCATGGAACCGCTGGTGGCAGCCCACCTCCAACCGAGGCTGGCTTCGACACGAAGCTTTGCGAGGACATGTCGAGCAGACCTGAGCCTGCCGTGTGGGTCGAGATCGCAGCGATCACGGACATTTGCCTCCGTGTGCAGCGCTGTGCAGTCCAAGCCACGGGCAAAGCGCTGGGAATGATGGTGGTACAGGAGAGAGCCAGGTGGCTCAACCTGACCAACCTTCCAGACCGGGAAAAAGAGGATGTTCTGGACATGCCTATTGTTCCCGAGGGCATATTTGGCTCCGCTCTAGCTTCAATGCAGCTGAAGTGCGAGTCAAAAAGGTAGGGAGACGAGGCTCTCCAGCTCTGTCTCCCCCGAAGGGTCCAGCCGCCACCTCCAATGGTTCCGCGGCAGGCCTTCACCCAAGCTGTCTCACGTCCTGCCCGGTTCAAAATACCGAAGCAGCAGAGACCGCAGCCCGTCACGGGTCCCCAGCCCAGGCACGAGGCAAGAGGGAGCTGGCCAAGAAAATCTTCGGTCCCGGCAGCTGCCGCTCAAGCGCAGCCGACCCAGGTTTTCAGCAAACAGGCGAGGAAGAAGAAGCGGGCGGCCTGACAGCCTCCTCTCCTCTCCTCGATGAAGGAGCTGGAAGTTCCCTGTTCACCAGCTCCAGAGCACGTTCCAGTGTTGGATGCTCATGTGTTTTGGGCTGCCACCATACCCCCATCTTCCCGCCGCCTCGAGTGATGCCAGAACATCATCCTCAAGTTCGCGCCATCAGGGAAATGGACTTAACATCAAAGACAGCAAGTTCCGCTGCCTGTTTAAGTCACACAAACACATGTCATCATTGTTGTTTCAAAATAAATCATTTTCCACTGTCGTTTCCAGGCTTGAAGCCAAGGGCGCAGTCAATAAAAATGAAAAGAAAAACAATAAACAGTCTGTCGTCTGTCCCTCTTTTGAGAGCGGCTACGGCCTCTCTCAAAAGCTGTGACATCTCCGCTCGCTTTGAGAAGCGAAAAGTGGAGGATGCTCACAGATTCTGCTTGGGTTTTCAAGACAGTAACACGGAGCTACAGGCTCCAATTCGCTGTCACCCCCCCTCACTTCTCGGGCATTCTGTATTCACAGGCCCGGGGAGAGTCGGCCCATATTCTAGAGCAAGAGATTTTCTCGCTACTAGAAAAGAGGCTATATCGATAATATCCGCCGAACAGAGTCAGAGCGGCTTTTATTCCAAGTATTTCCTCGTTCCCAAACGGGGAGGGAACGGAATTCGGCCTATACTAGATTTGAGAGCTCTGAACAAATATCTCAAAAGATACAAATTCAGAATGCTCACTCACACATCTCTGTTGCGTCTCGTGCGCCAAAACGACTGGTTCACATCAGTCGACCTGAAAGATGCGTATTTCCACATCCCAGTAAATTACCTACACAGGAAATATCTGAGGTTCGCCTTTCAGGGTGTCTGTTACGAGTACAGAGTACTTCCCTTCGGTCTGTCGCTCTGCCCGCGAATGTTTGTACGGTGTACGGAAGCCGCGATAGCCCCGTTAACACAACAGGGTATTCGCCTGGCAACCTATCTGGACGATTGGCTCCTCCTCGCACAGTCGGAGCAAGAGGCTATTACGGAGACGAATGTCCTCGTAAAACACCTGCTCGACCTGGGGTTTGTAATAAACACAGAAAAGAGCATGTTGTCTCCAGCCCAGACTGTACTCTTCCTGGGCCTACGCCTGAATTCGGTGCCCTTTACAGCCCGCTTGTCAGCAGAGAGAGTGAAAGCCTTCAGGGCTTGCCTCGCTCATTTTCAGCCACGCAAATATGTTCTATTCAGATCATGTCTGCGGTTGCTGGGGATCATGGCGTCAGCCATCCTGGTAGTACGACTGGGACGCTTACCTATGAGGGAGTTTCAGCGCTGGGTAGCTGCCCTCAGACTGGACCCCGCACGTCATAGCGCGCGGAGAGTGATGGTCACTATGAAATGCGTAATGGCACTGCGCCACTGGCTACACCCGACTTTTCTAGTACGGGGCGTGCCTATGGGTGCTGTCCTATCGCGGAAAGTGGTCACCACAGACGCATGTCTGACGGGCTGGGGGGATATATATACGAAGGTCGACCTGTGAGGGGTCTCTGGAGCAGAGACCTCCAACGGTCACACATAAATTATCTGGAGCTTTTAGCAGTGTTCCTCACCCTGAAACGCTTTCTGCCTTTTCTCAGAGGACATCATGTCCTCGTGAGGACAGACAACAAAATATCGTATATAAACCGCCAAGGGGGTGTGCGTTCTCTCCAGTTACACATGCTGGCACGCAAACTGATCTTATGGAGCTGCGGACGTCTCCTCTCTCTGAGAGCGACGCACGTACCAGGAGTGATGAACCTCGGGGCGGATCTGCTGTCCAAAGGTGCACCACTATATGCAGACTGGACTCTACATCCAATGATTGTGAGTCAACTGTGGGTGCGTTACGGCCGAGCCGCGGTAGATCTGTTCGCATCAAAATAAAATGCTCAATGTCAGCTGTTCTTTTCAATGCGCGATTTAAACGCACCGTTAGGCGTGGACGCGCTCGCGCACGCTTGGCCTCCGGTCCTTCTGTATGCGTTCTAAAGATTATATCATCTGATATTTTGGAAGAGTGTTACATTAGAAATGGCAGAAAGTCTTGTTGCAATTTCCAGATATTGAAAGAGGCCCATGGAGTTTCTCTGGTAATTATCAATAGTAGCAGTTAAGTGAATACTGTTCAAACAATACCTGTGTTTGTGTTTTGTATTGATTTCTCTGTTTTATCCTTTCATAAATGTGAGGACTAAACTTGCTTCAAACATTCCTGGGTGCCTGGGTGCTAAACAGGTTTTATTGCTCTGTGGAGGAAGGTGCAATTAAGCAGGACTAGGTGGATGAGAGTTCTTCTGCTTAAGATCTCCAGTATGTCATGTTTCAGGGAAGTCTACATATCTTGAATGGTATATGTGTGTTTAATTACTTTATATATATGTGTTTAATTACTTTGTATTATTAATAGCAGTGTGTAAACAAAAGCTGGAAATATGAGAGTATTAATAAGTATATCTTTGTGAACAAGTCTCTGGAATGAGCAAGGGGGTGTGAAAATCTATGCAGGAAAAGGAGATAACAGACACCAGATGTTTTTTATTATCAGCTCAGAGACAATAGTTTATTACCCTCTGCTGGCACACGCTGATTCGCTAAGAGAAGCCATCTTTTTTGGATCTCCCAATGAGAAACTGACCACAGCTCCTCCTGGGTTTATTTTCTGCATATAAGCTATTACATTTTTTGGTTCTTTCTCTTTTCCTCCTGCCGTCCAGATGAAAGGATCTCCCGGCATCAGAACCAGAGCAGGGAGTGGGGGCCCGCCCCACCCCTTTGAAAGTGTATTGTATTATTACCTTTTATTATTAAAACAGATTATTGTTTAACCCTCATCCTGGCTGTTTTGAGTTTTCCCTCTTTTAAAGCACACTCATATAGGATCGGCGCAGAGCAGAGATATCTGCGTCAACAATTTGGTGACAGCCCGACGTGATGGCGTCATGACGTGGTGACGTCATGAGTGGGTTTTTTTAGAGGAAGGCATGAGCAGCCAGCGGATGGAGGAGATATCTGGAATAGTCTGACAACTAAGGATCCTAAAACTAAAAGGTAAAACGGACGCCTGTTTCTATCGAAGGTCTGTAAATTGGCTAAGCTAAAAGTTAGAGTTGTCAAGGATATTTCCAGGTGTCATTGACGGTATAATGCAATACATATTTTTAGCATAAATAAATAACCATAACATTGATAAAGCAACAGTTAGAAGTCTCGTGGATTTTTCAGAATCACACGACTGACTCGTTTGCTACACGTGAAGCGGTGAGAAGACGAAGGTGAAAGGCCCCGTGAATTTTTTTAGAAATTGAGACGGCTAACTCACCGGGGAAGTTCTTTAAAAAGATTCCATCCAGAACAAAACAGAATAGTGCTTTCCAGTTTTCATAGGAATCTGCAGTTGCATTATATGCATTATATGTATAGAATCCAAGAGTAGAAACGCGAACTTCAAAAGCCATTGAAATTAACGGATTTCTCTTGTTCTGTTGGGTTTAACGCCCATTCTGTTGAAAGAAATATTGCATCTTAAAAGCTGAACAGACAGCGTGGAGGATATATTTAGGTGCATATATATATATATATATATATATATATATATATATATATATATATATTATTGAACACAGGAAAGCCTTAGTCAGATAAAGAAATACGAAGTCATTCTTGTTTCAAGAAAGCCCCCCCTTCTCCTGGAATGCCATCTCACACGGTTGGATAAACACAGAGGTGATTCATGAGAGAAGCTTGTGAGCAGGCAGCCCCAGGGCACAGTGAGGAAAGAGAGAGAGACAAGAGAATTAAGATGTTTGAAAAGATTAGAAAGAGTAAAAGTTATATAAAGTTAACTACTATTCTGGACAATGTCATATTGTTTTATGAGTAAAAACATGAAATAAAATATATTACTAGATATAAGACCTACATGCTTATCTAGGTTGACAGAAAGCTGCTGTTAACCAGTTTCAGCTGCAACTATCCTATCTGTGTTCTAAAGAGAACATACGTTGCATTTATAATTCATATTAAGAAAGTTCACAATTGATACCATTAAAGACCGTTTTGGATTAATAGGGCGTGTCTGTCATAAACATTAGCGCTTAGATGGAATAAAGTGTTGAAATGTTCTCAAGAGTGGGAGTTTTCACAATGCTTTTTAGTTTTTATTGAAACAATTAAGTGGTAAGGACAGAAAACTGTTCCGTGATGATTTCTTTAGGTTTTAGCTTTAGTAATGAAGATTACATTATGTGAGGAAACTTTTCCACCAATACTTCCTTTAAGTGTTAAAAAATATATTCATTAACTGTAATCAGATTACTTGTTTTTCAAATATAGCGCTAAATACAGTTAGTTTTGTATTCTGTTACAAATCTAACCATGCTTGTAACACAACTTAGATAAACAATTGAAAAAATAATAGAATAAGGAAGTAGATAAAAGATGAATCTAAGATGGTTAAGGAGGGTTTTCCTGTTTTGCTCATTTGACTTAGAACTGAAGTAAGGAAGGATAGTGTTTTATGAGAACTGTCATTCCTCCTGGTTTTCAAAGATAAATCATCAGTTTTATGGACTTTGATGAAGAAATGGATCATGGTGGAGAATGAAGACTTTTTTTTTTGTTTCAAATTAAAGAAGATTTTAAAGATGAAGTTTATTTTATTTTGCTGACTAGAATTTTAGAAGCAGGACACCAACTAGACAAAAGAGATTTTACAATGTAGTTTTACCACTTTTAATAAAGTAAAAGAATCTGGGTACACTACTACCATTAGTTTGTTTTAACATTCACATGTTTCAGCATTCCTGACCATATAGACACTCAGCCGTTTTATTTTGTAACCCTTTGGGGGAGAGATTTAAATTGAGTTTTTCTCCAGTTGCTGATTTGCTGTGATTACAGCAGCACTGGATAGTTGTGCGCCACCTTTGGGTTGTACTCTGAATCAGTGTGTTAAGTGAAAGGTTGCTCACTACAGAAACAGAAGAACTGTGCAAAGAACGCATCTCTGAGGAGATTTTGACATTTTGCTTGGGCCTCATTGTCAAGGCAACAGTGGTGTGAAGAGGAACTGCAAGTGTTTGGGGATTTCTACTGTCCAGAGGACAACATGTGTCTGCTGGTGGTAGCACATTGATCCAGAGGTTTTTTCCCCCTCAGGACATCCCAGTGCCAAACAAGAGTTTAATTGATCCAACTGACTACAGCTGCAGAGGACAACAAATCACTGACTGTTCTCATTATGACAATATCTTGAGATAGGCTTGTCTCAGACTGGTCACACTCTGAAGAAATTATGCAATGATTTGACAGCATAACTGTGCAAGAGTTTTCCAGAGGGTGGTGTACAACATTAGGTTTAGTGTTTTAGATAGGAGGCTGCTTGTTTAAATGATGGTCTGGAATGCTGAAAATATTAAAGTTTATTATTCTTGTTTAGCAAACAAGACATCTGATTATTATGTCACACATAATAATCTTGACATAGAAACTAGCTATGAGTAAAACGTGTGGTTTTTATACCATTGTTATCATGAACTAAAAATAAATAGGGAAATAGTATCTTGTTAAAGATGAATGGATTTCATATCCTAGAGAGGATTAGTTATTGTGAATACTCCACAAGGTATCTACTAATGTATTTTAAAGAAACAAATTTAAAGAAATTGAATTGACTTGATAAATAAGTAAAGATAAAAAGTTGTATTACCCATGAATTAATCAATTGGTAAATTAAAAATAGCAGTAAAAAGGAAACTATTAAAGTGAAGTGAGAAAATCATCCTAAAACACACTGAGGGATAAAAGGGGACAGAGTAGAACCATATTCTTTAATCTTTTCATCATGTTAGCAAATTACTATACGAGGACTTTTTAGGGGGAAGTAACTGTTGTTTGTAGTCCAGTATGTAGTGTTTAAAATAGAGTAAAAGTAGAAACAGCACATTTGATTTTGTAAAAGCCATATAATTGGAAGGAATGTGGGGTCACTGAACCCATCCTACTGTGATTCTTAGGTCTTACTTGCAGCTTCACAGGGAGCGCAAGGCATCATCTTATGAGTTTTAAAGACATGCTTCTCCACCTTCAAAGGGACATCAATTTCTACCATAGGTGACAATTCCTAAATTCAACTACAAACCATTGATGAAATGACTTCTGTTTTTAAATCCTTGATGAAGTAAGGAGTAGTTGTTGCGTGTTCAGACACCCAGGGTTCCACACACTGCTAAATAATTTAACATTGTTTTTAAGTAGACCAGAATTGAAGATAAATGGGTTTAATGAGCTATGAAATGCAGAGCTACACAGATCCTAGTAATGTTTTGACACAAGATAATAGTTAAGTACAGAAGTTTCTGAAATAGATCTATTAGACATTTTAATATAGATTAGGTGTTAATAAACTGCAGTAGTAGTACTATAAGGAAGTGACATTTTTTGGCTAACACTTTTCAGGGAATGTGCGGAACAGTTGTTCCGATGAAAAGTTAGATATATCTTGAACATTATAGTTGTAATCGTGAATTAATTAATGATGGCGCTCCATATATGACAGATTTTTGTAGACAAAGGATACTGGCCTATGCTGAAATATCAAAGTCTCTGCAGAGCACACACATGGCCAAAAAGACTGAGACCAACTGACCTTTGACCCTGACCGACAGTGTAACTTGAGAAGACACTGTCAAGGACTGACTCTGGGGTGACTGACCAAACTTGACTTTACAACCTGACAGTGTGAGTGTGAGTGTATGTCTGCATGTGATCAGTGCAACTGCATGATTTAAAACAATGACTAATCAAGCATGCTTTTGGACTAACACATTATTCTGGGGCTCCGTGGGCAACGAGAGGTTTCCTACAATTCCACAAAAATTGGAAAACCGTACAGGTGACCCGTTTCTAATCTACTTGATATTTCACTCCCACAGGAGGTGGCAGTTTGCAGAATGTGAAACTCAAACTAAAACATGAAGATTCTGTTTCTTTTAGGACTGAAGGATGGAGAGAAACACTTAATTTCACTGAAGTGTTTACTGTGGAAATGATGGATGTATATTTGGGAAAAATGTTGGGTATTTTTTATAATCCTTTATTACCTGAAGGTTTTCTTCCCATACAGGATTTTGGTTACACATGAGTTATGTGTAAAAAGGGGGAGTGTAAACTTTACAATGTATATTTTTCATTTAGGGACTGAAGGGAACCTGCTGCCCCAACTCGATTGTTCAATCTGACCATTGATTGACAGTTTTAGAATGGACCTGCTCCATATCTGGGGATAAGATACTGTTTGATGAATGTTGACATGTTTCTAATATTGATTGAGTTATAACAGGTAACACAGATGTAGAATCAGTGGCCAAGGGGTTACTGTGAGAGATGTAATTTCAGAATGGAATACTGAGGAAGTTGACCGGTGAGTAATGTTTCAACAGGTATTAAAGTAACTGAGGTTTGAAATGTACAAAGAACATATTACAGTTAAAGCTAAAACATTGTAATGTAATGAGACCAAATGTAATTTAGACAACATCATGTAATTAGCCTGGTAAAGAAGTAAAAGCCATAGACTTTATTGTTTAGGTCATTATGGGGATATACATTTCATCTAGAAATCGAGATGGGTTTTCTCCGCAGGGTGGCTGGTGTCTCCCTTAGGGATAAGGTGAGAAGTTCGGTCATTCGAGAGGGACTCGGAGTTGAGCCGCTCCTCCTTCGCGTCGAAAGGAGCCAGTTGAGGTGGTTCGGGCACCTAGTTAGGATGCCACCTGGGCGCCTCCCTAGGGAGGTGTTCCAGGCACGTCCAGCTGGGAAGAGACCAAGGGGTAGACCTAGGACCAGGTGGAGGGATTATATCTCTTCGCTGGCCTGGGAGCGCCTTGGGATCCCCCAGTCAGAGCTGGTTGATGTCGCCAGGGAAAAGGAAGTTTGGGGCTCTCTGCTGGAACTGCTACCCCCGCGACCCGACCACGGATAAGCGGAAGAAGATGGATGGATGGATGGACATTTCATCTAAATTCATAATGGAAAGACATTTGATGACAGTTTGTTGGAATTCTGTATTCATTTTTTCAGCTTGATAATATCTAAGCACTGACCGGTAGAACCAGTATCACCAGGAAATCATTCACTTTGTCAGTATCATGATTTTGGTTGTTTTTTGAATCCATAACATTAGTGTGTTTCTTTACCAGAAACATTAGCAGTTCATATTATATTTAGATTTTAAATGGGATCTCAGGGATTTCATTAAGAATAACACAGACGCTTGTCAGAAACTCAGAGCTATTGAAATATGTTATTTGGTTCACCTAGAGATGTTGGAGTTTTGTTTTGTTGCCACAGGCCAAGTATTAAGACTCTGAAGCTGCACAGGCAGATAGGAGGTCTACAATTAATTTAGAAAACCTGTTCACAGACGGCTGTTGTTTTAAGAGACCCCACCAACAGGCTCCAAGCTGCTTACGCAATGGTGGGTCAAACAGCGGAGGGCCCCGGAGCCCTGAGCGTAGGCTTGAGGGATTTGTATCAGATTTCTCCACACAGGTTGGTGATGCCAAAGGGGGACACGAGACGCAGGAGGCGGACACAGCAGAGTTCGTCTGGCTGAAGGTCATCAGGACAAAGTGGCTCAACCCCAGGCTCTCCGGCCCCGACCGAGTGACCCAGCGGATCTCTCATGCCGTCCGCGTGGGAGGAAAGGGGGACAGCTCGTACCACGGGAGCCAGTGTGCGGCGAGGAAAACACCTGCTAGGACCGGGGATGACATCAGGATGGACGTGATCCTCGCAGAGGAGATCGACTCGGAAGCTGTCATCAGTGGACGGGAGGAGCAGGATCCTGAGGACATCCCTACAGCAGACGACTCGGAAGCTGTCATCAGTGGACTGGACGAGAACGACCCTGAAGACGTCCTTACAGCAGACTACTTGGAAGCGGTTGTCAGCGGGCTGGGGGACTTGTCGAGGCAGCAGAGGAGTCTACTTCTCTCTGATCAGTTCCACCAGTGAAGGGAAAGCTGCATCTCCCCCTCCCTATCAGCTGCCCCTTGTTGGCGTATTCCTCTGAGGGGGGGGGGGGGGCTGATGATTCACCACACAAGGAGACTGCTTGCTTTCTAGCGCTCAGGTTCCACCTCTGAGGGTTCCTTCACTGCCATGGAAGATGGTGTTCTGTTCCCAAACGTTCAAGTACTTTGGGTCTCAGTTTCTGATAGATGTATACAATATTGGGGGACAGACACAGTAGAAAAGAATGATAGTAGATATGTTTCAAAATGTCTTGTGTAAGTTTATCTCTTGAGAGATAAAAAGGGGGAATTAAAGATTATATCATCTGATATTTGGGAAGAGTGTTACATTAGAAATGGCAGAAAGTCTTGTTGCAATTTCCAGATATTGAAAGAGGCCCCTGGAGTTTCTCTGGTAATTATCAATAGTAGCAGTTAAGTGAATACTGTTCAAACAATACCTGTGTTTGTGTTTTGTATTGATTTCTCTGTATTATCCTTTCATAAATGTGAGGACTAAACTTGCTTCAAACATTCCTGGGTGCCTGGGTGCATGGGTGCTAAACAGGTTTTATTGCTCTGTGGGGGAAGGGGCAGTTAAGCAGGACTAGGTGGATGAGAGTTCTTCTGCTTAAGATCTCCAGTATGTCATGTTTCAGGGAAGTCTACATATCTTGAATGGTATATGTGTGTTTAATTACTTTGTATTAGTAATAGCAGTGTGTAAACAAAAGCTGGAAATATGAGAGTATTAATAAGTATATCTTTGTGAACAAGTCTCTGAAATGAGCAAGGGGGTGTGAAAATCTATGCAGGAAAAGGAGATAACAGACACCAGATGTTTTTTATTATCAGCTCAGAGACAATAGTTTATTACCCTCTGCTGGCACGCGCTGATTCGCTAAGAGAAGCCATCTTTTTTGGATCTCCCAATGAGAAACTGACCACAGCTCCTCCTGGGTTTATTTTCTGCATATAAGCTATTCTATTTTTTGGTTCTTTCTCTTTTCCTCCTGCCGTCCAGATGAAAGGATCTCCCGGCATCAGAACCAGAGCAGGGAGTGGGGGCCCGCCCCACCCCTTTGAAAGTGTATTGTATTATTACCTTTTATTATTAAAACAGATTATTGTTTAACCCTCATCCTGGCTGTTTTGAGTTTTCCCTTTTTTAAAGCACACTCATATAGGATCGGGGCAGAGCAGAGATATCTGCGCCAACAATTCCCACCCCTGGCTCTGATACCCCCAACTCTGGCCAGAGTGAGAGAACAACGCCACACACTTATCCTGATAGCTCCGCACTGGCCTGCAATGTACTGGCTGGCGGAGATATATCAGCTGCTGTGCGGGCAGCCGTGACAGCTCCCACTACGCAGGGACATACTGGCTCAGTCGGGGGGGGGGGGATCTTTCACCCACACCCAGAGCGCTTGGCACTATGGGCCTGGCCCGTGAGTGGTACAATCTGAATACAGTGGGGCTCCCTCAGAAGGTGATAAACACTATTCAGAGTGCAAGAGCTTCCTCCACCAGGTCTCTCTATGACTGTAAGTGGAGGGTGTTTGAGGAGTGGTGCCTTCAAAAAGGACACATCTATTTTCAATGTCCTGTCGGGGTGATTTTATCATTTCTACAGGACTTAATTGATGAACACAGAGCTTTCTCTAAGATCAAAGTGTACCTGGCTGCTATTGCTGCATGCCATGTAGGCTTTGAGGGAAAGACGGCTAGCCAACATCCTTTGGTCTGCCGTTTTATGAAAGGGGCTCGCAGGCTCCTCCCTGTTTCCAGGTCACTGGTGCCCTTATGGGACTTGGCAGTGGTTTTAGATGGGCTCACTCGACCTCCATTTGAACCCCTGGAAGAAGCTGACATGAAACACCTGTCACTGAAGACAGTGCTGTTACTGGTTCTGGCATCTGCCAAGCGAGTCAGTGACATTCATGCACTCTCTGTACATCCTTCATGCACTCAGTTTGCCACGGGGCAAACGAGAGTGTTGCTGAAGCCCAACCCTGCCTTTATACCTAAGGTGGTTGGCTCATGTACCCCCATTGACATTGTGGCATTTCCTCCGCCGCTGTGTTCCTCTGAGGAACAGCGGCCGAATCTGCTGTGTCCAGTTCGTGCTTTATGCATCTATATGGACAGGTCAAAAGAGTTTTGTTGTAATGACCAACTCTTTGTATCCTGGGCTAACCCTCAGAAGGGCAAGCCCGTTACCAGGCAACGGCTCTCCCACTGGATTGTGGAAGCGATTGCTCTGGTTTATACGAGTCAGGGTTTGCAGGAACCAACGGGCCTGCGTGCTCATTCTACTCGTGGATTGGCCACATCCTGGGCTTTGTTCAAGGGTGTTTCCATCCAAGACATTTGTGCAGCAGCGAGCTGGTCCTCGCCGCTCACTTTTGTCCGCTTTTACAGGCTCGATGTCTCTGCTCCAAGTGTGGCCCGCGCAGTGCTGGGTCCCGTGTTGAGACAGGGTTCTACTAAGTTCTGGTTGTTTTGATGATTTTCGAGATAAGCATGTCTAGCAATACGGGAGTTTCAATATCCCATCGTGAGACATCGAACGGAGTGTTATGAATGAGAACTATAGGTTACTTACGTAACCCCAGTTCTCAGAGTAACATGAAGTGAGATGTCTCACCAGACGGCCCTTCTTGCTAAGGCGAAGCGAGAAGAGGTGCTTATTTTGAATGACGCTGCGTCGTAGTGCAAGCTACTTAAAGGGTGGGTAGATTCCCTGACGTTGACGTCAAGATCACCAGCCAATCATGATTGGCGTAATGAGATTGATGCTTCTGTTTGCATACGCGTTGAGGCGCATCCCATAGTGAGACATCTCACTTCATGTTAGAACTGGGGTTACGAAAGTAACCTATAGTTATGTGCACCCCTGTACTACAGCAAAACTGTTCTCCGTCGGGACTTCCTGCAACAACACCATGCCGTTATCTTGATTCTGATTGGCCAGAAGACATTATCAAATATGTTTTATTGAGAAGACGATCACTACGTGACAAAAGTTTTCAAAACCGTTTCTGGTCTTCGGTATTTCCAGACAAGTGGCTACTGAAATCAATCTTACTAACTGCTGTCTGTGCAATTTACTCCGCGCGACTTGGCAGACTTTATTTTGCTTACTTTAACCCTCTTGAGTCGGTGGACGCGCCGGCACGTCCAGGTGCGCATAATTTTACGTAATTAATCATATATTTTCGATTATAAGGAGTAGAAATATGATTCAGATATCTACGGAATTGCTGGAAGTGTATCTTTCCAGCGGTATCTCCTGTGAGACTGTAACCAGGGCACTGCAGCCAATATGGCCGCTCAAAGCAGCTTGACTATACACTGTGTGGGATTGGTGGATTTGTGTGTCCGTCAAGGCAATCTCGGCCGGCAGCCATCATGGTGTGAAATGACCAATGGACATCGAGAAATCACTAAGGGCCTACCCACCAAGTAAAAAAAACATAAACCACGTGTCTCCCATCAGTTTACGTCTGTGAGGAGAGAGAGACAGAGAAAATGGCTAAAAAAACTTTACAGTTGCCGACTTCGCTAGAGATTTTTTTCGCTAGCAGCAGTGAAGATAGAGCCTCAGAACCTGAAGTCTTCGACTCTTCTGAAGAAGAAGAATACAAAGACGGGGAATGTGTGGGGAATACCGCGAAAATTAACAATAGGTTTATTGATATATATTTTTTATCGATAGTCATGAACTTTTTTCTTGGGACAAAATAGACTCTCCATTAGCAAACGTTTAGTCTGTGTTAGCGTTATTTTGGTGTGTAAAAGTGAGATTACATGTGTAGATGATTAAATTAATCATGTATTCGTCCCACAACGGAGACATTTACAGTGACATGTTTTTGCCATTGATTATTTTATCATACTGTTCTTGTCACAAGACACCTATATTATTGTTTGTTTGATGCCTCATCTAAACTCTCCTGTCATTTCAGATCCCGCTTTCCCCCAGGCCCTTGTAATCAGCTCATTTCCCTCACCTGGTCTCCTCAGCCCTTCCCCTCACCTGTTACTCATTCCCTCATCACTCCACAGTATTTATACCACCTCATTTTCAGTTGTCAGTTGCCAGATTGTCTTGTCGTTTCCGCCAAGCTCTCCAGTGAGTGTTGGGCTCTAGTCCTGAGTTTTGTCCTGCCCAGTTTTCGATTCCTGCCTGCCTAACGGATTTACTGGTTTTGACTCTGCCTGTCCTTGACCTGGAATAAACGGAACATTACTACACTGGTTGTATCTGAGTCGTGCTATTGGGTTCTTATCTGTACCTGTGATCGTGACAGTACAATCTGGCCAAACATGAATCCAGCCGACTCAGCGACAGAACCGCCTTTGCACGATATCGTGTTACAACGCCACGAGCAGCAGCTTACCTTCATGGCTGAAGCGATGCAGGAGATGTCCGCTCGTTTCGAACGGACCTTTGTGAATCTCCGTGATCATCTTCAGACCCGTCCTGCAACGGTCCATGGCCCGGAACTAACTCCAGCTTCCGCTGTTCGAATCCAGAGTCCTCTGGCATCGGATGCACGCCTGCCTCCTCCGGAATGCTACTCGGGAGCCCCAGGTTCGTGCAGACCATTCCTGGTCCAATGTTCCCTCGCCTTCGAGCTTCAGCCTTCCGCCTTCCCAACAGAAAGATCCCGGGTGGCGTATATTGTCTCTCTTCTCACGGGCAAAGCTAAAGACTGGGGTACCGCCGAATGGGAAAGACAATCCGCTGCCTGCTCATCTGTAAGCGTATTCTCCGATGAACTGCGTAAAGTTTTTGATCACGCTACACCCGGAAGAGAGGTAGCTCGTGGACTGTTTAACCTGGTGCAAGGAGGGAGATCTGTGTCGGATTACTCCATCGAGTTTCGTACCATAGCCGTCGAGAGTAACTGGAATGCTTCTTCACTCCTCGATGCCTTCTACAACGGTCTGTCGGATCGCCTTAAAGACGAGCTGGCAGCTAGGGACCTTCCTGCTGATTTAGATGAGCTGGTGGCTCTCTCCATCCGCATTGACTGCCGTCTGCGGGAGCGGAGGAGAGAGAGGGTTTTCTCCGTCGCCCCTCAGGCTTCGCCTCTCCCGTCAGCGCATGCTACTGAACAGGTGAGAGGAGGATTTTCTAACTCATCTGAACCAATGCAGCTGGGGCGGACCCGGCTTTCCGAGGCAGAACGACAGCGCCGCCTGAGGGACAACTGCTGTCTTTACTGCGGCCAGCAGGGTCATCTTGCCTTCTCTTGTCCTGTAAAAGACAGGGCTCACCAGTCATCCAGAGGGCGCTGGTGAGCCGTATGATGAATTTAGAAATGCCCTCTCGACCCCTAACCCATGCTCAGCTGAGCTGCTTGGGGAAAATGCACACTGTGGCAGTTCTTATTGACTCTGGTGCTGATGCCAGTCTTTTGGACATAACACTGGCCTTTCAAATGGGACTTGGTCAGGAGGCTTTGGAGAAGCCCATCAATGCTACAGCTCTAGATGGTCGTCTTCTCTGCAGAGTGACACACCGTTCAACTCCAGTTCAAATGAGCATGTCAGGTAATCACAGCGAAACACTCTCTTTTCACCTTATCCATGCACCACATCAGCCTGTCATTTTGGGGTTTCCTTGGTTAAGGAGGCATAATCCTCATATAGATTGGGCTTCAGGGACTATTAGAGAGTGGAGTGCTCATTGTCATGCTGTCTGCTTAAGATCTAGTTCCTCAATTGATTCCAGTCAGCCGAGGATCTCTGAGTGTGAAGACCTTTCCGGTGTTCCCAATGATTACTGGGACCTTAAAGAGGCCTTTAACAAAGTTCGGGCCACCTCACTCCCGCCTCATCGTGCTAATGACTGTCCTATTGACCTGTTACCTGGTACTTCTCCTCCTAGAGGTCGACTTGTTTCTTTATCGGCTCCTGAAACTAAGTCAATGGAGAAGTATATCAATGACTCTTTGGATGCAGGGCTTATCCTGCCTTCATCATCTCCTGCTGGTGCAGGTTTCTTCTTCGTGGGTAAGAAGGATAAGACTCTGCGCCCATGCATTGACTACAGAGGACTCAATAACATCACTGTCAAAAACAGGTACCCCCTTCCACTTGTTTCCTCTGCATTTGAACTGTTACAAGGCGCTACTATTTTTACCAAGCTGGACCTACGTAATGCGTACCATTTGGTGAGAATCAGGGAGGGGGACGAGTGGAAGACGGGATTTAACACTCCTAGTGGACATTATGAGTATTTAGTCATGCCTTTTGGACTCACCAATGCACCTGCAGTCTTCCAGGGGTTGGTGAATGATGTTCTGCGGGATCTTCTCAATATCTGTGTTTTTGTATACCTGGATGACATTTTGATTTTTTCCAAGTCTAAACTGGAGCATGTGGTCCATGTTCGCCTAGTCCTCCAGAGGCTCTTGGAGAACCACCTCTTTGTCAAGGCCGAGAAGTGTGTGTTCCACACCACAGAAGTCCCTTTCCTGGGATTTGTGGTCTCCACCGGAAACATCAAGATGGATCCTGAAAAGACCAAGGCGGTCACTGACTGGCCACGCCCTTCAACCTGCAAGGAGCTCCAACGCTTTCTGGGTTTTGCCAACTTCTACCGGAGGTTTATTCGAAACTACAGTTTGGTGGCAACCCCTCTCACAGCTCTCACCTCTCAGAACATTCCCTTCCGGTGGTCCTCGGTGGCCGAAGGGGCTTTTGGTGAGTTAAAGTCACGCTTCACCTCTGCTCCCATTTTGATTTTTCCAGACTCTACTCGGCAGTTTACTGTAGAGGTAGATGCGTCGGACACTGGAGTTGGGGCAGTTCTTTCTCAACGGTCGGCCGAGGATCAGAAGATGCACCCGTGTGCCTTCTTCTCCCGGAAGCTGTCTCCAGCAGAAAGAAATTACGACATTGGAAATCGAGAACTGTTGGCAGTGAAACTTGCCCTGGAGGAATGGAGACACTGGTCGGAGGGAGCAGAGCAGCCTTTTGTGGTCTGGACTGATCACAAAAAATTGGAGTACATCCGTTCAGCTAAGCGGCTGAACTCTCGTCAAGCCAGGTGGGCTCTGTTTTTCACACGCTTTGATTTTTCTCTTTCTTACAGACCTGGTTCTAAAAACATCAAACCTGACGCCCTGTCTCGCCAGTTCCAGCCAGAGAGCTCTCCATCTCATTCTGAGAATATCATCGCTTCTACATGTGTCATTGGTCTGGTGACCTGGGAGGTGGAGGATAAGGTCAAGCGCTCTCATGCTGAACACCCAGCCCCAAGTGCCTGTCCTGTTAACCGTCTGTTTGTTCCTGCCACTCTCCGTACCCAGGTTCTCCAGTGGGGTCATAACTCTCGCCTGGCTTGTCACTCAGGAGTGAGACGGTCCCTAGCCCTGATTCAACAGCGATTTTGGTGGTCTTCCATGGAGAAGGATGCCAAGGAATTCATTGCTGCTTGCCTAGTCTGCTCCCAAAATAAGACCTCACGCCAAGCTCCCTCCGGTCTTCTTTATCCCTTGCCTATCCCTCATCGTCCCTGGTCCCACATCGCCTTGGATTTTGTCACCGGACTACCACCCTCAGACGGTAACACAGTCATACTCACAGTCATAGACCGGTTTTCCAAGTCTGCCCGACTTATTCCATTAACCAAATTACCTACTGCCAAGGAAACGGCTGAAATCATGCTACAACA
The DNA here is from genome assembly GCA_902827135.1 of Harpagifer antarcticus. Lineage (NCBI taxonomy): Eukaryota > Metazoa > Chordata > Actinopteri > Perciformes > Harpagiferidae > Harpagifer > Harpagifer antarcticus. The sequence goes on from CADEHL010000031.1 coordinate 1,175,822, forward strand.
TGTGTTCAGGCTGCATGGTCTTCCCAGTGACGTTGTGTCTGATCGGGGACCACAATTTACTTCTCGTTTTTGGTCCGAGTTTTGCAGACTGCTGGGAGCCAGTGTCAGTCTCTCGTCCGGATTTCATCCCCAGTACAATGGTCAAGCAGAGCGAATGAACCAGGAGATGGAGACTGCCTTACGCTGTCTAGCTTCCTCCACTCCCTCCTCCTGGTCGAGGCAGCTTCTATGGGTTGAGTATGCCCACAACACCCTTCCTAGTTCTGCTACTGGTCTTTCTCCATTCCAATGCTCCCGCGGATACCAGCCGCCACTTTTCCCGGCACAGGAACGGGAGGCCAGCGTCCCATCTGCACATGCGTTTGTAAGCCGATGTCGACGCATGTGGTTAAAGGCCCGCTCCGCGCTCCTGCGCTCTTCCGACCGTTATCAACGGACCGCCAATCGCCGTCGCAAGCCAGCTCCACAGTACTCCCCAGGGCAACGTGTCTGGCTCTCCACACGGGATCTCCCTCTCAGAGTTGAGTCAAAGAAGTTGTCTCCCCGTTTTGTAGGCCCATTTCCCATAGCTAGGATTATCAATCCTGCAGCTGTCCGCCTGCGTCTGCCCCCTTCTATGAAGATTCATCCTACCTTCCACGTGTCCAAGATCAAACCAGTTAATGTGAGCCCTCTTCAGCCCCCCTCTACACCCCCACCACCACCCCGGACTATCGACGGGGAGACTGTTTACACTGTCCGTCGCCTCATCAAGTTCCGGCGACGTGGTAGAGGGTTGCAGTACCTGGTACACTGGGAGGGTTATGGTCCTGAAGAGCGGTCATGGGTGCCCGCTCGCAGTATCTATGATCCATCTCTCATTACTGACTTTCACCAGGCCCATCCCGATCAACCTCGTGGGACGTCAGGAGCCGTCCATAGAGGGGGGGGTTCTGTCACAAGTTAGACACCTATATTATTGTTTGTTTGATGCCTCATCTAAACTCTCCTGTCATTTCAGATCCCGCTTTCCCCCAGGCCCTTGTAATCAGCTCATTTCCCTCACCTGGTCTCCTCAGCCCTTCCCCTCACCTGTTACTCATTCCCTCATCACTCCACAGTATTTATACCACCTCATTTTCAGTTGTCAGTTGCCAGATTGTCTTGTCGTTTCCGCCAAGCTCTCCAGTGAGTGTTGGGCTCTAGTCCTGAGTTTTGTCCTGCCCAGTTTTCGATTCCTGCCTGCCTAACGGATTTACTGGTTTTGACTCTGCCTGTCCTTGACCTGGAATAAACGGAACATTACTACACTGGTTGTATCTGAGTCGTGCTATTGGGTTCTTATCTGTACCTGTGATCGTGACAGTTCTGTACAGATGAGGCTTTGTCATAGATTTATATGTGTGCCTGTTATTATTTTACCGTCCTGTACAGATGAGACTTTGTAATCAGATGTAGCCTATGTATATGTAGAGAGAGAGAGAGAGAGAGAGAGAGAGAGAGAGAGAATCCACAACATCCATCTGTGCCGGCCCCCAGGTCAAGATCTACTGTGGCTCAAGGGCCTTCACCTGAGCCATCACCACCGCAGACCAGCATCACTACAGCTGCCTCCACCTCCATCTGCCACCAGGACAAGATACACCTCAGCACAAAGGCTCCACCACAGCCATCACCTTCAACCCAGCCAGCAAGGAGGTCTCGTGGAGGTCTCGTATAGCACTTGTACCCCCCACCTACACAGCCGCCCATGCACCATCACCCCCACCTACACAGCAGCCAGACCCACTGTCTTGGAAGACAGACAAAGACCTTGACACTGTCTTGACATTTATAATGAATAGTTGGTTGAAAGTTCTGATGTTCAATATTGTAAATAGTGAGATTTTCCAGTTTCTTATATTTATATAAATAGTTGGTTGAAAAAAACATATTTATAATAAATTGTTGGTTGAAAAAAAAGGTTGAATGCTCAATTTGTATTTGTACACATCACATGAACCTTGGTATGTAATATGAAGTCATTATTCAGTCCTAATGTATCTCAGTCCCTGCTGTGGTGAAAGTAGAGTGATAAACACCTATTTTACTCAAAATTTGAATTTAATTATTTTCATTTTAGACATGAATAACACATGTATATACAGTGTAATTCAAATATTTCACTGCTTTTGTGATCCTAGGACTTTGGTAACCAAATCTAAAACACCAACACAATTCGATCACATGTGTAAATGTGTGTTTTCACAAAAGTTTTGAAGATTTTCCAAAAATCGGATGTCACATTTTAAGCTTTTGAGCTACTTATCTCATCAAACAGTGCTCTAAGGTGAGCAATATGCATATATAGCAAGACCAGAGATTGTCCTGAACATTTTGATATTTAACACATGGGGTGCCATGTTAGAAGAAATACATTTAAAAGGTGATTTAAGAAAACATCTAAAAATCGAGAAAATACCCTTAGACTCCAGAGGGTTAACATCATTTTTCATGGTGGGGCTAAGCCATTTCTTGGTATGGCTGTAGCCTACCCCAGCCATACCCTGGCGCTGCCACTGGTGGGTTGTATGGGGCGGGCCATTCTGCACATGCGTTAAATGCTTTAACGTAATTAATTCAAAAAATTAATTACCGCCGTTAACGCGATAATTTTGACAGCATTAATATATATATATATATAAACTCTAATGTTGCCCCTTGATGATCACACTAATGTCTACCTTTTTGCAGGCGTTTTTGTGGAAACTATAGCAACTGGAGCCCAAGTGTAGGCATGTGAATGACAGGTGGTAGGTGCACTGACTGCATGCAGTGTGTGCACGCGCGTGTCTGCAGGTGTAGTTGTTTTTAGGGATCAGTGTCAGGATTTTTATGTTATGTCACGTTTGTAGTTTTGTATATTTGGGTTTATTTTTGCTGTTCTCCCTGTCTTGTTTTCTTCCTGGTTTATTGTCTGGTCCTTTTCCCTGTGTTTTTCCTCTGTCGTTAGTTTCCCTGGTGTGTCTAGTTGTCCGATTGTGTTCACCAGTGGCCCTTGTGTTTCTCCTCCCCTGCCCGGCTGTGTCTCGCCTTGTGATTACCCCTCCCTGTATTTAGTCTTGTCTTTTCCTGTGTTCAGTGTTGGTTCGTCTTTTGTTTGTGACTGAGTTCACCAGTGAGTGTTCTGTTTTGTCCAAGTTATTTTTCATTTTCCTTGAAATAAAGGTAAATCAGAGTTATCTGCATTTAGGTCCTGCTTCCTTCACTCTACCGTAACAATCAGCTTGGGAAACCAGAACAACAGAGGAAAGCTTTTACCGAGCCCGTCTCACGAGGGGAGATTTGCGCATACACTTAAGTTTTAAAACCACGGCAAATTGAAAGTTATCTAATAATTTCCCCTGAAAGAATTTGTAATTGCGTCGGGCTTGGCTATGGCGTTTCCGCTTTTGTTAAAAATCTCTGAGTGTGAATTCCATGAATTATTATACCTCCAGAGATCAGAGAAGATATCATTTGTTCTTGGCTAAGACGAGCTCACAGGGGCTCAACAGGCTTTTTAAATGATAATAGTGTCATGCACCAGCGCCATAAGATTGCAGTGGTTTTGGATCATTACAGGGTTGTTAAGGTGCAGTGGTGCCCCGATCACTCTGCGTGAGGAGATATGTAATCAGAGAATGAATACTTTATTTCATGCTAGATTTAAGCAGGCTGTTCAGCTCATTTCAAAAAGTCGCGCACAGTTGCATCTCTTTTTGTGCTTTATGTTTTTGTTTAATTTTTAAGATTCATTGGTGCTCAGTCAATCGAAAAGCAATCATGCATATTCAGAGCCAAAAACAGGCCTAGGCAGGGGGACTTCAGTAGACGTTATTACTTTCAACAGAGTTTATTTCCCATAGCACCCCATAATGCATCATGGGAAGCTGTATTTATATAGATTTTCACACATATTGCCTGTAGCGGATGTTTTATTTCTGACTTCCACAAATAACCCTGCTACGCATCGCAATAAATAAGACTGTCAGCTGCTGTTACCTTCTGGAAAGCACATTAAAGGGAAGGGTACCCACGAGGTGCTTGTGATAGAGAACACATGCTCATTATCATAATGAAGCTCCACACAAAATGTCACCGTTCTGTGACAACCCAAACCTCCCGCTTTTTGATATAGCGTCTTTTCATGCTGTTCTATTCAATTTTGACAACCGCCATGGTGGATAGCTGTGTGAGAACTTTCAGAGAGCGTGTTTTTGACGTGAGAATTTTCCATCTCATTTGTCACTGAAGAAACATATCGTAATTGAGTATAGCACACGCACAAGATAAGCCCAGCTCATAAGATAAATATGCTATTTTTTTAGCACACTGGCTGTCAGTCTTGGCAGATCGGTTTAGAGGCATGCATCTCATTTTGGATCCTACAGAGTAGTTCAGTGGTGATGGGGGGTGGGATATACTGTATGATGTGGAGTCATGCAGTGCTTTGGGCTGTGGCAGTTGACACGAGAAGGCCACTCTACTGGAGCAATGAATTTGAGTGGTGTAGCTGAATGTGACCCGTATGCACAACCTTTAAACCTGTCCATGGGGTTCAGAGAGCAGGGAAAGGTGTAGACATTTTATAGCCCACCACGAGGTACATGACGCACACAAAATGTTGTCCTACCATGCAGGAAAATGAAAAAACTGCATGCCAACGTGACGTCGTATTAAAAACAGCTGGCATATTATTTGTATAACATATGCCGATATATCACTATCCCCTTTGTTCTGCCTTAAAGGCATATTCTAATCTAATGTCTTCCTTATATAATTAGTTTGAACTTAATTTTAGTTAACATAGAGTGCTTGTGGTGCTGTTATTTTCCGGTTTTATGACTCCTGGGTTTAAGACTTACGGCTTTACGGCTTGTTACTTCTGGTTTTAACGGCAGAGAAACAGAATGGTCAGAGACTGTATTTTCTGAAAGTAATCTGCCTCCATCCACAAGGAAATATCTTGTTTCAACACACTGCATGAGAACACTACCCACTTTAAGATAGAAACGAATGCCCCCTTAACTTTGCTAAACTATGCAGTATAGCTACTATTAAATCCACGTAAATTACACATCACAGCAATGAGGCCAGATAAATTAAACCATACATCCTTTACCATCAAACTGATTCTAAACACAGCTGCCTGTGTGCGTTTGATAAATACTTTCTGATTTTATAGTTATGATATGCTACTTATTAGCTACATGGCCCTAACGTGTGAAGTTATCCAAGCATTTGTACCAGTGCTTTTCAAGTAGACTCTTGCAGGCCAGAGTAGCTGGAGTGGACCAGGAGTGTCAGAGCAGGAGAAAGACAGGAGGAGATGAAGACATTAGTGAAGAAGAACAAATGTATGTGAGGAATAAAGATGAAGTTGTTGTGTCTCGTCAAATGTGTTAGTTTGTTTATGTATTTTGTCTGTCAGTTCCTATTTTATTTAGTATTTACCTCTTGTCTTTCATTTCAGGCCCTGTTTCTTCTTCCCCTTGTGTGTTTTTCCCGCCATCATCAGTGTCTGCCCCGCCCTAATTGTTTCCACCTGTTCCCACTCACCTCATGTTTAAATAGTCCTGCCTCTCCCCTGTCCTCAGTTCGTCTTGTTTGTTTTCCCGAATGGTCGTGCCAAGCCTCAGCTCTGAAAGGATCGCTTTTCACTCATGTCAGGTTTTGTTATTTTGTTTATTTTTGTTGGCTTAAGTTTTTATTAAGTCTTGTTGTTATGCTAGTTTTTTCCTCCATGAAAATAAATATACCTTTTTTTATATTCAAGACTTTGTCTCTGGGTCGTGCATTTGGGTTCATCAGTTTGTGTCGATGTCCTGACAGAAGTGTCAGAAAGAGGGACAGAGGCAGGGATCAGGAGGCAGATGAGACTCCAGCTGGACCACATGGTATGTTTTTATTCTCCATGCATACATATTCCATTACAGCAGCACAATCTAGCGGCTCTTAGCATTGACACACAGGTCACCTTTAGCTCTGGGTGATGTCATTTGTGTACTTAATTATAACTAAGTACTTTTACTTTACTTGCAACAGAATTCTAGGGTATCATGAGTATTTTCTGCTGTTTTATACTATCTTTCAGTTTGTTTGTCTACATGCAACAGTTAATGATTGTTCGATGAGTCTTTGTACAAAGCAAATTCTCAATAGGGAGTTGCAAGGAAGTGAAATCAATTAGCCTTTTTTAGGTTGTGTGTAGATTGTTAATCTCAATATACAAACCTAAAGAGATGGTTACGGTACTGCATTGATTTGGAGAGGTTAAGGTCAGGACAATGGGCAACGACTTAGTTTTCGTAGACATTTTTCTTAATCGAAGGTCATCTTTCAGTCACAACCTTCTTTTTAGTAACTAGTTTTAGATGTACTGTAAGGGGTTGCTAGTATGCCACTTAAATTCAAGTTTCCTTTTCTATAACGCTATTAAAGTGGACAATTTGGGGATGTGCTTTGCAGTCTTATCAGAAGAAGAGGTTTTGCTTGAGGTTGGGGGCTATCTTCAGCCAGGAGAGCAAAAAATATACCCGCCTGGTCCTTTTATTATTTGCATATTGTGGGTTCTTAGCTGTATTGCCAATGCCGCAAATCGTAAGTTTGCCTGAGGGGTTTTGTTCAGAGTTGGCAGAGTGTGTAAGCCCAATGTGTTAAATAAAAAAAAAAATGCGGGTATAGGATATTTGGTGGTCCTGTGTAGTGTCACAAACAGCAAATCCACTGAACAGTCTTAATAACATGGTTTTCTTTTCAAAATGAACCCCATGAACAACTCGGTATGATATTTAACAAAACAATTACATTTTTTAATGGGATTTTAGCAAAGAAAAGTATAATGTGTCAAGCATTTGCCAACGTAGTAGGAAAATACCAATTCTTACACTTGTTAATCCATTTACAACTCGGAAGCAAATGTCCTTAGGTTGTCGAACCAATTTGGTGCAGTGCCACATGATGTGAGAGCTTCAAATGCTTTTTGAGTGATGGAACAGTTGATGCAACGTTCCAGTTTTTTCTGCTCTGTGTCAGTTGGCGGCACACTCACAAAGCACATTTTGTAATCCATCGCTCCATCGGTGCTATCCACTCTAATGGAAAGCAAGTGCCAAAAAGGATAAGGTCATACTTTAAGACAAATTGTCTCACTCTATCAACATAAGAAAACATCTTCCGAGCATACAGCTGTGCACATGGGGAGCTCCTAATCCCTCCTCTCTTTCAGCCGCAGGGAGTGCGTTCTGGGCTGCTGCGCTGTGACTCTCAGGGATAAAGAGATGAAATGTATCGGGGGGGGGGGGTGGGTGTGTATTCCAGACAGTGCAGAGTCAGGACATCATCATGTTACAGCAGCAAGCACAATAACTTTATGCTGACAAAACCGATCACCTCTTCCACTCATAACCCCCCCCCCCCCGCCCACAAGGTCAGGAAAGGCTCTTTCTCTCTCGTTATCTCCATGACTGCTTTGACCAATGCCACAGCTCTGGCCCGTATCCTTATAAAGCATTTTTCTCTTTTGAGGCACGACTCATCATGGCATTGTCAGCTTAATAAGTATTAAGGCCTGTCAAAGTGACAGCGCAACGTTTGCAGTGATGGGGAATTTGCCCTTACATTCTCAACTTGAGTGGCTTTTTAGGTTTTGTTAGCCTGGGCTCTTTATAATCTACACAAGGCACTCGTGGTGTACTGAGAAGGGCAATAGTGTTACATTCTCAGAGAAAAGAACAAATGTCACACTGCGTTCAGCACGATGGTGGTTGTTGAAAGCAGCCAAGGGGCTAGTGTGAGACTCAATGTAGTCGGTGGGTAAATGCAACATAATAACCTTTACTGTTGCTCTAGTGCTCCAACAACCTTGGGAAGAGTGTGCTGCCAATCTGTGTTAAAGTAACATGGGTTATTGTCTTTCCCTGGGATACGCCACAACTGCTTTCTTAGCTGTCAGAGAAGATCGAGGTTCCAAGTCACTTTAGGTCATTATGAATCATACATTAAGAAACAATGAGCCTGGCAACCATGTTAGTTATCTCATTAAGATTCACTTGTCTTCCTTAGTTATCTCATTAAGATTCACTTGTCTTCTTTAGTTAGCTCATTAAGATTCACTTGTCTTCCTTAGAAATACATTAGCATGATGGGTGTTTAAACACGTAAGGTTTATATTTAACACTCTTCAAAAACTTGAGGATCTTTCTCATGGTTTAACATTTCTGATTTAGATAAACATGTATAGCAACAATCTCAGTGGTAGACTTAAACTTTCATACAAATTCAAACTGAATTGATTTGCAAGAGTTGGACACATACATGAACAAAGAGTGAACATGAAAAGAATGCGTAATAGTGCGTGGTTTAAAATTCTAAAGGGACACTCGTGTACTAAAACTGCTTAAATTATATTCCATTTATCTTAAAGAGGTACTTGGGGCACTTGAAATACTGAAACAAGGTCCATGTTTTTGTAACATTGTTAGCATAAGATTAGTTTATTGTAGTCTTACATTGCAATTGTGGGATTGCACCAAATAATTACATTACATGACATGTCTACATCCTGTCATCAAAACCTATGAGCAGTGTGTCTATATATTTGCAATAGATAAGACTAAAACACCATAAATATATGTAGAAAAGGTTGGGGATGTAACTTGGGTCTTGAACAGATGCAATGTTTATTCAGAGACAAACTGAAACATGTACACTGTACACATCCTAAAAAGGTTTTCACACTAGACACAGACCAAACAGTGCTTCAGGTTTCGATTTTCTCCATGCCAGAGGAAATGAGGCAGTCACAGCTTTTGTACTGGACCATGGTTTAAGGGAGGTTTTACCTCTTTAATTACAACTCAGACTAAAATTGGTTGTAGTTAAAGGATCCACAAAAAGTTTCCTTCACTTTCTGACATTTTTTTTTGAGTCAGCCGCTTTAAACGTGTTGTCAAAAGCTACCAGACTCAGGCTAAACGAAAAAGGACTAGGCTAAAATTGCTAAGTTAACAACTTAGTACTGTTGGTACTAGGAAGGGGATTCGTGGAATTATCAAGACAATACAACATCATTATTTATAATTTCTTTATAGGTACAAATGAGTATAAATGGACCAGGTATTCAATCACGTGTCAAGCAGCAGATATACCAGCACTATAAAATGTTGTGAAAAAACTGATAAACAACCAAATCAAATCGTCATATTTCATTTTCAAAGTTCAAAACCTATTTTTCTTTTATTTAATTCCCGTTGCAATCATTCATGTGTCTGCCTCCTTCCCTTTTCCTCCTTCCCTCCATCCCTCCATGGTTCCCATCTTTTCTCACAGCTTCTCAGAGCACTGCACTAATGGCTTTTTGGAAAGTGAAAAAAGGACATTGTCCTCGCTACTTCTTTCTACGGTTTTGCTCAGTACTAATAAATCCCCTGGCAGGGGTTGTTTATAATGTCCCTCTCATGCAACTCTCACAATGGGGCAATTTTACAGTGTGTATGTTCCCCGATCTCACAGCTTCGCCTGCTCTGCAATCTTGATTCCTCCTCTGTACTAATTTCCCAGGCTAACATCTAATAGGCGCATTCACACCGCAGTACTTTTCCCACAAAGGTTCATGCGAACTTAGTTCATGCAAACTCTTTAGTTCGCATGAACTAAGTACAGATCGCGTTCACACCGGAAAAAGTCCCTGGGGGTGGATTAGGCAAATGAAGCCGCTGACTTCACTTCTTCTTCTTCTGCTTTGGGTTTACTGGCAGGCTACAAACAACTTCACGGCGGATACTGCCGCCCAAAGTCCCCGGCCGGAAGTCCCCGGAGTTGTAAGAGGACTTCAGTAGAAGTTGCTGGGACTCCCAGCAGCTTCTACTGAAGCCTTCCGAGTAAATCGCCAGAACGCCGACACCTCCTCATCTCCACCGCTCCCATGTTTTATTTTGTGTTGCCATAAGTTAGTCTCTCTGCGTTTCTGCGCTGGGCTAATGCTAATGCTAATGCGAGGATAATAAAATGGCGGCTTCACAAAACTTTTTGGAAGTTTTACGGGGCGTGGTTTGCAATCCGCCCAGCCAATCAGAAATATAGCTCTTTTCTCACAAAAGAGCCGCTCGAAAGTCCCTGCTCTCTAGCAGGGACTTACGAGCGGCTCTTTTGTGAGAAAAGAGCTATATTTAGTACCGGCTCTTTTTGGTGTGAACGCGATAAAAGAGTTCACTGAACTAAGTTCGCATGAACCTTTGTGGGAAAAGTACCGCAGTGTGAATGCGCCTATTGGTGTATGCCAGTGAGTGAGGTAAATCAAGCAACAGTATTTTTTGTCTTGCTGCCATTACACTGTGGCAGATGTATAATGATCCATTATAAAGATACATTCTGTATTTTCATGACAAAGAGTCCCAATCAGCACAGCAGTGTATACAGGAAACAGGAGATACTGAAACAATAAGCTCTATGGCAGAACCAAAGGAAAATAAAAACAACAGAAATGCACTTTTAGTTAATCCGTGCCTCACCATTTAATGTCATGTCATTGGTGGGTAAAATCAATGGTAACAATGTGACCCTGTGAAGTCCCGTCCTCATGCAATGATTGAGCCATTGGAAATAATGATGGAAACAAACTTTCAAAGTCCTTTTAGAAATAGCTTTGGCTCAACCTTGTCGCCAACAGAAAGCATTCGTGCATGCCCTGCACAGCAGATAAAAGAAGGCATATTTCAGTGTCTTCATCCATATGCAAAGCGTGGTGTGATATCCAGCTGATAGCTATGTTTTCCTTGAGTTCTTTCAGTGATCCGTCTCTGCCTCTGGTATGATAATCTATTTTTTAATCCTTATGTAAATCACTGTCTCCTGTTCTGAGTGTCAAAAGAAATGCTTTGGAGTACCACGGCAGAAACACACAATCTAGCAGGTAGGCTACAAGCAAATTAAGGGCATTAATCACAGAGGACAAAAGGACACAGTCGTTTACGCAGTGTCACGCAACACTGGAAAGTCGACTGGTTCCCCAAGGTCATCCCTCCTTAGCTGACATTGGTCATTTTATTGTCTCTGTTAGGCTGTGATTGGTGGAAAACGTGGGTCCACAAATCTTAATATAAAGTGTTCCAACCAAGACATCTTTGTTTTGTCTGTACCTAGGTGTCTGTTTTAATGACATGCCGGCCTGAAAAGGCTCTGTTGTCGCTGTCTGAGGTGCTTCACTAATCTCTACCCTTTTGTAATGTGACAGATTTATTAAAATGGTAGTGCCTGCTTTTATGACATCCATTATCAAAGCTAATCCAATCATGTCCCTGTCTGAAATGTTGAATATTTTACAACCGGCCATTGAAAGACATATCCCCATGTTATCGATAGCCGGCTCAGCCTCTTCAGCCGGCATAAAAATACTCTAAGTTTGATTTATATTTATTTCTGCCTCTAAATGCTGCAGACACGGTGTTTAGTGAGAGATATTCAAGGGCATCTGATTGTCATTACAGCACCATCAAACTCTGAATCATTGCACAACACCTAATGGCTTATTACAGGAGCGTATGCTAAATTAAACATTACTGCATCAATAAATGTTGCATGGCATTAACCTGACAGTGCTTCATAAATATTGTGCGTTTCCCACCAACCCTGCCTTCACCCCCAGACTTCCACTGTTACCGTCACTCTTACATGCACACAAGTACCCATTAATAACCCAGAGCATGCTCTCGTCCTGTTCTTTCCTAATGCACTGGAATGACATAAATGGGCATTAAATTATTTCCAATTCCTCAAATTATCTTTCAGGTATTTTAATTAGGAAGCACTTTGCAACACTGCTCAGCCCTCACCAGATGGGTGCTCATGTCAGCCAATTTAAGCAAATAGCAATTAGATATTAGCATTCCTATTTTCATCACCCAAAATCCTAACTTCCTCCACTCACCCGATCTCACTCACTGGGGTTTCCGCATTTCAGGTGGTGAAGGGCTTACCGAGGATGTGGTTCCGATTTCGGAGTTAAAGTGGCTCTCCTTGAAAGGTTACAACCTCAAAAGACATATTCCCCAAACAGATGTAATGTTTGTGCAGACCACATTTTGAAATGGCACCATGTCAATGGCTCCAAAGTATTGCGTATTGACAGCTCAACTATACAACACTGAGTACTATTAATTAGAGCACATTGTTAAAAGATAACATTTACTTCAGGGACTTAGCTACAATGTAAATTACCTTAGAGGATTACAGTCAACACTAATTAGTTTTCTACATGCAAAGTCATTCTTTCATTATTATTGTCATCAAATATGTCCTTTCTCAAGAATTGCTGATGAACTACGGTTTGCCTCCTTTGTTCAGTAAGCAATTATATCCTTTCTCACACTTTTACTCCCTTTTGCATTTTGTTCTTTTTGCGTTAATGTATTGTGTTAATGCTACATTGAATCACTTCTACTAAATATTCTATAACTACAGTAGTATTGTCACTACTGTAGCTATTATTTACTGCTGCAAATATTTTGCAGTTTATAAGGAAGCCCAATGCCAATGCAGTAAGTAGTGTGCCTGCTATGTAGCAAGGTAGAAAGTAAGGATGTGGGTAAAGCTCATTAGAATTTATTTTGGAATTAGTGTAGTCACATTACAATGGTGCATTGATGACGACTTTTTGTAGGCCATTCCTGGAAGGGGGCCCTAAACCAAAGACGATGGAATTTATGGGATTGGGAATAATCCCCACATGTTAACACCACTTTGTGATTGACACGGAAATGGACAAGACGGCTGTGATGGGGAGACAAAACAGGTTGAAAGGAACGAACATCTTCCTCAACGAGGATTATCCTGAAGCGGTACGCCAGAAGAGAAAGGAACTCATCCCTGCCATGAAGGCCGAAAGGAGCAAAGGGAACATTGCTTACATTAGGTACGACAGACTAATTGTTCATCCTCCGCAAACCCCCCCCGATCCCCCCCTCCCAAAGGGCTGAGAGAACGGACTCACGCCACTCATCTCAGAGGACTGAGAAAAGGGACTAAAGAGACAGAAGGGGTTCGTAGCTTGGTGCACGCATATACACACGCATACACAAGGGATGCACACATACACATACACAAACATGCACTTTAGCATCAGAACTGTAATGGACATTGTGCTTAATTTGTTGTTAGTCTATCTCTGTCAGTGAATGCTAAACTACCTAAGAAAGGGCTAAAGATCGCTCAATTGAATATCTGCAGCCTTAGAAATAAGGTTCAGTGTGTTCAGGATATGTTGATCTCAAATAATATTCATATTTTGGCCATCTCTGAAACTCACTTAGATGACTCGTTTGAGGACGGTGCAATATCAATACAGGGGTACACTTTTTACAGAAAGGATAGAAACTGCAATGGGGGAGGAGTGGCTTTTTATGTACAAAGTCACATTCCTGTGAAGTATAGGGAGGATTTGATGTTAGGTGAGGTAGAGATGGTATGGCTGCAGGTTCACCTGCCCCATTTAAAACCTATGTTGCTGGGATGTTGCTATAGACCACCAAGCTCTGATAGTAATTATCTAGATAAACTGTGTGAAATGATTGAGAAGGCATGTGATGAAATCAGCGAGATATATTTATTGGGTGACGTGAATATTGACTTTCTGTCATCAGACTGTTCATTGAAAAACAAATTGATGACGGTAACAAGTGCATGTAACCTAGATCAGATGATCAATCAACCAACCAGGGTAATTACCAATAGCTCAGGAGTAACATCATCCAAATGCATTGATCACATATACACAAACGCAAGTGAACTGTGCTCAAAAGCGGTATCAGTACCAATTGGCTTCAGCGATCATAACCTTGTAGCAATATGTAGGAAAGCCAAAGTCCCAAAAGCAGGACCGAAAATAGTGCTGAAGAGATCATATAAAGGGTTTTGCTGTGATTCATATGTGGAGGATGTTAAGGGAGTATGTTGGTCTAATGTTTTTAAAGAGAGTGACACAAATGTGGCACTGGATGTTTTCATGAAATTGTTGTTACCAGTGATGGATAAACATGCACCTGTTAAGACGTTAACCGTTAAAACAGTAAAGGCACCATGGATTGACGAGGAGCTAAAGAAATGTATGGCTGATAGAGACAGAACAAAAAGGGCAGCAATGAATTCCGGCAATCATTCTGAGTGGCAGTTATATTGCAAAATAAGAAATAATGTGACAAAACTGAACAGAAAGAAGAAGAAAATGTATTATGAGATTAAGATCAATGATATAAAGCATGATGGAAAAAAGCTCTGGGGTACCTTGAATACCATCATGGTTGGAAAAACAACTCAACACCATCCTTTATAGAATCAGAGGGGGCATACATCACTAGACCACTAGATATTGCCAATTATTTTAATAACTATTTTATTGATAAAGTGGAGAAGCTAAGGCAGGGAATGCCAAAATCTAGCTGCGAGTCGTCCTATGTTAATATTAGAGAACGTATTATGAAAAATAAAAATTGCACCTTTGAGCTGGGTAAAGTTAGAACAGAAGAGGTGGAAAAGTTATTGTTGGCAATCAATAATGATAAACCACCAGGTATTGATAACTTAGACGGTCAGCTATTAAAGAATGTAGCCAAGTTCATTGCTGCACCCATCCGTCATATTTTTAACATGAGTCTGGAAGGTACATGCCCGCAAATCTGGAAAGTAGCTAAAGTTATTCCACTCCCTAAAAATGCAAAGAATGCCTTCACTGGCTCTAACAGCAGACCAATAAGCCTGTCACCTGTTCTAAACAAACTACTAGAAAAATGGTATTCAATCAAATACAATGCTATTTTTCTGTTAACAGTCTGATGAGTGAGTATCAACATGCGTATAGAGAGGGTCACTCAACAGCCACAGCATTAACACAAATGACAGATCAATGGATGAAAGAGATTGATGTGAAGAAAATGGTGGGAGCAGTACTATTAGATTATCGCGCTGCCTTTGATTTGATAGACCATAGAATTTTACTTGACAAATTGGAGTGCTATGGTTTTGCCTCAAAGGCGATATCATGGCTAGAAAGCTATCTATATAACAGAACTCAAAGTGTATACTTTAATGGCAATATCTCTAGTGCTAGATGTGTTGCAAGGGGAATTCCACAAGGAAGTTCACTTGGTCCTTTACTCTTCTCAATCTTTACAAATGATTTTCCATTGGCTCTTGAAAAAGCACAAGTCTCTATGTACTCGGATGACACGACAATATATACACAGGCTCCCACAATCGGTGAGATAACTGATATTCTGAACAAAGAACTGAAAACAGTAATGGAATGGGTGACCAGCAACAAATTAGTGCTCAACATTCAAAAAGTATTGTATTTGGCACAAATTACGTACTAAGGTCTAAACCGCAGTTAAATCTGATGCTGAATAATGTAGAGGTTGAGCAGGTGGAAGAAACAAAGCTCCTCGGACTCATCCTAGTGAACAATTTATCATGGACGAAACACATAGAGTCAGTGGTGGCAAAGATGGGGAGGAATATATCCGTCATCAAGAGGTGCTCAGTGTTTTTACCACCGCAACTGACAAAACAAGTCATTGAGACTCTAGTCCTTTCACAACTGGACTACTGCTCAATGATCTGGTCAGGGGCAAACAAGAGGGACCTGGGAAAGCTGCAACTGGTTCAAAACAGAGCAGCTCGGCTTGCCCTTAGGTGTACACCAAGACATAATGTAATCAAAATGCATGTCAAGCTCTCCTGGACATTAGTCACAGAGAGGCTGATGGTATCACTCCATGTCTTTTTGAGAAACATAAATGAGCTGAAACATCCAACCTGTCTATATAAGAAACTCACACCTAGCTCTAAAATCCATACATATAAAACGAGACATGCCACAAGAGGTTGCTATCAAATCCCTAAAGCCAAAACAGAGTCTATGAAGAGCACAGTGCTGGATAGAGCCATGGCTGCATGGAACACACTGCCAGATCAGATTTCTAAAGAAACAACTAAAGCAAGCTTCAAAAGACGATTGAAGAGGCATCTAGAAGCCCAAAGACTGTAAATTACACAAGCAGCAGACAGGTTATGGTAAACATACAGCAGCACACCGATTCATATAGGTTTTTTTAAACACATGCCAAGGAAATGGGGAATCAGAAAATAAGCTGTATGTGATGGTTGATACGAAAGTCACTGTTTGAAGGAAAATTGGCGCCGTACACGATTTGTATCAATGTCTTGTAATGTACTGTCAAATGTCCTGTTTTATGTTATTTGTGGACCCCAGGAAGATTAGCTGTTGTTATGCACCAGCTAATGGGGATCCTAATAAAATAAAATAAATGAATGATCTTGTCTGGCACAAGTGTCAATTATAACTGTTATACCTGAGCAAGTATGGGCATGTAGTGCAACATTTATGATACTTATGCTAGAATAAGACATTTTTATCCACACTGGTGGTATATAAGCTAAACTTGAAATGTGGCCCTGAAGGTTTTCTGAATCGGCACTGAAAAAGTGTTGGTAATTTACAAAAATATGTCTGTATTTTTGTTTGTTTTTCTCACTGGTAAAATACAGTTAGGGTTCAGTTATAAAGGGGTGATATTTATTTGTATCATACAAATATTTTTATAAATAATCGATGACAGTCACTGTCAAACCTGAAACCACCCATATACTTTAGGGATTAAATAGATTATTTTTGTGTTAACATCTTAATAAAAAAACTTTTCTGACACAAAGAAGTTATATTTCCGGGGTTCAACGTTATTGACACATCATAAGGTTGTTTATTAAAAAACGTGCCACCATTTTTCCTACTAAATGCATGTGCTCTATATTTCTGTACATTTGTATTTAAAGGAGACTTGCTTGTAATGCTATTCTCTAATCAAGGATGTAATGTCCAATATATCCTCTTTTTCATATGCTATTTATATATTATGGCTGTCAGTCGGACTGATGTCCATAGTTAATCGCAAATGAATCACACATTTTCTATCTGTTCTAAATGTACCTTAGAGGAATATTTTTCAAGTTTTTAATACTCTTATCAACATATGAGTGGACATGCTTTATGCAAATGTTGGTTTATTATCATTGGAACAATGACAAATATTCTCCTGAATATTTTCAACACAACAACCTGGAACCTCTCTCGTACACTCTCTCCCAACCGTGTGTACTTCTCTGCACTGAGCCAGTTGCTCAAACAGACAAGCCTGTTTACAGTTGTCGGCGAACTGCCGCTCCTCTGTCTTCATAACAGTCAAAGCATGAGACTGAAGTTCCCACTGTGGGTCAAAATAATGCGCTGTGATGTGCAGTCGACACGTTGGATGCGATCCGAATTATCTAACGCAGCCCCTCGTCCTCCACAATGTTAAGCTGTAGCCACCGATTTAGCTATCGCTGTTGTTGTCCAGGCGTCTCCCCGGGAAACTTTCAAGCGTGGTCTGCCGCAAGCATCAGCTGTGTGCTTGGCTTGCTGTTTAAAACACCTTTTTTTGTATCCATATCTCTCGCTAGAATCTCCCACCATCCAACTAACAACAACGTCAAGCCTTTGGGCTCTGAAACTACAGGGCGGGCCAAGGACAAATACACATGCGTTAATCGCACGTTAAAATAATTAGTGGTGTTAATTTGTTTGTGTTAACGCGTTATTAGCGCGTTAACTTGACAGCCCTAATATGTGTGTGTGTACACACAACAACTAACATGACCTTGCAAACTTTAGTAACTTGCCTGTATTTTCTTATCTCCTTCCTGTTGTTCTGCTAGTGTGTTCCTCTTGTCTTGCAATAAATACATAATAAAGAGAAAACTGTCAATTACGTGGGGCCATGACAGCTGCTCAGACATTCTTCCAGTACCCAAAAGCCCTGCCACCACTCTAACTGACTTTTGAGCCCTGGCCAGAAACATTCACCAGTCTGGAGACAAACAACCCACCAGTGCTCATTATGTGGAGACCGCGGGTGCTCGGGTGGCCATGACAGTCCTCCAGCCCCCCCTTGGTCTATGTGAGCGCAGGTCATGACTGTGAATTAGGGGGCACTGCTGTCCTGTGAGCTATAACTCCACCGCAGTCATCAGTGTCAACATACTGTCCGCTCAAATTTGTCAGAGCCATATTGACCGGTTGGCTCGGAAGCCAGACATTTCTTCGCTTAATTGCTCCATCAAGCAAGGCATGTAAAGGCAAACTACAGTGTCACACTGTGAAACGGTTATAATGCCAGGCTTGAAAACAAGGTCTGAAAGCTTGGGCGAATTGGTGAGTGTTGAATAATTGTTTTCACTATGGTTGAGCTCCAACACGGACGTCCTATAATGATATAATAGCAATTGCACCCAAGAGGCAGTTCACTACAAGATGATGGGCATGCCCTCGATGTTGAGGTACGATTGAGCATTGTCAGCACTGAAGTGATGATAATCACTACGAAGAACATCCCCCGGTGTATTTCTGTTTTCACAGAAGTGCCATAAACACACGACAGCCTAAAGCCTTTACATTCACAATGAGTGACTAATGAGAGAATGATAATGACTGCTACTTACTGTGCAGTAGAGCCTCTTTGGGAATGATAACACCTAAAGCGCACGTGTTTTCTTTTCATGTGGAGTGCCAACACTGTTGCAACGTAACCTTGATGAAGGTCACTATCATTGGTCAATATAAGAGTTACTTTAACACACTTTTGTTTTCCATCATGCAAATATCTTTATGCAAACTAAATGATATACAGATTATGTTTTGTACCATCAAACGGTCTAGTGTGAGAATGTGTTTTCTTTTTCTTCATGGCACTACAGCGTGATGAAGGTATTTATGGTTTTGTTGTTAAAAAAAAACGGGGGAAAAACGGTCATGGACAATTGCATCAAGGAATTTGAATATTGATGGGAATGGTACTAGAGTAAGAATTGGTGGTTAAATGGGCCATTTAATGCTTAGGTTTTTTACCCTCTTTCCTGTAGTGTGTTATCCAGGTTTGGTTAGGTTCCCCCCCCCTGCCTGAAACGCTTCGATTGGTCTTTGTTATTAATTTCCGTAACATAGTGACATTACAATGTTACACTTGGGTTTCTATTGGATGGTGCTGCAACACATTGTACATGATATGCAAAGAGAAAGGACATCTCTTAGTGGTTTATCAATCACACCAGAGTCAAATACATGATGAGCTCTGGTTTCAGACAGAGGGTGAAAAGAGGTTATTTTTAACGATGGAAATGTCCACTCTGTGGGACTAATAAAGTGATTGTTCATTCATTCATATTAATTGTTTGAACATGAGATAATGTAAACATGTCACAGTAAAAGCACAACATACAAATATGACCGTAACAACTCTATATAATAATATGTTGGTCACCCTATAACATAGCCTTTTTGGACATTAAGTCTCTTTAAAGTTATTCATAATGACTGCTTTTTTACGTTTATTGATCAATGTTAAATAACTTCACTGTAATTTTTTTGTCACAATCTAGGGGTCAGTGCGTCAGTTAGTCAATGACGTGTGAGGGAAAGGAGTTGATACACCACTTTATTTTTAAAATATTGGTAGCCATCAGCCTTAAGCCTTCTGTACTGGCAGGCTTCACCTTGATTATAATATTATCAGGAACTTGATTGTCAATCGTTCCTGATCTTTGTCGCAAGATGATACTGTGACATTGTCTTTTTTCATTAACGGATGTTCTAGATCAAACTTATCAGCTAAATGTATCATACAGTATGGAACCGCTCTAATCTCCCCAGATCTTAATCCAATTTACTTTTGTTCAAAACATGAGTGAAAGTCTGTTAAATATACACAACGTGTTCTCAGCTTAAGATAACGGATGGCTTAATCAGTGTAGCATGTTCTTCAAATATCTGTGATGAGCTGCGATGGTTAATGAAAATAAGTTGTTACTCCAATGATTGACTACTTATATTATTTACCCTTAATATCAATCTTTAGATATAATAAACCAGTTCACAGAAAATGTTCTTATGATTATTCTGATGCTTCACATCTTTTCTAATCTTTTAACAGCGTCCCATCATGTCATACATATATCTCCAAAACGTATAGTTGTTTTTGTAGGACCAAAGCGTGTCTGTCAAGATGCCTGCACAATCTAAAACCACAACCCTCTTTACAATCCAAACTCGTGAAATATTAAGGTTAACCTACAGCTATAGGTAAGCATACATATTTATTAACTTGAGAACCCATTACCTGACCTTAAAGACCTCAACCGTGCAAAGAGGGAGAGAACCATTCTAAGAGAGCTCTCTTTTGTCCAGTGTTTGTGTTCTGTGTTTTTCCTAAAGGACAATATGAAGAGATGAAGGTTTTTATTTTCATTGCTGATAAACTTTTCTTTGTGCAGAGCTTGGCAACCTTATTCAATCCAATGCAAACTAATTGGAAACATGTTCCAACAGTAGGCCTACAACAGAATTATGCTTGAAAAGAGTGTTCAATCATTATGGACCACACTGCAAAAGAAAGGGGGGGAGAGGATATCACTTGCAATGCCCTTGCCTTAAGTTGTCTTCAAATAAGGACTCATTTGTATAGCCCTTGGCTTGAAAGTCTTAATATCCCATCTGGGAATGGCAATTCTTATTCGTGTGATGTTCAAGCTGTGCATCAATGGCCTGTTCCTTCTCTATTTTAAAAATAGGAACCACAGATTCTGTTTTTGCATAATTGCTTGATAGCAGAGTTTCTGGACTATTCTCAAGTAGACAATATTGCTTTGCCCTCGGTCTGGTTTCAGGTCAACGCAGTAGCATAGGAGGCAGAAGAGCCAAGATGTGACGGAAAGACTTTATAACGGCCTGTGCTTGAGTGCCTTCCCCGTAGAGAGGCATCCAGAGGCGCCAGGTTGATTGGCGTTTGTTTTGCACTAGCTTCGACTGAGACCCTGGTGTGTTGTTCCAGCCAGCTGTGCAGCCACCTCAGTAAAATATGCAATCATCAGCCATATATCTGCCCCCATGGGTCTTCATTTGATGGTAGCCTTTTAATGAGGAACATGCCGAACGACTTACACCCGTTGCGTCCTTGCCGCTAACCTTTATGCAGAATAGATGAACTTATGACATAAAATGTGACTGGGGGGAGACACAAAGACACAAGGCATTCTGGGATGTGTACTCCCCTATGAGGAGTATTAAAACGCCAAAGGGGTTTGGTCCTTTTTGGAGATGGACAGAAGGCATAGCAGGTGGAGCAAGCAAACCTTTTGACCAGTCAGCAACCCTGTCGTCCCCCCTTCATCCCCCTCAACCTTTCCTCTCCCTTTCTGTCTTTCTCCTCTGCAGTTCTTCATCTCCTCTCCCTCGCATATGGCTGTAGAAAATCTCATTTGGCATGCATTAAAGTACTGCAGATAAGCTTCAACACATTGAGTGACAAGGACAGATTGCCACCTATTGGTAATAAGCGGTCATTGGTGGCAAAACTGTTCAAGTGAAGGTGACATCACTCCTTACAGACTTGAGCTCACTTCAAGTAAAAACTGTGTATGTGTGCATATATTTAAGTAAAAGCCCATTTGTTTAAGCCTACTTGCTGTTACGGTTTCTAACTCAGAAACCTATCTCGACTGAGACACAACACACAAATTAGCATTTGCAAATCATTCCTCTCCAAATTGATATCTTTGTTTAAGCGATACAGACAGAAAACATTCCTCACAACTTGCTAAAATGTCATTATAATTCTAAATTAAGACTCTTCTCTACTGCAGTAGCTCTTCTCTTCCCACACTTTGAGAAAGTATAGAAATTAAAAACTTAACAGCTCTCCATTTAGCCGTCCCATTTCTCATGGGGCCCTTGAACTAATCTGAAGCCTGGGTGGATTTTGTTTTACCCTGGAGGAGTGTGTCATTGGACTCTCATTTGAATATTATTACAGTATATAAAGAAGTAGCATTATGAGCAAAGGCAGCCTTAATAGCACACCGCAATCAAATCACAACATTGCAGAAGACCACAGTTGGCACTGCAGAGCCCGCACTCATTTAGCAGGCCTCTTAAGTCGGCTTTTCTCCAACTTGCCCGCCGTAACCTGCTAAGCCGGTCCGTTCCGCAAATCCTTACTTCCACACACAGTTGTGTTTGTGCTGTTTTGCCATTTAACTTGGTGGACTCAAAACACAATGTCACTCCAGTTCCAGTTCCACTTTTAATCCTGTTTTACCAAATACTTTACTACAAACAGCTACACAGCAGGAATCTACCACAGCACTTGCTGTATATAGACACTACAATCTCTTCTTTACCTTGTTGTTGTGAACACAATATGTCAAACTGTAGCATATCGATCTCCTATAGTGAAGAAAAAATGGCATGGAAGGATAATCCAGGACTGAATTGTAACATTGTTGGCACAAGTAGTTATTTGACATGAACCATTCTGCATATTATAACAATATGTTTTAGGTACTTGGTTGTAATTGAACACTTTGTGCTGAGAAAACAATTTCAAGTGGGTTTTATTTTAATGCCATCAACCAGATGGGGGTTCGTCCAGGATCTTGTGTAGTGTTGATATTGTCTTTAGTGGTAGTAGTGTATAGAAGTGTAGCATTGGCTGTGAAGTATCTTACTGTTTAACAGCTTCCTCAGTGTTGTGTCCCGTCAATTATGTTAGTTTGTTATGTATTTGTCACGTTCATGTTTGTTTTGTTTGTTTCACTTCCTGTTTTATTTTGTACTCCTTGTCTCATTCCAGGTGCCTTTACTTCCTCGGTTCTTGTTTCCCGCCATCGTCAGCGTCTGCCCCGCCCCTGATTGTTCCCACTTACCTCTTGTATATATTGTCCTGTCTCCCCTTGTCTATTGTCAGTTCGTCTTGTTCGTCATGCCAAGAAGTCAGATCCAAGCAGCCATAGAGACCAAGTACCTTTTGTGATATCCTCCATGAGAGCGTTTTGTTTTGTGACGTGACCGTTTTGTCACTCCCTCTGTAAAGAGTGTTTCTTTGTTTTTGATCCATTACAGTTTATTTTTCTTCAAACCTTTTCGTCTCCGGGTTGTGCAATTGAGTCCTCATATCAGTGAGTCACGGTTCCTAACACTCAGTTTAGATGGGGGAGTGTTTAGCTGTGCTGAATCAGTCCTTCCTTCAGGCGCTCGTTTATTATTTTGCCTTTTTTATTTTCGGGGTAATCTTGGGTGGGGATTTAGTCCCAGGCGTTTCAGGGTTTCGGCCGCTGATGTGTGCCTTTTTTTAAAGTCACCTCGAGCCCGGCACGCTCCAGAAGATAGGTAGGTAGGCAAGTTTGTGGTAGGCAGGATCTGGGAAAGTTTGTTATTTGGAAGACTGGCGTCAATGTTTGTGAAGCATTAGTGGTAGGCTGTTGTGTCACAGCATTTAAAAAAAAAAAAAAAAAACATTAAAATCTTGTAATTGGCCATTGTTGAGTATGGCTTTTGTTTTGGAGCAGTTTGTGGCCAATCCTACTGTGTATCAGCTAGCCTGCTGTAGGAAGGTTGACTTGCGGTTAATTGCTGACCACTATAATATTTTGTTGACAGTATTAAATTGTGTACAGCCCTGGAGGTTTAGGCGATAGGAAACAAATTGGTGCGTATGCATTTAAAACATATAATTACTAAATGGGTGTAGTTATGTAATGAATTAAAAACTTGGGTCACAGGTTCCTCAACAGTGCATTACAAGACATCTATCAATATGTGTGTATACCTCCACCATTAAACTGTCAAATTCTGCACATTTCTTATACTATCTACATACATAAGAGTATAATTAATGTGTATAATATCAGTTAAAATATGTGCTTCAACATAGTTAACATTGCAGGAAAGCAATATATTAGACGATAACCAGTTTAGCCCTAAGCCTGTTTTTCAGGTCTCAGGCTCGAAAATGACATTCCCAGAACAAATGAGCATATCTTCCCTTCTAAAAGGGTTAAATTAATAATCTTTTTTCTCAAAGTAATGATAAACCTGTGAGTTGGATGTAGAGAAGTCGGAAGCAATATAGATGTTTTTATTTTAAAGAAAATTCAGATTGAACATGGTAACAAAAACTGTAAATTATAGTGTCTGTCCAAAAAATATGTTGTACTTATAGTGAAAACTAACCTTGGATGATGGGTTAGTAGACTAAAAGCTTTAGGAATCCAAAGTACAACATATAATACCCTGTATCAAGATTGATGCAAAACAAGTGATATTTGACCTTTTTAGACAGATTTAGCAAAAAAAACCTCTTCTGGGGCCATTTGGGTGGATTTTCGTTATCTCTGGCCCCCCTTGTTCGATTTTGACATGTGACATCTCTTTCTGACCGTTGGAGCCAATAGAATCGAAGGGGAATCGTCCCGCACACACACAAAAAAAAAAATGGCAGTTTTGCTCCATAATGAAGCTGTCTCTAGGGTTGCGTTCCAATAGTCCATTTAGCTTGGGAACCTTCCTAAGGGAGTGAAATGACCTGGAAGTACGTCAGTGGCAGCCATGTTAAGTGCCGTTCCAATTCTCCAAATGAAAGGAAATGAGGTTTCAAACTTCCTTTATAACCTCCTTTAGCTTAGGAACCACTGGACCTCCCTTGACGAAAGGAGAGGAGAAAATGCTGCCCCACAATGCATTGCAGCCGCAGCATTTGCCGTCACTCAACAGTCGGCTGTTCATGGAAACAACCGATTATGACCGAGAAATTATATCATGAACGTTACGGTGCTTATTAAGCATTTTAAAACGTATGTGGTAAGTTGCCAAAGTGCTTTGTTCTGAACGTTCATCAGTATTATAATAAAAAAGAGAAATATGAATGTTAGTTTTTACTGAAATGATCAAATAAAGTCAACATTTCACAGTCTTTACTGAGCTGTGTGGAGTTTGTTCAACTTTTAAAATATGTTTGAATGGTGATATACACAGTGATAGATGTTAAGGACTAACGTTTATAATAAATATTTGTATTGATTTTAAGATATTTTCATAGTTAATACAATCATACGTATTGGGATAATTTGTATTAATGTAGACCGGAGGGAGAGGGTGACGAGCATAAGTTTCACTTTCCTTTTTTATTTCAATTCCAACTTTGGTCATGAAGAATATGTTTCTCTGTTGTCCACATTCATAAAGCATAACGCAACAGCATCAGAGCACGGTGCAGAGTCTCAAAATGAGTTTACAGTAGTCCCTCCTTCTTATTATACATCCATGTTGTAGTCCGCTGTATAGAAAACTGTAGTTTCCATAGTTTCCCCACAGCAGCAGACGCACATTCATGACGTCCGCTGGCGCATCATAAACACGTCGGATAGTGAAAGTGCATTCGGATTCTCTAAAGTACCGCAGTCTCTTCTCCTAAGTCCTTTTGAATTATCCTATCCACTATCCCTTAACGTTTCACTCAGAGGTCAAGGAATAGGAGATAGGGTCAGAATTTAGGAGCGGATTCTTGGATTATCGGAACGCAACCGAAGTCTGGCATCTCAAAACCGAAAAGCAGGTTCATTGCTCATGGATTATCAGAAATCATTTAAAGTGACACAGACACATTGGATTAACCTATGGATTAACTTCAGCATCGTTTTTATCGTTTTAATGCCATTGAAGATCACTTTTGACCAGACTACCACACTGGTGAGTCATTTTGCCATCTTTGGCTAACTAGCTCCATATGTTTTGATGTGTTCTTGTTATTATCTCCGAGAGTTCGTATGATTGAGTGATAATGAGGATAACCGTCGATTCTGTGTCCCCTCACGATGTGAAACGATGGGTTGAGATGTGGAGCAAAGATAAATAATAAGGTTTTGTGAGTGAATTTCGGTGCAGTCATCTGTTAGCATTTTTCGCTCGTTGTTAATTCAGAGGCTCAGCGTTAGCATTGTGGGTTTTTTTGAAAACAAAATTAAAATGATCAGTTAGATGAGTTTATTTCCGTTACATGGATATAAAACATTCATAGTTTATTAAATGAACATGCCCTCAGACACTGTTTTCTGCAAGATATTGCAGGAGGCCCCCGGAACCGGGGTCTCTCGGGCTTAACAGGTTAAGTACTTTGTCAGGCTTAATATGTATATGTAGATACACTGAACAAAAATATAAATGCGACACTTTTGGTTTTGCTCCCATTTTTCATGAGATGAACTCAAAGATCTAAAACATTTTCTATTTACACAAAATAAACATTTCTTTCAAATATTGTTCACAAATCTGAACAAATCTGTGATAGTTAGCACTTCTCCTTTGCCGAGATAATCCATCCCACCTCACAGGTGTGGCATATCAAGATGCTGATTAGACAGCATGATTATTGCACCGGTGTGCCTTAGGCTGGCCACAATAAAAGGCCACTCTAAAATGTTCAGTTTTGTCACACAGCACAATGCCACAGATGTCGCAAGTTTTGAAGGAGCGTGCAATTGGCATGCTGACAACAGGAATGTCCACCAGAGCTGTTGCCCATGAATTGAATGTTCATTTCTCTACCATAAGCCGTCTCCAAAGGCGTTTCAGAGAATTTGGCAGTACATCCAACCGGCCTCACAACCGCAGACCACGTGTAACCACACCAGCCCAGGACCTCCACATCCAGCATGTTCACCTCCAAGATCGTCTGAGACCAGCCACTCGGACAGCTGCTGCAACAATCGGTTTGCATAACCAAAGAATTTCTGCACAAACTGTCAGAAACCGTCTCAGGGAAGCTCATCTGCATGCTCGTCGGGGTCTCGACCTGACTCCGGTTCGTCGTCGTAACCGACTTGAGTGGGCAAATGCTCACATTCGATGGCGTCTGGCACATTGGAGAACTGTTCTCTTCACGGATGATTCCCGGTTTTCACTGTTCAGGGCAGATGGCAGACAGCGTGTGTGGCGTCGTGTGGGTGAGCGGTTTTCTGATGTCAATGTTGTGAATCGAGTGGCCCATGGTGGTGGTGTGGTTATGGTATGGGCAGGCGTGTGTTATGGACGACGAACACAGGTGCATGTTATTGATGGCATTGTGAATGCACAGTTCCTGCCAATATCCAGCAACTTCGCACAGCCATTGAAGAGGAGTGGACCAACATTCCACAGGCCACAATCAACAACCTGATCAACTCTATGCGAAGGAGATGTGTTGCTCTGCGTGAGGCAAATGGTGGTCACACCAGATACTGACTGGTTTTCGGACCCCCCCAGACTCCCCCCAATAAAGCAAAACTGCACGTTTCAGACCGGCCTTTTATTGTGGCCAGCCTAAGACACACCTGTGCGATAATCATGCTGTCTAATCAGCATCTTGATATGCCACACCTGTGAGATGGGATGGATTATCTCGGCAAAGGAGAAGTGCTCACTATCACAGATTTTTTCAGATTTGTGAACAATATTTGAGAGAAATGTTTATTTTGTGTATATAGAAAATGTTTTAGATCTTTCAATTCATCTCATGAAAAATGGGAGCAAAAACAGTGCATTTATATTTTTGTTCAGTGTAGATACCCCCAAAGCTTTTTTCTTATTTGAAAGAAGACCTTAACCTAAAGGATTCTTTAATGTGTTAATAAAGGTTAATTAGTTTGTCTGTTTTGCACATCCTTATATTAATATCTTTGTACATCCAGCACTAAACTGTTTTATTGTAGAGATCACTTACAGTATCTTCTTGATTTGTTATATTCTATATTTCTATCATTGACCTTCTACTTTCCCCCTATGAAAGTATGTACTCTTAATATTCTTTTCATCAAATAACATTAATCAACAAAAATAACATTATTCAACACAAATAATTCAATAACGTGCTTTAACCACTAGGCGGTGCACACAAGGTACACAAAGCATACTAATATTAACTTTGTATTATTAGTGTAGGACACTTATGTATGTAAACATCTGAAGATATTTAGTTATATTTTTTTTCCCGTAATTTTACAGGATATTGCTATACTATTTCTCATGTTTTACTTCTACACATTAATATCTGATTTGTAAAACATCAAAGACAGAAAGTCTCATTTAATGGTAAGCTATTGAAATTGTGATTCCATAGATGTGTCTCCCATCACCCAAATCCCCTGACTATTCTCTCAACTCAGTATTTACATTCTTATATTCAAAGAAAATCAGTAATATCTTTAAAAACGTGCATTGCGGCTAAAACATCCAATCAGCGAGCTGAGGATCTTTCCTACGTCTGTTTCCGGTATTGTTCCTGTAATGAGAGTTCACATTTATGCTACATTGAAAGGTGGAATTGACTACACATCTTCAGAAACATAATTTGCTTCCGATATAACTCATAGCAAATAAATTATAAAAATATAAGTAATAAAAAGATAAAACACTGGCATGTAATTTACGTTAGAATAAATAGAATGGTTTTGGGGAAACCAATGATGTCATTTGAACGGCGATCAAGCCTGAAGGCACAGAGATCTTCTGTTACTGTCCTTTCTTCTTAGAGGAAGTACAGAAACACGTAACTCTGGATTTGTTTTAATGTTTGAGGTGCAATAAACGACACAGCAGCTTTTTGGCATGTTAAAACTATTTTCTGCCTCGCTCATGAGTAACAGCTGGCGAAATTACAGCCTCGCCTACTGATTTTAATTTAACCATATATCGAGCCCGATTCTCGATTTAAGATACGTTCATAACAAACGTAATGTGGGAGAAAATACGTTTCTAGAAGATATGTAAAAAATAAACGTATTTGAGATATGTTCAAAACAAACGTAACGTGGGAGACATTTTTTTTCTTGCTAAACATAATCGAGAATGCAGTTTAGTTCTGTGGGAACGTAATTTTTAAGAGACAGGGTTGCAAAGTGAATGCAGATATGTCAGACTAAGGGGGGTACATTTGAGTAGGAAAGAGACTTTACTGGTGTTCATTAATGTTCCAATTGAAATGTGTTAAACAGCTGCTTTTCCATTGAATGCCATTATTATTTTTGTTAAGTTATTTTTTCTTATTGTAATGACATTGTTATGTCATTATGGCATGTCATTGTGTAAGCATGCTGCGTTTAGCATGAAGGTCTTAGTCTTGCTATATTTTTGCCATTACTGTATGTCTACACAGCTACTACATGGTTAATGGCAAATAGTTTGGGTTGCTAGGAGATGTGTCAAAAATGTATAACTAGTATGAGAAGGGGATGGTGTGAGAGGTTGCGGTCGGTGGTAGCTGAATGAAATCCATCCTTCATTAACGCCTCTCGCATGCTCGCTCACTATGCATGTCTATTTGGTATTTAATAGTAAACAGAGAGAAAAAGGCATGCAGGTCGGCCTGTGGGAAATTGGTGTCATTTCCTCAAATTAGCCGATGCTTTGTGAATCTGAATAGCATAATTTGTGGTTGATCACTTCTGCCAGCAGGTTTGTTCCTTGCATAATTTCCTCCCTTCTTAGGACACCACGCTGGAGTCATTTGAAATATTTGGGTCACGTCTTGCTGCTGAGGCATTTTTTTCGGGTTCAGTTGCAAATTGATACATGAAGAAGGCATGTTTCTATTCGCAACATAATAGCACCATGGTTCCTTGGCTGGAATAAGGGAGAAATGCTTTGAGCATCACATTATGGAGGTAATATATGATGATGCCCCAGGGCAGTGTCACCTATCTCCCTCTCTTTGTCTTATTTCTTTCTCCTCTTTATTTTTTCCACACAGACAAAACAAACAACACTGAAGCCTGTATCCTCTTTGTTTTATTGAAAATGCAGACAAGACTTCATGTCAAAGCATAACAGTCAAAGGTATCCACTGCAAAACCCATTCATTCAGGGACATAACAACGAAACCACACAAATACACAGGCATTTTTTCTTCCTGTTGTGGCGACACTGTGAAGGGTTTATGGTAAAAAATGCTCTCAGTGTCAGATATTTGTGGGGAACTTTGGTGCATACTGAAAAGATGAGATGCGGAATATTGGAAAGGCAGAGCAAGCAGTCGAAAGAGGAAAGGTCAATCTGTCTTCAAATTGCTCTTTCAGTCTCCACAGCAGCAGGTAATCAAATTGCCATTGAAATATTTCATTGGTAGGAAAGAAACAGGTACTGTAAAAGCTTTTTCTGAGGGTCAACACAGAGACCTCTACTCTGCGAGCTGCTGTGTAGGTAATATAACATCAGCGTTGTGTGAGCTGGCTGGTATATTGGTCTTGTAAGACTTTATATTTTCCGCAATAGAGGAAACTTTAAAACGGAGCATTATCATTCGAGACAAACTGGGCCAGCAAAAGCCCAAAGGTTACGTGAGTGGTTTCTTTTTCTTTCTTTTTTTACTACAAGGCTTTCATCCCAAATTCCATGGTTGGCTGGGAAATCTGTGGGCCATTTAAATAACCATTGACCAAGGAATTGTGTCATTGTCATAAACATGTACAGTAAGACCCAGATAAGACTGTATAAGAAGTAGATGTAGTCTCAGTAACCAATAGTTTGGAGACTACAGTTTTGACACCCGGAGTTTGGCCTTTTGGAATCGTCTTGCTTTTTGACAATGTTTGAGCACGGCAAGGCAAGCAGTGAGGTCTCCTCTCAGCCTGCAGATTCTCAAATAAATGCTGCCGTGATTAAACGCCATATCATGTTCAAAACTACTTCAAGGATTATTTCTGAAACCGTATGGAGCTTTCTTATTTTATTCATGTTCACATCTTTCCTCAGCTTAGTGTCTATGGCCAGAAATATGTATTTCTTCCTTCATGTTTCTTCTCAAATGCCACTTTTCTTAATTTCTTCAAAATGTCTATTTTGAGTTTAATTTATTTCCACTTCCGTCCAACATCACAAAATGAAATTAGAGTGCTTAAGTCCTATAGAAGTATCTGTGATATGTGTGCTTCTGGGGAATACAAGTCCAAGAAAACCATCTACAGATTTCTGAAAGTATTTTCCACTTTCTCTGTGTGCAGTGCACTGGAGTGAATGGAACAGACAAGAAAACCATTAGAATTTGCATTTACATTCATTCTTGCTCTATTTGCTTAAAATTAAACTTTCTAGTAGTTTTTATGTAGCTCAACCATTTCCTGTTTCAATAATTGGGCTTCTTAGTTAACTGCATTTTCTGATATGTATAACTGAGCGTGTGCACCTAGCGCCAAAGGCAGCTAAAATATTTTCCTTTTAGACTTTAGATGGTAGTAACTATCTGAGATCCACAAAGTGGGTTAAACTGAGATATTAAAAGAGCCAAAACCCTCAGGAGGTACAAGTTCAAACAGGAAGCTGGGCCACGCTGGACCCATTTATAATATAGTGGCAAAAGATAAATTCCATCTAGTGCCATTTAAAATCTACTTTCTCAATTCAGTTTATCAGGTGAATTGACTCGGGCAGCACTGCTCTTACTTCACACAATAGCGGCGGTGGCCGCTGAGTACTTGTTATTAAGAAATATTGCAACATGTGCAGCTACATATCTAGTCAGATCTATAAATAGTATCTCCTCACAAATTGAGGTTGCCCTTATCAGAAAATTGAGATTTCGCCGCTTTGAGGGTGAGATGTGATGTGACACATCAAAGGACTTTTGGGCTCGGTTGAGCTGGGCGGGGGTCTAATGGCAAAAGGAGAGCAAGAGGAAAATGATGCGTGAAAAATTGTCAAGAGGTAGCAAGCGAAGAAAAGGTTCATTTCACAGCATACAATACATTAATGTAACCAGATGGAAGTCAGATATTTTATGCGTTGTCATTGGTGGTCTAAATTATAAATTAGACTGATTATCAGTTCATATAAGATAGATAGAATAGAATCAGAGGGATGAAACCCCTCTTTAATGGTCACACATGCAGAGCACACAGTGAAATTTGGCCTCTGCATTTAAGTAGGAGGAGCAGTGGCAGCTATTGTACAGCGCCCGGGGAGCAATGGGAGTGGGGGGGGAAGGGGGATGTCCGGTGCCTTGCTCAAGGGCACCACGGCAGGGCAGGAGGTGAACTGGGACCTCTCCAAGTAGCAGTCCACACTCCATATTTAGGTCTGTTCGGGGACTTGAACCGGCAAACCTGCGGCTCACAGTCCAAACCCCTACTGACTGAGCCACTGCCGAACAGCAGTTCGTAGTTCACCTTTCCTTGATACTCTTAAGTGTATAGAATATAGATTTTATTTTGTATATTGTTGATGTTTTTTTAATTAATGATGTGCTATCTTTCTTACAGTACATGGTAGGACTTCTCAAATAGCTTGCAGAGAGTAAAACGCACTGGTTAACTTTTTTAGGAGGATGTTTTACGGAGCACAGAAAAATGATAACTCAGAAAGCCTGCTTCATGAGGCAGGCAACCCCCCCTAGTGTTAAGAGACTGTTGACATCTGTCAACACTCAGGTTGTGGTGAGGATTATGTTCTCAGCACTCTTGAGCCGTCCTTATATTCCTCTCAACCCACTGATAAGGTTGAAAAGAACAGAACTCCAACACAAAATGCTTCTGCCCCAGCCTGAAGAACTTAGATGTGTGATTGAACATTGGCTTGAGATAAAGAATTTAAGACACCAAAATACCAAGTCTTTGTACGGAACATTGCAGCTCAATTCTATTAAATTACCCATAATCAAATATTTGGTTTTTTGTTTTGTTTTTCTAGAAGATCAATACATCCTCACTTACAAAAACTCTACTAAACTTACCCACAGTTGCTATATTACAGACGTACTTTTTTAAAACGAAACCAGGATCTTTCATAAGCTTAACCGAGTTGTTTAGTGCAGTAAATCTTCCATTTAACAATGTCAACCAACTGTTTAAACCAGAGAAAGTTACAAAAAGCTATTGTAGTCATATTGTAGTCATATTGGTTGGATGACTTGTTGAAAAACTGGGGGTGTTCATTTAAAAAACAATTATTGTTGTCCAAAACATTAGCCATGAGTCATGAGTATTGACAATAGAGAAGAGAGACACAGATTTAACATGCATGTGTTCAAGTTTATTACTCAACATACAAAAAACTAAAAGATGTACGGAAATAACTAATGGTGTTACCAGTGTCATCAACAAGTAGGTTAATGGTGGTGTTTTGAATGGATAGTGTTGTATTTTGTTACCATACCCAAGAATACAAATATGACAATGTTAAACATGTATATCCTAAACCACCTTGGTCATATTAGCATGCTAACATTTGCTAATCAGGCAGATTGGATTGTCAGTAGTTTTGGCAGGTTGAGATGTTAGCCTGGTGATCACTAATGTCAGGTGGAAACGTTCATGTTTGTACAACATTTTATGGCATCCAACACAAACTACACTTGTGTATATTTTGCCTCGAAGAGTTTTTTGATGAATGCATAAAACAATGTGTCTAAGACAGAGGTCTTTTAGAATATGCATAATAGCTGTTATCTGCTCCATTCGACTTCGACAGATAAGCGCTGGAAGTCTATACCTGTGTCAACAGAGGTCCAGTATATCTCTGCTATGCTCCATTCACAGTGGCCAGTGGCTGTCGCCTCTCTTTGCTGATAGTGGAACAATCTTCAGCCTTCATCTCTCTCTGGTTCCGTTCGACAATTCAGCAAATCCTTAAAAACTGGTCAAGCAAAATATCAAACAAGGAATGCGCTCCTATAGCCTTAAGCATATGAGATGTGTGCATGCATGTGCTGTACAGCACACATATGTCACATGGCAATATATTTGAATGATTCATGGTTTTGCATGGTATTAAGTGTGTGTGTTTGATACCTTTTTATTGTGTGATTTTACTCTGAAATGTGTTTGCCTTTTTAACTGGTTTTAACTTCCTCCTGCATGCTTTTATTTTTGAAATGTTTGGATTGGCCTTGCCATGCTGATTGACAATGAGTGACCACACCTTGAGTCAATTTGCACCAACAGCCCTGCCTATAAATGGAAGGAGAAGAGCAGCAGAGGACAGACTGGGACTGGGAGAAACTGAAGGAGACAGCAGAGGCACAACGCAGCAGGAGCAGAGGCACACGCAACCAAGGGATTAAGAGACCACGGCAGTCCAAGAGAGGGTCCACGGAGCACCTTTGCAGCCCTGGAAAGACTCTGGTTTTGAGAAAATACTTTTAACCCTTTTAACATCGAAATTCCTTGTATTGTTTTAACTGTGTTTAATTGTATATTAAAATAGTTTTAGACTATCTTTTTACTGAGAATATATTTTAGACAGCTCTGATTTTAGTTTTCTTAGTAAAGTTGTTATGTTCTACTGAATAAATTATTGTGTTTTAAATTTAGTAGTTGGCTCCTTGATTACCCAGTTTTGCTCTCTACCTGATTTAAAAGAACCCTCTCCATAAATTGTTACCCCTCCCCCTCCTTTACACATACTGTAGCACAGAATAAAGATCAAAATGTTCCATATCTCGTATGTGTTGCTCTGAATTATGTATGAAGGAAGGCAGCATCACTGATAACATGCATGCATAGAAATACAAGGCATCTGGCAAACACTTTCAAATGAGCTTGGTTAGCTAACTAGCACTTTAATGGAATAAGACCCCTGTGGGGGACATAGGCCCACTCCTATCGTCTAATGAGAACATAGAGCTGAAGAAGGGACAAGTTTTTTTAAGGACTTTGATTACTTAACTTGGGTTTGCAATCAAAGGCTTCCTGTAGGAGGCTTTTGCATGCTTGGCTGCTATATAATGTCCTCTTAGTAATTTACAATCTAAGTGTGTTAGGTACAATTTCTTAATTTAACCTTGGGTTTCATTTTCTGCCAATGTTTTTCCTACAATATCCATGCATGGACAATGCATAATGGATTTTTTATCGCTCACACTTTCAGCTAGAAACACTCATGTTCCTAATTGGAGTGCTTCCACACTCGACTAACTTTAATAGTAGCGAACATGTGAAACGAGAGGGAGAAGGAAAAGCATAGTCCTTGTGGGACCTGCAGAAACGTAACCTATGATGAATCTGTTATACATGGTCATAGTTGTATGATCTAATATATTATTTCAAAAGCATGTAATTCCGCTCTAATGATCTGATTATCCTGTGTGAACTGACTGGACCAAGTGACTGTATTACTTTACACTGCTTTAACCTTAATCTGAACTCTACTGTTATTAACTGTGTGAGAGCTGATGAAGCTCAGAAATGCCTGGTAGATTAGTTGTATACCACCAGGTTTAGTAATAGAGCTCTCTAGCAGAGGCGGGAATTTTTATCCTCATCATTCCATTGATTTGCTTGGCAGGTGAGGGATGGGCGGGTCTCACTGTTTTATCCAATTCTCTGAACTTTCACGTTTACATTCAATTGAATTATATCCAATAAGGATACATCAGACAGGGAAAAAGTTTATCAGTGTATCAGCAATGTGACAGGATGAACTGAGAGATCATTATACCAAGTCTTTGTCAGGCACATTAATACATGCACAAAGCCAAACAGAAATCCGTTCATACATGACCAGGAAATCAGCTCTCTCCAGGACCAATTCTGTCCCAATTATAATGTTTGTTGGTTGCAAAATATTTTATAAAATAGGTATATCCGAATGATTGCAGATCATTAGTGACTGTTTTGGACTTTAACAACTCTTAAGCTAATATGGCACCATTAGGATCAATTATCTGATGATCGTCAAATATTGAAAGTGTTTTTGAGAATCCACGCATTGAGGAATGTTGGGTTATGCTGCAGGCAAAAGTCATTCTCTGTTATGTCAAGCTGACACAACAATATTGATTATACATCGACCATGAAAGCTCTAAGAGGCTTTTACAAGAAACCACACTGTTGTGTGGTGTCATTATCACCGCTGCTGTAATATCGGGACGGGCTGCACTTCAGACATTGAAATGAATAGAGTCACTAAATGATTGGCGCGGTAGATAAGTTGCTGAAGACTCATTGATGCTCGGTGCAACCAAAGAGACATGGACTCTCGCCAGACAGGCAGGCAGCTAATGCTGATCAGAATCTGCTTAGACCTCATTGAAACAGACAGATAATAACTGCAGTATAAAATGGACCGGCACAACTCTATAAAAGGACCCATTATTAAAGCAGAGATAGCAAAATATCCCCTCTCTCTGCTCAATTTGAAGCTAGTGTCTCCTTTACAACTTGCTACATTATCAGCTGGTGAGAAACAACATTATCGCTGCCCCTTCCCTCTAACACTAATAAATGTTCAACACGTCCGGATTAAACACTACTTTCCCTGCCCTTCTCATCATCTAACAGTATTTTACATTGATGCCTCAAAAGGGGTCACGCTGTCTGATCCACCTGAATGGCCATTTCACGCCCACCTCACATTACCCGAAACAGTGGTGTTGCCGTAAACTTACAGCCATATTCATCATAGTTATGATTCTGTGACAGGTTCGTCTCCCTGCCTAGGATGCAGGGCTTGTAAAGACTGCCCTGCTGCCAGAAGGCCTCCTATTATAGAGCCTGTAATTGGCTGATTGGCGGTGAAGAGAATGTCGCTGTCCTTTGAATGGATGACCAATAAGACGCGAGTGTGTTCTCTAGGGCAGGCAGGTACCTATTAAGGGCTCCTTTCGACATCGATGCCTTATTGTCATTGTTATACGCGTCCAGCCTTTACACGCTATTATTATTTCCCCTCCGAGTGCCTTTGCCTCTGCCATAGCCTAGTAAACTATAACGTCTAAATTGTCTGTTGTTCAAAGGAAACACAACCTGGCCCAGTTTTCTCTGCTGTCGTGTGTTTGATCGTCCGGCTCACCTGCATTGCTTTTCTTGCGAGTGGTGAGACAATGGTCCTCGAAATTGCCCATGTCCTTAAAAAGTCAGTGTCAAGCGGCGGTAATTAAATTACAGACTCTCTCCTGCACAGCATAATTCATCACACCATTCATTCTCTCCATGATTGTCACCTCTATTGGCAGACTGTAGTCGCCGGCAGAGCACAATAGTTCAAAGACCGTTAAACACAATTGTATGTAATATTTATAAAGGTGGGTATTTTCGATCATTCTTTACACTCCACAAAGCTTTTCCCTCCATTACCATGCAGAATGCGGTGCGGAGGTAGAGGGTAAGGAGGGTAAATACTCTGTCTTTGTGTCAAGATTATCCATGGCAGTGCTGGAAGCCGCTTTTGTTTAATAAAGGGGTGATTAATGAACAGAGCAATAGAAGGCAATAGGAAGATAGAGACAGAAAGAAAGAAAGAGAAACGCTTCAGAGCCTGAGCCATCATCAACCCCCTGCAAACACATGGGTAAGGTCCCTGTCTGCTTTTTTCTGAATTATAGCCTGTTTTTCCCATCTGTTTTTTTTTCTGACAGCAGCCGAATCAGCTCAACTTTGCATATTGCATTCAAAACCTGGGGTTGTTCTCTCTGAAAAAAAGCATCAAAGGAACCTGGAGCTTTGAGGACGGATTGTTAATCAGAGAAAATGTGAATGGGGCTCTTTATAGGGCCAGTCATCTATATCAATTCAATACGTTTTAAACCCGTTAGATCAAAGGCGAGTGTTCACTGCTAGACTATCTCCGACAACTCTCTCAGATCAACTCAAGATGTTCCTTATTAAGTTTTCTTTAAACTCAATTAAACACTAACTGCCAACATCAGTGCGATTTGAAGAGGAAGTGGGAATCACTGTACTCCATGAATAACAGACTGTTTTTTTTCAGCCCTTATCTTTACAGATTGTGTGGGTGTGTGTGTTGTCCTAAAGGCAGGGAGATAAATAAAACTGAAAACCCTAATCAGATTGTATTAGTATTCACAGCAGTTTAAATCCCCAAATCCCCATCCTTACGCAGCTGTAATTCATTCAGCTTTAGTTACCGTACACATGCACCTATCATTGATCCAGATGAAATATCAACTGCTGGAAGTAAGGCATTGGGTTGAATCTTATTTTAAATCGACCCTAAGAAAATTACCAAAAACAGTGCCCAGCTCCTTTTTACTTTGCAGTCCAACAGCTCATAATTTAAAATGCTTTCCGCTGCCAGCTAATTACCCTGTAATTATGTAAATATTGGATGTGTGATTAAAAGGAAGACCAAAATATTGTACACCAATGGTACTGTGAGTGAGTGAAGACTGTGTAGGCCATTGTTTCGCACCGGTATTTAAACCATTTCCATCAGATAAAACAAGACTATTCAAAGTATATTCTTACCTATGGTATAAATAGAGGGTGTTGTATGTCTTTTCTCCTCACCAGAGAAAAAGACTGTCAGTATTGAAAAAAAGTATTCCACTGGTTGCCCTTCCTTCACCCGAGAGCAAGGAATCAATTATTCATTACATTGTGTTATTGCACATAATCGTACCCCTGTCTGCCCTTTGCATATACAGTATGAAAGCATGGCTTAATTGTTCATGACTAAACCTGGGTTTCCATGGTAACGCTGTATGCACCTTCAGCGATCATGCTTACCAGATGTGATTGTGAATGTATACATATCATGCTAATCATTGAGGCTTTATGAGGCAGTTTGACACTTTATAAGAAGCGTTGTGGAAAATGTATGAATGGTAAATCCAAATGTGATTTAAATATGATGTGTTCCGTGTCCGATTCTGCGAGTGAAAAAGCACACACATTAAAGGAATGAAAGAGTGGGAGAAATAACAAAAACTGTTTGAAACTGAGACACAGTGTGGAACTGGTGTGTTGTGATCATGTGTGCATGGACACACCATATTTGTTATAACATGCTTCATTTTAGTTCGCACTAGCCCTGATATAAATTCTGTTTTGGTGTGTATAACGGAAGAATGCAATTTGTTTCTAACCCCGATCAATTAAAATGTGAGCACAAACAAACAACTATTGAATTCCTCAGAGAGTGGGATCACGTTCTCTCTTGATTAAGCAGTTTGAATCCCTAAGCGGGTAACGTGACTATCTTTACTCCCCTGAAGCCTGATTAATTTATTTACAAAAGAGGGCCATGGAGTATCAAATGTTTCTTACGGCCTCTTCGTCTACACAGCTGAGATCAAGCGATAAGACTATCTCTCTCTCAAGTCAGCCTGCATAAAGATCCAATGATAGTTCGACAGCTATTATTTATAAGAGCTCCTGCATTCCTGAATCCACTGGATGCAGCCTATTAGTCTTGGTAGTCCAGCAAAATTACAAATGTTGTACCTGTCATAAGTATGTGTTGTCACTTGCTGGTGACATGTTGCCACAAGAGGTTTCACTCAAAGTAAGAACCCCAGGTAATAATTACACGGAAATGAAACATTACAGATATATATCAATTTGTAAAATAGCTTGTGGAGTTCTGCCAGGTTGTCATACAAATTGAAAATGTTAACATTTCTAAATTCACTGAGCATTAGAGACTGAACTAGACCTTACAGGGCCATAATACAACTTTGGTGGGTGGCCTACCCTGCACTGTTCTGTGCATTCTCACTATATTTGGCACAGAAGCAAAACATATTATTATTATTTTGAGTAAGAGCTGAGGAAAACAATAACCATCTTATTTATTACGCTTGTTGCGTATTAGGTTGAACATGATGCCATCCATCATACTGAACTGAATGCCTGAGCAAGACCCAATAGTCACTGAGTAACTTACTGCAAAATGAAAACATCTAAAAAAGTGTCTTTAATAACAAAATCCTGTTTTCATTATCAAAATTAGAGCCGTAATTACCTTTTCGGATGCCTCATGAGCAAATGCATCCGTTTGCCTTGCAGCCTCTTTCAGCACCAGTTTAACATTCATGCATTCACAGAGCTTGTCTATAAACTGAGTTGACCTGTAGGTGTGCAGAAATGCTTTGCTCTTGTTTAGGAATAGTACTACAATGTCCAGCTGCATTTGTTGTGTTCATTTTTTTTGAAAGAATGCTACATCATATATACATTTGTTTTTGTATTCGGGATTGTGGGAAACGGTATTTCGATCTCTCTGTCTGTACACACACACAAACTGAAAGATTGACTATAAAGTTGACGTTGACTTGTGTTTAGACCTGGAATCTTAAAGGGCACCTATCATGCAAAATGCACCTTTGTACGTCTTTTATACATGATTATGTGTCCCCGGTGTTCCAGGGAACTCGCCAAGTGTCAGAAAACACAACCCTCTCTATTTTCCTCCTTCGCCAAATCTCTAAAAAAGGGGCTGCAACGGATCTGAAAAAAATGGATCCACATTCCGACACTTTTCTACGTCACAAAGACGTACTCCGCTTATTGGTCAACTCTCCACCTATCAGGGGAATGAGCCACGGCCACGTGCATTGCCAAACCTCTCATTCGCATATAGGCTATCGGCAGGCTAAATCAACCCCAGTCACATCTGTGTTTCTGCCTGCTCTTGCCAGGATGTCTAAGCCAGTTAAACGTTGTGCTGTTGTTGGCTGCAAGACTCGGAACAGGGGACTGCATGCAATGCCATCAGTGCAAAAAGAGAATAATCTGTGGCTAGACTTCATTTTCAAGGGACATGTGCCAGAAGACCCCGGCAGATTTCTGTGTGTGTGTTCCAAACATTTTACCACGGACATGTTTATGAACTTCTCTCAAGTCCAACACGGATATGCCTCCAAACTAATGCTACACCCGGGATCAATACCAACCATCCGGGACCAGGCCAGTGAGGACACATCCAATTCTGAAGCTGTAAGTTTTTATTTAGCGGTGTTTTTCCTGATAAAGCTATCTCTAGCTTGTAGTATGTAGCATGTAGCATGTAGCTTCGCCGTATCAATGTCGCCTCAACCCCAACTAGTAATCGGTTAGGTGTTTATATGTTCTTGTAACATTTTATTTTGTACGCTCCGCAGTCTTTGCTTTGTCCTTTATTTTAATTATCAGGCATTTGCGAACATGTTCAGACTGCCGTAATGGCGATCTGTGTGAAGGCTGTAAAGCCACGCCTAGCCTAGCCGATAACACAAGTATTTATTCTCCTATGTATTAGTATTTTGTATCCTCTAAAATCATATTGAGTAAGTTATAATAACAAACGTAATCTTCTGGAGGTAAGTGCCGTTTTTTCCAGCGTTATGTAAAAGCTTTTGTGATTGTAGTCTGTAAGAACGATCAGATATCATCGACCTGTAAGCTAAGCTACGCTACGCTAAGCTAATGAGACATGCCGTTTTTTGCAGCGTTATATGGAAAAGCTTTTGTGTGTTTACTTGTTTGCGCACATGAATATAAATGGGGGTGTGTTAGGATACAACACTGTATGTATGTATGCGAGGGGACACACACCACGAGTAAAACGGAGCTAAAGCCCTGGTATGTTGTTGTTGACGACATGCATATTCTAATCTAAACCACTTTTTTTGTTGTGCTTTTTTTAACATTGCACAGGCTACGTGGCCAACTTGATGGACCTCATCTTCGACCAAGTCTTTGTGGACCCTGCACCATTATGAGCAACCTGACAGGGAGGAGGTCATCGCCGGGTATGCTACACGGTTCAATTTGGCTGCTGTCTGAACCCAACAGACATTTCACGGATCAGAGGACAACGCAGGCCGGAATCACCACTCTGATCCTGATTCAAATAACCGTTGATTTTGACAATAAAGTTCCGAGTTGATATCAAATGTGTCGTGATTATTCATGTTTGGATGGGTAAAGAATATTCTGATTTCAAAAGCATAAGGTTGTGTGTGGACTTGTTGTCGTACACATGGGTGTGTTTTGCCATTGCTGTGTAGTATATAATAGTACATGTACAATGACAGAATGAAAGATTGCATAAAGCCATATACACCAGTATTTATTTCCATGAACAATATTAGCATTCGTTTTACAATTTCAGTCAAAACCAAATCCAGGATGGTCCACCACACAGGTTACAGAGTCCTCATGTTCCTGCATCCGTCTTTACACCTAGTGTGATAAACATATATTGAATGACATGTGAAAAATGTATTTTCTAAACAGACAACTTAGTGAAGCTAATGTTACGTGTGGTATCTCCAAAATATGAATGGAATAAGTAGCAAGCATCGTAACAGAGTAAAAATAAATAGGGACAACAGCTTGTCAACTAACCATTCAGAAACGTCCTGCTGCAACCGAGATGTTTGCACCTCCACCAAAACCTCCGCTGCTTCAGTTTCTGGATCAAATTGATAATATGCTTGAACACATGCATTGCTCTGAGATGACATGTGTATTCCACACTCGTAATCACAGCAAGCATGGTAACGTGACTCTCGCCGGCTCTTCTGCTGGGGGCGTGGTCAGCTGCTGCTCAGAATTTTCATAGGCAGGTTTGGAATAAAGCGAAAATGAGCGAAACGAGGCATGGCTAAAAAATGATCTGTTTGGTATTTTGAAAAATAAAATGTATAAATATACCTTATATAGGTATGGTCATACACTATATCATTTAAATATAGCATGATAGGTCACCTTTAATGATTAATTGTTGTTGTTGCCATGGACTAGGTATTGATTATATTCATAAGGACAGCTGTCTTCACCCTTACCTTAAGCAAAGCCTTTTTGGTTGTGATGTGGTAGCATAAAGGATTATTTTGTTCTTCCACATACAGCAAAGCCTCAAAGCGTTTTATCATGGCCCTTTAACAATGGGCCACCATTCAACACTGAAAATGTGCTAGCAACATCCACTGACTCTTAGGTCAAACCTGCCACCATCATGTGTTTAGGCTGCACATGATACATAGAGCTTGAGGATTCGTCTTCAACATCCTAGCCTGGATCAATTTTTTTGTACCTTGCATGTTGATGCTGATGTTCGAGGATTGTTCAAGGATTGTCCAAGGATTGTCCTCTGCCATCCTCAAAGGGAATGGTGATCAA
This sequence comes from Harpagifer antarcticus, assembly GCA_902827135.1. Lineage (NCBI taxonomy): Eukaryota > Metazoa > Chordata > Actinopteri > Perciformes > Harpagiferidae > Harpagifer > Harpagifer antarcticus. The sequence continues at coordinate 1,218,569 of CADEHL010000031.1, forward strand.
CTCCAGACTAATTAGAATCAGTTAGTATAAGCTAAGTCTAGTTATGAACCCAGAGAATGTCAAGACACCAAACTTTCCAGTATTGCTAAGGTTAACATTAGGGTTCTTGGGATTCTGATGGGGTTGAGGTAAAGGTAAAGGTTGATTTGGACGGCTATGACAAATAAATTGGATATTAAATTAAGTTCTTTGAAATTAAGTTTCTTGTGCTCTTGGCATCAACTTTTGTTGATGTTATAATAGGACAATCTGCAAGATCTTGATGCCACCTGCTTAAATATTTGTATTTATATTCAAAATACGTCAAGATTAGATGTCTTTCCAAGAGTTGCAGCTTTAGAGATGGCAGATTCAGCCCTTAAAAAACGCTATTTCGTACTTCCATGACACATTGGATTTATGACCAATAAACTGAGGACTACAACAACTGGGGAATATAGCTATCTCTATAGGTCTAACAAAAACCCATAACTTACCAGAATTGTCATCTTCTTGCTCTACACTAGAGATGAAAGTATACAGTAGGTGGATGTTGATGGATCTGCTATAAAAAAATGATGACACTATTATTGACTCAATTTTTTAAATGTAGAAGTATATCATTGAACACGCCCTTCACACACCAGCAGTAGGAGCCATTGGCACCACTGACCCTTTTCCAAACATCTACTCTACTTTAACAGTGCTCCTTCAAAGGACATGGGAATCGTAAATTATTAATAGAAGCCCTTTAGTGCACTGGTTGTATTTCTGCCTAAATTTGTAATGTACCGTTGTATGCTTTATAACACCAGATGTGAACTTCTCTCTTCCATATATAATGTTGGATAGATAATAATAGTTAACAGCCAAAATGGTAATTAGAGATAATGGCTGCAATTAAAGACAGAACAATGATAATAATATGTCCCACTTTCTCTCCCCAGGGTACCTTTTGCTAGTAACTGTGCTCCTTGACGCAAAGCTTGTTTATTGTCTTGGCTGGTTGTCCACTTTATGGACTTCACCTCTATATTAAAGCTGAGGCTCTGTGTTCATTTTTGACCTCTCACACAGCAGTTTACAAAACAATTTAACACAAGGTCATTTAGTAGTTCCATAATAGTGCATAGTTTATATCAGCATGTAATTGTGTTGGGGATATTTGTCTAAGTTCAGGTAAAGTTGTAGTGTTTATGTTACTGTCTTCCTTGCAACAGGAACATCTAACTTGGCAAGTGGTAAAATACCGTTGTGTACTTTTAGTTTGGGCACAAACATATTGTACACAGCGGACACTGTTTATACGCATACATTTATATACTGTTTATATACATCTTAAGAAGGTTATCAAAAACATCTTTAGAAAGTTATCACCAAACATTTCAAGAATGTTTTTAAAGAACGTTATCCTACCTTTCAGAAGAACATTCTGGGAACCAAAATAAAACGTCCCGCTGAAAACATTCCTAGAACAACGAATGGTAACAAATATTCTAGCTGGGAACTCACACATGCCACCGCAAACATGCAATATCTGCTTACAGCTTATCATGAATTACGTGCATGTTTGTATTTTTCAAAAGGAAAATATGGTGACATCACATTTTTTTTAAAACATCCTTTTCAAACAAATGCAACAAGTTTGTTTTTTTAAGCGCTCTAGAAATAAATCTGACGTTGACCATGACTGTGTTAATATTTGCCATAACAGGAACGTTTTATAAAAAAAGAATAACTTCCTGAAAACATTTTAAGAATGTTTCTTGGAGAATGTTCTTCATTTGTTATCATGTAACATTGAGGGAACGTTTTATAAAGAACATCTTTAATGTGTTACCCAACAACGTCCAAAACAGATCCTTAGAATGTTGCAGGCAAAACATTCCACCTTTGTTAACATATCACATTAAAGGAACATTTTATAAAACCCTTTCTGTCATCTCAGGCCTCAATAACATCCTCTGAATGTTGCAGTTAAAACGTTATGTCTTAGTTAACCTTAAACCGTATAGGAACATTATTTGAAAAAATAAACATCCTAAAAAGGTTCTTTGAACATCAGATTAAAACGTTTCTTTAAAACCTTATTAGAACCAATAGGTAACGTTAGACAAAGTTGTGAGAACGTTCCCCGCTAGCTGGGTTAACATTACCCATTGGTGAATGAGTGATGCGTAGCCAGAATGCCCCGGAACCGGAAGCTGAGATACATTCTGGTAGCTATCATTAGCAGCTAATATGAAAACTCCGTTATTGACATAAAAAAGGAATGATGGATTATTAGTAATCATTTCAAAGTGACACAGACACATTGGATTAACCTATGGATATTCTGCCACTGTCTGTGTTCAAATGGATGTAATTTAAGACCTTAACAAGTGAAGTCTCAGTGCTGTGGTTAGGTCGAAAGCCCGACTGAAACACATCAAAACCGTCAGTTAAAAACATGAAATTACTCAACTGTTGAAAAACTGCTTTTTCAAAAGGGAAGGTTTGATATTGGCCAGTAGTTATTCATTATAGTTGCGTCTAGGTTATGCTTTTTTAGAAGCGGTTTAATTATTGCAGTTTTCAGTTTGCCTGTGGAAATACACCTGATTGAAGAGACTTTTTCTTTCAGCGATAGGCTGCTGCACCCCCGCTGTCTCACGGAAAGATACCGCAAGTCTTTCCTTCCTGCAGCGGTCAGACTATACAACCAGCACAACCCCTAGTTGACATCCCCCAACACACACCACAACACCGACTATATCACCCCTTGCTGCTAAATACCAACAAATGATGTACAATATGTGCAATATATAAATGCCGTTAATAACTGTGTAATATATACCTGGCTGCAAAATCCTTAGAACTGTTACAAGGTGTGTATTTTGTATTTGGCTCTTTTTCCTGCTGTAACTACGCACATTTCCCCTCCGTGGGACTAATAAAGGTATTCTGATTCTAAGCTGTTGAAGGAAGTTTTTCCATTAATTAGCACTTCTTTATTAAATATTATGAATATGTCTTTATTATCAGGCTATGTTCCACAATCATTCAAAGTAGCAGTGATAAAACCGCTTCTTAAAAAACACAACCTCGATCCAGAGGTTTTAGCCAATTATAGACCTATTTCTAATCTTCCGTTCCTCTCAAAAATTATTGAGAAAGCAGTCGCAAAACAGTTGTGTGATTACTTAAAAAACAATGATTTATTTGAAGATTTTCAGTCTGGCTTCAGAACACATCATAGCACAGAGACAGCTCTGGTTAAAGTCACAAATGACATTCTAATAGCCTCTGACAAGGGACTTGTCTCTATTCTTGTTTTGCTCGATCTCAGTGCTGCATTTGATACTATCGATCATGATATCTTATTGCAAAGACTAGAGCACTTAGTTGGCATACAGGGAACTGCTTTAGGCTGGTTTAGGTCCTATCTATCTGAACGCTCTCAGTTTGTACGTGTCAATGATGAATCTTCCACGCAAACCAAAGTTAGCCATGGAGTGCCACAGGGCTCAGTGCTCGGACCTATTTTGTTCACATTATATATATATATGCTTCCGTTTTATATTATAAGGAATCATTCTGTACATTTTCATTGTTATGCGGATGATACTCAACTATATTTATCAATCAAGCCTGATGAAATTAATCATCTAAATAAAATGCAAGACTGCCTCAAGGACTTAAAAACGTGGATGACCTTAAACTTTTTGATGTTAAACAAGACCAAAACTGAAGTTATTGTACTTGGCCCGAAGAATCTACGAAACAAATTATCTAAAGATATACTAACTATGGATGGCATTAATTTGGCCTCCAGTGAGACTGTAAGGAATCTTGGTGTTATATTTGATCAGGATTTATCCTTTAATGCCCACATAAAATCAATTTCAAGGACCACCTACTTCCATCTACGTAACATTGCAAAAATCAGGCATATCTTGCCTCAAAACGATGCAGAGAAACTAGTCCATGCATTTGTTACTTCAAGGCTGGTTTATTGTAACTCTTTATTATCAGGGTGTACCAAGAAGTCAGTCAAGTCGCTTCAGCTGATTCAAAATGCTGCAGCTCGTGTACTAACCAGTTAGGAAAAGGGACCACATTACTCCTGTTCTGGCTGCCTTACACTGGCTCCCTATAGAACACAGGATAGAATTTAAAATTCTTCTTCTCGCCTACAAAGCCCTTAATGGGAAGGCACCATCTTACCTTAAAGAACTCATTATACCCTACTGTCCTACTAGGGCATTGAGTTCCACGAATGCAGGGTTGTTGGTTGTTCCTAGAGTCTCTAAAAGTACAATGGAAGCCAGAGCCTTTTCTTATCAAGCTCCACATTTGTGGAATCAGCTTCCAGTTTGTGTTCGGGCGGCAGACACCCTATCCGTTTTTAAGAGTGCACTTAAGACCTTCCTTTTTGATAAAGCTTATAGTTAGGGCTGATTAGATTCAGCCCCTATTTAGGCTTCCTTCTCTCTGTCTATACCTGTGTACTCCCATGTTCCGATTAACCCAGCTTCCCCAAATTTCTTTCTTTTTGGTGTCTGTATATGCTGGGATCCGGAGTCATGGATGATCCTGCGGTCCTGTGTCCTGCATCGCGAGCCCTGGATCTTGAGTCTTGGCTGTGGTCCTGGATCATAGGTACTGGATGGATATCCTCGTGTATTCATCTTCCTATTACACACACATGCATTTCCAAACATTTGGACTACCTATGTTGCAAATGTATTATCTTTTCAATTTACACACGGCATCTATTGCACGTCTGTCCGTCCTGGGAGAGGGATCCCTCCTCTGTTGCTCTCCCTGAGGTTTCTCCCATTTTTCCCTTTAAACTGTAAGTTTTCTTCGGAAGTTTTTCCTTGTACGATGTGAGGGTCTAAGGACAGAGGGTGTCGTAATGTCATACTGATATTTTGTACAAACTGTGAAGTCCACTGAGACAAATGTAACATTTGTGATATTGGACTACATAAATAAACATTGATTGATTGATTGATTCGGTAAGACTTATTTTCCGATTTGGTCCCGTAAAACAAACAATTCTTTGTTGTTTGTCATTTTGCCACGGGTTCCGATCGCACAGTGATGATACTAATACCTGTATAATCTGTGGAATCTCAGCTCGCTAATCGATATCTTGTTTGTGCAGATACGATAAGTAATAAGGGTATTTTAATGTGAGTTCTGTGCTAAGTGTGTTAGCATTTATTCGCTCAGGGCTCATTTAGACGCTTCTTGTGAGACTTGTGTTTTGTTTCGGTAAAAATGGTTCGTATCGTTTCTTCCCATTAATCGGGTATGACACATTAATAGGTTTTTAAATGTTAAGAAGCCCTGAGACACAGTTTTGTGAAGAAAAAAAAAACACAGACCCTGCGGGCGGGGGCTCTCGGCTAAACAGGTTAAACAACTTCTAAAGCTCAGTTTAATAACTATCTAACATCAAACAGCCTTGTACATAGTTTTCAATGAGGTTTTCATCACACAGTAGCACATAAACTGCACTCATCGAAGTTGTGAATGATATACATATAAAACAGTATCTTAGAAATCACTAGCTTTTCCTTAGTGCAATTTCCAATACCCTTGACCTTGGCATTTCACTAGAAAGGTGGGAAAATTGGATCGGCACACCAGGCCCTGTCCTTAACTGATTCAAAACATTCGTACAAGACAGGCAGTTATTTGTGGACATCAAGGTGGGTTATGTGTGTGGAGTGCCGCAAGGTTTGATACTTGGGCCACCACTATTTAATCTCTACATGCTACCACTAGCACATGTTATGCAGAAAAACACAATAAATTACCGTAATTGTAACAGATGATTCACAAATGTAACTATCCCTTTCACCACCGTATGATCTGAATTCCTAAGATTACCTCTCAGTGCATTGATTGTGTTAATCTATGGATGTCAGAGAACAAAAACAAACAGAAATATATATGCGTATATAATATCTCTTGTGCAAAGGCTCAGAGATAGGAACATAACAGATCCTCTCAGATCTCTGTCTTTAGAAAGCATTTGTTAAGCTAGAGAACGGGATGTAATTGTAGGCAGTGATCTTAATTTTCAGTGTCTTACTATTCATCTCACATTATCAGCCTTCTACCCTTCAAAAACATTTCGTATTTATCAAATTCCAATGCGTCTCTACATGTTTCTACTGGAAACCTAAAAGTATGAGCACATTTCACCTCTACATTGGATCCTCGTCAAAACTTGTGTTGTGTTGTCCCTCACGGTGAGAGTGCTTTTTTAAAATGGATTGATACAATTGAGTGGTAAAAAATATCTGGAGCTAGTTTTTGAAGAGCTTTACCTCGAAAGTTGAAGCTATTTTAGCAACAGATGTATGCTAATGAATGTTTTTGGAAACTGATCTTCAACAATCAACTATACAAATAAAAAAATAATAAAAAAAGATTTACCTATGATGTGCACAGACTTACAGGTTGTTACAGCACTGCAACTACCAGGACTAGTTGTTATTTGAGACAATACTGTATCTGTAGCTGTGTAAGTAATTGAATTAATGAGCACATCAGTTGAAACTGTTTAGGAACCTCTTAATGATTGATTGATTGATTGATTGATGAATTGTGTAATTCCCCTGAGGAAACATCTTCAAACTGTTGGAAAAAATGTATTTAAAAATAAATTACAAATGGAAATGACCAACACATGATGAATACCCATAGCATTGGTACATAACAGAGTACATAGTACAAAACAAAATACAGCGATGAGTAATTCATTCTGCAAGAGGATCATTTGAAAAATACTGTAAAGTCCACTGCATGTGCTGTAATACCTGTCCAGCTCCCTCAGCAATCAGCCTAATGTGCCAGACAGTATATGGTCTTAACAATTTAGCCCTCGGGACATTTAGTCTGAACTGAAATAAAGCCAGGTTCTTTGACCTGGTGATCCTCCGCTACTGAACAGGACCTGCAGGGAATATGAGAGCTGTTCGGCTTGCTGAGCTAAAGCGCAGCCTGTGGCCAGTCAGGCTTAGAGATGGGTCGGGGGAAGGTCACATACACCTCAGGGAGCCGACGAGACAACAATGTTCAACCCAGCCCCATCCATGTTTGACTTGAATAAACAACAGCAGATGAACATAAACAAGATGGATGTCAACATGATCCCGACTTCCCAGGAGAGGTATGTCTGCAGGCCAACCGAAACTAAACTAAACAAACCCAAACACAGCGTTTGAGATTTTATCAGCTGCAGCTCTGTGGCCCCGCGTTTCATTTGTTCGCACACGCGTCCCTGCTGCTGCCTCACCCCTGGCTTCCTTCTATTGGCTTGCTGAGTTTGCTGCCCACTGTGCCATCAGGATGTCGCTCATAGAAAGAGACAGAGCAATTCCAGGCACCTGGTGTGAAAATAGGGAGTTTATCCAGAGGGGTTTGAAGAAAATGGCTTGTTCTGTCCTGTCTCGTTTGCTGTGGCGGGCACTCGGCCACACTTGGCCTTTCTGGCCTGACAGATCACATAAATACACACACAAAGAGTTTGCCGTTGCAGGGGAGTAGGCCTGCTGACTGTTGTCATTCTGCGGTAGTCAATTGCTGCCTGTGGATGGTCACACATCAGGATGCACTCTTAAGTGGGGGATTGTTTGTGTGCCATGGTGACAGAAACAAAAACAGCTCAGTGCACATTTGGGAGATAGACCCTCAGGATAAGGTGAAGTTCAACATCAACCTTAAGAAAGAGAAAGGTGAGGACACAAAAGTATTCGAGACAAAATGTAGACACTTTCAGGAAAACTATATTTTATAGTAAATTCTGCTTGCACCCAAATAAGCTCTAACATTCAATATTTAGTAGTAGCATGTATAATCTGTTCAATGATAACAATTGTCACACATTTGTGATTTGAATATTACCAACAATACAGAATGTTGCCTTCTAAAGCTGTGGCTCAATAGTAGCACACCACACATTAGCCCCTAAGCAAATTACAGTTTTACTAAAACCCCTTTTTCTGAATTTCTTTTTGCAACTCTTCTAAGAAATACCTGTTCAAAAAGCATACTTTAGGTGACAATTATTATGAATGAATAATTATAAGCATGATGCTTGTTAAGTATAGTGAAGACTAACCCACTAGCAATAAAGCTTTTGCAATTGATCCCTACATTTCACATCAGTGCCCCCTCTCCCTATTTGTCGTAAGGACTTATTCAAAAACATCTTGAATCCATATCAGGAATTATCTATAAATGTAAGAAATATATAAAAAATACAGTTAACAAATGAACCAATAAAAGGCACTGGCTTTACCTCAGCTTTAATGCAACGTTTTGTACTGGTTTACAACACTGCTGAAGGCCTATACATCATGTTTGACAGAAGGGAGATTGAATGTGAGAGTGAGGGAGACAGTCTATGATATGCTCCGCAAGACTTTTGGCTACGAGGGACTGACGGGTGAAGGAAAGCCAGGGAGTTCAGAGCTGGCGAAGTTAGTTAACTGGCAGACGGATAAGATGGCACGGATACGAAGTTTGCAAGCCTGAGGGTGCACAATGTCAAAAGGGGAAAGCAGAAACCTACTGAGCACCAGGGGCCGTTAGACACTCAGATTTAATCAGAGCATCTGTTTTGCCAGACCATAACACTTTATGCAAGCGCTTCTAATTTCAGGGATTCATCCATAAATACAGGAACCAAAGAGAGTGCACTTTGTAGAAAAAACATTAAATGAGTTCCCAAGAGCTTTTAATAATCTTTCTTTCCCACATTATAACATAGAATAATATCTATGCAAAATAACTAATGTCTTGATAACATATGGTTGAGCTTGGATACCTTAAAAGATCACTCTCAACTAAAACTAGTAAAGGGCCTAATTGAAGGTTAAAGCATGATTGCATTTAGTCATTTAGGCAAGGGCTGTCCTAACATATTCATAAAAGGAAGCCTTAGATAACAATCAGTTAAACACACGCACCTGTTAGGATTTCCTAAGACAGAAAAACACTTTAATTTCTAAGTGTTTGCTATAAGCTACTTAAGGATTCCCCTATGTGCTAGTGGAACCTCCTTAGGTACCTCAGAACATTTAAAAAAGAAAACATACCAGTCGTTAAAACGTGAAATAATTTTTGTTTGGAAAAAAGGAGATACCAAGATCAATTCTTCATACAGCTTTAACAGCTGTTATTTATTGTCAACATTGTAAAGTTGTAAAGCTTTGTAGATGGCTAGCAACATTAATAAATGTTATTTTATATATATTTTTGGCTGTATGGTTTTATTGTAACTCAACAGTTATTTTCCTTGCTGTCACTGTAATATTTTCACATTGCATTGTTTTTGCTTTAAAATGGCTTAGTTTGGATTATTTGCTTGCCCTTTCCTCATGATTTGACGATAAAATTAATGTTTGTAATTTTTAAGGTTAGGTCAAAATAATTCAAAGCAGTTTAGTGAAACAATGTTTTGTCATTGATTATGTATTTTCCTATCTCTTTAAACTAATTTGACACTATTCAAATGTACATCAATGAATGATCGAAGCATGGATACAAATTGAAAATCAAGGCTGCTGCTGGTGTGGACTGTTTTTTTTCAGTTTGCAATAAAAAACTTTTGAAAGCAGTACCATTGTAGTTACTATTTTTTTATTTTCGCTGTGTGGCTGCATAAAAACAAACAACCCAAATGTGTCTTTGGGGATTTGGTGTTAATGATGAGAAGACTACGTCCAATCTACTGATATCCAGATATCAGTAGATTATAACATAGGGGGGACTCATCACATGACACAACATTCCGATCTTTTGGGATCACTGCACCTCAGTTAGCTAAAAATCCAGATCAGGTCATTGTAGCTGCATGAGCGTGGATGTAATTGTGTTAGCTCAGTCTGGTGCAGTTTCCTCTCTTTTATAGCTTACTGCCTCTCTTTTTCTCTCACACACACATGCACACACTCACAAATGCTCAGTCCAAACTTATCTCCACATTCCAATGAGCACACGCTAATTCACTTAAGGCTGACAAATCCTACAGCCATATGCAGCGCAAACAGTCAGCTCAGTTTAGCTTGTTTGACCACAGCTGCGTCATCTCCCCCATATAAGTTCATCAGTTCAACACTCAGAGGGGGCCAAACTTCCCCCGTGCATTATGCATGCCCTCGTAGACCTAATTGAAACTGAAAATGTTATGTTCCGCTCCGGTGCTCTCCTAATAGGCCGTCTCTCAGTAACCAGGCTTGTGAGGCAATTACAAACCGGAGCCATGAGTCGAGATGGATCTCAAAGTGGGGGGTGGGCTTGGAGGGTGTGAGTGACTGCGTGTGTTTATACTGGGGTTCCTGGCCAGCTGAGAGAGGGGCTGAGAAGAGGTGAAGCCTATCTGACTAACTAATTATAGATGTCTCTTTTGGCTTTGCCTTCATGCCTCTCACGGTTCCGTCTGAATGAGGGAACAGAGCCCTGGCAGTTCAAAGAGATGTTGGCTCAGCTTTAAGGCCTCCAATCAGGAACAACTAGGCGCCAAGTGAGAGCAGCCAAGGTGGCATCCTTATCCATCAGTTTAAGGGGATGACATTTTGGGCCCATTCATGCTGGCAGTTAAATATAAATGTGGTATAGGTTTGTCTAAGACATCAGTTAAACGGATGTATTTTATGGAACAAACAAGTTTAGTTCCTGAACACTGCTATCTTGTTCCGAGTTCTTCTTAGATTTTATCCCAAATGATATATACAGTTTTTAGGATGGGTACAAATAAAAAATTAGGATGAAAAAAAAGTTAATTATTCATAACATAAACAGATACAATCTAGAATCTAGCGTGGGTGAGTGCTATTCTTCCAACGACTGCATCTGTGTGGCGTGGCCTCAGACAGGTCACAAACTACAAGCCAAAGGCCTCCCACTCCACGAATGACCGACGCCTTACAAACGATCTGTATCAGTTTTATTGCCGCTTTGAAGACCAAGAGCAATCTCCGGTGGGGGACGAGTCTGCCTACAGGTGGGAGATGGATCATCTGGTGAGCTGGTGCGCTTCCTGGGCACCATCATCGCCCAGGACCTCAAATGGAAGCAGAACATTGGCTCCCTCATCATAAAAGGACAGCAGAGGATGTTCTTCCTGAGGCAGCTGAATTCAACCTGCCTAAGGCGATAATGGTGAACTTCTACACCTCCATCATCGAGTCCATCCTCACCTCCTCCATCACCATCTGGTACGCTGCAGCTACAGCCAAGGATAAGGGCAGGCTGCAGCGTGTCATCCGCTCTGCAGAGAGGGTGATCGGCTGCAATCTGCCATCCCTCCATGACCTGCATGCCTCCAGGAAGCAGGTCGATAGTGGCCGACCCCTCCCACCCTGGATACAAACTGTTCACCCCCCTCTGGCAGGAGGCTGCGCTCCATCAGGACCAAAACCTCTCGCCACCTGAACAGTTTCTTCCCCACCACCGGCCTCATCAACATGGCCCGGCCCCCCCACTGACACTTTACCTCAGCCACAGCATAGACTATATGCATTACATTAATGCACACAATATATACAATATCTTGTTTTTCATTACTGCACATATTTTATTCCAATTCTATTTCTACGATTTCAACCATATTCAATGTAAATACTGCTACATTTTACTATTTTTTAATGTTATTATAGTTTACGTAAAATACATTTCGTTCTGTATGTATGTTTATGTATGCACCACAATACCAAGTCAAATTCCTCGTATGTGTTAACCTACCTGGTAATAAACCTGTTCCTGATTCTTCTTCCCAAGAGACTGCCTTGCACTGCAGGAATGTATTGTAGCCTTTATTTAACCAGGTGAAAATCCGATTGAGATCAACGATCTCTTTTTCAAGGGAGACCTGCAGCACATTGGTGACACATAAAAACAACAGAAAACAAAAAGGACATCAATACAACATAATTACAGGGTTATACATTAGCAACCTATTCACAATGACAGATATCTAATGACATTTCATCTATCCGAGCTTTAAATTGATGCAAGGGAACCAAAATGCTCAGTTTTAAATTTATTTTGCATAGTGTTCCAAGCTAGAGGAGCAGCACACATAAAAGCTTTAGTACCTAAACAGTCCTAGCACTTGGCACATGTAATAAAAACACATCCTGGGATCTCAGGCAATAGTATACTTGCCGCTCTCTGTGAGATCAAAGAGCAGATATAAGTTGGTAGTTTACCCAACATGGCTTTATAGATAAACATGTACCAATGACTGAGCCTCCTTACAGTTAGTGAAGGCAGACCTGCCTTGGCATACAGGGTACAGTGATGAGTAAGTGCTTTACAGTTAGTAACAAATCTCAGAGCACTGTGATAGGTGGCATCTAACTTGTTCAGGCAATAGGCAGGTGCATTCATATAGACCAGATCACCATAGTCCAGCACAGGTAAAAAGGTCACAGTGACTAGCCTTTTCCTGGCCTCAAGCGAGAAACAGGACTTGTTTCTGAAAAAGAAACCTAGTCTAACCCTCAGCTTTTTAAGCAGATTAATGACCTGAAGTTTAAAAGTAAGACAATCATCAAGCCATATACCTAGGTATTTATAACAGGTAACCACTTCTAGTACTTGTCCTTGCATAGTAACAATATCCAAGGACAAGTATACCAATGCTGGCCAGTTCATTGTTGAGTGCAGGGGAGAGAAGACTCTAAAGAAGGGTGGCTTAGATAAAGTGTCCTCTTTAAAGACCCGTCAAAGTTTTAGGGGAATGGCACAGTCCAATTAGCCAGGCACATCTACATCATGGATGTAAGAACTGGATATAGCGTCGGAGGCGGGGTCTCGTTCTTTCGCATTCACACCGCAGTACTTTTCCCACAAAGGTTCATGAGAACTTAGTTCATGAGAACTCTTTTGTCGCGTTCACACCAAAAAGAGCCGGTACTAAAATTAGTTAATGAGAACCTTTTCACCCCCTTTTCCATCCCTGCTAGAGAGCAGGGACTTTCGTGGGAGAAAAAGGTTCCTATGTCTGATTGGCTGGGCGGATTGCAAACCACGCACCGTAAAACTCCCAAAAAGTTTTGTGAAGCCGCCATTTTATTATCCTCGCATTAGCATTATTAGCATTAGCATTAGCCCAGCGCAGAAACGCAGAGAGACTAACTTATGGCAACACAAAATAAAACATGGGAGCGGTGGAGATGAGGAGGTGTCGGCGTTCTCGCGATTTACTCGGAAGGCTTCAGTAGAAGCTGCTGGAGTCCCAGCAGCTTCTACTGAAGCCAGTCCCTAACTCCGGGGACTTCCGGCCGGGGACTCCGGGTGGCAGTATACGCCGTGAAGTGGTTTACGGCCTGCCAGTAAACCCAAAGCAGAAGAAGAAGAAGTGACGTCAGCGGCTTCATTTGCCTAATCCTCACCCAGGGACTTATTCCGGTGTACTTAGTTCATGAGAACTAAAGAGTTCTCATGAACTAAGTTCTCATGAATCTTTGTGGGAAAAGTACTGCGGTGTGAATGCGCCTAATGGGAAAAAGTCTTTCTGGGCCCAGTGACGTCACGGACTGATACGGAAGTTGCTGAACCGCCGTTTGGACACAACGAATTTTGGGCACAACGAATTTTGGGCACAGAGTCCGGCGCACTTCTTGGGGGCTTGATCTACATAGGTGCTGCTCTTCAGCTCAGCCGTTTGCCAGGAGCAAGGTGAGCTGCAAAACAGTGGCAATACTTAGATTAACACAACACACAATTAACAATCACTATCTTCTACAAGATTGCATGCACTCAATTAAAGCAGGGAATTCACTTTAAGGTCTCATCAGTCTGTGTATATATGATGTCAAACAACAGCATAACCTTTAGGATGTGTGGTTTGTTGTGAGGCTTGTATCCTTCACAGTTGGCAACAGTGATACACGGCTACCCTGTATTGACTAAAGGAGCCAAGCAGACCGCCAGATGAGAACAAAAGCATAACATAACACAGACAAGCAAGGTTAAAGTACTCAGAATGCACACAAACTAATCCACTGTTGAAATGGCCTCACGGTATGCTTCAGGCTTCCTATACTGTCGTCCTTCCCCGTGACCTGGGACACTTTGTTTTGTATAGGCGAACATCTATTACTGTCTCCCGAAGCCAGAAACCAGAGAGCAGAGTTGGTCCGGACCCCGCAGGTGTGAAGCTCCACAGAGAATTAATTAGAAAAGATGGAAAAGGTGGCTGAGGAAGTGCACTGGGTATAGCTCAGTATTCTGCTTCAGAGCTCTTAGCACAGCTGAAAGTGGTGCATAAGTTCAAACCAACATTTTACAAGTTCATGAAGTTCATACCTACTTCTTCGCTTTTCCAAAGGAGCACATCTGTGTTGACAGCAGCGTAGATGCTCATGTTCAGAAGTCGAGAAGTCCCAGAAACGTGGCATAATGTGAATTTGTATAGTGAGTTGTGTGTCTCTTTAATGCACTGAAGGTATATTCACACACAGTAAATGGCACCTTTGTGTCTCTTCTTTGCCTTAAAGTAACTCAGCCAAGTTGGAATAAAGTGGAAATCTGAGAGCAGGCGATGAGATGTATTGTCAACTTCTGTGGTGTACTAGTGTATACAGCACGCCATATTTGACTGTTTGTGTTTATGCTGTCTTTTGACTGACTCTAAATGTTAATTTTCACATCTTTTTTAGGAACAATTGTATTGGATAACCCAAATGCTCAGTATCGTATTTCTTTTTCATCTGAAAATGATGGAAATCAAGAGCTACCATGAACTTCCCCTTTTGCATGGGTCAAGTTGTGCTAATGGCACGACCAGACTGTCAAAATTAACGAGAATATTTCTGTGACTTAAGTACTAAATAATATTACATCTCAATTCAAATCATGACCTAACAAAAGATTCACAGGCTATCTGTATTGCCAAATGTAATGGAGAAACACTGGGATATATAAGGTTGGCTCAAATCTTGTTTTTGCGAAAATATGAATGTTGTCTCAAATAGCAAATGGGTGATTCTATTGAACAACATAATCTTTAAAATGTCTAATCCTACAGAGTACCAGGTACTTGTCTCTTTAAATCATGAAAGCATGTCACGAACATATTCCACAGAAAAAGGACTTGAGGATAGCTTTTTTTGGAAAATAAAGACACAATGTAGTAGACAACTAACTATGTTGGCGCTCCAGCTGGTTAGCTGCCTAATACCTCTATTGAAGTGGTATTACATGCTATTTTTAGTTCAGAGATATTGCACCAATTAACGGACTACTTAGTTGTAACCAAATATTAAATACCCAGGGCAACACTAATGTAAACTATCACTCCAGAAAAAAACTATTTTGCCATTGAATACCAAATTGGGCTAAATGTTAATGAACATGCACTGGGCTATATAATAGTTGATTTAAATCATGTCTTTTGCATATTTGAAGTTACTTATGTAGTCCTTAATAGCAAGGGGGTGTTTTGACTCAACAACATTATTTCTCTATCTGTGTCAAATGTTGAGAACTGACTGCAGTTCAGAGATAATTAATTGACTGTTAGCTACATTCGGATGGCCGATAATACAGCACTAATTTATAATGAGGCAGTGTCATTAAGAAAGAGCATCAACACATGAGGGTATCAATCGGCAAGGTCATTTAGAAAGGCGGAGTTGGCACAACACCTCTCTCAGATGAACATGTTATTAACGTACAGTATGACAGTTTGACCTTAAAGTGAATTCCCTGCTTTAATTAGAATAATTAATGCCTAAATCTAGCGAAGAGTGCAATTTATTGTCAGCAGCCTAAAATGCACAGTAGATTATCTTCCCTGGACTTTTCTTCCTCTTTCGTTTTTAATGTTCCACATTAACATATAAGGCTTAATGGGAATGGCTGCAAATTGCATTGCTGATTTATTGAAAAAGAGACAAAGCTTCAAAGACTTGTGTTAAAGACTTGTTTGGTATTTACATATGTGAAAAGGTCACCCAAATCATTGCCTTTCCAACCTCTAATTGTCTCTACCTCCATTCTGTCCGATTGCCCTTAATGGTTGCTTTTTCAACCAATTATGTAAATGTAGGGGAATTTTAAAAAATCCTGAGTTTTTACGATGTCAGGCTCTTTGCCCTAGTGATGTGCACTAAATATTGTTTCCTGTTTGTATGTGAGCCAAAATCAGACAGTCTCACAAAAAAAGCACTGTGCAGAATATGATTACTTGATTGCGGATGTAAGTATCCTGAATGATCTGGATAAGAGCTGTCAAACAACATATGAAGTGGTGCTCGGAAATAGAAAATGCTGCAGAAAAAAAACCACCTTTTCACATCAAATAACTGTTTAGCTAATCTCCTCCACTTTCTTTAACTCCTCCTCCTCCTCCTCTGCCACAATTACTCTCACAAATCTAGATATATACCTTCAAGCTAAATGCAGATGTACTAAAGGAGAAAAAGTATCATTATAAACGATGGAATGACACCAACAGAAATACTGGTGGTTAGGAGAAAGGCGTACTAGTAAAGGAGTGCTGTAAGTATGAAATATTGCATGCACATACATTCATGCATGCTTGCACTCCTCCACAACCTCATACAGGGAGCTCATGAAAAGGCAGTCTATTTGCAGCTAGCCTGAGCACCCATTAGGAATGAGAACTAGACAGAGAGAGAGAAGGAGGGAATGAGGGAAAGAAAAGGAGAACAAGGGGTTCTGGATATTGGATCGAGGCAAAAGAGAAAGACTCTGACAAGATGTGGAAAGGGTGCTGATATGTCAGCTGTTATTTCCTTCCTCCTCCTGCAGCTCTCTCTGTCAAAGCGGGGCTCGTCTGCAAGGAGGGGAAGGAGGGGAGCCTAGTGAGGGGGACATTAGCCCTCCAGCACTCACCAGGAGCCACTGACGCTCATCAGTCTAAGAGCCCTCCAGCTATGGCATGGCATCATCTTAGAAATGACCTTGATTGATTGGTGCCAAAGACCTCCTATCATTTCCAAACAAGCCCTAATGAGTTTTAATGCATGCCTTCTAATAGATATGTTCTAACTGGCATGAATATTGCCATATTGAGTAGTCCTTTTCAATTAATTAATCAATGTAGGACTTGTTTAAGTGGTATTAAGTCATCTGTGACCTTTATAGGACCAGAAGGTAATTATTTCAAGACCTCTATAATACTCCATTCTTTAACAGAGTCCATCCCTCTCACCACTTTCATACCGAACTTTGTGAGCCTGTATTTTCAATGAACTATTCTTTCCTGTTTTATTCAAGGTTTTGCATTTTGCGGGCAAACTTTTGCAAAGAAAGGAGCTCTGAACACCGCCCCAACCCTAACCCTAACCCCCCCACACCCCTCAAATGGACTGAACCCCAATGGCATTCCGGCATTGAAGTTAAGGTGTATCAATTTCACCAAGATATTTTATGCTTCTCTGAATTCCTAGAGTTGCCGTCCAATTGTACCGAGTACCAGGTGCTTGTCTTATCTTGGTTAAATTCCTTAACACAAATATAAGACAGAACATTAAATACACCTTAGAGAACACAAAAATACATTGGCTAATGCTTTGCCCAGTCTGTATTTTGGTAAGTATACTACAATTCACTATATTCATTGTCCAGTTCATGTGTTTAGTGTTCATGCATTTTTTGTTATACATACAGATACACACACGTGCATTTTTGTTACAAATACACACACAGTTATATATGCAAACATGCACATGCACATTGAGAGGTCAGAGTGGAGGCAGCCAGTTTAGCCGGCGCCAGTGAGCAGTTGGGGGTTTGGTGCCTTGCTCAAGGGCACTTCGGCAGTGGGCCAGGATGTGAACTGGCTCCTCTCCAGTACCAGTCCACACTCCATACTTCTTGGTCCGATCGGGACGTGAACCGGCGACCCTTCGGTTCAAAGTCCTAGCCCCTACAGACTGAACCTACCATTATGTCAACCTACCAATATTAAAACAAACTAGTTAAAAATGTTGAAGTTTCACAGTGTTGTGCTGATGATTGAACGGACTGTAAACATTAAATAATATCTATAACCAAGACAGTTGAGTCCTAAAAAGCCAAAAATTCCAGCTCATGGTGTCATCCCTGTCACACACATCTGAGGATATTACTGTCACTTTGTGGGATGGGGCAGTGAAAATCGTTCTTGTGTTCCCTTTTATATGTCACAGGGTTGGGTTCAGCGCTGACAGCCATAAGTCCACATGGCTCAAATGTGAAATTGTTTATCAAAAATAGCTCTCTGTGAGCCTTACTGTGCCTTTGACATACTGATATTCCGTGACATTTTATCCCACAAAGTTATTTATTTTGTTTACATTAGTGGAGTTGATTCCTAAAGGCATTGCAACCTAATGGTGCTATATGTCATGATTTGTTTGGCTGTGCATTGTAAGTCATTAGAGTTGTAGCAGTGTTTCCACTGAAAACTGAGATCATCAGCATGTTATAGGAACGTATTTCACATTTGTTTAGCAAAGCTCCCAAAGACAGAGCTATACCAGAGTGTATCATGAAAAAAGGGTATTTTTCATTTTCACCAGACTGACAGCTATAGTGAAAAACAGGATCTTGCCCCTCTGAAAATTGTTTCTACTGTACAATTAATATGTCTTCTGGTTTTGATTATAGTAGCAATGTCCTGACGTCCAGAGGGATTCATCATATCCTACATTTTGGTCAGGGTTGAAAGGAAATAGCATGTTGTTTTTCTGCTTTTCATGAAGCAGGTATTTTTATGGTTCTGTGGACCAAGTTATATCTTCACCAAAAGCACGTCAATAGATCATAGCTGCTGTCAGCCACATCTATGATATATTGACTGTTACTGCATGGACCTTCAGCGCTATTACTAATTCTGCTGCTTCTATTGCCATGGTATCTATAACACTGAAAGGCCTTCATTTAGTTCAAAACATGTGGAGATAAGATATGCAGCAATCAAGCACATGTTTCAATCGAAGCACTCATCATCCAATTAGACAGGATGCGGCAGGTGGCCACACGGCAGGGACAGCTGGTTTTGAGGTTTTCACTGTGTGTCTGTCAATCAGCGTGTGCTGCTCTTGCTGAAGCCCTCACAAGTTTGAGGCTGAGACTGTCACAATGGTCAGGAATGTGTCACGAGCACCCTGCATCACTGAGATGAGGTGTTATGTTGAAAATGTTTGATAAAGCAACAGCTCCATCTAGTGTTATGGGGTGTTTTTCATTTGGCCATGCCTTTAGTGCTTCTGGCCCAAAGGCTTCTTTAAAAACGTCAGATGCTTGATTACAGTGCGATGTTTTAACACTCTGTTTGTATTCTCACCACCAGACTGCACTGAGAAAAATGTGTTGGTGCAGTAAAGTTTTGGATGTTTACCAATTCCATCTAGTGGAGTGAAATGCCCTCTTAAATTCAGACTCACTTGATTGAGGATCCAATGTTTGAAAGCAACTTACTATAGCACTACTTGTATGTGTCTCTAAGAGTTTTATTTGGTAGAATCAAATAAAGTATTTGATCTGATATTATATTTTAAATTTGAACTGGGTTTGCCGTGGTTCACAATGTATCAGTTGGTTATTTGGTAATTGCAAATGTATCGGGTAATTTGCAACCCTAATTTGAAACCGTTGAAAACACTGAAATACACTATCAACTTAAGCCTTTAATTCAACACCTTTTATTACTCTTCATTTAAAAATAATTTATATAAATTAGATTCTTAAAACAAATTTGGTGAATATGTCGTAGGGAATCAATATCAAATATATATATATATCTTGAAAAGACAAACTTGTGAATTGAGACAATAATGTGTAAAGGACATCATTTAGTCTTTTGATACAAATTAAGTAATATTAAAATTGTCAGTTTTTAATGTTTTAATGCTACTTTAAAATAAGTCCAACTCAATTTCCAATGAAATCTCTAACAGCCACATGGAGGGTGGGAACAAAAGAAAACCAAAGAAAAAAAAACCTTGAACCTCCATGTAATTTCAGTTTGACGCAATGAGAGTACTTTTTTGCCAGCATACTACTGCATACATATGCTTATCTGAGCCTCGCAAACACCTCATTATACACAAACTCCCTCTCCACTCCATCCCAACACACACTGGCTGCTTCTCAGGCTCCCGGCAGCACAGAGAAAGAGAAAAAAGGAGATTGTAAGAAGATGGGTTTGGCCTGTGAAGTGTCGGGAATCAATGCATCCGGGCTGCCTTTGAACACTTACCATGTCAGATCCTGCAATGCAGAAGTAATGTTGAACAAAGGATAAATAGGTTAATTGAACTATTAAGCGAGGGCATGCACAGGAAATCGAAAAACCCAAGGGCAATGCACAAAATAAAAGATTCTTCTTTTATAAAGGTGATTTAAAAAAAGGATTTCCTATAGATTAAGCTCTTATATTCTATATTTGCTTTGCTGTTAAGGTTTTTGGAAAGGGTTGGACTAATCTCCAAAAAAACTCCTTGTTTTACAGAGCAGTGTCTACCGGGGTACCGAGCTTTCGCCACAGTGTATTCACTACACATTCTAATATCGAGCCGATGCTCTTGACACACAGGAATATGCTGCCATGAGCCTTTAGATGTCCTTCAGCATGCTGGGGTCTATTTGGCCCTACTGCGCACAGCAGGTCATATCAGACATTTACCTGCCATTGCCTCCTAGGGCCCCCACTCTGTCCTAGCTATCATGAAGCCGTCTGACACTATCTTTACCCATGCATTTAAAGGTGGAAAGGAAGGGGGAATGGAAGATAGAAACCTTTGATCATCACTTCATTCCCACTACGGGCTAGAGAACATTACAGAGAAAAAGAAAGAAATATGTGTTGGTCTGGCTCCTGAAAATGAGAATGAGGTCCATCTCTGTCTGCTGTAAATTAATTGGAATATGACTGCAGGTCAGAGATGATTAAGAGTGTGATAAGTCCAGAGAGTAGTGGAGGATGTAAGGTACTGTGATCCTGGCAAAGATTTTTGCATTTGTGTTGTCTGGAATTTTGGTTACAATATATTTAGCTTCTTATAAATGGGAAACTTAAGAGAAGGAAGAGTAGTGCTGCTGTTACTTGTGTTTCTACAGCCAGTGCAGCTTTTAATAATTACTAACACTAATACTGTTATTATTCGGAGTTATGATTAAAGGATTGCCCATTTGGTGTCATTAGCTTCAAGTCAAACTAAAGAGGTCAATAAAAAACATTGATAAAGCACATGGATGAAAACACAGGTTCACTGGTGCCTTGTGGATACAAGTGGTCTGACCTTTTCTATTAGTGATTCTACAACGTTGAACAACAAAAGAACAACATGTAAGGGGCATAACAATTCTACATTGACAGTGTAAAGGTCAAACTGTGTGTTTCTATATCTCCCCCTTACAGCCATAGTCACCGAACATTGCATACTTTAAATCTGACAACATTAAACTATAAATGCCATATAAATGAAAATATATAATATTTCCATTGCCAGTGACCTTGATGTTGAGAATTAAGTTGTGTGGACTGGCTGACAGTTTGAGCTGAGGCAGAGCTTTCTGTTGACGCCCCACTGGTGAGTCATAATTCGCCGACGGATATTTTTAACTTACAGACTACAATAATTCTCATCTGGGAAATGATTGCCTTGCTTATTTCTTTCCTTTAGTATTAACAATGTACTGCCAAGCCAGCCTGCGATCTCCAAAAAATGACTTTAAAGCTATTAACTTGTTCTTTTATGACAGTCGCAGAGACAAAATGCTGAACGTTACATTTATCTGACCACATGAGCTACTCTGGAAAATTGAAATTTGGGTTCATTGAATTTAGAGCTTAGAGATATTTATGGTTGTGTCCAATCCATACATAACTCTTGTTTTTATTTAGCAGCCTGAAGAATGTGCATTAAGTATTGTGTAATCTTTTGTATTATTGCAAAGCAGTGTAAAAACATTAAAGGCATCATTCACATGTATTTCTCGTATGTGTGGACAGCATGGTGGTGCACTCATGCATATTCCACCGCTTGACTTCCACCTCTTCCTCAATATCTGCAGGAATGACGGTGTTTTGTATAAAGACAGAGGAGGAGACAGTATTTATTATAACCTGCTGGAGCCCCAGGGGCTTACCACCTCATATTTCATCTTAATGTTTCTTCACTCACATGCTCCCATTTTGTTCCTGTCTCGCCGCAGCCAGGAAAACTTCAAAGGAGCGAAACAACAATGGCAAAGCAGGTGACTCCGTGTTCACAGTCAGTCTCACCTTGGCCTTATCTGGGGCTCCCATATCTCAACAGATTAAACTGCCTAAATTAGACTATGCTCTCGCCGGACACAGTGAGACGTCCCTCGGGAGCTGTAGAAGACCGATGGGGTTCTGTAGGATCCGGAAGTGTGGTAACGGGCCGCGCTGGGTCGGACATTATATGCCGTGCCATGCTGGTTGGGTGGGCCCCACTGTGCCGATCTGCATCTATGGTTTCTTCTCCATGATGAGGCCTATAGAGCCTTTTATGACAGAGTTTCTCACAGGAACTTACAAAAACCTCACTACAGAGCAGGTGAGCTATGAGTTCAGATGTCTGTTGAACCATTGGTTTGATCAGGTTTTGTTTAGCCGTTACTGAAAAAATTGTAACTTAATTATTTGTTGTGTTGCTGTTTTATATTCTTAAAAAACTACTTCAAGTATAACATTTGAAAGTCTGTCAAGGTGCTCAGAAGTTTGAAAAAGCAAATGCAGCTTTGTTATTAACAGGGTTAAAATGATAAATGAAGTTGAGTGTGGCCGTAGAGGAGAGATCTAGGTACTGAAAGTTTATGATCTCTGTAATCTGATTATGAATACTTAAAGCCAATTGCATTGTCATTTATTACTGCATTATATCATTGTTATAACAAGATTTGTTTTTATAAAATGGAGTTTGATGTGGTGGTTACACTAAAAAAGAGAGGCTAAAAGTATGAAAAGATTCAGAGCAGTCTTGCCAGCTGTTATCAATATATTATATCAAGAAAAATTGATGGACTAACCGACAAAACAACCATTACTCTTGTGTCTCAATGAGAGAATGTGTGAATTACTTAGGATAGTTACAGTTTGAACTAAAGCAATCACATGTTTTGTTAATAATTCAACATTTTGCCTTAGAGGAAGCATTTGTATTGTAATATTAATTGCCTTTTTCATAATTTAACAACATTTTATTTTCTCTCCATATATGAAAGTATAATGTACAGCCGGAGCAAACCGATGTCAGCATTAATAATGCAACATCAGTAGAGCCGTCCTGTTTACACGAGTGAATTCAAAGTTTTTACTCAGCTAAATGCAATGTAATGGTGCAGGCTGAGGAGAACACCTCACATAGTGGCATTACAAAGTAAGAGGATGGAGTCCTTCACACCTCTGCAATGACGATCACTTTGTGATGCACAAGGGAGTAGAGGAGGCACTTTGTTCACACAAATGATGGAACGTAGAGACAAGGTGTACTCATTTCATGCTGAACCCTTTATTTTGCAAATTACCTTTTGACTCCTGAGTGCCTTTTGAGATTTCCTATGAAGTCCAACTAAGTTTGTGAACAAAGTACAGACCACATAATGTATTTATCATTTCACAACCATACCAACAGAAAGCTCTTGAGAGCATAGTTGTTTCAGGTAAGACTAGCACTGAGCTGATATATTCTAATGAACTGTTCACTCAATCGGCTCTCTATTGAAATCTAAAGGATTAGGAAATCAAACTTAATCTTAAAATGTCACTTAAAGGAATTTGGCTTTCAAGCTGCAGCCACTTTGTTTATTCCACTATTATAATGTATCATCTTGTCTCACTGCGAGCCTAATTTGTGCTGCTTCCTGTTCCATCCTGTACATGCAAAGACTCATTTTTCCCTGATAACGAATAGAGTTGGAACTGTATGTGGCGTGCTGCTCTCAGCTGGTACTCTCTCAGCACTTGTGAATCATTTTCCCCAAAAATAATAAGGTCTTCGTCTGCCCTCTTCTATCCAGGTGAATAGACAGGTGTATCCTGTGTGGACTTACTCAACCCTGGTTTTCCTCATCCCAGTCCTCTTGGTGACAGACTTCCTCAGGTACAAGCCTGTAATCATCCTCCAGGGGCTCAGCCATATCACAGCATTTGTGCTGCTCCTAGTTGGCTCGGGGGTCCGCTCTGCTCAGCTGGCCTTCTTCAGCTACAGCATTGCCATGGCAGCAGACGTGGCCTATTTCTCCTACATTTACAGCGTAGTTCAGCCCAGCCACTATCAGAGAGTGACCAGTTATGTCAAAGCGGCCATACTGCTGGGCTACTCTGTGGGCGCTCTGCTGGGTCAACTGCTTTTGTCGTTGGGTGGGGTGTCCCTGTATTGCTTAGCTATTGTAACTCTTATTTCTGTCACCATATCACTGATAACCTCCTTGTTCCTGCCCATGCCTAAGACTAGTTTATTTCTCAAGGGTAGCTTATCTGCACAACAGGGGAGCTCAGCTGAAGACAATCAGGAGTCAGGAAGCCAAGATGCGTGGGTGAAGAGCGTGACAGCTGCAAAGCATGTTGGGAGGATATTCAAAAGGCTTGCATTGGACTTTAGGAAATGTTATTCCTCTGTGGCTATGCTGTTCTTCTGCATATGGGCATCTATGGGGAAATGCGGCTTTTACCAGGTTGCAGGGTACAACCAGCTCCTCTGGGTATATATGGAGCCGGGAAACTTCACAGCCTTCAATGGAGCAGTGGACGGCATCAGCACATTGTCAGGTAACTAATGCACCATTGTTACACTTTTATATCATGCCGGTTGCCTGGAGACCTGACAGCGATGATAAAACTTCTGCTTGCAAAGATATAGCCTCCCGCATAACTCTCACTTTTCATTTGAGCTGTTTTACACATTCGACTACAAAAATAATTGAAGAACTACACACAGAGAAAACACAATCCCTTTCTATTATCAGTATTTTGCAAACCCCAAAAGTATGGCCGACAATGGGAGCAACATTAATTTGACTATTTAATTGCCTGCTCTCATCCCCAGATGGGAAAAGCAGCTGCTGCCATCCAGCTAGTACACTTTTATTGATTATAGTACTGATACATTCCTGTATTCCCCCAGAAGCAAAAGGCAATTACTCTGTGTAAACCACAACCAGCTGTATGCCTTTCACTTGTAAATGTTTCTGCACAACATGCAGTCAAGCTGTAGGGCCCGGTGCCTGATATTTCCCCAAAGATTCCTCTTGTATTCTCCTCTGTTCCACTCGTAGAAAACCCCCCCTGAGGAAAGAAACCTGGTTGAACGCGATAGGGAAAATATGAATATGGATTACCTGCATGATAATATATGGCAGGAAAAGAACAACATCATTTACCTTTTTTTCTCCTATCAGTTTATTAATAATTATTTGTCCTGAATAAACTATATTTTTTGCAGCTCATTAGGATAAAGATAAAACAAAATGTGTATGCAGAAAACAGAGTTATGTTCTGTTGTATAGTTTTTTAGAGTATTATTTTCAAGGAGAAGTAGTTTAGAGGAGACCTTGCTATTTATCCAAGGTTTCATTCAGTTATTATGAATCTTTTACACTTCAAACGAATATTTAACTTTAAGGATAATGTATTCATGACAGTTTCATTTAGTACATTCCCTTCTCCAGGTCAGGAATGTCCAAGGTATTACATGTCATTTGGGCTGCAGAATACATTTCCGTATAGATTCAGGCCACAAACTGGAGCTCAACGCATGCTAATTCAAATTGTACTCCCCCACATGTAACACACATTATCTGTTATCTAATCAGCATGCAAAGACAAATACAGCATGAGGTTACATATATGTATTCATGTTTGCCACACATATTACAAAATGGTGTGATCTGCATGCAGCTTTTGTTTAAACCTTTCAGAAAGGCAATTCAAGGGAAACTGATGATGTCACTGTGATACTGAGGATGGCATTAGTTAAACAAATACAGGAAAAAGCTGTTTGTGTCCTGTATGCAATCAAAACAAAATACTAGGTAAATTACGTCATTTATTTCAACCCAAACCTGTTATGATTCGTATTAGTTTTCCCTGTTTTATTTTGTCCCGTCTAGATCTGTCTTTCGTTCCCTGTTTTATTTTGAAAAGTGTTCACCCCCGTCTTGTCTGTTGCTTCCTGTCTCTGTGTTCACTTTGTGCCCCTCTGTTTTCTCCTCCCTCCCCCCATGTGTCTTGTTTATGTGGTTAGTCTTGTGTGCATTTAAGTTCTGGTTTTTCTGTCTGTCGTTGTGAGATTCTTGACTTTGTTGGAAGGGTTTATGTTCTGAGCGACTTTATGTTTTGTCTTGCCTTGCCTAGTTTTGACTTTGTTTGCCTGGCCTAGTTCTGGAAATAAAGGATTCCTGCTTTCAACCTATTTTCTGCATTTGGCTGCGTACCTTGCCCTCCAGCCGTGACAAAACCAATATCTTCTCCAACACTTTACAAAGTAGCTTTCTATACAAAACATTACCAAGTGTCTTAATTTTAACTATTAACAACGTGCTAACTGCAACTGTGGTGATTGATTCACGTCTGAGGCCACCCTATGTGTTAGAAAATAATGCTTAGGGTATAGGGTTCAACTTTTCGCACTAGGTCAGCCCTAATCCTAACCCTGGTAAGGTTTATGGACATGGCTATGGTTAGGTTTAGGGTATAGGGTTAGGGCTGACCAAATGTGAAAAGTTGTAAATTAAAAGGGGTTGATACCAATGAGTAAAATGTAGGATATCTCTATCGAAATTGGCTGCATTGTTTTATAGATGACCATGTTGATCTAGTTAGTTGGTCCAGACGTTAATACTACCAGACCGATTTCAGTATTAATTGCTCCCAGTGGACACTAATGAGTTCTGGGAACTCTTAAAGTTCCTCTTTTTGTTGCATATAGAATTGGTTAAATTATACTTTACGTGCAAAAATGAATCCAATTAAACTGGGATATGCACACCAATATGGTATTTACCACAAACTCCTGCTGTGTGAACATACTGTAGAGCCCAGCTGCGTTGTTGATCTCGCTCTATAAAGCTGTATAGCAGGCTCCTGCTGACCCCGCAAAGACTCCAGTTTGACACTGCTGTGGAAAGAGCTCTTAATATTCAGGCTCCATTTGACCCCCGCTGTTAATCAGAGCCGAGGGGATTGATTAAGTATGTCTTAAATACACACAGGCCCGGTTGAGGTCCATGTTGGACGATTAGCACTGATTGAACACGAATGGACGAGGACTCGAAGGAAATGTACACATTTAAATGAGTGCAGCAATTATACCCGGCCCCTTTATATTCAAGTAGATAAAGAGTTCAGGGTGAATGGATCCATTTCCCTGGGGACACAGGCTTTCACCTATTTACACTCACCTCAATGAATGCTAATCAGGTTTAGGAGTTATTCAATCTCCAGCAATTATAAAACAGGTTTCACAAGGCAGAGGTCGTTATAGTTTCAGAAAATGTGATAAACACATAGGAAGTGAGTTAAGGTTATTTCTAAGGAAGAGAAGTGAGGAGACAAGACCAGAGAGCATTTCAGAGGATACAAAGAGGAAGAAGTCTTGATCCCCCTACTGTACATCCTTTAACAGGGATTACAATCACTTTACTCCTTAACATCTGGTGAGAGGAGCCTTGTGATGTGGCATGGTTGCACGGTGCCACCCTGTGGCTGAAATAAGAAATGCTGATGTTTTTAAAGTATTACTATTAATACTATATAAATGTTAGACAACACTATCAGAGAGGAATTATAGTAAGAATATGCTTTGGACAGTCACAGTTGTATGTATTGATGATTAAATATGTTTTTAAAATGTGGGTCTAATTGAAGAAAAAGTGTTCGGCAGCAAAAGATTCAAAAGAAGACACATCATGCGCACAAAACAGCTTAGATGTATTAATATTATCAACAATCGAATCCATTTAATATGAGTGGCTTGTGAAGGCTTATAGTATATACAGCAGCTCTCCTTTGACATGCTTTCTCCAGGTTATTATGGTTGTCTTGTTTGGAACCATTTGATATCCAGGCAAAGCCATATCAAGGTTTACATTGTTTTAACTTCACCACAGCAACCAACAGATACAACAATAATTATTTTTCCTTTTTTTAAACAATATGGTAATGGCGATTAGGCCCCGTTGTGCAGGAGTATCATTCGGGAGGGGAGAACCGATCCGATGAAACCCCCCCGGGGCCTAGACACTAGTGGTGGTGGATGGATAGTTGGGTTCAGTCTGAAGGGGAGTAGTTTAGCTTGACCCTGGATTCGAGGGACAGGAGATGAAAAAAGGGTGGAGGAGGGTTGCGTTGAGTCCCCTGAAATGACAGCTGTCAGAGGGGGAAGAGTAGATTTAAAAGGTTTAGCGGAGTGCGATAGGCTTGTGGGAATAGAGTGAAGTGATTGGTTGAGCTGGGGAGTGACGCCCCCGATCACTTATTGAGAGGAGAGAGAGTAGTAACATCTACATAGTAAATGAATGAGTAAAGACGGTTGAACTTGCGCCACGCTTCATTAGCTTGTGTGTGGCAGTTTAAATTCCTGCATGTTTGCAGAATTGTGGAAACATGTAGGAAGGAGCACAAAGAGGTTTGACATTGCTTTATTAGATTATGTTGCCCACCATGCCTTAAGTTAAAAGATCTGGCCAATAATAAACAGCATAATAAAAGTATTTGAAGTCTCTATTTAGTCTGTTTTGCTCCACCTTAGTAATAATAATAATAAAGCTTTATTTATATAGCAACATGCTTTATAAAATGACATATCACAAGTTAAAAATAAAAAACAAGACTTTTCCCTCAAATTATTTGTTAACAACTTTAAAAGGTACATGCAGTAAAATATACAATTGTATCAGGTTAATAGACACAAGGAAGTCAAATGTATGATAATAACAAAAAAACAAATAAAAAATTGTTTCTCTTTGATAGATAAGACACAAGACAACTGAGTCGATGCAACAATATAGAATATAAAACCCCATAAAACAAAGTGAACATATAGGTACAACAGAAATAAAATAAAAAGGTAAAACATAGGTAAATAATAAAGACTAATAAAGAACATTTAAAATGGTGGGTTGCTAATAAAAAGCTAATCTAAAATATGTGTCTTTAGCTGTCGTTTAAGTCCTCCATAGTAGTGCACTGACTGTGATTGTGCTGTCCTTTAGGAGCTGCAGCCTCTGTTGCTGTGGGACACATGTCTCTGGAGTGGTCCGTGTGGGGGGAACTGGTCCTGGGGGGTTTCACGTTCCTGATAGCTGGAGCTCTATTCCTTATGGATCGGACTGACAACATCTGGATCAGTTACTCGTGCTTCTTCCTCTTCAAAACTATTTACATGCAGCTCAGCACCATCTGCACGTAAGAATGCGTTATGGATATGTTAGCAGCCTAATTTGCATATATACTAGGAACAAGAAGAAAAACTGTTTTAATATTTGTATTTGTTCAAAGCAATAAGGAGGCAAAAAACATATTTGTTTCTCTTTATATTATTATTTATTTTACTTTTTACAGCATGTCTTCTGTGGACAACACTTTAATATTTTAAACAAATATGCAATATATGGTTTTGTGATATACTAAAATAGTAAATTATCTAAACAATTATTTATCATTTGATACATTTGATTGGACATTTAAAAACTCTACTTACTGCTTACTGTCTGATTCTACATTAATAATGAAATATGTTCTGCTTCAGTCAGTTCTCTTTTATTTGAAGTAAAGATAATGATTTAAAATGAGAGGAAGGAAGTCCCAATGTCCCCTGAAAAGGACATGGTTCATTCTAAAAACTAAATATAATATATTCCAGACTTTCATGTATAAAAAAACAACATCCCAATGAGGAAAATATACAATATATATATAATGAAAACACTGATAATGTGTATTACATCACTAGCCCATAATGTGGGATATTTACCTTTATATTTACTATTGTAACAAACTATTTAATCAAAACTGTGTCAGATAAATTAATAACTTTCAATGTATTTCTTTCAGCTAAGAATGGCAATTCAGGTATTGGTCACTCAATACATCAAGGTGGTCCAGTCTGAAATATCTACTATAAGATTGATTGCCATCATGGCCTTCAGAGGATGCTACTGTATGACTTCAGTGATCCCTGACATTTCTTCTGGTGCATCCATTGACCTTTTTAATTTGAATTGGAATGTGTTCAAAACTATTAGATGGTATGCCATTACATTTGGTAAAGATAGCCACGTCCCAAGAAGATAAACCCTAATAACTTTGGTAATGACTTATCCTCTTGCAGCACAAAGGTTTGCCCTGCTTTGTTTTACAGCTCTGTTGAACATTGTATGTGCCATAAGCTGCCCTGGTTTTAAAAGTAATACCTTCTTCAGAATAATTGACAGGAAACAATCAAAAAAGGCGGTTATCAGGTCAAAAATATTGTCTATGACAAAATATCTGCAAAACTAATGAAATCCCAATTATTCTTAGCTAGACTGCCTTTAATGCTAATACGCATTTGTTTGCACGCTAACACCATAAAGTAAAATGGTGATATAGTTGATAGTACCTGCAAGCTAAATAGCATCATAATATCATTTTAAGAATGACAGCATGGTAACAAAACATTCCCCTCAAAGCGACATCGGCTATAAACAGCATAATTAAGATGGTATGGACAGCAACAGTTTACGGATACATTTTGTTGTGATTAATAATTAGTTATACTTGATTGTCCTTTACTGTAGGCCTTCCTACATATAAGTATAAGTGACTTTCATGAGCATATCATTTGTGTAATTCCCAGTTTCCAGATAGCCAAGACGCTACAAAGGGAGCGCTATGCTTTGGTATTCGGATTCAACAGCTTTGTAGGCACAATCCTCCAGAGTCTCCTCACCGCCATTGTCATCAACACAAGTCTCTGAAGCTAACCATCACCTCGCAGGTACAGGTACTGCAGTACATACATGTGTAGGTTCATGTAGTTAGCATATGCTTATTTGTTTTGGTTATCACATTTAAAAGAAACATTTAATTATATAAAACTAGAAACTTTACTTTGCAGATACATGTGTACGTATAATAACAAAAATTGATGCTGTTGTAAGGGCATTCAATACAAATACAGAGAGAGTCAGAACATCAGAGACAAAATGAAATAATTGGATTAATGAAATTGCGGATCGACAATGCAACTCATTTTTTCATGTCTTTGCAGTTCCTCATCTACGCCTCGTACTTTGCTGCCGTTTCCCTGCTGTTCACAGTCAGAGGTGTGTACACTGCGCTCCACATGCAACGTCCTGCTGGAAGCAGCCAGACAGAGAGAGACAGCAACCTGCCAGAGGCCTCGCGCATGTGAAGACGCTCTGAGTAACATGAGAAATGTTTCCCATACAGTAACTGTCATCAATTATCGCATGAACAGAACACATGTTAGGAGATGCTTACATACATAAAGACATTAAATCCAACAAAAAGTGACTTTGGTTGAGTTTTGTATCAGTCTGTCATGAGCAGGAATTAATAATCCATTCCACAGATGTGCAGTGAATTTCATTAATTTCAAGCATTAAATGTTGCCACTAGAGGTCACTCCCTGCACAAAGTAAAACAAAAAAACACAGCTCTGAGGTGGTTTCATCTGACCCCTAAAATATTAGATAATACTTATGTATGTGGACGTTCTCAAGGTATATACAAATAGTATGACAGAATAAGTGAATTATTCAAGGTTTGGACATTAACAGTTGACCATTTCAGAAATGTTTCCAAATGCTGACATGTTTGTGTTGTATATATTATTTCAAATACTTAAAGGTAGGGTAGGTAATTCACTTCAGAAACACTTTTTGTTATATTCCATGGAATGCTCTTAACATCCCGATAGCAATGAATACATTAAATGCTCAGACAATAAATACATAAAAAAATGTCATCTGTGGAAGCCGTGGCGCTGTAAAAAGCACGACCAATTATTTTAGCCGGCCCGGCTAAAATAACTGGATGGCCTACCTGCCTGTCAGCCCTCCATCTTGTGCACAAACTTATCGTGCCCTCATTGGTCATGTACGCGTTCGTGTGTGTTGGAGGTGGGGCTCTGTAAGGAAGTCTGAGGTTGCGTTCCAATAGTCCATTTAGCTTAGGAACCTTCCTAACGAGTGAAATGACCCGGAAGTCCCTCAGTGGCAGCCATGATAAGTGCCGTTCCAATTCTCTAAATGAAAGGAAATGAGGTTTCAAACTTCCTTTATAACCTCCTTTAGCTTAGGAACCACTGGACCTCCCTTACCGAAAGGAGAGGAGAAAACGCTGCCCCACAATGCCTTGCGGCCGCAGCATTTGCCGTCACTCAACAGTCGGCCGTTCACGGAAACAACCGATTATGACCGAGAAATGATATCATGAAAGTTACGGTGCTTATTAAGCATTTTAAAACGTATGTGGTAAGTTGCCAAAGTGCTTTGTTTTGAACGTTCATCAGTATTATAATCAAAGAGAGAAATATGAACGTTAGTTTTTACTGAAATGATCAAATAAAGTCAACATTTCACTGAGCTGTGTGGGGTTTGTTCAACTTTTAAAAGATGTTTGAATGGTGATATACACAGTGATAGATGTTAAGGACTAACGTTTATAATAAATACATGTGTATTTATATTTTCATAGTTCATACAATCATACGTATTTGGATCATTTGTATTAATGTGGACCGGAGGGAGAGGGTGACGAGCATAAGTTTCACTTTCCTTTTTTATTTCAATTCCAACTTTGGTCCTGAAGACTATGTTTCTCTGTTGTCCACGTTCATAAAGCAAAGCAACAGCATCAGAGCACGGTGCAGAGTCTCTAGATGAGTTTACAGTAGTCACTTGTTCTTATTAAACATCCATGTTGTAGTCCACTGTATAGAAAACTGTAGTTTCCATAGTTTCCCCACAGCAGCAGTCGCAAATTCATGACGTCCGATGGCGCATCATAAACACGTTGGATAGTGAAAGTGCATTTGGATTCTCTAAAGTATCGCAGTCTCTTCTCCTAAGTCCTTTTGAATTCTCCTATCCACTATCCCTTAACCCTGTGACGTTTCACTCAGAGGTCAAGGAATAGGAGATAGGGTTAGAATTTAGGAGCTGATTTTTGGATTATCGGAACGTAACCTGAAGGTGTCTTCGGTTGCGGCCAGATAATCCAAAAATCAGCTCCTAACGTCTAACCTGAAGTAAGCTGCTGGTTCCCTCAACCAAAAAGCAACGTCTATTCCTTGACCTCTGAGTGAAACGTCATAGGGTTAAGGGATAGTGGATAGGAGAATTCAAAAGGACTTAGGAGAAGCGACTGTGGTACTTTAGAGAATCTGAATGCACTTTCACTATCCGACGTGTTTATGATGCGCCAGCGGACGTCATGAATGTGCGTCTGCTGCTGTGGGGAAACTATGGAAACTACAGTTTTCTATACAGCGGACTACAACATGGATGTTTAATAAGAACGACGGACTACTGTAAACTCATCTAGAGACTCTGCACCGTGCTCTGATGCTGTTGCTTTAGGCTTTATGAACGTGGACAACAGAGAAACATATTCTTCATGACCAAAGTTGGAATTGAAATAAAAAAGGAAAGTGAAACATATGCTCATCACCCTCTCCCTCCGGTCCACATTAATACAAATGATCCCAATACGTATGATTGTATGTACTATGAAAAGATCTTAAAATCAATACAGATGTATTTATTATAAACGTTAGTCCTTAACATCTATCAGTGTTTATATCACCATTCAAACATCTTTTAAAAGTTGAACAAACTCCACACAGCTCAGTAAAGACTGTGAAATGTTGACTATATTTGATCATTTCAGTAAAAACTAACGTTCATATTTCTCTTTTTTATTATAATACTGATGAATGTTCAAAACAAAGCACTTTGGCAATTTACCACATACGTTTTAAAATGCTTAATAAGCACCGTAACTTTCATGATATCATTTCTCGGTCATAATCGGTTGTTTCCGTGAACGGCCGACTGTTGAGTGACGGCAAATGCTGCGGCCACAAGGCATTGTGGGGCAGCATTTTCTCCTCCTTTCGTAAAGGGAGGTCCAGTGGTTCCTAAGCTAAAGGAGGTTATAAAGGAAGTTTGAAACCTCCTTTCCTATCATCTAGAATTCGAACGGCACTTGTCATGGCTGCCACTGAGGGACTTCCGGGTCATTTCACTCGGTTAGGAAGGTTCCTAAGCTAAATGGACTATTCGACTTCAGCCATGGTTTTGGATTGTTGTTTTAATTTTCCACCTTTTATTTTGAAATGTTTTCCTCCTTGTGTCTTGTCTGGTCCTACTTCCTGTGTTTGCCTCCCTGTCTTTAGTTTCCCTGGTGTGTCTGATTGTGTTCTCCTGTTGCCCTTGTGTTTCTGCCTCCCCTGCCCAGCTGTGTCTTGTCCTGTGATTACCCTTCATCTTTGTTTTCCATAGATCTTATTTTTTACAATATTCCAAAATCCTATAGAGAAATCCCGTTGCTTTTTGGTTGAGGGAACCAGCAGCTTACTTCAGGGTCGTCCTACAAAAATACATGATCACTGCGCCTCTCTATTTCAGGCTGATAGTAGGTAGTAGTAGTACATAACAACAAACATCACTGGCGTCACTTTGCACTAATATGCAATAATTATGCACTTAATATGGGACAATAATTTCACTGGCCGGAGTCCTACTCTGTGATAACTCACTGATTATTCGGACAACTCACCTGATCAGAACCTAATATTTAAAGGTCCCATGTCATGCTTTTCTGGTTATTACCCGTCCCCTTGTGTGTTATGAAGGTTTTTATTCATGCAAACGGTCTGCAGATTCAAAAACCCTCAAAGTACACCCTATAGGGCAGTGGTTTCCAACCTGGGGGGCGCCAACAATCGCAGGGGGTACGCCTAGGGTTGCCAACTTCCAGAAATGGAGAAACGGGACACATGCATGTGTCCCCCGCACGTGCGAAGATTTTCGGGTTTCTGGCGGATTTAGTTACTTTTTTTTGTTACTTTATTTCGGTTTTAGGGTTAGGGTCAGGTTAGGGTTATGTTATTTAATTATTTTGGGGGAGCCAGCCCCTAGGGTTCGAAAATGTTTTTGGGGGTCAAACCCCCCAAAACCCTCAAAATGCATAGAAAACTATGCATACCTATAACACAATACAAACACAATGGTCTTACACCTGCATTAGGCTACTACATCACATTGTACATCAGCATGTTCAAATCGGATAGGTGGGCACTATAGGACATCTGGGCACCTCGATGTACAATTGGCTATTTTGTCCAAAATGTTAAAAAATAAAATATTTGAAAAATGATATTAAGTAATGCAAAGTATACATGATGTGAACATGCACGGTACATCATTATTAGACTTAATGCTATCCTTCAACCAACCATTTCCCCAGCATTTCCCCATCAATCAGCTGACACACGCACACACACACACACACACACACACACACACACACACACACACCCGAGACAGATCTCCACTCACGGGCTTTACCTAACTGTGTTTTTCTTCCCACTGTTTGTTGTAAGACACAAGTATTTTCTTTTTAGAAGGGCCAGAGCCCAGAACCACATCCTCTCTCTCTTCTCCTCTTTCATTATCACCTCCTCCACTGTCAGCGCTCATTTCCCCACACGACTGAACAGGCTGACATGCCACACAAACAATGATGCCGCGACCGCGGCCCACCGGAGAAAATCTCACACACACACACACACACACACACACACACACACACACACACACACACGTGCGAGCATTGTGCCTGCCCTGTCAACTGAGCGGTCCTAGCGCCCTTCGTAAGCACACAAACAAACACACAGGCACGCAGTCAGACACACTGCATTGCGCGCAAACAGAAACATATTTTTTATTTTTCCCTTTACACGGGAGTCCGGGACAAACAAAGTCCCGTACGGGACACGCCCCTTTTGGCTCAAATACGGGGCGTCCCGGCTAATACGGGACGGTTGGCAACCCTAGGTACGCCAGGCCTCAGATGATTTGAGGCCTAATATCATATTTAGACTTTTTTTTTTAATTACATTTTTTTTTACATATAATTGTTACACAATACATGATTGTCGCTAAAGGCCTTGTCTCTACATTACAATAAAGTATAACAAATATTGTATTAATTCATTTTAATACAAATTCAAGTTAGTAGTTATTAAAGGCATAAAAAGACAGAAATGCATAATTTTTTCTAGAAATGTTTCTTCTGCTCGTAAAGTGTCCAAACCAGGCTAGTCTGGATAAGCGCATTTTAAAACATAGTCATTGTCCATGCCGGTTTCAGTTGGATTATTTGTCACAGTTGCTCCGATCAGATCGGTCTCCTCCATTATGTAGATTATTTACGACTTTTGAATCCACATAAACACATCGGCAAAATCCGGCTTACTTTGAGCATGTGTTTTAAACAGTTTAATCCCTTTGTGAATTGTTTCCACTTGCGCCGTCCTGTATTTTCTTCATACAGCGGGAATCCAAATGAATTAATCCTGAGTCCAATAACCATCAAAGTCACCCCATAGTCCTCCTTAATTACGCTTTCATCCTCCTTTAACAAAATACTTCACATGCATCCAGTTTGTGACAGTAGTTGTAGCATTTGGGGGGGGTGGAAAAAGGTTGGGAACCCCTGCTGTAGGATGTAAAACTCTTAACACAGAAAAGACCTCCCCAAAACGCCTCGTTGGAGATTTCTAATTTTCTTCCTGGGTACTCTGACGTGGGGATACCCAGAGGCCACACCCTCTGCCAGCCTTCCACGAAACAAAGCTTCCCAAACCTTTCAGCGATTCATGCCGGATATGCACAGCGTAGGGCACTGAAGAACGATGCTCTTCCTACTTTGTTTGGACCAGCGGGAGATTCAGGTACACAACCTGTAAGTATTCATTGTTGTTTGTGTATTTATGATGTTTAAAATAAACAAGGTATCTACCAGTGACGTGCGGTGAGGTTCATGGCTGGTGAGGCACTGACTCTTTCAGAGTCAGATTTACAAATGTTATATTTTGACCTTAAAGGTGGGGTAGGTAAGTTTGAGAAACCGGCTCGAGATACACTTTTTGTTATATTCCATGGAATGCTCTTAACATCCCGATAGCAATAGGCGCATTCACACCGCAGTACTTTTCCCACAAAGGTTCATGAGAACTTAGCTCATGAGAACTCTTTAGTTCTCATGAGAACTCTTTAGTTCTCATGAGAGCTCTTTAGTTCTCATGAACTAAGTACAGATCGCGTTCACACCGGAATAAGTCCCTGGGTGAGGATTAGGCAAATGAAGCCGCTGACGTCACTTCTTCTTCTGCTTTGGGTTTACTGGCAGGCCGCAAACCACTTCACGGAGGCTACTGTCGCCCAAAGTCCCCGGCCGGGGACTGGCTTCAGTAGAAGCTGCTGGGAGTCCCAGCAGCTTCTACTGAAGCCTTCCGAGTAAATCGCCAGAACGCCGACACCTCCTCATCTCCACCGCTCCCATGTTTTATTTTGTGTTGCCATAAGTTAGTCTCTCTGCATTTCTGCGCTGGGCTAATGCTAATAATGCTAATGCGAGGATAATAAAATGGCGGCTTCACAAAACCTTTTGGGAGTTTTACGGGGCGTGGTTTGCAATCCGCCCAGCCAATCAGAAATATAGCTCTTTTCTCACAAAACAGCCCCTCGAAAGTCCCTGCTCGCTAGCAGGGACTTTCGAGGGGGTAAAAAGGTTCTCATTAACTAATTTTAGTACCGGCTCTTTTTAGTGTGAACGCGATAAAAGAGTTCTCATGAACGAAGTTCGCATGAACCTTTGTGGGAAAAGTACCGCAGTGTGAATGCGCCTAATGAATATCTTAAGTGCTTTGACAAAAAATCCATAAAAAAATGTCATCTGTGGAAGCCGTAATACTGTAAAAAGCACGACCAATCATCTGAGCCGGCCCGGCTAAAGTAACTGGATGGCCTACCTGCCTGTCAGCCTTCCATCTGTGCACAAACTTATCTCGTGCCCTCATTGGTCATGTGCACGTTCGTGTGTTTTGGAGGAGGGGCTCTGTAAAGAAGTGGCAGATTTTTTCCGGTTATGTATTTTCAAATTCTAGCGCACTCGAGCTGGTTTCTCCAAAATTACCTTCCCCACCTTTAATCGAAATATTCGGTTATTTTCAAAAGCTTTTTTAGTCTGATGCTTCAATTCATTTTAAACAGATCGTTCAACAAAAGGATAGGCCTATTCATTTTAAATATTGGATTGTTCTTTCTTAATAAGATTCCATTTGCATTACAATTGTGGTCTTACCTTGACTTGAAGATGAAGTCCATGCTATCCTTCTGGACAACAATCTATTACTTTTTTGTAAAAGTCCTCCTTATCTTCCTGTAGTTTCAAAAGTCTAGCTTGTTGTTTGCGTCTACCGTCTCTGTGTAGAATAACAGTAGCAACTGTTATCTGTGTTGGTTATTCTCGCGTCCAGGAGAGAAGCTTAAAAAGGAGACTAAATGGAGTCTCTGCGATGGTTTCAAATTGGTACTTTAATTAAAAATAAAGGCGCGGTTATGTTACAAACAGAATATTGTTCGACAGAAAAGCAGCTGTGTCTCTGGCAGGTGAAGAAAGAGGCCGAACCCCTCAGGTCCCACAGAGGGGCAAAATAACTGTTTTGTGTTCTTGATAGCCATGGACTGACTCAGCATGTGACGGAGCCCACGCACAATAAGGGGCACACTCTGGACTTAATTATCTCAAAGGGTCTGAATATCTCTAAGGTTGTGGTGACTGATGTTGCGCTCTCTGATCATTCCTGTGTGTTCTTTGAGAGCTCTATTTCTGTTCACAAAAATGTTCAAAAAGAGGTAACCACAAAGCGATATTTAACTGAAAATACTAGGGAAATGTTTACTCAGAATTTTTCTTCCACACTTGCCCCTGCTAACATCTCAGTAAATGAGCTAGTAGATCATTTTAATTCAAAAATTAAAAATATTATAGATGCCATTGCTCCAACTAAGGTAAAGGAAGTGACTGGGAAGAAAATACCTCCATGGAGAAAGGCCATGACCGTGAGAGCAGAAAAAAGAGAGTGTCGAAAAGCTGAACGCAGGTGGCGAAAAACAAATCTCCAGGTTCACTTTGAAATCTATAAAGAGAGACTTGGCCTTTATAATTTGGAATTGAAAAACGCACAACAATCGTTCTTCTCTGACATCATTACCAAAAACAAAAACAACGCACGTGCCTTGTTTGCTACCGTCGACAGACTAACTAACCCCCCAGTGTCAGTAGCCTCTGAATTTCTATCCACCAGGGCGTGCAATAATTTTGCCTCCTTCTTCACTGACAAAATTCAGAAAATAAGACAAGCAGTCAGTGCCTCTGCATCAGGAACAGCAAATGTGTTGTCTCTGTGTCCACTTAACATCAATTCAAACACCATGACACAATTCCATCAGATTAGTGATAAAAACCTAGAGGACATTATTCAACTTCTGAAATCCTCCTCCTGCTGCCTTGATATTATTCCAACGGGATTTTTTAAAGATGTTTTGCCTTGCATGGCCTCAGATCTACTTCATATAGTAAACAAATATCTTCACTCAGGTATTTTTCCACAGGCCCTGAAAACTGCAGTCATTAAACCACTCTTAAAAAAGAATAATCTAGATGCTTCAGTAATGAACAATTACAGGCCCATATCAAACCTGCCATTTCTAGGTAAAATCATTGAAAAAGTTGTTTTTCAACAGCTGAGTAATTTTTTGCATTTAAATGACTGTTTCGATGTGTTCCAGTCAGGCTTTCGTCCAAACCACAGTACTGAGACTGCTCTTGTAAAGGTCTTTAATGACATCCACTTAAACACAGACAGTGGCAGAACTTCAGTGTTAGTATTATTAGATCTCAGTGCTGCGTTTGACACTGTTGACCACAGCATATTACTAGACCGACTGGAAAACTGGGTGGGACTTTCGGAAACCGTCCTAAATTGGTTTGAATCCTACTTAAAGGACAGAAACAACTTTGTTTCTATTGGTAAATACACATCTGAGTTGACAAATATGACATGTGGGGTTCCTCAAGGCTCCATCTTGGGGCCTCTTCTCTTTAACATCTACATGCTACCACTGGCTCAGATAATGAAAAACAACAAAATAAGTTACCATAGCTATGCAGATGACACACAAATGCACGTAACAGTTTCAACAGGAGACTATGCTCCAATTCAAACACTGAGTAAGTGCATTGAACAAATCAATGACTGGATGGGTCAGAACTTTCTCCAATTAAACAAAGATAAAACTGAGGTAATGGTCTTTGGAGCCAAGGCAGAACGTATAAAAGTTAGCGCTGAGCTTCAGTCTGCAATGTTCAAAACAACAGATAAAGCCAGAAATCTAGGTGTAGTCATGGACTCTGACCTGAGTTTTAACAGTCACATTAAAACAATTACTAAATCAGCCTACTATCACCTAAAGAACATATCTAGGATTAAAAGACTAATGTCACAGCAGGATTTGGAAAAACTTGTCCATGCTTTTATCTTCAGTAGACTCGACTACAGCAATGGTGTCTTCACAGGTCTCACTAAAAAATCTATTCGGAAGCTGCAGCTGATTCAGAACGCTGCTGCTCGAGTCCTCACTAACACTAAGAAAGTGGATCACATCACTCCTGTTCTGAAGTCTTTACACTGGCTTCCTGTGTGTCAAAGAATAGATTTCAAAATACTGCTGCTGGTTTATAAAGCTTTGAATGGTTTAGGCCCAAAATACATTTCTGATCTACTGCTAAATTATGAACCATCCAGATCTCTCAGGTCTTCAGGGACTGGTCAGCTTTCTGTCCCCAGAGTCAGAACTAAACATGGTAAAGCAGCGTTCAGTTATTATGCTCCAAATATCTGGAACAAACTCCCAGAAACCTGCAGGTCCGCTGCAACTCTGACTACTTTTAAATCCAGGCTGAAGACTTTTCTTTTTGTCGCTGCTTTTAATTGAATTATTCATATCTTAGACTGCACTGTAACTTTTATCCATGTATTTTTTCTTTTAATGTTTATCCATGTATTTCTTCTTTTAATGTTTATTTTATTAGCTTTTCTTTTTAATGACTGATTTTAAATGCCATGTTCTTAATGTCTTTCATTTGTTGTAAAGCACTTTGAATTGCCTTGTGTTGAAAAGTGCTCTATAAATAAACTTGCCTTGCCTTGCCTATGAGAAACTAATGTGAGTTTGGAAAATTGCACAGTATAAATCTATGTTAGTAGACCTCAACAATGGAATTATGATCAGTAGAAATGGCCATGACATGGGACCTTTAAACCAAGAGAGTAGGCTGCACCCGCAACTAACCAACTCATCATGACTAGCGGTTTAGCTAATAGTGGGGCATAAAGGCCCGTCCACACGGCGGCGTGCGTTGAAGCTTCAACGCTTCTGCCCATTCACTTTGAATGGGGAGACGTCTCGCTTTGCCGAACTGCATTGTGGTTCCGTTGCTTCGATTTGCTCGCTTCAAAAGTAGAGCAATGTTCTTGTGACGCTGCTGTCATTCAGGGCGCTGGATTTGTGCCAGGACACCACGCTACTCTCGCCTCCATTGTTTATGTCTATGTTCTGAGACTTGTGATTGTGTTGAATTTGTGCTAGACGCCTCACTACTTTCGCCTTCGTGCCCTTATTGTTCTGAAACTTGTGACTGTGCTGATCTGTGGACTCGTTTTTCTTTTTGCTTATATTATAAATAAATAGCTCCTCGTTTAAAGAGCCTATCTTTGTTTATACCATTTTTATTTGAGTTTATTATTAGAACCAACCTCTTACCAAGAACACCTGGTCTTGTGTTGCTTCCCTTGTATCCAAACGAGCTGGGGACGTAACAGTTCAAATCAAATCAAATTAAATTTATATAGCCCATTTATCAACAATTTTTGGTCGAGCCAAAGTGCTGTACATATAATAAAAATAGCCTACAGTAGAGACACTTTACAGCAAATACAATAGCACAGATTGTAAAGAATATCAGTATGAGAAAAACGACACCCTCTGTCCTTAGACCCTCACATCGTACAAGGAAAAACTTCCGGAGAAAACCCACAGTTTAAGGGGAAAAAATGGGAGAAACCTCAGGGAGAGCAACAGAGGAGGGATCCCTCTCCCAGGACGGACAGACGTGCAATAGATGCCGTGTGTAAATCTAAGAGATAATACATTTTACAGCATATGTTAGGAAATGCATGTGTCTGTAATAAGAAGATGAATCCACGAGGATGTCAGCTACAATCCTGTGGAAGCCATCAGGGAAGCAGCATGACGAGACCCAAGGCAGGACCGCAGAGACAGGTTCAGCCACGACCCGAAGTCCACGACTTAATCCAGAACTCAGGATTGAGGATCCAAGACACAGGACTACAGCAAGAGGATCAGCCTCGACTCCGGATCCCGGCGTAGATATAGATACAAAACAAGAAAAAAGATTTGGCTGAGGTTAATCGGAACAAGAGAATACACAGACACAGACAGAGAGGGAAAAGGTCATTGATAAAAGTTATTCTTGATTACCCTCTAGAAAGATCTCATGAACTTCCCCACTCAATCTATCAAGACCCGAGCAGTTCTATTAGATATAGGATAAGAAACAGAGATAGGGAACTTATCTACTTTTGAAGCTTCGACGGAAGCGTCAGTCAATCAAATCATATGCCAGTACAAGCTCTAGCCAATCAAACCGTGTCCTTGTGTGTCCGGGGCAGGAGATTCATGTGATTGGTGTTAATGTGATGGTTGAGTTTCAGACACGCCCACCGGCAAGCTTCAACGCACGCCGCCGTGTGGACGCTGCGTAACAGTAACTGGACGATTTACACACCAGTGCTTCATAGCTTGGTTCCTTCAGTTTTCTAACGTTAAGGCTAAATATTTTCAACAACATTTAAGCAATTCAGGTGGAACATTTTATATCTTATTAGGATATTCCTTGTCCTCGCGTCCAGGAGAGAAACTTAAAATAAGTTGTCGGTGTGGCTGCAGCCAAGAAGGAAGGGCCGAGCTGTGCTCACCCGCCGCCTTATATCCTCTCTCGTGCTGTGGAGGAGGCGGCCGGCCGCCTCAGTCTTCAATGTCCGACATCGCGTAAAACAGAGGATTTCGACCTTTTCTCCTCCTTATCTCTTTCATAACTTTTTATTTAATACTTTATAACGGCTTCAAAAGCCACTTTAATAATACTGGACGGAAGCCCTGGATGTCGTCATGAAGGATTTTCAGAATAAAAGCTTGGCATTAAGATTGTGCGAGAACTTCCGTTTTTTTTAAGCTGACGGTACGTCCAAACCAAGTCATGCCATAAAACATTGATTTTAATTTCTAACAATCTGACATTGTTCATTATTTGTATATATAAGAAATATAACTTGTCTGAATTACACTACTTACCGTATGTCAGTGGCGAACCGTGTCTATCACAACTGGACCTTCTGTAGACAGACCCCCCCGCCGTTATAATGTCCGTCTTTTGACTGAATTGTCGTCTTGAAAAGGGTACTTCATAACAATTCCGCAACAACATCATCTTCACCTGTTGCACTTGCCATTTCAACGTTAAAGACAATAAAATGGCATATTAATTGCTTTGTCGCATTCATCTAGAGCAGGGGTCGGCAACAGACGGACCGCGGTCCGGATCCGGACGCCGACCTATACGGACCGGGACCTATAATCAATACATTAATAGGGGATTTCAATTTTGACGCGGCGATTCTATTTTAACCACTGCCAACAGGGGGCGAAAGAGACGAGTCAGCGATACAGGGAGAGAAACACAGAAGAAGAGTCGAGAGAGCGGCAGAGAGAAGCAGAGAGGAAAGTGCTTGAAGAGAATAATTAGCGATACAGGGAGAGAAGCGGAGAGGAGAGTGAACAGGCGTGTTAGCGGCAGACAGGGAGAGACAAATAGTTACTCATGGCACTCTCCAAGAAGAGGAAAGTGGACAGTGAGAACAGAGCTTTTAACCCTGAGTGGAGGGACTCATTCATGTTCATCCTGCCCATTGGGAGCACAGAACCAGTTTGTCTCATTTGTTCAGAGACCATGGCGCTCATTAAAAGTGCTAAAATGCCACTATGAGACAAAACACAAAGTATTTGACCAAACATTCCCTTTCAAGTCAGCACTGAGGTCACAAAAAATAAATATCGTTCCAGGGCAGGCTAACCACTGAGCACCTGCATGTGTATGAGTATGGCCCTGACACCATTTCAGCCCAGATTTAAACTCCTGGCAGGACAAGCTCCAGCTCAATTCTCGCACTGAATCAAAAAAAGTGAGTGAGGGACTGCAATATAAGAGGGAAAGAAAGAGAAACTTTAAAACTTTTCAATTGTTATGATGTGTAAAGACTGATATTGTTCTATAATCGTCTGAAACAGTTAAGTCATGATGTGAAACGGTTAACAAAGAAAAAGGGAAACTCAAGCTGCAAGTATTGTGGGAAAAGAAATGTAAGATGTTGTTTAATTGCTGATATATTTATGATCCACGTCACGTTTTCAGTTTTGGCGGCAGTTCCTCATGTTTGTCTAGAAGTCTTCTCATCAGGGCTCTATAAATAGAGAACTACGGCAGATATGTAATATGCAGGGTTGCCAACTCTCACGCATCTGGCGTGTGACACA
Organism: Harpagifer antarcticus; assembly: GCA_902827135.1. NCBI lineage: Eukaryota > Metazoa > Chordata > Actinopteri > Perciformes > Harpagiferidae > Harpagifer > Harpagifer antarcticus. Next base: position 1,263,293 of record CADEHL010000031.1, read on the forward strand.
CGCTTTCACTCTCAATCTCACGCTCTCACGCTGCCCAAACTATTCTCACGCCAAAAACAAGAATACCGAAGAATAGAAACGGTTTTTGAAAACTTTTGTCAGGTAGTGATCGTCTTCTCAATAGAACATATTTGATAATGTCTTCTTGTTACGCAGAGTGAAGCAGGTAGGACCCAAACGCAGATTACACTTGACGATACCTTTATTTCAAGGACTTTAACTAAACTTGGACAAACAAAACACTCTACGGTGAACTAGGTCACAAACAAAAGAAGCACCAACACTGAACACAGGACGAGACAAGACTAAATACAGGGAGGGATAATTACAAGACAAGACACAGCCGGGCCGGGGAGGAGAAACACAAGGGCCACAGGTGAACACAATCAGCTAACGAGACACAGGTGAGGAAACTAACGACAGGAGGAAAAACACAGGGAAAAGGACCAGACAATAACCCAGGAGGAAAACATGACATAGAGCAGTGAAAACACCCAAACCTAGACATAGACCCGTGACCTGACATGACAACCGTGACATAACCCCCCCCTCAAGGGACGGATTCAAGACGTCCCTAAACCCCAAAACAAAAATCCAATAAAGTCCAGCAGGGTGGGTGGAGGGGGTCCGGAGGACGGGACTAAGCTGACCGCCCAGGAGCCCAGTAGGGGACCAGGAAGGGATCTCGGGCGGACGGCCCGGGGGCAAGGCAGAGTCCAAGGTGGGGGTCTCGGGCGGACGGCCCGGGGGCAAGGCAGAGTCTAAGGTGGGGAACTCGGGCGGACGGCCCGGGGGCAAGGCAGAGTCCAAGGTGGGGGTCTCGGGCGGACGGCCCGGGGGCAAGGCAGAGTCTAAGGTGGGGAACTCGGGCGGACGGCCCGGGGGCAAGGCAGAGTCCATGGTGGGGCGAAGGCCACAGCGGGCGAACTCAGGGAGCCGAGCATGAGGGCGAAGACCAGACAGCTCCGGAGGCCGGGCAGGACCCGGTGTCGGCCGGACAGGAACCGGAGCCGGCGGGACAGGCTTCGGCAGGATCCCCCACGGAAGAGGACCAGGAGTTGGCAGGACCCCCAGCAGGAGGGTGGACGACGGGACCTCCAACGAGACAGGACAAAGGGTTGGCAGGACCCCCGGCAGGAGAGTAGTCGGCGGGACCTCCAACGGGACAGGACATAGGATTGGCAGGACCCCCGGCAGGAGAGTAGACGGTGGGACCTCCAACGGGACAGGACATGGGGTTGGCAGGACCCCCGGCAGGAGAGTAGTCGGCGGGGCCTCCAACGGGACAGGACAAAGGGTTGGCAGGACCCCCGGCAGGAGACTAGTCTGCGGGACCTCCAACTGGACAAGACATGGGGTTGGCAGGACCCCCGGCAGAGGGCTAGTCTGCGGGACCTCCAACTGGACAAGACATCGGGTTGGCAGGACCCCCGGCAGAGGGCTAGTCTGCGGGACCTCCAACTGGACAAGACATGGGGTTGGCAGGACCCCCGGCAGAGGGCTAGTCTGCGGGACCTCCAACTGGACAGGACATGGGGTTGGCAGGACCCCCGGCAGAACCTCCAACGGTACAGGACATGGGGTTTGAGAGGGAACTCGAGAGGAAACTTGAGAGTTGACTTGAAAGGAATCTCGAGAGGGAACTTGAACGGAGACTCGAGAGGTGACTTGAGAGAGGGCTTGAGAGGGAACTCGAGAGGAGACTAGAGAGGGAATTCGAGAGGGGACTAGAGAGGGAATTCGAGGGGGGACTTGAGAGGAATTTCGAGAGGAGACTCGAGAGAGGGCTTGAGAGGGAACTCGAGAGGAGACTAGAGAGGGAATTCGAGAGGGGACTAGAGAGGGAATTCGAGGGGGGATTTGAGAGGAATTTCGAGAGGAGACTCGAGAGGTGACTTGAGAGGGAACTCGAGAGGAGACTCGAGAGGGAATTCGAGAGGGGACTTGAGAGGGGACTGGAGAGGGGACTGGGGAAGGAACCAGAGGAGGGACTAGAGAGGTGACTTGAGAAGTGTCTTGAAAGGGGACTCGAGTTGGGACTCGAGAGGGGACTCGAGAGGTAGCTCGAGAGGGAACTGGAGGGGAGACTTGAGAGGAGACTCGAAAGGGGACTAGAGAGGGAACTCGAGAGGTGACTTGAGAGGAGACTTGAGAGGGAACTCGAGAGGGGACTTGAGAGGGAACTCGAGAGGTGACTCGAGAGGACACTGGAGAGTTGACTTGAGGGGTGACTCGAGAGGACACTGGAGAGTTGACTTGAGAGGGGACTCGAGAAAAGACTCGAGAGGGAACTCGAGAGGGGACCTGAGAGGGGACTTGAGAAAAGACTCGAGAGGGGACCCGAGGGGAAACTTGAGAGGGGACCCGAGGGGAAACTTGAGAGGGGACTCGGGTAGGAACTTGAGAGGTGACTCTAGAGGGGACTTGAGAAGGGACTCGAGGGGAAACTTGAGAGGTGACTCGAGAGGACACTGGAGAGTTGACTTGGGAGGTGACTCGAGAGGACACTGGAGAGTTGACTTGAGAGGGGACTCGAGGGGAAACTTGAGAGAGTTGGTTCGCCAACAGAACACGGGGTGCTGGAGTCGGCCGGTACGCCGACAGGACACGAGGAGCTGGTGTAGGCTGGGGAGCCAACAAGAGACGAGGTGCTGGAGTCGGCCGGTACGCCGACAGGACACGGGGAGCTGGTGTTGGTTGGGGAGCCAACAAGAGACGAGGTGCTGGGGTCGGCCGGTACGCCGACAGGACACGGGGAGCTGGCGTCGGCCGGTAAGCCAGTCCTGGAGCCGAAACTGGAGTCGGGACCAGGGGTACTGGAGCCGGTACTGGAGCCAGAACCATGGCTGCTGGGGCCGGAACTGGGGCTGGAGTCATGGCTCTTGGGGCTCGGGCTGCTAGCTTGGCCTTGCGACTCCTTTTAGCAGCCGCCTGAATACTCCGTGGACCTCCATAAGCTAGACGAGTACCCGTGAACGGATCCTGGACAGGAGCAGGAAATGGGGAAGAAGCAGGGGTTGACTCCAGACGGAACACACCGAGACGTTTATAGTCCGCAGGCTGGAAATCACACACCCAGATGAAGTTCAAAATCCAGCCAGGTAAGAATTTCACCAAGTCTGGTTTCTCCATAGCCAACCGGTGCGCCTCTACCAGAGCGGCCTCCTTCTGCAGAACACTGGACGCTCCCTTCCACCAATCATAGCAGCAAGCCAAATCAAAGGAAAAATTCAATAATTCCAGCTCGAACGGATCATCTGCTGGGTCCATTTCTGGTTGGTGCTTTCTGTTACGCAGAGTGAAGCAGGTAGGACCCAAACGCAGATTACACTTGACGATACCTTTATTTCAAGGACTTTAACTAAACTTGGACAAACAAAACACTCTACGGTGAACTAGGTCACAAACAAAAGAAGCACCAACACTGAACACAGGACGAGACAAGACTAAATACAGGGAGGGATAATTACAAGACAAGACACAGCCGGGCCGGGGAGGAGAAACACAAGGGCCACAGGTGAACACAATCAGCTAACGAGACACAGGTGAGGAAACTAACGACAGGAGGAAAAACACAGGGAAAAGGACCAGACAATAACCCAGGAGGAAAACATGACATAGAGCAGTGAAAACACCCAAACCTAGACATAGACCCGTGACCTGACATGACAACCGTGACACTTCTGGCCAATCAGAATCACGATAACGGCGTGGTGTTGTTGCAGGAAGTCCCGACGGAGAATACTTTTGCTGTAGTACATCTCTATACGTCGATACAACATTACGTGTTGATAGAAATCAACACGTAATGAAATAAGACCCCACAGTTTGATGATTGATAGGTGTGTGGGCTGTCTTTCATTTTGACACACAGAACAATGGGGGCTATCCTCCCTTATCCACAATGTAAAGTAATTCACAGCCTCTTCCCTCTTCTCTCGGTGAGGAGCAGCAGGTTCAGCTTTCAGGACAAAGTCACAAAAAACTAAAATGGCATTCATTTTTTAAGTATGTCGTGTAGTAATAGATTTATTTATTTTTCTTCTCAAGAGAGTACCAGAATGTGTATTTTATGTTAGTATTTAAAAAAATCTCCTGGGGTAGAATCCCCCCAGACCCCCTGCAGGGGTTGGGTTTTCAGCATGTCATCTCTTTCACTTGTGGGGAAGTTGCAGGATTGGCTCCAGGTCGCGCTTTTATTTACTACAAGACAAATATGACTTTTTATTTCATACAGTTCTATTTGGATTGAGATAGGGAAATAATCTAAACCTCACGCGTGGCGTTTCACTGTCAAGGGGAGCGTGTATGTAATTACAATGCAAATACTGACTTCCCCCCACCACTGTATGGGTTAGCCCTACCATAGTTTACCCTACAAAAATACGCTCTGGCAACTGCCGACCCGTATTGCCCATGCGCAGATCTAAGATCCAGTAGAAATGATAAAAAAGTAAAAGTCTGCTGCTTATTGTTCTACTAGGCCAAAATAGTTAATTGTGTTAATTAATATGTTTGGCAGTTTGGAGTAAGTCTGTAGATTTGTGTGTGTGTGTGTGTGTTTCATGTATAGGCCTCTCATGATAATTAATTTTGTTGGATACATTTTCCCGGAAATTATTGCGATAAACGATAATATTGTCGGCACCGTTGTATGACCATTTTAGACCCCTGACATAATGATAATATATAATAATAATTGAAGTACATCCTTTCGAACTGCTAGTCACATCCTCATGTAAATCGCAATTTATCGAGTTCATTTTTATTTATCGATAAGTCAATTAATTGCTTATCGCGACTGGCAGACAATAAAACAGTGGATACAAACATGTGTTTGACTTTCATTAGTGAATGAAACGTTGTGCCCTTTATAGTCTGTGTCCAATTGTGTGTATTTGTATATATATCCTATATCCTATATATATGCTAAGATCCCGCTGCTGACACGATAGCAGTCATTTAGTGTGCATATGTGTAATTAAACCCATGATATCAAAATCTCACTCCAGCCAGGTACCCAAAGTTGGCAACCCTGGTAATATGTAATGCAGCCGAACCGTGTATTACAATGCCGTTATGTGATGACTTTCAAAGAGAAAAGCAAGCACACTCGGAATAAAGTATTATTTTATTTTTAAAATCACGATGTGATGTGAGATGTGAGACTGGGTTGGAGAATTGCACAGGGGAAAATAACGTATCTATGCCACAATTTTAGATGCGGATTTTGTTAAACTAATAAGTTTGCGCTGTGGACCAACACTATACATTGACGGGGAAGGGGGTAGCAATAAAGATAACACCATTAAACAGTTACACAACATAACAGAAATAGTATCGATAGCAGCGTCCCTAGCAACCACCTTGGTAACAATGAAAACGTTGAATGGACACATTTCCTGAAGTAATCTTCGTAATAACTAGCAACTAAAGATCATGTACATCCACTGCACACATAATCTGAAATAATAACTCATATTTCTCGCATCAAATGACATCAAAACGCATTTTAATGGCTAAACTAACCTTAAAATAGGCATTTTCCACAGAGAATAAAACAAAGTTCGGCCATGTTTTTTTTTTTCTGCAGGGAGAAATTTGAAGATCACATGACTGACGCCAGACATTGGAATGAATGGTGAAAAAAAACGTAGGGATTTTACAATTTCAGAGGCGTTTTTGTAGAAATACTACGTCCCTAGTTGTGGACCAACGTAGTTATTACACGTTTTTTTGTGAGACTCTAATATATACACATAAATATAAGGCAATATACAATTTGAAAGGATATTATATATATATATCTAATATACATATACATAAATATAAGGCATTTGGAATAATAATGTTAAATATAAAATATTGAACAGATTATGTGTAAAATGTACAACGTGGTTATATTCAAGAGAAACTATGGAACAGAGAGTTTTCTTCCAGCCAGAGGTGATTTGTTGTACAGTGTTATTGCAGTGGGCAGGTATGTTTTCCTGTATCTGTCCTTGTGACAGCAGAGCTGCAGCAGTCTGTTGGAGAAGGAGCTCCGTTGACTGTCCAGCTGCAGGTGGAGAGGATGGGTGGTGTTATCCATGCCCTCCTCTCCACCACAGCTTCAAAGGGGTCCAGCTTGATGCCGATGACAGACCCAGCTTTCCTGATCAGTTTATTGATCCTGCTGGTGTCACCGGCTCTGATGCTGCCCCCCAGCAGACCACAGCAAAGAAGAGTGCACTGGCCACAACAGACTGGTAGAAGATCTCCGGCATCTTGCAGCACACGTTGAAGGATCTCAGCTTCCTCAGGAAATAGAGTCGGCTCACCCCCTTCTTGTACACAGCGTCAGTGTTGATCCTCCAGTTCAGTCCGTTGTCTAAGTGCACTCCCAGGTATTTGTAGTCCTCCACAACAGCCACATCCTCTCCCAGAATGCACAGAGGTAGAGGAGACATCCTCACCCTCCTGAAATCAATGACCATCTCTCTGGTCTTGGCCACATTCAGAATACTCACAACATTAGGCTGAGGTTCATCCTGAGACAAGTCCATTGGCAGGTCATCTTCCGCTCTTCTAGAAGTGGTTGTGCTTCTTGTTGCTTCCGGCTAAAATAAACATAATTAAAGACATTTTGAGTGTTTCAAATGTGCTGTAATACACAACACATTATTTATTCCTAAACTTGCAGAAAGAAAAACTAAAGTGTGACATTTAATCACATATTTATTTATCAATCTTATACACCTTGAATTATTGTTGGCCAATGATAAACATACCCTTTGAAGATGAGCTGGGAAGTGAATATTGTTGGCACAACACCATCTTTAAGCCGGACAGTCTGCCCCGTCCTGTCAAAGTCCTCACTCCTGAAGTGCTCATAGAGCAGTGTCCTGCCAGAGGAAACAAAACCGTCCCTTCTTAGGGCAACTTCCCACTGCAATTTCCCACTGCCTCCTCCTCTCTCCGATTTTGGGAAACATGAGAAAGGTAGCCAAATATATATAAATTATTGTCAACATTTTCCGCCCTTCTTTCCTTTAACATTAAGGGTAAAAATACACACCTATATTATCATATCTTTGGGGTAATTGTATGTATGTAATGTATACTTTAAGAATAAGACAACCCCACTAAGAGTTATAAAAAAGGTGTCCAAAAGAAACATTAAATAATTGTGTAAAGAAATGGGAGCAACATATTCTAAAGAGGCTGGGTCAACAACAATCTTGCAATACTATTATCTCACATAGCCCCACTGATCTTGTGTAGCAGGACTTGTAATGAACACAAATCCACTAAGTAATTAACGATTATCCTAATTATAATCATAATATTGTCATATCTTACACGTGAAAGGTGATTCCACGGGTTCTTGTTTCCAGACTGTGATTAGAGCATCCGTAGGCTGCACAAAAGTCAGGCATAGTCAGGTACTTCTGTAAACACAAAGCCAGCAATTTCCTGTATCATAATGTATCTAAATGTAAGATGTTTTTAACAAGCCAAACCACTTGGAAGGAATCATGTGTAACTTAAGTTATGTTGAAAAGAAAGAGCAGTTCTGCCTCTCCCACTGGTGTAAAGTTGCTGGGTCAACTTTGTAATACTAGGTCTCACTCACAGCCTCTTGTTATTAGCCAGCTAATAAATACAACCACATACACAAAGAAAAGCTGCAATTTCAACATGTCCAAGCATCCTGTATCATAGCCATGCTAATAATGTTTATAATAAACCAAACCGTTTGTAAATCAGTCAAGATTTCAGCGAGTTAAGAGTATTTTTGTGAAGATCACTCACCTTACAACAGCTACCATAGCGCGTACCAGAGTAGCTGTTAACGGTAGCAAGATGGCGGCCAGAGAGCTACGCTGGAAAATCCATCATAATAAGCCATCTAGTGTTTATATATATATATATCTATGGATATAACCACTGAAATGCGTAGTGCATGGACCGAGAAGGACAAACAATAATACAGATCAACATCACAGATACGATTCTCATTTATTCATTTTATATACATTTTATATACATTTTATATACATTTGATCACATTTTATTTATATAATTAAATCGATGTTTTGTTTTATCTGAGTGTTCCAGGGTATTCTTTTTCAAGAGAAAAAGGCGGCTCAAGTGACGGTGGAATGTTCTGGCAAAGACGTTGACGTCATGACGTCAGACGCACGTTAAATGAGAGCAACTTAATTGATTTGCTTTCATTGATAACAAAATAGAAAGCCAAGTCAAGGAACAAAACAATCACATGAATATAACCCACAAACCAGTGACGTGCGGTGAGGTTCATGGCTGGTGAGGCACTGACACTTTCAGAGTCAGATTTACAAATATTATATTTTGACCTTAAAGGTGGGGTAGGTCAGTTTGAGAAACCGGCTCGAGATACACTTTTTGTTATATTCCATGGAATGCTCTTAACATCCCGATAGCAATGAATATCGTACGTGCTTTGACAAAAAATCCATAAAAAAATGTCATCTGTGGAAGCCTTAATACTGTAAAAAGCACGACCTATCATTTTAGCCGCCCCGGCTAAAATAACTGGCCTACCTATTTTCAAAAGCTTTTTTAGTCTGATGTTTCGATTCCTTTTAAACGGACCGTTCAAAAATAGGATACCCAAAATCTAAATATTGGATTGTTCTTTCTTAGTAATATCCCATTGTCATTACAATTGTGGTCTTACCTTGACTTGAAGATGAAGTCCATGCTATCCTTCTGGACAACAATCTCTATTACTTTTTTGTAAAAGTCCTCCTTATGTTCCTCTAGTTTCAAAAGTCTAGCTCAGGGGTTGGCAACCTTTTTGATATGAATCAATCAATCAATGTTTATTTATATAGCCCAATATCACAAATGTTACATTTGTCTCAGTGGACTTCACAGATTGTACAGAATATCAGTATGACAATACGACACCCTCTGTCCTTAGACCCTGTTATTTGTGTAATAATTCTCGCGTCCAGGAGAGAAGCTTAACTAAGAGACTAAATGGAGTCTCTGAGATGGTTTCAAATTGGTACTTTAATTCAAATAAAGGTGCGGTAATGTTACAAACAGAATATTGTCCGACAGAAAAACAGCTGTGTCTCTGGCTCCCGCCAGGTGAAGAAAGAGACCGAACCGCCGTAGGTCGGCTATATTTATCTCCTCTGCTGGCTCCTCCCTGCAGGCCGGCTCTCCAACGTTTTAATGTCCGTTGTTACGCATATCAGACGATACAGACATTGTACATTCAATATATCTAAACACGCCTTTTCTCTTCCTTAACTCTTTTATAACTTTATATGTAATACATGTTAACGGCGTCAATAGGCACTTTAGTGATAATAATGGACGGTAGTCCCGGATGTTGTGATGAAGGATTTTCAGAATAAAAGCTTGGTATTGAGAACTTCCGGTTTTTTCCAGAATAAAATAGCATTTAAACTGACGGTATGTTTAAGCTACATTATGCTATTAAACATTGATTTTAATTTCTAACAGTCCCTCCTTACACACCTAAAAGGTGTGTATAATACTGAAATCAATGAGTTCTTCATCTGAACTCTGCATAGTACATTACTCATATCAAAAACATACAATCAAAATGGAGTGGTTCGAATAGCCTCAACTCTACAAAAATACAAAAATACTTTGACTGTGTTCAAACATAAAAGTTTTCCCTTGTGCATAACTTCTAGTGTTAACATTCAATATCATTCTTCAAAATAGCAGCAATGGCTTGGTATCAGAACATTTCTTCCTCCCTCCTTTCACAGAAACCGTTCTCATACCACGCTCAGTGTTAAGGCACTTGTTTTTACAAAGTGAAAAGAAACGACCCATTTCAAAATAGTAATGATTCTAAAATGCATGAAATCTATCATATAGAACAGTGAAAAATAATAAAAATGAAACAAACTATCTTGGACCAGTGTAATGTAATATTTAAATACACTATCTTGGAATAGTATAGAGTAATAATAAGAAATAAAAATACACTATCTTGGAATAGTATAGGTTAATTGAAATGGATTCACTGACACGAGGGACTCATAAGAACTCAGATGCACGATTCCGTTGACTTCAAAAAGTATCTTTTATTAATAAAAGACTAGTCAAAAACAATGATCGCTAGGTTCTACTAGTTTTGCTGAACAGTTGACAAGGCTAACAGACATGGCTCGACGTGGAGACAAGACGAACCGACAATAGACAAAAGGAGAGCAGGGCTATAAATACACACAACAGTTAATGGAGCACAGGTGAAAACAATCAGGGGCGGGGCTGGTGATGATGAGCACACGAGACACACAAGCTGGCAGGTGACACACAACGACATGAAGTGTAGACACCTGGAAAGAGAGAGTAGAGTCAATAACAAACACAAAAACAATAAGCTCACAGACTCTTAACGCTGAAACCTTACAGTACCCCCCCTCTTACGGACGGCTCCAGACGTCCCTGAAAGCTGAGACTGACCTCTATCGAAATCCGATATAAGGGTTTTGTCCAAAATAAAGCTGCCTGGGATCCAACACCTCTCCTCTAATCCATACCCCACCCAGTCGACCAGGAATTGTCTACCTCTGCCCCTCTTCCTTTCCGACAGTATTTTGTCCACTGTGTACACTTGACCCCCGTCGACAACCCGGGGAGGTGGAGGGGACGTGGAGGCAGGAACCAGTCTGCTTTCTTTGGCTGGTTTTAGCTTGCTGACATGGAACGTGGGGTGGACCTTGATGGATTTGGGAAGACATAAACGGACAGCAACAGGGTTAATCACTTTGGCTATGGGAAAAGGACCAACGAACCGGGGAGCCAGCTTCCTGGAGGCGACATGGAGAGGAAGATCCTTGGTGGATAGCCACACTCGTTGTCCGGCCTGGTACTTGGGGGCTGGACGTCGTTTCCGGTCGGCCAATGCCTTCATGCGAACGGCACTCCTCTGCAGCATATGGCGAACTCCCGCCCAGACCCGACGGCAGCGTCGAACCAGAGCATGGGCTGATGGTACCGTGACCTCCTTCTCGAGCTCCGGAAACAAAGGAGGTTGGTACCCATGGACACATTGAAACGGGGAGATACCAGTGGCTGATGTGGGTAAGGTGTTGTGTGCATACTCCACCCAAATCAGACTCTTACTCCAGGTGGTGGGTTTCTCGGACGCTAGGCATCTCAAACAGGTCTCCAAATCCTGATTCATCCTCTCCGCTTGTCCATTTGACTGTGGGTGGTATCCGGAGGTCAGGCTAACAGTGGCTTGGATTAGGCGACAAAACTCCTTCCAAAAGCGTGACACGAACTGTGGACCTCGGTCTGAAACGACATCACTAGGAAAACCATGGATCCTGAACACATGGGACAACATGGCCTCTGCTGTTTCCTTGGCGTTAGGTAACTTGGGCAAGGCGACAAAGTGTGCCATTTTGGAAAAACGATCAACCACAGTGAGTATGGTGGTATTACCTGCCGATGTTGGTAATCCTGTCACGAAATCCAATGCGATGTGAGACCATGGTCTGTTGGGAATGGGCAGAGGTTGGAGAAGACCTGCCGCAGCTTGCCGAGAAGTTTTGTTCCTGGCGCACACAGCACACGCTGCTACATATTCCGCAACATCCTTCCACATCCCCGGCCACCAGAATCTGTGTCTCACCATGAAAAGGGTCCTTTTGTTTCCAGGATGACAGGTAAGTACCGACGTATGGGCCCAATGAACAACTTGCCCTCGAAGTTGCTCTGGTACAAACAAGCGATTCTGAGGACACCCTCTTGGGACAGGATTCCCAACGTTAGCCTGTTTGACCTTGGCTTCGATGGGCCAGGTCACACTCCCTATCACTCGGTCTGGCCGTAGTATGGGATCTGGACTCTTGGGGACTGGCTCAGGATCATATATTCTGGAGAGTGCATCAGGCTTTCCATTCTGCGAACCAGGTCGATATGACAGAGTGAACCTGAATCTATTAAAGAACAATGACCATCTGGCCTGCCTAGAGTTCAGACGCTTAACCTTCCTGATATATTGCAGGTTTTTATGATCCGTCCAGACCAGGAAATCCTGCTCCGCTCCCTCCAGCCAGTGCCGCCACTCCTCCAAAGCAATCTTCACGGCCAACAGTTCCCGATTTCCCACGTCGTAATTCCTCTCAGCAGACGATAGCTTACGGGAGAGGTACGCACACGGATGAAGCTTGTTGTCCCCTGCTGACCTCTGGACAGTATAGCTCCAACGCCGTCGTTGGAGGCGTCCACTTCCACCACAAACTGCCGGTGGCGATCAGGTACAGTCAGGATGGGAGCTGTGGTGAACCTCCTCTTCAGTTCCAGGAAAGATTTCTCTGCCTGTGGATTCCACACAAACTGAACATGGGGAGAGGTAAGGGCATGGAGAGGAGAGGCAATAGCACTGCAATTGCGTATGAACCGTCTGTAAAAGTTAGCAAACCCCAAGAATTGCTGAACTTTCTTTCTCGAGTCTGGCGTGGGCCAGTTCTCCACGTCACTGACCTTAGCTGGGTCCATTTCCACCTTGTTAGGGGAAATCACAAAGCCCAAAAATGCCACAGAGTTCACATGAAACTCGCATTTTTCGGCTTTCACAAACAAATGGTTAGCCAGGAGTCTCTGAAGAACAAGGTGAACATGGTTAACATGAGTATTCTCATCTGGAGAAAAGATGAGAATATCATCGAGATACACAAAACAGAAAACATTCAGGAAATCTCTTAACACATCATTAATGAGGGCTTGGAAAACAGCAGGTGCATTACAAAGTCCAAAAGGCATCACCAAATATTCATAATGTCCCGTAGGTGTATTGAAACCTGTTTTCCACTCATCCCCCTCCCGGATGCGCACAAGGTGATATGCATTCCTTAGGTCAAGCTTGGTAAATACCTTGGCTCCCTGTAACAGTTCGAATGCCGTAGAGATGAGTGGAAGGGGATATCTGTTCTTAACTGTGATCTGATTAAGTGGACTGTAATCAATACAGGGCCTTAATGAACCGTCCTTTTTCCCTACAAAAAAGAAACCTGCTGCTGCTGGGGATGATGATCCGATATACTCTTCCATGGCCTTCCTTTCCGGACCAGAAAGAGAATACAACCGTCCTTTGGGGATAGTAGAGCCCGAGAGAAGGTCTATAGGGCAATCATACGGTCTATGGGGAGGCAAGGAAGTAGCTCGTGTCTTGTTAAATACCTCCTTAATGTCAAGGTAACACTCTGGCACTTTGGATAAGTCCGGAAAGTCAGATGGTTTAGCAGACGTGACACTGTCCCTATCTGACGCCTGTTTAAAGCTCCCAGATCTGTGTGGTCTACTCGAACCTGTATGAGAGGCTAAACAAGAACGAGAGCACTCACTCCCCCACCCCTTAACCTTTCCTGTAAACCAGTCCATGTGAGGGTTATGTTTAACAAGCCAAGGGTAACCCAAAATGAGAGGCTGTTGAGCTGAGTTAAATAAATGAAAGCTAATATGTTCACGGTGCTCCTGGTCTATGACAATTTCTATGGGTTCCGTGCGATGAGTAACTGTACATAAAAGGCGGCCATCCAACGCACTAGCTTCTAATGGCTGATCTAAGAGGACAATGTTTAAGTTCAACTCTTTAGCCAGCTCCCAGTCCAACAAGCTCTCATCAGCCCCAGAGTCAATTAATGCATCCTGAGTTACAGTTTTATCCTTCAGTTTTATTTGTACCTGAGTCAGTCTTCTCGAAGAAGGGTCGAAAGAAGTCATTCGGCTCACCAGCGTCCCCCTTCCCACTGATGAGCCTGATCCTTTAGCTGGACAGGCTGCCAGAACATGACCCTGCTGGCCGCAGTAGAAACACCTCCGCTCCCGTAGGCGGCGCTGTCGCTCCTCCGGGGTGAGTTTGGCTCTTCCGAGCTGCATCGGTTCCTCCGCGGCGCTAGGGGGCGATGGTCGCTCTGGAGACGAAGTCCGGGTATTTCTCCGCCAACCGTAGTGCTCCTTCTGTAATCCCCGTCCGAAGAGTGTAGCGGAAGCTGCTTCCTCCTCCCTCTCCCGACGTCTCTCAGCTAGACGTTGGTCAACCCGGATAGCCATGGCAATGAGTGAGTCCAACTCTACAGGCAACTCTAACGGAGCTAACTGATCCTTTATGGGATCTGCTAATCCATGCAGAAACGCATCAAAAAGAGCCGCGGAGTTCCATCCGCTCTCCGCTGCCAGGGTCCGGAATTCGATCGCGTAATCCGCCACCCTCCTCTGCCGTTGCCTGATGTTTACCAGGGCTCTCGCTGACTCTCTCCCAGGTGCTGTCTGGTCAAAAATGTTCTTCATTGAGTCCATAAAACATTTTACCGACTGGCAAACAGGCGAGTCTCGGGCCCATTCCGCTGTTGCCCAGGCTCCTGCTCTTCCCGTCAAGTGAGATATCATGAAAGCTACCTTAGCTTGATCGGTGGGAAATGCTGCGGGCTGATGTTTGAAGTGGAGGTCGCACTGAATCAGGAATGGACGACAGTTTCCTGAATTCCCGGAGAACTTCTCCGGTGAAGCGAGGCGGAGTGAAGACGATGACATGGATACTTGCACGGGGATCAACGGAGGGGCAAACCCGGCCTCTGCGGGACCGGAAAACTCTGCCGCAGGATTAGCAGTACGTCCCTCGAGGTGCGTAAGTATGTCCCGCATTTTCTCTGCCAGGTGATTTACTTCTGTTGTCACTGTTACCTGGAAGTTGTGCTGACGGGCATTTACGTCTTGAACCCCCTGTATCATTGTTGTCAGCTGCTCCTCCTGCTGACGCAAGCGTGTTCCTTGCACTTGCAAAGCCGTCTTGAACACGGTGGAATCGGCTGAGTCCATCTTGTTAGGTCGGTTCGTTCTGACACGAGGGACTCATAAGAACTCAGATGCACGATTCCGTTGACTTCAAAAAGTATCTTTTATTAATAAAAGACTAGTCAAAAACAATGATCGCTAGGTTCTACTAGTTTTGCTGAACAGTTGACAAGGCTAACAGACATGGCTCGACGTGGAGACAAGACGAACCGACAATAGACAAAAGGAGAGCAGGGCTATAAATACACACAACAGTTAATGGAGCACAGGTGAAAACAATCAGGGGCGGGGCTGGTGATGATGAGCACACGAGACACACAAGCTGGCAGGTGACACACAACGACATGAAGTGTAGACACCTGGAAAGAGAGAGTAGAGTCAATAACAAACACAAAAACAATAAGCTCACAGACTCTTAACGCTGAAACCTTACATTCACTCCATTTTAGCATTTTAGTTTGCTCACTTCTTCGCATGATTTCATCATTTAAATAATCACATCAGCTGGACATTCATTGAACAATCTCATCTCTGAACATCCATATCATTTAAACTTATTCAAACTAACTCGTCATTTTCATCAACATCTGTATATGGGGTGGATCGTCCTGTTCTACTAGCATTGGAAACTGTCCCCTCATGAGAAATTTACCCTCCCTCCTTTCATACTATTTAAGGTATGAAAACAATATGTTCTCTAGAAGAGGCCGTCGTGATCAATCGGTACGTTAGGACATGGAAATGCAACATCTAGGCCTCTCCTGGGCCCCTATGTTATCCTTGTACACAGTGGAGCCTAAACTCCCCCTGGGACTGGTCTCTTAGCCCTACTGGCTTTGGGGTGTTTCGCCATGTTGATTAACTACATAAAAAACATCACTGGCTGTGCTAGGTCCCAGCCCAATCCTGTGGCAAGACTGAGTACAAGGTTTTAGTTCCACGATACCACCAAACATCTAGTCTGGGGTACGGCATTCTAGACTGTCATTTCTGGGAGAAGATTGTGGTCAGTTACAACAGTTGTAGAATTTCATCACTTAAAAGTTCCCACTTGGTGGCTTTGGGTGGTCTGCTTTAATGCGGTGATAAAGTCCCTGAAACAGTCTGTGGAAACTTGGGTGCCCGAGCATGTGATAATTAGTTCAATTCAGGAATGTTTACTTATGGCAGATATGTTTCTCCTTTAAATAACATCTCTAAATGTCAGGTCATCACTGATTAAATGGATGAGCATTAGGAGGTGGTGGCATTTGTCTTTTAAAAACTCATATTCTGGTGCTGTGCGCTCCCTCTGAAGCTGCAAGTAAGATTTAAAACATCTGCAGGGTGGGTTGAGCGACCCCTTCTCCCTGAAAGATATTTGTTGTCAAAAATATGCACCATTAAAATGAGTGATCCAAGGCCCCGCATGTATTACTCCCAATTATACTAGTTTTTCATAATTAAAATTTTCAATCGCTCTTTTGCCTAGTGTCTTTTTTTTTTTTTAAACTCTACATCTTGGACGACAAACAAATGTTGTTTCCACCTTAATAGTTCTCCTATGGTAATAACCATGCTACAATGGAGAAACCAATACTCTAGATTGGAGTACTTTCTTTGGCTTGTGGAGCTCTACCTTTAACATTTTCCATTCAAATAAAGATTTGCCTGCTATCTATATTGTAACAAATTAAATCTTCCCCAAATTCTCACATGAATAAGAATCTCTAAAAGAATAATTTGTTATATAATGAAAAGATTGAATAATATGTTCTACCCTCAGTGTGTTTTTAGGATTATTTTCTAATAAGTGTGTTTATGTGTAAACTCACTCACTCCCGTTTTCCCTCTCTCCCCCTCTGGTTGTCAAGCCACGACCCCCTCACGTTCTGTTGGCCCATGCCAACTCCTCTGGTTCTGTCCTCTCCTCAGTCCATCCGCTTGGTGTTTCCGCCCGGTCTAACCCTTTTCAGTGGCCCAACTGCTTTGCATTTCATCTCCTCCTTTTCAGTCTCTACGCTGTTGCATGGAGGGCGTATTCCGCTCTCATGTCCCACACTCTGCTCTTGTGCCAAATCTCGTGGCTCAGGCTGGAACTTCATGTCCTGTCTGAGGGACCGATGAGAGTTTGCCTCTTTGTCAGCATGCTGGTTTGGTTCTGGATGCCTTAGTTGGAGATGGTTCTGGATGCCTCAGGTCGTTGTTGGTTCAACTCGGGTTCTCTGTCTTTTCGATGGAGGAGGAGTCTCCTGTTGTGAGGTCATTTGTCTGAAGATGGGGTCGTAGCATTCTGACGGGCAGAGAGAGAGAGAGAGAGATCTCGGGACGCATTACCTAGTTAATTCTAACACACTGAGGTAAAATAAATCCAATCCTTTCCACTCTATTTTCCTAATCTTACTATCTGTCTTGGATGTTCTTTCACCCACTGTAACATGGCTACTCCAAATAACTCTGTCTGGAAACCATTTTCTTCTATTATTTTAAAAAATACCTACATGTTTCAAGCACCACATATTTCACACACTATAAAAGAGCGTCCCCATATTTTCTCCATCACTTTAAATCTCACTGTTATTTAGAACATAAGTAATTCACTTTTGTGACTGGACATATCTGCAATGTCACCACAATCTGCTGGGGAATTTCGTTCATAGAGTTTGTACATACAAAGCTGTACTTGTGGGCTAGTAGCCTGTTTCTACTGTAATCATTTTCAATAACTTTGCTCAGGTCACCGGTCGGTTGTCCATAAACTTAACAGGGGGTGTTTCTGGTACAGACTAAAACATGGATCCAGTGTATTTGGAGATTCCCCTAATCGGTAAATCCCCATCACTGATTATCCCGATCACTTAAACCCATCTCATCATTTGATACAAGAACTGCATATATGGGGGGTGAATCATCTTGATTATAACCGCCTCACCTTTGGGAATGAGTATTTCTAAATCCTCCTCTTGTTGCTCAGCTGATCTTTTGGCTCTGGGGATAAGTGAAAGTCTCTGAAACTCAGCTGGAGTTTTGTTAGTGATGTGGGCATTCTCTATGAGTGGACTAATGGATCCATGTCTTACTTGATATTGTACTCCCCATCCAACCAGAAAGGTGCCAAGTGTAATGAGCACAATCAACAATGCTATTCTGACTCTTATCCCTAGGGGACCCCACAATTGGTTTGGCTTTGTTCTTGACATCATCTCTATTTTCTCCATGGTTGTCAGTTACAGAATTTAAATAATGAGTACTATAATAACGTATACAAAAATTGGACTCTTTTTCAGATGTAAAGCAAAAATAGGTTTTCACTTTAGTGTACAATCTATAAAAATCTATAGACAATTCGTCTTTTGAGCTGTTTCTATCTTTATCTTATTTCTATTTATTGTTTTGTTCCAGCTCTTCCAAATCAGTCCTAACTCCCAATAATGATCTGGAAGTTGCCAGTGAAGGGTGACAATGTGTGAGGTGGTGTCAATTTGCTCCTTTTTCTTTACCTTTAAACCGGAGCGCGTGTGAAGTTCATCACAACTTCTCACTGTTCCGTCCACCGGGATCAGCCCACTGTCTTTTGTGAACTTTCACCCTCACCTAATCACCTGGCCGAACAGGAGTCTCTTCTGGGGTCTCGTCTGGTGTCTCTAGCTTTCCTAGCCTGTGTAGACACAACTTGGATAATATTACTCAGAGTTCTGACATATTCATTACTTCTATTCGTCTAACATCTAAAACTGGACCACTCCCTCCTTGGAGGAGGCCCAAGCTTCGGCATACCTTTTGTCGTTATGAGATTTATTATTAACTTCATGTTATTATTTATTAACTACAACGTCACTGAAATCAACATGTCTGTATAATCATGACACTCCCTCCTTTGAGCATAACATGCTCAATTAATATTGCAATGATTACCCTATTCTGAACAGGACATGTAAAACCCATAACGTTGCATCAAATAAACATAACTTCTCCGTGTACCCATAAGGCGTACAAAAAATATCGTATGATGTATGGTTTTCTGCGGGTATAAAAACATTCACTAAAATCTGCCATTAGCACAAAATTGTTTACTTGTTTCAACAATGGCTTTTGTCCTGGTATTATGCATCATTGTTGTTGCGAAAAACAATACCCCTGGTGTCGCTAATGCGTCTCAATAATTCTAGGATTAGAGGATTGGTTGTTATTGCTGAACAAAGATATGATAAAATAATATTTCTCTAAACTAGAGGGAAAATACGAACTATTGTCCCAGAGGGTGACATGCATGAAGGGCTGTTGCCCCTCACTCAAAATGAGATATTGCCTTACGCACTACACTATAAATCAGTAAAGTTACTCAAGAATAAATAAATAAAAACTGATTCTTGAAACTGTTGTAAAAACCCTACAACTTCTTCATCCAAGCTCTCAATCATTGTTATTTTATTTAATCTGCAGCTCATTTCCTTAAAACAGATACCTCAGACCTATAACATTTTGTTTATGAGATAAACTGTAATCTGACTCCATAAATCACATAATTGTTTGACTAAAAAACTACACTTCCACTAACAATAAATGAAGTTCCCCTTTAAACACAGCCCCGGTCTTCTGACAGGGTCTATCTATGCACTGGTTGGAAAATGTTGGGCCAGTTTCTGTCGCTCCGTCACTGTTCTCCCGCTAACAGTCACTCTCTAGTTCTGCTGGGTTCTTGTTGACTTCTTCACTGGTTTGAGACAAGTGACCCTATCGGACACCTCCCTTTGTAGCCAGACTTCACCACAGCAGAATCGAGTTTCTGTTTTCAGGTCTCAACAGCTCCACGTCAGGTGTATCGCCGCCCGTTGAACTGCAGTCGGTGTAAACAGGAGGACTTGGTAAGGATCCGCCGTCTTGGGCGAGTACCAGGTTTCCGTCTTCATATTTTTGGGTGGAAAACCGTCGTCTTGACCTCACTAGCTGTGTGGACACAATAGTTTTCTGTGTAGGGGAACAACATCACTCGTAATCTCTTTCCTTCTCATAACTACAAAAATAGTCTGCTAAATGTTCTATTATGTTTTAATCCTCTACTACTCTGTGGATGCTTTATGTGTAAATGCAATATGCTACTCACTATCTTTTAAATAACATTCAACCTTTCCCTCCTGTGGTGACAGGCATGGCTCAATGTAGCTGGTTCTCAAAATACCCTTGTGCTGAAGATGCATCACCTGGTGGTCTGGCCCTCTGAGCTTCCTCATTGTTGTGGTTGATACCAGGCTGTCAGTGGCATTTGGGTCATGTTTGGCACCCCTGTTCGTCTTTGACATCACTGGCACCCCCTGCCTCCGTTGTCATCATGGAAACCCCCGCCCGGGGTATCTGCATGGAGGGCTGTTGTTTGGTGCATGTGGTGGGGTACTTCATTTGTTGTTGTGGACAATCTCTAGCCCAATGGCCCAGCTGATCGCATATGTAGCATCCCTCAAACCGGAGAACTTTTCCTCTGCTTCTGCTTCCTCGGAAACCTCCTGGTTGTTGGTTCTGGTTCTGATTTTCTGGCACTATCTGAGATTTTACTGTTTGAGGTGTCTGCCCTGCATTCTCTGGTTCTTCCTGAGCTTGAATTGTTGGAGGTGTCTGCCCTGCCTTCTCTGGAAGTTTCACCTCCCTTCTCCTTGTCTTGTTCCTACAAGCTACGGTGTCTTTTCTTCAGCTTCCCTCTATATAGTTAGCTGTTGTAGGCATTGTTCGTGCTCATAGTCGAGTACTGCTTTTCTATGGGCTTTTGTTGGTCCAGGTTGATCATCTACTGGAATCAGTCCTCTTGTTTGCCACTGTTCCAACAGTTTCTCAGCTTGGTTCCATGTCTTCTGTCTAAGTTTTGGAACTGTTGCAGCATCTGATCTGATTTTTACCCTTTTCCTTGATATCTGCAGTTGTGCCTGGCTCTACGTCTGGCCTTAATTTAGTTTCTTTTGGTGACATGTTCTCTAACTATTTGAATGAAAAAATATGAAATGTATCAAATATTGAAGCACTAGTCCTTTGACTAGTACCTTCGTTGCTGTTCGTCCGAACTTTAAATCTGTATTTTTTAATAAGGTCAATCTATAAAATATAAATGATTATTATTATTTTTTCAACAATTATGCACATTTTCAAAATCAGAATTGTAAAAAATAGACAACAATTGTACTGTGTACAGTTTTGACTCCGAAATATAAAAATTAGAAATCTGGTGTGGCTCTACTGGGTTCCACTTTCCGAAATGTTTGGAATTATGTAAATGTCATAACTTGTGTTAGCTTCAATACATTGGTTTGCTTTTTTGATTATGTAAGGTTTCTTATCTTATGGCTAGAAACCACTTGCAATTCTATTTCGGCGATGAAGCATGTGTTCATTTATAACACTTAAAATCAAGCTTCAAAATGTTATAGTATCTTTGTCAAAACTGACCTCTTTTTAACAAGAAGAAGCTTATTTTCCTTAAAAATGGGAGAATATGGTTAAACAACACAGCACATAACCGCCCAAACACACTTGCAAGCAAGAATATTCCCAACAAATCCGCCAATACACACTTGCAAACAAGAATATTTAAAAACCTGCCAATACACACTTGTAAGCAGAAATACGTACAAAACCAGACTCGTACAAATACCAAACTTCCCACGGTAAGATAACCTGTCTATTTTATAGTTCCAACTCTGCCTTCTCAATATGGAGTGCCCAGCCTCATGTGAGTGTGAACAAACCGAGTACTTTCAATTAGCATTTCACGAAATGGCGACTGCCGTGTGGCTTATTTTCAACATGAGGGCAAGACAAGATGGCAACTTTTTTCAATCTTTAATCTGAAGAACAAAGGGATTTGGAAAACCCTCGTGGCTTTCGCAGGGGAGTTGAAATAATGACAAATTAACACAGAACACTGCAGTTTAAAATAACATTTCTATTTATTGTACAATTTATCAATGGGCCTCAAACCCAATGGGCCTCAAACCCTTACGTCATGCGGCTCTTAGCCCATGTACGTAATTTTTTTGACTTTAAGAGCCAGTATAGTTACCTCCTCTGTTTAAACACGCTATAATGGGACAAATTAAGACGCTATCCAAACACAATTAGCAGAATATCGTCTATCTAACGCACGAATGTCGCATTTCTCATCGTAATCCACACGCAATGTCTGTCTGAAAACAGAAGAATCAACCACTGAAAGCTTCAAACTACTCAGGCCTTTTCTCAGAAAAGGACTTTTTTAAAAACAGCCTCAAACTGTCTTTAAAACAAACACTCACTCCTATATTCTCAGCTTCTACTGATTGTGTTCTTTGTCTCAATAAGTCCAACTGCTGAATAGCCTCAAACTATTCACGTTAACTTCAAACGTAACAAAAACACTTCTGGAGCGATTAGCCTCTTGCCGACATGTAATAACAGACAAACGAATAGCATGCAGGGTTAAATATAAGAAAAATAAGTAATTTGAACTCACCTGCTTGTGACAAAGCAACGCCACGTGTTATTGTTATAAATGTTTTTTTTTTTAACATTACCCAGCTGTTTTCAGGAACCGAAAGCAGTGTCCAACACACAATCCTAAAATTGTCCTGCATAAACTATCGAAGAATTTGACTTAACAGGTTTCTTCTTACCGATGGTTTGAGCTCTTTGTGTGTCGAACGGATTGCCCGCGGTTCCGGGCCACAGCCGGCTGTAGTCTCCCGGTCTAACGAGAATCACGTCAGCTGGTCATCCAATTGTTATTTGTGTAATAATTCTCGCGTCCAGGAGAGAAGCTTAACTTGGAGACTAAATGGAGTCTCTGAGATGGTTTCAAATTGGTACTTTAATTCAAATAAAGGCGCGGTAATGTTACAAACAGAATATTGTCCGACAGAAAAACAGCTGTGTCTCTGGCTCCCGCCAGGTGAAGAAAGAGACCGAACCGCCGTAGGTCGGCTATATTTATCTCCTCTGCTGGCTCCTCCCTGCAGGCCGGCTCTCCAACGTTTTAATGTCCGTTGTTACGCATATCAGACGATACAGACATTGTACATTCAATATATCTAAACACGCCTTTTCTCTTCCTTAACTCTTTTATAACTTTATATGTAATACATGTTAACGGCGTCAATAGGCACTTTAGTGATAATAATGGACGGTAGTCCCGGATGTTGTGATGAAGGATTTTCAGAATAAAAGCTTGGTATTGAGAACTTCCGGTTTTTTCCAGAATAAAATAGCATTTAAACTGACGGTATGTTTAAGCTACATTATGCTATTAAACATTGATTTTAATTTCTAACAACCCTCACATCGTATAAGGAAAAACTAACAGTAGCAATAAGAACTGGGGTTACGTACTGTAACCCAGCTTCTATGAGTATAGGTGCAGCCCTCTATGTCACAGTTCTGTCTAGGTTTGGGTGTTTTCACTGTTCTCTGTCATGTTTTCCTCCTGTCGTTAGTGTCCCTGTGTGTTCTCCTCCCTCCTCACCTGTGTCTCGTTAGCTAATTGTGTTCACCTGTGGCTCTTGTGTTTTTCTCCTCCCTCCTCACCTGTGTCTCGTTTGCCGATTGTGTTCACCTGTGTCTTGTAATTATCCCTCCCTGTATTTAGTCTTGTCTCGTGCTGTGTTCAGTGTCGGTGCTTCTTTTGTTGGTGACGGACTTCACCGGTGAGTGTTCTGTGTTTGGCTGTATTCGTTCCATTTTAGCCTTGAAATAAAGGTTTATCAAAGTTATCTGCGCTTAGGTCCTGCTTCCTTCACTCAACCGTGACACTCTAAGGCTATTGCTATTGGGTAATCCCACTGCACGTGTGCAGCACTGACAGACTTAATCCACACCCACCTATGGGCCACACCTACGGACTCACTTCCGTATAAATAGGAAGTAGTCCCTACAATCTGCTCCCACACAAACAGCTTTTCTTCAGCTATTCGCGGAGCCAGTGGGGCCCGAACCTTAGAGGGCTGCGCCTATACTCATAGAAGCTGGGTTACAGTACGTAACCCCAGTTCTATTTCGTATAAGGCTTCGCCCTCTAAGGCTATCGCTATTGGGTTAAGGGCGAAGCAGGATGTAGTCCACGCCCCACTGGTCCGTCCGTTACCAGAAGCACGAAACACACCTACTCAATTAATAACCCATGTCCATTTCGCCATGCGTAAATGGAGCATCACATTCCCAGGGAATATAGCATTTAAAAAATGAATATTCTCCATACGGGAAAGAAGGTAGGCTAAATAGGCTACCTGTAAAAAGTAGAGACCAAAGTACCACTTGCTAAAACGATCAAAGAGGGGGAAAAGGGCAGCTCTCTAAATGCCGACAGGCAGGAGAGAGGGCACGCAGTTGAGTCCTCAGACATTACTCACTCTGACAGGACACTCAGTACTGAGTGTGTCAGAGAGGAATTGGAGACATCCCTCAAAATAAACACGAATAAAAGAACAGGGGGAAGACCAAGATGCAGCAGTGCAAATGTCTTCCACTGTCATTCCTCCGTGCAACGCCGTGGAGGAGGAAATTCCTCTGGTGCCGTGCGCTTTGATGTTGTCTGGGGTATCCAACCCAGAGGAGAAATACGCCTGTGACACAGCCCGTGTGACAGGCGCCGTGCCGACAGAGGCTGCCCTATTGAGCGCTCTCTGTAATGCAACAAACAGACGAGCTGCGTAAAGCAGCCGTGCGTGCAATATAGCATGACAGCGCAATATAGCATCTCCTCCTCCACGGGACGGAGGAGATGAGATGTGGCTTCCTCCTCTGATGTGTGAGCAGGAGGAAAGAAGCCATCCAAAGGTATCACTCTCGATCTAAAAGAGCTTGTGATCACCTTTGGCATAAAAGCCGGGTTAGGGCGCAAAACAGCTAAGCTGCCATCTCCTTGGATCTGGAGACATGACGGAGCCACATAGAGAGCAGACAAATCACTCACCCTTTTAGCTGATGTCAGAGCCAATAGCAGAGCTACTTTGGCTGACAATAACTTTAGGGGGACCTGATCTAAAGTTTCAAATGGAGCTTTACTCAGTGCACGTAATACTAAGCCAAAACCCCATTGAGTCGCCAAACCGCGTGACATGTCTGAGTCTCTGTGCTCCCCGTAGAAAACGTTTTGTCAGCGGGTGACTAAACACCGTGCTGACCCCAAACCTACGTGGCAAGATGAAATGGCAGCAGCATAGGTTTTTTACCGTGCTATAAGCCAATTCCTGTCCAGCAACAGCTGGAGGAACGACAGCACGAGGCAGGGGGGCCCAACGGGGTCCAGGCTTTTCCCTGCACACCAAACGGAACGCTGTCCATTTGGCTGTTGTAGGATGTGTGTTCAGCAGCTGCGCTGATCGAACACCTCCCTGGCGATTTATGTAGGCCGCCGCCGCTGCTTTGTTGTCTGTTTGAATCAACATATGTTGATTGTACAGCAACGGGACGAAGTGCTGGAGCACTTTCCATATGGAGAGTAATTCCAGCACGTCGTTTATATGGAGAGACATGTGAGCCAGCCACTGTCCCCCCACTGCCTGCGACATGCATGTTCCTCAGCCTGCGAGAGATGCGTCTGTGAACACTGCGGTGTGTGACGTCACTCTGCTCAGGGCGCACACTGACAGGACGTGGAGATTTTTCCAGTAGGTCAAATCCAAAACCACGGAAGGAGGAATGTACACCATGGTCTCCTCTGATGCACAGGGTCGATGCACAGGCGAATAAACCACCTGGAGTCTCCTCACTATGAAGGAGACCCAGGGGAATCACCACGTGACCAGCTGATATCATGTCTAACAGGTTGCTCACGGAGAGGGGTGTGACACGCTGGAGGAGAGCTGTCACTTTCCTTCCCTCTCCGCTGTGAGAGTCGCGCTCTCATGCGGGCTGAGTTCAATTCCAATTCCCAGTTAAAAAGATAACCTTTAGGGACGAGGACAGCTCTTCTTCCAGTTGATAATGAAACCCAGGTTTGACAGATGGGATACGAACTGTATCGTCTGTAAGCCGCTTCCTCTCTTCCTGGAGCGAGCCAGCTACAGCCGGTCGTCCAGGTAAAATAACACTCTCATCCCCATTCTGAGTAGCTGCTCCAACCGTCTCCACCCACTTTGAAAAAGTGCGTGGAGCCAGGAATGAGAAACGCAGGAATTGCTGTGTTTCGGGATGATGGTTACGTGGAGGAATGCATCCTTCAGGATTATGGATATGAACCTCCCTGGTAAACACTCCAGCACCTGTTTGATCGTCAGCATGGGAAAAGGCCATTCCCTTGTTGGACACTGACAGATCGAGGATGTGTCCCCCGCCCCATCTCCTTCGGGACCAGAAAATACCGGGAGTAAAAATCCCTGATTTTCTTCCCCATGAGGAACCTTGGAAAAAGGCTTTCTTTTAACAAGAGTTCCTGCCGCTCTGCACGGAGCGCGAGACACTGTTCCCGGGATGACAGGGTTCCCTGTATCCCGTAGAACTGCGGGGGAGAGAGGCGAACTGCAGAGACTACTCTCTGCCCATCCGCCTGCTCATCCATCTGTCCATCAGATACACGCGCCGCTACCATCCAGTACTCTGATAGCGCCGGGTGTACATTCTCTGGATGTGCTGTGGTTGGTGGCAAACCACGCCAGAGCCCTCCACACGCTGCATTTCACACAGGCTCTCAATATGTCACCGTTTAGGAGAAGACTCGTAAACCGCGCATTCACGCTCAACATCACTAAGGGATGAGCGGAGGTGTGTGCAGTGCTGTCCACACGAGGCGTAATAATGGCCCTCCGTGGACTTATTACGACCGTGGGTAGGAGGCACATCTGGGACAGAAGGAAACAACTGTGCTGCCTGCTAACCGACAGGTTAGGAGCATCAGGTTTAAACGTCAAGCCCTGCTGTCTAATAACCGCCTGGTTAAATACAGCTGGCTTGCGCCACGAGCCCTGCTGCCTGCTGACTGACAGGTTACAGCCGGCTCTTGCACCTCCACACGCTGTATTGCACAGCGGCTCTCATCATGTCGCCGTTTAGGAGAAGGCTCGTCTAATCAACCGCCAGGTTTTAAAGAGAGCCGGTTTGTGCCGCGAGCCCTGTTGTCTAATAACCGACGGGCTATGAGGCAGCCGCTTATGTCATCCGGAGGAGAGCTCTCCTGAACCGGGGGAACGGGGAGATCTCATTAGGCGGCTGCCTTTCCGATGATCTCCGGGAGTTCCTGGAGAATACCGCCTATATGGCAGAGCTGAGATGGCGGATAGTGTCAGCCCGGCAGCCGAACCTATAGGCTCGGCTTGCCGGGCCGACACCGGGCCCCCGCCCTGTTCCTCCCCGTCCGGAGGAGAGGGAGGATGGGGCTGGGGGAACCACATGGTTATCCGTCAATGAGGGGAAGGAAGTCATCTGACTGCTGCCCGCCAAGGGCGAAGCCTTATACGAAATAGAACCTGTGGGCTCACATGCGCCCCCTTCAGTGCTGCAGAGGTTATGGGTGCCTCCCCTGGTGCTTTCTCATTGCCGTTGTATGATGAGACCAGTGAGGCTAAATATCATACGTGAAATAATTATTTAGAGACTATAGATGGCGAGGACACATGTAATAAAGGGATCTACAAACATTACATTTGTGACCTACAGTGAGATGGTAACAGGCATGCGCTTAGTGTTTATTTTTATTTTATTTTATAAAGCGCGCTCCAGCCAGTTTCTGTGGGGTGATGCA